>OV050030.1:153657462-154971937 GCA_920105625.2 Clusia tigrina | reverse complement strand
TTTATCAGTATTTGATTTGGGACTCAAGGGAAGCATAGCTAGGCGCGATAGCTTAAATTGACAAGAGGCTCGACTACTTTATTGTCACAAAAATTCAAGGTTTTATGACGCTCCAGTAAAAAGTTACAAGCACTTGATTGTTGCAAACTTTGATAGGTATAGGATGCACCATATAGAAGATAGGGCCATTAGAATTTTATCAGTGTTTTATTTTGTGACTCAAGGGTAGCATAGCTATGAGCGATAGCTTAAATTGACAAGAGGCACGAGTACTTTATTGTCACATAATTTCAAGATTTTAAGACGCTCCAGTAAAAAGTTACAAGAATTTGATTGTTGCAAACACTGATAAGTATAGGACGCCCGTATAGAAGCTAGGGCCATTTTAAGTTTTATCAGTGTTTGTTTTAGGGCTCAAGGGTAGCATAGCTATGAGCGATTGCTAAATTGATAACAGGCTCGAGTACTTTATTGTCACAGAATTTCAAGGCTTTATGACGCTCCAGTAAAAAGTTGCAAGCATTTGTTTGTTGCAAACTTTGATAGGTATAGGACGCACAGTATATAAGTTATGGCCATTTGAAGTATTATCAGTGTTTTATTTTAGAGTCAAGGGTAGCATAGCCATGAGCGATAACTTTAATTAACAAGAGGCACGAGTACTTTGTTGTCACAAAATTTCAAGATTTTATTACACTCCAGTAAAAAGTTACAAGCATGTGATTGTTGCAAACTTTGATAGGTATAGGACGCACCGTATAGAAGTTAGGGCCATTTGAAGCTTTGTCAGTGTTTGGTTTGGGACTCAATGGAATAGCTATGAGCGATAGCTTAAATTGATAAGAGGCTCGAGTACTTTATTGTCAAAAATTTCAAGGTTTTATGACGCTCCTGTAAAAAGTTACAAGCATTTGATTGTTGCAAACTCTGATAGGTATTGGACGCACAGTATAGAAGTTAGGGAAAATTTAAAGTTTTATCAGAGGCACGAGTACATTATTGTCACAAAATTTCAATCCAGTAAAAAGATGCAAGCATTTGAATGTTGAAAACTTTCATAGGTTTAGGACGTACCGTATAGAAGTGAGGGTCAGTGTTTGATTTGGGACTCAAGGGTAGCATAGCTATGAGCGATAGTTTAAATTGAGAAGAGGCATGAGTACTTTATTGTCACAAAATTTCAAGATTTAATGACGTTCCAGTAAAAAGTTACAAGCGGCACGAGTACATTTTTGTCACAAAATTTCAATCCAGTAAAAGTTGCAAGCATTTGAATGTTGAAAACTTTGATAGGTATAGGACGTACCGTATAGAAGTTAGAGCCATTTGAAGTTTGAGCAGTGTTTGACGTGGGACTCAAGGGTAGCATAGCTATGAGCGATAGCTTCAATTGATAAGTGGCTCGAGTACTTTATTGTCACAAAATTTCAAGGTTTTATGACGCTGCAGTAAAAAGTTACAAGCATTTGATTGTTGCAAACTTTGATAGGTATAGAACGCATAGTATAGAAGTTAGGGCCATTTGAAGTTTTATCAGTGTTTGCTGTGGGACTCAAGGGTAGCATAGGTATTAGCGATAGCTTAAATTGACAAGAGGCACGAGTACTTTATTGTCACAAAATTTCAAGGTTTTATGACGCTCAAGTAAAAAGTTACAAGCACTTGAATGTTGCAAACTTTGATACGTATAGGACGCACTGTATAGAAGTTAAGGCCATTTGAAGTTTTATCAGTGTTTTATTTTGGAGTCAAGGGTAGCATAGCTATGAGCGATAACTTTAATTGTCAAGAGGCACGAATATTTTATTGTCACATAATTTCAAGATTTTAAGACGCTCCAGTAAAAAGTTACAAGCATTTGATTGTTGCAAACTTTGATAGGTGTAGGACGCACCGTATAGAATATAGGGCCATTTGAATTTTATCAGTGTTTATTTGGGACTCAAGGGTAGCATAGCTATGAGCAATAGCTTAAATTGACAAGAGGCACGAGTACTTTATTGTCACAAAATTTCAAGATTTTATGACGCTCCAGTAAAAAGTTACAAGCATTTAAATGTTGTAAACTTATATAGGTATAGGACGCACCTTATAGAAAATAGGGCCATTTGAAGTTTTATCAGTGTTTGTTTTGGGACTCAAGGGTAGCATAGCTATGAGCGATAGCTTAAATTGACAAGAGGCACGAGTACTTTATTGTCACAAAATTTCAAGCTTTTCTGACGCTCCAGTAAAAAGTTACCAGCATTTGATTGTTGCAAGCTTTGATAGATGTAGGACGCACCGTATAGAAGCTAGGGCCATTTGAAGTTTTATCAGTGTTTCATTTGGGACTCAAGAATAGCATACCTATATCCGATAGCTTAAATTGACAAAAGGCACGAGGACTTTATTGTCACAAAATTTCAAGATTTTATGACGCTCCAGTAAAAAGTTACAAGCCTTTGATTGTTACAAACTTTGATAGGTGTAGGACGCCCGTATAGAAGTTAAAGACATTTGAAGTTTTATCACTGTTTGTTTTGGGACTCAAGGGTAGGATAGCAATGAGCAATAACTTTAATAAACAAGAGGCACGAATACTTTATTGTCACAAAAATTCAAGGTTTTATTACGATCCAGTAAAAAGTTACAAGCATTTGATTGTTGCAAACTTTGATAAAAATAGGAAGCACCGTATAGAAGTTAGGGCCATTTGAAGTTTTATCAGTGTTTTATTTTGGAGTCATGTGTAGCATAGCTATGAGCGATAACTTTAATTGATAAGAGGCACGAGTACTTTATTGTCATAAAATTTCACGGTTTTAAGACGCTCCAGTAAAAAGTTACAAGCATTTGAATATTGCAAACTTTGATAGGTATAGGACGAACTATATAGAAGTTAGGGCCATTTGAAGTTTTATCAGTGTTTAATTTTGGAGTCAAGGGTAGCATAGCTATGCGCGATATCTTTAATTGACAAGAGGCACGAGTACTTTGTTGTCACAAAATTTCAAGATTTTATGACGCTCCAGTAAAAAGTTAAAAGAATTTGATTGTTCCAAACTTTGATAGGTATAGGACGCACCGTATAGAAGTTACGGCCATTTGAAGTTATATCAGTGTTTGCTGTGGGACTCAAGGGTAGCATAGCTATTAGCGATAGCTTAAATTGACAAGAGGCACGAGTACTTTGTTGTCACAAAATTTCATGATTTTATTACGCTCCGGTAAAAAGTTACAAGCATTTGATTGTTGCATACTTTGATAGATATAGGCCGCACCGTATAGAAGTTAGGGCCATTTAAAGTTATATCAGTGTTTTATTTTGGAGTCAAGGGTATCATAGCTATGATCGATAATTTTAATTGATAAGAGGCACGAGTACTTTATTGTCACAAAATTTCACGGTTTTAAGACGCTCCAGTAAAAAGTTACAAGCATTTGAATATTGCAAACTTTGATAGGTATAGGACGAACCATATAGAAGTTAGGGCCATTTGAAGTTTTATCAGTGTTTAATTTTGGAGTCAATGGTAGCATAGCTATGAGCGATAACTTTAATTGACAAGAGGCACGAGCACTTTGTTGTCACAAAATTCAAGATTTTATTACGCTCCAGTAAAAAGTTACAAGCATGTGATTGTTGCAAACTTTGATAGGTGTAGGACGCACCGTATAGAAGTTAGGGCCATTTGAAGTTTTGTCAGTGTTTGTCTTGTGACTCAATGGTAGCATAGCTATGAGCGATAGCTTAAATTGATAAGAGGCTCGAGTACTTTATTGTCAAAAATTTCAAGGTTTTATGATGCTCCAGTAAAAAGTTACAAGCATTTGATTGTTGCAAACTCTGATAGGTATTGCACGCACAGAATAGAAGTTAGGGCCATTTGAAGTTGTATCAGAGGCACGAGTACATTATTGTCACAACATTTCAATCCAGTAAAAAGTTGCAAGCATTTTAATGTTGAAAACTTTGATAGGTATAGGACGTACCGTATAGAAGTTAGGGCCAGTGTTTGGTTTGGGACTCAAGGGTAGCATAGCCATGAGCGATAGCTTAAATTGACAAGAGGCACGAGTACTATATTGTCACAAAATTTCAAGATTTTATGACGTTCCAGTAAAAAGTTACAATCATTTAAATGTTGCAAACTTTGATAGGTATAGGACGCACCGTACAGAAAATTGGGCCATTTGAAGTTTTATCAGTGTTTGATGTGGGACTCAAGGGTAGCATAGTTATGAGCGATAGCTTAAATTGACAAGAGGCACGTGTACTTTATTGTCACAAATTTCAAGGTTTTATGACGCTCCAGTAAAAAGTTACAAGCACTTGAATGTTGCAAACTTTGATAGGTATAGGACGCACCGTATAGAAGTTAAGGCCATTTGAAGCTTTATCAGTGTTTTATTTTGGAGTCAAGGGTAGCATAGCTATGATCGATAACTTTAATTGTCAAGAGGCACGAATACTTTATTGTCACAAAATGTCAACGTTTTATGACGCTCCAGTAAAAAGTTACAAGCACTTGAATGTTGCAAACTTTGATAGGTATATAATGCACCATATAGAAGATAAAGCCATTTAAAGCTTTATCAGTGTTTTATTTTGGAGTCAAGGGTAGCATAGCTATGAGTGATAACTTTAATTGTCAAGAGGCACGAATACTTTATAATCACATAATTTCAAGATTTTAAGACGCTCCAGTAAAAAGTTACAAGCATTTGATTGTTGCAAAGTTTGATAGGTGTAGGACGCCCCGTATAGAAAATAAGGCCATTTGAAGTTTTATCAGTGTTTGTTTTGGGACTCAAGGGTAGCATAGCTATGATCGATAACTTTAATTAACAAGAGGCACGAGTACTTTATTGTCACAAAATTTCAAGATTTTATTACGCTCCAGTAAAAAGTTACAAGCATTTGATTGTTGCAAACTTTGATAGGTATAGGACGCACCGTATAGAAGATAGGGCCATTTGAATTTTATCAGTGTTTTATTTTGTGTCTCAAGGGTTGCATAACTATGAGCGGTAGCTTAAATTGACAAGAGGCACGAGTACTTTATTGTCACAAAATTTCAAGATTTTATGACGTTCCAGTAAATAGTTACAAGCATTTAAATGTTGCAAACTTTGATAGGTATAGGACGCACCATATAGAAGTTTGGGCCATTTGAAGTTTTATCAGTGTTTGATGTGGGACTCAAGGGTAGCATAGCTATGAGCGATAGCTTAAATTGACAAGAGGCACGAGTACTTTATTGTCACAAAATTTCAACGTTTTATGACGTTCCAGTAAAAAGTTACAAGTTAAATGTTGCAAACTTTGATAGGTATAGGACGCACCGTATAGAAGTTAAAACCATTTAAAGATTTATCAGCGTTTTATTTTGGAGTCAAGGGTAGCATGGCTATGAGCGATAACTTTAATTGTCAAGAGGCACGAATGCTTTATAGTCACATAATTTCAAGATTTTATGACGCACCAGTAAAAAGTTGCAAGCATTTGATTGTTGCAAACTTTGATAGGTGTAGGACGCACCGTGTAGAAAATACGGCCATTTGATGTTTTATCAGTGTTTGATGTGGGACTCAAGGGTAGCATAGCTTTGAGCGATAGCTTAAATTGACAAGAGGCACGTGTACTTTATTGTCACAAAATTTTAAGGTTTTATGACGCTCCAGTAAAAAGTTACAAGCGCTTGAATGTTGCAAACTTTGATAGGTATAGGACGCACCGTATAGAAGTTAAGGCCATTTGGAGCTTTATCAGTGTTTTATTTTGGAGTCAAGGGTAGCATAGCTATGATCGATAACTTTAATTGTCAAGAGGCACGAATACTTTATTGTCACAAAATGTCAACGTTTTATGACGCTCCAGTAAAAAGTTACAAGCACTTGAATTTTGCACACTTTGATAGGTATAGGATGCACCGTATAGAAGTTAAAGCCATTTAAAGCTTTATCAGTGTTTTATTTTGGAGTCAAGGGTAGCATAGCTATGAGCGATAACTTTAATTGACAAGAGGCACGAGAACATTATTGTCACAAAATTTCAATCCAGTAAAAAGTTGCAAGCATTTGAATGTTGAAAACTTTGATAGGTATAGAACGTACCGTATAGAAGTTAGGGCCATTTGAAGTTTTAGCAGTGTTTGATTTAAGTCTCAAGGGTAGCATAGCTATGAGCGATAGTTTAAATTGACAAGAGGCACGAGTAGTTTGTTGTCACAAAATTGCATGATTTTATTACGCTCCGGTAAAAAGTTACAAGCATTTGATTGTTGCAAACTTTGATAGATATAGGCCGCACCGTATAGAAGTTAGGGCCATTTGCAGTTTTATCAGTGTTTGATTTGGGACTCAAGGGAAGCATAGCTAGGAGCGATAGCTTAAATTGACAAGAGGCTCGACTTCTTTATTGTCACAAAATTTCCATTTTATGTCGTTCCAGTAAAAAGTTACAAGCATTTAAATGTTGCAAACTTTGATAGGTATAGGACGCACCATATAGAAGTTAGGGCCATTTGAAGTTTTATCAGTGTTTGATGTGGGACTCAAGGGTAGCATAGCTATAAGCGATAGCTTAAATTGACAAGAGGCCCGAGTACTTCAATGTCACAAAATTTCAAGGTTTTATGACGCTCCAGTAAAAAGTTACAAGCACTTAAATGTTGCAAACTTTGATAGGTATAGGACGCACCGTATAGAAGTTAAAGCCATTTAAAGCTTTATTAGTGTTTTATTTTGGAGTCAAGGGTAGCATAGCTATGAGCGATAACTTTAATTGTCAAGAGGCACGAATCCTTTATTGTCACATAATTTCAAGATTTTAAGACGCTCCAGTAAAAAGTTACAAGCATGTGATTGTTGCAAACTTTGATAGGTGTAGGACGCACCGTATGGAAGTTAGGGCCATTTGAAGTTTTGTCAGTGTTTGTTTTGTGACTCAATGGTAGCATAGCTATGAGCGATAGCTTAAATTGATAAGAGGCTCGAGTACTTTATTGTCAAAAATTTCAAGGTTTTATGACGCTCCAGTAAAAAGTTACAGGCATTTGATTGTTGCAAACTCTGATAGGTATTGCACGCACAGTATAGAAGTTAGGGCCATTTGAAGTTTTATCAGAGGCACGAGTACATTATTGTCACAAAATTTCAATCCAGTAAAAAGTTGCAAGCATTTTAATGTTGAAAACTTTGATAGGTATAGGACGTACCGTATAGAAGTTAGGGACAGTGTTTGGTTTGGGACTCAAGGGTAGCATAGCCATGAGCGATAGCTTAAATTGACAAGAGGCACGAGTACTTTATTGTCACAAAATTTCAAGATTTTATGACGTTCCAGTAAAAAGTTACAATCATTTAAATGTTGCAAACTTTGATAGGTATAGGACGCACCGTACAGAAAATAGGGCCATTTGAAGTTTTATCAGTGTTTGATGTGGGACTCAAGGCTAGCATAGCTATGAGCGATAGCTTAAATTGACAAGAGGCACGTGTACTTTATTGTCACAAATTTCAAGGTTTTATGACGCTCCAGTAAAAAGTTACAAGCACTTGAATGTTGCAAACTTTGATAGGTATAGATAGGGTATAGAAGTTAAGGCCATTTGAAGCTTTATCAGTGTTTTATTTTGGAGTCAAGGGTAGCATAGCTATGATCGATAACTTTAATTGTCAAGAGGCACGAATACTTTATTGCCACAAAATGTCAACGTTTTATGACGCTCCAGTAAAAAGTTACAAGCACTTGAATTTTGCAAACTTTGATAGGTATATAATGCACCATATAGAAGTTAAAGCCATTTAAAGCTTTATCAGTGTTTTATTTTGGAGTCAAGGGTAGCATAGCTATGAGAGATAACTTTAATTGTCAAGAGGCACGAATACTTTATAGTCACATAATTTCAAGATTTTAAGACGCTCCAGTAAAAAGTTACAAGCATTTGATTGTTGCAAACTTTGATAGGTGTAGGACGCACCGTATAGAAAATAAGGCCATTTGAAGTTTTATCAGTGTTTGTTTTGGGACTTAAGGGTAACATAGCTATGATCGATAACTTTAATTAACAAGAGGCACGAGTACTTTGTTGTCACAAAATTTCAAGATTTTATTACGCTCCAGTAAAAAGTTACAAGCATTTGATTGTTGCAAACTCTGATAAATATAGGACGCATATAGAAGTTAGGGCCATTTTAAGTTTTATCAGTGTTTGTTTTGGGGCTCAAGGGTAGCATAGCTATGAGCGATAACTTTAATTGACAAGAGGCACGAGTACTTTATTGTCACAAAATTTCAAGATTTTATGACGCTCCAATAAAAAGTTACAAGCATTTGATTTTTGCAAACTTTGATAGATATAGGACGTACCGTATAGAAGTTAGGGTCATTTGAAGTAATATCAGTGTTTTATTTTGGAGTCAAGGGTAGCATAGCTATGAGCGATAACTTTAATTGATAAGAGGCACGAGCACTTTGTTGTCACAAAATTTCACGGTTTTAAGACGCTCCAGTAAAAAGTTACAAGCATTTGAATGTTGCAAACTTTGATAGGTATAGGACGAACCGTATAGAAGTTAGGGCCATTTGAAGTTTTATCAGAGGCACGAGCACATTATTGTCACAAAATTTCAATCCAGTAAAAAGTTGCTTGCATTTTAATGTTGAAAACTTTGATAGGTATAGGACGTACCGTATAGAAGTTAGGGCCAGTGCTTGATTTGGGACTCAAGGGTAGCATAGCTATGAGCGATAGCTTAAATTGACAAGAGGCACGAGTACTTTATTGTCACAAAATTTCAAGATTTTATGACGTTCCAGTAAAAAGTTACAATCATTTAAATGTTGCAAACTTTGATAGGTATAGGACGCACCGTACAGAAAATTGGGCCATTTGAAGTTTTATCAGTGTTTGATGTGGGACTCAAGGGTAGCATAGTTATGAGCGATAGCTTAAATTGACAAGAGGCACGTGTACTTTATTGTCACAAATTTCAAGGTTTTATGACGCTCCAGTAAAAAGTTACAAGCACTTGAATGTTGCAAACTTTGATAAGTATAGGACGCACAGTATAGAAGTTATTGCCATTAGAAGTTTTATCAGTGTTTTTTTTGGCGCTCAAGGGTAGCATAGCTATGAGCGATAACTTTAATTGACAAGAGGCACGAGAACATTATTGTCACAAAATTTCAATCCAGTAAAAAGTTGCAAGCATTTGAATGTTGAAAACTTTGATAGGTATAGAACGTACCGTATAGAAGTTAGGGCCATTTGAAGTTTTAGCAGTGTTTGATTTGGGTCTCAAGGGTAGCATAGCTATGAGCGATAGTTTAAATTGACAAGAGGCACGAGTAGTTTGTTGTCACAAAATTGCATGATTTTATTACGCTCCGGTAAAAAGTTACAAGCATTTAAATGTTGCAAACTTTGATAGGTATAGGACGCACCATATAGAAGTTAGGGCCATTTGAAGTTTTATCAGTGTTTGAGGTGGAACTCAAGGGTAGCATAGCTATAAGCGATAGCTTAAATTGACAAGAGGCCCGAGTACTTCAATGTCACAAAATTTCAAGGTTTTATGACGCTCCAGTAAAAAGTTACAAGCACTTAAATGTTGCAAACTTTGATAGGTATAGGACGCACCGTATAGAAGTTAAAGCCATTTAAAGCTTTATTAGTGTTTTATTTTGGAGTCAAGGGTAGCATAGCTATGAGCGATAACTTTAATTGTCAAGAGGCACGAATCCTTTATTGTCACATAATTTCAAGATTTTAAGACGCTCCAGTAAAAAGTTACAAGCATGTGATTGTTGCAAACTTTGATAGGTGTAGGACGCACCGTATGGAAGTTAGGGCCATTTGAAGTTTTGTCAGTGTTTGTTTTGTGACTCAATGGTAGCATAGCTATGAGCGATAGCTTAAATTGATAAGAGGCTCGAGTACTTTATTGTCAAAAATTTCAAGGTTTTATGACGCTCCAGTAAAAAGTTACAGGCATTTGATTGTTGCAAACTCTGATAGGTATTGCACGCACAGTATAGAAGTTAGGGCCATTTGAAGTTTTATCAGAGGCACGAGTACATTATTGTCACAAAATTTCAATCCAGTAAAAAGTTGCAAGCATTTTAATGTTGAAAACTTTGATAGGTATAGGACGTACCGTATAGAAGTTAGGGACAGTGTTTGGTTTGGGACTCAAGGGTAGCATAGCCATGAGCGATAGCTTAAATTGACAAGAGTCACGAGTACTTTATTGTCACAAAATTTCAAGATTTTATGACGTTCCAGTAAAAAGTTACAATCATTTAAATGTTGCAAACTTTGATAGGTATAGGACGCACCGTACAGAAAATAGGGCCATTTGAAGTTTTATCAGTGTTTGATGTGGGACTCAAGGCTAGCATAGCTATGAGCGATAGCTTAAATTGACAAGAGGCACGTGTACTTTATTGTCACAAATTTCAAGGTTTTATGACGCTCCAGTAAAAAGTTACAAGCACTTGAATGTTGCAAACTTTGATAGGTATAGATAGGGTATAGAAGTTAAGGCCATTTGAAGCTTTATCAGTGTTTTATTTTGGAGTCAAGGGTAGCATAGCTATGATCGATAACTTTAATTGTCAAGAGGCACGAATACTTTATTGCCACAAAATGTCAACGTTTTATGACGCTCCAGTAAAAAGTTACAAGCACTTGAATTTTGCAAACTTTGATAGGTATATAATGCACCATATAGAAGTTAAAGCCATTTAAAGCTTTATCAGTGTTTTATTTTGGAGTCAAGGGTAGCATAGCTATGAGAGATAACTTTAATTGTCAAGAGGCACGAATACTTTATAGTCACATAATTTCAAGATTTTAAGACGCTCCAGTAAAAAGTTACAAGCATTTGATTGTTGCAAACTTTGATAGGTGTAGGACGCACCGTATAGAAAATAAGGCCATTTGAAGTTTTATCAGTGTTTGTTTTGGGACTTAAGGGTAACATAGCTATGATCGATAACTTTAATTAACAAGAGGCACGAGTACTTTATTGTCACAAAATTTCAAGATTTTATTACGCTCCAGTAAAAAGTTACAATCATTTGATTGTTGCAAACTCTGATAAATATAGGACGCATATAGAAGTTAGGGCCATTTTAAGTTTTATCAGTGTTTGTTTTGGGGCTCAAGGGTAGCATAGCTATGAGCGATAACTTTAATTGACAAGAGGCACGAGTACTTTATTGTCACAAAATTTCAAGATTTTATGACGCTCCAATAAAAAGTTACAAGCATTTGATTTTTGCAAACTTTGATAGATATAGGACGTACCGTATAGAAGTTAGGGTCATTTGAAGTAATATCAGTGTTTTATTTTGGAGTCAAGGGTAGCATAGCTATGAGCGATAACTTTAATTGATAAGAGGCACGAGCACTTTGTTGTCACAAAATTTCACGGTTTTAAGACGCTCCAGTAAAAAGTTACAAGCATTTGAATGTTGCAAACTTTGATAGGTATAGGACGAACCGTATAGAAGTTAGGGCCATTTGAAGTTTTATCAGAGGCACGAGCACATTATTGTCACAAAATTTCAATCCAGTAAAAAGTTGCTTGCATTTTAATGTTGAAAACTTTGATAGGTATAGGACGTACCGTATAGAAGTTAGGGCCAGTGCTTGATTTGGGACTCAAGGGTAGCATAGCTATGAGCGATAGCTTAAATTGACAAGAGGCACGAGTACTTTATTGTCACAAAATTTCAAGATTTTATGACGTTCCAGTAAAAAGTTACAATCATTTAAATGTTGCAAACTTTGATAGGTATAGGACGCACCGTACAGAAAATTGGGCCATTTGAAGTTTTATCAGTGTTTGATGTGGGACTCAAGGGTAGCATAGTTATGAGCGATAGCTTAAATTGACAAGAGGCACGTGTACTTTATTGTCACAAATTTCAAGGTTTTATGACGCTCCAGTAAAAAGTTACAAGCACTTGAATGTTGCAAACTTTGATAAGTATAGGACGCACAGTATAGAAGTTATTGCCATTAGAAGTTTTATCAGTGTTTTTTTTGGCGCTCAAGGGTAGCATAGCTATGAGCGATCACTTTAATTGACAAGAGGCACGAGAACATTATTGTCACAAAATTTCAATCCAGTAAAAAGTTGCAAGCATTTGAATGTTGAAAACTTTGATAGGTATAGAACGTACCGTATAGAAGTTAGGGCCATTTGAAGTTTTAGCAGTGTTTGATTTGGGTCTCAAGGGTAGCATAGCTATGAGCGATAGTTTAAATTGACAAGAGGCACGAGTAGTTTGTTGTCACAAAATTGCATGATTTTATTACGCTCCGGTAAAAAGTTACAAGCATTTGATTGTTGCAAACTTTGATAGATATAGGCCGCACCGTATAGAAGTTAGGGCCATTTGCAGTTTTATCAGTGTTTGATTTGGGACTCAAGGGAAGCATAGCTAGGAGCGATAGCTTAAATTGACAAGAGGCTCGACTTCTTTATTGTCACAAAATTTCCATTTTATGTCGTTCCAGTAAAAAGTTACAAGCATTTAAATGTTGCAAACTTTGATAGGTATAGGACGCACCATATAGAAGTTAGGGCCATTTGAAGTTTTATCAGTGTTTGATGTGGGACTCAAGGGTAGCATAGCTATAAGCGATAGCTTAAATTGACAAGAGGCCCGAGTACTTCAATGTCACAAAATTTCAAGGTTTTATGACGCTCCAGTAAAAAGTTACAAGCACTTAAATGTTGCAAACTTTGATAGGTATAGGACGCACCGTATAGAAGTTAAAGCCATTTAAAGCTTTATTAGTGTTTTATTTTGGAGTCAAGGGTAGCATAGCTATGAGCGATAACTTTAATTGTCAAGAGGCACGAATCCTTTATTGTCACATAATTTCAAGATTTTAAGACGCTCCAGTAAAAAGTTACAAGCATGTGATTGTTGCAAACTTTGATAGGTGTAGGACGCACCGTATGGAAGTTAGGGCCATTTGAAGTTTTATCAGTGTTTGTTTTGTGACTCAATGGTAGCATAGCTATGAGCGATAGCTTAAATTGATAAGAGGCTCGAGTACTTTATTGTCAAAAATTTCAAGGTTTTATGACGCTCCAGTAAAAAGTTACAGGCATTTGATTGTTGCAAACTCTGATAGGTATTGCACGCACAGTATAGAAGTTAGGGCCATTTGAAGTTTTATCAGAGGCACGAGTACATTATTGTCACAAAATTTCAATCCAGTAAAAAGTTGCAAGCATTTTAATGTTGAAAACTTTGATAGGTATAGGACGTACCGTATAGAAGTTAGGGACAGTGTTTGGTTTGGGTCTCAAGGGTAGCATAGCCATGAGCGATAGCTTAAATTGACAAGAGGCACGAGTACTTTATTGTCACAAAATTTCAAGATTTTATGACGTTCCAGTAAAAAGTTACAATCATTTAAATGTTGCAAACTTTGATAGGTATAGGACGCACCGTACAGAAAATAGGGCCATTTGAAGTTTTATCAGTGTTTGATGTGGGACTCAAGGCTAGCATAGCTATGAGCGATAGCTTAAATTGACAAGAGGCACGTGTACTTTATTGTCACAAATTTCAAGGTTTTATGACGCTCCAGTAAAAAGTTACAAGCACTTGAATGTTGCAAACTTTGATAGGTATAGATAGGGTATAGAAGTTAAGGCCATTTGAAGCTTTATCAGTGTTTTATTTTGGAGTCAAGGGTAGCATAGCTATGATCGATAACTTTAATTGTCAAGAGGCACGAATACTTTATTGCCACAAAATGTCAACGTTTTATGACGCTCCAGTAAAAAGTTACAAGCACTTGAATTTTGCAAACTTTGATAGGTATATAATGCACCATATAGAAGTTAAAGCCATTTAAAGCTTTATCAGTGTTTTATTTTGGAGTCAAGGGTAGCATAGCTATGAGAGATAACTTTAATTGTCAAGAGGCACGAATACTTTATAGTCACATAATTTCAAGATTTTAAGACGCTCCAGTAAAAAGTTACAAGCATTTGATTGTTGCAAACTTTGATAGGTGTAGGACGCACCGTATAGAAAATAAGGCCATTTGAAGTTTTATCAGTGTTTGTTTTGGGACTTAAGGGTAGCATAGCTATGATCGATAACTTTAATTAACAAGAGGCACGAGTACTTTATTGTCACAAAATTTCAAGATTTTATTACGCTCCAGTAAAAAGTTACAAGCAGTTGATTGTTGCAAACTCTGATAAATATAGGACGCATATAGAAGTTAGGGCCATTTTAAGTTTTATCAGTGTTTGTTTTGGGGCTAAACTTTGATAGGTATAGGACGCACCGTATAGAAGTTAAAACCATTTAAAGATTTATCAGCGTTTTATTTTGGAGTCAAGGGTAGCATGGCTATGAGCGATAACTTTAATTGTCAAGAGGCACGAATACTTTATAGTCACTTAATTTCAAGATTTTATGACGCTCCAGTAAAAAGTTACAAGCATTTAATTATTGCAAACTTTGATAGGTGTAGGAGGTACCGCATAGAACTTAGGGCCATTTGAAGTTTTATCAGTGTTTGTTTTGGCGCTTAAGGGTAGCATAGCTATGAGCGATAACTTTAATTGACAAGAGGCACGAGTACTTTATTGTCACAAAATTTCAAGATTTTATGACGATCCAGTAAAAAGTTACAAGCATTTGATTTTTGCAAACTTTGATAGGTATAGGACGTACCGTATAGAAGTTAGGGCCATTTGAAGTTATATCAGTATTTTATTTTGGAGTCAAGGGTAGCATAGCTATGAGCGATAACTTTAATTGATAAGAGGCACGAGCACTTTATTGTCACAAAATTTCACGGTTTTAAGACGCTCCAGTAAAAAGTTACAAGCATTTGAATGTTGCAAACTCTGATAGGTATAGGACGAATCGTATAGAAGTTAGGGCCATTTGAAGTTTTATCAGAGGCACGAGTACATTATTGTCACAAAATTTCAATCCAGTAAAAAGTTGCAAGCATTTTAATGTTGAAAACTTTGATAGGTATAGGACATACCGTATAGAAGTTAGGGCCAGTGTTTGGTTTGGGACTCAAGGGTAGCATAGCCATGAGCGATAGCTTAAATTGACAAAAGGCAAGAGTACTTTATTGTCACAAAATTTCAAGATTTTATGACGTTCCAGTAAAAAGTTACAATCATTTAAATGTTGCAAACTTTGATAGGTATAGGACGCACCGTACAGAAAATAGAGCCATTTGAAGTTTTATCAGTGTTTGATGTGGGACTCAAGGGTAGCATAGCTATGAGCGATAGGTTAAATTGACAAGAGGCACGTGTACTTTATTGTCACAAATTTCAAGGTTTTATGACGCTCCAGTAAAAAGTTACAAGCACTTGAATGTTGCAAACTTTGATAGGTATAGGACGCACCGTGTAGAAGTTAAGGCCATTTGAAGCTTTATCAGTGTTTTATTTTGAAGTCAAGGGTAGCATAGCTATGATCGATAACTTTAATTGTCAAGAGGCACGAATACTTTATTGTCACAAAATGTCAACGTTTTATGACGCTCCAGTAAAAAGTTACAAGCACTTGAATGTTGCAAACTTTGATAGGTATATAATGCACCATATAGAAGTTAAAGCCATTTAAAGCTTTATCAATGTTTTATTTTGGAGTCAAGGGTAGCATAACTATGAGTGATAACTTTAATTGTCAAGAGGCACGAATACTTTATAGTCACATAATTTCAAGATTTTAAGACGCTCCAGTAAAAAGTTACAAGCATTTGATTGTTGCAAACTTTGATAGGTGTAGGACGCACCGTATAGAAAATAAGGCCATTTGAAGTTTTATCAGTGTTTGTTTTGGGACTCAAGAGTAGCATAGCTATGATCGATAACTTTAATTAAAAAGAGGCACGAGTACTTTATTGTCACAAAATTTCAAGATTTTATTACGCTCCAGTAAAAAGTTACAAGCATTTGATTGTTGCAAACTCTGATAAATATAGGACGCACCGTATAGAAGTTAGGGCCATTTTAAGTCTTATCAGTGTTTGTTTTGGGGCTCAAGGGTTGCATAGCTATGAGCGATAACTTTAATTGACAAGAGGCACGAGTACTTTATTGTCACAAAATTTCAAGGTTTTATGACATTCCAGTAAAAAGTTACAAGCATTTAAATGTTGCATACTTTGATAGGTATAGGACGCACCGTATAGAAGATAGGGCCATTTGAATTTTATCAGTGTTTTATTTTGTGACTCAAGGGTAGCATAGCTATGAGCGTTAGCTTAAATTGACAAGAGGCACGAGTATTTTATTGTCACAAAATTTCAAGATTTTATGACGTTCCAGTAAATAGTTACAAGCATTTAAATGTTGCAAACTTTGATAGGTATAGGACGCACCATATCGAAGTTTGGGCCATTTGAAGTTTTATCAGTGTTTGATGTGGGACTCAAGGGTAGCATAGCTATGAGCGGTAGCTTAAATTGACAAGAGGCACGAGTACTTTATTGTCACAAAATTTCAACGTTTTATGACGTTCCAGTAAAAAGTTACAAGCATTTAAATGTTGCAAACTTTGATAGGTATAGGACGCACCGTATAGAAGTTAAAACCATTTAAAGATTTATCAGCGTTTTATTTTGGAGTCAAGGGTAGCATGGCTATGAGCGATAACTTTAATTGTCAAGAGGCACGAATACTTTATAGTCACTTAATTTCAAGATTTTAGGACGCTCCAGTAAAAAGTTACAAGCATTTAATTATTGCAAACTTTGATAGGTGTAGGAGGTACCGTATAGAAGTTAGGGCCATTTGAAGTTTTATCAGTGTTTCTTTTGGCGCTTAAGGGTAGCATAGCTATGAGCGATAACTTTAATTGACAAGAGGCACGAGTACTTTATTGAACCAAAATTTCAAGATTTTATGACGCACCAGTAAAAAGTTGCAAGCATTTGATTGTTGCAAACTCTGATAGGTATAGGACAAATCGTATAGAAGTTAGGGCCATTTGAAGTTTTATCAGAGGCACGAGTACATTATTGTCACAAAATTTCAATCCAGTAAAAAGTTGCAATCATTTTAATGTTGAAAACTTTGATAGGTATAGGACGTACCGTATAGAAGTTAGGGCCAGTGTTTGGTTTGGGACTCAAGGGTAGCATAGCCATGAGCGATAGCTTAAATTGACAAAAGGCACGAGACTTTATTGTCAGAAAATTTCAAGATTTTATGACGTTCCAGTAAAAAGTTACAATCATTTAAATGTTGCAAACTTTGATAGGTATAGGACGCACCGTACAGAAAATAGGGCCATTTGAAGTTTTATCAGTGTTTGATGTGGGACTCAAGGGTAGCATAGCTATGAGTGATAGCTTAAATTGACAAGAGGCACGTGTACTTTATTGTCACAAATTTCAAGGTTTTATGACGCTCCAGTAAAAAGTTACAAGCACTTGAATGTTGCAAACTTTGATAGGTATAGGACGCACCGTATAGAAGTTAAGGCCATTTGAAGCTTTATCAGTGTTTTATTTTGAAGTCAAGGGTAGCATAGCTATGATCGATAACTTTAATTGTCAAGAGGCACGAATACTTTATTGTCACAAAATGTCAACGTTTTATGACGCTCCAGTAAAAAGTTACAAGCACTTGAATGTTGCAAACTTTGATAGGTATATAATGCACCATATAGAAGTTAAAGCCATTTAAAGCTTTATCAGTGTTTTATTTTGGAGTCAAGGGTAGCATAGCTATGAGTGATAACTTTAATTGTCAAGAGGCACGAATACTTTATAGTCACATAATTTCAAGATTTTAAGACGCTCCAGTAAAAAGTTACAAGCATTTGATTGTTGCAAACTTTGATAGGTGTAGGACGCACCGTATAGAAAATAAGGCCATTTGAAGTTTTATCAGTGTTTGTTTTGGGACTCAAGAGTAGCATAGCTATGATCGATAACTTTAATTAAAAAGAGGCACGAGTACTTTATTGTCACAAAATTTCAAGATTTTATTACGCTCCAGTAAAAAGTTACAAGCATTTGATTGTTGCAAACTCTGATAAATATAGGACGCACCGTATAGAAGTTAGGGCCATTTTAAGTTTTATCAGTGTTTGTTTTGGGGCTCAAGGGTTGCATAGCTATGAGCGATAACTTTAATTGACAAGAGGCACGAGTACTTTATTGTCACAAAATTTCAAGGTTTTATGACATTCCAGTAAAAAGTTACAAGCATTTAAATGTTGTATACTTTGATAGGTATAGGACGCACCGTATAGAAGATAGGGCCATTTGAATTTTATCAGTGTTTTATTTTGTGACTCAAGGGTAGCATAGCTATGAGCGTTAGCTTAAATTGACAAGAGGCACGAGTATTTTATTGTCACAAAATTTCAAGATTTTATGACGTTCCAGTAAATAGTTACAAGCATTTAAATGTTGCAAACTTTGATAGGTATAGGACGCACCATATCGAAGTTTGGGCCATTTGAAGTTTTATCAGTGTTTGATGTGGGACTCAAGGGTAGCATAGCTATGAGCGGTAGCTTAAATTGACAAGAGGCACGAGTACTTTATTGTCACAAAATTTCAACGTTTTATGACGTTCCAGTAAAAAGTTACAAGCATTTAAATGTTGCAAACTTTGATAGGTATAGGACGCACCGTATAGAAGTTAAAACCATTTAAAGATTTATCAGCGTTTTATTTTGGAGTCAAGGGTAGCATGGCTATGAGCGATAACTTTAATTGTCAAGAGGCACGAATACTTTATAGTCACTTAATTTCAAGATTTTATGACGCTCCAGTAAAAAGTTACAAGCATTTAATTATTGCAAACTTTGATAGGTGTAGGAGGTACCGTATAGAAGTTAGGGCCATTTGAAGTTTTATCAGTGTTTCTTTTGGCGCTTAAGGGTAGCATAGCTATGAGCGATAACTTTAATTGACAAGAGGCACGAGTACTTTATTGAACCAAAATTTCAAGATTTTATGAGGCACCAGTAAAAAGTGGCAAGCATTTGATTGTTGCAAACTTTGATAGGTGTAGGACGCACCGTATAGAAAATAGGGCCATTTGAAGTCTCTTCAGTGTTTTATTTTGGAGTCAAGGGTAGCATAGCTATGAGCGATAACTTTAATTGATAAGAGGCACGAGCACTTTATTGTCACAAAATTTCACGGTTTTAAGACGCTCCAGTAAAAAGTTACAAGCATTTGAATGTTGCAAACTCTGATAGGTATAGGACAAATCGTATAGAAGTTAGGGCCATTTGAAGTTTTATCAGAGGCACGAGTACATTATTGTCACAAAATTTCAATCCAGTAAAAAGTTGCAAGCATTTTAATGTTGAAAACTTTGATAGGTATAGGACGTACCGTATAGAAGTTAGGGCCAGTGTTTGGTTTGGGACTCAAGGGTAGCATAGCCATGAGCGATAGCTTAAATTGACAAAAGGCACGAGTACTTTATTGTCACAAAATTTCAAGATTTTATGACGTTCCAGTAAAAAGTTACAATCATTTAAATGTTGCAAACTTTGATAGGTATAGGACGCACCGTACAGAAAATAGGGCCATTTGAAGTTTTATCAGTGTTTGATGTGGGACTCAAGGGTAGCATAGCTATGAGCGATAGCTTAAATTGATAAGAGGCACGTGTACTTAATTGTCACAAATTTCAAGGTTTTATGACGCTCCAGTAAAAAGTTACAAGCACTTGAATGTTGCAAACTTTGATAGGTATATAATGCACCATATAGAAGTTAAAGCCATTTAAAGCTTTATCACTGTTTTATTTTGGAGTCAAGGGTAGCATAGCTATGAGTGATAACTTTAATTGTCAAGAGGCACGAATACTTTATAGTCACATAATTTCAAGATTTTAAGACGCTCCAGTAAAAAGTTACAAGCATTTGATTGCTGCAAACTCTGATAAATATTGGACGCACCGTATAGAAGTTAGGGCCATTTTAAGTTTTATCAGTGTTTGTTTTGGGGCTCAAGGATAGCATAGCTATGAGCGATAACTTTAATTGGCAAGAGGCACGAGTACTTTATTGTCACAAAATTTCAAGGTTTTATGACGTTCCAGTAAAAAGTTACAAGCATTTAAATGTTGCAAACTTTGATAGGTATAGGACGCACCGTATAGAAGATAGGGCCATTTGAATTTTATCAGTGTTTTATTTTGTGACTCAAGGGTAGCATAGCTATGAGCGGTAGCTTAAATTGACAAGAGGCACGAGTACTTTATTGTCACAAAATTTCAACGTTTTATGACGTTCCAGTAAAAAGTTACATGCATTTAAATGTTGCAAACTTTGAAAGGTATAGGACGCACCGTATAGAAGATAGGGCCATTTGAATTTTATCAGTGTTTTATTTTGTGACTCAAGGGTAGCATAGCTATGAGCGATAACTTTAATTGACAAGAGGCACGAGCACTTTGTTGTCACAAAATTCAAGATTTTATTACGCTCCAGTAAAAAGTTACAAGCATTTGATTGTTGCAAACTTTGATAGGTGTAGGACGCACCGTATAGAAGTTAGGGCCATTTGAAGTTTTGTCAGTGTTTGTTTTGTGACTCAATGGTAGCATAGCTATGAGCGATAGCTTAAATTGATAAGAGGCTCGAGTACTTTATTGTCAAAAATTTCAAGGTTTTATGACGCTCCAGTAAAAAGTTACAAGCATTTGATTGTTGCAAACTCTGATAGGTATTGCACGCACAGTATAGAAGTTAGGGCCATTTGAAGTTTTATCAGAGGCACGAGTACATTATTGTCACAAAATTTCAATCCAGTAAAAAGTTACAATCATTTAAATGTTGCAAACTTTGATAGGTATAGGACGCACCGTACAGAAAATAGGGCCATTTGAAGTTTTATCAGTGTTTGATGTGGGACTCAAGGGTAGCACAGCTATGAGCGATAGCTTAAATTGGCAAGAGGCACGAGTACTTTATTGTCACAAAATTTCAACGTTTTATGACGTTCCAGTAAAAAGTTACAAGCATTTAAATGTTGCAAACTTTGATAGGTATAGGGCGCACCGTATAGAAGTTAAAACCATTTAAAGATTTATCAGCGTTTTATTTTGGAGTCAAGGGTAGCATGGCTATGAGCGATAACTTTAATTGTCAAGAGGCACGAATACTTTATAGTCACTTAATTTCAAGATTTTATGACGCTCCAGTAAAAAGTTACAAGCATTTAATTATTGCAAACTTTGATAGGTGTAGGAGGTACCGCATAGAACTTAGGGCCATTTGAAGTTTTATCAGTGTTTGTTTTGGCGCTTAAGGGTAGCATAGCTATGAGCGATAACTTTAATTGACAAGAGGCACGAGTACTTTATTGTCACAAAATTTCAAGATTTTATGACGATCCAGTAAAAAGTTACAAGCATTTGATTTTTGCAAACTTTGATAGGTATAGAACGTACCGTATAGAAGTTAGGGCCATTTGAAGTTATATCAGTATTTTATTTTGGAGTCAAGGGTAGCATAGCTATGAGCGATAACTTTAATTGATAAGAGGCACGAGCACTTTATTGTCACAAAATTTCACGGTTTTAAGACGCTCCAGTAAAAAGTTACAAGCATTTGAATGTTGCAAACTCTGATAGGTATAGGACGAATCGTATAGAAGTTAGGGCCATTTGAAGTTTTATCAGAGGCACGAGTACATTATTGTCACAAAATTTCAATCCAGTAAAAAGTTGCAAGCATTTTAATGTTGAAAACTTTGATAGGTATAGGACGTACCGTAAGAAGTTAGGGCCAGTGTTTGGTTTGGGACTCAAGGGTAGCATAGCCATGAGCGATAGCTTAAATTGACAAAAGGTAAGAGTACTTTATTGTCACAAAATTTCAAGATTTTATGACGTTCCAGTAAAAAGTTACAATCATTTAAATGTTGCAAACTTTGATAGGTATAGGACGCACCGTACAGAAAATAGGGCCATTTGAAGTTTTATCAGTGTTTGATGTGGGACTCAAGGGTAGCATAGCTATGAGCGATAGCTTAAATTGACAAGAGGCACGTGTACTTTATTGTCACAAATTTCAAGGTTTTATGACGCTCCAGTAAAAAGTTACAAGCACTTGAATGTTGCAAACTTTGATAGGTATAGGACGCACCGTATAGAAGATAGGGCCATTTGAATTTTATCAGTGTTTTATTTTGTGACTAAAGGGTAGCATAGCTATGAGCGATAACTTTAATTGACAAGAGGCACGAGCACTTTGTTGTCACAAAATTCAAGATTTTATTACGCTCCAGTAAAAAGTTACAAGCATTTGATTGTTGCAAACTTTGATAGGTGTAGGACGCACCGTATAGAAGTTAGGGCCATTTGAAGTTTTGTCAGTGTTTGTTTTGTGACTCAATGGTAGCATAGCTATGAGCGATAGCTTAAATTGATAAGAGGCTCGAGTACTTTATTGTCAAAAATTTCAAGGTTTTATGACGCTCCAGTAAAAAGTTACAAGCATTTGATTGTTGCAAACTCTGATAGGTATTGCACGCACAGTATAGAAGTTAGGGCCATTTGAAGTTTTATCAGAGGCACGAGTACATTATTGTCACAAATGTTCAATCCAGTAAAAAGTTACAATCATTTAATTGTTGCAAACTTTGATAGGTATAGGACGCACCGTACAGAAAATAGGGCCATTTGAAGTTTTATCAGTGTTTGATGTGGGACTCAAGGGTAGCACAGCTATGAGCGATAGCTTAAATTGACAAGAGGCACGAGTACTTTATTGTCACAAAATTTCAACGTTTTATGACGTTCCAGTAAAAAGTTACAAGCATTTAAATGTTGCAAACTTTGATAGGTATAGGACGCACCGTATAGAAGTTAAAACCATTTAAAGATTTATCAGCGTTTATTTTGGAGTCAAGGGTAGCATGGCTATGAGCGATAACTTTAATTGTCAAGAGGCACGAATACTTTATAGTCACTTAATTTCAAGATTTTATGACGCTCCAGTAAAAAGTTACAAGCATTTAATTATTGCAAACTTTGATAGGTGTAGGAGGTACCGCATAGAACTTATTGCCATTTGAAGTTTTATCAGTGTTTGTTTTGGCGCTTAAGGGTAGCATAGCTATGAGCGATAACTTTAATTGACAAGAGGCACGAGTACTTTATTGTCACAAAATTTCAAGATTTTATGACGATCCAGTAAAAAGTTACAAGCATTTGATTTTTGCAAACTTTGATAGGTATAGGACATACCGTATAGAAGTTAGGGCCATTTGAAGTTATATCAGTATTTTATTTTGGAGTCAAGGGTAGCATAGCTATGAGCGATAACTTTAATTGATAAGAGGCACGAGCACTTTATTGTCACAAAATTTCACGGTTTTAAGACGCTCCAGTAAAAAGTTACAAGCATTTGAATGTTGCAAACTTTGATAGGTATATGACGCACCGTATAGAAGATAGGGCCATTTGAATTTTATCAGTGTTTTATTTTGTGACTAAAGGGTAGCATAGCTATGAGCGATAACTTTAATTGACAAGAGGCACGAGCACTTTGTTGTCACAAAATTCAAGATTTTATTACGCTCCAGTAAAAAGTTACAAGCATTTGATTGTTGCAAACTTTGATAGGTGTAGGACGCACCGTATAGAAGTTAGGGCCATTTGAAGTTTTGTCAGTGTTTGTTTTGTGACTCAATGGTAGCATAGCTATGAGCGATAGCTTAAATTGATAAGAGGCTCGAGTACTTTATTGTCAAAAATTTCAAGGTTTTATGACGCTCCAGTAAAAAGTTACAAGCATTTGATTGTTGCAAACTCTGATAGGTATTGCACGCACAGTATAGAAGTTAGGGCCATTTGAAGTTTTATCAGAGGCACGAGTACATTATTGTCACAAAATTTCAATCCAGTAAAAAGTTACAATCATTTAAATGTTGCAAACTTTGATAGGTATAGGACGCACCGTACAGAAAATAGGGCCATTTGAAGTTTTATCAGTGTTTGATGTGGGACTCAAGGGTAGCACAGCTATGAGCGATAGCTTAAATTGGCAAGAGGCACGAGTACTTTATTGTCACAAAATTTCAACGTTTTATGACGTTCCAGTAAAAAGTTACAAGCATTTAAATGTTGCAAACTTTGATAGGTATAGGGCGCACCGTATAGAAGTTAAAACCATTTAAAGATTTATCAGCGTTTTATTTTGGAGTCAAGGGTAGCATGGCTATGAGCGATAACTTTAATTGTCAAGAGGCACGAATACTTTATAGTCACTTAATTTCAAGATTTTATGACGCTCCAGTAAAAAGTTACAAGCATTTAATTATTGCAAACTTTGATAGGTGTAGGAGGTACCGCATAGAACTTAGGGCCATTTGAAGTTTTATCAGTGTTTGTTTTGGCGCTTAAGGGTAGCATAGCTATGAGCGATAACTTTAATTGACAAGAGGCACGAGTACTTTATTGTCACAAAATTTCAAGATTTTATGACGATCCAGTAAAAAGTTACAAGCATTTGATTTTTGCAAACTTTGATAGGTATAGAACGTACCGTATAGAAGTTAGGGCCATTTGAAGTTATATCAGTATTTTATTTTGGAGTCAAGGGTAGCATAGCTATGAGCGATAACTTTAATTGATAAGAGGCACGAGCACTTTATTGTCACAAAATTTCACGGTTTTAAGACGCTCCAGTAAAAAGTTACAAGCATTTGAATGTTGCAAACTCTGATAGGTATAGGACGAATCGTATAGAAGTTAGGGCCATTTGAAGTTTTATCAGAGGCACGAGTACATTATTGTCACAAAATTTCAATCCAGTAAAAAGTTGCAAGCATTTTAATGTTGAAAACTTTGATAGGTATAGGACGTACCGTAAGAAGTTAGGGCCAGTGTTTGGTTTGGGACTCAAGGGTAGCATAGCCATGAGCGATAGCTTAAATTGACAAAAGGTAAGAGTACTTTATTGTCACAAAATTTCAAGATTTTATGACGTTCCAGTAAAAAGTTACAATCATTTAAATGTTGCAAACTTTGATAGGTATAGGACGCACCGTACAGAAAATAGGGCCATTTGAAGTTTTATCAGTGTTTGATGTGGGACTCAAGGGTAGCATAGCTATGAGCGATAGCTTAAATTGACAAGAGGCACGTGTACTTTATTGTCACAAATTTCAAGGTTTTATGACGCTCCAGTAAAAAGTTACAAGCACTTGAATGTTGCAAACTTTGATAGGTATAGGACGCACCGTATAGAAGATAGGGCCATTTGAATTTTATCAGTGTTTTATTTTGTGACTAAAGGGTAGCATAGCTATGAGCGATAACTTTAATTGACAAGAGGCACGAGCACTTTGTTGTCACAAAATTCAAGATTTTATTACGCTCCAGTAAAAAGTTACAAGCATTTGATTGTTGCAAACTTTGATAGGTGTAGGACGCACCGTATAGAAGTTAGGGCCATTTGAAGTTTTGTCAGTGTTTGTTTTGTGACTCAATGGTAGCATAGCTATGAGCGATAGCTTAAATTGATAAGAGGCTCGAGTACTTTATTGTCAAAAATTTCAAGGTTTTATGACGCTCCAGTAAAAAGTTACAAGCATTTGATTGTTGCAAACTCTGATAGGTATTGCACGCACAGTATAGAAGTTAGGGCCATTTGAAGTTTTATCAGAGGCACGAGTACATTATTGTCACAAATGTTCAATCCAGTAAAAAGTTACAATCATTTAATTGTTGCAAACTTTGATAGGTATAGGACGCACCGTACAGAAAATAGGGCCATTTGAAGTTTTATCAGTGTTTGATGTGGGACTCAAGGGTAGCACAGCTATGAGCGATAGCTTAAATTGACAAGAGGCACGAGTACTTTATTGTCACAAAATTTCAACGTTTTATGACGTTCCAGTAAAAAGTTACAAGCATTTAAATGTTGCAAACTTTGATAGGTATAGGACGCACCGTATAGAAGTTAAAACCATTTAAAGATTTATCAGCGTTTATTTTGGAGTCAAGGGTAGCATGGCTATGAGCGATAACTTTAATTGTCAAGAGGCACGAATACTTTATAGTCACTTAATTTCAAGATTTTATGACGCTCCAGTAAAAAGTTACAAGCATTTAATTATTGCAAACTTTGATAGGTGTAGGAGGTACCGCATAGAACTTATTGCCATTTGAAGTTTTATCAGTGTTTGTTTTGGCGCTTAAGGGTAGCATAGCTATGAGCGATAACTTTAATTGACAAGAGGCACGAGTACTTTATTGTCACAAAATTTCAAGATTTTATGACGATCCAGTAAAAAGTTACAAGCATTTGATTTTTGCAAACTTTGATAGGTATAGGACATACCGTATAGAAGTTAGGGCCATTTGAAGTTATATCAGTATTTTATTTTGGAGTCAAGGGTAGCATAGCTATGAGCGATAACTTTAATTGATAAGAGGCACGAGCACTTTATTGTCACAAAATTTCACGGTTTTAAGACGCTCCAGTAAAAAGTTACAAGCATTTGAATGTTGCAAACTTTGATAGGTATATGACGCACCGTATAGAAGATAGGGCCATTTGAATTTTATCAGTGTTTTATTTTGTGACTAAAGGGTAGCATAGCTATGAGCGATAACTTTAATTGACAAGAGGCACGAGCACTTTGTTGTCACAAAATTCAAGATTTTATTACGCTCCAGTAAAAAGTTACAAGCATTTGATTGTTGCAAACTTTGATAGGTGTAGGACGCACCGTATAGAAGTTAGGGCCAGTTGAAGTTTTGTCAGTGTTTGTTTTGTGACTCAATGGTAGCATAGCTATGAGCGATAGCTTAAATTGATAAGAGGCTCGAGTACTTTATTGTCAAAAATTTCAAGGTTTTATGACGCTCCAGTAAAAAGTTACAAGCATTTGATTGTTGCAAACTCTGATAGGTATTGCACGCACAGTATAGAAGTTAGGGCCATTTGAAGTTTTATCAGAGGCACGAGTACATTATTGTCACAAATGTTCAATCCAGTAAAAAGTTACAATCATTTAATTGTTGCAAACTTTGATAGGTATAGGACGCACCGTACAGAAAATAGGGCCATTTGAAGTTTTATCAGTGTTTGATGTGGGACTCAAGGGTAGCACAGCTATGAGCGATAGCTTAAATTGACAAGAGGCACGAGTACTTTATTGTCACAAAATTTCAACGTTTTATGACGTTCCAGTAAAAAGTTACAAGCATTTAAATGTTGCAAACTTTGATAGGTATAGGACGCACCGTATAGAAGTTAAAACCATTTAAAGATTTATCAGCGTTTTATTTTGGAGTCAAGGGTAGCATGGCTATGAGCGATAACTTTAATTGTCAAGAGGCACGAATACTTTATAGTCACTTAATTTCAAGATTTTATGACGCTCCAGTAAAAAGTTACAAGCATTTAATTATTGCAAACTTTGATAGGTGTAGGAGGTACCGCATAGAACTTATTGCCATTTGAAGTTTTATCAGTGTTTGTTTTGGCGCTTAAGGGTAGCATAGCTATGAGCGATAACTTTAATTGACAAGAGGCACGAGTACTTTATTGTCACAAAATTTCAAGATTTTATGACGATCCAGTAAAAAGTTACAAGCATTTGATTTTTGCAAACTTTGATAGGTATAGGACATACCGTATAGAAGTTAGGGCCATTTGAAGTTATATCAGTATTTTATTTTGGAGTCAAGGGTAGCATAGCTATGAGCGATAACTTTAATTGATAAGAGGCACGAGCACTTTATTGTCACAAAATTTCACGGTTTTAAGACGCTCCAGTAAAAAGTTACAAGCATTTGAATGTTGCAAACTCTGATAGGTATAGGACGAATCGTATAGAAGTTAGGGCCATTTGAAGTTTTATCAGAGGCACGAGTACATTATTGTCACAAAATTTCAATCCAGTAAAAAGTTGCAAGCATTTTAATGTTGAAAACTTTGATAGGTATAGGACGTACCGTATAGAAGTTAGGGCCAGTGTTTGGTTTGGGACTCAAGGGTAGCATAGCCATGAGCGATAGCTTAAATTGGCAAAAGGCAAGAGTACTTTATTGTCACAAAATTTCAAGATTTTATGACGTTCCAGTAAAAAGTTACAATCATTTAAATGTTGCAAACTTTGATAGGTATAGGACGCACCGTACAGAAAATAGGGCCATTTGAAGTTTTATCAGTGTTTGATGTGGGACTCAAGGGTAGCATAGCTATGAGCGATAGCTTAAATTGACAAGAGGCACGTGTACTTTATTGTCACAAATTTCAAGGTTTTATGACGCTCCAGTAAAAAGTTACAAGCACTTGAATGTTGCAAACTTTAATAGGTATAGGACGCACCGTGTAGAAGTTAAGGCCATTTGAAGCTTTATCAGTGTTTTATTTTGAAGTCAAGGGTAGCATAGCTATGATCGATAACTTTAATTGTCAAGAGGCACGAATACTTTATTGTCACAAAATGTCAACGTTTTATGACGCTCCAGTAAAAAGTTACAAGCACTTGAATGTTGCAAACTTTGATAGGTATATAATGCACCATATAGAAGTTAAAGCCATTTAAAGCTTTATCAGTGTTTTATTTTGGAGTCAAGGGTAGCATAGCTATGAGTGATAACTTTAATTGTCAAGAGGCACGAATACTTTATAGTCACATAATTTCAAGATTTTAAGACGCTCCAGTAAAAAGTTACAAGCATTTGATTGTTGCAAACTTTGATAGGTGTAGGACGCACCGTATAGAAAATAAGGCCATTTGAAGTTTTATCAGTGTTTGTTTTGGGGCTCAAGGGTAGCATAGCTATGAGCGATAACTTTAATTGACAAGAGGCACGAGTACTTTATTGTCACAAAATTTCAAGGTTTTATGACGTTCCAGTAAAAAGTTACAAGCATTTAAATGTTGCAAACTTTGATAGGTATAGGACGCACCGTATAGAAGATAGGGCCATTTGAATTTTATCAGTGTTTTATTCTGTGACTCAAGGGTAGCATAGCTATGAGTGTTAGCTTAAATTGACAAGAGGCACGAGTACTTTATTGTCACAAAATTTCAAGATTTTATGACGTTCCAGTAAATAGTTACAAGCATTTAAATGTTGCAAACTTTGATAGGTATAGGACGCACCATATAGAAGTTCGGGCCATTTGAAGTTTTATCAGTGTTTGATGTGGGACTCAAGGGTAGCATAGCTATGAGCGGTAGCTTAAATTGACAAGAGGCACGAGTACTTTATTGTCACAAAATTTCAACGTTTTATGACGTTCCAGTAAAAAGTTACAAGCATTTAAATGTTGCAAACTTTGATAGGTATAGGACGCACCGTATAGAAGTTAAAACCATTTAAAGATTTATCAGCGTTTTATTTTGGAGTCAAGGGTAGCATGGCTATGAGCGATAACTTTAATTGTCAAGAGGCACGAATACTTTATAGTCACTTAATTTCAAGATTTCATGACGCTCCAGAAAAAGTTACAAGCATTTAATTATTGCAAACTTTGATAGGTGTAGGAGGTACCGTATAGAAGTTAGGGCCATTTGAAGTTTTATCAGTGTTTCTTTTGGCGCTTAAGGGTAGCATAGCTATGAGCGATAACTTTAATTGACAAGAGGCACGAGTACTTTATTGAACCAAAATTTCAAGATTTTATGACGCACCAGTAAAAAGTTGCAAGCATTTGATTGTTGCAAACTTTGATAGGTGTAGGACGCACCGTATAGAAAATAGGGCCATTTGAAGTTTTATCAGTGTTTTATTTTGGAGTCAAGGGTAGCATAGCTATGAGCGATAACTTTAATTGATAAGAGGCACGAGCACTTTATTGTCACAAAATTTCACGGATTTAAGACGCTCCAGTAAAAAGATACAAGCATTTGAATGTTGCAAACTCTGATAGGTATAGGACAAATCGTATAGAAGTTAGGGCCATTTGAAGTTTTATCAGAGGCACGAGTACATTATTGTCACAAAATTTCAATCCAGTAAAAAGTTGCAAGCATTTTAATGTTGAAAACTTTGATAGGTATAGGACGTACCGTATAGAAGTTAGGGCCAGTGTTTGGTTTGGGACTCAAGGGTAGCATAGCTATGAGCGATAACTTTAATTGACAAGAGGCACGAGTACTTTATTGTCACAAAATTTCAAGATTTTATGACGCTCCAGTAAAAAGTTACAAGCATTTGATTTTTGCAAACTTTGATAGGTATTGGACGTACCATATAGAAGTTAGGGCCATTTGAAGTTATATCAGTGTTTTATTTTGGAGTCAAGGGTAGCATATCTATGAGCGATAACTTTAATTGATAAGAGGCACGAGCACTTTATTGTCACAAAATTTCACGGTTTTAAGACGCTCCAGTAAAAAGTTACAAGCATTTGAATGTTGCAAACTCTGATAGGTACAGGACGAACCGTATAGAAGTTAGGGCCCTTTGAAGTTTTATCAGAGGCACGAGTACATTATTGTCACAAAATTTCAATCCAGTAAAAAGTTGCAAGCATTTTAATGTTGAAAACTTTGATAGGTATAGGACGTGCCGTATAGAAGTTAGGGCCAGTGTTTGATTTGGGACTCAAGGGTAGCATAGCTATGAGCGATAGCTTAAATTGACAAGAGGCACGAGTACTTTATTGTCACAAAATTTCAAGATTTTATGACGTTCCAGTAAAACGTTTCAAGCCGTTGATTGCTGCAAACTTTGATAGGGACAGGACGCACCATATAGAAGTTAGGGCCATTTAAAGTTTTATCAGTGTTTGATGTGAAACTCAAGGGTAGCATAGGTATGAGCTATATCTTAAATTGATAAGAGGCACGTGTACTTAATTGTCACAAATTTCAAGGTTTTATGACGCTCCAGTAAAAAGTTACAAGCACTTGAATGTTGCAAACTTTGATAGGTATAGGACGCACCGTATAGAAGTTAAGGCCATTTGAAGCTTTATCAGTGTTTTATTTTGAAGTCAAGGGTAGCATAGCTATGATCGATAACTTTAATTGTCAAGAGGCACGAATACTTTATTGTCACAAAATGTCAACGTTTTATGACGCTCCAGTAAAAAGTTACAAGCACTTGAATGTTGCAAACTTTGATAGGTATATAAAGCACCATATAGAAGTTAAAGCCATTTAAAGCTTTATCAGTGTTTTATTTTGGAGTCAAGGGTAGCATAGCTATGAGTGATAACTTTAATTGTCAAGAGGCACGAATACTTTATAGTCACATAATTTCAAGATTTTAAGACGCTCCAGTAAAAAGTTACAAGCATTTGATTGTTGCAAACTTTGATAGGTGTAGGACGCACCGTATAGAAAATAAGGCCATTTGAAGTTTTATCAGTGTTTGTTTTGGGGCTCAAGGGTAGCATAGCTATGAGCGATAACTTTAATTGACAAGAGGCACGAGTACTTTATTGTCACAAAATTTCAAGGTTTTATGACGTTCCAGTAAAAAGTTACAAGCATTTAAATGTTGCAAACTTTGATAGGTATAGGACGCACCGTATAGAAGATAGGGCCATTTGAATTTTATCAGTGTTTTATTCTGTGACTCAAGGGTAGCATAGCTATGAGCGTTAGCTTAAATTGACAAGAGGCACGAGTACTTTATTGTCACAAAATTTCAAGATTTTATGACGTTCCAGTAAATAGTTACAAGCATTTAAATGTTGCAAACTTTGATAGGTATAGGACGCACCATATAGAAGTTCGGGCCATTTGAAGTTTTATCAGTGTTTGATGTGGGACTCAAGGGTAGCATAGCTATGAGCGGTAGCTTAAATTGACAAGAGGCACGAGTACTTTATTGTCACAAAATTTCAACGTTTTATGACGTTCCAGTAAAAAGTTACAAGCATTTAAATGTTGCAAACTTTGATAGGTATAGGACGCACCGTATAGAAGTTAAAACCATTTAAAGATTTATCAGCGTTTTATTTTGGAGTCAAGGGTAGCATGGCTATGAGCGATAACTTTAATTGTCAAGAGGCACGAATACTTTATAGTCACTTAATTTCAAGATTTCATGACGCTCCAGAAAAAGTTACAAGCATTTAATTATTGCAAACTTTGATAGGTGTAGGAGGTACCGTATAGAAGTTAGGGCCATTTGAAGTTTTATCAGTGTTTCTTTTGGCGCTTAAGGGTAGCATAGCTATGAGCGATAACTTTAATTGACAAGAGGCACGAGTACTTTATTGAACCAAAATTTCAAGATTTTATGACGCACCAGTAAAAAGTTGCAAGCATTTGATTGTTGCAAACTTTGATAGGTGTAGGACGCACCGTATAGAAAATAGGGCCATTTGAAGTTTTATCAGTGTTTTATTTTGGAGTCAAGGGTAGCATAGCTATGAGCGATAACTTTAATTGATAAGAGGCACGAGCACTTTATTGTCACAAAATTTCACGGATTTAAGACGCTCCAGTAAAAAGATACAAGCATTTGAATTTTGCAAACTCTGATAGGTATAGGACAAATCGTATAGAAGTTAGGGCCATTTGAAGTTTTATCAGAGGCACGAGTACATTATTGTCACAAAATTTCAATCCAGTAAAAAGTTGCAAGCATTTTAATGTTGAAAACTTTGATAGGTATAGGACGTACCGTATAGAAGTTAGGGCCAGTGTTTGGTTTGGGACTCAAGGGTAGCATAGCTATGAGCGATAACTTTAATTGACAAGAGGCACGAGTACTTTATTGTCACAAAATTTCAAGATTTTATGACGCTCCAGTAAAAAGTTACAAGCATTTGATTTTTGCAAACTTTGATAGGTATTGGACGTACCATATAGAAGTTAGGGCCATTTGAAGTTATATCAGTGTTTTATTTTGGAGTCAAGGGTAGCATATCTATGAGCGATAACTTTAATTGATAAGAGGCACGAGCACTTTATTGTCACAAAATTTCACGGTTTTAAGACGCTCCAGTAAAAAGTTACAAGCATTTGAATGTTGCAAACTTTGATAGGTGTAGGACGCACCGTATAGAAGTTAAGGCCATTTGAAGCTTTATCAGTGTTTTATTTTGAAGTCAAGGGTAGCATAGCTATGATCGATAACTTTAATTGTCAAGAGGCACGAATACTTTATTGTCAAATGTCAACGTTTTATGACGCTCCAGTAAAAAGTTACAAGCACTTGAATGTTGCAAACTTTGATAGGTATAGGACGCACCGTATAGAAGTTAAGGCCATTTGAAGCTTTATCAGTGTTTTATTTTGAAGTCAAGGGTAGCATAGCTATGATCGATAACTTTAATTGTCAAGAGGCACGAATACTTTATTGTCAAATGTCAACGTTTTATGACGCTCCAGTAAAAAGTTACAAGCACTTGAATGTTGCAAACTTTGATAGGTATATAATGCACCATATAGAAGTTAAAGCCATTTAAAGCTTTATCAGTGTTTTATTTTGGAGTCAAGGGTAGCATAGCTATGAGTGATAACTTTAATTGTCAAGAGGCACGAATACTTTATAGTCACATAATTTCAAGATTTTAAGACGCTCCAGTAAAAAGTTACAAGCATTTGATTGTTGCAAATTTTGATAGGTGTAGGACGCACCGTATAGAAAATAAGGCCATTTGAAGTTTTATCAGTGTTTGTTTTGGGACTCAAGGGTAGCATAGCTATGACCGATAACTTTAATTAACAAGAGGCACGATTACTTTATTGTCACAAAATTTCAAGATTTTATTACGCTCCAGTAAAAAGTTACAAGCATTTGATTGTTGCAAACTCTGATAAATATAGGACGCACCGTATAGAAGTTAGGGCCATTTTAAGTTTTATCAGTGTTTGTTTTGGGGCTCAAGGGTAGCATAGCTATGAGCGATAACTTTAATTGACAAGAGGCACGAGTACTTTATTGAACCAAAATTTCAAGATTTTATGACGCACCAGTAAAAAACTGCAAGCATTTGATTGTTGCAAACTTTGATAGGTGTAGGACGCACCGTATAGAAAATAGTTCCATTTGAAGTTTTATCAGTGTTTGATGTGGGACTCAAGGGTAGCATAGCTATGAGCGATAACTTTAATTGACAAGAGGCACGAGTACTTTATTGTCACAAAATTTCAAGATTTTATGACGCTCCAGTAAAAAGTTACAAGCATTTGATTTTTGCAAACTTTGATAGGTATTGGACGTACCATATAGAAGTTAGGGCCATTTGAAGTTATATCAGTGTTTTATTTTGGAGTCAAGGGTAGCATATCTATGAGCGATAACTTTAATTGATAAGAGGCACGAGCACTTTATTGTCACAAAATTTCACGGTTTTAAGACGCTCCAGTAAAAAGTTACAAGCATTTGAATGTTGCAAACTCTGATAGGTATAGGACGAACCGTATAGAAGTTAGGGCCATTTGAAGTTTTATCAGAGGCACGAGTACATTATTATCACAAAATTTCAATCCAGTAAAAAGTTGCAAGCATTTTAATGTTGAAAACTTTGATAGGTATAGGACGTACCGTATAGAAGTTAGGGCCAGTGTTTGATTTGGGACTCAAGGGTAGCATAGCTATGAGCGATAGCTTAAATTGACAAGAGGCACGAGTACTTTATTGTCACAAAATTTCAAGATTTTATGACGTTCCAGTAAAACATTTCAAGCCGTTGATTGCTGCAAACTTTGATAGGTATAGGACGCACCATATAGAAGTTAGGGCCATTTAAAGTTTTATCAGTGTTTGATGTGAAACTCAAGGGTAGCATAGGTATGAGCTATATCTTAAATTGAAAAGAGGCACGAGTACTTTATTGTTACAAAGTTTCAAGGTTTTATGACGCTCAAGTAAAAAGTTGCAAGCACTTGAATGTTGCAAACTTTGATAGGTATAGGACGTACCGTATAGAAGTTAGGGCCAGTGTTTGGTTTGGGACTCAAGGGTAGCATAGCCATGAGCGATAGCTTAAATTGACAAAAGGCACGAGTACTTTATTGTCACAAAATTTCAAGATTTTATGACGTTCCAGTAAAAAGTTACAATCATTTAAATGTTGCAAACTTTGATAGGTATAGGACGCACCGTACAGAAAATAGGGCCATTTGAAGTTTTATCAGTGTTTGATGTGGGACTCAAGGGTAGCATAGCTATGAACGATATCTTAAATTGACAAGAGGCACGTGTACTTTATTGTCACAAATTTCAAGGATTTATGACGCTCCAGTAAAAAGTTACAAGCACTTGAATGTTGCAAACTTTGATAGGTATAGGACGCACCGTATAGAAGTTAAGGCCATTTGAAGCTTTATCAGTGTTTTATTTTGAAGTCAAGGGTAGCATAGCTATGATCGATAACTTTAATTGTCAAGAGGCACGAATACTTTATTGTCACAAAATGTCAACGTTTTATGACGCTCCAGTAAAAAGTTACAAGCACTTGAATGTTGCAAACTTTGATAGGTATATAATGCACCATATAGAAGTTAAAGCCATTTAAAGCTTTATCAGTGTTTTATTTTGGAGTCAAGGGTAGCATAGCTATGAGTGAAAACTTTAATTGTCAAGAGGCACGAATACTTTATAGTCACATAATTTCAAGATTTTAAGACGCTCCAGTAAAAAGCTACAAGCATTTGATTGTTGCAAACTTTGATAGGTGTAGGACGCACCGTATAGAAAATAAGGCCATTTGAAGTTTTATCAGTGTTTGTTTTGGGACTCAAGGGTAGCATAGCTATGACCGATAACTTTAATTAACAAGAGGCACGAGTACTTTATTGTCACAAAATTTCAAGATTTTATTACGCTCCAGTAAAAAGTTACAAGCATTTGATTGTTGCAAACTCTGATAAATATAGGAAGCACCGTATAGAAGTTAGGACCATTTTAAGTTTTATCAGTGTTTGTTTTGGGGCTCAAGGGTAGCATAGCTATGAGCGATAACTTTAATTGACAAGACACACGAGTACTTTATTGTCACAAAATTTCAAGGTTTTATGACGTTCCAGTAAAAAGTTACAAGCATTTAAATGTTGCAAACTTTGATAGGTATAGGACGCACCGTACAGAAAATAGGGCCATTTGAAGTTTTATCAGTGTTTGATGTGGGACTCAAGGGTAGCATAGCTATGAACGATAGCTTAAATTGACAAAAGGCACGAGTACTTTATTGTCACAAAATTTCAAGATTTTATGACGTTCCAGTAAATAGTTACAAGCATTTAAATGTTGCAAACTTTGATAGGTATAGGACGCACCATTTAGAAGTTTGGGCCATTTGAAGTTTTATCAGTGTTTGATGTGGGACTCAAGGGTAGCATAGCTATGAGCGGTAGCTTAAATTTACAAGAGGCACGAGTACTTTACTGTCACAAAATTTCAACGTTTTATGACGTTCCAGTAAAAAGTTACAAGCATTTAAATGTTGCAAACCTTGATATGTATAGGACGCACCGTATAGAAGTTAAAACCATTTAAAGATTTATCAGCGTTTTATTTTGGAGTCAAGGGTAGCATGGCTATGAGCGATAACTTTAATTGTCAAGAGGCACGAATACTTTATAGTCACTTAATTTCAAGATTTTATGACGCTCCAGTAAAAAGTTACAAGCATTTAATTATTTCAAACTTTGATAGGTGTAGGAGGTACCGTATAGAAGTTAGGGCCATTTGAAGTTTTATCAGTGTTTCTTTTGGCGCTTAAGGGTAGCATAGCTATGAGCGATAACTTTAATTGACAAGAGGCACGGGTACTTTATTGAACCAAAATTTCAAGATTTTATGACGCACCAGTAAAAAGTTGCAAGCATTTGATTGTTGCAAACTTTGATAGGTGTAGGACGCACCGTATAGAAAATAGGGACATTTGAAGTTTTATCAGTGTTTGATGTGGGACTCAAGGGTAGCATAGCTATGAGCGATAACTTTAATTGACAAGAGGCACGAGTACTTTATTGTCACAATTTAAATGTTGCAAACTTTGATAGGTATAGGACGCACCAAATAGAAGTTAGGGCCATTTGAAGTTTTATCAGTGTTTGATATGGGACTCAAGGTTAGCATAGCTATGAGCGATAGCTTAAATTGACAAGGGGCACGAGTACTTTATTGTCACAAAGTTTCAAGGTTTTATGACGCTCCAGTAAAAAGTTGCAAGCACTTGAATGTTGCTAACTTTGATAGGTATAGGACGCACCGTATAGAACTTAAGGCCATTTGAAGCTTTATCAGTATTTTATTTTGGAGTCAAGGGTAGCATAGCTATGAGCGATAACTTTAGTTTTCAAGAGGCACGAATACTTTGTTGTCACAAAATTTCAAGATTTTATGACGCTCCAGTAAAAAGTTACAAGCATTTGTTGTTTGCAAACTTTGATAGGTATAGGACGTACCGTATAGAAGTTAGGGCCATTTGAAGTTATATCAGTGTTTTATTTGGGAGTCAAGGGTAGCATAGCTATGAGCGATAACTTTAATTGATAAGAGGCACGAGCACTTTATTGTCACAAAATTTCACAGTTTTATGACGCTCCAGTAAAAAGTTACAAGCACTTGAATGTTGCAAACTTTGATAGGTATATAATGCACCATATAGAAGTTAAAGCCATTTAAAGCTTTATCAGTGTTTTATTTTGGAGTCAAGGGTAGCATAGCTATGAGTGATAACTTTAATTGTCAAGAGGCACGAATACTTTATAGTCACATAATTTCAAGATTTTAAGACGCTCCAGTAAAAAGTTACAAGCATTTGATTGCTGCAAACTCTGATAAATATAGGACGCATCGTATAGAAGTTAGGGCCATTTTAAGTTTTATCAGTGTTTGTTTTCGGGCTCAAGCGTAGCATAGCTATGACCGATAACTTTAATTGACAAGAGGCACGAGTACTTTATTGTCACAAAATTTCAAGGTTTTATGACGTTCCAGTAAAAAGTTACAAGCATTTAAATGTTGCAAACTTTGATAGGTATAGGAAGCACCGTATAGAAGATAGGGCCATTTGAATTTTATCAGTGTTTTATTTTGTGACTCAAGGGTAGCATAGCTATGAGCGGTAGCTTAAATTGACAAGAGGCACGAGTACTTTATTGTCACAAAATTTCAAAGTTTTATGACGTTCCAGTAAAAAGTTACAAGCATTTAAATGTTGCAAACTTTGATAGGTATAGGACGCACCGTATATAAGTTAAAACCATTTAAAGATTTATCAGCGTTTTATTTTGGAGTCAAGGGTAGCATGGCTATGAGCGATAACTTTAATTGTCAAGAGGCAGAATACTTTATAGTCACTTAATTTCAAGATTTTATGACGCTCCAGTAAAAAGTTACAAGCATTTAATTATTGCAAACTTTGATAGGTGTAGGAGGTACCGTATAGAAGTTAGGGCCATTTGAAGTTTTATCAGTGTTTCTTTTGGCGCTTAAGGGTAGCATAGCTATGAGCGATAACTTTAATTGACAAGAGGCACGAGTACTTTATTGAACCAAAATTTCAAGATTTTATGACGCACCAGTAAAAAACTGCAAGCATTTGATTGTTGCAAACTTTCATAGGTGTAGGACGCACCGTATAGAAAATAGGGCCATTTGAAGTTTTATCAGTGTTTGATGTGGGACTCAAGGGTAGCATAGCTATGAGCGATAACTTTAATTGACAAGAGGCACGAGTACTTTATTGTCACAAAATTTCAAGATTTTATGACGCTCCAGTAAAAAGTTACAAGCATTTGATTTTTGCAAACTTTGATAGGTATTGGACGTACCATATAGAAGTTAGGGCCATTTGAAGTTATATCAGTGTTTTATTTTGGAGTCAAGGGTAGCATATCTATGAGCGATAACTTTAATTGATAAGAGGCACGAGCACTTTATTGTCACAAAATTTCACGGTTTTAAGACGCTCCAGTAAAAAGTTACAAGCATTTGAATGTTGCAAACTCTGATAGGTATAGGACGAACCGTATAGAAGTTAGGGCCATTTGAAGTTTTATCAGAGGCACGAGTACATTATTATCACAAAATTTCAATCCAGTAAAAAGTTGCAACCATTTTAATGTTGAAAACTTTGATAGGTATAGGACGTACCGTATAGAAGTTAGGGCCAGTGTTTGATTTGGGACTCAAGGGTAGCATAGCTATGAGCGATAGCTTAAATTGACAAGAGGCACGAGTACTTTATTGTCACAAAATTTCAAGATTTTATGACGTTCCAGTAAAACGTTTCAAGCCGTTGATTGCTGCAAACTTTGATAGGTATAGGACGCACCATATAGAAGTTAGGGCCATTTAAAGTTTTATCAGTGTTTGATGTGAAACTCAAGGGTAGCATAGGTATGAGCTATATCTTAAATTGAAAAGAGGCACGAGTACTTTATTGTTACAAAGTTTCAAGGTTTTATGACGCTCAAGTAAAAAGTTACAAGCACTTGAATGTTGCAAACTTTGATAGGTATAGGACGTACCGTATAGAAGTTAGGGCCAGTGTTTGGTTTGGGACTCAAGGGTAGCATAGCCATGAGCGATAGCTTAAATTGACAAAAGGCACGAGTACTTTATTGTCACAACATTTCAAGATTTTATGACGTTCCAGTAAAAAGTTACAATCATTTAAATGTTGCAAACTTTGATAGGTATAGGACGCACCGTACAGAAAATAGGGCCATTTGAAGTTTTATCAGTGTTTGATGTGGGACTCAAGGGTAGCATAGCTATGAACGATATCTTAAATTGACAAGAGGCACGTGTACTTTATTGTCACAAATTTCAAGGATTTATGACGCTCCAGTAAAAAGTTACAAGCACTTGAATGTTGCAAACTTTGATAGGTATAGGACGCACCGTATAGAAGTTAAGGCCATTTGAAGCTTTATCAGTGTTTTATTTTGAAGTCAAGGGTAGCATAGCTATGATCGATAACTTTAATTGTCAAGAGGCACGAATACTTTATTGTCACAAAATGTCAACGTTTTATGACGCTCCAGTAAAAAGTTACAAGCACTTGAATGTTGCAAACTTTGATAGGTATATAATGCACCATATAGAAGTTAAAGCCATTTAAAGCTTTATCAGTGTTTTATTTTGGAGTCAAGGGTAGCATAGCTATGAGTGAAAACTTTAATTGTCAAGAGGCACGAATACTTTATAGTCACATAATTTCAAGATTTTAAGACGCTCCAGTAAAAAGTTACAAGCATTTGATTGTTGCAAACTTTGATAGGTGTAGGACGCACCGTATAGAAAATAAGGCCATTTGAAGTTTTATCAGTGTTTGTTTTGGGACTCAAGGGTAGCATAGCTATGACCGATAACTTTAATTAACAAGAGGCACGAGTACTTTATTGTCACAAAATTTCAAGATTTTATTACGCTCCAGTAAAAAGTTACAAGCATTTGATTGTTGCAAACTCTGATAAATATAGGAAGCACCGTATAGAAGTTAAGGCCATTTTAAGTTTTATCAGTGTTTGTTTTGGGGCTCAAGGGTAGCATAGCTATGAGCGATAACTTTAATTGACAAGAGGCACGAGTACTTTATTGTCACAAAATTTCAAGGTTTTATGACGTTCCAGTAAAAAGTTACAAGCATTTAAATGTTGCAAACTTTGATAGGTATAGGACGCACCGTACAGAAAATAGGGCCATTTGAAGTTTTATCAGTGTTTGATGTGGGACTCAAGGGTAGCATAGCTATGAACGATAGCTTAAATTGACAAAAGGCACGAGTACTTTATTGTCACAAAATTTCAAGATTTTATGACGTTCCAGTAAATAGTTACAAGCATTTAAATGTTGCAAACTTTGATAGGTATAGGACGCACCATATAGAAGTTTGGGCCATTTGAAGTTTTATCAGTGTTTGATGTGGGACTCAAGGGTAGCATAGCTATGAGCGGTAGCTTAAATTGACAAGAGGCACGAGTACTTTATTGTCACAAAATTTCAACGTTTTATGACGTTCCAGTAAAAAGTTACAAGCATTTAAATGTTGCAAACCTTGATATGTATAGGACGCACCGTATAGAAGTTAAAACCATTTAAAGATTTATCAGCGTTTTATTTTGGAGTCAAGGGTAGCATGGCTATGAGCGATAACTTTAATTGTCAAGAGGCACGAATACTTTATAGTCACTTAATTTCAAGATTTTATGACGCTCCAGTAAAAAGTTACAAGCATTTAATTATTTCAAACTTTGATAGGTGTAGGAGGTACCATATAGAAGTTAGGGCCATTTGAAGTTTTATCAGTGTTTCTTTTGGCGCTTAAGGGTAGCATAGCTATGAGCGATAACTTTAATTGACAAGAGGCACGGGTACTTTATTGAACCAAAATTTCAAGATTTTATGACGCACCAGTAAAAAGTTGCAAGCATTTGAGTGTTGCAAACTTTGATAGGTGTAGGACGCACCGTATAGAAAATAGGGACATTTGAAGTTTTATCAGTGTTTGATGTGGGACTCAAGGGTAGCATAGCTATGAGCGATAACTTTAATTGACAAGAGGCACGAGTACTTTATTGTCACAATTTAAATGTTGCAAACTTTGATAGGTATAGGACGCACCAAATAGAAGTTAGGGCCATTTGAAGTTTTATCAGTGTTTGATATGGGACTCAAGGTTAGCATAGCTATGAGCGAAAGCTTAAATTGACAAGGGGCACGAGTACTTTATTGTCACAAAGTTTCAAGGTTTTATGACGCTCCAGTAAAAAGTTGCAAGCACTTGAATGTTGCTAACTTTGATAGGTATAGGACGCACCGTATAGAACTTAAGGCCATTTGAAGCTTTATCAGTATTTTATTTTGGAGTCAAGGGTAGCATAGCTATGAGCGATAACTTTAGTTTTCAAGAGGCACGAATACTTTGTTGTCACAAAATTTCAAGATTTTATGACGCTCCAGTAAAAAGTTACAAGCATTTGATGTTTGCAAACTTTGATAGGTATAGGACGTACCGTATAGAAGTTAGGGCCATTTGAAGTTATATCAGTGTTTTATTTGGGAGTCAAGGGTAGCATAGCTATGAGCGATAACTTTAATTGATAAGAGGCACGAGCACTTTATTGTCACAAAATTTCACAGTTTTAAGACGCTCCAGTAAAAAGTTACAAGCATTTGAATGTTGCAAACTTTGATAGGTATAGGACGAACCGTATAGAAGTTAGGGCCATTTGAAGTTTTTTCAGTGTTTTATTTTGAAGTCAAGGGTAGCATAGCTATGAGAGATAACTTTAATTGACAAGAGGCACGAGTACTTTGTTGCCAAAAAATTTCAAGATTTTATTACGCTCCAGGAAAGAGTTACAAGCATGTGATTGTTGCAAACTCTGATAGGTGTAGGACGCACCGTATAGAAGTTAGGGCCATTTGAAGTTTTGTCAGTGTTAGTTTTTCGACGCAATGGTAGCATAGCTATGAGCGATAACTTAAATTGATAAGAGGCTCGAGTACTTTATTGTCACAAAATTTCAAGGTTTTATGACGTTCCAGGAAAAAGTTACAAGCATTTGATTGTTGCAAACTCTGATAGGTATTGGACGCACAGTATAGAAGTTAGGGCCATTTAAAGTTGTATCAGAGGCACGAGTACATTATTGTCACAAAATTTCAATCCAGTAAAAAGTTGCAAGCATTTTAATGTTGAAAACTTTGATAGGTATAGGACGTACCGTATAGAAGTTAGGGCCAGTGCTTGATTTGGGACTCAAGGGTAGCATAGCTATGAGCGTTAGCTTAAATTTACAAGAGGCATGAGTACTTTATTGTCACAAAATTTCAATATTTTATGAGGTTCCAGTAAAAAGTTACAAGCATTTAAATGTTGCAAACTTTGATAGGTATAGGACGCACCAAATAGAAGTTAGGGCCATTTGAAGCTTTATCAGTGTTTGATGTGGGACTCAGGGGTAGCATAGCTATGAGCGATAGCTTAAATTGACAAGAGGCACGAGTACTTTATTGTCACAAAATTTCAAGATTTTATGACGTTCCAGTAAAACGTTTCAAGCCGTTGATTGCTGCAAACTTTGATAGGTATTGGACGCACCATATAGAAGTTAGGGCCATTTAAAGTTTTATCAGTGTTTGATGTGAAACTCAAGGGTAGCATAGGTATGAGCTATATCTTAAATTGAAAAGAGGCACGAGTACTGTATTGTTACAAAGTTTCAAGGTTTTATGACGCTCCAGTAAAAAGTTGCAAGCACTTGAATGTTGCAAACTTTGATAGGTGTAAGACGCACCGTATAGAAGCTAAGGCCATTTGAAGCTTTATCAGTGTTTGTTTTGGGGCTCAAGGGTAGCATAGCTATGAGCGATAACTTTAATTGACAAGAGGCACGAGTACTTTATTGTCACAAAATTTCAAGGTTTTATGACGTTCCAGTAAAAAGTTACAAGCATTTAAATGTTGCAAACTTTGATAGGTATAGGACGCACCGTATAGAAGATAGGGCCATTTGAATTTTATCAGTGTTTTATTTTGTGACTCAAGGGTAGCATAGCTATGAGCGGTAGCTTAAATTGACAAGAGGCACGAGTACTTTATTGTCACAAAATTTCAACGTTTTATGACGTTCCAGTAAAAAGTTACAAGCATTTAAATGTTGCAAACTTTGATAGGTATAGGACGCACCGTATAGAAGTTAAAACCATTTAAAGATTTATCAGCGTTTTATTTTGGAGTCAAGGGTAGCATGGCTATGAGCGATAACTTTAATTGTCAAGAGGCACGAATACTTTATAGTCACTTAATTTCCAGATTTTATGACGCTCCAGTAAAAAGTTACAAGCATTTAATTATTGCAAACTTTGATAGGTGTAGGAGGTACCGTATAGAAGTTAGGGCCATTTGAAGTTTTATCAGTGTTTCTTTTGGCGCTTAAGGGTAGCATAGCTATGAGCGATAACTTTAATTGACAAGAGGCACGAGTACTTTATTGAACCAAAATTTCAAGATTTTATGGCGCACCAGTAAAAAACTGCAAGCATTTGATTGTTGCAAACTTTGATAGGTGTAGGACGCACCGTATAGAAAATAGGACCATTTGAAGTTTTATCAGTGTTTGATGTGGGACTCAAGGGTAGCATAGCTATGAGCGATAACTTTAATTGACAAGAGGCACGAGTACTTTATTGTCACAAAATTTCCAGATTTTATGATGCTCCAGTAAAAAGTTACAAGCATTTGATTTTTGCAAACTTTGATAGGTATTGGACGTACCATATAGAAGTTAGGGCCATTTGAAGTTATATCAGTGTTTTATTTTGGAGTCAAGGGTAGCATATCTATGAGCGATAACTTTAATTGATAAGAGGCACGAGCACATTATTGTCACAAAATTTCACTGTTTTAAGACGCTCCAGTAAAAAGTTACAAGCATTTGAATGTTGCAAACTCTGATAGGTATAGGACGAACCGTATAGAAGTTAGGGCCATTTGAAGTTTTATCAGAGGCACGAGTACATTATTGTCACAAAATTTCAATCCAGTAAAAAGTTGCAAGCATTTTAATGTTGAAAACTTTGATAGGTATAGGACGTACCGTATAGAAGTTAGGGCCAGTGTTTGATTTGGGACTCAAGGGTAGCATAGCTATGAGCGATAGCTTAAATTGACAAGAGGCACGAGTACTTTATTGTCACAAAATTTCAAGATTTTATGACGTTCCAGTAAAACATTTCAAGCCGTTGATTGCTGCAAACTTTGATAGGTATAGGACGCACCATATAGAAGTTAGGGCCATTTGAAGTTATATCAGTGTTTTATTTTGGAGTCAAGGGTAGCATATCTATGAGCGATAACTTTAATTGATAAGAGGCACGAGCACTTTATTGTCACAAAATTTCACGGTTTTAAGACGCTCCAGTAAAAAGTTACAAGCATTTGAATGTTGCAAAGTTTGATAGGTATAGGACGAACCGTATAGAAGTTAGGGCCATTTGAAGTTTTATCAGTGTTTGATGTGGGACTCAAGGGTAGCATAGCTATGAACGATAGCTTAAATTGACAAGAGGCACGTGTACTTTATTGTCACAAATTTCAAGGTTTTATGACGCTCCAGTAAAAAGTTACAAGCACTTGAATGTTGCAAACTTTGATAGGTATAGGACGCACCGTATAGAAGTTAAGGCCATTTGAAGCTTTATCAGTGCTTTATTTTGAAGTCAAGGGTAGCATAGCTATGATCGATAACTTTAATTGTCAAGAGGCACGAATACTTTATTGTCACAAAATGTCAACGTTTTATGACGCTCCAGTAAAAAGTTACAAGCACTTGAATGTTGCAAACTTTGATAGGTATATAATGCACCATATAGAAGTTAAAGCCATTTAAAGCTTTATCAGTGTTTTATTTTGGAGTCAAGGGTAGCATAGCTATGAGTGATAACTTTAATTGTCAAGAGGCACGAATACTTTATAGTCACATAATTTCAAGATTTTAAGACGCTCCAGTAAAAAGTTACAAGCATTTGATTGTTGCAAACTTTGATAGGTGTAGGAAGCACCGTATAGAAAATAAGGCCATTTGAAGTTTTATCAGTGTTTGTTTTGGGACTCAAGGGTAGCATAGCTATGACCGATAACTTTAATTAACAAGAGGCACGAGTACTTTATTGTCACAAAATTTCAAGATTTTATTACGCTCCAGTAAAAAGTTACAAGCATTTGATTGTTGCAAACTCTGATAAATATAGGAAGCACCGTATAGAAGTTAGGGCCATTTTAAGTTTTATCAGTGTTTGTTTTGGGGCTCAAGGGTAGCATAGCAATGAGCGATAACTTTAATTGACAAGAGGCACGAGTACTTTATTGTCACAAAATTTCAAGGTTTTATGACGTTCCAGTAAAAAGTTACAAGCATTTAAATGTTGCAAAGTTTGATAGGTATAGGACGCACCGTACAGAAAATAGGGCCATTTGAAGTTTTATCAGTGTTTGATGTGGGACTCAAGGGTAGCATAGCTATGAACGATAGCTTAAATTGACAAAAGGCACGAGTACTTTATTGTCACAAAATTTCAAGATTTTATGACGTTCCAGTAAATAGTTACAAGCATTTAAATGTTGCAAACTTTGATAGGTATAGGACGCACCATATAGAAGTTTGGGCCATTTGAAGTTTTATCAGTGTTTGATGTGGGACTCAAGGGTAGCATAGCTATGAGCGGTAGCTTAAATTGACAAGAGGCACGAGTACTTTATTGTCACAAAATTTCAACGTTTTATGACGTTCCAGTAAAAAGTTACAAGCATTTAAATGTTGCAAACCTTGATATGTATAGGACGCACCGTATAGAAGTTAAAACCATTTAAAGATTTATCAGCGTTTTATTTTGGAGTCAAGGGTAGCATGGCTATGAGCGATAACTTTAATTGTCAAGAGGCACGAATACTTATAGTCACTTAATTTCAAGATTTTATGACGCTCCAGTAAAAAGTTGCAAGCATTTAATTATTGCAAACTTTGATAGGTGTAGGAGGTACCGTATAGAAGTTAGGGCCATTTGAAGTTTTATCAGTGTTTCTTTTGGCGCTTAAGGGTAGCATAGCTATGAGCGATAACTTTAATTGACAAGAGGCACGGGTACTTTATTGAACCAAAATTTCAAGATTTTATGACGCACCAGTAAAAAGTTGCAAGCATTTGATTGTTGCAAACTTTGATAGGTGTAGGACGCACCGTATAGAAAATAGGGACATTTGAAGTTTTATCAGTGTTTGATGTGGGACTCAAGGGTAGCATAGCTATGAGCGATAACTTTAATTGACAAGAGGCACGAGTACTTTATTGTCACAAAATTTCAAGATTTTATGACGCTCCAGTAAAAAGTTACAAGCATTTGATTTTTGCAAACTTTGATAGGTATTGGACGTACCATATAGAAGTTAGGGCCATTTGAAGTTATATCAGTGTTTTATTTTGGAGTCAAGGGTAGCATATCTATGAGCGATAACTTTAATTGATAAGAGGCACGAGCACTTTATTGTCACAAAATTTCACGGTTTTAAGACGCTCCAGTAAAAAGTTACAAGCATTTGAATGTTGCAAAGTTTGATAGGTATAGGACGAACCGTATAGAAGTTAGGGCCATTTGAAGTTTTATCAGAAGCACGAGTACATTATTGTCACAAAATTTCAATCCAGTAAAAAGTTGCAAGCATTTTAGTGTTGAAAACTTTGATAGGTATAGGACGTACCGTATAGAAGTTAGGGCCAGTGTTTGATTTGGGACTCAAGGGTAGCATAGCTATGAGCGATAGCTTAAATTGACAAGAGGCACGAGTACTTTATTGTCACAAAATTTCAAGCATTTGATTGTTGCAAACTCTTATAGGACGCACCGTATAGAAGTTAGGGCCATTTTAAGTTTTATCAGTGTTTGTTTTGGGACTCAAGGGTAGCAAAGATATGAGCGATAACTTTAATTGACAAGAGGCACGAGCACTTTATTGTCACAAAATTTCAAGATTTTATGACTCTCCTGTAAAAAGTTAGAAGCATTTGATTGTTGCAAACTTTGATAGGTGTGGGACGCACCGTATAGAAGTTAGGGCATTTGAAGTTTTATCAGCGTTTGTTTTGGGACTCAAGGGTAGCATAGTTATGAGCGATAACTTTAATTGACAAGAGCCACGAGTACTTTATTGTCACAAAATCTCCAGATTTTATGACTCTCCAGTAAAAAGTGTCAAGCAGTTGATTGTTTTGCAAGCTTTGACAGATGTAGGACGCACCGTATAGAAGCTAGGGCCATTTGCAGTTTTATCAGTGTTTGATTTGTGACTCAAGGGTAGCATATCTATGACCGATAGCTTAAATTGACAAGAGAAACGAGTACTTTGTTGTCAAAAATTTCAAGGTTTTATGACGTTCCAGTAAAAAGTTACAAGCATTTGATTGTTGCAAACTCTGATAGGTATTAGACGCACAATATAGAAGTTAGGGCCATTTGAAGCTTTATCAGAGGCACGAGTACATTATTGTCACAAAATTTCAATCCAGTAAAAAGTTGCAAGTATTTTAATGTTGAAAACTTTTATAAGTATAGAACGTACCGTATAGAAGTTAGGGCCAGTGTTTGATTTGGGACTCAAGGGTAGCATAGCTATGAGCGATAGCTTCAATTGACAAGAGGCACGAGTGCTTTATTGTCACAAAATTTCAAGATTTTATGACGCTCCAGTAAAAAGTTACAAGCATTTAAATGTTGCAAACTTTGATAGGTATAGGACGCACCAAATAGAAGTTAGGGCCATTTGAAGTTTTATCAGTGTTTGATATGGGACTCAAGGTTAGCATAGCTATGAGCGATAGCTTAAATTGACAAGGGGCACGAGTACTTTATTGTCACAAAGTTTCAAGGTTTGGCAAGCACTTGAATGTTGCTAACTTTGATAGGTATAGGACGCACCGTATAGAAGTTAAGGCCATTTGAAGCTTTATCAGTATTTTATTTTGGAGTCAAGGGTAGCATAGCTATGAGCGATAACCTTAGTTGTCAAGAGGCACGAATACTTTGTTGTCACAAAATTTCAAGATTTTATGACGCTCCAGTAAAAAGTTACAAGCATTTGATGTTTGCAAACTTTGATAGGTATAGGACGTACCGTATAGAAGTTAGGGCCATTTGAATCATATCAGTGTTTTATTTTGGAGTCAAGGGTAGCATAGCTATGAGCGATAACTTTAATTGATAAGAGGCACGAGCACTTTATTGTCACAAAATTTCACGGTTTTAAGACGCTCCAGTAAAAAGTTACAAGCATTTGAATGTTGCAAACTTTGATAGGTATAGGACGAACCGTATAGAAGTTAGGGCCATTTGAAGTTTTTTCAGTATTTTATTTTGAAGTCAAGGGTAGCATAGCTATGAGAGATAACTTTAATTGACAAGAGGCACGAGTACTTTGTTGCCAAAAAATTTCAAGATTTTATTACGCTCCAGGAAAGAGTTACAAGCATGTGATTGTTGCAAACTCTGATAGGTGTAGGACACACCGTATAGAAGTTAGGGCCATTTGAAGTTTTGTCAGTGTTAGTTTTTCGACTCAATGGTAGCATAGCTATGAGCGATAACTTAAATTGATAAGAGGCTCGAGTACTTTATTGTCACAAAATTTCAAGGTTTTATGACGTTCCAGGAAAAAGTTACAAGCATTTGTTTGTTGCAAACTCTGATAGGTATTGGACGCACAGTATGGAAGTTAGGGCCATTTGAAGTTGTATCAGAGGCACGAGTACATTATTGTCACAAAATTTCAATCCAGTAAAAAGTTGCAAGCATTTTAATGTTGAAAACTTTGATAGGTATAGGACGTTCCGTATAGAAGTTAGGGCCAGTGTTTGATTTGGGACTCAAGGGTAGCATAGCTATGAGCTTTAGCTTAAATTTACAAGAGGCATGAGTACTTTATTGTCACAAAATTTCAAGATTTTATGAGGTTCCAGTAAAAAGTTACAAGCATTTAAATGTTGCAAACTTTGATAGGTATAGGACGCACCAAATAGAAGTTAGGGCCATTTGAAGCTTTATCAGTGTTTGATGTGGGACTCAGGGGTAGCATAGCTATGAGCGATAGCTTAAATTGACAAGAGGCACGAGTACTTTATTGTCACAAAATTTCAAGATTTTATGACGTTCCAGTAAAACGTTTCAAGCCGTTGATTGCTGCAAACTTTGATAGGTATAGGACGCACCATATAGAAGTTAGGGCCATTTAAAGTTTTATCAGTGTTTGATCTGAAACTCAAGGGTAGCATAGGTATGAGCTATATCTTAAATTGAAAAGAGGCACGAGTACTTTATTGTTACAAAGTTTCAAGGTTTTATGACGCTCCAGTAAAAAGTTGCAAGCACTTGAATGTTGCAAACTTTGATAGGTGTAAGACGCACCGTATAGAAGCTAAGGCCATTTGAAGCTTTATCAGTATTTTATTTTGGAGTCAAGAGTAGCATAGCTATGAGCGATAACTTAAATTGTCAAGAGGCACGAATACTTTATTGTCACATAATTTCAAGATTTTAAGACGCTCCAGTAAAAAGTTACAAGCATTTGATTTTTGCAAACTTTGATAGGTGTAGGACGCGCCGTATAGATAGGGCATTTTAAGTTTTATCAATGTTTGATTTGGGACTCAAGGGTAGCATACCTATGACCGATAGCTTAGATTGTCAAGAGAAACGAGTACTTTATTGTCACAAAATTTCAAGATATTATTACGCTCCAGTAAAAAGTTACAAGCATTTGATTGTTGCAAACTCTTATAGGACGCACCGTATAGAAGTTAGTGCTATTTTAAGTTTTATCAGTGTTTGTTTTGGGACTCAAGGGTAGCATAGATATGAGCGATAACTTTAATTGACAAGAGGCACGAGCACTTTATTGTCACAAAATTTCAAGATTTTATGACTCTCCTGTAAAAAGTTAGAAGCATTTGATTGTTGCAAACTTTGATAGGTGTGGGACGCACCGTATAGAAGTTAGGGCATTTGAAGTTTTATCAGCGTTTGTTTTGGGACTCAAGGGTAGCATAGTTATGAGCGATAACTTTAATTGACAAGAGCCACGAGTACTTTATTGTCACAAAATCTCCAGATTTTATGACTCTCCAGTAAAAAGTTTCAAGCATTTGATTGTTTTGCAAGCTTTGACAGATGTAGGACGCACCGTATAGAAGCTAGGGCCATTTGCAGTTTTATCAGTGTTTGATTTGGGACTCAAGGGTAGCATATCTATGACCGATAGCTTAAATTGACAAGAGAAACGAGTACTTTGTTGTCACAAAAATTTAAAGATTTTATGACGCTCCAGTAAAAAGTTACAAGCATCTGATTGTTGCAAACTTTGATAGGTGTAGGACGCATCGTATAGAAAATATGGCCATTTGAAGTTTTATCAGTGTTTGTTTTAGGGCTCAAGGGAAGCATAGCTATGAGCGATTGCTTAAATTGATAAGAGGCTCGAGTACTTTATTGTCACAAAATTTCAAGGTTTTATGACGCTCCAGTAAAATTTACAAGCATTTGATTGTTGCAAACTTTGTTAGGTATAGGACGCACAGTATATATGTTAAGGCCATTTGAAGTTTTATCAGTGTTTGTTTTGGCGCTCAAGGGTAGCATAGCTATGAGCGATAACTTTAATTGACAAGAGGCACGATTACTTTATTGTCAAAAATTTCAAGGTTTTATGACGTTCCAGTAAAAAGTTACAAGCATTTGATTGTTGCAAACTCTGATAGGTATTGGACGCACAGTACAGAAGTTAGGGCCATTTGAAGCTTTATCAAAGGCACGAGTACATTATTGTCACAAAATTTCAATCCAGTAAAAAGTTGCAAGCATTTTAATGTTGAAAACTTTTATAGGTATAGAACGTACCGTATAGAAGTTAGGGCCAGTGTTTGATTTGGGACTCAAGGGTAGCATAGCTATGAGCGATAGCTTAAATTGACAAGAGGCACAAGTACTTTATTGTCACAAAATTTCAAGATTTTATGACGCTCCAGTAAAAAGTTACAAGCATTTAAATGTTGCAAACTTTGATAGGTATAGGACGCACCAAATAGAAGTTAGGGCCATTTGAAGTTTTATCAGTGTTTGATGTGGGACTCAAGGTTAGGATAGCTATGAGCGATAGCTTAAATTGACAAGGGGCACGAGTACTTTATTGTCACAAAGTTTCAAGGTTTTATGACGCTCCAGTAAAAAGTTGCAAGCACTTGAATGTTGCTAACTTTGATAGGTATAGGACGCACCGTATAAAAGTTAAGGCCATTTGAAGCTTTATCAGTATTTTATTTTGGAGTCTAGGGTAGCATAGCTATGAGCGATAACTTTAGTTGTAAAGAGGCACGAGTACTTTATTGTCACAAAATTTTAAGATTTTATGACGCTCCAGTAAAAAGTTACAAGCATTTGATGTTTGCAAACTTTGATAGGTATAGGACGTACCGTATAGAAGTTAGGGCCATTTGAAGTTATATCAGTGTTTTATTTTGGAGTCAAGGGTAGCATAGCTATGAGCGACAACTTTAATTGATAAGAGGCACGAGCACTTTATTGTCACAAAATTTCACGGTTTTAAGACGCTCCAGTAAAAAGTTACAAGCATGTGATTGTTGCAAACTTTGATAGGTGTAGGACGCACCGTATAGAAGCTAGGGCCATTTGAAGTTTTGTCAGTGTTTGTTTTGGGACTCAATGGTAGCATAGCTATGAGCGATAACTTAAATTGATAAGAGGGTCGAGTACTTTATTGTCACAAAATTTCAAGGTGTTATGACGTTCCAGTAAAAAGTTACAAGCATTTGATTGCTGCAAACTCTGATAAATATTGGACGCACAGTATAGAAGTTAGGGCCATTTGAAGTTTTATCAGCGTCACGAGTACATTATTGTCACAAAATTTCAATCCAGTAAAAAGTTGCAAGCATTTTAATATTAAAAACTTTGATAGGTATAGGACGTACCGTATAGAAGTTAGGGCCAGTGTTTGATTTGGGACTCAAGGGTAGCATACCTATGAGCGATAGCTGAAATTGACAAGAGGCACGAGTATTTTATTGTCACAAAATTGCAAGATTTTATGAGGTTCCAGTAAAAAGTTACAAGCATTTAAATGTTGCAAACTTTGATAGGTATAGGACGCACCAAATAGAAGTTAGGGCCATTTGAAGTTTTATCAGTGTTTGATGTGGGACTCAGGGGTAGCATAGCTATGAGCGATAGCTTAAATTGACAAGAGGCACGAGTACTTTATTGTCACAAAGTTTCAAGGTTTTATGACGCTCCAGTAAAAAGTTGCAAGCACTTGAATGTTGCAAACTTTGATAGGTATAGGACGCACCGTATAGAAGTTAAGGCCAATTGAAGCTTTATCAGTATTTTATTTTGGAGTCAAGGGTAGCATAGCTATGAGCGATAAGTTTAATTGTCAAGAGGCACGAATACTTTATTGTCACATAATTTCAAGATTTTAAAACGCTCCAGTAAAAAGTTACAAGCATTTGATTTTTGCAAACTTTGATAGGTGTAGGACGCACCGAATAGAAAATAGGGCCATTTGAAGTTTTATCAGCGTTTGTTTTGGGACTCAAGGGTAGCATAGTTATGAGCGATAACTTTAATTGACAAGAGCCACGAGTACTTTATTGTCACAAAATTTCCAGATTTTATGACTCTCCAGTAAAAAGTTTCAAGCATCTAATTGTTTTGCAAGCTTTCACAGATGTAGGACGCACCGTATAGAAGCTAGGACCATTTGCAGTTTTATCAGTGTTTGATTTGGACTCAAGGGTAGCATATCTATGACCGATAGCTTAAATTGACAAGAGAAACGAGTACTTTGTTGTCACAAAATTTCAAGATTTTATGATGCTCCAGTAAAAAGTTACAAGCATTTGATTTTTGCAAACTTTGATAGGTGTAGGACGCACCGTATAGAAAATAGGTCCATTTGAAGTTTTATCAGTGTTTGTTTTGGGACTCAAGGGTAGCATAGCTATGAGCGATAACTTTAATTGACAAGAGGCACGAGTACTTTATTGTCACAAAATTTCAAACTTTTATTATGCTCCAGTAAAAATTTACAAGCATTTGATTGTTGCAAACTCTGATAAGTATAGGACGCACCGTATAGAAGTTAGGGCCATTTTAAGTTTCATCAGTGTTTGTTTTAAGGCTCAAGGGAAGCATAGCTATGAACGATTGCTTAAATTGATAAGAGGCTCGAGTACTTTATTGTCACAAAATTTCAAGGTTTTATGACGCTCCAGTAAAATTTACAAGCATTTGATTGTTGCAAACTTTGATAGGTATAGGACGCACAGTATAGAAGTTAAGGCCATTTTAAGTTTTATCAGTGTTTGTTTTAGGGCTCAAGGGAAGCATAGCTATGAACGATTGCTTAAATTGATAAGAGGCTCGAGTACTTTATTGTCACAAAATTTCAAGGTTTTATGACGCTCCAGTAAAATTTACAAGCATTTGATTGTTGCAAACTTTGATAGGTATAGGACGCACAGTATAGAAGTTAAGGCCATTTGAAGTTTTATCAGTGTTTGTTTTGGCGCTCAAGGGTAGCATAGCTATGAGCGATAACTTTAATTGACAAGAGGCACGAGTACTTTGTTGCCAAAAAATTTCAAGATTTTATTACGCTCCAGGAAAAAGTTACAAGCATGTGATTGTTGCAAACTTTGATAGGTGTAGGACGCACCCTATAGAAGTTAAAACTATTTAAAGATTTATCAGCATTTTATTTTGGAGTCAAGGGTAGCATGGCTATGAGCGATAACTTTAATTGACAAGAGGCACGAGTATTTTATTGTTACAAAATTTCAAGATTTTATGAGGTTCCAGTAAAAAGTTACAAGCATTTAAATGTTGCAAACTTTGATAGGTATAGGACGCACCAAATAGAAGTTAGGGCCATTTGAAGTTTTATCAGTGTTTGATGTGGGCCTCAGGGGTAGCATAGCTATGAGCGATAGCTTAAATTGACAAGAGGCACGAGTACTTTATTGTCACAAAGTTTCAAGGTTTTATGACGCTCCAGTAAAAAGTTGCAAGCACTTGAATGTTGCAAACTTTGATAGGTATAGGACGCACCGTATAGAAGATAAGGCCATTTGAAGCTTTATCAGTATTTTATTTTGGAGTCAAGGGTAGCATAGCTATGAGCGATAAGTTTAATTGTCAAGAGGCACGAGTCTAGGGTAGCATAGCTATGAGCGATAACTTTAGTTGTCAAGAGTCACGAGTACTTTGTTGTCACAAAATTTCAAGATTTTATGACGCTCCAGTAAAAAGTTACAAGCATTTGATGTTTGCAAACTTTGATAGGTATAGGACGTACCGTATAGAAGTTAGGGCCATTTGAAGTTATATCAGTGTTTTATTTTGGAGTCAAGGGTAGCATAGCTATGAGCGATAACTTTAATTGATAAGAGGCACGAGCACTTTATTGTCACAAAATTTCACGGTTTTAAGACGCTCCAGTAAAAAGTTACAAGCATTTGAATGTTGCAAACTTTGATAGGTATATAACGAACCATATAGAAGTTAGGGCCATTTGAAGTTTTTTCAGTGTTTTTTTTTGAAGTCAAGGGTAGCATAGCTATGAGCGATAACTTTAATTGACAAGAGGCACGAGTACTTTGTTGCCAAAAAATTTCAAGATTTTATTACGCTCCAGGAAAAAGTTACAAGCATGTGATTGTTGCAAACTTTGATAGGTGTAGGACGCACCCTATAGAAGTTAAAACCATTTAAAGATTTATCAGCATTTTATTTTGGAGTCAAGGGTAGCATGGCTATGAGCGATAACTTTAATTGACAAGAGGCACGAGTATTTTATTGTTACAAAATTTCAAGATTTTATGAGGTTCCAGTAAAAAGTTACAAGCATTTAAATGTTGCAAACTTTGATAGGTATAGGACGCACCAAATAGAAGTTAGGGCCATTTGAAGTTTTATCAGTGTTTGATGTGGGCCTCAGGGGTAGCATAGCTATGAGCGATAGCTTAAATTGACAAGAGGCACGAGTACTTTATTGTCACAAAGTTTCAAGGTTTTATGACGCTCCAGTAAAAAGTTGCAAGCACTTGAATGTTGCAAACTTTGATAGGTATAGGACGCACCGTATAGAAGATAAGGCCATTTGAAGCTTTATCAGTATTTTATTTTGGAGTCAAGGGTAGCATAGCTATGAGCGATAAGTTTAATTGTCAAGAGGCACGAGTCTAGGGTAGCATAGCTATGAGCGATAACTTTAGTTGTCAAGAGTCACGAGTACTTTGTTGTCACAAAATTTCAAGATTTTATGACGCTCCAGTAAAAAGTTACAAGCATTTGATGTTTGCAAACTTTGATAGGTATAGGACGTACCGTATAGAAGTTAGGGCCATTTGAAGTTATATCAGTGTTTTATTTTGGAGTCAAGGGTAGCATAGCTATGAGCGATAACTTTAATTGATAAGAGGCACGAGCACTTTATTGTCACAAAATTTCACGGTTTTAAGACGCTCCAGTAAAAAGTTACAAGCATTTGAATGTTGCAAACTTTGATAGGTATAGGACGAACCATATAGAAGTTAGGGCCATTTGAAGTTTTTTCAGTGTTTTTTTTTGAAGTCAAGGGTAGCATAGCTATGAGCGATAACTTTAATTCACAAGAGGCACGAGTACTTTGTTGCCAAAAAATTTCAAGATTTTATTACGCTCCAGGAAAAAGTTACAAGCATGTGATTGTTGCAAACTTTGATAGGTGTAGGACGCACCCTATAGAAGTTAAAACCATTTAAAGATTTATCAGCATTTTATTTTGGAGACAAGGGTAGCATGGCTATGAGCGATAACTTTAATTGACAAGAGGCACGAGTATTTTATTGTTACAAAATTTCAAGATTTTATGAGGTTCCAGTAAAAAGTTACAAGCATTTAAATGTTGCAAACTTTGATAGGTATAGGACGCACCAAATAGAAGTTAGGGCCATTTGAAGTTTTATCAGTGTTTGATGTGGGCCTCAGGGGTAGCATAGCTATGAGCGATAGCTTAAATTGACAAGAGGCACGGATACTTTATTGTCACAAAGTTTCAAGGTTTTATGACGCTCCAGTAAAAAGTTGCAAGCACTTGAATGTTGCAAACTTTGATAGGTATAGGACGCACCGTATAGAAGATAAGGCCATTTGAAGCTTTATCAGTATTTTATTTTGGAGTCAAGGGTAGCATAGCTATGAGCGATAAGTTTAATTGTCAACAGGCACGAATACTTTATTGTCACATAATTTCAAGATTTTAAGACGCTCCAGTAAAAAGTTACAAGCATTTGATTTTTGCAAACTTTGATAGGTGTAGGACGCACCGTATAGAAAATAGGGCCATTTGAAGTTTTATCAGTGTTTGTTTTAGGACTCAAGGGTAGCATAGCTATGAGCGATAACTTTAATTGACAAGAGGCACGAGTGCTTTATTGTCACAAAATTTCAACGTTTTATGACGTTCCAGTAAAAAGTTACAAGCATTTAAATGTTGCAAACTTTGATAGGTATAGGACGCACCGTATAGAAGTTAAAACCATTTAAAGATTTATCAGCGTTTTATTTTGGAGTCAAGGGTAGCATGGCTATGAGCGATAACTTTAATTTTCAAGAGGCACGAATACTTTAAAGTCACTTAATTTCAAGATTTTATGACGCTCCAGTAAAAAGTTACAAGCATTTGAATGTTGCAAACTCTGATAGGTATAGGACGAACCGTATAGAAATTAGGGCCATTTGAAGTTTTTCAGTGTTTTATTTTGGAGTCAAGGGTAGCATGAGCGATAACTTTAATTGACAAGAGGCACGAGTACTATGTTGTCACAAAATCTCAAGATTTTATTACGCTCCAGGAAAAAGTTACAAGCATGTGATTGTTGCAAACTTTGATAGGTGTAGGACGCACCGTATAGAAGTTAGGGCCATTTGAAGTTTTATCAGAGCACGAGTACATTATTGTCACAAAATTTCAATCCAGTAAAAAGTTGCAAGCATTTTAATGTTGAAAAGTTTGATAGGTATAGGACGTACCGTATAGAAGTTAGGGCCAGTGTTTGATTTGGGACTCAAGGGTAGCATAGCTATGAGCGATAGCTTAAATTGACAAGAGGCACGAGTACTTTATTGTCACAAAATTTCAAGATTTTATGACGTTCCAGTAAAAAGTTACAAGCATTTAAATGTTGCAAACTTTGATAGGTATAGGACGCACCATATAGAAGTTAGGGCCATTTAAAGTTTTATCAGTGTTTGATGTGAAACTCAAGGGTAGCATAGCTATGAGCTATAGCTTAAATTGAAAAGAGGCACGAGTACTTTATTGTTACAAAGTTTCAAGGTTTTATGACGCTCCAGTAAAAAGTTGCCAGCACTTGAATGTTGCAAACTTTGATAGGTATAAGACGCACCGTATAGAAGTTAAGGCCATTTGAAGCTTTATCAGTATTTTATTTTGGAGTCAAGGGTAGCATAGCTATGAGCGATAAGTTTAATTGTCAAGAGGCACGAGTCTAGGGTAGCATAGCTATGAGCGTTAACTTTAGTTGTCAAGAGTCACGAGCACTTTATTGTCACAAAATTTCACGGTTTTAAGACGCTCCAGTAAAAAGTTACAAGCATTTGAATGTTGCAAACTTTGATAGGTATAGGACGAACCATATAGAAGTTAGGGCCATTTGAAGTTTTTTCAGTGTTTTTTTTGAAGTCAAGGGTAGCATAGCTATGAGCGATAACTTTAATTCACAAGAGGCACGAGTACTTTGTTGCCAAAAAATTTCAAGATTTTATTACGCTCCAGGAAAAAGTTACAAGCATGTGATTGTTGCAAACTTTGATAGGTGTAGGACGCACCCTATAGAAGTTAAAACCATTTAAAGATTTATCAGCATTTTATTTTGGAGTCAAGGGTAGCATGGCTATGAGCGATAACTTTAATTGACAAGAGGCACGAGTATTTTATTGTTACAAAATTTCAAGATTTTATGAGGTTCCAGTAAAAAGTTACAAGCATTTAAATGTTGCAAACTTTGATAGGTATAGGACGCACCAAATAGAAGTTAGGGCCATTTGAAGTTTTATCAGTGTTTGATGTGGGCCTCAGGGGTAGCATAGCTATGAGCGATAGCTTAAATTGACAAGAGGCACGGATACTTTATTGTCACAAAGTTTCAAGGTTTTATGACGCTCCAGTAAAAAGTTGCAAGCACTTGAATGTTGCAAACTTTGATAGGTATAGGAGGCACCGTATAGAAGATAAGGCCATTTGAAGCTTTATCAGTATTTTATTTTGGAGTCAAGGGTAGCATAGCTATGAGCGATAAGTTTAATTGTCAAGAGGCACGAATACTTTATTGTCACATAATTTCAAGATTTTAAGACGCTCCAGTAAAAAGTTACAAGCATTTGATTTTTGCAAACTTTGATAGGTGTAGGACGAACCGTATAGAAATTAGGGCCATTTGAAGTTTTTCAGTGTTTTATTTTGGAGTCAAGGGTAGCATGAGCGATAACTTTAATTGACAAGAGGCACGAGTACTTTGTTGTCACAAAATCTCAAGATTTTATGACGTTCCAGTAAAAAGTTACAAGTATTTAAATGTTGCAAACTTTGATAGGTATAGGACGCACCATATAGAAGTTAGGGCCATTTAAAGTTTTATCAGTGTTTGATATGAAACTCAAGGGTAGCATAGCAATGAGCTATAGCTTAAATTGAAAAGAGGCACGAGTACTTTATTGTTACAAAGTTTCAAGGTTTTATGACGCTCCAGTAAAAAGTTACCAGCACTTGAATGTTGCAAACTTTGATAGGTATAAGACGCACCGTATAGAAGTTAAGGCCATTTGAAGCTTTATCAGTATTTTATTTTGGAGTCAAGAGTAGCATAGCTATGAGCGATAACTTTAATTGACAAGAGGCACGAGTACTTTATTGTCACAAAATTTCCAGATTTTATGACTCTCCAGTAAAAAGTTTCAAGCATTTGATTGTTTTGCAAGCTTTGACAGATGTAGGACGCACCGTATAGAAGCTAGGGCCATTTACAGTTTTATCAGTGTTTGATTTGGGACTCAAGGGTAGCATATCTATGACCGATAGCTTAAATTGACAAGACAAACGAGTACTTTGTTGTCACAAAATTTCAAGATTTTATGACGCTCCAGTAAAAAGTTACAAGCATCTGATTGTTGCAAACTTTGATAGGTGTAGGACGCACCGTATAGAAAATAGGGCCATTTGAAGTTTTATCAGTGTTTGTTTTGGGACTCAAGGGTAGCATAGCTATGAGCGATAACTTTAATTGACAAGAGGCACGAGTACTTTATTGTCACAAAATTTCAAACTTTTATTATGCTCCAGTAAAAAGTTACAAGCATTTGATTGTTGCAAACTCTGATAAGTATAGGACGCACCGTATAAAAGTTAGGGCCATTTTAAGTTTTATCAGTGTTTGTTTTAGGGCTCAAGGGAAGCATAGCTATGAGCGATTGCTTAAATTGATAAGAGGCTCGAGTACTTTATTGTCAGAAAATTTCAAGGTTTTATGACGCTACAGTAAAATTTACAAGCATTTGATTGTTGCAAACTTTGATAGGTATAGGACGCACAGTATAGAAGTTAAGGCCATTTGAAGTTTTATCAGTGTTTGTTTTGGCGCTCAAGGGTAGCATAGCTATGAGCGATAACTTTAATTGACAAGAGGCACGAGTACTTTATTGTAAAAAATTTCAAGGTGTTATGACGTTCCAGGAAAATGTTACAAGCATTTGATTGTTGCAAACTCTGATAGGTATTGGACGCACAGTATAGAAGTTAGGGCCATTTGAAGCTTTATCTGAGGCACGAGTACATTATTGTCACAAAATTTCAATCCAGTAAAAAGTTGCAAGCATTTTAATGTTGAAAACTTTTATAGGTATAGAACGTACCGTATAGAAGTTAGGGCCAGTGTTTGATTTGGGACTCAAGGGTAGCATAGCTATGAGCGATAGCTTAAATTGACAAGAAGCACAAGTTCTTTATTGTCACAAAATTTCAAGATTTTATGACGCTCCAGTAAAAAGTTACAAGCATTTAAATGTTGCAAACTTTGATAGGTGTAGAACGCGCCGTATAGGTAGGGAGGGCATTTTAAGTTTTATCAGTGTTTGATTTGGGACTCAAGGGTAGCATACCTATGACCGATAGCTTAATTTGTCAAGAGAAACGAGTACTTTATTGTCAAAAAATTTCAAGATATTATTACGCTCCACTAAAAAGTTTCAAGCATTTGATTGTTGCAAACTCTTATAGGACGTACCGTATAGAAGTTAGGGCCAGTGTTTGATTTGGGACTCAAGGGTAGCATAGCTATGAGCGATAGCTTAAATTGACTAGAGGCACGAGTACTTTATTGTCACAAAATTTCAACATTTTATGACGCTCCAGTAAAAAGTTACAAGCTTTTAAATGTTGCAAACTTTGATAGGTATAGGACGCACCAAATAGAAGTTAGGGCCATTTGAAGTTTTATCAGTGTTTGATGTGGGACTCAAGGTTAGCATAGCTGTGAGCGATAGCTTAAATTGACAAGGGGCACGAGTACTTTATTGTCACAAAGTTTCAAGGTTTTATGCCGCTCCAGTAAAAAGTTGCAAGCACTTGAATGTTGCTAACTTTGATAGGTATAGGACGCACCGTATAGAAGTTAAGGCCATTTGAAGCTTTATCAGTATTTTATTTTGGAGTCAAGGGTAGCATAGCTATGAGCGATAACTTTAGTTGTCAAGAGGCACGAGTACTTTGTTGTCACAAAATTTCAAGATTTTATGACGCTCCAGTAAAAAGTTACAACATTTGATGTTTGCAAACTTTGATAGGTATAGGACGTACCGTATAGAAGTTAGGGCCATTTGAAGTTACATCAGTGTTTTATTTTGGAGTCAAGGGTAGCATAGGTATGAGCGATAACTTTAATTGATAAGAGGCACGAGCACTTTATTGTCACAAAATTTCACGGTTTTAAGACGCTCCTGTAAAAAGTTACAAGCATTTGAATGTTGCAAACTTTGATAGGTATCCCTACGTGTCCACGGGCAATTTTTGATGTCATGCCATTGGCAATTTCAAGCAAATTGCCAATGGAGACTCCAAATTGCTTCAAGTTGCCAATTTATGTTATGAAATATGTTATGCCATAAATTGCCAAAGTGCTGTGTTGCAATCAGTTGTCATTTTGTTTCTTTGACAGCCTTTTTTCATTTTTTCGTGAGGCTCACAGTGGAAGCATCGTCGGACATTTTCATTTTACCGCATCTATTAAATTAATAAAAACGCTAAAATGAATGGAGACTGTGCATTTGCATTCTTTGTAATAAAGGATTCACCCAGAATTTCGGTTTCCTTCTTTTTTTCCTCTTCATCGTTAAATAAAAATTTTTTTCAAGCGTGGGCACAGCGAACTAGATTGCTTGACGGCATTTTCAAAATGACAATGGCATAACATCGCAATGCCCACCATTAAAATATTGCCAACCATTGCAATCAAATTTGACAGATGTTATGCCATCAAAAATTGCCCGTGGAGACGTAGGGTATAGGACGAACCGTATAGAAGTTAGGGCCATTTGAAGTTTTTTCAGTGTTTTATTTTGAAGTCAAGGGTAGCATAGCTATGAGCGATAACTTTAATTGACAAGAGGCACGAGTACTTTATTGGCCCAAAATTTCAACGTTTTATGACGTTCCAGTAAAAAGTTACAAGCATTTAAATGTTGCAAACTTTGATATGTATAGGACGCACCGTATAGAAGTTAAAACCATTTAAAGATTTATCAGCGTTTTATTTTGGAGTCAAGGGTAGCATGGCTATGATCGATAACTTTAATTGTCAAGAGGCACGAATACTTTATAGTCACTTAATTTCAAGATTTTATGACGCTCCAGGTACCGTCTAGAAGTTAGGGCCATTTGAAGTTTTATCAGTGTTTGTTTTGGCGCTTAAGGGTAGCATAGCTATGAGCGATAACTTTAATTGTCAAGAGGCACGAATACTTTATTGTCACATAATTTCAAGATTTTAAGACGCTCCAGTAAAAAGTTACAAGCAATTGATTTTTGCAAACTTTGATAGGTGTAGGACGCGCCGTATAGATAGGGCATTTTAAGTTTTATCAGTGTTTGACTTGCGACTCAAGGGTAGCATACCTATGACCGATAGCTTAAATTGTCAAGAGAAACGAGTACTTTTTTGTCACAAAATTTCAAACTTTTATTATGCTCCAGTAAAATGTTACAAGCATTTGATTGTTGCAAAGGCTGATAAGTATAGGACGCACCGTGTACTTTATTGTCACAAAATTTCAAGGTTTTATGACGTTCCAGTAAAAAGTTACAAGCATTTGACTGTTGCAAACTCTGATAGGTATTGGACGCACAGTATAGAAGTTAGAGCCATTTGAAGTTTTATCAGAGGCACGAGTACATTATTGTCACAAAATTTCAATCCAGTAAAAAGTTGCAAGCATTTTAATGTTGAAAACTTTGATAGGTATAGGACGTACCGTATAGAAGTTAGGGACAGTGTTTGATTTGGGACTCAAGGGTAGCATAGCTATGAGCGATAGCTTAAATTGACAAGAGGCACGAGTACTTTATTGTCACAAAATTTCAACATTTTATGACGCTCCAGTAAAAAGTTACAAGCTTTCAAATGTTGCAAACTTTGATAGGTATAGGACGCACCAAATAGAAGTTATGGCCATTTGAAGTTTTATCAGTGTTTGATGTGGGACTCAAGGTTAGCATAGCTGTGAGCGATAGCTTAAATTGACAAGGGGCACGAGTACTTTATTGTCACAAAGTTTCAAGGTTTTATGCCGCTCCAGTAAAAAGTTGCAAGCACTTGAATGTTGCTAACTTTGATAGGTATAGGACGCACCGTATAGAAGTTAAGGCCATTTGAAGTTACATCAATATTTTATTTTGGAGTCAAGGGTAGCATAGCTATGAGCGATAACTTTAGTTGTCAAGAGGCACGAGTACTTTGTTGTCAAAAATTTCAAGATTTTATGACGCTCCAGTAAAAAGTTACAAGCATTTGATGTTTGCAAACTTTGATAGGTATAGGACATACCGTATAGAAGTTAGGGCCATTTGAAGTTACATCAGTGTTTTATTTTGGAGTCAAGGGTAGCATAGCTATGAGCGATAACTTTAATTGATAAGAGGCACGAGCACTTTATTGTCACAAAATTTCACGGTTTTAAGACGCTCCTGTAAAAAGTTACAAGCATTTGAATGTTGCAAACTTTGATAGGTATCCCTACGTCTCCACGGGCAATTTTTGATGTCATGCCATTGGCAATTTCAAGCAAATTGCCAATGGAGACTCCAAATTGCTTCAAGTTGGCAATTTATGTTATGAAATATGTTATGCCATAAATTGCCAAAGTGCTGTGTTGCAATCAGTTGTCATTTTGTTTCTTTGACAGCCTTTTTTCATTTTTTCGTGACGCTCACAGTGGAAGCATCGTCGGACATTTTCGTTTTACCGCATCTATTAAATTAATAAAAACGCTAAAATGAATGGAGACTGTGCATTTGCATTCTTTGTAATAAAGGATTCACCCAGAATTTCGGTTTCCTTCTTTTTTCCTCTTCATCGTTAAATAAAAATTTTTTTCAAGCGTGGGCACAGCGAACTAGATTGCTTGACGGCATTTTCAAAATGACAATGGCATAACATCGCAATGCCCACCAATAAAATATTGCCAACCATTGCAATCAAATTTGACAGATGTTATGCCATCAAAAATTGCCCGTGGAGACGTAGGGTATAGGACGAACCGTATAGAAGTTAGGGCCATTTGAAGTTTTTTCAGTGTTTTATTTTGAAGTCAAGGGTAGCATAGCTATGAGCGATAACTTTAATTGACAAGAGGCACGAGTACTTTATTGGCACAAAATTTCAACGTTTTACGACGTTCCAGTAAAAAGTTACAAGCATTTAAATGTTGCAAACTTTGATATGTATAGGATGCACCGTATAGAAGATAAAACCATTTAAAGATTTATCAGCGTTTTATTTTGGAGTCAAGGGTAGCATGGCTATGATCGATAACTTTAATTGTCAAGAGGCACGAATACTTTATAGTCACTTAATTTCAAGATTTTATGACGCTCCAGGTACCGTATTGAAGTTAGGGCCATTTGAAGTTTTATCAGTGTTTGTTTTGGCGCTTAAGGGTAGCATAGCTATGAGCGATAACTTTAATTGTCAAGAGGCACGAATACTTTATTGTCACATAATTTCAAGATTTTATGACGCTCCAGTAAAAAGTTACAAGCATCTGATTGTTGCAAACTTTGATAGGTGTAGGTATAGAAAATAGGGCCATTTGAAGTTTTATCAGTGTTTGTTTTGGGACTCAAGGGTAGCAGAGCTATGAGCGATAACTTTAATTGACAAGAGGCACGAGTACTTTATTGTCACAAAATTTCAAACTTTTATTATGCTCCAGTAAAAAGTTACAAGCATTTGATTGTTGCAAACGCTGATAAGTATAGGACGCACCGTGTACTTTATTGTCACAAAATTTCAAGGTTTTATGACGTTCCAGTAAAAAGTTACAAGCATTTGATTGTTGCAAACTCTGATAGGTATTGGACGTACTGTATAGAAGTTAGAGCCATTTGAAGTTTTATCAGAGGCACGAGTACATTATTGTCACAAAATTTCAATCCAGTAAAAAGTTGCAAGCATTTTAATGTTGAAAACTTTGATAGGTATAGGACGTACCGTATAGAAGTTAGGGCCAGTGTTTGATTTGGGACTCAAGGGTAGCATAGCTATGAGCGATAGCTTAAATTGACAAGAGGCACGAGTACTTTATTGTCACAAAATTTCAACATTTTATGACGCTCCAGTAAAAAGTTACAAGCTTTTAAATGTTGCAAACTTTGATAGGTATAGGACGCACCAAATAGAAGTTAGGGCCATTTGAAGTTTTATCAGTGTTTGATGTGGGACTCAAGGTTAGCATAGCTGTGAGCGATAGCTTAAATTGACAAGGGGCACGAGTACTTTATTGTCACAAAGTTTCAAGGTTTTATGCCGCTCCAGTAAAAAGTTGCAAGCACTTGAATGTTGCTAACTTTGATAGGTATAGGACGCACCGTATAGAAGTTAAGGCCATTTGAAGCTTTATCAGTATTTTATTTTGGAGTCAAGGGTAGCATAGCTATGAGCGATAACTTTAGTTGTCAAGAGGCACGAGTACTTTGTTGTCACAAAATTTCAAGATTTTATGACGCTCCAGTAAAAAGTTACAAGCATTTGATGTTTGCAAACTTTGATAGGTATAGGACGTACCGTATAGAAGTTAGGGCCATTTGAAGTTACATCAGTGTTTTATTTTGGAGTCAAGGGTAGCATAGCTATGAGCGATAACTTTAATTGATAAGAGGCACGAGCACTTTATTGTCACAAAATTTCACGGTTTTAAGACGCTCCTGTAAAAAGTTACAAGCATTTGAATGTTGCAAACTGTGATAGGTATCCCTACGTCTCCACGGGCAATTTTTGATGTCATGCCATTGGCAATTTCAAGCAAATTGCCAATGGAGACTCCAAATTGCTTCAAGTTGGCAATTTATGTTATGAAATATGTTATGCCATAAATTGCCAAAGTGCTGTGTTGCAATCAGTTGTCATTTTGTTTCTTTGACAGCCTTTTTTCAATTTTTCGTGACGCTCACAGTGGAAGCATCGTCGGACATTTTCGTTTTACCGCATCTATTAAATTAATAAAAATGCTAAAATGAATGGAGACTGTGCATTTGCATTCTTTGTAATAAAGGATTCACCCAGAATTTCGGTTTCCTTCTTTTTTCCTCTTCATCGTTAAATAAACATTTTTTTCAAGCGTGGGCACAGCGAACTAGATTGCTTGACGGCATTTTCAAAATGACAATGGCATAACATCGCAATGCCCACCATTAAAATATTGCCAACCATTGCAATCAAATTTGACAGATGTTATGCCATCAAAAATTGCCCGTGGAGACGTAGGGTATAGGACGAACCGTATAGAAGTTAGGGCCATTTGAAGTTTTTTCATTGTTTTATTTTGAAGTCAACGGTAGCATAGCTATGAGAGATAACTTTAATTGACAAGAGGCACGAATACTTTATTGGCACAAAATTTCAACGTTTTATGACGTTCCAGTAAAAAGTTACAAGAATTTAAATGTTGCAAACTTTGATATGTATAGGACGCACCGTATAGAAGTTAAAACCATTTAAAGATTTATCAGCGTTTTATTTTGGAGTCAAGGGTAGCATGGCTATGATCGATAACTTTAATTGTCAAGAGGCACGAATACTTTATAGTCACTTAATTTCAAGATTTTATGACGCTCCAGGTACCGTATAGAAGTTAGGGCCATTTGAAGTTTTATCAGTGTTTGTTTTGGCGCTTAAGGGTAGCATAGCTATGAGCGATAACTTTAATTGTCAAGAGGCACGAATACTTTATTGTCACATAATTTCAAGGTTTTAAGACGCTCCAGTAAAAAGTTACAAGCAATTGATTTTTGCAAACTTTGATAGGTGTAGGACGCGCCGTCTAGATAGGCATTTTAAGTTTTATCAGTGTTTGATTTGGGACTCAAGGGAAGCATATCTATGACCGATAGCTTAAATTGTCAAGAGAAACGAGTACTTTTTTGTCACAAAATTTCAAGATATTATTACGCTCCAGTAAAAAGTTACAAGCATTTGATTGTTGCAAACTCTTATAGGACGCACCGTATAGAAGTTAGGGCCATTTTAAGTTTTATCAGTGTTTGTTTTGGGGCTCAAGGGTAGCATAGCTATGACCGATAGCTTAAACAGACAAGAGAAACGAGTACTTTGTTGTCACAAAATTTCAAGATTTTATGACGCTCCAGTAAAAAGTTACAAGCATCTGATTGTTGCAAACTTTGATAGGTGTAGGACGCACCGTATAGAAAATAGGGCCATTTGAAGTTTTATCAGTGTTTGTTTTGGGACTCAAGGGTAGCATAGCTATGAGCGATAACTTTAATTGACAAGAGGCACGAGTACTTTATTGTCACAAAATTTCAAACTTTTATTATGCTCCAGTAAAAAGTTACAAGCATTTGATTGTTGCAAACTCTGATAGGTATTGGACGCACAGTATAGAAGTTAGGGCCATTTGAAGTTTTATCAGAGGCACGAGTACATTATTGTCACAAAATTTCAATCCAGTAAAAAGTTGCAAGCATTTTAATGTTGAAAACTTGTATAGGTAAAGAACGTACCGTATAGATTTGGGCCAGTGTTTGATTTGGGACTCAAGGGTAGCATAGCTATGAGCGATAGCTTAAATTGACAAGAGCCACAAGTACTTTATTGTAACAAAATTTCAAGATTTTATGACGCTCCAGTAAAAAGTTACAAGCATTTAAATGTTGCAAACTTTGATAGGTATAGGACGCACCAAATAGAAGTTAGGGCCATTTGAAGTTTTATCAGTGTTTGATGTGGGACTCAAGGTTAGCATAGCTAGGAGCGATAGCTTAAATTGACAAAGGGCACGAGTACTTTATTATCACAAAATTTCAAGGTTTTATGATGCTCCAGTAAAAAGTTGCAAGCACTTGAATGTTGCTAACTTTGATAGGTATAGGAAGCACCGTATAGAAGTTAAGGCCATTTGAAGCTTTATCAGTATTTTATTTTGGAGTCAAGGGTAGCATAGCTATGAGCGATAACTTTAGTTGTCAAGAGGCACGAGTACTTTGTTGTCACAAAATTTCAAGATTTTATGACGCTCCAGTAAAAAGTTACAAGCATTTGATGTTTGCAAACTTTGATAGGTATAGGACGTACCGTATAGAAGTTAGGGCCATTTGAAGTTATATCAGTGTTTTATTTTGGAGTCAAGGGTAGCATAGCTATGAGCGATAACTTTAATTGATAAGAGGCACGAGCACTTTATTGTAACAAAATTTCACGGTTTTAAGACGCTCCAGTAAAAAGTTACAAGCATTTGAATGTTGCAAACTTTGATAGGTATAGGACGAACCGTAGAGAAGTTAGGGAAATTTTAATTTTTTTCAGTGTGTTATTTTGAAGTCAAGGGTAGCATAGCTATGAGCGATAACTTTAACTGACAAGAGGCACGAGTACTTTATTGTCAAAAATTTCAAGGTTTTATGACGTTCCAGTAAAAAGTTACAAGCATTTGATTGTTGCAAACTCTGATAGGTATTGGACGCACAGTATAGAAGTTAGGGCCATTTGAAGTTTTATCAGAAGCACGAGTACATTATTGTCACAAAATTTCAATCCAGGAAAAAGTTGCAAGCATTTTAATGTTGAAAACTTTTATAGGTATAGAACGTACCGTATAGAAGTTAGGGCCAGTGTTTGATTTGGGACTCAAGGGTAGCATAGCTATGAGCGATAGCTTAAATTGACAAGAGGCACGAGTACTTTATTGTCACAAAATTTCAAGATTTTATGACGCTCCAGTAAAAAGTTACAAGCATTTAAATGTTGCAAACTTTGATAATTATAGGACGCACCAAATAGAAGTTAGGGCCATTTGAAGTTTTATCAGTGTTTGATGTGGGACTCAACGTTAGCATAGCTATGAGCGATAGCTTAAATTGACAAGGGGCACGAGTACTTTATTGTCACAAAGTTTCAAGGTTTTATGATGCTCCAGTAAAAAGTTACAAGCACTTGAATGTTGCTAACTTTGATAGGTATAGGACGCACCGTATAGAAGTTAAGGCCATTTGAAGCTTTATCAGTATTTTATTTTGGAGTCAAGGGTAGCATAGCTATGAGCGATAACTTTAGTTGTCAAAAGGCACGAGTACTTTGTTGTCACAAAATTTCAAGATTTTATGACGCTCCAGTAAAAAGTTACAAGCATTTGATGTTTACAAACTTTGATAGGTATAGGACGTACCGTATAGAAGTTAGAGCCATTTGAAGTTATATCAGTGTTTTATTTTGGAGTCAAGGGTAGCATAGCTATGAGCGATAACTTTAATTGATAAGAGGCACGAGCACTTTATTGTCACAAAATTTCACGGTTTTAAGACGCTCCAGTAAAAAGTTACAAGCATTTGAATGTTGCAAACTTTGATAGGTATAGGACGAACCGTAGAGAAGTTAGGGCCATTTGAATTTTTTCAGTGTTTTATTTTGAAGTCAAGGGTAGCAAGCTATGAGCGATAACTTTAACTGACAAGAGGCACAAGTACTTTGTTGCCAAAAAATTTCAAGATTTTATTACGCTCCAGGAAAAAGTTACAAGCATGTGATTGTTGCAAACTATGAGAGGTATAGGACGCACCAAATAGAAGTTAGGGCCATTTGAAGTTTTATCAGTGTTTGATGTGGGACTCAGGGGTAGCAGAGCTATGAGAGATAGCTTAAATTGACAAGAGGCACGAGTACTTTATTGTCACAAAGTTTCAAGGTTTTATGACGCTCCAGTAAAAAGTTGCAATCACTTGAATGTTGCAAACTTTAATAGGTATAGGACGCACCGTATAGAAGTTAAGGCCATTTGAAGCTTTATCAGTATTTTATTTTGGAGTCAAGGGTAGCATAGCTATGAGCGATAAGCTTAATTGTCAAGAGGCACGAATACTTTATTGTCACATAATTTCAAGATTTTAAGACGCTCCAGTAAAAAGTTACAAGCATTTGATTTTTGCAAACTTTGATAGGTGTAGGACGCACCGTATAGAAGCTAGGGCCATTTGTAGTTTTATCAGTGTTTGATTTGGGACTCAAGGGTAGCATAGCTATGAGCGATAGCTTAAATTGACAACAGGCTCGAGTACTTTATTGTCACAAAATTTCAAGATTTTATTACGATCCAGTAAAAAGTTACAAGCATTTGATTGTTGCAAACTTTGATAGGTATAAGACGCACCGTATAGAATTTAGATCCATTTGAAGTTTTATCAGTGTTTTATTTGGCACTCAAGGGTAGCATAGCTATGAGCGATAGCTTAAATTGACAAGAGGCACGAGTACTTTATTATTACTAAATTTCAAAGTTTTATTACGCTCCAGTAAAAAGTTACAAGCATTTGAATGTTGCAAACTTTGGTAGGTATAGGACGCACCGTATAGAGTAAGGGCCATTTGAAGTTTTATCAGTGTTTGTTTTGGAACTCAAGGGTAGCATACCTATGACCGATAGCTTAATTTGACAAGAGGCACGAGTACTTTATTGTCACAAAATTTCAAGATTTTATTACGCTCCAGTAAAAAGTTACAAGCATCTGATTGTTACGAACTTTGATAGGTGTAGGACGCCCGTATAGATGTTAGGGACATTTGAAGTTTTATCACTGTTTGTTTTGGGACTCAAGGGTAGGATAGCAATGAGCGATAACTTTAATTGACAAGAAGCACGAATACTTTATTGTCACAAAATTTCAAGGTTTTATTACGATCCAGTAAAAAGTTACAAGCATTTGATTGTTGCAAACTTTGATAGGTATAAGAAGTACGGTATAGAAGTTAGGGCCATTTGAAGCTTTATCAGTGTTTTATTTTGGAGGCAAGTGTAGCATAGCTATTAGCAATAACTTTAATTGTCAAAAGGCATGAATACTTTATTGTCACAAAATTCAAGATTTTATGACGTTCCAGTAAAAAGTTACAAGCATTTGAATGTTGCAAACTTTGATAGGTATAGGTCACACCGTATAGAAGTTAAGGCCATTTGAAGCTTTATCAGTGTTTTATTTAGGTGTCGAGGGTAGCATAGCTATTAGCAATAACTTTAATTGTCAAAAGGCATGAATACTTTATTGTCACAAAATTTCAAGATTTTATGACGTTCCAGTAAAAAGTTACAAGCATTTGATTGCTGCAAACTTTGATAGGTGTAGGACGCACAGTATAGAAGTTAGGGCCATTTGAAGTGTTTATCAGTGTTTTGTTTTGGAGTCAAGGGTAGCATAGCTATGAGCGATAACTTTAATTGATAAGAGGCACGAACACTTTATTGTCACAAAATTTCACGGTTTTAAGACGCTCCAGTAAAAAGTTACAAGCATTTGAATGTTGCAAACTTTGATAGGTATAGGACGAACCGTATAGAAGTTAGGGCCATTTGAAGTTTTTTCAGTGTTTTATTTTGGAGTCAAGGGTAGTATAGCTATGAGCGACAACTTTAATTGATAAGAGGCACGAGCACTTTATTGTCACAAAATTTCACGGTTTTAAGATGCTCCAGTAAAAAGTTACAAGCATTTGATTGTTGCAAACTTTGATAGGTGTAGAAGTTAGGGCCATTTGAAGTTTTGTCAATGTTTGTTTTGGGACTCAATGGTATCATAGCTATGAGCGATAGCTTAAATTGATGAGAGGCTCGAGTACTTTATAGTCAAAAATTTCAAGGTTTTATGACGTTCCAGTAAAAAGTTACAAGCATGTGATTGTTGCAAACTTTGATAGGTGTAGGACGCACCGTATAGAAGTTAGGGCCACTTGAAGTTTTATCAGAGGCACGAGTACATTATTGTCACAAAATTTCAATCCAGTAAAAAGTTGCAAGCATTTTAATGTTGAAAACTTTGATAGGTATAGGACGTACCGTATAGAAGTTAGGGCCATTTGAAGTTTTATCAGGGTTTGATGTGGGACTCAAGGGTTGCATAGCTATGAGCGATAGCTTAAATTGACAAGAGGCACGAGTACTTTATTGTCACAAAATTTCAAGATTTTATGACGTTCCAGTAAAAAGTTACAAGCATTTAAATGTTGCAAACTTTGATAGGTATAGGACGGAGCGTATAGAAGGTAGGGCCATTTGAAGTTTTATCAGGGTTTGATGTGGGACTCAAGGGTAGCATAGCTATGAGCGATCGCTTAAATTGACAAGAAGCATGAGTACTTTATTGTCACAAAGTTTCAAGGTTTTATGACGCACCAGTAAAAAGTTGCAAGCACTTGAATGTTGCAAACTTTGATAGGTATAGGACGCACCGTATAGAAGTTAAGGCCATTTGAAGCTTTATCAGTATTTTATTTTGGAGTCAAGGGTAGCATAGCTATGAGCGATAACTTTAATTGTCAAGAGGCACGAATACTTTATTGTCACATAATTTCAAGATTTTAAGACGCACCAGTAAAAAGTTACAAGCATTTGATTTTTGCAAACTTTGATAGGTGTATGACGCACCGTATTGAAAATAGGGCCATTTGAAGCTTTATCAGTATTTTATTTGGGACTCAAGGGTAGCATAGCTATTTGCGATAACTTTAATTGACAAGAGGCACGAGCACTTTATTGTCACAAAATTTCAAGATTTTATGACTCTCCTGTAAAAAGTTACAAGCATTTGATTGTTGCAAACTTTGATAGGTGTGGGACGCACCGTATAGAAGTTAGGGCATTTCAAGCTTTTACAGTGTTTGTCTTGGGACTCAAGGGTACCATAGTTATGAGGGAATAACTTTAATTGACAAGAGGCACGAGTATTTTATTGTCACAAAATTTCAAGGTTTTATGACGCTCCAGTAAAAAGTTACAAGCATTTGATTGTTGCAAACTTTGATAGGTATAGGACACACCGTATAGAAAATAGAGCCATTTGAGTTTTAACAGTGTTTGATTTGGGACTCAAGGGTAGCATAGCTGTGAGCGATAGCTTAAATTGACAAGAGGCACGAGTACTTTATTGTAACAAAATTTCAAGGTTTTATGACGCTCCAGTAAAAAATTAGAAGCATTTGATTGTTGCAAACTTTGATAGGTGTAGGACGCACCGTATAGAAGTTAGGGCCATTTGAAGTTTTATCAGTGTTTGTTTTGGGACTCAATGGTAGCATAGCTATGAGCAATAGCTTAAATTGACAAGAGGCACGAGTACTTTAGTGTCACAAAATTTCAAGGTTTTGTGATGCTCCAGTAAAAAGTTACAAGCACTTTAATGTTTGCAAACTTTGATAGGTATAGGACGCACCGTATAGAAGTTAAGGCCATTTGAATCTTTATCAGTGTTTTATTTTGGAGTCAAGGGTAGCATAGCTATGATCGATAACTTTAATTGTCAAGAGGCGCGAATACTTTATTGTCACATAATTTCAAGATTTTATGACGCTCCAGTAAAAAGTTACAAGCATCTGATTGTTACAAACTTTGCTAGGTGTAGGACGCCCGTATAGAAGTTAGGGACATTTGAAGTTTTATCTATGTTTGTTTCGGGACTTAAGGGTAGGATAGCAATGAGCGATAACTTTAATTGACAAAACTCACGAATACTTTATTGTCACAAAATTTCAAGTTTTTATTACGATCCAGTAAAAAGTTACAAGCAGTTGAATGTTGCAAACTTTGATAGGTATAGGACGCACCGTATAGAAGATAGAGCCATTTGAATTTTATCAGTGTTTGCTTTGGGACTCAAAGGTAACATAGCTAAGAGCGATAGCTTAAATTGACAAGAGGCACGAGCACTTTATTGTCACAAAATTTGAAGATTTTATGACGTTCCAGTAAAAAGTTACAAGCATTTAAATGTCGCAAACTTATATAGGTATAGGACGCACCATATAGAAGTTAGGGCCATTTGAAGTTTTATCAGTGTTTGATGTGGGACTCAAGGGTGGTAGCATAGCTATGAGCGATAGCTTGATATTGACAAAAGGCACAAGTACTTTATTGTAACAAAATTTCAAGGTTTTATGAAGCTCCAGTAAAATATTAGAAGCATTTGATTGTTGCAAACTTTGATAGGTATAGGACGCACAGTGTAGAAAATAGGGCCATTTGAAGTTTTATCAGTGTTTGATGTGGGACTCAAGGGTAGCATAGCTATGAGCGATAACTTTAATTGACAAGAGGCACGAGTACTTTATTGTCACAAAATTTCAAGATTTTATGACGCTCTAGTAAAAAGTTAAGAGCAAATGATTTTTGCAAACTTTGATAGGTATAGGACGTACCGTATAGAAGTTAGGGCCATTTGAAGTTATATCAGTGTTTTATTTTGGAGTCAATGGTAGCATAGCTATGAGCGATAACTTTAATTGATAAGAGGCACGAGTACTTTATTGTCACAAAATTTCACGGTTTTAAGACAGTCCAGTAAATAGTTACAAGCATTTGAATGTTGCAAACTTTGATAGGTATAGGACGAACCGTATAGAAGTTAGGGCCATTTGAAGTTTTTTCAGTGTTTTATTTTGGAGTCAATGGTAGCATAGCTATGAGCGATAGCTTAAATTGATAAGAGGCTCGAGTACTTTATTGTCAAAAATTTCAAGGTTTTATGATGTTTCAGTAAAAAGTTACAAGCATTTGATTGTTGCAAACTCTGATAGGTATTGGACGTACCGTATAGAAGTTAGGGCCATTTGAAGTTTTTTCAGTGTTTTATTTTGGAGTCAATGGTAGCATAGCTATGAGCGATAGCTTAAATTGATAAGAGGCTCGAGTACTTTATTGTCACAAAATTTCAAGATTTTATGATGCTCCAGTAAAAAGTTACAAGCATTTGATTGTTGCAAACTTTGATAGGTGTAGCCCGCACCATTAGAAGCTTTATCAGTGTTTTATTTAGGAGTCAAGGGTAGCATAGCTATGAGCGATAACTTTAATTGTCAAGAGGCACGAATACTTTAATGTCACAAAATTTCAAGATTTTATGATGCTCCAGTAAAAAGTTACAAGCATTTGATTGTTGCAAACTTTGATAGGTGTAGCCCGCACCGTATAGAAAATAGGGCCATTTGAAGTTTTATCAGTGTTTGTTTTGGGACTCAAGGGTAGCATAACTATGAGCGATAGCTTAAATTGATAACAGGCTCGAGTACTTTATTGTCACAAATTTTCAAGGTTTTATGACGCTCCAGGAAAAAGTTATTAGCATTTGATTGTTGCAAACTTTGATAGGTATAGGACGCACAGTATAAAAGTTAGCGCCATTTGAAGTTTTATCAGTGTTTGGTTTGGCGCTCAATGGTATCATAGCTATGAGAGATAACTTTAATTGAGAAGAGGCACGAGTACATTATTGTCACAAAATTTCAATCCAGTAAAAAGTTGCAAGCATTTGAATGTTGAAAACTTTGATAGGAAAATGACGTACCGTATAGAAGTTAGGGCCATTTGAAGTTTTAGCAGTGTTTGATTTGGGACTCAAGGGTAGCATAGCTATGAGCGATAGTTTAAATTGATAAGAGGCACGAGTACTTTGTTGTCACAAAATTTCAAGATTTTATTACGCTCCAGTAAAAAGTTACAAGCATTTGATTGTTGCAAACTTTAATAGGTATAAGCCGCACCCTATAGAAGTTAGGGCCATTTGAAGTTTTATCAGTGTTTGATTTGGGACTCAAGGGAAGCATAGCTAGGAGCGATAGCTTAAATTGACAAGAAGCTCGACTACTTTATTGTCAGAAAATTTCAAGGTTTTATGACGTTCCAGTAAAAAGTTACATGCATTTCAATGTTGCAAACTTATATAGGTATAGGACGCACCATATAGAAGTTAGGGCCATTTGAATTTTTATCAGTGTTTGATGTGGGACTCAAGGGTAGTAGCATAGCTATGAGCGATAGCTTAAATTGACAAGAGGTTCGACTAATTTATTGTCACAAAATTTCAAGGTTTTATGGCGCTCCAGTAAAAAGTTACAAGCATTTGATTGTTGCAAACTTTGATAGGTGTAGGCCGCACCGTATAGAAAATAGGGCCATTTGAAGTTTCATCAGTGTTTATTTTGGGACTCAAGGGTAGCATAGCTATGAGCGATAGCTTAAATTGATAACAGGCTCGAGTACTTTATTGTCACAAAATTTCAAGGTTTTATGACGTTCCAGTAAAAAGTTACATGCATTTAAATGTTGCAAACTTATATAGGTATAGGACGCACCATATAGAAGTTAGGGCCATTTGAATTTTATCAGTGTTTGATTTGGGACTCAAGGGTAGCATAGCTGTGAGCGATAGCTTAAATTGACAAGAGGCACGAGTACTTTTTGTAACAAAATTTCAAGGTTTATGACGTTCCAGTAAAAAGTTACAAGCATTTGATTGTTGCAAACTTTGATAGGTATAGGACGCACAGTATAGAAAATAGGGCCATTTGAAGTTTTATCAGTGTTTGATGTGGGACTCAAGTGTAGCATAGCTATGAGCGATAACTTTAATAGACAAGAGGCACAAGTACTTTATTGTCACTAAATTTCAAGATTTTATGACGCTCCAGTAAAAAGTTACAAGCAGTTGATTGTTGAAAACTTTGATAGGTATTGGACGTAGCGTATAGAAGTTAGGGCCATTTGTAGTTATATCAGTGTTTTATTTTGGAGTCAAGGGTAGCATAGCTATGAGCGATAACTTTAATTGATAAGAGGCACGAGTACTTTATTGTCACAAAATTTCACGGTTTTAAGGCGCTCCAGTAAATAGTTACAAGTATTTGAATGTTGCAAACTTTGATAGGTATAGGACGAACCGTATAGAAGTTAGGGCCATTTGAAGTTTTTTCAGTGTTTTATTTTGGAGTCAAGGGTAGCATAGCTATGAGCGATAACTTTAATTGAGAAGAGGCACGAGTGCTTTGTTGTCACAAAATTTCAAGATTTGATTACGCTCCAGTAAAAAGTTACAAGCATGTGATTGTTACAAACATTGATAGGTGTAGGACGCACCGTATAGAAGTTAGGGCCATTTGAAGTTTTGTCAGTGTTTGTTTTGGTACTTAATGGTAGCATAGCTATGAGCGATAGCTTAAATTGATAAGAGGCTCGAGTACTTTATTGTCAAAAATTTCAAGGTTTTCTGACGTTCCAGTAAAAAACTACAAGCATTTGATTGTTGCAAGCTCTGATAGGTACAGGACGCACCGTAGAGAAGTTATAGCCATTTGAAGTTTTTTCAGTCTTTTATTTAGGAGTCAAGGGTAGCATAGCTACGAGCGATAACTTTAATTGTCAAGAGGCACGAATACTTTATTGTCACAAAATTTCAAGATTTTATGACGCTCCAGTAAAAAGTTACAAGCATTTGATTGTTGCAAACTTTTATAGGTGTCGGCCGCACCGTATAGAAAAAAGGGCCATTTGAAGTTTTATCAGTGTTTGTTTTGGGACTCAAGGGTAGCATAACTATGAGCGATAGCTTAAATTGATAACAGGCTCGAGTACTTTATTGTCACAAATTTTCAAGGTTTTATGACGCTCCAGGAAAAAGTTATTAGCATTTGATTGTTGCAAACTTTGATAGGTATAGGACGCACAGTATAAAAGTTAGCGCCATTTGAAGTTTTATCAGTGTTTGGTTTGGCGCTCAATGGTATCATAGCTATGAGAGATAACTTTAATTGAGAAGAGGCACGAGTACATTATTGTCACAAAATTTCAATCCAGTAAAAAGTTGCAAGCATTTGAATGTTGAAAACTTTGATAGGAAAATGACGTACCGTATAGAAGTTAGGGCCATTTGAAGTTTTAGCAGTGTTTGATTTGGGACTCAAGGGTAGCATAGCTATGAGCGATAGTTTAAATTGATAAGAGGCACGAGTACTTTGTTGTCACAAAATTTCAAGATTTTATTACGCTCCAGTAAAAAGTTACAAGCATTTGATTGTTGCAAACTTTAATAGGTATAAGCCGCACCCTATAGAAGTTAGGGCCATTTGAAGTTTTATCAGTGTTTGATTTGGGACTCAAGGGAAGCATAGCTAGGAGCGATAGCTTAAATTGACAAGAAGCTCGACTACTTTATTGTCAGAAAATTTCAAGGTTTTATGACGTTCCAGTAAAAAGTTACATGCATTTCAATGTTGCAAACTTATATAGGTATAGGACGCACCATATAGAAGTTAGGGCCATTTGAATTTTTATCAGTGTTTGATGTGGGACTCAAGGGTAGTAGCATAGCTATGAGCGATAGCTTAAATTGACAAGAGGTTCGACTAATTTATTGTCACAAAATTTCAAGGTTTTATGGCGCTCCAGTAAAAAGTTACAAGCATTTGATTGTTGCAAACTTTGATAGGTGTAGGCCGCACCGTATAGAAAATAGGGCCATTTGAAGTTTCATCAGTGTTTATTTTGGGACTCAAGGGTAGCATAGCTATGAGCGATAGCTTAAATTGATAACAGGCTCGAGTACTTTATTGTCACAAAATTTCAAGGTTTTATGACGTTCCAGTAAAAAGTTACATGCATTTAAATGTTGCAAACTTATATAGGTATAGGACGCACCATATAGAAGTTAGGGCCATTTGAATTTTATCAGTGTTTGATTTGGGACTCAAGGGTAGCATAGCTGTGAGCGATAGCTTAAATTGACAAGAGGCACGAGTACTTTTTGTAACAAAATTTCAAGGTTTATGACGTTCCAGTAAAAAGTTACAAGCATTTGATTGTTGCAAACTTTGATAGGTATAGGACGCACAGTATAGAAAATAGGGCCATTTGAAGTTTTATCAGTGTTTGATGTGGGACTCAAGTGTAGCATAGCTATGAGCGATAACTTTAATAGACAAGAGGCACAAGTACTTTATTGTCACTAAATTTCAAGATTTTATGACGCTCCAGTAAAAAGTTACAAGCAGTTGATTGTTGAAAACTTTGATAGGTATTGGACGTAGCGTATAGAAGTTAGGGCCATTTGTAGTTATATCAGTGTTTTATTTTGGAGTCAAGGGTAGCATAGCTATGAGCGATAACTTTAATTGATAAGAGGCACGAGTACTTTTTTGTCACAAAATTTCACGGTTTTAAGGCGCTCCAGTAAATAGTTACAAGTATTTGAATGTTGCAAACTTTGATAGGTATAGGACGAACCGTATAGAAGTTAGGGCCATTTGAAGTTTTTTCAGTGTTTTATTTTGGAGTCAAGGGTAGCATAGCTATGAGCGATAACTTTAATTGAGAAGAGGCACGAGTGCTTTGTTGTCACAAAATTTCAAGATTTGATTACGCTCCAGTAAAAAGTTACAAGCATGTGATTGTTACAAACATTGATAGGTGTAGGACGCACCGTATAGAAGTTAGGGCCATTTGAAGTTTTGTCAGTGTTTGTTTTGGTACTTAATGGTAGCATAGCTATGAGCGATAGCTTAAATTGATAAGAGGCTCGAGTACTTTATTGTCAAAAATTTCAAGGTTTTCTGACGTTCCAGTAAAAAACTACAAGCATTTGATTGTTGCAAGCTCTGATAGGTACAGGACGCACCGTAGAGAAGTTATAGCCATTTGAAGTTTTTTCAGTATTTTATTTAGGAGTCAAGGGAAGCATAGCTACGAGCGATAACTTTAATTGTCAAGAGGCACGAATACTTTATTGTCACAAAATTTCAAGATTTTATGACGCTCCAGTAAAAAGTTACAAGCATTTGATTGTTGCAAACTTTTATAGGTGTCGGCCGCACCGTATAGAAAAAAGGGCCATTTGAAGTTTTATCAGTGTTTGTTTTGGGACTCAAGGGTAGCATAACTATGAGCGATAGCTTAAATTGATAACAGGCTCGAGTACTTTATTGTCACAAATTTTCAAGGTTTTATGATGCTCCAGGAAAAAGTTATAAGCATTTGATTGTTGCAAACTTTGATAGGTATAGGACGCAGAGTATAGAAGTTAGCGCCATTTGAAGTTTTATCAGTGTTTGTTTTGGCGCTCAATGGTATCATAGCTATGAGAGATAACTTTAATTGAGAAGAGGCACGAGTACATTATTGTCACAAAATTTCAATCCAGTAAAAAGTTGCAAGCATTTGAATGTTGAAAACTTTGATAGGAAAATGACGTACCGTATAGAAGTTAGGGCCATTTGAAGTTTTAGCAGTGTTTGATTTGGCACTCAAGGGTAGCATAGCTATGAGCGATAGTTTAAATTGATAAGAGGCACGAGTACTTTGTTGTCACAAAATTTCAAGATTTTATTACGCTCCAGTAAAAAGTTACAAGCATTTGATTGTTGCAAACTTTAATAGGTATAAGCCGCAACCTATAGAAGTTAGGGCCATTTGAAGTTTTATCAGTGTTTGATTTGGGACTCAAGGGAAGCATAGCTAGGAGCGATAGCTTAAATTGACAAGAAGCTCGACTACTTTATTGTCAGAAAATTTCAAGGTTTTATGACGCTCCAGTAAAAAGTTACAAGCATTTGATTGTTGCAAACATTGATAGGTATAGGACGCATCGTATAGAAGATAGAGCCATTTGAATTTTATCAGTGTTTGATTTGGGACTCAAGGGTAACATAGGTATGAGCGATAGCTTAAATTGACAAGAGGCACGAGTACTTTATTGTCACAAAATTTGAAGATTTTAGGACGTTCCAGTAAAAACTTACAAGCATTTAAAGGTTGCAAACTTATATAGGTATAGGACGCACCATATAGAAGTTAGGGCCATTTGAAGTTTTATCAGTGTTTGATGTGGGACTCAAGGGTGGTAGCATAGCTATGAGCGATAGCTTAAATTGACAAGAGGCTCGACTACTTTATTGTCACAAAATTTCAAGGTTTTATGACGCTCCATTAAAAAGTTACAAGCATTTGAGTGTTGCAAACTTTGATAGGTATAGGACGCACCGTATAGAAGATAGAGCTTTTTGAATTTTATCAGCGTTTGATTTGGGACTCAAGGGTAGCAGAGCTGTGAGCGATAGCTTAAATTGACAAGAGGCTCGACTACTTTATTGTCACAAAATTTCAAGGTTTAATGACGCTCCAGTAAAAAGTTACAAGCATTTGATTGTTGCAAACATTGATAGGTATAGGACGCACCGTATAGAAGATAGAGCCATTTGAACTTTATCAGTGTTTGATTTGGGACTCAAGGGTAACATAGCTATGAGCGATAGCTTAAATTGACAAGAGGCACGAGTACTTTATTGTCACAAAATTTCAAGGTTTTATGACGTTCCAGTAAAAACTTACAAGCATTTAAAGGTTGCAAACTTATATAGGTATAGGACGCACGATATAGAAGTTAGGGCCATTTGAAGTTTTATCAGTGTTTGATGTGGGACTCAAGGGTAGCATAGCTGTGAGCGATAGCTTAAATTGACAAGAGGCACGAGTACTTTTTGTAACAAAATTTCAAGGTTTATGACGTTCCAGTAAAAAGTTACAAGCATTTGATTGTTGCAAACTTTGATAGGTATAGGACGCACAGTATAGAAAATAGGGCCATTTGAAGTTTTATCAGTGTTTGATGTGGGACTCAAGTGTAGCATAGCTATGAGCGATAACTTTAATAGACAAGAGGCACAAGTACTTTATTGTCACTAAATTTCAAGATTTTATGACGCTCCAGTAAAAAGTTACAAGCAGTTGATTGTTGAAAACTTTGATAGGTATTGGACGTAGCGTATAGAAGTTAGGGCCATTTGTAGTTATATCAGTGTTTTATTTTGGAGTCAAGGGTAGCATAGCTATGAGCGATAACTTTAATTGATAAGAGGCACGAGTACTTTATTGTCACAAAATTTCACGGTTTTAAGGCGCTCCAGTAAATAGTTACAAGTATTTGAATGTTGCAAACTTTGATAGGTATAGGACGAACCGTATAGAAGTTAGGGCCATTTGAAGTTTTTTCAGTGTTTTATTTTGGAGTCAAGGGTAGCATAGCTATGAGCGATAACTTTAATTGAGAAGAGGCACGAGTGCTTTGTTGTCACAAAATTTCAAGATTTGATTACGCTCCAGTAAAAAGTTACAAGCATGTGATTGTTACAAACATTGATAGGTGTAGGACGCACCGTATAGAAGTTAGGGCCATTTGAAGTTTTGTCAGTGTTTGTTTTGGTACTTAATGGTAGCATAGCTATGAGCGATAGCTTAAATTGATAAGAGGCTCGAGTACTTTATTGTCAAAAATTTCAAGGTTTTCTGACGTTCCAGTAAAAAACTACAAGCATTTGATTGTTGCAAGCTCTGATAGGTACAGGACGCACCGTAGAGAAGTTATAGCCATTTGAAGTTTTTTCAGTCTTTTATTTAGGAGTCAAGGGTAGCATAGCTACGAGCGATAACTTTAATTGTCAAGAGGCACGAATACTTTATTGTCACAAAATTTCAAGATTTTATGACGCTCCAGTAAAAAGTTACAAGCATTTGATTGTTGCAAACTTTTATAGGTGTCGGCCGCACCGTATAGAAAAAAGGGCCATTTGAAGTTTTATCAGTGTTTGTTTTGGGACTCAAGGGTAGCATAACTATGAGCGATAGCTTAAATTGATAACAGGCTCGAGTACTTTATTGTCACAAATTTTCAAGGTTTTATGATGCTCCAGGAAAAAGTTATAAGCATTTGATTGTTGCAAACTTTGATAGGTATAGGACGCAGAGTATAGAAGTTAGCGCCATTTGAAGTTTTATCAGTGTTTGTTTTGGCGCTCAATGGTATCATAGCTATGAGAGATAACTTTAATTGAGAAGAGGCACGAGTACATTATTGTCACAAAATTTCAATCCAGTAAAAAGTTGCAAGCATTTGAATGTTGAAAACTTTGATAGGAAAATGACGTACCGTATAGAAGTTAGGGCCATTTGAAGTTTTAGCAGTGTTTGATTTGGCACTCAAGGGTAGCATAGCTATGAGCGATAGTTTAAATTGATAAGAGGCACGAGTACTTTGTTGTCACAAAATTTCAAGATTTTATTACGCTCCAGTAAAAAGTTACAAGCATTTGATTGTTGCAAACTTTAATAGGTATAAGCCGCAACCTATAGAAGTTAGGGCCATTTGAAGTTTTATCAGTGTTTGATTTGGGACTCAAGGGAAGCATAGCTAGGAGCGATAGCTTAAATTGACAAGAAGCTCGACTACTTTATTGTCAGAAAATTTCAAGGTTTTATGACGCTCCAGTAAAAAGTTACAAGCATTTGATTGTTGCAAACATTGATAGGTATAGGACGCATCGTATAGAAGATAGAGCCATTTGAATTTTATCAGTGTTTGATTTGGGACTCAAGGGTAACATAGGTATGAGCGATAGCTTAAATTGACAAGAGGCACGAGTACTTTATTGTCACAAAATTTGAAGATTTTAGGACGTTCCAGTAAAAACTTACAAGCATTTAAAGGTTGCAAACTTATATAGGTATAGGACGCACCATATAGAAGTTAGGGCCATTTGAAGTTTTATCAGTGTTTGATGTGGGACTCAAGGGTGGTAGCATAGCTATGAGCGATAGCTTAAATTGACAAGAGGCTCGACTACTTTATTGTCACAAAATTTCAAGGTTTTATGACGCTCCATTAAAAAGTTACAAGCATTTGAGTGTTGCAAACTTTGATAGGTATAGGACGCACCGTATAGAAGATAGAGCTTTTTGAATTTTATCAGCGTTTGATTTGGGACTCAAGGGTAGCAGAGCTGTGAGCGATAGCTTAAATTGACAAGAGGCTCGACTACTTTATTGTCACAAAATTTCAAGGTTTAATGACGCTCCAGTAAAAAGTTACAAGCATTTGATTGTTGCAAACATTGATAGGTATAGGACGCACCGTATAGAAGATAGAGCCATTTGAACTTTATCAGTGTTTGATTTGGGACTCAAGGGTAACATAGCTATGAGCGATAGCTTAAATTGACAAGAGGCACGAGTACTTTATTGTCACAAAATTTCAAGGTTTTATGACGTTCCAGTAAAAACTTACAAGCATTTAAAGGTTGCAAACTTATATAGGTATAGGACGCACGATATAGAAGTTAGGGCCATTTGAAGTTTTATCAGTGTTTGATGTGGGACTGAAGGGTGGTAGCATAGTTATGAGCGATAGCTTAAATTGACAAGAGGCTCGACTACTTTATTGACACAAAATTTCAAGGTTTTATGACGCTCCATTAAAAAGTTACAAGCATTTGAGTGTTGCAAACTTTGATAGGTATAGGACGCACCGTATAGAAGATAGAGCTATTTGAATTTTATCAGTTTGATTTGGGACTCAAGGGTAGCATAGCTGTGAGCGATAGCTTAAATTGACAAGATGCTCGACTACTTTATTGTCACAAAATTTCAAGGTTTAATGACGCTCCAGTAAAAAGTTACAAGCATTTGATTGTTGCCAACTTTAATAGGTATAAGATGCACTGTATAGAAGTTAGGGCCATTTGAAGTTTTAACAGTGTTTGATTTGGGACTCAAGGGGAGCATAGCTAGGAGCGATAGCTTAAATTGACAAGAGGCTCGACTACTTTATTGTCACAAAATTTCAAGGTTTTATGGCGCTCCAGTAAAAAGTTACAAGCATTTGATTGTTGCAAACTTTGATAGGTGTAGGCCGCACCGTATAGAAAATAGGGCCATTTGAAGTTTCATCAGTGTTTATTTTGGGTCTCAAGGGTAGCATAGCTATGAGCGATAGCTTAAATTGATAACAGGCTCGAGTACTTTATTGTCACAAAATTTCAAGGTTTTATGACGTTCCAGTAAAAAGTTACATTCATTTAAATGTTGCAAACTTATATAGGTATAGGACGCACCATATAGAAGTTAGGGCCATTTGAATTTTTATCAGTGTTTGATGTGGGACTCAAGGGTAGTAGCATAGCTATGAGCGATAGCTTAAATTGACAAGAGGCTCGACTACTTTATTGTCACAAAATTTCAAGGTTTTATGGCGCTCCAGTAAAAAGTTACAAGCATTTGATTGTTGCAAACTTTGATAGGTATAGGACGCACCGTATAGAAGATAGAGCCATTTGAATTTTATCAGTGTTTGATTTGGGACTCAAGGGTAGCATAGCTGTGAGCGATAGCTTAAATTGACAAGAGGCACGAGTACTTTATTGTAACAAAATTTCAAGGTTTATGACGTTCCAGTAAAAAGTTACAAGCATTTGATTGGTGCAAACTTTGATAGGTAAAGGACGCGCAGTATAGAAAATAGGGTCATTTGAAGTTTTATCAGTGTTTGATGTGGGACTCAAGTGTAGCATAGCTATGAGCGATAACTTTAATAGACAAGAGGCACAAGTACTTTATTGTCACTAAATTTCAAGATTTTATGACGCTCCAGTAAAAAGTTACAAGCAGTTGATTGTTGAAAACTTTGATAGGTATTGGACGTACCGTATAAAAGTTAGGGCCATTTGAAGTTATATCAGTGTTTTATTTTGGAGTCAAGGGTAGCATAGCTATGAGCGATAACTTTAATTGATAAGAGACACGAGTACTTTATTGTCACAAAATTTCACGGTTTTAAGGCGCTCCAGTAAATAGTTACAAGTATTTGAATGTTGCAAACTTTCATAGGTATAGGACGAACCGTATAGAAGTTAGGGCCATTTGAAGTTTTTTCAGTGTTTTATTTTGGAGTCAAGGGTAGCATAGCTATGAACGATAACTTTAATTGAGAAGAGGCACGAGTGCTTTGTTGTCACAAAATTTCAAGATTTGATTACGCTCCAGTAAAAAGTTACAAGCATGTGATTGTTACAAACATTGATAGGTGTAGGACGCACCGTATAGAAGTTAGGGCCATTTGAAGTTTTGTCAGTGTTTGTTTTGGGTCTCAATGGTAGCATAGCTATGAGCGATAGCTTAAATTGATAAGAGGCTCGAGTACTTTATTGTCAAAAATTTCAAGGTTTTATGACGTTCCAGTAAAAAGTTACAAGCATTTGATTGTTGCAAACTCTGATAGGTACAGGACGCACCGTATAGAAGTTAAGGCCATTTGAAGGTTTATCAGTCTTTTATTTAGGAGTCAAGGGTAGTATAGCTATGAGCGATAACTTTAATTGTCAAGAGGCACGAATACTTTATTGTCACAAAATTTCAAGATTTTATGACGCTCCAGTAAAAAGTTACAAGCATTTGATTGTTGCAAACTTTGATAGGTGTCGGCCGCACCGTATAGAAAATAGGGCCATTTGAAGTTTTATCAGTGTTTGTTTTGGGACTCAAGGGTAGCATAACTATGAGCGATAGCTTAAATTGATAACAGGCTCGAGTACTTTATTGTCACAAATTTTCAAGGTTTTATGACGCTCCAGGAAAAAGCTATAAGCATTTGATTGTTGAAAACTTTGATAGGTATAGGACGCACAGTATAGAAGTTAGCGCCATTTGAAGTTTTATCAGTGTTTGTTTTGGCGCTCAATGGTATCATAGCTATGAGAGATAACTTTAATTGAGAAGAGGCACGAGTACATTATTGTCACAAAATTTCAATCCAGTAAAAAGTTGCAAGTTGACGTAGCGTATAGAAGTTAGGGCCATTTGAAGTTTTAGGAGTGTTTGATTTGGGACTCAAGGGTAGCATAGCTATGAGCGATAGTTTAAATTGATAAGAGGCACGAGTACTTTGTTGTGACAAAATTTCAAGATTTTATTACGCTCCAGTAAAAAGTTACAAGCATTTGATTGTTGCAAACTTTAATAGGTATAAGCCGCACCCTATAGAAGTTGGGGCCATTTGAAGTTTTATCAGTGTTTGATTTGGGACTCAAGGGAAGCATAGCTAGGAGCGATAGCTTAAATTGACAAGAAGCTCGACTACTTTATTGTCAGAAAATTTCAAGGTTTTATGACGCTCTAGTAAAAAGTTAAGAGCAAATGATTTTTGCAAACTTTGATAGGTATAGGACGTACCGTATAGAAGTTAGGGCAATTTGAAGTTTTATCAGTGTTTGATGTGGGACTGAAGGGTGGTAGCATAGTTATGAGCGATAGCTTAAATTGACAAGAGGCTCGACTACTTTATTGTCACAAAATTTCAAGGTTTTATGACGCTCCATTAAAAAGTTACAAGCATTTGAGTGTTGCAAACTTTGATAGGTATAGGACGCACAGTATAGAAGCTAGGGCCATTTGAAGTTTTATCAGTGTTTGTTTTGGCGCTCAATAGTATCAAAGCTATGAGCGATAACTTTAATTGACAAGAGGCACGAGTACATTATTGTCACAAAATTTCAATCCAGTAAAAAGTTGCAAGCATTTGAATGTTGAAAACTTTGATAGGAAAATGACGTACCGTATAGAAGTTAGGGCCATTTGAAGTTTTAGCAGTGTTTGATTTGGAACTCAAGGGTATCATAGCTATGAGCGATAGTTTAAATTGACAAGCGGCACGAGTACTTTGTTGTCACAAAATTTCAAGATTTTATTACGCTCCAGTAAAAAGTTACAAGCATTTGATTGTTGCAAACTTTAATAGGTATAAGATGCACCGTATAAAAGTTAGGGCCATTTGAAGTTTTAACAGTGTTTGATTTGGGACTCAAGGGGAGCATAGCTAGGAGCGATAGCTTAAATTGACAAGAGGCTCGACTACTTTATTGTCACAAAATTTCAAGGTTTAATGACGCTCCAGTAAAAAGTTACAAGCATTTGATTGTTGCAAACTTTGATAGGTATAGGACGTACCGTATAGAAGTTAGGGCAATTTGATCAGTGTTTTATTTTGGAGTTAAGGGTAGCATAGCTATGAGCGATAACTTTAATTGATAAGAGGCACGAGTACTTTATTGTCACAAAATTTCACGGTTTTGAGACGCTCCAGTAAATAGTTACAAGCATTTGAATGTTGCAAACTTTGATAGGTATAGGACGAACCGTATAGAAGTTAGGGCCATTTGAAGTTTTTTCAGTGTTTTATTTTGGAGTCAATGGTAGCATAGCTATGAGCGATAGCTTAAATTGATAAGAGGCTCGAGTACTTTATTGTCAAAAATTTCAAGCTTTTATGATGTTTCAGTAAAAAGTTACAAGCATTTGATTGTTGCAAACTCTGATAGGTATTGGACGTACTGTATAGAAGTTAGGGCCGTTTGAAGTTATATCAGTGTTTTATTTTGGAGTCAAGGGTAGCATAGCTATGAGCGATAACTTTAATTGATAAGAGGCACGAGTACTTTATTGTCACGAAATTTCAAAATTTTATTACGCTCCAGTAAAAAGCTAAAAGCATGTAATTGTTGCAAACTTTGATAGGTGTAGGACGCACCGTATAGAAGTTAGGGCCATTTGAAGTTTTGTCAGTGTTTGTTTTGGGACTCAATGGTAGCATAGCTATGAGCGATAGCTTAAATTGATAAGAGGCTCGAGTACTTTATTGCCAAAAATTTCAAGGTTTTATGACGTTCCAGTAAAAAGTTACAAGCATTTGATTGTTGCAAAATCTAATAGGTATTGGACGCACAGTATAGAAGTTAGGGCCATTTGAAGTTTTATCAGAGGCACGAGTACATTATTGTCACAAAATTTCAATCCAGTAAAAAGTTACCAGCATTTTAATGTTGAAAACTTTGATAGGTATAGGACGTACCGTATAGAAGTTAGGGCCAGTGTTTGATTTGGGACTCCAGGGTAGCATAGCTATGAGCGATAGCTTAAATTGACAAGAGGTACGAGTACTTTATTGTCACAAAATTTCAAGATTTTATGACGTTCCAGTAAAAAGTTACAAGCATTTAAATGTTGCAAACTTTGATAGGTATAGGACGCACAGTATAGCAAATAGGGCCATTTGAAGTTTTATCAGTGTTTGATGTGGGACTCACGGGTAGCATAGCTATGAGCGATAGCTTAGATTGACAAGAGGCACGAGTACTTTATTGTCACAAAATTTCAAGGTTTTATGACGCTCCAGTAAAAAGTTACAAGCACTTTAATGTTGCAAACTTTGATAGGTATAGGACGCACCGTATAGAAGTTAAGGCCATTAGAAGCTTTATCAGTGTTTTATTTAGGAGTCAAGGGTAGCATTGCTATAAGCGATAACTTTAATTGTCAAGAGGCACGAATACTTTATTGTCACAAAATTTCAAGATTTTATGATGCTCCAGTAAAAAGTTACAAGCATTTGATTGTTGCAAACTTTGATAGGTGTAGGCCGCACCGTATAGAAAATAGGGCCATTTGAAGTTTCATCAATGTTTATTTTGGGACTCAAGGGTAGCATAGCTATGAGCGATAGCTTAAATTGATAACAGGCTCGAGTACTTTATTGTCACAAAATTTCAAGGTTTTATGACGCTCCACGAAAAAGCTACAAGCATTTGATTGTTGCAAACTTTGATAGGTATAGGACGCACAGTATAGAAGCTAGGGCCATTTGAAGTTTTATCAGTGTTTGTTTTGGCGCTCAATAGTATCATAGCTATGAGCGATAACTTTAATTGACAAGAGGCACGAGTACATTATTGTCACAAAATTTCAATCCAGTAAAAAGTTGCAAGCATTTGAATGTTGAAAACTTTGATAGGAAAATGACGTACCGTATAGAAGTTAGGGCCATTTGAAGTTTTAGCAGTGTTTGATTTGGAACTCAAGGGTAGCATAGCTATGAGCGATAGTTTAAATTGACAAGCGGCACGAGTACTTTGTTGTCACAAAATTTCAAGATTTTATTACGCTCCAGTAAAAAGTTACAAGCATTTGATTGTTGCAAACTTTAATAGGTATAAGATGCACCGTATAAAAGTTAGGGCCATTTGAAGTTTTAACAGTGTTTGATTTGGGACTCAAGGGGAGCATAGCTAGGAGCGATAGCTTAAATTGACAAGAGGCTCGACTACTTTATTGTCACAAAATTTCAAGGTTTAATGACGCTCCAGTAAAAAGTTACAAGCATTTGATTGTTGCAAACTTTGATAGGTATAGGACGCACCGTATAGAAGATAGAGCCATTTGAATTTTATCAGTGTTTGATTTGGGACTCAAGGGTAACATAGCTATGAGCGATAGCTTAAATTGACAAGAGGCACGAGTACTTTCTTGTCACAAAATTTCAAGGTTTTATGACGTTCCAGTAAAAAGTTACATGCATTTAAATGTTGCAAACTTATATAGGTATAGGACGCACCATATTGAAGTTAGGGCCATTTGAATTTTTATCAGTGTTTGATGTGGGACTCAAGGTTAGTAGCATAGCTATGAGCGATAGCTTAAATTGACAAGAGGCTCGACTACTTTATTGTCACAAAATTTCAAGGTTTTATGGCGCTCCAGTAAAAAGTTACAAGCATTTGATTGCTGCAAACTTTGATAGGTGTAGGCCGCACCGTATAGAAAATAGGGCCATTTGAAGTTTCATCAGTGTTTATTTTGGGACTCAAGGGTAGCATAGCTATGAGCGATAGCTTAAATTGATAACAGGCTCGAGTACTTTATTGTCACAAAATTTCAAGGTTTTATGACGTTCCACTAAAAAGTTACATGCATTTAAATGTTGCAAACTTATATAGGTATAGGACGCACAGTATAGAAAATAGGGCCATTTGAAGTTTTATCAGTGTTTGATGTGGGACTCAAGTGTAGCATAGCTATGAGCGATAACTTTAATAGACAAGCGGCACAAGTACTTTATTGTCACAAAATTTCAAGATTTTATGACGCTCCAGTAAAAAGTTACAAGCAATTGATTGTTGAAAACTTTGATAGGTATTGGACGTACCGTATAGAAGTTAGGGCCATTTGAAGTTATATCAGTGTTTTATTTTGGAGTCAACTGTAGCATAGCTATGAGCGATAACTTTAATTGATAAGAGGCACGAGTACTTCATTGTCACAAAATTTCACGGTTTTAAGGCGCTCCAGTAAATAGTTACAAGTATTTGAATGTTGCAAACTTTGATAGGTATAGGACGAACCGTATAGAAGTTAGGGCCATTTGAAGTTTTTTCAGTGTTTTATTTTGGAGTCAAGGATAGCATAGCTATGAGCTATAACTTTAATTGACAAGAGGCACGAGTGCTTTGTTGTCACAAAATTTCAAGATTTGATTACGCTCTAGTAAAAAGTTACAAGCATGTGATTGTTACAAACATTGATAGGTGTAGGACGCACCGTATAGAAGTTAGGGCCATTTGAAGTTTTGTCAGTGTTTGTTTTGGGACTTAATGGGAGCATAGCTATGAGCGATAGCTTAAATTGATAAGAGGCTCGAGTACTTTATTGTCAAAAATTTCAAGGTTTTATGACGTTCCAGTAAAAAGTTACAAGCATTTGATTGTTGCAAACTCTGATAGGTACAGGACGCACCGTATAGAAGTTAAGGCCATTTGAAGGTTTATCAGTCTTTTATTTAGGAGTCAAGGGTAGCATAGCTATGAGCGATAACTTTAATTGTCAAGAGGCACGAATACTTTATTGTCACCAAATTTCAAGATTTTATGACGCTCCAGTAAAAAGTTACAAGCATTTGATTGTTGCAAATTTTGATAGGTGTCGGCCGCACCGTATAGAAAATAGGGCCATTTGAAGTTTTATCAGTGTTTGTTTTCGGAGTCAAGGGTAGCATAACTATGAGCGATAGCTTAAATTGATAACAGGCTCGAGTACTTTATTGTCACAAATTTTCAAGGTTTTATGACGCTCCAGGAAAAAGTTATAAGCATTTGATTGTTGCAAACTTTGATAGGTATAGGACGCACAGTATAGAAGTTAGCGCCATTTGAAGTTTTATCAGTGTTTGTTTTGACGCTCAATGGTATCATAGCTATGAGAGATAACTTTAATTGAGAAGAGGCACGAGTACATTATTGTCACAAAATTTCAATCCAGTAAAAAGTTGCAAGCATTTGAATGTTGAAAACTTTGATAGGAAAATGACGTACCGTATAGAAGTTAGGGCCATTTGAAGTTTTAGCAGTGTTTGATTTGGGACTCAAGGGTAGCATAGCTATGAGCGATAGTTTAAATTGATAAGAGGCACGAGTACTTTGTTGTCACAAAATTTCAAGATTTTATTACGCTCCAGTAAAAAGTTACAAGCATTTGATTGTTGCAAACTTTAATAGGTATAAGCCGCACCCTATAGAAGTTAGGGCCATTTGAAGTTTTATCAGTGTTTGATTTGGGACTCAAGGGAAGCATAGCTAGGAGCGATAGCTTAAATTGACAAGAAGCTCGACTACTTTATTGTCAGAAAATTTCAAGGTTTTATGACGTTCCAGTAAAAAGTTACAAGCATTTAAATGTTGTAAACTTATATAGGTATAGGACGCACCATATAGAAGTTAGGGCCATTTGAATTTTTATCAGTGTTTGATGTGGGACTCAAGGAAGTTTTTTCAGTGTTTTATTTTGGAGTCAAGGGTAGCATAGCTATGAGCGATAACTTTAATTGACAAGAGGCACGAGTGCTTTGTTGTCACAAAATTTCAAGATTTGATTACGCTCCAGTAAAAAGTTACAAGCATGTGATTGTTACAAACATTGATAGGTATAGGACGCACCGTATAGAAGTTAGGGCCATTTGAAGTTTTGTCAGTGTTTGTTTTGGTACTTAATGGTAGCATAGCTATGAGCGATAGCTTAAATTGATGAGGCTCGAGTACTTTATTGTCAAAAATTTCAAGGTTTTATGACGTTCCAGTAAAAAGCTACAAGCATTTGATTGTTGCAAACTCTGATAGGTACAGGACGCACCGTATAGAAGTTAAGGCCATTTGAAGGTTTATCAGTATTTTATTTAGGAGTCAAGGGTAGCATGGCTATGAGCGATAACTTTAATTGTCAAGAGGCACGAATACTTTATTGTCACAAAATTTCAAGATTTTATGACGCTACAGTAAAAAGTTACAAGCATTTGATTGTTGCAAACTTTGATAGGTGTCGGCCGCACCGTATAGAAAATAGGGCCATGTGAAGTTTTATCAGTGTTTGTTTTGGGACTCAAGGGTAGCATAACTATGAGCGATAGCTTAAATTGATAACAGGCTCGAGTACTTTATTGTCACAAAATTTCAAGGTTTTATGACGTTCCAGTAAAAAGTTACATGCATTTAAATGTTGCAAACTTATATAGGTATAGGACGCACCATATAGAAGTTAGGGCCATTTGAATTTTTATCAGTGTTTGATGTGGGACTCAAGGGTAGTAGCATAGCTATGAGCGATAGCTTAAATTGACAAGAGGCTCGACTACTTTATTGTCACAAAATTTCAAGGTTTTATGGCGCTCCAGTAAAAAGTTACAAGCATTTGATTGTTGCAAACTTTGATAGGTATAGGACGCACCGTATAGAAGATAGAGCCATTTGAATTTTATCAGTGTTTGATTTGGGACTCAAGGGTAGCATAGCTGTGAGCGATAGCTTAAATTGACAAGAGGCACGAGTACTTTTTGTAACAAAGTTTCAAGGTTTATGACGTTCCAGTAAAAAGTTACAAGCATTTGATTGTTGCAAACTTTGATAGGTATAGGACGCACAGTATAGAAAATAGGGCCATTTGAAGTTTTATCAGTGTTTGATGTGGGACTCAAGTGTAGCATAGCTATGAGCGATAACTTTAATAGACAAGAGGCACAAGTACTTTATTGTCACTAAATTTCAAGATTTTATGACGCTCCAGTAAAAAGTTACAAGCAGTTGATTGTTGAAAACTTTGATAGGTATTGGACGTAGCGTATAGAAGTTAGGGCCATTTGAAGTTATATCAGTGTTTTATTTTGGAGTCAAGGGTAGCATAGCTATGAGCGATAACTTTAATTGATAAGAGGCACGAGAACTTTATTGTCACAAAATTTCACGGTTTTAAGGCGCTCCAGTAAATAGTTACAAGTATTTGAATGTTGCAAACATTGATAGGTGTAGGACGCACCGTATAGAAGTTAGGGCCATTTAAAGTTTTTTCAGTGTTTGTTTTGGTACTTAATGGTAGCATAGCTATGAGCGATAGCTTAAATTGATAAGAGGCTCGAGTACTTTATTGTCAAAAATTTCAAGGTTTTCTGATGTTCCAGTAAAAAACTACAAGCATTTGATTGTTGCAAACTCTGATAGGTACAGGACGCACCGTATAGAAGTTAAGGCCATTTGAAGGTTTATCAGTCTTTTATTTAGGAGTCAAGGGTAGCATAGCTACGAGCGATAACTTTAATTGTCAAGAGGCACGAATACTTTATTGTCACAAAATTTCAAGATTTTATGACGCTCCAGTAAAAAGTTACAAGCATTTGATTGTTGCAAACTTTAATAGGTATAAGCCGCACCCTATAGAAGTTAGGGCCATTTGAAGTTTTATCAGTGTTTGATTTGGGACTCAAGGGAAGCATAGCTAGGAGCGATAGCTTAAATTGACAAGAAGCTCGACTACTTTATTGCCAGAAAATTTCAAGGTTTTATGACGCTCCAGTAAAAAGTTACAAGCATTTGATTGTTGCAAACTTTGATAGGTATAGGACGCATCGTATAGAAGATAGAGCCATTTGAATTTTATCAGTGTTTGATTTGGGACTCAAGGGTAACATAGGTATGAGCGATAGCTTAAATTGACAAGAGGCACGAGTACTTTATTGTCACAAAATTTGAAGATTTTAGGACGTTCCAGTAAAAACTTACAAGCATTTAAAGGTTGCAAACTTATATAGGTATAGGACGCACCATATAGAAGTTAGGGCCATTTGAAGTTTTATCAGTGTTTGATGTGGGACTCAAGGGTGGTAGCATAGCTATGAGCGATAGCTTAAATTGACAAGAGGCTCGACTACTTTATTGTCACAAAATTTCAAGGTTTTATGACGCTCCATTAAAAAGTTACAAGCATTTGAGTGTTGCAAACTTTGATAGGTATAGGACGCACCGTATAGAAGATAGAGCTATTTGAATTTTATCAGTTTGATTTGGGACTCAAGGGTAGCATAGCTGTGAGCGATAGCTTAAATTGACAAGAGGCTCGACTACTTTATTGTCACAAAATTTCAAGGTTTAATGACGCTCCAGTAAAAAGTTAGAAGCATTTGATTATTGCAAACTTTGATAGGTATAGGACGCACCGTATAGAAGATAGAGCCATTTGAATTTTATCAGTGTTTGATTTGGGACTCAAGGGTAACATAGCTATGAGCGATAGCTTAAATTGACAAGAGGCACGAGTACTTTATTGTCACAAAATTTCAAGGTTTTATGACGTTCCAGTAAAAAGTTACATGCATTTAAATGTTGCAAACTTATATAGGTATAGGACGCACCATATAGAAGTTAGGGCCATTTGAATTTTTATCAGTGTTTGATGTGGGACTCAAGGGTAGTAGCATAGCTATGAGCGATAGCTTAAATTGACAAGAGGCTCGACTACTTTATTGTCACAAAATTTCAAGGTTTTATGGCGCTCCAGTAAAAAGTTACAAGCATTTGATTGTTGCAAACTTTGATAGGTGTAGGCCGCACCGTATAGAAAATAGGGCCATTTGAAGTTTCATCAGTGTTTATTTTGGGACTCAAGGGTAGCATAGCTATGAGCGATAGCTTAAATTGATAACAGGCTCGAGTACTTTATTGTCACAAAATTTCAGGGTTTTATGACGTTCCAGTAAAAAGTTACATTCATTTAAATGTTGCAAACTTATATAGGTATAGGACGCACCATATAGAAGTTAGGGCCATTTGAATTTTTATCAGTGTTTGATGTGGGACTCAAGGGTAGTAGCATAGCTATGAGCGATAGCTTAAATTGACAAGAGGCTCGACTAATTTATTGTCACAAAATTTCAAGGTTTTATGGCGCTCCAGTAAAAAGTTACAAGCATTTGATTGTTGCAAACTTTGATAGGTATAGGACGCACCGTATAGAAGATAGAGCCATTTGAATTTTATCAGTGTTTGATTTGGGACTCAAGGGTAGCATAGCTTAAATTGACAAGAGGCACGAGTACTTTATTGTAACAAAATTTCAAGGTTTATGACGTTCCAGTAAAAAGTTACAAGCATTTGATTGGTGCAAACTTTGATAGGTATAGGACGCACAGTATAGAAAATAGGGTCATTTGAAGTTTTATCAGTGTTTGATGTGGGACTGAAGTGTAGCATAGCTATGAGCGATAACTTTAATAGACAAGAGGCATAAGTACTTTATTGTCACTAAATTTCAAGATTTTATGACGCTCCAGTAAAAAGTTACAAGCAGTTGATTGTTGAAAACTTTGATAGGTATTGGACGTACCGTATAAAAGTTAGGGCCATTTGAAGTTATATCAGTGTTTTATTTTGGAGTCAAGGGTAGCATAGCTATGAGCGATAACTTTAATTGATAAGAGGCACGAGTACTTTATTGTCACAAAATTTCACGGTTTTAAGGCGCTCCAGTAAATAGTTACAAGTATTTGAATGTTGCAAACTTTCATAGGTATAGGACGAACCGTATAGAAGTTAGGGCCATTTGAAGTTTTTTCAGTGTTTTATTTTGGAGTCAAGGGTAGCATAGCTATGAACGATAACTTTACTTGAGAAGAGGCACGAGTGCTTTGTTGTCACAAAATTTCAAGATTTGATTACGCTCCAGTAAAAAGTTACAAGCATGTGATTGTTACAAACATTGATAGGTGTAGGACGCACCGTATAGAAGTTAGGGCCATTTGAAGTTTTGTCAGTGTTTGTTTTGGGACTCAATGGTAGCATAGCTATGAGCGATAGCTTAAATTGATAAGAGGCTCGAGTACTTTATTGTCAAAAATTTCAAGGTTTTATGACGTTCCAGTAAAAAGTTACAAGCATTTGATTGTTGCAAACTCTGATAGGTACAGGACGCACCGTATAGAAGTTAAGGCCATTTGAAGGTTTATCAGTCTTTTATTTAGGAGTCAAGGGTAGCATAGCTATGAGCGATAACTTTAATTGTCAAGAGGCACGAATACTTTATTGTCACAAAATTTCAAGATTTTATGACGCTCCAGTAAAAAGTTACAAGCATTTGATTGTTGCAAACTTTGATAGGTGTCGGCCGCACCGTATAGAAAATAGGGCCATTTGAAGTTTTATCAGTGTTTGTTTTGGGACTCAAGGGTAGCATAACTATGAGCGATAGCTTAAATTGATAACAGGCTCGTGTACTTTATTGTCACAAATTTTCAAGGTTTTATGACGCTCCAGGAAAAAGTTATAAGCATTTGATTGTTGCAAACTTTGATAGGTATAGGACGCACAGTATAGAAGTTAGCGCCATTTAAAGTTTTATCAGTGTTTGTTTTGGCGCTCAATGGTATCATAGCTATGAGAGATAACTTTAATTGAGAAGAGGCACGAGTACATTATTGTCACAAAATTTCAATCCAGTAAAAAGTTGCAAACATTTGAATGTTGAAAACTTTGATAGGAAAATGACGTACCGTATAGAAGTTAGGGCCATTTGAAGTTTTAGCAGTGTTTGATTTGGGACTCAAGGGTAGCATAGCTATGAGCGATAGTTTAAATTGATAAGAGGCACTAGTACTTTGTTGTGACAAAATTTCAAGATTTTATTACGCTCCAGTAAAAAGTTACAAGCATTTGATTGTTGCAAACTTTAATAGGTATAAGCCGCACCCTATAGAAGTTAGGGCCATTTGAAGTTTTATCAGTGTTTGATGTGGGACTCAAGGGTAGTAGCATAGCTATGAGCGATAGCTTAAATTGACAAGAGGCTCGACTACTTTATTGCCACAAAATTTCAAGGTTTTATGGCGCTCCAGTAAAAAGTTACAAGCATTTGATTGTTGCAAACTTTGATAGGTATAGGACGCACCGTATAGAAGATAGAGCTATTTGAATTTTATCAGTGTTTGATTTGGGACTCAAGGGTAGCATAGCTGTGAGCGATAGCTTAAATTGACAAGAGGCACGAGTACTTTATTGTCACAAAATTTGAAGATTTTATGACGTTCCAGTAAAAACTTACAAGCATTTAAAGGTTGCAAACTTATATAGGTATAGGACGCACCATATAGAAGTTAGGGCCATTTTAAGTTTTATCAGTGTTTGATGTGGGACTCAAGGGTGGTAGCATAGCTATGAGCGATAGCTTAAATTGACAAGAGGCTCGACTACTTTATTGTCACAAAATTTCAAGGTTTTATGACGCTCCATTAAAAAGTTACAAGCATTTGAGTGTTGCAAACTTTGATAGGTATAGGACGCACCGTATAGAAGATAGAGCTATTTGAATTTTATCAGTGTTTGATTTGGGACTCAAGGGTAGCATAGCTGTGAGCGATAGCTTAAATTGACAAGAGGCTCGAGTACTTTATTGTAACAAAATTTCAAGGTTTTATGACGCTCCAGTAAAAAGTTACAAGCATTTGATTGTTGCAAACTTTGATAGGTATAGGAAACACAGTATAGATGTTGGGACCATTTGAAGTTTTATCAGTGTTTGATGTGTGACTCAAGTGTAGCATAGCTATCAGCGATAACTTTAATTGACAAGAGGCACGAGTACTTTATTGTCACAAAATTTCAAGATTTTATGACGCTCCAGTAAACACTTACAAGCAGTTGATTGTTGCAAACTTTGATAAATATAGGACGTACCGTATAGAAGTTAGGGCCATTTGAAGTTATATCAGTGTTTTATTTTGGAGTCAAGGGTAGCATAGCTATGAGCGATATCTTTAATTGATAAGAGGCACGAGTACTTTATTGTCACAAAATTTCACGGTTTTAAGACGCTCCAGTAAATAGTTACAAGCATTTGAATGTTGCAAACTTTGATAGGTGTAGGACACACCGTATAGAAGTTAGGGCCATTTGAAGTTTTGTCAGTGTCTGTTTTGGGACTCAATGGTATCATAGCTATAAGCGATAGCTTAATTGATAATAGGCTCGAGTACTTTATTGTCAAAAATTTCAAGGTTTTATGACGTTCCAGTAAAAAGTTACAAGCATTTGATTGTTGCAAACTTTGATAGGTATAGGACGCACCGTATAGAAGTTAAGGCCATTTAAAGCTTTATCAGTGTTTTATTTTGGAGTCAAGGATAGCATAGCAATGGGCGATAACTTTAATTGATAAAAGGCACGAGTACTTTATTGTCACAAAAATTCAAGGTATTAAGACGCTCCAATAAAAAGTTGCAAGCATTTGAATGGTGCAATCTTTGATAGGTGTAGGACGCACCGTATAGAAAATAGGGCCATTTGAAGTTTTATCAGTGTTCATTTTGGGACTCAAGGGTAGCATAGATATGAGCGATGACTTTAATTGACAAGAGGCACGAGAACTTTATTGTCACAAAATTTCAAGATGTTATGACTCTCCAGTAAAAAGTTACAAGCATTTGATTGTTGCAAACTTTGATAGGTGTGGGACGCACCGTATAGAAGTTAGGGCATTTGAACTTTTATCAGTGTTTGTTTTGGGACTCAAGGGTAGCATAGCTGTGGGCGAATTACTTTAATTGACAAGAGGCACGAGTATTTTATTGTCACAAAATTTCAAGCTTTTATGACGCTCCAGTAAAAAGTTACAAGCATTTGATTGTGGCAAGCTTTGATAGATGTAGGACGCACCGTATATAAGCTAGGGCCATTTGCAGCTTTATCAGTGTTTGTTTTGGGACTCAAGGGTAGGATAGCAATGAGCGATAACTTTAATTGACAAGAGGCACGAATACTTTATTGTCACAAAATTTCAAGGTGTTATTACGATCCAGTAAAAAGTTACAAGCATTCGATTGTTGCAAACTTTGATAGGTATAGGACGCATCGTATAGAAGATAGAGCCATTTGAATTTTATCAGTGTTTTATTTTGGAGTCAAGTGTAGCATTGCTATGAGCGATAACTTTAATTGACAAGAGGCACGAGTACTTTATTGTCACAAAATTTCAAGGTTTTATGACGCTCCAGTAAAAAGTTACAAGCATTTGAATGTTGCAAACTTTGATAGGTATAGGACGCACCGTATAAAAGTTAAGGCCATTTGAAGCTTTATCAGTGTTTTATTTGGAGTCAAGGGTAGCATAGCTATGAGCGATAATTTTAATTGTCAAGAGGCACGAATACTTTATTGTCACAAAATTGCAAGATTTTATGACGATCCAGTAAAAAGTCACAAGCATTTGATTGTAGCAAACTTTGACAAGTGTAGGACGCACCGTATAGAAAATAGGCCCATTTGAAGTTTTATCAGTGTTTGTTTTGGCGCTCAAGGGTAGCATAGCTATGAGCGATAACTTTAATTGGCAAGAGGCACGAGTACATTATTGTCACAAAATTTCAATCCAGTAAAAAGTTACAAGCATTTTAATGTTGAAAACTTTGATAGGTATAGGAAGCACCGTATAGAAGTTAGGGCCATTTGAAGTTTTATCAGTGTTTTATTTTGGAGTCAAGTGTAGCTATGAGCGATAACTTTAATTGACAAGAGGCACGAGTAATTTATTGTCACAAAATTGCAAGGTTTTATGACGCTCTAGTAAAAAGTTACAAGCATTTGATTGTTGAAAACTTTGATAGGTATAAGACGCACCGTTTAGAAGCTAGGGCCATTTGCAGCTTTATCAGTGTTTGTTTTGGGACTCAAGGGTAGGATAGCAATGAGCGATAGCTTAAATTGACAAGAGGCATGGATACTTTATTGTTACAAAATTTCAAGGTTTTATTACGATCCAGTGAAAAGTTACAAGCATTTGATTGTTGCAAACTTTGATAGGTATAGGAAGCACCGTATAGAAGTTAGGGCCATTTGAAGTTTTATCAGTGTTTTATTTTGGAGTCAAGTGTAGCTATGAGCGATAACTTTAATTGACAAGAGGCACGAGTAATTTATTGTCACAAAATTGCAAGGTTTTATGACGCTCCAGTAAAAAGTTACAAGCATTTGAATGTTGCAAACTTTGATAGGTATAGGACGCACCGTATAGAAGTTAAGGCCATTTGAAGCTTTATCAGTGTTTTATTTAGGAGTCAAGGGTACCATAGCTATGAGCGATAATTTTAATTGTCAAGAGGTACGAATACTTTATTTGTCACAAAATTTGAAGATGTTATGACGCTCCAGGAAAAAGTTACAAGCATTTGATTGTTACAAACCTTGATAGGTGTATTACGCCCGTATAGAAGTTAGAGACATTTGAAGTTTTATTACTGTTTGTTTTGGGACTCAAGGGTAGGATAGCAATGAGCGATAACTTTATTTGACAAGAGGCACGAATACTTTATTGTTACAAAATTTCAAGGTTTTATTACGATCCAGTAAAAAGTTACAAGCATTTGAATGTTGCAATCTTTGATAGGTGTAGGACGCACCGTATAGAAAATAGGGCCATTTGAAGTTTTATCAGTGTTTGTTTTGGGACTCAAGGGTAGCATAGCTATGAGCGATAGCTTAAATTGATAAGAGGCTCGAGTACTTTATTGTCACAAAATTTCAAGGTTTTATGACGCTCCAGTAAACAGTTACAAGCATTTGATTGTTGCAAACTTTGATAGGTATAGGACGCACAGTATAGAAGTTAGGGCCATTTCAAGTTTTATCAGTGTTTGATTTGGGATTCAAGGGAAGCATAGCTAGGAGCGATAGCTTAAATTGACAAGAGGCTCGAGTACTTTATTGTCACAAAATTTCAAGGTTTTATGACGCTCCAGTAAACAGTTACAAGCATTTGATTGTTGCAAACTTTGATAGGTATAGGACGCACAGAATAGAAGTTAGGGCCATGTGCAGATTTATCAGTGTTTGATTTGGGACTCAAGAATAGCATACCTATGACCGATAGCTTAAATTGACAAGAGGCACGAATACTTTATTGTTACAAAATTTCAAGGTTTTATTACGATCCAGTGAAAAGTTACAAGCATTTGAATGTTGCAAACTTTGATAGGTATAGGACGCACAGTATAGAAGTTAGGGCCATTTGAAGTTTTATCAGTGTTTGGTTTGGCGCTCAAGGGCACATAGCTATGAGCGATAACTTTAATTGGCAAGAGGCACGAGTACATTATTGTCACAAAATTTCAATCCAGTAAAAAGTTGCAAGCATTTGAATGTTGAAAACTTTGATAGGTATAGGACGTACCGTATAGAAGTTAGGACCATTTGAAGTTTTATCAGTGTTTATTTTGGGACTCAAGGGTAGCATAGCTATGAGCGATAACTTTAATTGACAAGAGGCACGAGTATTTTGTTGTCACAAATTTTCAAGATTTTATTACGCTCCAGTAAAAACTTACAAGCATTTGATTGTTGCAAACTTCGATAGGTATAGGCCGCACCGTATAGAAGTTAGGGCCATTTGAAGTTTTATCAGTGTTTGATTTGGGACTCAAGGGAAGCATAGATAGGAGCGATAGCTTAAATTGACAAGAGGCTCGAGTACTTTATTGTCACAAAATTTCAAGGTTTTATGACGCTCCAGTAAACAGTTACAAGCATTTGATTGTTGCAAACTTTGATAGGTATAGGACGCACAGTATAGAAATTAGGGCCACGTGAAGTTTTATCAGTGTTTGATGTGGGACTCAAGGGTAGCATAGCTATGAGCGATAACTTAAATTGACAAGAGGCACGAGTACTTTATTGTCACAAAATTTCAAGGTTTTATGACGCTCCAGTAAAAAGTTACAAGCACTTTAATGTTGCAAACTTTGATAGGTATAGGACGCACCGTATAGAAGTTAAGGTCATTTGAAGCTTTTTCAGTGTTTTATTTTGGAGTCAAGGGTAGCATAGCTATGAGCGATAACTTTAATTGTCAAGAGGCACGAATACTTTATTGTTACATAATTTCAAGATTTTATGACGCTCCAATAAAAAGTTACAAGCATCTGATTGTTACAAACTTTGATAGGTGTAGGACGCACCGTATAGAAGTTAAGGCCATTTGAAGCTTTATCAGTGTTTTATTCAGTTGTCAAGGGTAGCATAGCTATGAACGATAACTGTAATTGTCAAGAGGCACGAATACTTTATTGTCACAAAATTTCAATCCAGTAAAAAGTTACAAGCATTTTAATGTTGAAAACTTTGATAGGTATAGGACGTACCGTATAGAAGTTAGGGCCAGTGTTTGATTTGGGACTCAAGGGTAGCATAGCTATGAGCGATAACTTTAATTGATAAGAGGCACGAGTACTTTATTGTCACAAAATTTCAAGATTTTATGACGTTCCTGTAAAAAGTTACAAGCATTTAAATGTTGCAAACTTTGATAGGTATAGGACGCACCATATAGAAGTTAGGGCCATTTGAAGTTTTATCAGTGTTTGATGTGGGACTCAAGGGTAGCATAGCTATGAGCGATAGCTTAAATTGACAAGAGGCACGAGTACTTTATTGTCACAAAATTTCAAGGTTTTATGACGCTCCAGCAAAAAGTTACAAGCACTTTAATGTTGCAAACTTTGATAGGTATAGGACGCACCGTATAGAAGTTAAGGCCATTTCAAGCTTTATCAGTGTTTTATTTTGGAGTCAAGGGTAGCATAGCTATGAGCGATAACTTTAATTGTCAAGAGGCACGAATACTTTATTGCCACATAATTTCAAGGTTTTATGACGCTCCAGTAAAAAGTTACAAGCATCTGATTGTTACAAACTTTGATAGGTGTAGGACGCCCGTATAGAAGTTAGGGACATTTGAAGTTTTATCAATGTTTGTTTTGGGACTTAAGGGTAGGATAGCAATGAGCGATATCTTTAATTGACAAGAATCACGAATACTTTATTTCCACAAAATTTCAAGGTTTTATTACGATCCAGTAAAAAGTTACAAGCATTTGATTGTTGCAAACTATGATAAGTATAGAAAGCACCGTATAGAAGTTAGGGCCATTTGAAGTTTTATCAGTGTTTTATTTTAAAGTCAAGTGTAGCATAGCTATGAGCGATAACTTTAGTTGACAAGTGGCACGAGTACTTTATTGTCACAAAATTTCAAGGTTTTATGACGCTCCAGTAAAAAGTTACAAGCATTTGAATGTTGCAAACTTTGATAGGTATAGGACGCACCGTATAGAAGTTAAGACCATTTGAAGCTTTATCAGTGTTTTATTTAGGAGTCAAGGGTAGCATAGCTATGAGCGATAACTTCAATTGTCAAGAGGCACGAATACTTTATTGCCACAAAATTTCAATCCAGTAAAAAGTTACAAGCATTTTAATGTTGAAAACTTTGATAGGTATAGGACGTACCGTATAGAAGTTAGGGCCAGTGTTTTATTTGGGACTCAAGGGTAGCATAGCTATGAGCGATAGCTTAAATTGACAAGAGGCACGAGTACTTTATTGTCACAAAATTTCAAGATTTTATGACGTTCCAGTAAAAAGTTACAAGCATTTAAATGTTGCAAACTTTGATAGGTATAGGACGCACCATATAGAAGTTAGGGCCATTTGAAGTTTTATCAGTGTTTGATGTGGGACTCAAGGGTAGCATAGCTATGAGCGATAGCTTAAATTGACAAGAGGCACGAGTACTTTATTGTCACAAAATTTCAAGGTTTTATGACGCTCCAGGAAAAAGTTACAAGCATGTGATTGTTGCAAACTTTGATAGGTATAGGACGCACCGTCTAGAAGTTAAGGCCATTTGAAGCTTTATCAGTGTTTTATTTTGGAGTCAAGGGTAGCATAGCTATGAGCGATAACTTTAATTGTCAAGAGGCACGAATACTTTATTGTCACATAATTTCAAGGTTTTATGACGCTCCAGTAAAAAGTTACAAGCATCTGATTGTTACAAACTTTGATAGGTGTAGGAGGCCCGTATAGAAGTTAGGGACATTTGAAGTTTTATCAATGTTTGTTTTGGGACTTAAGGGTAGGATAGCAATGAGCGATAACTTTAATTGACAAGACTCACGAATACTTTATTGTCACAAAATTTCAAGGTTTTATTACGATCCAGTAAAAAGTTACAAGCATTTGATTGTTGCAAACTTTGATAGGTATAGGAAGCACCGTATAGAAGTTAGGGCCATTTGAAATTTTATCAGTGTTTTATTTTAAAGTCAAGTATACATAGCTATGAGCGATAACTTTAATTGACAAGTGGCACGAGTACTTTATTGTCACAAAATTTCAAGGTTTTATGACGCTCCAGTAAAAAGTTACAAGCATTTGAATGTTGCAAACTTTGATAGGTATAGGACGCACCGTATAGAAGTTAAGGCCATTTGAAGCTTTATCAGTGTTTTATTTAGGAGTCAAGGGTAGCATAACTATGAGCGATAACTTTAATTGTCAAGAGGCACGAATACTTTATTGTCACAAAATTTCAAGATTTTATGACGCTCCAGTAAACAGTTACAAGCATTTGATTGTTGCAAACTTTGATAGGTGTAGGCCGCACCGTATAGAAAATAGGGCCATTTGAAGTTGTATCAGTGTTTGTTTTGGGACTCAAGGGTAGCATAGCTATGAGCGATAGCTTAAATTGATAACAGGCTCGAGTACTATATTGTCACAAAATTTCAAGGTTTTATGACGCTCCAGGAAAAAGTTACAAGCATTTGATTGTTGCAAACATTGATAGGTATAGGACGCACAGTATAGAAGTTAGGGCCATTTAAAGTTTTATCAGTGTTTTATTTTAAAGTCAAGTGTAGCATAGCTATGAGCGATAACTTTAATTGACAAGTGGCACGAGTACTTTATTGTCACAAAATTTCAAGGTTTTATGACGCTCCAGTAAAAAGTTACAAGCATTTGAATGTTGCAAACTTTGATAGGTATAGGACGCAACGTATAGAAGTTAAGGCCATTTGAAGCTTTATCAGTGTTTTATTTAGGAGTCAAGGGTAGCATAGCTATGAGCGATAACTTTAATTGTCAAGAGGCACGAATACTTTATTGTCACAAAATTTCAAGATTTTATGACGCTCCAGTAAAAAGTTACAAGCATTTGATTGTTGCAAACTTTGATAAGTGTAGGCCGCACCGTATAGAAAATAGGGCCATTTGAAGTTTTATCAGTGTTTATTTTGGGAATCAAGGGTAGCATAGCTATGAGCGATAGCTGAAATTGATAACAGGCTCGAGTACTTTATTGTCACAAAATTTCAATGTTTTATGACGCTCCAGGAAAAAGTTACAAGCATTTGATTGTTGCAAACTTTGATAGGTATAGGACGCACAGTATAGAAGTTAGGGAAATTTGAAGTTTTATCAGTGTTTGTTTTGGCGCTCAATGGTATCATAGCTATGAGCGATAACTTTAATTGACAAGAGGCACGAGTACATTATTGTCACAAAATTTCAATCCGGTAAAAAGTTGCAAGCATTTGAATGTTGAAAACTTTGATATGAAAATGACGTACCGTATAGAAGTTAGGGTCATTTGAAGTTTTAGCAGTGTTTGATTTGGGACTCAAGGGTAGCATAGCTATGAGCGATAGTTTAAATTGACAAGAGGCACGAGTACTTTGTTGTCACAAAATTTCAAGATTTTATTACGCTCCAGTAAAAAGTTACAAGCATTTGATTGTTGCAAACTTTAATAGGTATAAGACGCACCCTATAGAAGTTAGGGCTATTTGAAGTTTTATCAGTGTTTGATGTGGGACTCAAGGGAAGCATAGCTAGGAGCGATAGCTTAAATTGACAAGAAGCTCGACTACTTTATTGTAACAAAATTTCAAGATTTTATGACGCTCCAGTAAAAAGTTACAAGCATTTGATTATTGCAAACTTTGATAGTTATAGGACACACCGTATAGAAGATAGAGCCATTTAAATTTTATCAGTGTTTGATTTGGGACTCAAGGGTAACATAGCTATGAGCGATAGCTTAAATTGACAAGAGGCACGAGTACTTTATTGTCACAAAATTTTAAGATTTTATGACGTTCCAGTAAAAAGTTACAAGCATTTAAATGTTGCAAACTTATATAGGTATAAGACGCACCATATAGAAGTTAGGGCCATTTGAAGTTTTATCAGTGTTTGATGTGGGACACAAGGGTGGTAGCATAGCTATGAGCGATAGCTTAAATTGACAAGAGGCTCGACTACTTTATTGTCACAAAATTTCAAGGCTTTCTGACGCTCCAGTAAAAAGTTACAAGCATTTGATTGTTGCAATCTTTGATAGGTATAGGACGCACCGTATAGAAGATAGAGCCATTTGAATTTTATCAGTGTTTGATTTGGGACTCAAGGGTAGCATAGCTGTGAGCGATAGCTTAAATTGACAAGAGGCACGAGTACTTTATTGTAACAAAATTTCAAGGTTTTATGACGCTCCAGTAAAAAGTTACAAGCATTTGATTGTTGCAAACTTTGATAGGTATAGGACGCTCAGTATAGAAGTAAGGACCATTTGAAGTCTTATCAGTGGCACGGGTACATTATTGTCACAAAATTTCAATCCAGTAAAAAGTTACAAGCATTTTAATGTTGAAAACTTTGATAGGTATAGCAGGTACCGTATAGAAGTTATGGCCAGTGTTTGATTTGTGACTCAAGGGTAGCATACCTATGTGTGATAGTTTAAATTGACTAGATTCACGAGTACTTTGCTGTCACAAAATTTCAAGATTTTATGACGTTCCAGTAAAAAGTTACAAGCATTTAAATGTTGCAAACTTTGATAGTTATAGGACGCACCATATAGAAGTTAGGGCCATTTGAAGTTTTATCAGTGTTTGATGTGGGACTCAAGGGTAGCATAGCTATGAGCGATAGCTTAAATTGACAAGAGGCACGAGTACTTTATTGTCACAAAATTTCAAGGTTTTATGACGCTCCAGTAAAAAGGTACAAGCACTTGAATGTTGCAAACTTTGATAGGTATAGGACGCACTGTATAGAAGTTAAGGCCATTGAAAGCTTTATCAGTGTTTTATTTTGGAGTCAAGGATAGCATAGCTATGAGCGATAACTTTAATTGTCAAGAGGCACGAATACTTTATTGTCACATAATTTCAAGGTTTTAAGACGCTCCAGTAAAAAGTTACAAGCATTTGATTGTAGCAAACTTTGATAGGTGTAGGACGCACCGTATAGAAATAGGCCCATTTTTAGTTTTGTCAGTGTTTATTTTGGGACTCAAGGGTAGCATAGCTATGAGCGATAACTTTAATTGACAAGAGGCACGAGTACTTTGTTGTCACAAATTTTCAAGATTTTATTACGCTCCAGTAAAAAGTTACAAGCATTTGATTGTTGCAAACTTTGATAGGTATAGGAAGCACCGTATAGAAGTTAGGGCCATTTGAAGTTTTATCAGTGTTTTATTTTAAAGTCAAGTGTAGCATAGCTATGAGCGATAGTTTAAATTGACAAGAGGCACGAGTACTTTATTGTCACAAAATTTCAAGGTTTTATGACGCTCCAGTAAAAAGTTACACGCATTTGAATGTTGCAAACTTTGATAGGTATAGGACGCACCGTATAGAAGTTAAGGCCATTTGAAGCTTTTTCAGTGTTTTATTTTGGAGTCAAGGGTAGCATAGCTATGAGCGATAACTTTAATTGTCAAGAGGCACGAATACTTTATTGTCACAAAATTTAAATCCAGTAAAAAGTTACAAGCATTTTAATGTTGAAAACTTTGATAGGTATAGGAAGTACCGTATAGAAGTTAGAGCCAGTGTTTGATTTGGGACTCAAGGGTAGCATAGCTATGAGCGATAGCTTAAATTGACAAGAGGCACGAGTACTTTATTGTCACAAAATTTCAAGATTTTATGCCGTTCCAATAAAAAGTTACAAGCATTTAAATGTTGCAAACTTTGATAGGTATAGGACGCACCATATAGAAGTTAGGGCCATTTGAAGTTTTATCAGTGTTTGATGTGGGACTCAAGGGTAGCATAGCTATGAGGGATAGCTTAAAGTGACAAGAGGCACGAGTACTTTATTGTCACAAAATTTCAAGGTTTTATGACGCTCCAGTAAAAAGTTACAAGCATCTGATTGTTACAAACTTTGATAGGTGTAGGACGCCCGTATAGAAGTTAGGAACATTTGAATTTTTATCAATGTTTGTTTTGGGACTTAAGGGCAGGATAGCAATGAGCGATAACTTTAATTGACAAGACTCACGAATACTTTATTGTCACAAAATTTCAAGGTTCTATTACGATCCAGTAAAAAGTTACAAGCATTTGATTGTTGCAAACTTTGATAGGTATAGGAAGCACCGTATAGAAGTTAGGGCCATTTGAAGTTTTATCAGTGTTTTATTTTAAAGTCAAGTGTAGCATAGCTATGAGCGATAACTTTAATTGACAAGTGGCACGAGTACTTTATTGTCACAAAATTTGAAGATTTTATGACGTTCCAGTAAAAAGTTACAAGCATTTGAATGTTGCAAACTTATATAGGTATAAGACGCACCATATAGAAGTTAGGGCCATTTGAAGTTTTATCAGTGTTTGATGTGGGACTCAAGGGTAGTAGCATAGCTATGAGCGATAGCTTAAATTGACAAGAGGCTCGACTACTTTATTGTCACAAAATTTCAAGGTTTTCTGATGCTCCAGTAATAAGTTACAAGCATTTGATTGTTGCAAACTTTGATAGGTATAGGACGCACCGTAAAGAAGATAGAGCCATTTGAATTTTATCAGTGTTTGATTTGGGACTCAAGGGTAGCATAGCTGTGAGCGATAGCTTAAATTGACAAGAGGCACGAGTAATTTATTGTAACAAAATTTCAAGGTTTTATGACGCTCCAGTAAAAACTTACAAGCATTTAAATGTTGTAAACTTTGATAGGTATAGGACGCACCATATAGAAGTTAGGGCCATTTGAAGTTTTAGAAGTGTTTGATGTCGGACTCAAGGGTAGCATAGCTATGAGCGATAGCTTAAATTGACAAGAGGCAAGAGTACTTTATTGTCATAAAATTTCAAGGTTTTATGACGCTCCAGTAAAAAGTTACAAGCACTTGAATGTTGCAAACTTTGATAGGTATAGGACGCACTGTATAGAAGTTAAGGCCATTTAAAGCTTTATCAGTGTTTTATTTTGAAGTCAAGGATAGCATAGCTATGAGCGATAACTTTAATTGTCAAGAGGCACGAATACTTTATTGTCACATAATTTCAAGGTTTGAAGACGCTCCAGTAAAAAGTTAAAAGCATTTGATTGTAGCAAACTTTGATTGGTGTAGGACGCACCGTATAGAAATAGGCCCATTTGAAGTTTTGTCAGTGTTTATTTTGGGACTCAAGGGTAGCATAGCAATGAGCGATAACTTTAATTGACAAGAGGCACGAGTACTTTGTTGTCACAAATTTTCAAGATTTTATTACGCTCCAGTTAAAATTACAAGCATTTCATTGTTGCAAACTTTGATAGGTATAGGAAGCACCGTATAAAAGTTAGGGCCATTTGAAGTTTTATCAGTGTTTTATTTTAAAGTCAAGTGTAGCATAGCTATGAGCGATAACTTTAGTTGACAAGTGGCACGAGTACTTTATTGTCACAAAATTTCAAGGTTTTATGACGCTCCAGTAAAAAGTTACAAGCATTTGAATGTTGCAAACTTTGATAGGTATAGGACGCACCGTATAGAAGTTAAGGCCATTTGAAGCTTTATCAGTGTTTTATTTAGGAGTCAAGGGTAGCATAGCTATGAGCGATAACTTTAATTGTCAAGAGGCATGAATACTTTATTGTCACAAAATTTAAATCCAGTAAAAAGTTACAAGCATTTTAATGTTGAAAACTTTGATAGGTATAGGACGTACCGTATAGAAGTTAGAGCCAGTGTTTGATTTGGGACTCAAGGGTAGCATCGCTATGAGCGATAGCTTAAATTGACAAGAGGCACGAGTACTTTATTGTCACAAAATTTCAAGATTTTATGACGTTCCAGTAAAAAGTTACAAGCATTTAAATGTTGCAAACTTTGATAGGTATAGGACGCACCATATAAAAGTTAGGGCCATTTGAAGTTTTATCAGTGTTTGATGTGGGACTCAAGGGTAGCAAAATTTCAAGGTTTTATGACGCTCCAGGAAAAAGTTACAAGCATGTGATTGTTGCAAACTTTGATAGGTATAGGACGCACCGTCTAGAAGTTAAGGCCATTTGAAGCTTTATCAGTGTTTTATTTTGGAGTCAAGGGTAGCATAGCTATGAGCGATAACTTTAATTGTCAAGAGGCACGAATACTATATTGTCACATAATTTCAAGGTTTTATGACGCTCCAGTAAAAAGTTACAAGCATCTGATTGTTACAAACTTTGATAGGTGTAGGAGGCCCGTATAGAAGTTAGGGACATTTGAAGTTTTATCAATGTTTGTTTTGGGACTTAAGGGTAGGATAGCAATGAGCGATAACTTTAATTGACAAGACTCACGAATACTTTATTGTCACAAAATTTCAAGGTTTTATTACGATCCAGTAAAAAGTTACAAGCATTTGATTGTTGCAAACTTTGATAGGTATAGGAAGCACCGTATAGAAGTTAGGGCCATTTGAAATTTTATCAGTGTTTTATTTTAAAGTCAAGTATACATAGCTATGAGCGATAACTTTAATTGACAAGTGGCACGAGTACTTTATTGTCACAAAATTTCAAGGTTTTATGACGCTCCAGTAAAAAGTTACAAGCATTTGAATGTTGCAAACTTTGATAGGTATAGGACGCACCGTATAGAAGTTAAGGCCATTTGAAGCTTTATCAGTGTTTTATTTAGGAGTCAAGGGTAGCATAACTATGAGCGATAACTTTAATTGTCAAGAGGCACGAATACTTTATTGTCACAAAATTTCAAGATTTTATGACGCTCCAGTAAACAGTTACAAGCATTTGATTGTTGCAAACTTTGATAGGTGTAGGCCGCACCGTATAGAAAATAGGGCCATTTGAAGTTGTATCAGTGTTTGTTTTGGGACTCAAGGGTAGCATAGCTATGAGCGATAGCTTAAATTGATAACAGGCTCGAGTACTATATTGTCACAAAATTTCAAGGTTTTATGACGCTCCAGGAAAAAGTTACAAGCATTTGATTGTTGCAAACATTGATAGGTATAGGACGCACAGTATAGAAGTTAGGGCCATTTAAAGTTTTATCAGTGTTTTATTTTAAAGTCAAGTGTAGCATAGCTATGAGCGATAACTTTAATTGACAAGTGGCACGAGTACTTTATTGTCACAAAATTTCAAGGTTTTATGACGCTCCAGTAAAAAGTTACAAGCATTTGAATGTTGCAAACTTTGATAGGTATAGGACGCAACGTATAGAAGTTAAGGCCATTTGAAGCTTTATCAGTGTTTTATTTAGGAGTCAAGGGTAGCATAGCTATGAGCGATAACTTTAATTGTCAAGAGGCATGAATACTTTATTGTCACAAAATTTAAATCCAGTAAAAAGTTACAAGCATTTTAATGTTGAAAACTTTGATAGGTATAGGACGTACCGTATAGAAGTTAGAGCCAGTGTTTGATTTGGGACTCAAGGGTAGCATCGCTATGAGCGATAGCTTAAATTGACAAGAGGCACGAGTACTTTATTGTCACAAAATTTCAAGATTTTATGACGTTCCAGTAAAAAGTTACAAGCATTTAAATGTTGCAAACTTTGATAGGTATAGGACGCACCATATAAAAGTTAGGGCCATTTGAAGTTTTATCAGTGTTTGATGTGGGACTCAAGGGTAGCATTGCTAGAGCGATAGCTTAAATTGACAAGAGGCACGAGTACTTTATTGTTACAAAATTTCAAGGTTTTATGACGCTCCAGTAAAATGTTACAAGCACTTTAATGTTGCAAACTTTGATAGGTATAGGACGCACCGTATAGAAGTTAAGGCCATTTGAAGCTTTATCAGTGTTTTATTTTGGAGTCAAGGGTAGCATAGCTATGAGCGATAACTTTAATTGTCAAGAGGCACGAATACTTTATTGTCACATAATTTCAAGGCTTTATGACGCTCCACTAAAAAGTTACAAGCATCTGATTGTTACAAACTTTGATAGGTGTAGGACGCCCGTATAGAAGTTAGGGACATTTGAAGTTTTATCAATGTTTATTTTGGGACTTAAGGGTAGGATAGCAATGAGCGATAACTTTAATTGACAAGACTCACGAATACTTTATTGTCACAAAATTTCAAGGTTCTATTACGATCCAGTAAAAAGTTACAAGCATTTGATTGTTGCAAACTTTGATAGGTATAGGAAGCACCGTATAGAAGTTAGGGCCATTTGAAGTTTTATCAGTGTTTTATTTTAATGTCAAGTGTAGCATAGCTATGAGCGATAACTTTAATTGACAAGTTGCACGAGTACTTTATTGTCACAAAATTTCAAGGTTTTATGACGCTCCAGTAAAAAGTTACAAGCATTTGCATGTTGCAAACTTTGATAGGTATAGGACGCACCGTATAGAAGTTAAGGCTATTTGAAGCTTTATCAGTGTTTTATTTAGGAGTCAAGGGTAGCATAGCTATGAGCGATAACTTTAATTGTCAAGAGGCACGAGTACTTTATTGTCACAAAATTTCAAGATTTTATGACGCTCCAGTAAAAAGTTACAAGCATTTGATTGTTGCAAACTTTGATAGGTGTCGGCCGCACAGTATAGAAGTTAGGGCCATTTGAAGTTTTATCAGTGTTTGTTTTGGCGCTCAATGGTATCATAGCTATGAGCGATAACTTTAATTGACAAGAGGCACGAGTACATTATTGTCACAAAATTTCAATCCAGTAAGAAGTTGCAACCATTTGAATGTTGAAAACTTTGATAGGAAAATGACGTACCGTATAGAAGTCAGGGTCAATAGAAGTTTCAGCAGTGTTTGATTTGGGACTCAAGGGTAGCATAGCTATGAGCGATAGTTTAAATTGACAAGAGGCACGAGTACTTTGTTGTCACAAAATTTCAAGATTTTATTACGCTCCAGTAAAAAGTTACAAGCATTTGATTGTTGCAAACTTTAATAGGTATAGGACGCACAGTATAGAAGTTAGGGCCATTTGAAGTTTTATCAGTGTTTGATTTGGGACTCAAGGGAAGCATAGCTAGGAGCGATAGCTTAAATTGACAAGAAGCTCGACAACTTTATTGTCACAAAATTTCAAAGTTTTATGACGCTCCAGTAAAAAGTTACAAGCATTTGATTGTTGCAAACTTTGATAGGTATAGGACGCACCGTATAGAGGATAGAGCAATTTGAATTTTATCAGTGTTTGATTTGGGACTCAAGGGTAACATAGCTATGAGCGATAGCTAAATTGACAAGAGGCAGGAGTACTTTATTGTCACAAAATTTGAAGATTTTAAGACGCTCCAGTAAAAAGTTACAAGCATTTGATTGTAGCAAATTTTGATAGGTGTAGGACGCACCGTATAGAAATAGGCCCATTTTTAGTTTTGTCAGTGTTTATTTTGGGACTCAAGGGTAGCATAGCTATGAGCGATAACTTTAATTGACAAGAGGCACGAGTACTTTGTTGTCACAAATTTTCAAGATTTTATTACGCTCCAGTAAAAAGTTACAAGCATTTGATTGTTGCAAACTTTGATAGGTATAGGAAGCACCGTATAGAAGTTAGGGCCATTTGAAGTTTTATCAGTGTTTTATTTTAAAGTCAAGGGTAGCATAGCTATGAGCGATAGTTTAAATTGACAAGAGGCACGAGTACTTTATTGTCACAAAATTTCAAGGTTTTATGACGCTCCAGTAAAAAGTTACAAGCATTTGAATGTTGCAAACTTTGATAGGTATAGGACGCACCGTATAGAAGTTAAGGCCATTTGAAGCTTTTTCAGTGTTTTATTTTGGAGTCAAGGGTAGCATAGCTATGAGCGATAACTTTAATTGTCAAGAGGCACGAATACTTTATTGTCACAAAATTTAAATCCAGTAAAAAGTTACAAGCATTTTAATGTTGAAAACTTTGATAGGTATAGGAAGTACCGTATAGAAGTTAGAGCCAGTGTTTGATTTGGGACTCAAGGGTAGCATAGCTATGAGCGATAGCTTAAATTGACAAGAGGCACGAGTACTTTATTGTCACAAAATTTCAAGATTTTATGCCGTTCCAGTAAAAAGTTACAAGAATTTAAATGTTGCAAACTTTGATAGGTATAGGACGCACCATATAGAAGTTAGGGCCATTTGAAGTTTTATCAGTGTTTGATGTGGGACTCAAGGGTAGCATAGCTAGAGCGATAGCTTAAATTGGCAAGAGGCACGAGTACTTTATTGTCACAAAATTTCAAGGTTTTATGACGCTCCAGTAAAAAGTTACAAGCACTTTAATGTTGCAAACTTTGATAGGTATAGGACGCACCGTATAGAAGTTAAGGCCATTTGAAGCTTTATCAGTGTTTTATTTTGGAGTCAAGGGTAGCATAGCTATGAGCGATAACTTTAATTGTCAAGAGGCACGAATACTTTATTGTCACAAAATTTCAAGGTTTTATGACGCTCCAGTAAAAAGTTACAAGCATTTGAATGTTGCAAAGTTTGATAGGTATAGGACGCACCGTATAGAAGTTAAGGCCATTTGAAGCTTTATCAGTGTTTTATTTAGGAGTCAAGGGTAGCATAGCTATGAGCGATAACTTTAATTGTCAAGAGGCATGAATACTTTATTGTCACAAAATTTAAATCCAGTAAAAAGTTACAAGCATTTTAATGTTGAAAACTTTGATAGGTATAGGAAGTACCGTATAGAAGTTAGAGCCAGTGTTTGATTTGGGACTCAAGGGTAGCATACCTATGTGCGATAGTTTAAATTGACAAGATTCACGAGTACATTGCTGTCACAAAATTTCAAGATTTTATGACGTTCCAGTAAAAAGTTACAAGCATTTAAATGTTGCAAACTTTGATAGGTATAGGACGCACCATATAGAAGTTAGGGCCATTTGAAGTTTTATCAGTGTTTGATGTGGGACTCAAGGGTAGCATAGCTATGAGGGATAGCTTAAAGTGACAAGAGGCACGAGTACTTTACTGTCACAAAATTTCAAGGTTTTATGACGCTCCAGTAAAAAGTTACAAGCACTTTAATGTTGCAAACTTTGATAGGTATAGGACGCACCGTATAGAAGTTAAGGCCATTTGAAGCTTTATCAGTGTTTTATTTTGGAGTCAAGGGTAGCATAGCTATGAGCGATAACTTTAATTGTCAAGAGGCACGAATACTTTATTGTCACATAATTTGAAGGCTTTATGACGCTCCAGTAAAAAGTTACAAGCATCTGATTGTTACAAACTTTGATAGGTGTAGGACGCCCGTATAGAAGTTAGGAACATTTGAATTTTTATCAATGTTTGTTTTGGGACTTAAGGGCAGGATAGCAATGAGCGATAACTTTAATTGACAAGACTCACGAATACTTTATTGTCACAAAATTTCAAGGTTCTATTACGATCCAGTAAAAAGTTACAAGAATTTGATTGTTGCAAACTTTGATAGGTATAGGACGCACCGTATAGAAGATAGAGCCATTTGAATTTTATCAGTGTTTGATTTGGGACTCAAGGGTAGCATAGCTGTGAGCGATAGCTTAAATTGACAAGAGGCACGAGTAATTTATTGTAACAAAATTTCAAGGTTTTATGACGCTCCAGTAAAAACTTACAAGCATTTAAATGTTGCAAACTTTAATAGGTATAGGACGCACAGTATAGAAGTTAGGGCCATTTGAAGTTTTATCAGTGTTTGATTTGGGACTCAAGGGAAGCATAGCTAGGAGCGATAGCTTAAATTGACAAGAAGCTCGACAACTTTATTGTCACAAAATTTCAAAGTTTTATGACGCTCCAGTAAAAAGTTACAAGCATTTGATTGTTGCAAACTTTGATAGGTATAGGACGCACCGTATAGAGGATAGAGCAATTTGAATTTTATCAGTGTTTGATTTGGGACTCAAGGGTAACATAGCTATGAGCGATAGCTAAATTGACAAGAGGCACGAGTACTTTATTGTCACAAAATTTGAAGATTTTAAGACGCTCCAGTAAAAAGTTACAAGCATTTGATTGTAGCAAATTTTGATAGGTGTAGGACGCACCGTATAGAAATAGGCCCATTTTTAGTTTTGTCAGTGTTTATTTTGGGACTCAAGGGTAGCATAGCTATGAGCGATAACTTTAATTGACAAGAGGCACGAGTACTTTGTTGTCACAAATTTTCAAGATTTTATTACGCTCCAGTAAAAAGTTACAAGCATTTGATTGTTGCAAACTTTGATAGGTATAGGAAGCACCGTATAGAAGTTAGGGCCATTTGAAGTTTTATCAGTGTTTTATTTTAAAGTCAAGGGTAGCATAGCTATGAGCGATAGCTTAAATTGGCAAGAGGCACGAGTACTTTATTGTCACAAAATTTCAAGGTTTTATGACGCTCCAGTAAAAAGTTACAAGCATTTGAATGTTGCAAACTTTGATAGGTATAGGACGCACCGTATAGAAGTTAAGGCCATTTGAAGCTTTTTCAGTGTTTTATTTTGGAGTCAAGGGTAGCATAGCTATGAGCGATAACTTTAGTTGTCAAGAGGCACGAATACTTTATTGTCACAAAATTTCAAGGTTTTATGACGCTCCAGTAAAAAGTTACAAGCATTTGAATGTTGCAAAGTTTGATAGGTATAGGACGCACCGTATAGAAGTTAAGGCCATTTGAAGCTTTATCAGTGTTTTATTTAGGAGTCAAGGGTAGCATAGCTATGAGCGATAACTTTAATTGTCAAGAGGCATGAATACTTTATTGTCACAAAATTTAAATCCAGTAAAAAGTTACAAGCATTTTAATGTTGAAAACTTTGATAGGTATAGGAAGTACCGTATAGAAGTTAGAGCCAGTGTTTGATTTGGGACTCAAGGGTAGCATACCTCTGTGCGATAGTTTAAATTGACAAGATTCACGAGTACATTGCTGTCACAAAATTTCAAGATTTTATGACGTTCCAGTAAAAAGTTACAAGCATTTAAATGTTGCAAACTTTGATAGGTATAGGACGCACCATATAGAAGTTAGGGCCATTTGAAGTTTTATCAGTGTTTGATGTGGGACTCAAGGGTAGCATAGCTATGAGGGATAGCTTAAAGTGACAAGAGGCACGAGTACTTTACTGTCACAAAATTTCAAGGTTTTATGACGCTCCAGTAAAAAGTTACAAGCACTTTAATGTTGCAAACTTTGATAGGTATAGGACGCACCGTATAGAAGTTAAGGCCATTTGAAGCTTTATCAGTGTTTTATTTTGGAGTCAAGGGTAGCATAGCTATGAGCGATAACTTTAATTGTCAAGAGGCACGAATACTTTATTGTCACATAATTTGAAGGCTTTATGACGCTCCAGTAAAAAGTTACAAGCATCTGATTGTTACAAACTTTGATAGGTGTAGGACGCCCGTATAGAAGTTAGGAACATTTGAATTTTTATCAATGTTTGTTTTGGGACTTAAGGGCAGGATAGCAATGAGCGATAACTCTAATTGACAAGACTCACGAATACTTTATTGTCACAAAATTTCAAGGTTCTATTACGATCCAGTAAAAAGTTACAAGAATTTGATTGTTGCAAACTTTGATAGGTATAGGACGCACCGTATAGAAGATAGAGCCATTTGAATTTTATCAGTGTTTGATTTGGGACTCAAGGGTAGCATAGCTGTGAGCGATAGCTTAAATTGACAAGAGGCACGAGTAATTTATTGTAACAAAATTTCAAGGTTTTATGACGCTCCAGTAAAAACTTACAAGCATTTAAATGTTGTAAACTTTGATAGGTATAGGACGCACCATATAGAAGTTAGGGCCATTTGAAGTTTTAGAAGTGTTTGATGTCGGACTCAAGGGTAGCATAGCTATGAGCGATAGCTTAAATTGACAAGAGGCAAGAGTACTTTATTGTCATAAAATTTCAAGGTTTTATGACGCTCCAGTAAAAAGTTACAAGCACTTGAATGTTGCAAACTTTGATAGGTATAGGACGCTATGTATAGAAGTTAGAGCCATTTAACGTTATATCGCTGTTTTATTTTGGAGTCAAGAGTAGCATAGCTATGAGCGATAACTTTAATTGTCAAGAGGCACGAATACTTTATTGTCACATAATTTCAAGGTTTGAAGACGCTCCAGTAAAAAGTTAAAAGCATTTGATTGTAGCAAACTTTGATAGGTGTAGGACGCACCGTATAGAAATAGGCCCATTTGAAGTTTTGTCAGTGTTTATTTTGGGACTCAAGGGTAGCATAGCAATGAGCGATAACTTTAATTGACAAGAGGCACGAGTACTTTCTTGTCACAAATTTTCAAGATTTTATTACGCTCCAGTTAAAAGTTACAAGCATTTCATTGTTGCAAACTTTGATAGGTATAGGAAGCACCGTATAAAAGTTAGGGCCATTTGAAGTTTTATCAGTGTTTTATTTTAAAGTCAAGTGTAGCATAGCTATGAGCGATAACTTTAGTTGACAAGTGGCACGAGTACTTTATTGTCACACAATTTCAAGGTTTTATGACGCTCCAGTAAAAAGTTACAAGCATTTGAATGTTGCAAACTTTGATAGGTATAGGACGCACCGTATAGAAGTTAAGGCCATTTGAAGCTTTATCAGTGTTTTATTTAGGAGTCAAGGGTAGCATAGCTATGAGCGATAACTTTAATTGTCAAGAGGCATGAATACTTTATTGTCACAAAATTTAAATCCAGTAAAAAGTTACAAGCATTTTAATGTTGAAAACTTTGATAGGTATAGGACGTACCGTATAGAAGTTAGAGCCAGTGTTTGATTTGGGACTCAAGGGTAGCATCGCTATGAGCGATAGCTTAAATTGACAAGAGGCACGAGTACTTTATTGTCACAAAATTTCAAGATTTTATGACGTTCCAGTAAAAAGTTACAAGCATTTAAATGTTGCAAACTTTGATAGGTATAGGACGCACCATATAGAAGTTAGGGCCATTTGAAGTTTTATCAGTGTTTGATGTGGGACTCAAGGGTAGCATAGCTAGAGCGATAGCTTAAATTGACAAGAGGCACGAGTACTTTATTGTTACAAAATTTCAAGGTTTTATGACGCTCCAGTAAAATGTTACAAGCACTTTAATGTTGCAAACTTTGATAGGTATAGGGCGCACCGTATAGAAGTTAAGGCCATTTGAAGCTTTATCAGTGTTTTATTTTGGAGTCAAGGGTAGCATAGCTATGAGCGATAACTTTAATTGTCAAGAGGCACGAATACTTTATTGTCACATAATTTCAAGGCTTTATGACGCTCCAGTAAAAAGTTACAAGCATCTGATTGTTACAAACTTTGATAGGTCTAGGACGCCCGTATAGAAGTTAGGGACATTTGAAGTTTTATCAATGTTTATTTTGGGACTTAAGGGTAGGATAGCAATGAGCGATAACTTTAATTGACAAGACTCACGAATACTTTATTGTCACAAAATTTCAAGGTTCTATTACGATCCAGTAAAAAGTTACAAGCATTTGATTGTTGCAAACTTTGATAGGTATAGGAAGCACCGTATAGAAGTTAGGGCCATTTGAAGTTTTATCAGTGTTTTATTTTAAAGTCAAGTGTAGCATAGCTATGAGCGATAACTTTAATTGACAAGTTGCACGAGTACTTTATTGTCACAAAACTTCAAGGTTTTATGACGCTCCAGTAAAAAGTTACAAGCATTTGAATGTTGCAAACTTTGATAGGTATAGGACGCACCGTATAGAAGTTAAGGCTATTTGAAGCTTTATCAGTGTTTTATTTAGGAGTCAAGGGTAGCATAGCTATGAGCGATAACTTTAATTGTCAAGAGGCACGAGTACTTTATTGTCACAAAATTTCAAGATTTTATGACGCTCCAGTAAAAAGTTACAAGCATTTGATTGTTGCAAACTTTGATAGGTGTCGGCCGCACAGTATAGAAGTTAGGGCCATTTGAAGTTTTATCAGTGTTTGTTTTGGCGCTCAATGGTATCATAGCTATGAGCGATAACTTTAATTGACAAGAGGCACGAGTACATTATTGTCACAAAATTTCAATCCAGTAAGAAGTTGCAAGCATTTGAATGTTGAAAACTTTGATAGGAAAATGACGTACCGTATAGAAGTCAGGGTCATTTGAAGTTTCAGCAGTGTTTGATTCGGGACTCAAGGGTAGCATAGCTATGAGTGATAGTTTAAATTGACAAGAGGCACGAGTACTTTGTTGTCACAAAATTTCAAGATTTTATTACGCTCCAGTAAAAAGTTACAAGCATTTGATTGTTGCAAACTTTAATAGGTATAGGACGCACAGTATAGAAGTTAGGGCCATTTGAAGTTTTATCAGTGTTTGATTTGGGACTCAAGGGAAGCATAGCTAGGAGCGATAGCTTAAATTGACAAGAAGCTCGACAACTTTATTGTCACAAAATTTCAAAGTTTTATGACGCTCCAGTAAAAAGTTACAAGCATTTGATTGTTGCAAACTTTGATAGGTATAGGACGCACCGTATAGAGGATAGAGCAATTTGAATTTTATCAGTGTTTGATTTGGGACTCAAGGGTAACATAGCTATGAGCGATAGCTAAATTGACAAGAGGCACGAGTACTTTATTGTCACAAAATTTGAAGTTTTTATGACGTTCCAGTAAAAAGTTACAAGCATTTAAATGTTGCAAACTTATATAGGTATAAGACGCACCATATAGAAGTGAGGGCCATTTGAAGTTTTATCAGTGTTTGATGTGGGACTCAAGGGTGGTAGCATAGCTATGAGCGATAGCTTAAATTGACAAGAGGCTCGACCACTTTATTGTCACAAAATTTCAAGGTTTTCTGACGCTCCAGTAAAAAGGGACAAGCATTTGATTGTTGCAAACTTTGATAGGTATAGGACGCACCGTATAGAAGATAGAGCCATTTGAATTTTATCAGTGTTTGATTTGGGACTCAAGGGTAGCATAGCTGTGAGCGATAGCTTAAATTGACAAGAGGCACGAGTACTTTATTGTCATAAAATTTCAATCCAGTAAAAAGTTACAAGCATTTTAATGTTGAAAACTTTGATAGGTATAGGACGTACCGTATAGAAGTTATGGCTTGTGTTTGAATTTTGACTCAAGGGTAGCATACCTATGTGCGATAGTTTAAATTGACAAGAGGCACGAGTCACAAAATTTCAAGATTTTATGACGTTCCAGTAAAAAGTTACAAGCATTTAAATGTTGCAAACTTTGATAGGTATAGGACGCACCATATAGAAGTTAGGGCCATTTGAAGTTTTAGAAGTGTTTGATGTCGGACTCAAGGGTAGTATAGCTATGAGCGATAGCTTAAATTGACAAGAGGCACGAGTACTTTATTGTCATAAAATTTCAATCCAGTAAAAAGTTACAAGCATTTTAATGTTGAAAACTTTGATAGGTGTAGGACGCACCGTATAGAAATAGGCCCATTTGAAGTTTTGTCAGTGTTTATTTTGGGACTCAAGGGTAGCATAGCTATGAGCGATAACTTTAATTGACAAGAGGCACGAGTACTTTGTTGTCACAAATTTTCAAGATTTTATTACGCTCCAGTAAAAAGTTACAAGCATTTGATTGTTGCAAACTTTGATAGGTATAGGAAGCACCGTATAGAAGTTAGGGCCATTTGAAGTTTTATCAGTGTTTTATTTTAAAGTCAAGTGTAGCATAGCTATGAGCGATAACTTTAGTTGACAAGTGGCACGAGTACTTTATTGTCACAAAATTTCAATGTTTTATGACGCTCCAGTAAAAAGTTACAAGCATTTGAATGTTACAAACTTTGCTAGGTATAGGACGCACCGTATAGAAGTTAAGGCCATTTGAATCTTTATCAGTGTTTTATTTAGGAGTCAAGGGTAGCATAGCTATGAGCGATAACTTTAATTGTCAAGAGGAATGAATACTTTATTGTCACAAAATTTAAATCCAGTAAAAAGTTACAAGCATTTTAATGTTGAAAACTTTGATACGTATAGGAAGTACCGTATAGAAGTTAGAGCCAGTGTTTGATTTGGGACTCAAGGGTAGCATAGCTATGAGCGATAGTTTAAATTGACAAGAGGCACGAGTACTTTATTGTCACAAAATTTCAAGATTTTATGACGCTCCAGTAAAAAGTTACAAGCATTTAAATGTTGCAAACTTTGATAGGTATAGGACGCACCGTATAGAAGTTAAGGCCATTTGAAGCTTTATCAGTGTTTTATTTTGGAGTCAAGGGTAGCATAGGTATGAGCGATAACTTTAATTGTTAAGAGGCACGAATACTTTATTGTCACATAATTTCAAGTCTTTATGACGCTCCAGTAAAAAGTTACAAGCATCTGATTGTTACAAACTTTGATAATTGTAGGACGCCCGTATAGAAGTTAGGGACATTTGAAGTTTTATCAATGTTTATTTTGGGACTTAAGGGTAGGATAGCAATGAGCGATAACTTTAATTGACAAGACTCACGAATACTTTATTGTCACAAAATTTCAAGGTTCTATTACGATCCAGTAAAAAGTTACAAGAATTTGATTGTTGCAAACTTTGATAGGTATAGGACGCACCGTATAGAAGATAGAGCCATTTGAATTTTATCAGTGTTTGATTTGGGACTCAAGGGTAGCATAGCTGTGAGCGATAGCTTAAATTGACAAGAGGCACGAGTAATTTATTGTAACAAAATTTCAAGGTTTTATGACGCTCCAGTAAAAACTTACAAGCATTTAAATGTTGTAAACTTTGATAGGTATAGGACGCACCATATAGAAGTTAGGGCCATTTGAAGTTTTAGAAGTGTTTGATGTCGGACTCAAGGGTAGCATAGCTATGAGCGATAGCTTAAATTGACAAGAGGCAAGAGTACTTTATTGTCATAAAATTTCAAGGTTTTATGACGCTCCAGTAAAAAGTTACAAGCACTTGAATGTTGCAAACTTTGATAGGTATAGGACGCACTGTATAGAAGTTAAGGCCATTTAAAGCTTTATCAGTGTTTTATTTTGGAGTCAAGGATAGCATAGCTATGAGCGATAACTTTAATTGTCAAGAGGCACGAATACTTTATTGTCACATAATTTCAAGGTTTGAAGACGCTCCAGTAAAAAGTTAAAAGCATTTGATTGTAGCAAACTTTGATAGGTGTAGGACGCACCGTATAGAAATAGGCCCATTTGAAGTTTTGTCAGTGTTTATTTTGGGACTCAAGGGTAGCATAGCAATGAGCGATAACTTTAATTGACAAGAGGCACGAGTACTTTCTTGTCACAAATTTTCAAGATTTTATTACGCTCCAGTTAAAAGTTACAAGCATTTCATTGTTGCAAACTTTGATAGGTATAGGAAGCACCGTATAAAAGTTAGGGCCATTTGAAGTTTTATCAGTGTTTTATTTTAAAGTCAAGTGTAGCATAGCTATGAGCGATAACTTTAGTTGACAAGTGGCACGAGTACTTTATTGTCACACAATTTCAAGGTTTTATGACGCTCCAGTAAAAAGTTACAAGCATTTGAATGTTGCAAACTTTGATAGGTATAGGACGCACCGTATAGAAGTTAAGGCCATTTGAAGCTTTATCAGTGTTTTATTTAGGAGTCAAGGGTAGCATAGCTATGAGCGATAACTTTAATTGTCAAGAGGCATGAATACTTTATTGTCACAAAATTTAAATCCAGTAAAAAGTTACAAGCATTTTAATGTTGAAAACTTTGATAGGTATAGGACGTACCGTATAGAAGTTAGAGCCAGTGTTTGATTTGGGACTCAAGGGTAGCATCGCTATGAGCGATAGCTTAAATTGACAAGAGGCACGAGTACTTTATTGTCACAAAATTTCAAGATTTTATGACGTTCCAGTAAAAAGTTACAAGCATTTAAATGTTGCAAACTTTGATAGGTATAGGACGCACCATATAGAAGTTAGGGCCATTTGAAGTTTTATCAGTGTTTGATGTGGGACTCAAGGGTAGCATAGCTAGAGCGATAGCTTAAATTGACAAGAGGCACGAGTACTTTATTGTTACAAAATTTCAAGGTTTTATGACGCTCCAGTAAAATGTTACAAGCACTTTAATGTTGCAAACTTTGATAGGTATAGGGCGCACCGTATAGAAGTTAAGGCCATTTGAAGCTTTATCAGTGTTTTATTTTGGAGTCAAGGGTAGCATAGCTATGAGCGATAACTTTAATTGTCAAGAGGCACGAATACTTTATTGTCACATAATTTCAAGGCTTTATGACGCTCCAGTAAAAAGTTACAAGCATCTGATTGTTACAAACTTTGATAGGTCTAGGACGCCCGTATAGAAGTTAGGGACATTTGAAGTTTTATCAATGTTTATTTTGGGACTTAAGGGTAGGATAGCAATGAGCGATAACTTTAATTGACAAGACTCACGAATACTTTATTGTCACAAAATTTCAAGGTTCTATTACGATCCAGTAAAAAGTTACAAGCATTTGATTGTTGCAAACTTTGATAGGTATAGGAAGCACCGTATAGAAGTTAGGGCCATTTGAAGTTTTATCAGTGTTTTATTTTAAAGTCAAGTGTAGCATAGCTATGAGCGATAACTTTAATTGACAAGTTGCACGAGTACTTTATTGTCACAAAACTTCAAGGTTTTATGACGCTCCAGTAAAAAGTTACAAGCATTTGAATGTTGCAAACTTTGATAGGTATAGGACGCACCGTATAGAAGTTAAGGCTATTTGAAGCTTTATCAGTGTTTTATTTAGGAGTCAAGGGTAGCATAGCTATGAGCGATAACTTTAATTGTCAAGAGGCACGAGTACTTTATTGTCACAAAATTTCAAGATTTTATGACGCTCCAGTAAAAAGTTACAAGCATTTGATTGTTGCAAACTTTGATAGGTGTCGGCCGCACAGTATAGAAGTTAGGGCCATTTGAAGTTTTATCAGTGTTTGTTTTGGCGCTCAATGGTATCATAGCTATGAGCGATAACTTTAATTGACAAGAGGCACGAGTACATTATTGTCACAAAATTTCAATCCAGTAAGAAGTTGCAAGCATTTGAATGTTGAAAACTTTGATAGGAAAATGACGTACCGTATAGAAGTCAGGGTCATTTGAAGTTTCAGCAGTGTTTGATTCGGGACTCAAGGGTAGCATAGCTATGAGTGATAGTTTAAATTGACAAGAGGCACGAGTACTTTGTTGTCACAAAATTTCAAGATTTTATTACGCTCCAGTAAAAAGTTACAAGCATTTGATTGTTGCAAACTTTAATAGGTATAGGACGCACAGTATAGAAGTTAGGGCCATTTGAAGTTTTATCAGTGTTTGATTTGGGACTCAAGGGAAGCATAGCTAGGAGCGATAGCTTAAATTGACAAGAAGCTCGACAACTTTATTGTCACAAAATTTCAAAGTTTTATGACGCTCCAGTAAAAAGTTACAAGCATTTGATTGTTGCAAACTTTGATAGGTATAGGACGCACCGTATAGAGGATAGAGCAATTTGAATTTTATCAGTGTTTGATTTGGGACTCAAGGGTAACATAGCTATGAGCGATAGCTAAATTGACAAGAGGCACGAGTACTTTATTGTCACAAAATTTGAAGTTTTTATGACGTTCCAGTAAAAAGTTACAAGCATTTAAATGTTGCAAACTTATATAGGTATAAGACGCACCATATAGAAGTGAGGGCCATTTGAAGTTTTATCAGTGTTTGATGTGGGACTCAAGGGTGGTAGCATAGCTATGAGCGATAGCTTAAATTGACAAGAGGCTCGACCACTTTATTGTCACAAAATTTCAAGGTTTTCTGACGCTCCAGTAAAAAGGGACAAGCATTTGATTGTTGCAAACTTTGATAGGTATAGGACGCACCGTATAGAAGATAGAGCCATTTGAATTTTATCAGTGTTTGATTTGGGACTCAAGGGTAGCATAGCTGTGAGCGATAGCTTAAATTGACAAGAGGCACGAGTACTTTATTGTCATAAAATTTCAATCCAGTAAAAAGTTACAAGCATTTTAATGTTGAAAACTTTGATAGGTATAGGACGTACCGTATAGAAGTTATGGCTTGTGTTTGAATTTTGACTCAAGGGTAGCATACCTATGTGCGATAGTTTAAATTGACAAGAGGCACGAGTCACAAAATTTCAAGATTTTATGACGTTCCAGTAAAAAGTTACAAGCATTTAAATGTTGCAAACTTTGATAGGTATAGGACGCACCATATAGAAGTTAGGGCCATTTGAAGTTTTAGAAGTGTTTGATGTCGGACTCAAGGGTAGTATAGCTATGAGCGATAGCTTAAATTGACAAGAGGCACGAGTACTTTATTGTCATAAAATTTCAATCCAGTAAAAAGTTACAAGCATTTTAATGTTGAAAACTTTGATAGGTGTAGGACGCACCGTATAGAAATAGGCCCATTTGAAGTTTTGTCAGTGTTTATTTTGGGACTCAAGGGTAGCATAGCTATGAGCGATAACTTTAATTGACAAGAGGCACGAGTACTTTGTTGTCACAAATTTTCAAGATTTTATTACGCTCCAGTAAAAAGTTACAAGCATTTGATTGTTGCAAACTTTGATAGGTATAGGAAGCACCGTATAGAAGTTAGGGCCATTTGAAGTTTTATCAGTGTTTTATTTTAAAGTCAAGTGTAGCATAGCTATGAGCGATAACTTTAGTTGACAAGTGGCACGAGTACTTTATTGTCACAAAATTTCAATGTTTTATGACGCTCCAGTAAAAAGTTACAAGCATTTGAATGTTGCAAACTTTGCTAGGTATAGGACGCACCGTATAGAAGTTAAGGCCATTTGAATCTTTATCAGTGTTTTATTTAGGAGTCAAGGGTAGCATAGCTATGAGCGATAACTTTAATTGTCAAGAGGAATGAATACTTTATTGTCACAAAATTTAAATCCAGTAAAAAGTTACAAGCATTTTAATGTTGAAAACTTTGATACGTATAGGAAGTACCGTATAGAAGTTAGAGCCAGTGTTTGATTTGGGACTCAAGGGTAGCATAGCTATGAGCGATAGTTTAAATTGACAAGAGGCACGAGTACTTTATTGTCACAAAATTTCAAGATTTTATGACGTTCCAGTAAAAAGTTACAAGCATTTAAATGTTGCAAACTTTGATAGGTATAGGACGCACCGTATAGAAGTTAAGGCCATTTGAAGCTTTATCAGTGTTTTATTTTGGAGTCAAGGGTAGCATAGGTATGAGCGATAACTTTAATTGTTAAGAGGCACGAATACTTTATTGTCACATAATTTCAAGTCTTTATGACGCTCCAGTAAAAAGTTACAAGCATCTGATTGTTACAAACTTTGATAATTGTAGGACGCCCGTATAGAAGTTAGGGACATTTGAAGTTTTATCAATGTTTATTTTGGGACTTAAGGGTAGGATAGCAATGAGCGATAACTTTAATTGACAAGACTCACGAATACTTTATTGTCACAAAATTTCAAGGTTCTATTACGATCCAGTAAAAAGTTACAAGCATTTGATTGTTGCAAACTTTGATAGGTATAGGAAGCACCGTATAGAAGTTAGGGCCATTTAAAGTCTTATAAGTGTTTTATTTTAAAGTCAAGTGTAGCACAGCTATGAGCGATAACTTTAATTGACAAGTGGCACGAGTACTTTATTGTCACAAAATTTCAAAGCTTTATGACGCTCCAGTAAAAAGTTACAAGCATATGAATGTTGCAAACTTTGATAGGTATAGGACGCACCGTATAGAAGTTAAGGCCATTTGGAGCTTTATCAGTGTTTTATTTAGGAGTCAAGGGTAGCATAGCTATGAGCGATAACTTTAATTGTCAAGAGGCACGAATACTTTATTGTCACAAAATTTCAAGATTTTATGACGCTCCAGTAAAAATTTACAAGCATTTGATTGTTGCAAACTTTGATAGGTGTAGGCCGCACCGTATAGAAAATAGGGCCATTTGAAGTTTTATCAGTGTTTGTTTTGGGACTCAAGGGTAGCATAGCTATGAGCGATAGCTTAAATTGATAACAGGCTCGACTACTTTATTGTCACAAAATTTCAAGGTTTTCTGACGCTCCAGTAAAAAGTTACAAGCATTTGATTGTTGCAAACTTTGATAGGTATATGACGCACCGTATAGAAGATAGAGCCATTTGAATTTTATCAGTGTTTGTTTTGGGACTTAAGGGTATCATAGCTGTGAGCGATAGCTTAAATTGACAAGAGGCACGAGTACTTTATTGTAACAAAATATCAAGGTTTTATGACGCTCCAGTAAAAAGTTACAAGCAATTGATTGTTGCAAACTTTGATAGGTATAGGACGCTCAGTATAGAAGTAAGGACCATTTGAAGTTTTATCAGTGGCACCGGTACATTATTGTCACAAAATTTCAATCCAGTAAAAAGTTACAAGCATTTTAATGTTGAAAACTTTGATAGGTATCGGACGTACCGTATAGAAGTTATGGCCAGGGTTTGATTTGGGACTCAAGGGTAGCATACCTATGTGCGATAGTTTAAATTGACAAGAGGCACGAGTACTTTATTGGCACAAAATTTCAAGGTTTTATGACGCTCCAGTAAAAAGTTACAAGGACTTGAATGTTGCAAACTTTGATAGGTATAGGACGCACCGTATAGAAGTTAAGGCCATTTAAAGCTTTATCAGTGATTTATTTTGGAGTCAAGGATAGCATAGCTATGAGCGATAACTTTAATTCCAGTAAAAAGTTACAAGCATTTAAATGTTGCAAACTTATATAGGTATAAGACGCACCATATAGAAGTTAGGGCCATTTGAAGTTTTATCAGTGTTTGATGTGGGACTCAAGGGTGGTAGCATAGCTATGAGCGATAGCTTAAATTGACAAGAGGCTCGACTACTTTATTGTCACAAAATTTCAAGGTTTTCTGACGCTCCAGTAAAAAGTTACAAGCATTTGATTGTTGCAAACTTTGATAGGTATATGACGCACCGTATAGAAGATAGAGCCATTTGAATTTTATCAGTGTTTGTTTTGGGACTTAAGGGTATCATAGCTGTGAGCGATAGCTTAAATTGACAAGAGGCACGAGTACTTTATTGTAACAAAATATCAAGGTTTTATGACGCTCCAGTAAAAAGTTACAAGCAATTGATTGTTGCAAACTTTGATAGGTATAGGACGCTCAGTATAGAAGTAAGGACCATTTGAAGTTTTATCAGTGGCACCGGTACATTATTGTCACAAAATTTCAATCCAGTAAAAAGTTACAAGCATTTTAATGTTGAAAACTTTGATAGGTATAGGACGTACCGTATAGAAGTTATGGCCAGGGTTTGATTTGGGACTCAAGGGTAGCATACCTATGTGCGATAGTTTAAATTGACAAGAGGCACGAGTACTTTATTGGCACAAAATTTCAAGGTTTTATGACGCTCCAGTAAAAAGTTACAAGGACTTGAATGTTGCAAACTTTGATAGGTATAGGACGCACCGTATAGAAGTTAAGGCCATTTAAAGCTTTATCAGTGATTTATTTTGGAGTCAAGGATAGCATAGCTATGAGCGATAACTTTAATTCCAGTAAAAAGTTACAAGCATTTAAATGTTGCAAACTTATATAGGTATAAGACGCACCATATAGAAGTTAGGGCCATTTGAAGTTGAAAATTAAATTTTCAATCAATTCAATTTCAGTTAAAATTTCAATCCAGTAAAAAGTTACAAGCATTTTAATGTTGAAAACTTTGATAGGTATAGGACGTACCGTATAGAAGTTATGGCTTGTGTTTGAATTGGGACTCAAGGGTAGCATACCTATGTGCGATAGTTTAAATTGACAAGAGGCACGAGTCACAAAATTTCAAGATTTTATGACGTTCCAGTAAAAAGTTACAAGCATTTAAATGTTGCAAACTTTGATAGGTATAGGACAACCATATAGAAGTTAGGGCCATTTGAAGTTTTAGAAGTGTTTGATGTCGGACTCAAGGGTAGTATAGCTATGAGCGATAGCTTAAATTGACAAGAGGCACGAGTACTTTATTGTCATAAAATTTCAAGGTTTTATGACGCTCCAGTAAAAAGTTACAAGCACTTGAATGTTGCAAACTTTGATAGGTATAGGACGCACTGTATAGAAGTTAAGGCCATTTAAAGCTTTATCAGTGTTTTATTTTGGAGTCAAGGATAGCATAGCTATGAGCGATAACTGTAATTGTCAAGAGGCACGAATACTTTATTGTCACATAATTTCAAGGTTTCAAGACGCTCCAGTAAAAAGTTAAAAGCATTTGATTGTAGCAAACTTTGATAGGTGTAGGACGCACCGTATAGAAATAGGCCCATTTGAAGTTTTGTCAGTGTTTATTTTGGGACTCAAGGGTAGCATAGCTATGAGCGATAACTTTAATTGACAAGAGGCACGAGTACTTTGTTGTCACAAATTTTCAAGATTTTATTACGCTCCAGTAAAAAGTTACAAGCATTTGATTGTTGCAAACTTTGATAGGTATAGGAAGCACCGTATAGAAGTTAGGGCCATTTGAAGTTTTATCAGTGTTTTATTTTAAAGTCAAGTGTAGCATAGCTATGAGCGATAACTTTAGTTGACAAGTGGCACGAGTACTTTATTGTCACAAAATTTCAAGGTTTTATGACGCTCCAGTAAAAAGTTACAAGCATTTGAATGTTGCAAACTTTGCTAGGTATAGGACGCACCGTATAGAAGTTAAGGCCATTTGAAGTTTTTTCAGTGTTTTATTTAGGAGTCAAGGGTAGCATAGCTATGAGCGATAACTTTAATTGTCAAGAGGAATGAATACTTTATTGTCACAAAATTTAAATCCAGTAAAAAGTTACAAGCATTTTAATGTTGAAAACTTTGATAGGTATAGGAAGTACCGTATAGAAGTTAGAGCCATTTGAAGTTTTATCAGTGTTTGATTTGGGACTCAAGGGTAGCATAGCTATGAGCGATAGTTTAAATTGACAAGAGGCACGAGTACTTTATTGTCACAAAATTTCAAGATTTTATGACGTTCCAGTAAAAAGTTACAAGCATTTAAATGTTGCAAACTTTGATAGGTATAGGACGCACCGTATAGAAGTTAAGGCCATTTGAAGCTTTATCAGTGTTTTATTTTGGAGTCAAGGGTAGCATAGGTATGAGCGATAACTTTAATTGTTAAGAGGCACGAATACTTTATTGTCACATAATTTCAAGTCTTTATGACGCTCCAGTAAAAAGTTACAAGCATCTGATTGTTACAAACTTTGATAGGTGTAGGACGCCCGTATAGAAGTTAGGGACATTTGAAGTTTTATCAATGTTTATTTTGGGACTTAAGGGTAGGATAGCAATGAGCGATAACTTTAATTGACAAGACTCACGAATACTTTATTGTCACAAAATTTCAAGGTTCTATTACGATCCAGTAAAAAGTTACAAGCATTTGATTGTTGCAAACTTTGATAGGTATAGGAAGCACCGTATAGAAGTTAGGGCCATTTAAAGTCTTATAAGTGTTTTATTTTAAAGTCAAGTGTAGCATAGCTATGAGCGATAACTTTAATTGACAAGTGGCACGAGTACTTTATTGTCACAAAATTTCAAAGTTTTATGACGCTCCAGTAAAAAGTTACAAGCATTTGAATGTTGCAAACTTTGATAGGTATAGGACGCACCGTATAGAAGTTAAGGCCATTTGAAGCTTTATCAGTGTTTTATTTAGTAGTCAAGGGTAGCATAGCTATGAGCGATAACTTTAATTGTCAAGAGGCACGAATACTTTATTGTCACAAAATTTCAAGATTTTATGACGCTCCAGTAAAAAGTTACAAGCATTTGATTGTTGCAAACTTTGATAGGTATAGGACGCACAGTACAGAAGTTAGGGCCATTTGAAGTTTTATCAGTGTTTGTTTTGGGACTTAAGGGTAGCATAGCTGTGAGCGATAGCTTAAATTGACAAGAGGCACGAGTACTTTATTGTAACAAAATTTCAAGGTTTTATGACGCTCCAGTAAAAAGTTACAAGCAATTGATTGTTGCAAACTTTGATAGGTATAGGACGCTCAGTATAGAAGTAAGGACCATTTGAAGTTTTATCAGTGGCACGGGTACATTATTGTCACAAAATTTCAATCCAGTAAAAAGTTACAAGCATTTTAATGTTGAAAACTTTGATAGGTATAGGACGTACCGTATAGAAGTTATGGCCATTTGAAGTTTCAGCAGTGTTTGATGTGGGACTCAAGTATAGCATAGCTATCAGCGATAACTTTAATTGACAAGAGGCACGAGCACTTTATTGTCACAAAATTTCAAGATTTTATGACCCTCCTGTAAAAAGTTACAAGCAGTTGATTGTTGCAAACTTTGATAGGTATAGGACGTACCGTATAGAAGTTAGGGCCATTTAAAGTTATATCTGTGTTTTATTTTGGAGTCAAGGGTAGCATAGCTATGAGCGATATCTTTAATTGATAAGAGGCACGAGTACTTTATTGTTACAAAATTTCACGGTTTTAAGACGCTCCAGTAAATAGTTACAAGCATTTGAATGTTGCAAACTTTGATAGATGTAGGACGCACCTTATAGAAGTTAGGGCCATTTGAAGTTTTGTCAGTGTCTGTTTTGGGACTCAATGGTATCATAGTTATGTGCGATAGCTTAAATTGATTAGAGGCTCGAGTACTTTATTGTCAAAAAATTCAAGGTTTTATGACGTTCCCGTAAAAAGTTACAAGCATTTGATTGTTGCAAACTCTGATAGGTATTGGACGCACAGTATAGAAGTTAGGGCCATTTGAAGTTTTATCAGAGGCACGGGTACATTATTGTCACAAAATTTCAATCCAGTAAAAAGTTACAAGCATTTTAATGTTGAAAACTTTGATAGGTATAGGACGTACCGTATAGAAGTTATGGCCAGGGTTTGATTTGGGACTCAAGGGTAGCATACCTATGTGCGATAGTTTAAATTGACAAGAGGCACGAGTACTTTATTGGCACAAAATTTCAAGGTTTTATGACGCTCCAGTAAAAAGTTACAAGGACTTGAATGTTGCAAACTTTGATAGGTATAGGACGCACCGTATAGAAGTTAAGGCCATTTAAAGCTTTATCAGTGTTTTATTTTGGAGTCAAGGATAGCATAGCTATGAGCGATAACTTTAATTGTCAAGAGGCACGAATACTTTATTGTCACATAATTTCAAGATTTTAAGACGCTCCAGTAAAAAGTTACAAGCATTTGATTGTAGCAAACTTTGATAGGTGTAGGACGCACCGTATAGAAAATAGGCGCATTTGAAGTTTTATCAGTGTTTATTTTGGGACTCAAGGGTAGCATAGCTATGAGCGATAACTTTAATTGACAAGAGGCACGAGTACTTTGTTGTCTACAATTTTCAAGATTTTATTACGCTCCAGTAAAAAGTTACAAGCATTTGATTGTTGCAAACTTCGATAGGTATAGGCCGCACCGTATAGAAGTTAGGGCCATTTGAAGTTTTATCAGTGTTTGATTTGGGACTCACGGGAAGCATAGCTAGGAGCGATAGCTTAAATTGACAAGAGGCTCAAGTACTTTATTGTCACAAAATTTCAAGGTTTTATGACGCTCCAGTAAACAGTTACAAGGTCTTGAATGTTGCAAACTTTGATAGGTATAGGACGCACCGTATAGAAGTTAAGGCCATTTAAAGCTTTATCAGTGTTTTATTTTGGAGTCAAGGATAGCATAGCTATGAGCGATAACTTTAATTGTCAAGAGGCACGAATACTTTATTGTCACATAATTTCAAGATTTTAAGACGCTTCAGTAAAAAGTTACAATCATTTGATTGTAGCAAACTTTGATAGGTGTAGGACGCACCGTATAGAAAATAGGCGCATTTGAAGTTTTATCAGTGTTTATTTTGGGACTCAAGGGTAGCATAGCTATGAGCGATAACTTTAATTGACAAGAGGCACGAGTACTTTGTTGTCTACAATTTTCAAGATTTTATTACGCTCCAGTAAAAAGTTACAAGCATTTGATTGTTGCAAACTTCGATAGGTATAGGCCGCGCCGTATAGAAGTTAGGGCCACTTGAAGTTTTATCAGTGTTTGTTTTGGCGCTCAAGGGTAGCATAGCTATGAGCGATAGCTTTAATTGACAAGAGGCACGAGTACTTTTTTGTCACAAAATTTCAAGATTTTATTACGCCCCAGTAAAAAGTTACAAGCATTTGATTGTTGCAAACTTTAATAGGTATAGGACGCACAGTATAGAAGTTAGGGCCATTTGAAGTTTTATCAGTGTTTGATTTGGGACTCAAGGGAAGCATAGCTAGGAGCGATAGCTTAAATTGACAAGAAGCTCGATAACTTTATTGTCACAAAATTTCAAAGTTTTATGACGCTCCAGTAAAAAGTTACAACCATTTGATTGTTGCAAACTTTGATGAGTATAGGACGCACCGTATAGAAGATAGAGCCATTTGAATTTTATCAGTGTTTGATTTGGGACTCAAGGGTAGCATAGCTGTGAGCGATAGCTTAAATTGACAAGAGGCACGAGTACTTTATTGTAGCAAAATTTCAAGGTTTTATGACGCTCCAGCAAAAAGTTACAAGCATTTGATTGTTGCAAACTTTGATAGGTATAGGACGCACAGTATAGAAGTTCGGACCATTTGAAGTTTTATCAGTGTTTGATGTGGGACTCAAGTGTAGCATAGCTATCAGCGATAACTTAAATTGACAAGAGGCACGAGTACTTTATTGTCACAAAATTTCAAGATTTTATGACCCTCCAGTAAAAAGTTACAAGCAGTTGATTGTTGCAAACTTTGATAGGTATAGGACGTACCGTATAGAAGTAAGGGCCATTTAAAGTTATATCTGTGTTTTATTTTGGAGTCAAGGGTAGCATAGCTATGAGCGATATCTTTAATTGATAAGAGGCACGAGTACTTTATTGTTACAAAATTTCACGGTTTGAAGACGCTCCAGTAAATAGTTACAAGCATTTGAATGTTGCAAACTTTGATAGATGTAGGACACACCTTATAGAAGTTAGGGCCATTTGAAGTTTTGTCAGTGTCTGTTTTGGGACTCAATGGTATCATAGTTATGTGCGATAGCTTAAATTGATTAGAGGCTCGAGTACTTTATTGTCAAAAAATTCAAGGTTTTATGACGTTCCCGTAAAAAGTTACAAGCATTTGATTGTTCCAAACTCTGTTAGGTATTGGACGCACAGTATAAAAGTTAGGGCCATTTGAAGTTTTATCAGTGGCACGGGTACATTATTGTCACAAAATTTCAATCCAGTAAAAAGTTACAAGCATTTTAATGTTGAAAACTTTGATAGGTATAGGACGTACCGTATAGAAGTTATGGCCAGGGTTTGATTTGGGACTCAAGGGTAGCATACCTATGTGCGATAGTTTAAATTGACAAGAGGCACGAGTACTTTATTGTCACAAAATTTCAAGGTTTTATGACGCTCCAGTAAAAAGTTACAAGGACTTGAATGTTGCAAACTTTGATAGGTATAGGACGCACCGTATAGAAATTAAGGCCATTTAAAGCTTTATCAGTGTTTTATTTTGGAGTCAAGGATAGCATAGCTATGAGCGATAACTTTAATTGTCAAGAGGCACGAATACTTTATTGTCACATAATTTCAAGATTTTAAGACGCTCCAGTAAAAAGTTACAAGCATTTGATTGTAGCAAACTTTGATAGGTGTAGGACGCACCGTATAGAAAATAGGCGCATTTGAAGTTTTATCAGTGTTTATTTTGGGACTCTAGGGTGGCATAGCTATGAGCGATAACTTTAATTGACAAGAGGCACGAGTACTTTGTTGTCTACAATATTCAAGATTTTATTACGCTCCAGTAAAAAGTTACAAGCATTTGATTGTTGCAAACTTCGATAGGTATAGGCCGCACCGTATAGAAGTTAGGGCCATTTGAAGTTTTATCAGTGTTTGATTTGGGACTCACGGGAAGCATAGCTAGGAGCGATAGCTTAAATTGACAAGAGGCTCAAGTACTTTATTGTCACAAAATTTCAAGGTTTTATGACGCTCCAGTAAATAGTTACAAGGACTTGAATGTTGCAAACTTTGATAGGTATAGGACGCACCGTATAGAAGTTAAGGCCATTTAAAGCTTTATCAGTGTTTTATTTTGGAGTCAAGGATAGCATAGCTATGAGCGATAACTTTAATTGACAAGAGGCACGAGTACTTTGTTGTCTACAATTTTCAAGATTTTATTACGCTCCAGTAAAAAGTTACAAGCATTTGATTGTTGCAAACTTCGATAGGTATAGGCCGCACCGTATAGAAGTTAGGGCCATTTGAAGTTTTATCAGTGTTTGTTTTGGGACTTAAGGGTAGCATAGCTGTGAGCGATAGCTTAAATTGACAAGAGGCACGAGTACTTTATTGTAACAAAATTTCAAGGTTTTATGACGCTCCAGTAAAAAGTTACAAGCAATTGATTGTTGCAAACTTTGATAGGTATAGGAAGCACCGTATAGAAGTTAGGGCCATTTGAAGTTTTATAAGTGTTTTATTTTAAAGTCAAGTGTAGCATAGCTATGAGCGATAACTTTAATTGACAAGTGGCACGAGTACTTTATTGTCACAAAATTTCAAAGTTTTATGACGCTCCAGTAAAAAGTTACAAGCATTTGAATGTTGCAAACTTTGATAGGTATAGGACGCACCGTAGAGAAGTTAAGGCCATTTGAAGCTTTATCAGTGTTTTATTTAGGAGTCAAGGGTAGCATAGCTATGAGCGATAACTTTAATTGTCAAGAGGCACGAATACTTTATTGTCACAAAATTTCAAGATTTTATGACGCTCCAGTAAAAAGTTACAAGCATTTGATTGTTGCAAACTTTGATAGGTGTAGGCCGCACCGTATAGAAAATAGGGCCATTTGAAGTTTTATCAGTGTTTGTTTTGGGACTCAAGGGTAGCATAGCTATGAGCGATAGCTTAAATTGATAACAGGCTCGAGTACTTTATTGTCACAAAATTTCAAGGTTTTATGACGCTCCAGGAAAAAGTTACAAGCATTTGATTGTTGCAAACTTTGATAGGTATAGGACGCACAGTATAGAAGTTAGGGCCATTTGAAGTTTTATCAGTGTTTGTTTTGGGACTTAAGGGTAGCATAGCTGTGAGCGATAGCTTAAATTGACAAGAGGCACGAGTACTTTATTGTAACAAAATTTCAAGGTTTTATGACGCTCCAGTAAAAAGTTACAAGCAATTGATTGTTGCAAACTTTGATAGGTATAGGACGCTCAGTATAGAAGTAAGGACCATTTGAAGTTTTATCAGTGGCACGGGTACATTATTGTCACAAAATTTCAATCCAGTAAAAAGTTACAAGCATTTTAATGTTGAAAACTTTGATAGGTATAGGACGTACCGTATAGAAGTTATGGCCATTTGAAGTTTCAGCAGTGTTTGATTTGGGACTCAAGGGTAGCATAGCTATGTGCGATAGTTTAAATTGACAAGAGGCACGAGTACTTTGTTGTCACAAAATTTCAAGATTTTATTACGCTCCAGTAAAAAGTTACAAGCATTTGATTGTTGCAAACTTTAATAGGTATAGGACGCACAGTATAGAAGTTAGGGCCATTTGCAGTTTTATCAGTGTTTGATTTGGGACTCAAGGGAAGCATAGCTAGGAGCGATAGCTTAAATTGACAAGAAGCTCGATAACTTTATTGTCACAAAATTTCAAAGTTTTATGACGCTCCAGTAAAAGTTACAAGCATTTGATTGTTGCAAACTTTGATGAGTATAGGACGCACCGTATAGAAGATAGAGCCATTTGAATTTTATCAGTGTTTGATTTGGGACTCAAGGGTAGCATAGCTGTGAGCGATAGCTTAAATTGACAAGAGGCACGAGTACTTTATTGTAGCAAAATTTCAAGGTTTTATGACGCTCCAGCAAAAAGTTACAAGCATTTGATTGTTGCAAACTTTGATAGGTATAGGACGCACAGTATAGAAGTTCGGACCATTTGAAGTTTTATCAGTGTTTGATGTGGGACTCAAGTGTAGCATAGCTATCAGCGATAACTTTAATTGACAAGAGGCACGAGTACTTTATTGTCACAAAATTTCAAGATTTTATGACCCTCCAGTAAAAAGTTACAAGCAGTTGATTGTTGCAAACTTTGATAGGTATAGGACGTACCGTATAGAAATTAGGGCCATTTAAAGTTATATCTGTGTTTTATTTTGGAGTCAAGGGTAGCATAGCTAGAACGATATATTTAATTGATAAGAGGCACGAGTACTTTATTGTTACAAAATTTCACGGTTTTAAGACGCTCCAGTAAATAGTTACAAGCATTTGAATGTTGCAAACTTTGATAGATGTAGGACGCACCGTATAGAAGTTAAGGCCATTTAAAGCTTTATCAGTGTTTTATTTTGGAGTCAAGGATAGCATAGCTATGAGCGATAACTTTAATTGTCAAGAGGCACGAATACTTTATTGTCACATAATTTCAAGATTTTAAGACGCTCCAGTAAAAAGTTACAAGCATTTGATTGTAGCAAACTTTGATAGGTGAAGGACGCACCGTATAGAAAATAGGCGCATTTGAAGTTTTATCAGTGTTTATTTTGGGACTCAAGGGTAGCATAGCTATGAGCGATAACTTTAATTGACAAGAGGCACGAGTACTTTGTTGTCTACAATTTTCAAGATTTTATTACGCTCCAGTAAAAAGTTACAAGCATTTGATTGTTGCAAACTTCGATAGGTATAGGCCGCACCGTATAGAAGTTAGGGCCATTTGAAGTTTTATCAGTGTTTGATTTGGGACTCACGGGAAGCATAGCTAGGAGCGATAGCTTAAATTGACAAGAGGCACGAGTACTTTGTTGTCACAAAATTTCAAGATTTTATTACGCTCCAGTAAAAAGTTACAAGCATTTGATTGTTGCAAACTTTAATAGGTATAGGACGCACAGTATAGAAGTTAGGGCCATTTGCAGTTTTATCAGTGTTTGATTTGGGACTCAAGGGAAGCATAGCTAGGAGCGATAGCTTAAATTGACAAGAAGCTCGATAACTTTATTGTCACAAAATTTCAAAGTTTTATGACGCTCCAGTAAAAAGTTACAAGCATTTGATTGTTGCAAACTTTGATGAGTATAGGACGCACCGTATAGAAGATAGAGCCATTTGAATTTTATCAGTGTTTGATTTGGGACTCAAGGGTAGCATAGCTGTGAGCGATAGCTTAAATTGACAAGAGGCACGAGTACTTTATTGTAGCAAAATTTCAAGGTTTCATGACGCTCCAGCAAAAAGTTACAAGCATTTGATTGTTGCAAACTTTGATAGGTATAGGACGCACAGTATAGAAGTTCGGACCATTTGAAGTTTTATCAGTGTTTGATGTGGGACTCAAGTGTAGCATAGCTATCAGCGATAACTTTAATTGACAAGAGGCACGAGTACTTTATTGTCACAAAATTTCAAGATTTTATGACCCTCCAGTAAAAAGTTACAAGCAGTTGATTGTTGCAAACTTTGATAGGTATAGGACGTACCGTATAGAAATTAGGGCCATTTAAAGTTATATCTGTGTTTTATTTTGGAGTCAAGGGTAGCATAGCTAGAACGATATATTTAATTGATAAGAGGCACGAGTACTTTATTGTTACAAAATTTCACGGTTTTAAGACGCTCCAGTAAATAGTTACAAGCATTTGAATGTTGCAAACTTTGATAGATGTAGGACGCACCGTATAGAAGTTAAGGCCATTTAAAGCTTTATCAGTGTTTTATTTTGGAGTCAAGGATAGCATAGCTATGAGCGATAACTTTAATTGTCAAGAGGCACGAATACTTTATTGTCACATAATTTCAAGATTTTAAGACGCTCCAGTAAAAAGTTACAAGCATTTGATTGTAGCAAACTTTGATAGGTGTAGGACGCACCGTATAGAAAATAGGCGCATTTGAAGTTTTATCAGTGTTTATTTTGGGACTCAAGGGTAGCATAGCTATGAGCGATAACTTTAATTGACAAGAGGCACGAGTACTTTGTTGTCTACAATTTTCAAGATTTTATTACGCTCCAGTAAAAAGTTACAAGCATTTGATTGTTGCAAACTTCGATAGGTATAGGCCGCACCGTATAGAAGTTAGGGCCATTTGAAGTTTTATCAGTGTTTGATTTGGGACTCACGGGAAGCATAGCTAGGAGCGATAGCTTAAATTGACAAGAGGCTCAAGTACTTTATTGTCACAAAATTTCAAGGTTTTATGACGCTCCAGTAAACAGTTACAAGGACTTGAATGTTGCAAACTTTGATAGGTATAGGACGCACCGTATAGAAGTTAAGGCCATTTAAAGCTTTATCAGTGTTTTATTTTGGAGTCAACGATAGCATAGCTATGAGCGATAACTTTAATTGTCAAGAGGCACGAATACTTTATTGTCACATAATTTCAAGATTTTAAGACGCTCCAGTAAAAAGTTACAATCATTTGATTGTAGCAAACTTTGATAGGTGTAGGACGCACCGTATAGAAAATAGGCGCATTTGAAGTTTTATCAGTGTTTATTTTGGGACTCAAGGGTAGCATAGCTATGAGCGATAACTTTAATTTACAAGAGGCACGAGTACTTTGTTGTCTACAAGTTTCAAGATTTTATTACGCTCCAGTAAAAAGTTACAAGCATTTGATTGTTGCAAACTTCGATAGGTATAGGCCGCACCGTATAGAAGTTAGGGCCACTTGAAGTTTTATCAGTGTTTGTTTTGGCGCTCAAGGGTAGCATAGCTATGAGCGATAGCTTAAATTGACAAGAGGCACGAGTACTTTATTGTCACAAAATTTCAAGGTTTTATGACGCTCCAGTAAAAAGTTACAAGCACTTTAATGTTGCAAACTTTGATAGGCATAGGACTCACCGTATAGAAGTTAAGGCCATTTGAAGCTTTATCAGTATTTTATTTTGGAGTCAAGGGTAGCACAGCTATGAGCGATAACTTTAATTGTCAAGAGGCACGAATACTTTATTGTCACATAATTTCAAGATTTTATGACGCTCCAGTAAAAAGTTACAAGCATTTGATTGTTACAAACTTTGATAGGTGTAGGACGCCCGTATAGAAGTTAGGGGCATTTGAAGTTTTATCTATGTTTGTTTTGGGACTTAAGGGTAGGATAGCAATGAGCGATAACTTTAATTGACAAGACTCACGAATACTTTATTGTCACAAAATTTCAAGGTTTTATTACGATCCAGTAAAAAGTTACAAGCATTTGATTGTTGCAAACTTTGATAGGTATAGGAAGCACCGTATAGAAGTTAGGGCCATTTGAAGTTTTGTCAGTGTTTTATTTTAAAGTCAAGTGTAGCATAGCTGTGAGCGATAACTTTAGTTGACAAGTGGCACGAGTACTTTATTGTCACAAAATTTCAAGGTTTTATGACGCTCCAGTAAAAAGTTACAAGCATTTGAATGTTGCAAACTTTGATAGGTATAGGACGCACCGTATAGAAGTTAAGGCCATTTGAAGCTTTATTAGTGTTTTATTTAGGAGTCAAGGGTAGCATAGCTATGAGCGATAACTTTAATTGTCAAGAGGCACGAATACTTTATTGTCACAAAATTTCAAGATTTTATGACGCTCCAGTAAAACGTTACAAGCATTTGATTGTTGCAAACTTTGATAGGTGTAGGCCGCACCGTATAGAAAATAGGGCCATTTGAAGTTTTATCAGTGTTTGTTTTGGGACTCAAGGGTAGCATAGCTATGAGCGATAGCTTAAATTGATAACAGGCTCGAGTACTTTATTGTCACATAATTTCAAGGTTTTATGACGCTCCAGGAAAAAGTTACAAGCATTTGATTGTTGCAAACTTTGAGAGGTATAGGATGCACAGTATAGAAGTTAGGGCCATTTGAAGTTCTATCAGTGTTTGTTTTGGCGCTAAAGTTTAGCATAGCTATGAGCGATAACTTTAATTGGCAAGAGGCACGAGTACATTATTGTCACAAAATTTCAATCCAGTAAAAAGTTACAAGCATTTTAATGTTGAAAACTTTGATAGGTATAGGACGTACCGTATAGAAGTTAGGGCCAGTGTTTGATTTGGGACTCAAGGGTAGCATAGCTTATGAGCGATAGCTTAAATTGACTAGAGGCACGAGTACTTTATTGTCACAACATTTCAAGATTTTATGACGTTCCAGTAAAAAGTTACAAGCATTTAAATGTTGCAATCTTTGATAGGTATAGGACGCACCATATAGAAGTTAGGGCCATTTGAAGTTTTATCAGTGTTTGATGTGGGACACAAGGGTAGCATAGCTATGAGCGATAGCTTAAATTGACAAGAGGCACGAGTACTTTATTGTCAACAAATTTCAAGGTTTTATGACGCTCCAGTAAAAAGTTACAAGCACTTTAATGTTGCAAACTTTGATAGGTATAGGACGCACCGTATAGAAGTTAAGGCCATTTGAAGCTTTATCAGTGTTTTATTTTGGAGTCAAGGGTAGCATAGCTATGAGCGATAACTTTAATTGACAAGACTCACGAATACTTTATTGTCACAAAATTTCAAGGTTTTATTACGATCCAGTAAAAAGTTACAAGCATTTGATTGTTGCAAAATTTTATAGGTATAAGAAGCACCGTATAGATGTTAGGGCCATTTGAAGTTTTATCAGTGTTTTATTTTAAAGTCAAGTGTAGCATAGCTATGAGCGATAACTTTAGTTGACAAGTGGCACGAGTACTTTATTGTCACAAAATTTAAAGGTTTTATGACACTCCAGTAAAAAGTTACAAGCATTTGAATGTTGAAAACTTTGAAAGGTATAGGACGCACAGTATAGAAGTTAGGGCCATTTGAAGTTTTATCAGTGTTTTATTTAGGAGTCAAGGGTAGCATAGCTATGAGCGATAACTTTTATTTGTCAAGAGGCACGAATACTTTATTGTTACAAAATTTCAAGATTTTATGACACTCCAGTAAAAAGTTACAAGCATTTGATTGTTGCAAACTTTGATAGGTGTAGGCCGCACCGTATAGAAAATAGGGCCATTTAAAGTTTTATCAGTGTTTGTTTTGGGACTCAAGGGTAGCATAGCTATGAGCGATAACTTAAATTGATAACAGGCTCGAGTACTTTATTGTCACATAATTTCAAGGTTTTATGACGCTCCAGGAAAAAGTTACAAGCATTTGATTGTTGCAAGCTTTGATAGGTATAGGATGCACAGTATAGAAGTTAGGGCCATTTGAAGTTTTATCAGTGTTTGTTTTGGCGCTCAATGGTATCATAGCTATGAGCGATAACTTTAATTGACAAGAGGCACGAGTACATTATTGTCACAAAATTTCAATATAGTAAAAAGTTGCAAGCAAGCAATGACATACCGTATAGAAGTCAGGGTCATTTGAAGTTTTATCAGTGTTTGATTTGGGACTCAAAGGAAGCATAGCTAGGAGCGATAGCTTAAATTGACAAGAAGCTCGACTACTTTATTGTCACAAAATTTCAAGGTTTTATGACGCTCCAGTAAAAAGTTACAAGTTTTTGATTGTTGCAAACTTTGATAGGTATAGGACGCACCGTATAGAAGATAGAGCCATTTGAATTTTATCAGTGTTTGATTTGGGACTCAAGGGTGATAGCATAGCTATCAGCGATAACTTAAATTGGCAAGAGGCACGAGTACTTTATTGTCACAAAATTTCAAGATTTTATGACCCTCCATTAAAAAGTTACAATCAGTTGATTGTTGCAAACTTTGATAGGTATAGGACGTACCGTATAGAAGTTATGGCCATTTAAAGTTATATCTGTGTTTTATTTTGGAGTCAAGGGTAGCATAGCTATGAGCGATATCTTTAATTGATAAGAGGCACGAGTACTTTATTGTCACAAAATTTCACGGTTTTAAGACGCTCCAGTAAATAGTTACAAGCATTTGAATGTTGCAAACTTTGATAGATGTAGGACGCACCTTATATAAGTTAGGGCCATTTGAAGTTTTGTCATTGTCTGTTTTGGGACTCAATGGTATCATAGCTATGTGCGATAACTTAAATTGATAAGAGGCTCGAGTACTTTATTGTCAAAAAATTCAAGGCTTTATGACGTTTCCGTAAAAAGTTACAATCATTTGATTGTTGCAAACTTTGATAGGTATTGGACGCACAGTATAGAAGTTAGGGCCATTTGAAGTTTTATCAGAGGCACGGGTACATTATTGTCACAAAATTTCAATCCAGTAAAAAGTTACAAGCATTTTAATGTTGAAAACTTTGATAGGTATAGGACGTACCATATAGAAGTTATGGCCAGTGTTTGATTTGGGACTCAAAGGTAGCATACCTATGTGCGATAGTTTAAATTGACAAGAGGCACGAGTACTTTGCTGTCACAAAATTTCAAGATTTTATGACGTTCCAGTAAAGAGTTACAAGCATTTAAATGTTGCAAACTTTGATAGGTATAGTGTTGTGAGTTAGAACCAAACTACCTACGTGTAGTTTACTCACAGCACCGACTCCTAATAGATGCCACACTATGTTGAATTAGCATGTGCTAAAACGGTGTTATAATAAGGCATACTTCTAGGGTTTAAGTATTTCAAGTTAATGTGATCTGTGCAACGTTATTATGTAAGCTTTTAGGGTGTTACAGTTCCGCAGTCGAGTCGACGAGGGCAGCGTAATGCACCGTCGCCACTTTTGAAGTGGGTCAGTTGGCTTGACCAACTGACACCAATTAGCAGGTGCAGAACTGGAACACCAGAAAGGTCAGTTCACAGACTGAGATAAATGTTTAAAAAATAGTATATAAGAATTAGGTTTCGTAATAATAAATCTCTCTTGTGTTTTGAAACTAAGGTTTTATGACGCTCCAGTAAAAAGTTACAAGCACTTGAATGTTGCAAACTTTGATAGGTATAGGACGCACCGTATAGAAGTTAAGGCCATTTGAAGCTTTATCAGTGTTTTATTTTGGAATCAAGGATAGCATAGCTATGAGCGATAACTTTAATTGTCAAGAGGCACGTATACTTTATTGTCACATAATTTCAAGATTTTAAGACGCTCCAGTAAAAAGTTACAAGTATTTGATTGTAGCAAACTTTGATAGGTGTAGGACGCACCGTATAGAATATAGGCCCATTTGAAGTTTTATCAGTGTTTATTTTGGTACTCAAGGGTAGCATAGCTATGAGCGATAACTTTAGTTGACAAGAGGCACGAGTACTTTTTTGTCACAAATTTTCAAGATTTTATTACGCTCCAGTAAAAAGTTACAAGCATTTGATTGTTGCAAACTTCGATAGGTATAGGCCGCACCGTATAGAAGTTAGGGCCATTTGAAGTTTTATCAGTGTTTGATTTGGGACTCAAGGGAAGCATAGCTAGGAGCGATAGCTTCAATTGACAAGAGGCTCGAGTACTTTATTGTCACAAAATTTCAAGGTTTTATGACGCTCCAGTAAACAGTTACAAGCATTTGATTGTTGCAAACTTTGATAGGTATAGGACGCACAGTATAGAAGTTAGGGCCACTTGAAGTTTTATCAGTGTTTGTTTTGGCGCTTAAGGGTAGCATAGCTATGAGCGATAACTTTAATTGGCAAGAGGCACGAGTACATTATTGTCACAAAATTTCAATCCAGTAAAAAGTTACAAGCATTTTAATGTTGAAAACTTTGATAGGTATAGGACGTACCGTATAGAAGTTAGGGCCAGTGTTTGATTTGGGACTCAAGGGTAGCATAGCTATGAGCGATAGCTTAAATTGACAAGAGGCACGAGTACTTTATTGTCACAAAATTTCAAGATTTTATGACGTTCCAGTAAAAAGTTACAAGCATTTAAATGTTGCAAACTTTGATAGGTATAGGACGCACCGTATAGAAGTAAAGGCCATTTGAAGCTTTATCAGTGTTTTATTTTGGAGTCAAGGGTAGCATAGCTGTGAGCGATAACTTTAATTGTCAAGAGGCACGAATACTTTATTGTCACATAATTTCAAGGTTTTATGACGCTCCAGTTAAAAGTTAAAAGAATTTGATTGTTACAAACTTTGATAGGTGTAGGACGCCCGTATAGAAGTTAGGGACATTTGAAGATTTATCAATGTTTGTTTTGGGACTTAAGGGTAGGATAGCAATGAGCGATAACTTTAATTGACAAGACTCACGAATACTTTATTGTCACAAAATTTCAAGGTTTTATTACGATCCAGTAAAAAGTTACAAGCATTTGATTGTTGCAAACTTTGATAGGTATAGGAAGCACCGTATAGAAGTTAGGGCCATTTGAAGTTTGATCAGTGTTTTATTTTAAAGTCAAGTGTAGCATAGCTATGAGCGATAACTTTAGTTGACAAGTGGCACGAGTACTTTATTGTCACAAAATTTCAAGGTTTTATGACGCTCCAGTAAAAAGTTACAAACATTTGAATGTTGCAAACTTTGATAGGTAAAGGACGCACCGTATAGAAGTTAAGGCCATTTGAAGCTTTATCAGTGTTTTATTTAGGAGTCAAGGGTAGCATAGCTGTGAGCGATAACTTTAATTGGCAAGAGGCACGAGTACATTATTGTCACAAAATTTCAATCCAGTAAAAAGCTACAAGCATTTTAATGTTGAAAACTTTGATAGGTATAGGACGTACCGTATAGAAGTTAGGGCCAGTGTTTGATTTGGGACTCAAGGGTAGCTTAGCTATGAGCGATAGCTTAAATTGACAAGAGGCACGAGTACTTTATTGTCACAAAATTTCAAGATTTTATGACGTTCCAGTAAAAAGTTACAAGCATTTAAATGTTGCAAACTTTAATAGGTATAGGACGCACCGTATAGAAGTTAAGGCCATTTGAAGCTTTATCAGTGTTTTATTTAGGAGTCAAGGGTAGCATAGCTGTGAGCGATAACTTTAATTGTCAAGAGGCACGAATACTTTATTGTCACAAAATTTCAAGATTTTATGACGCTCCAGTAAAAAGTTTCAAGCATTTGATTGTTGCAAACTTTGATACGTGTAGGCCGCACCGTATAGAAAATAGGGCCATTTGAAGTTTTATCAGTGTTTGTTTTGGGACTCAAGGGTAGCATAGCTATGAGCGATAGCTTAAATTGATAACAGGCTCGAGTACTTTATTGTCACATAATTTCAAGGTTCTATGACGCTCCAGGAAAAGGTTACAAGCATTTGATTGTTGCAAACTTTGATAGGTATAGGACGCACAGTATAGAAGTTAGGGCCATTTGAAGTTTTATCAGTGTTTGTTTTGGCGCTCAAGGGTAGCATAGCTATGAGCGATAACTTTAATTGGCAAGAGGCACGAGTACATTATTGTCACAAAATTTCAATCCAGTACAAGCATTTTTATGTTGAAAACTTCAGTTACAAGCATTTTAATGTTGAAAACTTTGAAAGGTATAGGACATAGCGTATAGAAGTTAGGGCCAGTGTTTGATTTGGGACTCAAGGGTAGCATAGCTATGAGCGATAGCTTAAATTGACAAGAGGCACGAGTACTTTATTGTCACAAAATTTCAAGATTTTATGACGTTCCAGTAAAAAGTTACAAGCATTTAAATGTTGCAAACTTTGATAGGTATAGGACGCACCATATAGAAGTTAGGGCCATTTGAAGTTTTATCAGTGTTTGATGTGGGACTCAAGGGTAGCATAGCTATGAGCGATAGCTTAAATTGACAAGAGGCACGAGTACTTTATTGTCACAAAATTTCAAGGTTTTATGACGCACCAGTAAAAAGTTACAAGCACTTTAATGTTGCAAACTTTGATAGGTATTGGACGCACCGTATAGAAGTTACGGCCTTTTGAAGCTTTATCAGTGTTTTATTTTGGAGTCAAGGGTAGCATAGCTATGAGCGATAACTTTAATTGACAAGACTCACGAATACTTTATTGTCACAAAATTTCAAGGTTTTATTACGATCCAGTAAAAAGTTACAAGCATTTGATTGTTGCAAAATTTGATAGGTATAGGAAGCACCGTATAGAAGTTAGGGCCATTTGAAGTTTTATCAGTGTTTGTTTTGGCGCTCAATGGTATCATAGCTATGAGCGATAACTTTAATTGACAAGAGGCACGAGTACATTATTGTCACAAAATTTCAATATAGTAAAAAGTTGCAAGCAAGCAATGACATACCGTATAGAAGTCAGGGTCATTTGAAGTTTTATCAGTGTTTGATTTGGGACTCAAGGGAAGCATAGCTAGGAGCGATAGCTTAAATTGACAAGAAGCTCGACTACTTTATTGTCACAAAATTTCAAGGTTTTATGACGCTCCAGTAAAAAGTTACAAGTTTTTGATTGTTGCAAACTTTGATAGGTATAGGACGCACCGTATAGAAGATAGAGCCATTTGAATTTTATCAGTGTTTGATTTGGGACTCAAGGGTGATAGCATAGCTATCAGCGATAACTTAAATTGACAAGAGGCACGAGTACTTTATTGTCACAAAATTTCAAGATTTTATGACCCTCCATTAAAAAGTTACAATCAGTTGATTGTTGCAAACTTTGATAGGTATAGGACGTACCGTATAGAAGTTATGGCCATTTAAAGTTATATCTGTGTTTTATTTTGGAGTCAAGGGTAGCATAGCTATGAGCGATATCTTTAATTGATAAGAGGCATGAGTACTTTATTGTCACAAAATTTCACGGTTTTAAGACGCTCCAGTAAATAGTTACAAGCATTTGAATGTTGCAAACTTTGATAGATGTAGGACGCACCTTATATAAGTTAGGGCCATTTGAAGTTTTGTCATTGTCTGTTTTGGGACTCAATGGTATCATAGCTATGTGCGATAACTTAAATTGATAAGAGGCTCGAGTACTTTATTGTCAAAAAATTCAAGGCTTTATGACGTTCCCGTAAAATGTTACAATCATTTGATTGTTGCAAACTTTGATAGGTATTGGACGCACAGTATAGAAGTTAGGGCCATTTGAAGTTTTATCAGAGGCACGGGTACATTATTGTCACAAAATTTCAATCCAGTAAAAAGTTACAAGCATTTTAATGTTGAAAACTTTGATAGGTATAGGACGTACCATATAGAAGTTATGGCCAGTGTTTGATTTGGGACTCAAGGATAGCATACCTATGTGCGATAGTTTAAATTGACAAGAGGCACGAGTACTTTGCTGTCACAAAATTTCAAGATTTTATGACGTTCCAGTAAAGAGTTACAAGCATTTAAATGTTGCAAACTTTGATAGGTATAGTGTTGTGAGTTAGAACCAAACTACCTACGTGTAGTTTACTCACAGCACCGACTCCTAATAGATGCCACACTATGTTGAATTAGCATGTGCTAAAACGGTGTTATAATAAGGCATACTTCTAGGGTTTAAGTATTTCAAGTTAATGTGATCTGTGCAACGTTATTATGTAAGCTTTTAGGGTGTTACAGTTCCGCAGTCGAGTCGACGAGGGCAGCGTAATGCACCGTCGCCACTTTTGAAGTGGGTCAGTTGGCTTGACCAACTGACACCAATTAGCAGGTGCAGAACTGGAACACCAGAAAGGTCAGTTCACAGACTGAGATAAATGTTTAAAAAATAGTATATAAGAATTAGGTTTCGTAATAATAAATCTCTCTTGTGTTTTGAAACTAAGGTTTTATGACGCTCCAGTAAAAAGTTACAAGCACTTGAATGTTGCAAACTTTGATAGGTATAGGACGCACCGTATAGAAGTTAAGGCCATTTGAAGCTTTATCAGTGTTTTATTTTGGAATCAAGGATAGCATAGCTATGAGCGATAACTTTAATTGTCAAGAGGCACGTATACTTTATTGTCACATAATTTCAAGATTTTAAGACGCTCCAGTAAAAAGTTACAAGTATTTGATTGTAGCAAACTTTGATAGGTGTAGGACGCACCGTATAGAATATAGGCCCATTTGAAGTTTTATCAGTGTTTATTTTGGTACTCAAGGGTAGCATAGCTATGAGCGATAACTTTCATTGACAAGAGGCACGAGTACTTTTTTGTCACAAATTTTCAAGATTTTATTACGCTCCAGTAAAAAGTTACAAGCATTTGATTGTTGCAAACTTCGATAGGTATAGGCCGCACCGTATAGAAGTTAGGGCCATTTGAAGTTTTATCAGTGTTTGATTTGGGACTCAAGGGAAGCATAGCTAGGAGCGATAGCTTCAATTGACAAGAGGCTCGAGTACTTTATTGTCACAAAATTTCAAGGTTTTATGACGCTCCAGTAAACAGTTACAAGCATTTGATTGTTGCAAACTTTGATAGGTATAGGACGCACAGTATAGAAGTTAGGGCCACTTGAAGTTTTATCAGTGTTTGTTTTGGCGCTTAAGGGTAGCATAGCTATGAGCGATAACTTTAATTGGCAAGAGGCACGAGTACATTATTGTCACAAAATTTCAATCCAGTAAAAAGTTACAAGCATTTTAATGTTGAAAACTTTGATAGGTATAGGACGTACCGTATAGAAGTTAGGGCCAGTGTTTGATTTGGGACTCAAGGGTAGCATAGCTATGAGCGATAGCTTAAATTGACAAGAGGCACGAGTACTTTATTGTCACAAAATTTCAAGATTTTATGACGTTCCAGTAAAAAGTTACAAGCATTTAAATGTTGCAAACTTTGATAGGTATAGGACGCACCATATAGAAGTTAGGGCCATTTGAAGTTTTATCAGTGTATGATGTGGGACACAAGGGTAGCATAGCTATGAGCGATAGCTTAAATTGACAAGAGGCACGAGTACTTTATTGTCACAAAATTTCAAGGTTTTATGACGCTCCAGTAAAAAGTTACAAGCACTTTAATGGTGCAAACTTTGATAGGTATAGGACGCACCGTATAGAAGTAAAGGCCATTTGAAGCTTTATCAGTGTTTTATTTTGGAGTCAAGGGTAGCATAGCTATGAGCGATAACTTTAATTGTCAAGAGGCACGAATACTTTATTGTCACATAATTTCAAGATTTTATGACGCTCCAGTTAAAAGTTACAAGAATTTGATTGTTACAAACTTTGATAGGTATAGGACGCCCGTATAGAAGTTAGGGACATTTGAAGTTTTATCAATGTTTGTTTTGGGACTTAAGGGTAGGATAGCAATGAGCGATAACTTTAATTGACAAGACTCACGAATACTTTATTGTCACAAAATTTCAAGGTTTTATTACGATCCAGTAAAAAGTTACAAGCATTTGATTGTTGCAAACTTTGATAGGTATAGGAAGCACCGTATAGAAGTTAGGGCCATTTGAAGTTTGATCAGTGTTTTATTTTAAAGTCAAGTGTAGCATAGCTATGAGCGATAACTTTAGTTGACAAGTGGCACGAGTACTTTATTGTCACAAAATTTCAAGGTTTTATGACGCTCCAGTAAAAAGTTACAAGCATTTGAATGTTGCAAACTTTGATAGGTAAAGGACGCACCGTATAGAAGTTATGGCCATTTGAAGCTTTATCAGTGTTTTATTTAGGAGTCAAGGGTAGCATAGCTATGAGCGATAACTTTAATTGTCAAAAGGCACGAATACTTTATTGTCACAAAATTTCAAGATTTTATGACGCTCCAGTAAAAAGTTACAAGCATTTGATTGTTGCAAACTTTGATAGGTGTAGGCCGCACCGTATAGAAAATAGCGCATTTGAAGTTTTATCAGTGTTTGTTTTGGCGCTCAAGGGTAGCAAAGCTATGAGCGATAACTTTAATTGGCAAGAGGCACGAGTACATTATTGTCACAAAATTTCAATCCAGTAAAAAGCTACAAGCATTTTAATGTTGAAAACTTTGATAGGTATAGGACGTACCGTATAGAAGTTAGGGCCAGTGTTTGATTTGGGACTCAAGGGTAGCTTAGCTATGAGCGATAGCTTAAATTGACAAGAGGCACGAGTACTTTATTGTTACAAAATTTCAAGATTTTTTGACGTTCCAGTAAAAAGTTACAAGCATTTAAATGTTGCAAACTTTAATAGGTATAGGACGCACCGTATAGAAGTTAAGGCCATTTGAAGCTTTATCAGTGTTTTATTTAGGAGTCAAGGGTAGCATAGCTGTGAGCGATAACTTTAATTGTCAAGAGGCACGAATACTTTATTGTCACAAAATTTCAAGATTTTATGACGCTCCAGTAAAAAGTTTCAAGCATTTGATTGTTGCAAACTTTGATACGTGTAGGCCGCACCGTATAGAAAATAGGGCCATTTGAAGTTTTATCAGTGTTTGTTTTGGGACTCAAGGGTAGCATAGCTATGAGCGATAGCTTAAATTGATAACAGGCTCGAGTACTTTATTGTCACATAATTTCAAGGTTCTATGACGCTCCAGGAAAAAGTTACAAGCATTTGATTGTTGCAAACTTTGATAGGTATAGGACGCACAGTATAGAAGTTACGGCCATTTGAAGTTTTATCAGTGTTTGTTTTGGCGCTCAAGGGTAGCATAGCTATGAGCGATAACTTTAATTGGCAAGAGGCACGAGTGCATTATTGTCACAAAATTTCAATCCAGTACAAGCATTTTTATGTTGAAAACTTCAGTTACAAGCATTTTAATGTTGAAAACTTTGAAAGGTATAGGACATAGCGTATAGAAGTTAGGGCCAGTCTTTGATTTGGGACTCAAGGGTAGCATAGCTATGAGCGATAGCTGAAATTGACAAGAGGCACGAGTACTTTATTGTCACAAAATTTCAAGATTTTATGACGTTCCAGTAAAAAGTTACAAGCATTTAAATGTTGCAAACTTTGATAGGTATAGGACGCACCATATAGAAGTTAGGGCCATTTGAAGTTTTATCAGTGTTTGATGTGGGACTCAAGGGTAGCATAGCTATGAGCGATAGCTTAAATTGACAAGAGGCACGAGTACTTTATTGTCACAAAATTTCAAGGTTTTATAACGCACCAGTAAAAAGTTACAAGCACTTTAATGTTGCAAACTTTGATAGGTATTGGACGCACCGTATAGAAGTTAAGGCCTTTTGAAGCTTTATCAGTGTTTTATTTTGGAGTCAAGGGTAGCATAGCTATGAGCGATAACTTTAATTGTCAAGAGGCGCGAATACTTTATTGTCACATAATTTCAAGGTTTTATGACGCTCCAGTAAAAAGTTACAAGCATCTGAATGTTACAAACTTTGATAGGTGTAGGACGCCCGTATAGAAGTTAGGGACATTTGAAGTTTTATCAATGTTTGTTTTGGGACTTAAGGGTAGGATAGCAATGAGCGATAACTTTAATTCACAAGACTCACGAATACTTTATTGTCACAAAATTCCAAGGTTTTAATACGATCCAGTAAAAAGTTACAAGCATTTGATTGTTGCAAACTTTGATAGGTATAGGAAGCACCGTATAGAAGTTAGGGCCATTTGAAGTTTTATCAGTGTTTTATTTTAAAGTCAAGTGTAGCATAGCTATGAGCGATAACTTTAATTGACAAGTGGCACGAGTACTTTATTGTCACAAAATTTCAAGGTTTTATGACGCTCCAGTAAAAAGTTACAAGCATTTGAATGTTGCAAACTTTGATAGGTATAGGACGCACCGTATAGAAGTTAAGGCCATTTGAACCTTTATCAGTTTTTATTTAGGAGTCAAGGGTAGCATAGCTATGAGCAATAATTTTAATTGTCAAGAGGCACGAATACTTTATTGTCACAAAATTTCAAGATTTTATGACGCTTGTTGCGATCGTTGTTTTGGCGTCTACCGTCTGTAGGTTTGTTTTGCTCCTCTCCTTCTTGTGTTCCTTCCACTTGTCCGCTTTGCTGGTGAATGCGGCCAGGCTGAAACCTACCAGATTCTGAGGTACAGATGGCGCTGCCTCAGAATAGTAGAAATTCTAAAAAAAGGTGACTGACCGCCTCGACCGCTGGAGCGGTCACTGATGGAATAGCGGAAGAGGCCGAGAAAATTAAGATTAGTTTTTAGTTCGTGTCGGTTTTTTTGTATGGAGAGTCTCTCGTCTCGTCCGTGGTCCTGTGATTGATTCGGGTATATTTAACGTGTGAAAGATAGCAATGAAAAAAATATTTTTTTGAATGCAATTACAATGTACATGTGTCGAAAATAAACGTTAAAATTTGGAATCAATTTAAAGTGTTAGTTTAGTTTAAAGATTTGGCGTTAGAAAGTTTACCTTGATTATTGCGTGTGCTGACTAGATCCATAACCGCGTGTTTCCGGCACATCCCATAAGAGGGATAACTTATTGTTCCGGCCCACCCCATTCGAGCATAGGAGGAAAAGGAGGCTGCCGCCCGCCCCTAGAGATAAGTACATATTTGTTAAGTATATATTTGTTAAGTATACGCGAGTATACATAGGTATTATTAAGTATACGCGTATATATATATATGTTATTTATTTAAGTACCAGTAGGATGTTTATTGTGTTGAATTTAATGTAAGAAAATGTTAGGCTAAGGCGGACAATATGGGGCGGGCTCGCTTGTCGTCGTAGAGGAGGATGTTAGAAAACATGGTGAGTTGAAGTTTTTTTTTGTAGTGTTGCCCCACCCGATGCAGTGTGGCGGGTTAAGGACCACGACCATTGCGGTGAGCTAGCCGTGGCCACCACACTGCATCATTCTAGTGGTGCGGTAACAGGCTCCAGTAAAAAGTTACAAGCATTTGATTGTTGCAAACTTTGATAGGTGTAGGCCGCACCGTATAGAAAATAGCGCATTTGAAGTTTTATCAGTGTTTGTTTTGGCGCTCAAGGGTAGCAAAGCTATGAGCTATAACTTTATTTGGCAAGAGGCACGAGTACATTATTGTCACAAAATTTCAATCCAGTAAAAAGCTACAAGCATTTTAATGTTGAAAACTTTGATAGGTATAGGACGTACCGTATAGAAGTTAGGGCCAGTGTTTGATTTGGGACTCAAGGGTAGCTTAGCTATGAGCGATAGCTTAATTTGACAAGTGGCACGAGTACTTTATTGTCACAAAATTTCAAGGTTTTATGACGCTCCAGTAAAAAGTTACAAGCATTTGAATGTTGCAAACTTTGATAGGTATAGGACGCACCGTATAGAAGTTAAGGCCATTTGAACCTTTATCAGTTTTTATTTAGGAGTCAAGGGTAGCATAGCTATGAGCAATAACTTTAATTGTCAAGAGGCACGAATACTTTATTGTCACAAAATTTCAAGATTTTATGACGCTCCGATAAAAAGTTACAAGCATTTGTTTGTTGCAAACTTTGATAGGCGTAGGCCGCACCGTATAGAAAATAGGGCCATTTGAAGTTTTATCAGCGTTTGTTTTGGGACTCAAGGGTAGCATAGCTATGAGCGATAGCTTAAATTGATAACAGGCTCGAGTTCTTTAGTGTCACAAAATTTCAAGGTTTTATGACGCTCCAGGAAAAAGTTACAAGCATTTAAATGTTGCAAACTTATATAGGTATAGGACGCACCGTATAGAAGATAGAGCTATTTGAATTTTATCAGTGTTTGATGTGGGACTCAAGTGTAGCATAGCTATCAGCAATAACTTTAATTAACAAGAGGCACGAGTACTTTATTGTCACAAAATTTCAATATTTTATGACGCTCCAGTAAAAAGTTACAAGCAGTTGATTGTTGCAAACTTTGATAGGTACAGGACGTACCGTATAGAAGCTAGGGCCATTTGAAGTTATATCAGTGTTTTATTTTGGAGTCAAGGGTAGCATAGCTATGTGCGATATCTTTAATTGATAAGAGCACGAGTACTTTATTGTCACAAAATTTCACGGTTTTATGACGCTCCAGTAAAAAGTTACAAGCATTTGATTGTTGCAAACTTTGATAGGTATAGGACGCAAAGTAAAGAAGATAGAGCCATTTGAATTTTATCAGTGTTTGATTTGGGACTCAAGGGTAACATAGCTATGAGCGATAGCTTAAATTGACAAGAGGCACGAATACTTTATTGTCATATAATTTCAAGATTTTAAGACGCTCCAGTAAAAAGTTACAAGCATTTGATTGTAGCAAACTTTGATAGGTGTAGGACGCACCGAATAGAAAATAGGCCCATTTGAAGTTTTATCAGTGTTTATTTTGGGACTCAAGGGTAGCATAGCTATGAGCGATAACTTAAATTGACAAGAGGCTCGAGTACTTTATTGTCACAAAATTTCAAGGTTTTATGACGCTCCAGTAAACAGTTACAAGCATTTGATTGTTGCAAACTTTGATAGGTATAGGACGCACAGTATAGAAGTTAGGGCCACTTGAAGTTTTATCAGTGTTTGTTTTGGCGCTCAAGGGTAGCATAGCTATGAACGGTAACTTTAATTGGCAAGAGGCACGAGTACATTATTGTCACAAAATTTCAATCCAGTAAAAAGTTACAAGCATTTTAATGTTGAAAACTTTGATAGGTATAGGACGTACCGTATAGAAGTTAGGACCAGTGTTTGATTTGGGACTCAAGGGTAGCATAGCTATGAGCGTTAGCTTAAATTGACAAGAGGCACGAGTACTTTATTGTCACAAAATTTCAAGATTTTATGACGTTCCAGTAAAAAGTTACAAGCATTTAAATGTTGCAAACTTTGATAGGTATAGGACGCACCTTATAGAAGTTAGGGCCATTTGAAGTTTTGTCAGTATCTGTTTTGGGACTCAATTGTATCATAGCTATGTGCGATAGCTTAAATTGATAAGAGGCTCGAGTACTTTATTGTCAAAAATTTCAAGGTTTTATGACGTTCCCGTAAAGAGTTACAAGCATTTGATTGTTGCAAACTCTGATAGGTATTGGATGCACAGTATAGAAGTTAGGGCCATTTGAAGTTTTATCAGAGGCACGGGTACATTATTGTCACAAAATCTCAATCCAGTAAAAAGCTACAAGCATTTTAATGTTGAAAACTTTGAAAGGTATAGGACATAGCGTATAGAAGTTAGGGCCAGTGTTTGATTTGGGACTCAAGGGTAGCATAGCTATGAGTGATAGCTTAAATTGACAAGAGGCACGAGTACTTTATTGTCACAAAATTTCAAGATTTTATGACGTTCCAGTAAAAAGTTACAAGCATTTAAATGTTGCAAACTTTGATAGGTATAGGACGCACCATATAGAAGTTAGGGCCATTTGAAGTTTTATCAGTGTTTGATGTGGGACTCAAGGGTAGCATAGCTATGAGCGATAGCTTAAATTGATAAGAGGCACGAGTACTTTATTGTCACAAAATTTCAAGGTTTTATGACGCACCAGTAAAAAGTTACAAGCACTTTAATGTTGCAAACTTTGATAGGTATAGGACGCACCGTATAGAAGTTAAGGCCATTTGAAGCTTTATCAGTGTTTTATTTTGGAGTCAAGGGTAGCATAGCTATGAGCGATAACTTTAATTGTCAAGAGGCGCGAATACTTTATTGTCACATAATTTCAAGGTTTTATGACGCTCCAGTAAAAAGTTACAAGCATCTGAATGTTACAAACTTTGATAGGTGTAACACGCCCGTATAGAAGTTAGGGACATTTGAAGTTTTATCAATGTTTGTTTTGGGACTTAAGGGTAGGATAGCAATGAGCGATAACTTTAATTCACAAGACTCACGAATACTTTATTGTCACAAAATTCCAAGGTTTTATTACGATCCAGTAAAAAGTTACAAGCATTTGATTGTTGCAAACTTTGATAGGTATAAGAAGCACCGTATAGAAGTTAGGGCCATTTGAAGTTTTATCAGTGTTTTATTTTAAAGTCAAGTGTAGCATAGCTATGAGCGATAACTTTAATTGACAAGTGGCACGAGTACTTTATTGTCACAAAATTTCAAGGTTTTATGACGCTCCAGTAAAAAGTTACAAGCATTTGAATGTTGCAAACTTTGATAGGTATAGGACGCACGGTATAGAAGTTAAGGCCATTTGAACCTTTATCAGTTTTTATTTAGGAGTCAAGGGTAGCATAGCTATGAGCAATAACTTTAAATGTCAAGAGGCACGAATACTTTATTGTCACAAAATTTCAAGATTTTATGACGCTCCAGTAAAAAGTTACAAGCATTTGTTTGTTGCAAACTTTGATAGGCGTAGGCCGCACCGTATAGAAAATAGGGCCATTTGAAGTTTTATCAGTGTTTGTTTTGGGACTCAAGGGTAGCATAGCTATGAGCGATAGCTTAAATTGATAACAGGCTCGAGTTCTTTATTGTCACAAAATTTCAAGGTTTTATGACGCTCCAGGAAAAAGTTACAAGCATTTGATTGTTGCAAACTTTGATAGGTATAGGACGCACAGTATAGAAGTAAGGGCCATTTGAAGTTTTATCAGTGTTTGTTTTGGCGCTCAATGGTATCATAGCTATGAGCGATAACTTTAATTGACAAGAGGCACGAGTACATTATTGTCACAAAATTTCCATCCAGTAAAAAGTTGCAAGCATTTGAATGTTGAAAACTTTGATAGGAGAATGACGTACCGTATAGAAGTTAGGGTCATTTGAAGTTTTAGCAGTGTTTGATTTAGGACTCAAGGGTAGCATAGCTATGAGCGATAGTTTAAATTGACAAGAGGCACGAGTACTTTGTTGTCACAAAATTTCAAGATTTTATTACGCTCCAGTAAAAAGTTACAAGCATTTGATTGTTGCAAACTTTAATAGATATAAGACGCACCCTATAGAAGTTAGGGCCATTTGAAGTTTTATCAGTGTTTGATTTGGGACTCAAGGGAAGCATAGGTAGGAGCGATAGCTTAAATTGACAAGAAGCTCGACTACTTTATTGTCACAAAATTTCAAGGTTTTAGGACGCTCCAGTAAAAAGTTACAAGCATTTGATTGTTGCAAACTTTGATAGGTATAGGACGCAAAGTAAAGAAGATAGAGCCATTTGAATTTTATCAGTGTTTGATTTGGGACTCAAGGGTAACATAGCTATGAGCGATAGCTTAAATTGACAAGAGGCACGAGTACTTTATTGTCACAAAATTTGAAGATTTTATGACGTTCCAGTAAAAAGTTACAAGCATTTAAATGTTGCAAACTTATATAGGTATAGGACGCACCGTATAGAAGATAGAGCTATTTGAATTTTATCAGTGTTTGATGTGGGACTCAAGTGTAGCATAGCTATCAGCGATAACTTTAATTAACAAGAGGCACGAGTACTTTATTGTCACAAAATTTCAAGATTTTATGACGCTCCAGTAAAAAGTTACAAGCAGTTGATTGTTGCAAACTTTGATAGGTATAGGACGTACCGTATAGAAGTTAGGGCCATTTGAAGTTATATCAGTGTTTTATTTTGGAGTCAAGGGTAGCATAGCTATGTGCGATATCTTTAATTGATAAGAGCACGAGTACTTTATTGTCACAAAATTTCACGGTTTTATGACGCTCCAGTAAAAAGTTACAAGCATTTGATTGTTGCAAACTTTGATAGGTATAGGACGCAAAGTAAAGAAGATAGAGCCATTTGAATTTTATCAGTGTTTGATTTGGGACTCAAGGGTAACATAGCTATGAGCGATAGCTTAAATTGACAAGAGGCACGAATACTTTATTGTCATATAATTTCAAGATTTTAAGACGCTCCAGTAAAAAGTTACAAGCATTTGATTGTAGCAAACTTTGATAGGTGTAGGACGCACCGAATAGAAAATAGGCCCATTTGAAGTTTTATCAGTGTTTATTTTGGGACTCAAGGGTAGCATAGCTATGAGCGATAACTTAAATTGACAAGAGGCTCGAGTACTTTATTGTCACAAAATTTCAAGGTTTTATGACGCTCCAGTAAACAGTTACAAGCATTTGATTGTTGCAAACTTTGATAGGTATAGGACGCACAGTATAGAAGTTAGGGCCACTTGAAGTTTTATCAGTGTTTGTTTTGGCGCTCAAGGGTAGCATAGCTATGAACGGTAACTTTAATTGGCAAGAGGCACGAGTACATTATTGTCACAAAATTTCAATCCAGTAAAAAGTTACAAGCATTTTAATGTTGAAAACTTTGATAGGTATAGGACGTACCGTATAGAAGTTAGGACCAGTGTTTGATTTGGGACTCAAGGGTAGCATAGCTATGAGCGATAGCTTAAATTGACAAGAGGCACGAGTACTTTATTGTCACAAAATTTCAAGATTTTATGACGTTCCAGTAAAAAGTTACAAGCATTTAAATGTTGCAAACTTTGATAGGTATAGGACGCACCTTATAGAAGTTAGGGCCATTTGAAGTTTTGTCAGTATCTGTTTTGGGACTCAATGGTATCATAGCTATGTGCGATAGTTTAAATTGATAAGAGGCTCGAGTACTTTATTGTCAAAAATTTCAAGGTTTTATGACGTTCCCGTAAAAAGTTACAAGCATTTGATTGTTGCAAACTCTGATAGGTATTGGACGCACAGTATAGAAGTTAGGGCCATTTGAAGTTTTATCAGAGGCACGGGTACATTATTGTCACAAAATTTCAATCCAGTAAATAGTTACAAGCATTTTAATGTTGAAAACTTTGATAGGTATAGGACGTACCGTATAGAAGTTAAGGCCAGTGTTTGATTTGGGACTCCAGGGTAGCATAGCTATGAGCAAGAGCTTAAATTGACAAGAGGCACGAATACTTTATTGTCATATAATTTCAAGATTTTAAGACGCTCCAATAAAAAGTTACAAGCATTTGATTGTAGCCAACTTTGATAGGTGTAGGACGCACCGTATAGAAAATAGGCCCATTTGAAGTTTTATCAGTGTTTATTTTGGGACTCAAGGGTAGCATAGCTATGAGCGATAACTTTAATTGTCAAGAGGCACGAATACTTTATTGTCACATAATTTCAAGGTTTTATGACGTTCCAGTAAAAAGTTACAAGCATCTGATTGTTACAAACTTTGATAGGTGTAGGACGCCCGTATAGAAGTTAGGGACATTTGAAGTTTTATCAATGTTTGTTTTGGGACTTAAGGGTAGGATAGCAATGAGCGATAACTTTAATTGACAAGTCTCACGAATACTTTTTTGTCACAAAATTTCAAGGTTTTATTAAGATCCAGTAAAAAGTTACAAGCATTTGATTGTTGCAAACTTTGATAAGTATAGGAAGCACCGTATAGAAGTTAGGGCCATATGAAGTTTTATCATTGTTTGTTTTGGCGCTCAATGGTATCATAGCTATGAGCGATAACTTCAATTGACAAGAGGCACGAGTACATTATTGTCACAAAATTTCAATCCAGTAAAAAGTTGCAAGCATTTGAATGTTGAAAACTTTGATAGTAAAATGACGTACCATATAGAAGTTAGGGCCATTTGAAGTTTTAGCAGTGTTTTATTTGGGACTCAAGGGTAGCATAGCTATGAGCGATAGCTTAAATTGATAACAGGCTCGAGTTCTTTATTGTCACAAAATTTCAAGGTTTTATGACGCTCCAGGAAAAAGTTACAAGCATTTGATTGTTGCAAACTTTGATAGGTATAGGACGCACTGTATAGAAGTAAGGGCCATTTGAAGTTTTATCAGTGTTTGTTTTGGCGCTCAATGGTATCATAGCTATGAGCGATAACTTTAATTGACAAGAGGCACGAGTACATTATTGTCACAAAATTTCCATCCAGTAAAAAGTTGCAAGCATTTGAATGCTGAAAACTTTGATAGGAAAATGACGTACCGTATAGAAGTTAGGGTCATTTGAAGTTTTAGCAGTGTTTGATTTAGGACTCAAGGGTAGCATAGCTATGAGCGATAGTTTAAATTGACAAGAGGCACGAGTACTTTGTTGTCACAAAATTTCAAGATTTTATTACGCTCCAGTAAAAAGTTACAAGCATTTGATTGTTGCAAACTTTAATAGGTATAATACGCACCCTAAAGAAGATAGGGCCATTTGAAGTTTTATCAGTGTTTGATTTGGGACTCAAGGGAGGCATAGCTAGGAGCGATAGCTCTAATTGACAAGAAGCTCGACTATTTTATTGTCACAAAATTTCAAGGTTTTATGACGCTGCAGTAAAAAGTTACAAGCATTTGATTGTTGCAAACTTTGATAGGTATAGGACGCACCGTATAGAAGATAGAGCCATTTGAATTTTATCAGTGTTTGATTTGGGACTCAAGGGTAACATAGCTGAAATTGACAAGAGGCACGAGTACTTTATTGTCACAAAATTTGAAGATTTTATGACGTTCCAGTAAAAAATTACAAGCATTTAAATGTTGCAAACTTATATAGGTATAGGACGCACCATACAGAAGTTAGGGCCTTTTGAAGTTTTATCAGTGTTTGATGTGGGACTGAAGGGTGTGTATAGTAGTAAAAAGTTACAAGCATTTGATTGTTGCAAACTTTGATACTTATAGGACGCACAGTATAGAAGTTAGGACCATTTGAAGTTTTATCAGTGTTTGATGTGGGACTCAATTGTAGCATAGCTATCAGCGATAACTTTAATTGACAAGAGGTACGAGTACTTTATTGTCACAAAATTTCAAGATTTTATGACGATCCAGTAAAAAGTTACAAGCAGTTGATTGTTGCAAACTTTGCTAGGTATAGGACGTACCGTATAGAAGTTAGGGCCATTTGAAGTTATATCAGTGTTTTATTTTGGAGTCAAGGGTAGCATAGCTATGAGCGATATCTTTAATTGATAAGAGGCACAAGTACTTCATTGTCACAAAATTTCACGGTTTTAAGACGCTCCAGTAAATAGTTACAAGCATTTGAATGTTGCAAACTTTGATAGGTGTAGGACGCACCTTATAGAAGTTAGGGCCATTAGAAGTTTTGTCAGTGTCTGTTTTGGGACTCAATGGTATCATAGCTATGAGCGATAGCTTAAATTGATAAGAGGCTCGAGTAGTTTATTGTCACAAAATATCAATCCAGTAAAAAGTTACAAGCATTTTAATGTTGAAAACTTTGATAGGTATAGGACGTGCCGTATAGAAGTTATGGTCAGTGTTTGATTTGGGACTCAAAGGTAGCATACCTATGTGCGATAGTTTAAATTGACAAGAGGCACGAGTACTTTGCTGGCACAAAATTTCAAGATTTTATGACGTTCCAGTAAAAAGTTACAAGCATTTAAATGTTGCAAACTTTGATAGGTATAGGACGCACCATATAGAAGTTAGGGCCATTTGAAGTTTTATCAGTGTTTGATGTGGGACTCAAGGGTAGCATAGCTATGAGCGATAGCTTAAATTGACAAGAGGCACGAGTACTTTATTGTCACAAAATTTCAAGGTTTTATGACGCTCCAGTAAAAAGTTACAAGCACTTTAATGTTGCAAACTTTGATAGGCATAGGACGCACCGTATAGAAGTTAAGGCCATTTGAAGCTTTATCAGTGTTTTATTTTGGAGTCAAGGGTAGCATAGCTATGAGCGATAACTTTAATTCACAAGACTCACGAAAACTTTATTGTCACATAATTTCAAGGTTTTATTACGATCCAGTAAAAAGTTACAAGCATTTGATTGTTGCAAACTTTGATAGGTATAGGAAGCACCGTATAGAAGTTAGGGCCATTTGAAGTTTTATCAGTGTTTTATTTTAAAGTCAAGTGTAGCATAGCTATGAGCGCTAACTTTAATTGACAAGTGGCACGAGTACTTTATTGTCACAAAATTTCAAGGTTTTATGACGCTCCAGTAGAGAGTTACAAGCATTTGAATGTTGCAAACTTTGATAGGTATAGGACGCACCGTATAGAAGTTAAGGCCATTTGAAGCTTTATCAGTGTTTTATTTAGGAGTCAAGGGTAGCATAGCTATGAGCGATAACTTTAATTGTCAAGAGGCACGAATACTTTATTGTCACAAAATTTCAAGGTTTTATGACGCTCCAGGAAAAAGTTACAAGCATTTGATTGTTGCAAACTTTAATAGGTATAGGGCGCACAGTATAGAAGTAAGGGCCATTTGAAGTTTTATCAGTGTTTGTTTTGGCGCTCAATGGTATCATAGCTATGAGCGATAACTTTAATTGACAAGAGGCACGAGTACATTATTGTCACAAAATTTCAATCCAGTAAAAAGTTGCAAGCATTTGAATGTTGAAAACTTTGATAGGAAAATGACGTACCGTATAGAAGTTAGGGTCATTTGAAGTTTTAGCAGTGTTTGATTTGGGACTCAAGGGTAGCATAGCTATGAGCGATAGTTTAAATTGACAAGAGGCACGAGTACTTTGTTGTCACAAAATTTCAAGATTTTATTACGCTCCAGTAAAAAGTTACAAGCATTTGATTGTTGCAAACTTTAATAGGTATAAGACGCACCCTATAGAAGTTAGGGCCATTTGAAGTTTTATTAGTGTTTGATTTGGGAAGCATAGGTAGGAGCGATAGCTTAATTTGACAAGAAGCTCGACTACTTTATTGTCACAAAATTTCACGGTTTTATGACGCTCCAGTAAAAAGTTACAAGCATTTGATTGTTGCAAACTTTGATAGGTATAGGACGCACCGTATAGAAGATAGAGCCATTTGAATTTTATCAGTGTTTGATTTGGGACTCAAGGGTAACATAGCTATGAGCGATAGCTTAAATTGACAAGAGGCACGAGTACTTTATTGTCACAAAATTTGAAGATTTTATGACGTTCCAGTAAACAGTTACAAGCATTTAAATGTTGCAAACTTATATAGGTATAGGACGCACCATATAGAAGTTAGGGCCATTTGAAGTTTTATCAGTGTTTGATGTGGGACTCAAGGGTGGTAGCATAGCTATGAGCGATAGCTTCAATTGACAAGAGGCTCGACTACTTTATTGTCACAAAATTTCAAGGTTTTCTGACGCTCCAGTAAAAAGTTACAAGCATTTGATTGTTGCAAACTTTGATAGGTATAGGACGCACCGTATAGAAGATAGAGCTATTTGAATTTTATCAGTGTTTGATGTGGGACTCAAGTGTATCATAGCTATCAGCGATAACTTTAATTAACAAGAGGCACGAGTACTTTATTGTCACAAAATTTCAAGATTTTATGACGCTCCAGTAAAAAGTTACAAGCAGTTGATTGTTACAAACTTTGATAGGTATAGGTAGTACCGTATAGAAGTTAGGGCCATTTGAAGTTATATCAGTGTTTTATTTTGGAGTCAAGGGTAGCATAGCTATGAGCGATATCTTTAATTGATAAGAGCACGAGTACTTTATTGTCACAAAATTTCACGGTTTTAAGACGCTCCAGTAAATAGTTACAAGAATGTTGTAAACTTTGATAGATGTAGGAAGCACCTTATAGAAGTTAGGGCCATTTGAAGTTTTGTCAGTATCTGTTTTGGGACTCAATGGTATCATAGCTATGTGCGATAGCTTAAATTGATAAGAGGCTCGAGTACTTTATTGTCAAAAATTTCAAGGTTTTATGACGTACCCGTAAAAATTTACAAGCATTTGATTGTTGCAAACTCTGATAGGTATTGGACGCACAGTATAGAAGTTAGGGACATTTGAAGTTTTATCAGAGGCACGGGTACATTATTGTCACAAAATTTCAATCCAGTAAAAAGTTACAAGCATTTTAATGTTGAAAACTTTGATAGGTATAGGACGTACCGTATAGAAGTTAGGGCCAGTGTTTGATTTGGGACTCCAGGGTAGCATAGCTATGAGCGATAGCTTAAATTGACAAGAGCCACGAGTACTTTATTGTCACAAAATTTCAAGGTTTTATGACGCTCCAGTAAAAAGTTACAAGCACTTGAATGTTGCAAACTTTGATAGGTATAGGACGCACCGTATAGAAGTTAAGGCCATTTAAAGCTTTATCAGTGTTTTATTTTGGAGTCAAGGATAGCATAGCTATGAGCGATAGTTTAATTGACAAGAGGCACGAGTACTTTATTGTCACAAAATTTCAAGATTTTATGACGTTCCAGTAAAAAGTTACAAGCATTTAAATGTTGCAAACTTTGATAGGTATAGGACGCACCATATAGAAGATAGGGCCATTTGTAGTTTTATCAGTGTTTGATGTGGGACTCAAGGGTAGCATAGCTATGAGCTATAGCTTAAATTGACAAGAGGCACGAGTACTTTATTGTCACAAAATTTCAAGGTTTTATGACGCTCCAGTAAAAAGTTACAAGCACTTTAATGTTGCAAACTTTGATAGGTATAGGACGCACCGTATAGAAGTTAAGGCCATTTGAAGCTTTATCAGTATTTTATTTTGGAGTCAAGGTTAGCATAGCTATGAGCGATAACTTTAATTGTCAAGAGGCACGAATACTTTATTGTTACATAATTTCAAGGTTTTATGACGCTCCAGTAAGAAGTTACAAGCATCTGATTGTTACAAACTTTGATAGGTGTAGGACGCCCGTATAGAAGTTAGGGAGATTTGAAGTTTTATCAATGTTTCTTTTGGGACTTAAGGGTAGGATAGCAATGAGCGATAACCTTAATTGACAAGTCTCACGAATACTTTATTGTCACAAAATTTCAAGGTTTTATTACGATCCAGTAAAAAATTACAAGCATTTGATTGTTGCAAACTTTGATAGGTATAGGAAGCACCGTATAGAAGTTAGGGCCATTTGAAGTTTTATCAGTGTTTTATATTAAAGTCAAGTGTAACATAGCTATGAGCGATAACTTTAATTGACAAGTGGCACGAGTACTTTATTGTCACAAAATTTCAAGGTTTTATGACGCTCCAGTAAAGAGTTAGAAGCATTTGAATGTTGCAAACTTTGATAGGTATAGGACGCACCGTATAGAAGTTAAGGCCATTTGAAGCTTTATCAGTGTTTTATTAAGGAGTCAAGGGTAGGATAGCTATGAGCGATAACTTTAATTGTCAAGAGGCACGAATACTTTATTGTCAAAAAATTTCAAGATTCTATGACGCTCCAGTAAAAAGTTACAAGCATTTGATTGTTGCAAACTTTGATAGGTGTAGGCCGCACCGTATAGAAAATAGGGCCATTTGAAGTTTTATCAGTGTTTGTTTTGTGACTCAAGGGTAGCATAGCTATGAGCGATAGCTTAAATTGATAACAGGCTCGAGTACTTTATTGTCACAAAATTTCAAGGTTTTATGACGCTCCAGGAAAAAGTTACAAGCATTTGATTGTTGCAAACTTTGATAGGTATAGGACGCACTGTATAGAAGTTAGGGCCATTTGAAGTTTTATCAGTGTTTGTTTTGGCGCTCAATGGTATCATAGCTATGAGCGATAACTTCAATTGACAAGAGGCACGAGTACATTATTGTCACAAAATTTCAATCCAGTAAAAAGTTGCAAGCATTTGAATGTTGAAAACTTTGATAGGAAATTGACGTACCGTATAGAAGTTAGGGCCATTTAAAGTTTTAGCAGTGTTTTATTTGGGACTCAAGGGTAGCATAGCTATGAGCGATAGTTTAAATTGACAAGAGGCACGAGTACTTTGTTGTCACAAAATTTCAAGGTTTTATGACGCTCCAATAAAAAGATACAAGCATTTGATTGTTGCAAACTTTGATAGGTATAGGACGCACCGTAAAGAAGATAGAGCCATTTGAAGGTTTATCAGAGGCACGGGTACATTATTGTCACAAAATTTCAATCCAGTAAAAAGTTACAAGCATTTTAATGTTGAAAACTTTGATAGGTATAGGACGTACCGTATAGAAGTTAGGGCCAGTGTTTGATTTGGGACTCCAGGGTAGCATAGCTATGAGCGATAGCTTAAATTGACAAGAGCCACGAGTACTTTATTTTCACAAAATTTCAAGGTTTTATGACGCTCCAGTAAAAAGTTACAAGCACTTGAATGTTGCAAACTTTGATAGGTATAGGACGCACCGTATAGAAGTTAAGGCCATTTAAAGCTTTATCAGTGTTTTATTTTGGAGTCAAGGATAGCATAGCTATGAGCGATAGTTTAATTGACAAGAGGCACGAGTACTTTATTGTCACAAAATTTCAAGATTTTATGACGTTCCAGTAAAAAGTTACAAGCATTTAAATGTTGCAAACTTTGATAGGTATAGGACGCACCATATAGAAGATAGGGCCATTTGTAGTTTTATCAGTGTTTGATGTGGGACTCAAGGGTAGCATAGCTATGAGCTATAGCTTAAATTGACAAGAGGCACGAGTACTTTATTGTCACAAAATTTCAAGGTTTTATGACGCTCCAGTAAAAAGTTACAAGCACTTTAATGTTGCAAACTTTGATAGGTATAGGACGCACCGTATAGAAGTTAAGGCCATTTGAAGCTTTATCAGTATTTTATTTTGGAGTCAAGGTTAGCATAGCTATGAGCGATAACTTTAATTGTCAAGAGGCACGAATACTTTATTGTTACATAATTTCAAGGTTTTATGACGCTCCAGTAAGAAGTTACAAGCATCTGATTGTTACAAACTTTGATAGGTGTAGGACGCCCGTATAGAAGTTAGGGAGATTTGAAGTTTTATCAATGTTTCTTTTGGGACTTAAGGGTAGGATAGCAATGAGCGATAACCTTAATTGACAAGTCTCACGAATACTTTATTGTCACAAAATTTCAAGGTTTTATTACGATCCAGTAAAAAATTACAAGCATTTGATTGTTGCAAACTTTGATAGGTATAGGAAGCACCGTATAGAAGTTAGGGCCATTTGAAGTTTTATCAGTGTTTTATATTAAAGTCAAGTGTAACATAGCTATGAGCGATAACTTTAATTGACAAGTGGCACGAGTACTTTATTGTCACAAAATTTCAAGGTTTTATGACGCTCCAGTAAAGAGTTAGAAGCATTTGAATGTTGCAAACTTTGATAGGTATAGGACGCACCGTATAGAAAATAGGGCCATTTGAAGTTTTATCAGTGTTTGTTTGGTGACTCAAGGGTAGCATAGCTATGAGCGATAGCTTAAATTGATAACAGGCTCGAGTACTTTATTGTCACAAAATTTCAAGGTTTTATGACGCTCCAGGAAAAAGTTACAAGCATTTGATTGTTGCAAGCTTTGATAGGTATAGGACGCACTGTATAGAAGTTAGGGCCATTTGAAGTTTTATCAGTGTTTGTTTTGGCGCTCAATGGTATCATAGCTATGAGCGATAACTTCAATTGACAAGAGGCACGAGTACATTATTGTCACAAAATTTCAATCCAGTAAAAAGTTGCAAGCATTTGAATGTTGAAAACTTTGATAGGAAATTGACGTACCGTATAGAAGTTAGGGCCATTTAAAGTTTTAGCAGTGTTTTATTTGGGACTCAAGGGTAGCATAGCTATGAGCGATAGTTTAAATTGACAAGAGGCACGAGTACTTTGTTGTCACAAAATTTCAAGGTTTTATGACGCTCCAATAAAAAGATACAAGCATTTGATTGTTGCAAACTTTGATAGGTATAGGACGCACCGTAAAGAAGATAGAGCCATTTGAAGGTTTATCAGAGGCACGGGTACATTATTGTCACAAAATTTCAATCCAGTGAAAAGTTACAAGCATTTTAATGTTGAAAACTTTGATAGGTATAGGACGTACCGTATAGAAGTTAGGGCCAATTTTTGATTTGGGACTCCAGGGTAGCATAGCTATGAGCGATAGCTTAAATTGACAAGAGGCACGAGTACTTTATTGTCACAAAATTTCAAGGTTTTCTGACGCTCCAGTAAAAAGTTACAAGCATTTGATTGTAGCAAACTTTAATAGGTATAAGACGCACCCTATAGAAGTTAGGGCCATTTGAAGTTTTATCAGTGTTTGATTTGGGACTCAAGGGAAGCATAGCTAGGAGCGATAGCTCTAATTGACAAGAAGCTCGACTACTTTATTGTCACAAAATTTCAAGGTTTTATGGCGCTCCAATAAAAAGATACAAGCATTTGATTGTTGCAAACTTTGCTAGGTATAGGACGCACCGTAAAGAAGATAGAGCCATTTGAAGGTTTATCAGAGGCACGGGTACATTATTGTCACAAAATTTCAATCCAGTAAAAAGTTACAAGCATTTTAATGTTGAAAACTTTGATAGGTATAGGACGTACCGTATAGAAGTTAGGGCCAGTGTTTGATTTGGGACTCCAGGGTAGCATAGCTATGAGCGATAGCTTAAATTGACAAGAGGCACGAGTACTTTATTGTCACAAAATTTCAAGGTTTTCTGACGCTCCAGTAAAAAGTTACAAGCATTTGATTGTTGCAAACTTTGATAGGTATAGGACGCACCGTATAGAAGATAGAGCTATTTGAATTTTATCAGTGTTTGATGTGGGACTCAAGTGTATCATAGCTATCAGCGATAACTTTAATTAACAAGAGGCACGAGTACTTTATTGTCACAAAATTTCAAGATTTTATGACGCTCCAGTAAAAAGTTACAAGCAGTTGATTGTTACAAACTTTGATAGGTATAGGACGTACCGTATAGAAGTTAGGGCCATTTGAAGTTATATCAGTGTTTTATTTTGGAGTCAAGGGTAGCATAGCTATGAGCGATATCTTTAATTGATAAGAGCACGAGTACTTTATTGTCACAAAATTTCACGGTTTTAAGACGCTCCAGTAAATAGTTACAAGAATGTTGTAAACTTTGATAGATGTAGGACGCACCTTATAGAAGTTAGGGCCATTTGAAGTTTTGTCAGTATCTGTTTTGGGACTCAATGGTATCATAGCTATGTGCGATAGCTTAAATTGATAAGAGGCTCGAGTACTTTATTGTCAAAAATTTCAAGGTTTTATGACGTTCCCGTAAAAAGTTACAAGCATTTGATTGTTGCAAAACTCTGATAGGTATTGGACGCACAGTATAGAAGTTAGGGACATTTGAAGTTTTATCAGAGGCACGGGTACATTATTGTCACAAAATTTCAATCCAGTAAAAAGTTACAAGCATTTTAATGTTGAAAACTTTGATAGGTATAGGACGTAACGTATAGAAGTTAGGGCCAGTGTTTGATTTGGGACTTCAGGGTAGCATAGCTATGAGCGATAGCTTAAATTGACAAGAGCCACGAGTACTTTATTGTCACAAAATTTCAAGGTTTTATGACGCTCCAGTAAAAAGTTACAAGCTCTTGAATGTTGCAAACTTTGATAGGTATAGGACGCACCGTATAGAAGTTAAGTCCATTTAAAGCTTTATCAGTGTTTTATTTTGGAGTCAAGGATAGCATAGCTATGAGCGATAACTTTAATTGTCAAGAGGCACGAATACTTTATTATCACATAATTTCAAGATTTTAAGACGCTCCAGTAAAAAGTTACAAGCATTTGATTGTAGCAAACTTTGATAGGTGTAGGACGCACCGTATAGAAAATAGGCCCATTTGAAGTTTTATCAGTGTTTATTTTGGGACTCAAGGGTAGCATAGCTATGAGCGATAACTTAAATTGACAAGAGGCTCGAGTACTTTATTGTCACAAAATTTCAAGGTTTTATGACGCTCCAGTAAACAGTTACAAGCATTTGATTGTTGCAAACTTTGATAGGTATAGGACGCACAGTATAGAAGTTAGGGCCACTTGAAGTTTTATCAGTGTTTGTTTTGGCGCTCAAGGGTAGCATAGCTATTAGCGATAACTTTAATTGGCAAGAGGCACGAGTACATTATTGTCACAAAATTTCAATCCAGTAAAAAGTTACAAGCATTTTAATTTTGAAAACTTTGATAGGTATAGGACGTACCGTATAGAAGTTAGGACCAGTGTTTGATTTGGGACTCAAGGATAGCATAGCTATGAGCGATAGCTTAAATTGACAAGAGGCACGAGTACTTTATTGTCACAAAATTTCAAGATTTTATGACGTTCCAGTAAAAAGTTACAAGCACTTTAATGTTGCAAACTTTGATAGGTATAGGACGCACCGTATAGAAGTTAAGGCCATTTGAAGCTTTATCAGTATTTTATTTTGGAGTCAAGGTTAGCATAGCTATGAGCGATAACTTTAATTGTCAAGAGGCACGAATACTTTATTGTTACATAATTTCAAGGTTTTATGACGCTCCAGTAAGAAGTTACAAGCATCTGATTGTTACAGACTTTGATAGGTGTAGGACGCCCGTATAGAAGTTAGGGAGATTTGAAGTTTTATCAATGTTTGTTTTGGGACTTAAGGGTAGGATAGCAATGAGCGATAACCTTAATTGGCAAGTCTCACGAATACTTTATTGTCACAAAATTTCAAGGTTTTATTACGATCCAGTAAAAAGTTACAAGCATTTGATTGTTGCAAACTTTGATAGGTATAGGAAGCACCGCATAGAAGTTAGGGCCATTTAAAGTTTTATCAGTGTTTTATTAAGGAGTCAAGGGTAGCATAGCTATGAGCGATAACTTCAATTGACAAGAGGCACGAGTACATTATTGTCACAAAATTTCAATCCAGTAAAAAGTGAATGTTGAAAACTTTGATAGGAAAATGACGTACCGTATAGAAGTTAGGGCCTTTAAAGTTCTAGCAGTGTTTTATTTGGGACTCAAGGGTAGCATAGCTATGAGCGATAGTTTAAATTGACAAGAGGCACGAGTACTTTGTTGTCACAAAATTTCAAGATTTTATTACGCTCCAGTAAAAAGTTACAAGCATTTGATTGTAGCAAACTTTAATAGGTATAAGACGCACCCTATAGAAGTTAGGGCCATCTGAAGTTTTATCAGTGTTTGATTTGGGACTCAAGGGAAGCATAGCTAGGAGCGATAGCTCTAATTGACAAGAAGCTCGACTACTTTATTGTCACAAAATTTCAAGGTTTTATGATGCTCCAGTAAAAAGTTACAAGCATTTGATTGTTGCAAACTTTGATAGGTATAGGACGCACCGTATAGAAGATAGCGCCATTTGAAGTTTTATCACAGGCACGGGTACATTATTGTCACAAAATTTCAATCCAGTAAAAAGTTACAAGCATTTTAATGTTGAAAACTTTGATAGGTATAGGACGTACCGTATAGAAGTTAGGGCCAGTGTTTGATTTGGGACTCCAGGGTAGCATAGCTATGAGCGATAGCTTAAATTGACAAGAGGCACGAGTACTTTATTGTCACAAAATTTCAAGGTTTTATGACGCTCTAGTAAAAAGTTACAAGCACTTGAATGTTGCAAACTTTGATAGGTATAGGACGCACCGTATAGAAGTTAAGGCCATTTAAAGCTTTATCAGTGTTTTATTTTGAAGTCAAGGATAGCATAGCTATGAGCGATAACTTTAATTGTCAAGAGGTACGAATACTTTATTGTCACATAATTTCACGATTTTAAGACGCTCCAGTAAAAAGTTACAAGCATTTGATTGTAGCAAACTTTGATAGGTGTAGGACGCACCGTATAGAAAATAGGTCCATTTGAAGTTTTATCAGTGTTTATTTTGGGACTCAAGGGTAGCATAGCTTTGAGCGATAACTTAAATTGACAAGAGGCTCGAGTACTTTATTGTCACAAAATTTCAAGGTTTTATGACGCTCCAGTAAACAGTTACAAGCATTTGATTGTTGCAAACTTTGATAGGTATAGGACGCACAGTATAGAAGTTAGGGCCACTTGTAGTTTTATCAGTGTTTGTTTTGGCCCTCAAGGGTAGCATAGCTATGAGCGATAACTTTAATTGGCAAGAGGCACGAGTACATTATTGTCACAAAATTTCAATCCAGTAAAAAGTTACAAGCATTTTAATGTTGAAAACTTTGATAGGTATAGGACGTACCGTATAGAAGTTAGGACCAGTGTTTGATTTGGGACTCAAGGATAGCATAGCTATGAGCGATAGCTTAAATTGACAAGAGGCACGAGTACTTTATTGTCACAAAATTTCAAGATTTTATGACGTTCCAGTAAAAAGTTACAAGCATTTAAATGTTGCAAACTTTGATAGGTATAGGACGCACCATATAGAAGTTAGGGCCATTTGAAATTTTATCAGTGTTTGATGTGGGACTCAAGGGTAGCATAGCTATGAGCTATAGCTTAAATTGACAAGAGGCACGAGTAATAAAGTACAAAATTTCAAGGTTTTATGACGCTCCAGTAAAAAGTTACAAGCACTTTAATGTTGCAAACTTTGATAGGTATAGGACGCACCGTATAGAAGTTAAGGCCATTTGAAGCTTTATCAGTGTTTTATTAAGGAGTCAAGGGTAGCATAGCTATGAGCGATAACTTTAATTGACAAGTGGCACGAGTACTTTATTGTCACAAAATTTCAAGGTTTTATGACGCTCCAGTAAAAAGTTACAAGCATTTGAATGTTGCAAACTTTGATAGGTATAGGACGCACCGTATAGAAGTTAAGGCCATTTGAAGCTTTATCAGTGTTTTATTAAGGAGTCAAGGGTAGCATAGCTATGAGCGATAACTTTAATTGTCAAGAGGCACGAATACTTTATTGTCAAAAAATTTCAAGATTTTATGACGCTCCAGTAAAAAGTTACAAGCATTTGATTGTTGCAAACTTTGATAGGTGTAGGCCGCACCGTATAGAAAATAGGGCCATTTGAAGTTTTATCAGTGTTTGTTTTGGGACGCAAGGGTAGCATAGCTATGAGCGATAGCTTAAATTGATAACAGGCTCGAGTACTTTATTGTCGCAAAATTTCAAGGTTTTATGACGCTCCAGGAAAAAGTTACAAGCATTTGATTGTTGCAAACTTTGATAGGTATAGGACGCACTGTATAGAAGTTAGGGCCATTTGAAGTTTTATCAGTGTTTGTTTTGGCGCTCAATGGTATCATAGCTATGAGCGATAACTTCAATTGACAAGAGGCACGAGTACATTATTGTCACAAAATTTCAATCCAGTAAAAAGTTGCAAGCATTTGAATGTTGAAAACTTTGATAGGAAAATGACGTACCGCATAGAAGTTAGGGCCTTTAAAGTTTTAGCAGTGTTTTATTTGGGACTCAAGGGTAGCATAGCTATGAGCGATAGTTTAAATTGACAAGAGGCACGAGTACTTCGTGTCACAAAATTTCAAGATTTTATTACGCTCCAGTAAAAAGTTACAAGCATTTGATTGTAGCAAACTTTAATAGGTATAAGACGCACCCTATAGAAGTTAGGGCCATTTGAAGTTTTATCAGTGTTTGATTTGGGACTCAAGGGAAGCATAGCTAGGAGCGATAGCTCTAATTGACAAGAAGCTCGACTACTTTTTTGTCACAAAATTTCAAGGTTTTATGACGCTCCAGTAAAAAGTTACAAGCATTTGATTGTTGCAAACTTTGATAGGTATAGGACGCACCCTATAGAAGATAGAGCCATTTGAAGTTTTATCAGAGGCACGGGTACATTATTGTCACAAAATTTCAATCCAGTAAAAAGTTACAAGCATTTTAATGTTGAAAAATTTGATAGGTATAGGACGTACCGTATAGAAGTTAGGGCCAGTGTTTGATTTGGGACTCCAGGGTAGCATAGCTATGAGCTATAGCTTAAATTGACAAGAGGCACGAGTACTTTATTGTCACAAAATTTCAAGGTTTTATGACGCTCCAGTAAAAAGTTACAAGCACTTTAATGTTGCAAACTTTGATAGGTATAGGACGCACCGTATAGAAGTTAAGGCCATTTGAAGCTTTATCAGTATTTTATTTTGGAGTCAAGGTTAGCATAGCTATGAGCGATAACTTTAATTGTCAAGAGGCACGAATACTTTATTGTTACATAATTTCAAGGTTTTATGACGCTCCAGTAAAAAGTTACAAGCATCTGATTGTTACAAACTTTGATAGGTGTAGGACGCCCGTATAGAAGTTAGGGAGATTTGAAGTTTTATCAATGTTTGTTTTGGGACTTAAGGGTAGGATAGCAATGAGCGATAACCTTAATTGACAAGTCTCACGAATACTTTATTGTCACAAAATTTCAAGGTTTTATTACGATCCAGTAAAAAGTTACAAGCATTTGATTGTTGCAAACTTTGATAGGTATAGGAAGCACCGTATAGAAGTTAGGGCCATTTGAAGTTTTATCAGTGTTTTATTTTAAAGTCAAGTGTAGCATAGCTATGAGCGATAACTTTAATTGAAAAGTGGCACGAGTACTTTATTGTCACAAAATTTCAAGGTTTTATGACGCTCCAGTAAAAAGTTACAAGCATTTGAATGTTGCAGACTTTGATAGGTATAGGACGCACCGTATAGAAGTTAAGGCCATTTGAAGCTTTATCAGTGTTTTATTAAGGAGTCAAGGGTAGCATAGCTATGAGCGATAACTTTAATTGTCAAGAGGCACGAATACTTTATTGTCAAAAAATTTCAAGATTTTATGACGCTCCAGTAAAAAGTTACAAGCATTTGATTGTTGCAAACTTTGATAGGTGTAGGCCGCACCGTATAGAAGTTAGGGCCATTTGAAGTTTTATCAGTGTTTGTTTTGGCGCTCAATGGTATCATAGCTATGAGCGATAACTTCAATTGACAAGAGGCACGAGTACATTATTGTCACAAAATTTCAATCCAGTAAAAAGTTGCAAGCATTTGAATGTTGAAAACTTTGATAGGAAAATGACGTACCGTATAGAAGTTAGGGCCATTTGAAGTTTTATCAGTGTTTTATTTTAAAGTCAAGTGTAGCATAGCTATGAGCGATAACTTTAATTGAAAAGTGGCACGAGTACTTTATTGTCACAAAATTTCAAGGTTTTATGACGCTCCAGTAAAAAGTTACAAGCATTTGAATGTTGCAGACTTTGATAGGTATAGGACGCACCGTATAGAAGTTAAGGCCATTTGAAGCTTTATCAGTGTTTTATTAAGGAGTCAAGGGTAGCATAGCTATGAGCGATAACTTTAATTGTCAAGAGGCACGAATACTTTATTGTCAAAAAATTTCAAGATTTTATGACGCTCCAGTAAAAAGTTACAAGCATTTGATTGTTGCAAACTTTGATAGGTGTAGGCCGCACCGTATAGAAAATAGGGCCATTTGAAGTTTTATCAGTGTTTGTTTTGGGACGCAAGGGTAGCATAGCTATGAGCGATAGCTTAAATTGATAACAGGCTCGAGTACTTTATTGTCGCAAAATTTCAAGGTTTTATGACGCTCCAGGAAAAAGTTACAAGCATTTGATTGTTGCAAACTTTGATAGGTATAGGACGCACTGTATAGAAGTTAGGGCCATTTGAAGTTTTATCAGTGTTTGTTTTGGCGCTCAATGGTATCATAGCTATGAGCGATAACTTCAATTGACAAGAGGCACGAGTACATTATTGTCACAAAATTTCAATCCAGTAAAAAGTTGCAAGCATTTGAATGTTGAAAACTTTGATAGGAAAATGACGTACCGCATAGAAGTTAGGGCCTTTAAAGTTTTAGCAGTGTTTGATTTGGGACTCAAGGGAAGCATAGCTAGGAGCGATAGCTCTAATTGACAAGAAGCTCGACTACTTTATTGTCACAAAATTTCAAGGTTTTATGACGCTCCAGTAAAAAGTTACAAGCATTTGATTGTTGCAAACTTTGATAGGTATAGGACGCACCGTATAGAAGATAGAGCCATTTGAATTGTATCAGTGTTTGATTTGGGACTCAAGGGTAACATAGCTATGAGCGATAGCTTAAATTGACAAGAGGCACGAGTACTTTATTGTCACAAAATTTGAAGATTTTATGGCGTCCCAGTAAAAAGTTACAAGCATTTAAATGTTGCAAACTTATATAGGTATAGGACGCACCATACAGAAGTTAGGGCCTTTTGAAGTTTTATCACTGTTTGATGTGGGACTGAAGGGTGTGTATAGTAGTAAAAAGTTACAAGCATTTGATTGTTGCAAACTTTGATACTTATAGGACGCACAGTATAGAAGTTAGGACCATTTGAAGTTTTATCAGTGTTTGATGTGGGACTCAATTGTAGCATAGCTATCAGCGATAACTTTAATTGACAAGAGGTACGAGTACTTTATTGTCACAAAATTTCAAGATTTTATGACGCTCCAGTAAAACGTTACAAGCAGTTGATTGTTGCAAACTTTGATAGGTATAGGACGTACCGTATAGAAGTTAGGGCCATTTGAAGTTATATCAGTGTTTTATTTTCGAGTCAAGGGTAGCATAGCTATGAGCGATATCTTAAATTGACAAGAGGCTCGAGTACTTTATTGTCACAAAATTTCACGGTTTTATGACGCTCCAGTAAACAGTTACAAGCATTTGATTGTTGCAAACTTTGATAGGTGTAGGACGCCCCTATAGAAGTTAGGGACATTTGAAGTTTTATCAATGTTTGTTTTGGGACTTAAGGGTAGGATAGCAATGAGCGATAACCTTAATTGACAAGTCTCACGAATACTTTATTGTCACAAAATTTCAAGGTTTTATTACGATCCAGTAAAAAGTTACAAGCATTTGATTATTGCAAACTTTGATAGGTATAGGAAGCACCGTATAGAAGTTAGGGCCATTTGAAGTTTTATCAGTGTTTTATTTTAAAGTCAAGTGTAGCATAGCTATGAGCGATAACTTTAATTGAAAAGTGGCACGAGTATTTTATTGTCACAAAATTTCAAGGTTTTATGACGCTCCAGTAAAAAGTTACAAGCATTTGAATGTTGCAGACTTTGATAGGTATAGGACGCACCGTATAGAAGTTAAGGCCATTTGAAGCTTTATCAGTGTTTTATTAAGGAGTCAAGGGTAGCATAGCTATGAGCGATAACTTTAATTGTCAAGAGGCACGAATACTTTATTGTCAAAAAATTTCAAGATTTTATGACGCTCCAGTAAAAAGTTACAAGCATTTGATTGTTGCAAACTTTGTTAGGTGTAGGCCGCACCGTATAGAAAATAGGGCCATTTGAAGTTTTATCAGTGTTTGTTTTGGGACGCAAGGGTAGCATAGCTATGAGCGATAGCTTAAATTGATAACAGGCTCGAGTACTTTATTGTCGCAAAATTTCAAGGTTTTATGACGCTCCAGGAAAAAGTTACAAGCATTTGATTGTTGCAAACTTTGATAGGTATAGGACGCACTGTATAGAAGTTAGGGCCATTTGAAGTTTTATCAGTGTTTGTTTTGGCGCTCAATGGTATCATAGCTATGAGCGATAACTTCAATTGACAAGAGGCACGAGTACATTATTGTCACAAAATTTCAATCCAGTAAAAAGTTGCAAGTATTTGAATGTTGAAAACTTTGATAGGAAAATGACGTACCGCATAGAAGTTAGGGCCTTTAAAGTTTTAGCAGTGTTTTATTTGGGACTCAAGGGTAGCATAGCTATGAGCGATAGTTTAAATTGACAAGAGGCACGAGTACTTCGTGTCACAAAATTTCAAGATTTTATTACGCTCCAGTAAAAAGTTACAAGCATTTGATTGTAGCAAACTTTAATAGGTATAAGACGCACCCTATAGAAGTTAGGGCCATTTGAAGTTTTATCAGTGTTTGATTTGGGACTCAAGGGAAGCATAGCTAGGAGCGATAGCTCTAATTGACAAGAAGCTCGACTACTTTTTTGTCACAAAATTTCAAGGTTTTATGACGCTCCAGTAAAAAGTTACAAGCATTTGATTGTTGCAAACTTTGATAGGTATAGGACGCACCCTATAGAAGATAGAGCCATTTGAAGTTTTATCAGAGGCACGGGTACATTATTGTCACAAAATTTCAATCCAGTAAAAAGTTACAAGCATTTTAATGTTGAAAACTTTGATAGGTATAGGACGTACCGTATAGAAGTTAGGGCCAGTGTTTGATTTGGGACTCCAGGGTAGCATAGCTATGAGCTATAGCTTAAATTGACAAGAGGCACGAGTACTTTATTGTCACAAAATTTCAAGGTTTTATGACGCTCCAGTAAAAAGTTACAAGCACTTTAATGTTGCAAACTTTGATAGGTATAGGACGCACCGTATAGAAGTTAAGGCCATTTGAAGCTTTATCAGTATTTTATTTTGGAGTCAAGGTTAGCATAGCTATGAGCGATAACTTTAATTGTCAAGAGGCACGAATACTTTATTGTTACATAATTTCAAGGTTTTATGACTCTCCAGTAAAAAGTTACAAGCATCTGATTGTTACAAACTTTGATAGGTGTAGGACGCCCGTATAGAAGTTAGGGAGATTTGAAGTTTTATCAATGTTTGTTTTGGGACTTAAGGGTAGGATAGCAATGAGCGATAACCTTAATTGACAAGTCTCACGAATACTTTATTGTCACAAAATTTCAAGGTTTTATTACGATCCAGTAAAAAGTTACAAGCATTTGATTGTTGCAAACTTTGATAGGTATAGGAAGCACCGTATAGAAGTTAGGGCCATTTGAAGTTTTATCAGTGTTTTATTTTAAAGTCAAGTGTAGCATAGCTATGAGCGATAACTTTAATTGACAAGTGGCACGAGTACTTTATTGTCACAAAATTTCAAGGTTTTATTACGATCCAGTAAAAAGTTACAAGCATTTTAATGTTGAAAACTTTGATAGGTATAGGACGTACCGTATAGAAGTTAGGGCCAGTGTTTGATTTGGGACTCCAGGGTAGCATAGCTATGAGCTATAGCTTAAATTGACAAGAGGCACGAGTACTTTATTGTCACAAAATTTCAAGGTTTTATGACGCTCCAGTAAAAAGTTACAAGCATTTGATTGTTGCAAACTTTGATAGGTGTAGGCCGCACCGTATAGAAGTTAGGGCCATTTGAAGTTTTATCAGTGTTTGTTTTGGCGCTCAATGGTATCATAGCTATGAGCGATAACTTCAATTGACAAGAGGCACGAGTACATTATTGTCACAAAATTTCAATCCAGTAAAAAGTTGCAAGCATTTGAATGTTGAAAACTTTGATAGGAAAATGACGTACCGTATAGAAGTTAGGGCCATTTAAAGTTTTAGCAGTGTTTTATTTGGGACTCAAGGTTAGCATAGCTATGAGCGATAGTTTAAATTGACAAGAGGCACGAGTACTTTGTTGTCACAAAATTTCAAGATTTTATTACGCTCCAGTAAAAAGTTACAAGCATTTGATTGTTGCAAACTTTAATAGGTATAAGACGCACCCTATAGAAGTTAGGGCCATTTGAAGTTTTATCAGTGTTTGATTTGGGACTCAAGGGAAGCATAGCTAGGAGCGATAGCTCTAATTGACAAGAAGCTCGACTACTTTATTGTCACAAAATTTCAAGGTTTTATGACGCTCCAGTAAAAAGTTACAAGCATTTGATTGTTGCAAACTTTGATAGGTATAGGACGCACCGTATAGAAGATAGAGCCATTTGAACTGTATCAGTGTTTGATTTGGGACTCAAGGGTAACATAGCTATGAGCGATAGCTTAAATTGACAAGAGGCACGAGTACTTTATTGTCACAAAATTTGAAGATTTTATGGCGTCCCAGTAAAAAGTTACAAGCATTTAAATGTTGCAAACTTATATAGGTATAGGACGCACCATACAGAAGTTAGGGCCTTTTGAAGTTTTATCACTGTTTGATGTGGGACTGAAGGGTGTGTATAGTAGTAAAAAGTTACAAGCATTTGATTGTTGCAAACTTTGATACTTATAGGACGCACAGTATAGAAGTTAGGACCATTTGAAGTTTTATCAGTGTTTGATGTGGGACTCAATTGTAGCATAGCTATCAGCGATAACTTTAATTGACAAGAGGTACGAGTACTTTATTGTCACAAAATTTCAAGATTTTATGACGCTCCAGTAAAACGTTACAAGCAGTTGATTGTTGCAAACTTTGATAGGTATAGGACGTACCGTATAGAAGTTAGGGCCATTTGAAGTTATATCAGTGTTTTATTTTCGAGTCAAGGGTAGCATAGCTATGAGCGATATCTTAAATTGACAAGAGGCTCGAGTACTTTATTGTCACAAAATTTCACGGTTTTATGACGCTCCAGTAAACAGTTACAAGCATTTGATCGTTGCAAACTTTGATAGGTGTAGGACGCCCCTATAGAAGTTAGGGACATTTGAAGTTTTATCAATGTTTGTTTTGGGACTTAAGGGTAGGATAGCAATGAGCGATAACCTTAATTGACAAGTCTCACGAATACTTTATTGTCACAAAATTTCAAGGTTTTATTACGATCCAGTAAAAAGTTACAAGCATTTGATTATTGCAAACTTTGATAGGTATAGGAAGCACCGTATAGAAGTTAGGGCCATTTGAAGTTTTATCAGTGTTTTATTTTAAAGTCAAGTGTAGCATAGCTATGAGCGATAACTTTAATTGAAAAGTGGCACGAGTACTTTATTGTCACAAAATTTCAAGGTTTTATGACGCTCCAGTAAAAAGTTACAAGCATTTGAATGTTGCAGACTTTGATAGGTATAGGACGCACCGTATAGAAGTTAAGGCCATTTGAAGCTTTATCAGTGTTTTATTAAGGAGTCAAGGGTAGCATAGCTATGAGCGATAACTTTAATTGTCAAGAGGCACGAATACTTTATTGTCAAAAAATTTCAAGATTTTATGACGCTCCAGTAAAAAGTTACAAGCATTTGATTGTTGCAAACTTTGATAGGTGTAGGCCGCACCGTATAGAAAATAGGGCCATTTGAAGTTTTATCAGTATTTGTTTTGGGACTCAAGGGTAGCATAACTATGAGCGATAGCTTAAATTGATAACAGGCTCGAGTACTTTATTGTCACAAAATTTCAAGGTTTTATGACGCTCCAGGAAAAAGTTACAAGCATTTGATTGTTGCAAACTTTGATAGGTATAGGACGCACTGTATAGAAGTTAGGGCCATTTGAAGTTTTATCAGTGTTTGTTTTGGCGCTCAATGGTATCATAGCTATGAGCGATAACTTCAATTGACAAGAGGCACGAGTACATTATTGTCACAAAATTTCAATCCAGTAAAAAGTTGCAAGCATTTGAATGTTGAAAACTTTGATAGGAAAATGACGTACCGTATAGAAGTTAGGGCCATTTAAAGTTTTAGCAGTGTTTTATTTGGGACTCAAGGGTAGCATAGCTATGAGCGATAGTTTAAATTGACAAGAGGCACGACTACTTTATTGTCACAAAATTTCAAGATTTTATGACGCTCCAGTAAAACGTTACAAGCAGTTGATTGTTGCAAACTTTGATAGGTATAGGACGTACCGTATAGAAGTTAGGGCCATTTGAAGTTATATCAGTGTTTTATTTTCGAGTAGCATAGCAAGGGAAGCATAGCTATGAGCGATATCTTAAATTGACAAGAGGCTCGAGTACTTTATTGTCACAAAATTTCACGGTTTTATGACGCTCCAGTAAACAGTTACAAGCATTTGATTGTTGCAAACTTTGATAGGTGTAGGACGCCCGTATAGAAGTTAGGGACATTTGAAGTTTTATCAATGTTTGTTTTGGGACTTAAGGGTAGGATAGCAATGAGCGATAACTTTAATTGACAAGTCTCACGAATACTTTATTGTCACAAAATTTCAAGGTTTTATTACGATCCAGTAAAAAGTTACAAGCATCTGATTGTTACAAACTTTGATAGGTGTAGGACGCCCGTATAGAAGTTAGGGACATTTGAAGTTTTATCAATGTTTGTTTTGGGACTTAAGGGTAGGATAGCAATGAGCGATAACTTTAATTGACAAGTCTCACGAATACTTTATTGTCACAAAATTTCAAGATTTTATGACGCTCCAGTAAAAAGTTACAAGCACTTTAATGTTGCAAACTTTGATAGGTATAGGACGCACCGTATAGAAGTTAAGGCCATTTGAAGCTTTATCAGTATTTTATTTTGGAGTCAAGGGTAGCATAGCTATGAGCGATAACTTTAATTGTCAAGAGGCACGAATACTTTATTGTCACATAATTTCAAGATTTTAAGACGATCCAGTAAAAAGTTACAAGCATTTGATTGTTGCAAACTTTGATAGGTGTAGGCCGCACCGTATAGAAAATAGGGCCATTTGAAGTTTTATCAGTGTTTGTTTTGGGACTCAAGGGTAGCATAGCTATGAGCGATAGCTTAAATTGATAACAGGCTCGAGTACTTTATTGTCACAAAATTTCAAGGTTTTATGACGCTCCAGGAAAAAGTTCCAAGCATTTGATTGTTGCAAACTTTGATAGGTATAGGACGCACAGTATAGAAGTTAGGGCCATTTGAAGTTTTATCAGTGTTTGTTTTGGCGCTCAATGGTATCATAGCTATGAGCGATAACTTCAATTGACAAGAGGCACGAGTACATTATTGTCACAAAATTTCAATCCAGTAAAAAGTTGCAAGCATTTGAATGTTGAAAACTTTGATAGGAAAATGACGTACCGTATAGAAGTTAGGGCCATTTAAAGTTTTAGCAGTGTTTTATTTGGGACTCAAGGGTAGCATAGCTATGAGCGATAGTTTAAATTGACAAGAGGCACGACTACTTTATTGTCACAAAATTTCAAGATTTTATGACGCTCCAGTAAAACGTTACAAGCAGTTGATTGTTGCAAACTTTGATAGGTATAGGACGTACCGTATAGAAGTTAGGGCCATTTGAAGTTATATCAGTGTTTTATTTTCGAGTAGCATAGCAAGGGAAGCATAGCTATGAGCGATATCTTAAATTGACAAGAGGCTCGAGTACTTTATTGTCACAAAATTTCACGGTTTTATGACGCTCCAGTAAACAGTTACAAGCATTTGATTGTTGCAAACTTTGATAGGTGTAGGACGCCCGTATAGAAGTTAGGGACATTTGAAGTTTTATCAATGTTTGTTTTGGGACTTAAGGGTAGGATAGCAATGAGCGATAACTTTAATTGACAAGTCTCACGAATACTTTATTGTCACAAAATTTCAAGGTTTTATTACGATCCAGTAAAAAGTTACAAGCATCTGATTGTTACAAACTTTGATAGGTGTAGGACGCCCGTATAGAAGTTAGGGACATTTGAAGTTTTATCAATGTTTGTTTTGGGACTTAAGGGTAGGATAGCAATGAGCGATAACTTTAATTGACAAGTCTCACGAATACTTTATTGTCACAAAATTTCAAGATTTTATGACGCTCCAGTAAAAAGTTACAAGCACTTTAATGTTGCAAACTTTGATAGGTATAGGACGCACCGTATAGAAGTTAAGGCCATTTGAAGCTTTATCAGTATTTTATTTTGGAGTCAAGGGTAGCATAGCTATGAGCGATAACTTTAATTGTCAAGAGGCACGAATACTTTATTGTCACATAATTTCAAGATTTTAAGACGATCCAGTAAAAAGTTACAAGCATTTGATTGTTGCAAACTTTGATAGGTGTAGGCCGCACCGTATAGAAAATAGGGCCATTTGAAGTTTTATCAGTGTTTGTTTTGGGACTCAAGGGTAGCATAGCTATGAACGATAGCTTAAATTGATAACAGGCTCGAGTACTTTATTGTCACAAAATTTCAAGGTTTTATGACGCTCCAGGAAAAAGTTCCAAGCATTTGATTGTTGCAAACTTTGATAGGTATAGGACGCACAGTATAGAAGTTAGGGCCATTTGAAGTTTTATCAGTGTTTGTTCTGGCGCTCAATGGTATCATAGCTATGAGCGATAACTTTAATTGACAAGAGGCACGAGTACATTATTGTCACAAAATTTCAATCCAGTAAAAAGTTGCAAGCATTTGAATGTTGAAAACTTTGATAGGAAAATGACGTACCGTATAGAAGTTAGGACCATTTGAAGTTTTAGCAGTGTTTTATTTGGGACTCAAGGGTAGCATAGCTATGAGCGATAGTTTAAATTGACAAGAGGCACGAGTACTTTGTTGTCACAAAATTTTAAGGTTTTATGACGCTCCAGTAAAAAGTTACAAGCACGTGAATGTTGCAAGCTTTGATAGGTGTAGGACGCACCGTTTAGAAAATAGGCCCATTAGAAGTTTTATCAGTGTTTATTTTCGGACTCAAGGGTAGCATAGCTATGAGCGATAACTTTAATTGACAAGAGGCTCGAGTACTTTATTGTCGCAAAATTTCAAGGTTTTATGACGCTCCAGTAAAAAGTTACAAGCATTTCATTGTTGCAAACTTTGATAGGTATAAGACGCACCGTTTAGAAGCTAGGGCCATTTGCAGTCTTATCAGTGTTTGATTTGGGACTCAAGAATGGCATACCTATGACCGATAGCTTAAATTGACAAAAGGCACGAATATTTTATTGTTACAAAATTTCAAGATTTTATTACGCTCCAGTAAAAAGTTACAAGCATTTGATTGTTGAAAACTTTGATAGGTATAAGACACACCCTATAGAAGTTAGGGCCATTTGAAGTTTTATCAGTGTTTGATTTGGGACTCAAGGGAAGCATAGCTAGGAGCGATAGCTCTAATTGACAAGAAGCTCGACTACTTTATTGTCACAAAATTTCAAGGTTTTATGACGCTCCAGTAAAAAGTTACAAGCATATGATTGTTGCAAACTTTGATAGGTATAGGACGCACCGTTTAGAAGATAGAGCCATTTGAATTTTATCAGTGTTTGATTTGGGACTCAAGGGTAACACAGCTATGAGCGATAGCTTAAATTGACAAGAGGCACGAGTACTTTATTGTCACAAAATTTGAAGATTTTATGACGTTCCAGTAAAAAGTTACAAGCATTTAAATGTTGCAAACTTATATAGGTATAGGACGCACCATATAGAAGTTAGGGCCTTTTGAAGTTTTATCAGTGTTTGATGTGGGACTCAATTGTAGCATAGCTATCAGCGATAACTTTAATTGACAAGAGGCACGAGTACTTTATTGTCACAAAATTTCAAGATTTTATGACGCTCCAGTAAAAAGTTACAAGCAGTTTATTGTTGCAAACTTTGATAGGTATAGGACGTCCCGTATAGAAGTTAGGGCCATTTGAAGTTATATCAGTGTTTTATTTTGAAGTCAAGGGTAGCATAGCTATGAGCGATATCTTTAATTGATAAGAGGCACGAGTACTTTATTGTCACAAAATTTTAAGGTTTTATGACGCTCCAGTAAAAAGTTACAAGCACTTGAATGTTGCAAACTTTGACAGGCGTAGGACGCACCGTATAGAAAATAGGCCCATTTGAAGTTTTATCAGTGTTTATTTTGGGACTCAAGGGTAGCATAGCTATGAGCGATAACTTTAATTGACAAGAGGCTCGAGTACTTTATTGTCGCAAAATTTCAAGGTTTTATGACGCTCCAGTAAAAAGTTACAAGCATTTCATTGTTGCAAACTTTGATAGGTTTATTACGCACAGTATAGAAGTTAGGGCCATTTGACGTTTTATCAGTGTTTGTTTTGGCGCTCAAGGGTAGCATAGCTATGAGCGATAACTTTAATTGACAAGAGGCACGAGTACATTATTGTCACAAAATTTGAATCCAGTAAAAAGTTGCAAGCATTTCAATGTTGAAAACTTTGATAGGTATAGGACGTACCTTATAGAAGTTAGGGCCATTTGAAGTTTTAGCAGTGTTTGATTTGGGACTCAAAGGTAGCATACCTATGTGCGATAGTTTAAATTGACAAGAGGAACGAGTACTTTGCTGTCACAAAATTTTAAGATTTTATTACGCTCCAGTAAAAAGTTACAAGCATTTGATTGTTGCAAACTTTGATAGGTATAAGACGCACCGTTTAGAAGCTAGGGCCATTTGCAATCTTATCAGTATTTGATTTGGGACTCAAGAATGGCATACCTATGACCGATAGCTTAAATTGACAAAAGGCACGAATACTTTATTGTTACAAAATTTCAAGGTGTTATTACGATCCAGTGAAAAGTTACAAGCATTTGATTGTTGCAAACTTTGATAAGTATAGGAAGCACCGTAAAGAAGTTAGGGCCATCTGAAGTTTTATCAGTATTTTATTTTGGAGTCAAGTGTATCATAGCTATGAGCGATAACTTTAATGGACAAGATGCACGAGTAATTTATTGTCACAAAATTTCAAGGTTTTATGACGCTCCAGTAAAAAGTTACAAGCATTTGAATGTTGCAAACTGTGATAGGTATAGGACGCACCGTACAGAAGTTAAGGCCATTTGAAGCTTTATCAGTGTTTTATTTAGGAGTCAAGGGTAGCATAGCTATGAGCGATAACTTTAATTGTCAAGAGTTACGAATACTTTATTTGTCACAAAATTTCAAGATTTTATGACGCTCCAGTAAAAAGTTACAAGCATTTGATTGTTACAAACCTTGATCGGTATACGACGCCCGTATAGAAGTTAGAGACATTTGAAGTTTTATCACTGTTTGTTTTAGGACTCCAGGGTAGGATAGCAGTGAGCGATAACTTTATTTGACAAGAGGCACGAATACTTTATTGTCACAAAATTTGAAGGTTTTATCACGATCCAGTAAAAATGTACAAGCATTTGAATGTTGCAAGCTTTGATAGGTGTAGGACGCACCGTATAGAAAATAGGGCCATTTGAAGTTTTATCAGTGTTTGTTTTGGGACTCAAGGGTAGCATAGCTATGAGCGATAGCTTAAATTGACAAGAGGCACGAGTACTTTATTGTCACAAAATTTGAAGGTTTTATGACGTCCCAGTAAAAAGTTACAAGCATTTAAATGTTGTAAACTTATATAGGTATAGGACGCACCATACAGAAGTTAGGGCCTTTTGAAGTTTTATCAGTGGTTGATGTGGGACTGAAGGGTGTGTATAGTAGTAAAAAGTTACAAGCATTTGATTGTTGCAAACTTTGATACTTATAGGACGCACAGGATAGAAGTTAGGACCATTTGAAGTTTTATCAGTGTTTGATGTGGGACTCAATTGTAGCATAGCTATCAGCGATAACTTTAATTGACAAGAGGTACGAGTACTTTATTGTCACAAAATTTCAATCCAGTAAAAAGTTGCAAGCATTTGAATGTTGAAAACTTTGATAGGAAAATGACGTACCGTATAGAAGTTAGGGCCATTTAAAGTTTTAGCAGTGTTTTATTTGGGACTCAAGGGTAGCATAGCTATGAGCGATAGTTTAAATTGACAAGAGGCACGAGTACTTTGTTGTCACAAAATTTCAAGATTTTATTACGCTCCAGTAAAAAGTTACAAGCAATTGATTGTTGCAAACTTTAATAGGTATAAGACGCACCCTATAGAAGTTAGGGCCATTTGAAGTTTTATCAGTGTTTGATTTGGGACTCAAGGGAAGCATAGCTAGGAGCGATAGCTCTAATTGACAAGAAGCTCGACTACTTTATTGTCACAAAATTTCAATGTTTTATGACGCTCCAGTAAAAAGTTACAAGCATTTGATTGTTGCAAACTTTGATAGGTATAGGACGCACCGTATAGAAGATAGAGCCATTTGAATTGTATCAGTGTTTGATTTGGGACTCAAGGGTAACATAGCTATGAGCGATAGCTTAAATTGACAAGAGGCACGAGTACTTTATTGTCAGAAAATTTGAAGATTTTATGACGTCCCAGTAAACAGTTACAAGCATTTAAATGTTGCAAACTTATATAGGTATAGGACGCACCATACAGAAGTTAGGGCCTTTTGAAGTTTTATCACTGTTTGATGTGGGACTGAAGGGTGTGTATAGTAGTAAAAAGTTACAAGCATTTGATTGTTGCAAACTTTGATACTTATAGGACGCACAGTATAGAAGTTAGGACCATTTGAAGTTTTATCAGTGTTTGATGTGGGACTCAATTGTAGCATAGCTATCAGCGATAACTTTAATTGACAAGAGGTACGAGTACTTTATTGTCACAAAATTTCAAGATTTTATGACGCTCCAGTAAAACGTTACAAGCAGTTGATTGTTGCAAACTTTGATAGGTATAGGACGTACCGTATAGAAGTTAGGGCCATTTGAAGTTATATCAGTGTTTTATTTTCGAGTAGCATAGCAAGGGAAGCATAGCTATGAGCGATATCTTAAATTGACAAGAGGCTCGAGTACTTTATTGTCACAAAATTTCACGGTTTTATGACGCTCCAGTAAACAGTTACAAGCATTTGATTGTTGCAAACTTTGATAGGTGTAGGACGCCCGTATAGAAGTTAGGGACATTTGAAGTTTTATCAATGTTTGTTTTGGGACTTAAGGGTAGGATAGCAATGAGCGATAACTTTAATTGACAAGTCTCACGAATACTTTATTGTCACAAAATTTCAAGGTTTTATTACGATCCAGTAAAAAGTTACAAGCATCTGATTGTTACAAACTTTGATAGGTGTAGGACGCCCGTATAGAAGTTAGGGACATTTGAAGTTTTATCAATGTTTGTTTTGGGACTTAAGGGTAGGATAGCAATGAGCGATAACTTTAATTGACAAGTCTCACGAATACTTTATTGTCACAAAATTTCAAGATTTTATGACGCTCCAGTAAAAAGTTACAAGCACTTTAATGTTGCAAACTTTGATAGGTATAGGACGCACCGTATAGAAGTTAAGGCCATTTGAAGCTTTATCAGTATTTTATTTTGGAGTCAAGGGTAGCATAGCTATGAGCGATAACTTTAATTGTCAAGAGGCACGAATACTTTATTGTCACATAATTTCAAGATTTTAAGACGATCCAGTAAAAAGTTACAAGCATTTGATTGTTGCAAACTTTGATAGGTGTAGGCCGCACCGTATAGAAAATAGGGCCATTTGAAGTTTTATCAGTGTTTGTTTTGGGACTCAAGGGTAGCATAGCTATGAGCGATAGCTTAAATTGATAACAGGCTCGAGTACTTTATTGTCACAAAATTTCAAGGTTTTATGACGCTCCAGGAAAAAGTTCCAAGCATTTGATTGTTGCAAACTTTGATAGGTATAGGACGCACAGTATAGAAGTTAGGGCCATTTGAAGTTTTATCAGTGTTTGTTCTGGCGCTCAATGGTATCATAGCTATGAGCGATAACTTTAATTGACAAGAGGCACGAGTACATTATTGTCACAAAATTTCAATCCAGTAAAAAGTTGCAAGCATTTGAATGTTGAAAACTTTGATAGGAAAATGACGTACCGTATAGAAGTTAGGACCATTTGAAGTTTTAGCAGTGTTTTATTTGGGACTCAAGGGTAGCATAGCTATGAGCGATAGTTTAAATTGACAAGAGGCACGAGTACTTTGTTGTCACAAAATTTTAAGGTTTTATGACGCTCCAGTAAAAAGTTACAAGCACGTGAATGTTGCAAGCTTTGATAGGTGTAGGACGCACCGTTTAGAAAATAGGCCCATTTGAAGTTTTATCAGTGTTTATTTTCGGACTCAAGGGTAGCATAGCTATGAGCGATAACTTTAATTGACAAGAGGCTCGAGTACTTTATTGTCGCAAAATTTCAAGGTTTTATGACGCTCCAGTAAAAAGTTACAAGCATTTCATTGTTGCAAACTTTGATAGGTATAAGACGCACCGTTTAGAAGCTAGGGCCATTTGCAGTCTTATCAGTGTTTGATTTGGGACTCAAGAATGGCATACCTATGACCGATAGCTTAAATTGACAAAAGGCACGAATATTTTATTGTTACAAAATTTCAAGATTTTATTACGCTCCAGTAAAAAGTTACAAGCATTTGATTGTTGAAAACTTTGATAGGTATAAGACACACCCTATAGAAGTTAGGGCCATTTGAAGTTTTATCAGTGTTTGATTTGGGACTCAAGGGAAGCATAGCTAGGAGCGATAGCTCTAATTGACAAGAAGCTCGACTACTTTATTGTCACAAAATTTCAAGGTTTTATGACGCTCCAGTAAAAAGTTACAAGCATATGATTGTTGCAAACTTTGATAGGTATAGGACGCACCGTTTAGAAGATAGAGCCATTTGAATTTTATCAGTGTTTGATTTGGGACTCAAGGGTAACACAGCTATGAGCGATAGCTTAGATTGACAAGAGGCACGAGTACTTTATTGTCACAAAATTCGAAGATTTTATGACGTTCCAGTAAAAAGTTACAAGCATTTAAATGTTGCAAACTTATATAGGTATAGGACGCACCATATAGAAGTTAGGGCCTTTTGAAGTTTTATCAGTGTTTGATGTGGGACTCAATTGTAGCATAGCTATCAGCGATAACTTTAATTGACAAGAGGCACGAGTACTTTATTGTCACAAAATTTCAAGATTTTATGACGCTCCAGTAAAAAGTTACAAGCAGTTTATTGTTGCAAACTTTGATAGGTATAGGACGTCCCGTATAGAAGTTAGGGCCATTTGAAGTTATATCAGTGTTTTATTTTGAAGTCAAGGGTAGCATAGCTATGAGCGATATCTTTAATTGATAAGAGGCACGAGTACTTTATTGTCACAAAATTTTAAGGTTTTATGACGCTCCAGTAAAAAGTTACAAGCACTTGAATGTTGCAAACTTTGACAGGCGTAGGACGCACCGTATAGAAAATAGGCCCATTTGAAGTTTTATCAGTGTTTATTTTGGGACTCAAGGGTAGCATAGCTATGAGCGATAACTTTAATTGACAAGAGGCTCGAGTACTTTATTGTCGCAAAATTTCAAGGTTTTATGACGCTCCAGTAAAAAGTTACAAGCATTTCATTGTTGCAAACTTTGATAGGTTTATTACGCACAGTATAGAAGTTAGGGCCATTTGAAGTTTTATCAGTGTTTGTTTTGGCGCTCAAGGGTAGCATAGCTATGAGCGATAACTTTAATTGACAAGAGGCACGAGTACATTATTGTCACAAAATTTGAATCCAGTAAAAAGTTGCAAGCATTTCAATGTTGAAAACTTTGATAGGTATAGGACGTACCTTATAGAAGTTAGGGCCATTTGAAGTTTTAGCAGTGTTTGATTTGGGACTCAAAGGTAGCATACCTATGTGCGATAGTTTAAATTGACAAGAGGAACGAGTACTTTGCTGTCACAAAATTTTAAGATTTTATTACGCTCCAGTAAAAAGTTACAAGCATTTGATTGTTGCAAACTTTGATAGGTATAAGACGCACCGTTTAGAAGCTAGGGCCATTTGCAATCTTATCAGTATTTGATTTGGGACTCAAGAATGGCATACCTATGACCGATAGCTTAAATTGACAAAAGGCACGAATACTTTATTGTTACAAAATTTCAAGGTGTTATTACGATCCAGTGAAAAGTTACAAGCATTTGATTGTTACAAACCTTGATCGGTATACGACGCCCGTATAGAAGTTAGAGACATTTGAAGTTTTATCACTGTTTGTTTTAGGACTCCAGGGTAGGATAGCAGTGAGCGATAACTTTATTTGACAAGAGGCACGAATACTTTATTGTCACAAAATTTGAAGGTTTTATCACGATCCAGTAAAAAGGTACAAGCATTTGAATGTTGCAAGCTTTGATAGGTGTAGGACGCACCGTATAGAAAATAGGGCCATTTGAAGTTTTATCAGTGTTTGTTTTGGGACTCAAGGGTAGCATAGCTATGAGCGATAGCTTAAATTGACAAGAGGCACGAGTACTTTATTGTCACAAAATTTGAAGGTTTTATGACGTCCCAGTAAAAAGTTACAAGCATTTAAATGTTGCAAACTTATATAGGTATAGGACGCACCATACAGAAGTTAGGGCCTTTTGAAGTTTTATCAGTGGTTGATGTGGGACTGAAGGGTGTGTATAGTAGTAAAAAGTTACAAGCATTTGATTGTTGCAAACTTTGATACTTATAGGACGCACAGGATAGAAGTTAGGACCATTTGAAGTTTTATCAGTGTTTGATGTGGGACTCAATTGTAGCATAGCTATCAGCGATAACTTTAATTGACAAGAGGTACGAGTACTTTATTGTCACAAAATTTCAAGATTTTATGACGCTCCAGTAAAACGTTACAAGCAGTTGATTGTTGCAAACTTTGATAGGTATAGGACGTACCGTATAGAAGTTAGGGCCATTTGAAGTTATATCAGTGTTTTATTTTGGAGTCAAGGGTAGCATAGCTATGAGCGATATCTTAAATTGACAAGAGGCTCGAGTACTTTATTGTCACAAAATTTCACGGTTTTATGACGCTCCAGTAAACAGTTACAAGCATTTGATTGTTGCAAACTTTGATAGGTATAGGACGAACAGTGTGGAAGTTAGGGCCACTTGAAGTTTTATCAGTGTTTGTTTTGGCGCTCAAGGGTAGCATAGCTATGAGCGATAACTTTAATTGGCAAGAGGCACGAGTACATTATTGTCACAAAATTTCAATCCAGTAAAAAGTTACAAGCATTTTAATGTTGAAAACTTTGATAGGTATAGGACGTACCGTATAGAAGTTAGGACCAGTGTTTGATTTGGGACTCAAGGGTAGCATAGCTATGAGCGATAGCTTAAATTGACAAGAGGCACGAGTACTTTATTGTCACAAAATTTCAAGATTTTATGACGCTCCAGTAAAAAGTTACAAGCACTTTAATGTTGCAAACTTTGATAGGTATAGGACGCACCGTATAGAAGTTAAGGCCATTTGAAGCTTTATCAGTGTTTGATTTGGGACTCAAGGGCAGCATAGCTATGAGCGATAGCTTAAATTGACAAGAGGCACGAATACTTTATTGTCACATAATTTCAAGGTTTTATGACGCTCCAGTAAAAAGTTACAAGCATCTGATTGTTCCAAACTTTGATAGGTGTAGGATGCCCGTATAGAAGTTAGGGACATTTGAAGTTTTATCAATGTTTGTTTTGGGACTTAAGGGTAGGATAGCAATGAGCGATAACTTTAATTGACAAGTCTCACGAATACTTTATTGTCACAAAATTTCAAGATTTTATGACGCTCCAGTAAAAAGTTACAAGCACTTTAATGTTGCAAACTTTGATAGGTATAGGACGCACCGTATAGAAGTTAAGGCCATTTGAAGCTTTATCAGTATTTTATTTTGGAGTCAAGGGTAGCATAGCTATGAGCGATAGCTTAAATTGATAACAGGCTCGAGTACTTTATTGTCACAAAATTTCAAGGTTTTATGACGCTCCAGGAAAAAGTTCCAAGCATTTGATTGTTGCAAACTTTGATAGGTATAGGACGCACAGTATAGAAGTTAGGGCCATTTGAAGTTTTATCAGTGTTTGTTCTGGCGCTCAATGGTATCATAGCTATGAGCGATAACTTTAATTGACAAGAGGCACGAGTACATTATTGTCACAAAATTTCAATCCAGTAAAAAGTTGCAAGCATTTGAATGTTGAAAACTTTGATAGGAAAATGACGTACCGTATAGAAGTTAGGACCATTTGAAGTTATAGCAGTGTTTTATTGTGTTATAGCAGTGTTGAAGTTATAGCAGTGTTTTTATTATAGCGTAGCATAGCTATGAGCGATAGTTTAAATTGACAAGAGGCACGAGTACTTTGTTGTCACAAAATTTCAAGGTTTTATGACGCTCCAGTAAAAAGTTACAAGCACTTGAATGTTGCAAGCTTTGATAGGTGTAGGACGCACCGTTTAGAAAATTGGCCCATTTGAAGTTTTATCAGTGTTTATTTTCGGACTCAAGGGTAGCATAGCTATTAACGATAACTTTAATTGACAAGAGGCTCGAGTACTTTATTGTCGCAAAATTTCAAGGTTTTATGACGCTCCAGTAAAAAGTTACAAGCATTTCATTGTTGCAAACTTTGATAGGTATAAGACGCACCGTTTAGAAGCTAGAGCCATTTGCAGTCTTATCAGTGTTTGATTTGGGACTCAAGAATGGCATACCTATGACCGATAGCTTAAATTGACAAAAGGCACGAATATTTTATTGTTACAAAATTTCAAGATTTTATTACGCTCCAGTAAAAAGTTACAAGCATTTGATTGTTGAAAACTTTGATAGGTATAAGACGCACCCTATAGAAGTTAGGGCCATTTGAAGTTTTATCAGTGTTTGATTTGGGACTCAAGGGAAGCATAGCTAGGAGCGATAGCTCTAATTGACAAGAAGCTCGACTACTTTATTGTCACAAAATTTCAAGGTTTTATGACGCTCCAGTAAAAAGTTACAAGCATTTGATTGTTGCAAACTTTGATAGGTCTAGGACGCACCGTTTAGAAGATAGAGCCATTTGAATTTTATCAGTGTTTGATTTGGGACTCAAGGCTAACATAGCTATGAGCGATAGCTTAAATTGACAAGAGGCACGAGTACTTTATTGTCACAAAATTTGAAGATTTTATGACGTTCCAGTAAAAAGTTACAAGCATTTAAATGTTGCAAACTTATATAGGTATAGAACGCACCATATAGAAGTTAGGGCCTTTTGAAGTTTTATCAGTGTTTGATGTGGGACTCAATTATAGCATAGCTATCAGCGATAACTTTAATTGACAAGAGGCACGAGTACTTTATTGTCACAAAATTTCAAGATTTTATGACGCTCCAGTAAAAAGTTACAAGCAGTTTATTGTTGCAAACTTTGATAGGTATAGGACGTACCGTATAGAAGTTAGGGCCATTTGAAGTTATATCAGTGTTTTATTTTGAAGTCAAGGGTAGCATAGCTATGAGCGATATCTTTAATTGATAAGAGGCACGAGTACTTTATTGTCACAAAATTTTAAGGTTTTATGACGCTCCAGTAAAAAGTTACAAGCACTTGAATGTTGCAAACTTTGATAGGTGTAGAACGCACCGTATAGAAAATAGGCCCATCTGAAGTTTTATCAGTGTTTATTGTGGGACTCAAGGGCAGCATAGCTATGAGCGATAACTTTAATTGACAAGAGGCTGGAGTACTTTATTGTCGCAAAATTTCAAGGTTTTATGACGCTCCAGTAAAAAGTTACAAGCATTTCATTGTTGCAAACTTTGATAGGTATATTACGCACAGTATAGAAGTTAGGGCCATTTGAAGTTTTATCAGTGTTTGTTTTGGCGCTCAAGGGTAGCATAGCTATGAGCGATAACTTTAATTGACAAGAGGCACGAGTACATTATTGTCACAAAATTTCAATCCAGTAAAAAGTTGCAAGCATTTCAATGTTGAAAACTTTGATAGGTATAGGACGTACCTTATAGAAGTTAGGGCCATTTGAAGTTTTAGCAGTGTTTGATTTGGGACTCAAGGGTAGCATAGCTATGAGCGATAGTTTAAATTGACAAGAGGCACGAGTACTTTGTTGTCACAAATTTTAAAGATTTTATTACCCTCCAGTAAAAAGTTACAAGCATTTGATTGTTGCAAACTTTGATAGGTATAGGCCGCACCGTATAGAAGTTAGGGTCATTTGAAGTTTTATCAGTGTTTGATTTGGGACTCAAGGGAAGCATAGCTAGGAGCGATAGCTTAAATTGACAAGAGGCTCGACTACTTTATTGTCACAAAATTTCAAGGTTTTATGACGCTCCAGTTAAAAATTAACAAGCATTTGATTGTTGCAAACTTTGATAGGTATAGGACGCACCGTATAGAAAATAGGGCCATTTGAATTTTATCAGTGTTTGTTTTGGGACTCAAGGGTAGCATAGCTATGAGCGATAACTTTAATTGACAAGAGGCCCGAGTACTTTATTGTCACAAAATTTCAAGATTTTATGACGCTCCAGTAAAAAGTTACAAGCATTTGATTGTTGCAAACTCTGATAAGTATAGGACGCACCGTATAGAAGTTAGGGCCATTTTAAATTTTATCAATGTTTGTTTTGGCGCTCAAGGGTAGCATAGCTATGAGCGATAACTTTAATTGAAAAGAGGCACGAGTACTTTATTGTCACAAAATTTCAAGATTTTATGACTCTCCTGTAAAAAGTTACGAGCATTTGATTGTTGCAAACTGTGATAGGTATAAGACGCACCGTTTAGAAGCTAGGGCCATTTGCAGTTTTATCAGTGTTTGATTTGGGACTCAAGAATAGCATACCTATGACCGATAGCTTAAATTAACAAGAGGCACGAATACTTTATTGTTACAAAATGTCAAGGTTTTTTTACGATCCAGTGAAAAGTTACAAGCATTTGATTGTTGCAAACTTTGATAGGTATAGGAAGCACCGTATAGAAGTTAGGGCGATAACTTTAATTGACAAGAGGCACGAGAAATTTATTGTCACAAAATTTCAAGGTTTTATGACGCTCCAGTAAAAAGTTACAAGCATTTGAATGTTGCAAACTTTGATAGGTATAGGACGCACCGTATAGAAGTTAAGGCCATTTGAAGCTTTATCAGTGTTTTATTTAGGAGTCAAGGGTAGCATAGCTATGAGCGATAACTTTAATTGTCAAGAGGTACGAATACTTTATTTGTCACAAAATTTCAAGATTTTATGACGCTCCAGTAAAAAGTTACAAGCATTTGATTGTTACAAACCTTGATAGGTGTAGGCCGCCCGTATAGAAGTTAGAGACATTTGAAGTTTTATCACTGTTTGTTTTGGGACTCAAGGGTAGGATAGCAATGAGCGATAACTTTATTTGACAAGAGGCACGAATACTTTAAGGTTACAAAATTTCAAGGTTTTATTACGATCCAGTAAAAAGTTACAAGCATTTGAATGTTGCAATCTTTGATAGGTGTAGGACGCACCGTATAGAAAAGAGGGCCATTTGAAGTTTTATCAGTGTTTGTTTTGGGGCTCAAGGGTAGCATAGCTATGAGCGATGACTTTAATTGGCAAGAGGCACGAGTACATTATTGTCACAAAATTTCAATCCGGTAAAAAGTTGCAACCATTTGAATGTTGAAAACTTTGACAGGTATAGGACGTACCGTATAGAAGTTAGGGCCAGTGTTTGATTTGGGACTCAAGGGTAGCATAGCTATGAGCGATAGCTTAAATAGCCAAGAGGCACGAGTACTTTATTGTCACAAGATTTCAAGATTTTATGACGTTCCAGTAAAATGTTACAAGCATTTAAATGTTGCAAACTTTGATAGGTATAGGACGCACCATATAGAAGTTAGGGCCATTTGAAGTTTTATCAGTGTTTAATGTGGGACTCAAGGGTAGCATAGCTATGAGCGATAGCTTAAATTGACAAGAGGCACGAGTACTTTATTGTCACAAAATTTCAAGGTTTTATGACGCTCCAGTAAAAAGTTACAAGCACTTTAATGTTGCAAACTTTGATAGGTATAGGACGCACCGTGTAGAAGTTACGGCCATTTGAAGCTTTATCAGTGTTTTATTTTGGAGTCAAGGGTAGCATAGCTATGAGCGATAACTTTAATTGACAAGTGGCACGAGTACTTTATTGTCACAAAATTTCAAGGTTTTATGACGCTCCAGTAAAAAGTTACAAGCATTTGAATGTTGCAAACTTTGATAGGTATAAGACGCACCGTATAGAAGTTAAGGCCATTTGAAGCTTTATCAGTGTTTTATTTAGGAGTCAGGGGTAGCATAGCTATGAGCGATAACTTTAATTGTCAAGAGGCACGAATACTTTATTGTCACAAAATTTCAAGATTTTATGACGCTCCAGTAAAAAGTTACAAGCATTTGATTGTTGCAAACTTTGATAGGTGTAGGCCGCACCGTATAGAAAATAGGGCAATTTGAAGTTTAATCAGTGTTTGTTTTGGGACTCAAGGGTAGCATAGCTATGAGCGATAGCTTAAATTGATAACAGGCTCGAGTACTTTATTGTCACAAAATTTCAAGGTTTTATGACGCTCCAGGAAAAAATTACAAGCATTTGATTGTTGCAAACTTTGATAGGCATAGGACGCACAGTATAGAAGTTAGGGCCATTTGAAGTTTTATCAGTGTTTGTTTTGGCGCTCAAGGGTAGCATAGCTATGAGCGATAACTTTAATTGGCAAGAGGCACGAGTACATTATTGTCACACAATTTCAATCCAGTAAAAAGTTGCAAGCATTTGAATGTTGAAAACTTTGATAGGTATGGGACGTACCTTATAGAAGTTAGGGCCATTTGAAGTTTTAGCAGTGTTTGATTTGGGACTCAAGGGTAGCATAGCTATGAGCGATAGTTTAAATTGACAAGAGGCACGAGTACTTTGTTGTCACAAATTTTAAAGATTTTATTACCCTCCAGTAAAAAGTTACAAGCATTTGATTGTTGCAAACTTTGATAGGTATAGGCCGCACCGTATAGAAGTTAGGGCCATTTGAAGTTTTATCAGTGTTTGATTTGGGACTCAAGGGAAGCATAGCTAGGAGCGATAGCTTAAATTGACAAGAGGCTCGACTACTTTATTGTCACAAAATTTCAAGATTTTATGACGCTCCAGTAAAAAGTTACAAGCATTTGCTTGTTGCAAACTCTGATAAGTATAGGACGCACCGTATAGAAGTTAGGGCCATTTTAAATTTTATCAATGTTTGTTTTGGCGCTCAAGGGTAGCATAGCTATGAGCGATAACTTTAATTGAAAAGAGGCACGAGTACTTTATTGTCACAAAATTTCAAGATTTTATGACTCTCCTGTAAAAAGTTACGAGCATTTGATTGTTGCAAACTGTGATAGGTATAAGACGCACCGTTTAGAAGCTAGGGCCATTTGCAGTTTTTTCAGTGTTTGATTTGGGACTCAAGAATAGCATACCTATGACCGATAGCTTAAATTAACAAGAGGCACGAATACTTTATTGTTACAAAATGTCAAGGTTTTTTTACGATCCAGTGAAAAGTTACAAGCATTTGATTGTTGCAAACTTTGATAGGTATAGGAAGCACCGTATAGAAGTTAGGGCCATTTGAAGTTTTATCAGTGTTTTCTTTTGGAGTCAAGTGTAGCTATGAGCGATAACTTTAATTGACAAGAGGCACGAAAAATTTATTGTCACAAAATTTCAAGGTTTTATGACGCTCCAGTAAAAAGTTACAAGCATTTGAATGTTGCAAACTTTGATAGGTATAGGACGCACCGTATAGAAGTTAAGGCCATTTGAAGCTTTATCAGTGTTTTATTTAGGAGTCAAGGGTAGCATAGCTATCAGCGATGACTTTAATTGGCAAGAGGCACGAGTACATTATTGTCACAAAATTTCAATCCAGTAAAAAGTTGCAACCATTTGAATGTTGAAAACTTTGACAGGTATAGGACGTACCGTATAGAAGTTAGGGCCAGTGTTTGATTTGGGACTCAAGGGTAGCATAGCTATGAGCGATAGCTTAAATTGACAAGAGGCACGAGTACTTTATTGTCAAAAAATTTCAAGGTTTTATGACGCTCCAGTAAAAAGTTACAAGCACTTTAATGTTGCAAACTTTGATAGGTATAGGACGCACCGTATAGAAGTTAAGGCCATTTGAAGCTTTATCAGTGTTTTATTTTGGAGTCAAGGGTAGCATAGCTATGAGCGATAACTTTAATTGACAAGTGGCACGAGTACTTTATTGTCACAAAATTTCAAGGTTTTATGACGCTCCAGTAAAAAGTTACAAGCATTTGAATGTTGCAAACTTTGATAGGTATAAGACGCACCGTATAGAAGTTAAGGCCATTTGAAGCTTTATCAGTGTTTTATTTAGGAGTCAAGGGTAGCATAGCTATGAGCGATAACTTTAATTGTCAAGAGGCACGAATACTTTATTGTCACAAAATTTCAAGATTTTATGACGCTCCAGTAAAAAGTTACAAGCATTTGATTGTTGCAAACTTTGATAGGTGTAGGCCGCACCGTATAGAAAATAGGGCCATTTGAAGTTTAATCAGTGTTTGTTTTGGGACTCAAGGGTAGCATAGCTATGAGCGATAGCTTAAATTGATAACAGGCTCGAGTACTTTATTGTCACAAAATTTCAAGGTTTTATGACGCTCCAGGAAAAAATTACAAGCATTTGATTGTTGCAAACTTTGATAGGCATAGGACGCACAGTATAGAAGTTAGGGCCATTTGAAGTTTTATCAGTGTTTGTTTTGGCGCTCAAGGGTAGCATAGCTATGAGCGATAACTTTAATTGGCAAGAGGCACGAGTACATTATTGTCACACAATTTCAATCCAGTAAAAAGTTGCAAGCATTTGAATGTTGAAAACTTTGATAGGTATAGGACGTACCTTATAGAAGTTAGGGCCATTTGAAGTTTTAGCAGTGTTTGATTTGGGACTCAAGGGTAGCATAGCTATGACCGATAGCTTAAATTGATAACAGGCTCGAGTACTTTATTGTCACAAAATTTCAAGGTTTTATGACGCTCCAGGAAAAAATTACAAGCATTTGATTGTTGCAAACTTTGATAGGTATAGGCCGCACCGTATAGAAGTTAGGGCCATTTGAAGTTTTATCAGTGTTTGATTTGGGACTCAAGCGAAGCATAGCTAGGAGCGATAGCTTAAATTGACAAGAGGCTCGACTACTTTATTGTCACAAAATTTCAAGGTTTTATGACGCTCCAGTAAAAAGTTACAAGCATTTGATTGTTGCAAACTTTGATAGGTATAGGACGCACTGTATAGAAAATAGGGCCATTTAAATTTTATCAGTGTTTGTTTTGGGACTCAAGGGTAGCATAGCTATGAGCGATAACTTTAATTGACAAGAGGCCCGAGTACTTTATTGTCACAAAATTTCAAGATTTTATGACGCTCCAGTAAAAAGTTACAAGCATTTGATTGTTGCAAACTCTGATAAGTATAGGACGCACCGTATAGAAGTTAGGGCCATTTTAAATTTTATCAATGTTTGTTTTGGCGCTCAAGGGTAGCATAGCTATGAGCGATAACTTTAATTGAAAAGAGGCACGAGTATTTTATTGTCACAAAATTTCAAGATTTTATGACTCTCCTGTAAAAAGTTACGAGCATTTGATTGTTGCAAACTGTGATAGGTATAAGACGCACCGTTTAGAAGCTAGGGCCATTTGCAGTTTTATCAGTGTTTGATTTGGGACTCAAGAATAGCATACCTATGACCGATAGCTTAAATTAACAAGAGGCACGAATACTTTATTGTTACAAAATGTCAAGGTTTTTTTACGATCCAGTGAAAAGTTACAAGCATTTGATTGTTGCAAACTTTGATAGGTATAGGAAGCACCGTATAGAAGTTAGGGCGATAACTTTAATTGACAAGAGGCACGAGAAATTTATTGTCACAAAATTTCAAGGTTTTATGACGCTCCAGTAAAAAGTTACAAGCATTTGAATGTTGCAAACTTTGATAGGTATAGGACGCACCGTATAGAAGTTAAGGCCATTTGAAGCTTTATCAGTGTTTTATTTAGGAGTCAAGGGTAGCATAGCTATGAGCGATAACTTTAATTGTCAAGAGGTACGAATACTTTATTTGTCACAAAATTTCAAGATTTTATGACGCTCCAGTAAAAAGTTACAAGCATTTGATTGTTACAAACCTTGATAGGTGTAGGATGCCCGTATAGAAGTTAGAGACATTTGAAGTTTTATCACTGTTTGTTTTGGGACTCAAGGGTAGGATAGCAATGAGCGATAACTTTATTTGACAAGAGGCACGAATACTTTATTTTGTAGAAAATTTCAAGGTTTTATTACGATCCAGTAAAAAGTTACAAGCATTTGAATGTTGCAATCTTTGATAGGTGTAGGACGCACCGTATAGAAAAGAGGGCCATTTGAAGTTTTATCAGTGTTTGTTTTGGGGCTCAAGGGTAGCATAGCTATGAGCGATGACTTTAATTGGCAAGAGGCACGAGAACATTATTGTCACAAAATTTCAATCCAGTAAAAAGTTGCAACCATTTGAATGTTGAAAACTTTGACAGGTATAGGACGTACCGTATAGAAGTTAGGGCCAGTGTTTGATTTGGGACTCAAGGGTAGCATAGCTATGAGCGATAGCTTAAATTGCCACGAGGCACGAGTACTTTATTGTCACAAAATTTCAAGATTTTATGACGTTCCAGTAAAATGTTACAAGCATTTAAATGTTGCAAACTTTGATAGGTATAGGCCGCACCGTATAGAAGTTAGGGCCATTTGAAGTTTTATCAGTGTTTGATTTGGGACTCAAGCGAAGCATAGCTAGGAGCGATAGCTTAAATTGACAAGAGGCTCGACTACTTTATTGTCACAAAATTTCAAGGTTTTATGACGCTCCAGTAAAAAGTTACAAGCATTTGATTGTTGCAAACTTTGATAGGTATAGGACGCACTGTATAGAAAATAGGGCCATTTAAATTTTATCAGTGTTTGTTTTGGGACTCAAGGGTAGCATAGCTATGAGCGATAACTTTAATTGACAAGAGGCCCGAGTACTTTATTGTCACAAAATTTCAAGATTTTATGACGCTCCAGTAAAAAGTTACAAGCATTTGATTGTTGCAAACTCTGATAAGTATAGGACGCACCGTATAGAAGTTAGGGCCATTTTAAATTTTATCAATGTTTGTTTTGGCGCTCAAGGGTAGCATAGCTATGAGCGATAACTTTAATTGAAAAGAGGCACGAGTACTTTATTGTCACAAAATTTCAAGATTTTATGACTCTCCTGTAAAAAGTTACGAGCATTTGATTGTTGCAAACTGTGATAGGTATAAGACGCACCGTATAGAAGTTAAGGCCATTTGAAGCTTTATCAGTGTTTTATTTAGGAGTCAAGGGTAGCATAGCTATGAGCGATAACTTTAATTGTCGAGAGGTACGAATACTTTATTTGTCACAAAATTTCAAGATTTTATGACGCTCCAGTAAAAAGTTACAAGCATTTGATTGTTACAAACCTTGATAGGTGTAGGACGCCCGTATAGAAGTTAGAGACATTTGAAGTTTTATCACTGTTTGTTTTGGGACTCAAGGGTAGGATAGCAATGAGCGATAACTTTATTTGACAAGAGGCACGAATACTTTATTTTGTAGAAAATTTCAAGGTTTTATTACGATCCAGTAAAAAGTTACAAGCATTTGAATGTTGCAATCTTTGATAGGTGTAGGACGCACCGTATAGAAAAGAGGGCCATTTGAAGTTTTATCAGTGTTTGTTTTGGGGCTCAAGGGTAGCATAGCTATGAGCGATGACTTTAATTGGCAAGAGGCACGAGTACATTATTGTCACAAAATTTCAATCCAGTAAAAAGTTGCAACCATTTGAATGTTGAAAACTTTGACAGGTATAGGACGTACCGTATAGAAGTTAGGGCCAGTGTTTGATTTGGGACTCAAGGGTAGCATAGCTATGAGCGATAGCTTAAATTGCCAAGAGGCACGAGTACTTTATTGTCACAAAATTTCAAGATTTTATGACGTTCCAGTAAAATGTTACAAGCATTTAAATGTTGCAAACTTTGATAGGTATAGGACGCACCATATAGATGTTAGGGCCATTTGAAGTTTTATCAGTGTTTGATGTAGGACTCAAGGGTAGCATAGCTATGAGCGATAGCTTAAATTGACAAGAGGCACGAGAACTTTATTGTCACAAAATTTCAAGGTTTTATGACGCTCCAGTAAAAAGTTACAAGCACTTTAATGTTGCAAACTTTGATAGGTATAGGACGCACCGTATAGAAGTTAAGGCCATTTGAAGCTTTATCAGTGTTTTATTTTGGAGTCAAGGGTAGCATAGCTATGAGCGATAACTTTAATTGACAAGTGGCACGAGTTCTTTATTGTCACAAAATTTCAAGGTTTTATGACGCTCCAGTAAAAAGTTACAAGCATTTGAATGTTGCAAACTTTGATAGGTATAAGACGCACCGTATAGAAGTTAAGGCCATTTGAAGCTTTATCAGTGTTTTATTTAGGAGTCAAGGGTAGCATAGTTATGAGCGATAACTTTAATTGTCAAGAGGCACGAATACTTTATTGTCACAAAATTTCAAGATTTTATGACGCTCCAGTAAAAAGTTACAAGCATTTGATTGTTGCAAACTTTGATAGGTGTAGGCCGCACCGTATAGAAAATAGGGCCATTTGAAGTTTAATCAGTGTTTGTTTTGGGACTCAAGGGTAGCATAGCTATGAGCGATAGCTTAAATTGATAACAGGCTCGAGTACTTTACTGTCACAAAATTTCAAGGTTTTATGACGCTCCAGGAAAAAATTACAAGCATTTGATTGTTGCAAACTTTGATAGGCATACGACGCACCGTATAGAAGTTAGGGCCATTTGAAGTTTTATCAGTGTTTGTTTTGGCGCTCAATGGTATCATAGCTATGAGCGATAACTTTAATTGGCAAGAGGCACGAGTACATTATTGTCACAAAATTTCAATCCAGTAAAAAGTTGCAAGCATTTGAATGTTGAAAACTTTGATAGTTATAGGACGTACCGTATAGAAGTTAGGGCCATTTGAAGTTTTAGCATTGTTTGATTTGGGACTCAAGGGTAGCATAGCTATGAGCGATAACTTTAATTGACAAGTGGCACGAGTACTTTATTGTCACAAAATTTCAAGTTTTTATGACTCTCCTGTAAAAAATTACACGCATTAGATTGTTGCAAACTTTGATAGTTATAGGACGTACCGTATAAAAGTTATGGCCATTTGAAGTTTAATCAGTGTTTTATTTTGGAGTCAAGTAAAGCATAGCTATGAGCGATAACTTTAATTGACAAGAGCCACGAGTACTTTATTGTCACAAAATTTCAAGATTTTATGACGCTCCAGTAAAAAGTTACAAGCATTTGATTGTTACAAACTTTGATAGGTGTAGCACGCCCGTATAGAAGTTAGGGACATTTGAATTTTTATCACTGATTGTTTTGGGACTCAAGGGTAGAATAGCAATGAGCGATAACTTTAATTGACAAGATGCTCGAGTACTTTATTGTCAGCAAATTTCAAAGTTTTATGACGCTCCAGTAAACAGTTACAAGCATTTGATTGTTGCAAACTTTGATAGGTATAGGACGCACAGTATAGAAGTTAGGGCCATTTGAAGTCTTATCAGTGTTTTTTTTTGAGTCAAGGTTAGCATAGCTATGAGCGATAGCTTAAATTGACAAGAGGCACAAGTATTTTATTGTCACAAAATTTCAAGATTTTATGACGCTCCAGTAAAAACTTACAAACATTTGATTGTTGCAAACTTTGATAGGTATAGGACGCACCGTATAGAAGTTAGGGCCATTTTAAGTTTTATCAGTGTTTGATTTGGGACTTAAGGGTAGCATAGCTATGAGCGATTGCTTAAATTGACAAGAGGCTCGAGTACTTTATTGTCACAAAATTTCAAGGTTTTATGACGCTCACAAGCATTTTATTGTTGCAAACTTTTATAGGTATAGGACGCACCGTATAGAAGTTAGGGCCATTTGAATTTTATCAGTGTTTGATATGGGACTCAAGGGTAGCATAGCTTAAATTGACAAGAGGCACGATAAATTTATTGTCACAAAATTTCAAGATTTTATGACGCTCCAGTAAAAAGTTACAAGCATGTGATTGTTGCAAACTTTGATAGGTGTAGGACATACCATATAGAAGTTAGGGCCATTTGAAGTTTTTAACAGTGTTTGTTTTGGGACTCAAGGGTAGCATAGCTATGAGCGATAGCTTAAATTGATAAGAGACTCGAGTACTTTATTGTCACAAAATTTCAAGATTTTATGACGCTCCAGTAAAAAGTTACAAGCATGTAATTGTTGCAAACTTTGATAGGTGTAGGATGCACCATATAGAAGTTAGAGCCATTTGAAGTTTTGTCAGTGTTTGTTTTGTGACTCAAGGGTAGCATAGCTATAAGCGATAGCTTAAATTGACAAGAGGCACGTATATTTTATTGTCAGAAAATTTCAAGATTTTATGACGCTCCAGTAAAAACTTACAAGCATTTGATTGTTACAAACTTTGGTAGGTGTAGGACGCCCGTATAGAAGTTAGGGACATTTGAAGTTTTATCACTGATTGTTTTGGGACTCAAGGGTAAAATAGCAATGAGCGATAACTTTAATTGACAAGAGGCACGAATACTTTACTGTCACAAAATTTCATGGTTTAATTACGCTCCAGTAATAAGTTACAAGATTTTGATTGTTGCAAACTTTGCAACGTGTAGGACGCACCGTATAGAAGTTAGGGCCATTTGAAGTTTTATCAGTGGTTTATTTTGGAGACAAGGTTAGCATAGCTATGAGCGATAGCTTAAATTGACAAGAGGCACGAGAACTTTATTGTCACAAAATTTCAAGATTTTATGATGCTTCAGTAAAAAGTTGCGAGCATTTGATTGTTGCAAAATTTGATAGGTATAGGACGCACCGTATAGAAGTTAGGGCCATTTGAAGTTTTATTAGTGTTTGATTTGAGACTCAAGGGTAGCTTTGCTATGAGCGATAACTTTAATTGACAAGAGGCACAAGTACTTTATTGTCACAAACTTTCAAGGCTTAATAGTTACAAGCTTTTGATTGCTGCAAACTTTGATAGGTATAGGACGCACAGTATAGAAGTTAGGGCCATTTGAAGTTTTATCAGTGTTTTTTTACGACTCAAGTGTAGCATAGCTATGAGCGAATAACTTTAATTGACAAGAGGCACGAGTATTTTATTGTCACAAAATTTCAAGATTTTATGACGCTCCAGTAAAAACTTACAAGCATTTGATTGTTACAAACTTTGATAGGTGTAGGACGCCCGTATAGAATTTAGGGACATTTGAAATTTTATCACTGTTTGTTTTGGGACTCAGGGGTAGGATAGCAATGAGCGATAAGTTTAATTGACAAGAGGCACGAATACTTTATTGTCACAAAATTTCAAGATTTTATTACTATCCAGTAAAAAGTTACAAGCATTTGATTGTTGCAAACTTTGATAGGTATAGGAAGCGCCGTATAGAAGTTAGGGCCATTTGAAGTTTTATCAGTGGTTTATTTTGGAGTCAAGGGTAGCATAGCTATGAGCGATAACTTTAATTGATAAAAGGCACGAGTACTTTATTGTCACAAAATTTCAAGATTTTATGACGTTCCAGTAAAAAGTTACAAGCATTTAAATGTTGCAAACATTGATAGGTATAGGACGCACCATATAGAAGTTAGGGCCATTTGAAGTTTTATCAGTGTTTGATGTGGGACTCAAGGGTAGCATAGCTATGAGCGATAACTTTAATTGTCAAGAGGCACGAATACTTTATTGTCACATAATTTCAAGATTTTATGACGCTCCAGTAAAAAGTTACAAGTATCTGATTGTTACAAACTTTGATAGGTATAGGACGCCCGTATAGAAGTTAGGGACATTTGAAGTTTTATCACTGTTTGTTTTGAAACTTAAGTGTAGGATAGCAATGAGCGATAACTTTAATTGACAAGAGGCACTAATACTTTATTGTCAAAAAATTTCAAGGTTTTATTACGATCCAGTAAAAAGTTACAAGCATTTGATTGTTGCAAACTTTGATAGGTATTGCAAGCACCGTATAGAAGTTAGGGCCATTTGAAGTTTTATCAGTGTTTTATTTTATAGTGAAGTGTAGCATAGCTATGAGCGATAACTTTAATTGACAAGAGGCACGAGTACATTATTGTCACAAACTTTCAATCCAGTAAAAAGTTACAAGCATTTAAATGATGCAAACATTGATAGGTATAGGATGCACAATATAGAAGTTAGGGCCATTTGAAGTTTTATCAGTGTTTGATGTGGGACTCAAGGGTAGCATAGCTATGAGCGATAACTTTAATTGTCAAGAGGCACGAATACTTTATTGTCACATAATTTCAAGATTTTATGACGCTCCAGTAAACAGTTACAAGCATCTGATTGTTACAAACTTTGTTAGGTGTTGGACGCCCGTATAGAAGTTAGGGACATTTGAAGTTTTATCACTGTTTGTTTTGGGACTTAAGGGTAGGATAGCAATGAGCGATAACTTTAATTGACAAGAGGCACGAATACTTTATTGTCACAAAATTTCAAGGTTTTATTACGATCCGGTAAAAAGTTACAAGCATTTGATTGTTGCAAACTTTGATAGGTATTGGAAGCACCGTATAGAAGTTAGGGCCATTTGAAGTTTTATCAGCGTTTTATTTTGGAGTCAAGTGTAGCATAGCTATGAGCGATAACTTAAATTGACAACAGGCACGAGTACATTATTGTCACAAAATTTCCTTCCAGTAAAAAGTTGCAAGCATTTGAATGTTGAAAACTTTGATAGGTATAGGACGTACCGTATAGGAGTTGGGGCCAATTGAAGTTTTAGCAGTGTTTGATTTGGGACTCAAGGGTAGCATAGCTAGGAGCGATAGCTTCAATTGACAAGAGGCTCGACTACTCTATTCTCACAAAATTTCAAGATTTTATTACGCTCCAGTAAAAAGTTACAAGCATTTGATTGTTGCAGACTTTGATAGGTATAGGACGCACCGTATAGAAGATAGAGCCATTTGAATTTTGTCAGTGTTTGATTTGGGACTCAAGGGTAACATAGCTATGAGCGATGGCTTAAATTGACAAGAGGCACGAGTATTTTATTGTCACACAATTTGAAGATTTGATGACGTTCCAGTAAAAAGTTACAAGCATTTAAATGTTGCAAACTTATATAGGTATAGGACGCACCATATAGAAGTTTTGGCCATTTGAAGTTTTATCAGTGTTTGTTTTGGCGCTCAGGGCTAGCATAGCTATGAGCGATAACTTTAATTGACAAGAGGCACGAGTATCTTTATTGTCACAAAATTTCAAGATTTTATGACGCTCCAATAAAAAGTTGCAAGCATTTGATTGTTGCAAACTTTGATAGGTGTAGGACGCACCGTATAGAAAATAGGGCCATTTGAAGTTTTATCAGTGTTTGATGTGGGACTCAAGTGTAGCATAGCTATCAGCGATAACTTTAATTGACAAGAGGCACGAGTACTTTATTGTCACAAAATTTCAAGATTTTATGACGCTCCAGTAAAAAGTTACAAGCATGTGATTGTTGCAAACTTTGATAAGTGTAGGACGCACCATATAGAAGTTAGGGTCATTTGAAGTTTTGTCAGTGTTTGTTTTGGGACTCAAGGGTAGCATAGCTATGAGCGGTAGCTTAAATTGATAAGAGGGTCGAGTACTTTATTGTCAAAAATTTCAAGGTTTTATGACGTTCCAGTAAAAAGTTACAAGCATTTGATTGTTGCAAACTCTGATAGGTATTGCACGCTCAGTATAGAAGTTAGGGCCATTTGAAGTTTTATCAGAGGCACGAGTACATTATTGTCACAAAATTTCAATCCAGTAAAAAGTTACAAGCATTTTAATGTTGAAAACATTGATAGGTATAGGATGTACCGTATAGAAGTTAGGGCCAGTGTTTGATTTGGGACTCAAGGGTACCATAGCGATAGCTTAAATTGACAAGAGGCACGAGTACTTTATTGTCACAAAATTTCAAGATTTTATGACGTTCCAGTAAAAAGTTACAAGCATTTAAATGTTGCAAACTTTGATAGGTATATTACGCACCATATAGAAGTTAGGGCCATTTGAAGTTTTATCAGTGTTTGATGTGGGCCTCAAGGGTAGCATAGCTATGAGCGATAAATTTAATTGTCAAGAGGCACGAATACTTTATTGTCACATAATTTCAAGATTTTATGACGCTCCAGTAAAAAGTTACAAGCATCTGATTGTTACAAACTTTGAGAGGTATAGAACGCACCGTATATAAGTTAAGGCCATTTGAAGCTTTATCAGTATTTTATTTAGGAGTCAAGGGTAGCATAGCTATGAGCGATAACTTTAATTGTCAAGAGGCACGAATACTTTATTGTCACAAAATTTCAAGGTTTTATTACGATCCAGTAAAAAGTTACAAGCATTTGATTGTTGCAAACTTTGATAGGTATAGGAAGCACCGTATAGAAGTTAGGGCCATTTGAAGTTGTATCAGTGTTTTATTTTGGAGTCTAGTGTAGCATAGCTATGAGCGATAACTTTAATTGACAAGAGGCACGAGTACTTTATTGTCACAAAATTTCAAGGTTTTATGACGCTCCAGTAAAAAGTTACAAGCATTTGAATGTTGCAAACTTTGATAGGTATAGGACGCACCGTATATAAGTTAAGGCTATTTGAAGCTTTATCAGTGTTTTATTTAGGAGTCAAGGGTAGCATAGCTATGAGCGATAACTTTAATTGTCAAGAGGCACGGATACTTTATTGTCACAAAATTTCAAGATTTTATGATGCTCCAGTAAAAACTTACAAGCATGTGATTGCGATAGCTAAAATTGACAAGAGGCAAGAGTACTTTATTGTCAGAAAATTTGAAGATTTTATGACGTTCCAGTAAAAACTTACAAGCATTTAAATGTTGCAAACTTATGTAGGTATAGGACGCACCGTATAGAAGATATAGCCATTTGGATTTTATCAGTGTTTGATTGGGACTCAAGGGTAGCATAGCTATGAGCGATAGCTTAAATTGACAAGAGGCACGAGTACTTTATTGTCACAAAATTTCAAGGTTTTATGACGCTCCAGTAAAAAGTTACAAGCATTTGATTGTGGCAAACTTTGATAGGTATAGGACGCACAGTATAGAAGTTAGGGCCAATTGAAGTTTTATCAGTGTTTGTTTTGGTGCTCAAGGCTAGCATAGCTATGAGCGATAACTTTAATTGACAAGAGGCACGAGTATCTTTATTGTCACAAAATTTCAAGATTTTAGACGCTCCAGTAAAAAGTTGCAAGCATTTGATTGTTGCAAACTTTGATAGGTGTAGGACGCACCGTACAGAAAATAGGGCCATTTGAAGCTTTATCAGTGTTTGATGTGGGACTCAAGTGTAGCATAGCTATGAGCGATAACTTTAATTGACAAGAGGCACGAGTACTTTATTGTCACAAAATTTCAAGATTTTATGACGCTCCAGTAAAAAGTTACAAGCATGTGATTGTTGCAAACTTTGATAGGTGTACGACCCACCATATAGAAGTTAGGGCCATTTGAAGTTTTGTCTGTGTTTGTTTTGGGACTCAAGGATAGCATAGCTATGAGCGATAGCTTAAATTGATAAGAAGCTCGAGTACTTTATTGTCACAAAACTTCAAGATTTTATGACGCTCCAGTAAAAACTTACAAGCATGTGATTGTTGCAAACTTTGATTGGTGTAGGACGCACCATATAGAAGTTAGGGCCATTTGAAGTTTTGTCAGTGTTTGTCTTGGGACTTAAGGGTAGCATAGCTATGAGCGATAGCTTAAATTGATAAGTGGGTCGAGTAATTTATTGTCAAAAATTTCAAGGTTTTATGACGTTCCAGTAAAAAGTTACAAGCATTTGTTTGTTGCAAAGTCTGATAGGTATTGTACGCACAGTATAGAAGTTAGGGCCATTTGAAGCTTTATCAGTGTTTTATTTTGGAGTCACGGGTAGCATAGCTATGAGCGACAACTTTAATTGTCAAGAGGCACGAATACTTTATTGTCACATAATTTCAAGATTTTATGACGCTCCAGTAAAAAGTTACACGCATCTGATTGTTACAAACTTTGATAGGTGTAGGACGCCCGTATAGAAGTTAGGGACATTTGAAGTTTTATCACTGTTTGTTTTGGGACTTAAGGGTAGGATAGCAATGAGCGATAACTTTAATTGACAAGAGGCACGAGTACTTTATTGTCACAAAATTTCAAGCTTTTATGACGCTCCAGTAAAAAGTTCGAAGCACTTGAATGTTGCAAACTTTGATAGGTATAGGACGCACCGTATAGAAGTTAAGGCCATTTGAAGCTTTATCAGTGTTTTATTTTGGAGTCAAGGGTAGCATAGCTATGAGCGACAACTTTAATTGTCAAGAGGCACGAATACTTTATTGTCACATAATTTCAAGTTTTTATGACGCTCCAGTAAAAAGTTACAAGCATCTGATTGTTACAAACTTTGATAGGTGTAGGACGCCCGTATAGAAGTTAGGGACATTTGAAGTTTTATCACTGTTTGTTTTGGGACTTAAGGGTAGGATAGCAATGAGCGATAACTTTAATTGACAAGAGGCACGAATACTTTATTGTCACAAAATTTCAAGGTTTTATGACGCTCCAGTAAAAAGTTACAAGCATTTGATTGTTGCAAACTTTGATAGGTATAGGAAGCACAGTATAGAAGTTAGGGCCATTTGAAGTTTTATCAGTGTTTTATTTTGGAGTCAAGTGTAGCAGAGCTATGAGCGATAACTTTAATTGACAAGAGGCACGAGTAGTTTATTGTCACACAATTTCAAGGTTTTATATCCCTCCAGTAAAAAGTTACAAGCATTTGAATGTTGCAAACTTTGATAGGTATAGGACGCACCGTATAGAAGTTAAGGCCATTTGAAGCTTTATCAGTGTTTTATTTAGGAGTCAAGGGTAGCATAGCTATGAGCGATAACTTTAATTGTCAAGAGGCACGAATACTTTATTGTCAAAAAATTTCAAGATTTTATGACGCTCCAGTAAAAAGTTACAAGCATTTGATTGTTGCAAACTTTGATAGGTATAGGAAGCACCGTATAGAAGTTAGGGCCATTTGAAGTTTTATCAGTGTTTTATTTTGGAGTCAAGTGTAGCATAGCTATGAGCGATAACTTTAATTGACAAGAGGCACGAGTACATTATTGTCACAAAATTTCAATCCAGTAAAAATTTGCAAGCATTTGAATGTTGAAAATGTTGATAGGTATAGGACGTACCGTATAGAAGTTAGGGCCATTTGAAGTTTTAGCAGTGTTTGATTTGGGACTCAAGGGTAGCATAGCTAGGAGCGATAGCTTAAATTGACAAGAGGCTCGACTACTTTATTGTCACCAAATTTCAAGATTTTATTACGCTCCAGTAAAAAGTTACAAGCATTTGATTGTTGCAAACTTTGATAGGTATAGGACGCACCGTATAGAAGATAGAGCCATTTGAATTTTATCAGTGTTTGATTTGGGACTCAAGCGTAACATAGCTATGAGCGATAAGTTTAATTGACAAGAGGCACGAGTAATTTATTGTCACAAAATTTCAAGGTTTTATGACGGTCCAGAAAAAAGTTACAAGCATTTGATTGTTGCAAACTTTGATAGGTGTAGGACGCACCATATAGAAGTTACGGTCATTTGAAGTTTTATCAGTGTTTGATGTGGGACTCAAGGGTGGTAGCATAGCTATGAGCGATAGCTTAAATTGACAAGAGGCTTGACTACTTTATTGTCACAAATTTCAATGTTTTATGACGCTCCAGTAAAAAGTTACAAGCATTTGATTGTTGGAAACTTTGATAGGTGTAGGACGCCCCATACAGAAAATAGGGCCATTTGAAGTTTTATCAGTGTTTTTAATATGGGACTCAAGTGTAGCATAGCTATGAGCGATAACTTTAATTGACAAGAGGCACGAGTACTTTATTGTCACAAAATTTCAAGATTTTATGACGCTCCAGTAAAAAGTTGCAAGCATTTGATTGTTGCAAACTTTGATAGGTGTAGGACGCCCCATATAGAAAATAGGGCCATTTGAAGTTTTATCAGTGTTTGATGTGGGACTCAAGTGTAGCATAGCTATGAGCGATAGCTTAAATTGATAAGAGGCTCGAGTACTTTATAGTCACAAAATTTCAAGATTTTATGACGCTCCAGTAAAAAGTTACAAGCATGTTATTGTTGCAAACTTTGATAGGTGTAGGACGCACCATATAGAAGTTAGGGCCTTTTGAATTTTATCAGTGTTTGATTTCGCACTCAAGGGTAACATAGCTATGAGGCACGAGTACTTTATTGTCACAAAATTTGAAGATTTTATGACGTTCCAGTAAAAAGTTACTAGCATTTAAATGTTGCAAACTTATATAGGTATGGGACGCACCATATAGAAGTTACGGCCATTTGAAGTTTTATCAGTGTTTGATGTGGGACTCAAGGGTGGTAGCATAGCTATGAGCGATAGCTTAAATTGACAAGAGGCACGAGTACATTATTGTCACAAAATTTCAATCCAGTAAAAAGTTGCAAGAATTTGAATGTTGAAAACTTTGATAGGTATAGGACGTACCGTATAGAAGTTAGGGTCATTTGAATTTTATCAGTGTTTGATTTGGGACTCAAGTGTAGCATAGCTATGAGCGATAGCTTAATTTGACAAGAGGCACGAGTACTTTATTGTCACAAAATTTCAAGATTTTATGACGCTCCAGTAAAAAGTGACAAACATGTGATTGTTGCAAACTTTGATAGGTGTAGGACGCACCATATAGAAGTTAGGGCCATTTGAAGTTTTGTCAGTGTTTGTTTTGGGAGTCAAGGGTAGCATAGGTATGAGCGATAGCTTAAATTGATAAGAGGCTCGAGTACTTTATTGTCACAAAATTTGAAGATTTTATGACGCTCCAGTAAAAAGTTACAAGCATATAATTTTTGCAAACTTTGATAGTTGTAGGACGCACCATATAGAAGTTAGGGCCTTTTGAAGTTCTCTCAGTGTTTGTTTTGGGACTCAAGTGTAGCATAGCTATGAGCGATAGCTTAAATTGATAAGAGGGTCGAGAACTTTATTGTCAAATATTTCAAGGTTTAATTACGTTCCAGAAAAAAGTTAAAAGCATTTGATTGTTACAAACTCTGATAGGTATTGGACGCACAGTATAGAAGTTAGGGCCATTTGAAGTTTTATCAGAGGCAGGAGTACATTATTGTCACAATATTTCAATCCAGTAAAAAGTTACAAGTATTTTAATGTTGAACGCTTTGATAGGTATAGGACGTAGCGTATAGAAGTTAGGGCCAGTGTTTGATTTGGGACTCAAGGGTAGCATAGCTATGAGCGATAGCTTAAATTGACAAGAGGCACGAGTACTTTATTGTCACAAAATTTAAAGATTTTATGAAGCTCCGCTAAAAAGTTACAAGCATTTAAATGTTGCAAACTTATATAGGTATAGGACGCACAATATAGAAGTTATGGCCATTTGAAGTTTTGTCAGTGTTTGTTTTGGGACTCAATTGGACTCATTGGTAGCATAGCTATGAGCGATAGCTTAAATTGATAAGGGGCTCGACTACTTTATTGTCACAAAATTTCAAGGTTTTATGACGCTCCAGTAAAAAGTTACAAGCATTTGATTGTTGCAAACTTTGATAGGTATAGGACGCACAATATAGAAGTTAGGGCCATTTGAAGTTTTATCAGTGTTTGTTTTGGCTCTCAAGGCTAGCATAGCTATGAGCGATAACTTTAATTGACAAGAGGCACGAGTATCTCTATTGTCACAAAATTTCAAGATTTTATGGCGCTTCAGTAAAAAGTTGCAAGCATTTGATTGTTGCAAACTTTGATAGGTCTTATTTGAAGTCTTATCAGTGTTTGATGTGGGACTCAAGTGTAGCATAGCTTTGAGCGATAACTTTAATTGAAAAGAGGCTCGAGTACTTTATAGTCACAAAATTTCAAGATTTTATGACGCTCCAGTAAAAAGTTCCAAGCATGTGATTGTTGCAAACTTTGATAGGTGTAGGACGCACCATATAGAAGTTAGGGCCTTTTGAATTTTATAAGTGTTTGATTTGGGACTCAAGGGTAACATAGCTATGAGCGATAGCTTAAATTAACAAGAGGCACCAGTACTTTATTGTCACAAAATTTCAAGGTTTTATGACGCTCCAGTAAAAAGTTACAAGCATTTGATAGGTATAGGACGCACAGTATAGAAGTTAGGGCCATTTGAAGTTTTATCAGTGTTTGATGTGGGACTCAAGGGTGGTAGCATAGCTATGAGCAATAGCTTAAATTGACAAGAGGCTCGACTACTTTATTGTCACAAAATTTCAAGGTTTTATGACGCTCCAGTAAAAAGTTAAAAGCATTTGATTGTTGCAAACTTTGATAGGTATAGGACGCACCGTATAGAAGATAGAGCCATTTGAATTTTATCAGTGTTTGATTTGGGACTCAAGGGTAGCATAGCTATGAGCGATAACTTAAATTGACAAGAGGCACGAGTACTTTATTGTCACAAAATTTCAAGATTTTATGACGCTCCAGTAAAAAGTTGCAAGCATTTGATTGTTGCAAACTTTGATAGGTGTAGAACGCACCATAGAGAAAATAGGGCCATCTGAAGTTTTATCAGTGTTTGATGTGGGACTCAAATGTAGCATAGCTATGAGCGATAACTTTAATTGACAAGAGGCACGAGTACTTTATTGTCACAAAATTTCCAGATTTTATGACGCTCCAGTAAAAAGTTACAAACATGTGATTGTTGCAAACTTTGATAGGTGTAGGACGCACCATATAGAAGTTAGGGCCATTTGAAGTTTTGGCAGTGTTTGTTTTGGGGCTCAAGGGTAGCATAGCTATGAGCGATAGCTTAAATTGATAAGAGGCTCGAGTACTTTATTGTCACAAAATTTCAAGATTTTATGACGCTCCAGTAAAAAGTTACAAGCATGTGATTGTTGCAAACTTTGATGTAGGATGCACCATATAGAAGTTAGGGCCTTGTGAAGTTTTGTCAGTGTTTGTTTTGGGACTCAAGGTTAGCATAGCTATGAGCGATAGCTTAAATTGATGAGGGTCGAGTACTTCATTGTCAAAAATTTCAAGGTTCTATGACGTTCCAGTAAAAAGTTACAAGCATTTGATTGTTGCAAACTCTGATAGGTATTGGATGCACAGTATAGAAGTTGGGGCCATTTGAAGTTTTATCAGAGGCACGAGTATATTATTGTCACAAAATTTCAATCCAGGAAAAAGTACAAGCATTTTAATGTTGAAAGCTTTGATAGGTATAGGACGAACCGTATAGAAGTTAGGGCCAGTGTTTGATTTGGGACTCAAGGGTAGCATAGCTATGAGCGATAACTTTAATTGTCAAGAGGCACGAATACTTTATTGTCACATAATTTCACGATTTTATGACGCTCCAGTAAAAAGTTACAAGCATCTGATTGTTACAAACTTTGATAGGTGTTGGACGCCCGTATAAAAGTTAGGGACATTTGAAGTTTTATCACTGTTTGTTTTGGGACTTAAGGGTAGGATAGCAATGAGCGATAACTTTAATTGACAAGAGGCTCGACTACTTTATTGCCACCAAATTTCAAGATTTTATTACTCTCCAGTAAAAAGTTACAAGCATTTGATTGTTGCAAACTTTGATAGGGATAGGACGCACCGTATAGAAGATAGAGCCATTTGAATTTTATCAGTGTTTGATTTGGGACTCAAGGGTAGCATAGCTATGAGCGATAGCTTAAATTGACAAGAGGCACGGGCACTTTATTGTCACAAAACTTCTAGGTTTTATGACGCTCCTGTAAATAGTTAAAAGCATTTAAATGTTGCAAACTTTGATAGGTTTAGGACGCACCATATAGAAGTTAGGGCCATTTGAAGTTTTATCAGTGTTTGATGTGGGACTCAAGGGTAGCATAGCTATGAGCGATAGCTTAAATTGACAAGAGGCTCGACTACTTTATTGTCACAAAATTTGAAGATTTTATGACGCTCCAGTAAAAAGTTACAAGCATATAATTTTTGCAAACTTTGATAGGTGTAGGACGCACCATATAGAAGTTAGGGCCTTTTGAAGTTCTCTCAGAGGCACGAGTACATTATTGTCACAATATTTCAATCCAGTAAAAAGTTACAAGTATTTTAATGTTGAAAGCTTTGATAGGTATAGGACGTAGCGTATAGAAGTTAGGGCCAGTGTTTGATTTGGGACTCAAGGGTAGCATAGCTAGGAGCGATAGCTTAAATTGACAAGAGGCTCGACAACTTTATTGCCACCAAATTTCAAGATTTTATTACGCTCCAGTAAAAAGTTACAAGCATTTGATTGTTGCAAACTTTGATAGGTATAGGAAGCACCGTATAAAAGTTAGGGCCATTTGAAGTTTTATCAGTGTTTTATTTTGGAGTCAAGTGTAGCATAGCTATGATCGATAACTTTAATTGACAAGAGCCACGAGTACTTTATTGTCACAAAATTTCAAGGTTTTATGACGCTCCAGTAAAAAGTTACAAGCATTTGAAAGTTGCAAACTTTGATAGGTATAGAACGCACCGTATAGAAGTTAAGGCCATTTGAAGTTTTAGCAGTGTTTGATTTGGGATTCAAGGGTAGCATAGCTAGGAGCGATAGCTTAAATTGACAAGAGGCTCGACAACTTTATTGCCACCAAATTCCAAGATTTTATTACGCTCCAGTAAAAAGTTACAAGCATTTGATTGTTGCAAACTTTGATAGGGATAGGACGCACCGTATAGAAGATAGAGCCATTTGAATTTTATCAGTGTTTGATTTGGGACTCAAGGGTAGCATAGCTATGAGCGATAGCTTAAATTGACAAGAGGCACGGGCACTTTATTGTCACAAAACTTCTAGGTTTTATGACGCTCCTGTAAATAGTTAAAAGCATTTAAATGTTGCAAACTTTGATAGGTATAGGACGCACCATATAGAAGTTAGGGCCATTTGAAGTTTTATCAGTGTTTGATGTGGGACTCAAGGGTAGCATAGCTATGAGCGATAGCTTAAATTGACAAGAGGCTCGACTACTTTATTGTCACAAAATTTGAAGATTTTATGACGCTCCAGTAAAAAGTTACAAGCATATAATTTTTGCAAACTTTGATAGGTGTAGGACGCACCATATAGAAGTTAGGGCCTTTTGAAGTTCTCTCAGTGTTTGTTTTGGGACTCAAGTGTAGCATAGCTATGAGCGATAGCTTAAATTGATAAGAGGGTCGAGAACTTTATTGTCAAATATTTCAAGGTTTAATTACGTTCCAGAAAAAAGTTAAAAGCATTTGATTGTTGCAAACTCTGATAGGTATTGGACGCACAGTATAGAAGTTAGGGCCATTTGAAGTTTTATCAGAGGCACGAGTACATTATTGTCACAATATTTCAATCCAGTAAAAAGTTACAAGTATTTTAATGTTGAAAGCTTTGATAGGTATAGGACGTAGCGTATAGAAGTTAGGGCCAGTGTTTGATTTGGGACTCAAGGGTAGCATAGCTATGAGCGATAGCTTAAATTGACAAGAGGCACGAGTACTTTATTGTCACACAATTTAAAGATTTTATGAAGCTCCGCTAAAAAGTTACAAGCATTTAAATGTTGCAAACTTATATAGGTATAGGACGCACAATATAGAAGTTATGGCCATTTGAAGCTTTGTCAGTGTTTGTTTTGGGACTCAAGGGTAGCATAGCTATGAGCGATAGCTTAAATTGATAAGCGGCTCGACTACTTTATTGTCACAAAATTTCAAGGTTTTATGACGCTCCAGTAAAAAGTTACAAGCATTTGATTGTTGCAAACTTTGATAGGTATAGGACGCACCGTATAGAAGATAGAGCCATTTGAATTTTATCAGTGTTTGATTTGGGACTCAAGGGTAGCATAGCTTTGAGCGATAGCTTAAATTGACAAGAGGCACGAGTAATTTAGTGTCACAAAATTTCAAGGTTTTATGACGCTCCAGTAAAAAGTTACAAGCATTTGATTGTTGCAAACTTTGATAGGTATAGGATGCACAATATAGAAGTTAGGGCCATTTGAAGTTTTATCAGTGTTTGTTTTGGCTCTCAAGGCTAGCATAGCTATGAGCGATAACTTTAATTGACAAGAGGCACGAGTATCTTTATTGTCACAAAATTTCAAGATTTTATGGCGCTCCAGTAAAAAGTTACAAGCATTTGATTGTTGCAAACTTTGATAGGTCTTATTTGAAGTCTTATCAGTGTTTGATGTGGGACTCAAGTGTAGCATAGCTTTGAGCGATTACTTTAATTGATAAGAGGCTCGAGTACTTTATAGTCACAAAATTTCAAGATTTTATGACGCTCCAGTAAAAAGTTACAAGCATGTGATTGTTGCAAACTTTGATAGGTGTAGGACGCACCATATAGAAGTTAGGGCCTTTTGAATTTTATCAGTGTTTGATTTGGGACTCAAGGGTAACATAGCTATGAGCTATAGCTTAAATTGACAAGAGGCACGAGTACTTTATTGTCACAAAATTTCAAGGTTTTATGACGCTCCAGTAAAAAGTTACAAGCATTTGATAGGTATAGGACGCACAGTATAGAAGTTAGGGCCATTTGAAGTTTTATCAGTGTTTGTTTTGGCGTTCAAGGCTAGCATAGTTATGAGCGATAACTTTAATTGACAAGAGGCAAGAGTATCTTTTTTGTCACAAAATTTCAAGATTTTATGACGCTCCAGTAAAAAGTTGCAAGCATTTGATTGTTGCAAACTTTGATAGGTGTAGGACGCACCATACAGAAAATAGGGCCATTTGAAGTTTTATCAGTGTTTGATGTGGGACTCAAGTGTAGCATAGCTATGAGCGATAACTTTAATTGACAAGAGTCACGAGTAAATTATTGTCACAAAATTTCAATCCAGTAAAAAGTTGCAATCATTTGAATGTTGAAAACTTTGATAGGTATAGGACGTACCGTATAGAAGTTAGGGTCATTTGAATTTTATCAGTGTTTGATTTGGGACTCAAGGGTAGCATAGCTATGAGCGATAGCTTAAATTGACAAGAGGCACGAGTACTTTATTGTCACAAATTTCAAGGTTTTATGACGCTCCAGTAACAAGTTACAAGCATTTGATTGTTGCAAACTTTGATAGGTGTAGGACGCCCCATACAGAAAATAGGGCCATTTGAAGTTTTATCAGTGTTTGATGTGGGACTCAAGTGTAGCATAGCTATGAGCGATAACTTTAATTGACAAGAGGCACGAGTACTTTATTGTCACAAAATTTCAAGATTTTATGGCGCTCCAGTAAAAAGTTGCAAGCATTTGATTGTTGCAAACTTTGATAGGTGTAGGACGCCCCATATAGAAAATAGGGCCATTTGAAGTTTTATCAGTGTTTGATGTGGGACTCAAGTGTAGCATAGCTATGAGCGATAGCTTAAATTGATAAGAGGCAGTAAAAAGTTGCAAGCATTTGATTGTTGCAAACTTTGATAGGTGTAGAACGCACCATATAGAAAATAGGGCCATCTGAAGTTTTATCAGTGTTTGATGTGGGACTCAAATGTAGCATAGCTATGAGCGATAACTTTAATTGACAAGAGGCACGAGTACTTTATTGTCACAAAATTTCCAGATTTTATGACGCTCCAGTAAAAAGTTACAAACATGTGATTGTTGCAAACTTTGATAGGTGTAGGACGCACCATATAGAAGTTAGGGCCATTTGAAGTTTTGGCAGTGTTTGTTTTGGGGCTCAAGGGTAGCATAGCTATGAGCGATAGCTTAAATTGATAAGAGGCTCGAGTACTTTATTGTCACAAAATTTCAAGATTTTATGACGCTCCAGTAAAAAGTTACAAGCATGTGATTGTTGCAAACTTTGATAGGTGTAGGATGCACCATATAGAAGTTAGGGCCTTGTGAAGTTTTGTCAGTGTTTGTTTTGGGACTCAAGGTTAGCATAGCTATGAGCGATAGCTTAAATTGACAAGAGGCACGGGCACTTTATTGTCACAAAACTTCTAGGTTTTATGACGCTCCTGTAAATAGTTAAAAGCATTTAAATGTTGCAAACTTTGATAGGTATAGGACGCACCATATAGAAGTTAGGGCCATTTGAAGTTTTATCAGTGTTTGATGTGGGACTCAAGGGTAGCATAGCTATGAGCGATAGCTTAAATTGACAAGAGGCTCGACTACTTTATTGTCACAAAATTTGAAGATTTTATGACGCTCCAGTAAAAAGTTACAAGCATATAATTTTTGCAAACTTTGATAGGTGTAGGACGCACCATATAGAAGTTAGGGCCTTTTGAAGTTCTCTCAGTGTTTGTTTTGGGACTCAAGTGTAGCATAGCTATGAGCGATAGCTTAAATTGATAAGAGGGTCGAGAACTTTATTGTCAAATATTTCAAGGTTTAATTACGTTCCAGAAAAAAGTTAAAAGCATTTGATTGTTGCAAACTCTGATAGGTATTGGACGCACAGTATAGAAGTTAGGGCCATTTGAAGTTTTATCAGAGGCACGAGTACATTATTGTCACAATATTTCAATCCAGTAAAAAGTTACAAGTATTTTAATGTTGAAAGCTTTGATAGGTATAGGACGTAGCGTATAGAAGTTAGGGCCAGTGTTTGATTTGGGATGATTTGGGATATGAGCGATAGCTTAAATTGACAAGAGGCATGAGTACTTTATTGTCACACAATTTAAAGATTTTATGAAGCTCCGCTAAAAAGTTACAAGCATTTAAATGTTGCAAACTTATATAGGTATAGGACGCACAATATAGAAGTTATGGCCATTTGAAGCTTTGTCAGTGTTTGTTTTGGGACTCAAGGGTAGCATAGCTATGAGCGATAGCTTAAATTGATAAGGGGCTCGACTACTTTATTGTCACAAAATTTCAAGGTTTTATGACGCTCCAGTAAAAAGTTACAAGCATTTGATTGTTGCAAACTTTGATAGGTATAGGACGCACCGTATAGAAGATAGAGCCATTTGAATTTTATCAGTGTTTGATTTGGGACTCAAGGGTAGCATAGCTTTGAGCGATAGCTTAAATTGACAAGAGGCACGAGTAATTTAGTGTCACAAAATTTCAAGGTTTTATGACGCTCCAGTAAAAAGTTACAAGCATTTGATTGTTGCAAACTTTGATAGGTATAGGATGCACAATATAGAAGTTAGGGCCATTTGAAGTTTTATCAGTGTTTGTTTTGGCTCTCAAGGCTAGCATAGCTATGAGCGATAACTTTAATTGACAAGAGGCACGAGTATCTTTATTGTCACAAAATTTCAAGATTTTATGGCGCTCCAGTAAAAAGTTACAAGCATTTGATTGTTGCAAACTTTGATAGGTCTTATTTGAAGTCTTATCAGTGTTTGATGTGGGACTCAAGTGTAGCATAGCTTTGAGCGATTACTTTAATTGATAAGAGGCTCGAGTACTTTATAGTCACAAAATTTCAAGATTTTATGACGCTCCAGTAAAAAGTTACAAGCATGTGATTGTTGCAAACTTTGATAGGTGTAGGACGCACCATATAGAAGTTAGGGCCTTTTGAATTTTATCAGTGTTTGATTTGGGACTCAAGGGTAACATAGCTATGAGCTATAGCTTAAATTGACAAGAGGCACGAGTACTTTATTGTCACAAAATTTCAAGGTTTTATGACGCTCCAGTAAAAAGTTACAAGCATTTGATAGGTATAGGACGCACAGTATAGAAGTTAGGGCCATTTGAAGTTTTATCAGTGTTTGTTTTGGCGTTCAAGGCTAGCATAGTTATGAGCGATAACTTTAATTGACAAGAGGCAAGAGTATCTTTTTTGTCACAAAATTTCAAGATTTTATGACGCTCCAGTAAAAAGTTGCAAGCATTTGATTGTTGCAAACTTTGATAGGTGTAGGACGCACCATACAGAAAATAGGGCCATTTGAAGTTTTATCAGTGTTTGATGTGGGACTCAAGTGTAGCATAGCTATGAGCGATAACTTTAATTGACAAGAGTCACGAGTACATTATTGTCACAAAATTTCAATCCAGTAAAAAGTTGCAATCATTTGAATGTTGAAAACTTTGATAGGTATAGGACGTACCGTATAGAAGTTAGGGTCATTTGAATTTTATCAGTGTTTGATTTGGGACTCAAGGGTAGCATAGCTATGAGCGATAGCTTAAATTGACAAGAGGCACGAGTACTTTATTGTCACAAATTTCAAGGTTTTATGACGCTCCAGTAACAAGTTACAAGCATTTGATTGTTGCAAACTTTGATAGGTGTAGGACGCCCCATACAGAAAATAGGGCCATTTGAAGTTTTATCAGTGTTTGATGTGGGACTCAAGTGTAGCATAGCTATGAGCGATAACTTTAATTGACAAGAGGCACGAGTACTTTATTGTCACAAAATTTCAAGATTTTATGGCGCTCCAGTAAAAAGTTGCAAGCATTTGATTGTTGCAAACTTTGATAGGTGTAGGACGCCCCATATAGAAAATAGGGCCATTTGAAGTTTTATCAGTGTTTGATGTGGGACTCAAGTGTAGCATAGCTATGAGCGATAGCTTAAATTGATAAGAGGCAGTAAAAAGTTGCAAGCATTTGATTGTTGCAAACTTTGATAGGTGTAGAACGCACCATATAGAAAATAGGGCCATCTGAAGTTTTATCAGTGTTTGATGTGGGACTCAAATGTAGCATAGCTATGAGCGATAACTTTAATTGACAAGAGGCACGAGTACTTTATTGTCACAAAATTTCCAGATTTTATGACGCTCCAGTAAAAAGTTACAAACATGTGATTGTTGCAAACTTTGATAGGTGTAGGACGCACCATATAGAAGTTAGGGCCATTTGAAGTTTTGGCAGTGTTTGTTTTGGGGCTCAAGGGTAGCATAGCTATGAGCGATAGCTTAAATTGATAAGAGGCTCGAGTACTTTATTGTCACAAAATTTCAAGATTTTATGACGCTCCAGTAAAAAGTTACAAGCATGTGATTGTTGCAAACTTTGATAGGTGTAGGATGCACCATATAGAAGTTAGGGCCTTGTGAAGTTTTGTGAGTGTTTGTTTTGGGACTCAAGGTTAGCATAGCTATGAGCGATAGCTTAAATTGATGAGGGTCGAGTACTTCATTGTCAAAAATTTCAAGGTTCTATGACGTTCCAGTAAAAAGTTACAAGCATTTGATTGTTGCAAATTCTGATAGGTATTGGATGCACAGTATAGAAGTTGGGGCCATTTGAAGTTTTATCAGAGGCACGAGTACATTATTGTCACAAAATTTCAATCCAGGAAAAAGTACAAGCATTTTAATGTTGAAAGCTTTGATAGGTATAGGACGAACCGTATAGAAGTTAGGGCCAGTGTTTGATTTGGGACTCAAGGGTAGCATAGCTATGAGCGATAACTTTAATTGTCAAGAGGCACGAATACTTTATTGTCACATAATTTCACGATTTTATGACGCTCCAGTAAAAAGTTACAATCATCTGATTGTTACAAACTTGATAGGTGTAGGACGCCCGTATAGCAGTTAAGGCCATTTGAAGCTTTATCAGTGTTTTATTTAGGAGTCAAGGGTAGCATAGCTATGAGCGATAACTTTAATTGTCAAGAGGCGCGAATACTTTGTCACAAAATTTCAAGATTTTATGACGCTCCAGTAAAAAGTTACAAGCATTTGATTGTTGCAAACTTTGATAGGTATAGGAAGCACCGTACAGAAGTTAGGGCCATTTGAAGTTTTATCAGTGTTTTATTTTGGAGTCAAGTGTAGCATAGCTATGAGCGATAACTTTAATTGTCAAGAGGCACGAATACTTTATTGTCACATAATTTCAAGATTTTATGACGCTCCAGTAAAAAGTTACAAGATTGTTACAAACTTTGATAGGTATAGGACGCCCGTATAGAAGTTAGGGACATTTGAAGTTTTATCACTGTTTGTTTTGGGACTTAAGGGTAGGATACCAATGAGCGATAACTTTAATTGACAAGAGGCACGAATAATTTATTGTCACAAAATTTCAAGGTTTTATTACGATCCAGTAAAAAGTTACAAGCATTTGATTGTTGCAAACTTTGATAGGTATAGAAAGCACCGTATAGAAGTTAGGGCCATTTGAAGTTTTATCAGTGTTTTATTTTGGAGTCAAGTGTAGCATAGCTATGAGCGATAACTTTAATTGACAAGAGGCACGAGTACTTTATTTTCACAAAATTTCCAGATTTTATGACGCACCACAAAAAAGTTACAAGCATTTGATTTTTGCAAATTTTGATAGGTATAGGAAGCACCGTATAGAAGTTAGGGCCATTTGAAGTTTTATCAGTGTTTTATTTTGGAGTCAACTGTAGCATAGCTATGAGCGATAACTTTATTTGACAAGAGGCACGACTACATTATTGTCACAAAATTTCAATCCAGTAAAAAGTTACAAGCATGTGATTGTTGCAAACTTTGATACGTGTAGGATGCACCATATAGAAGTAAGGGCCTTTTGAAGTTTTGTCAGTGATTGTTTTGGGACTCAAGGGTAGCATAGCTATGAGCGATAGCTTAAATTGATAAGAGGTTCGAGTACTTCAATGTCACAAAATTTCAAGATTTTATGACGCTCCAGTAAAAAGTTACAAGCATGTGATTGTTGCAAACTTTGATAGGTGTAGGACGCACCATATAGAAGTAAGGGCCTTTTGAAGTTTTGTCAGTGATTGTTTTGGGACTCAAGGGTAGCATAGCTATGAGCGATAGCTTAAATTGATAAGAGGGTCGAGTAATTTATTGTCAAAAATTTCAAGGTTTTATGACGTTCCAGTAAAAAGTTACAAGCATTTGATTGTTGCAAACTCTGATAGGTATTGGACGCATAGTATAGAAGTTAGGGCCATTTGCAGTTTTATCAGAGGCACGAGTACATTATTGTCACAAAATTTCAACCCAGTAAAAAGTTACAAACATTTTAATGTTGAAAGCTTTGATAGGTCTAGGACGTACCTTATAGAAGTTAGGGCCAGCGTTTGATTTGGGACTCAAGGGTAGCATAGCTATGAGCGATAACTTTAATTGTCAAGAGGCACGAATACTTTATTGTCACATAATTTCACGATTTTATGACGCTCCAGTAAAAAGTTACAAGCATCTGATTGTTACAAACTTTGATAGGTGTAGGACGCCCGTATAGAAGTTAGGGACATATGAAGTTTTATCACTGTTTGCTTTGGGACTTAAGGGTAGGATAGCAATGAGCGATAACTTTAATTGACAAAGAGGCACGAATACTTTATTGTCACAAAATTTCAAGGTTTTATTACGATCCAGTAAAAAGTTACAAGCATTTGATTGTTGCAAACTTTGATAGGTATAGGAAGCACCGTATAGAAGTTAGGGCCATTTGAAGTTTTATCAGTGTTTTATTTTGGAGTCAAGTGTAGCATAGCAATGAGCGATAACTTTAATTGACAAGAGGCACGAGTACTTTATTGTCACAAAATTTCAAGGTTTTATGACGCTCCAGTAAAAAGTTACAAGCATTTGAATGTTGCAAACTTTGATAGGTATAGGACGCACCGTATAGAAGTTAAGGCCATTTGAAGCTTTATCAGTGTTTTATTTAGGAGTCAAGGGTAGCATAGCTATGAGCGATAACTTTAATTGTCAAGAGGCACGAATACTTTGTCACAAAATTTCAAGATTTTATGACGCTCCAGTAGAAAGTTACAAGCATTTGATTGTTGCAAACTTTGATAGGTATAGGAAGCACCGTACAGAAGTTAGGGCCATTTGAAGTTTTATCAGTGTTTTATTTTGGAGTCAAGTGTGGCATAGCTATGAGCGATAACTTTAATTGACAAGAGGCACGAGTACATTATTGTCACAAAATTTCAATCCAGTAAAAAGTTGCAAGCATTTGAATGTTGAAAATTTGGATAGGTATAGGACGTACCGTATAGAAGTTAGGGCCATTTGAAGTTTTAGCAGTGTTTGATTTGGGACTCAAGGGTAGCATAGCTATGAGCGATAGCTTAAATTGACAAGAGGCACGAGTACTTTATTGTCACAAAACTTGAAGATTTTATGACGTTCCAGTAAAAAGTTACAAGCATTTAAATGTTGCAAACTTATATAGGTATAGGACGCACCATATAGAAATTACGGCCATTTGAAGTTTTATCAGTGTTTGATGTGGGACTCAAGGGTATCATAGCTATGAGCGATAGCTTAAATTGACAAGAGGTACGAGTACTTTATTTTCAAAAATTTCAAGGTTTTATGACGTTCCAGTAAGAAGTTACAAGCATTTGATTGTTGCAAACTCTGATAGGTATTGGACGCACAGTATAGAAGTTAGGGCCATTTGAGGTTTTATCAGAGGCACGAGTACATTATTGTCACAAAATTTCAATCCAGTAAAAAGTTACAAGCATTTGAATGTTGCAAACTTTGATAGGTATAGGACGCACCGTATAGAAGTTAAGGCCATTTGAAGCTTTATCAGTGTTTTATTTAGGAGTCAAGGGTAGTATAGCTATGAGCGATAACTTTAATTGTCAAGAGGCACGAATACTTTGTCACAAAATTTCAAGATTTTATGACGCTCCAGTAGAAAGTTACAAGCATTTGATTGTTGCAAACTTTGATAGGTATAGGAAGCACCGTACAGAAGTTAGGGCCATTTGAAGTTTTATCAGTGTTTTATTTTGGAGTCAAGTGTGGCATAGCTATGAGCGATAACTTTAATTGACAAGAGGCACGAGTACATTATTGTCACAAAATTTCAATCCAGTAAAAAGTTGCAAGCATTTGAATGTTGAAAATTTGGATAGGTATAGGACGTACCGTATAGAAGTTAGGGCCATTTGAAGTTTTAGCAGTGTTTGATTTGGGACTCAAGGGTAGCATAGCTATGAGCGATAGCTTAAATTGACAAGAGGCACGAGTACTTTATTGTCACAAAATTTGAAGATTTTATGACGTTCCAGTAAAAAGTTACAAGCATTTAAATGTTGCAAACTTATATAGGTATAGGACGCACCATATAGAAATTACGGCCATTTGAAGTTTTATCAGTGTTTGATGTGGGACTCAAGGGTATCATAGCTATGAGCGATAGCTTAAATTGACAAGAGGCACGAGTACTTTATTTTCAAAAATTTCAAGGTTTTATGACGTTCCAGTAAGAAGTTACAAGCATTTGATTGTTGGAAACTCTGATAGGTATTGGACGCACAGTATAGAAGTTAGGGCCATTTGAAGTTTTATCAGAGGCACGAGTACATTATTGTCACAAAATTTCAATCCAGTAAAAAGTTACAAGCATTTGAATGTTGCAAACTTTGATAGGTATAGGACGCACCGTATAGAAGTTAAGGCCATTTGAAGCTTTATCAGTGTTTTATTTAGGAGTCAAGGGTAGCATAGCTATGAGCGATAACTTTAATTGTCAAGAGGCACGAATACTTTATTGTCACAAAATTTCAAGATTTTATGACGCTCCAGTAAAAAGTTACAAGCATTTGATTGTTGCAAACTTTGACAGGTGTAGGACGCACCGTATAAAAATAGGGCCATTTGAAGTTTTATCAGTGTTTGTTTTGGGACTCAAGGGTAGCAAAGCTATGAGCGATAACTTTAATTGGCAAGAGGCACAAGTACATTATTGTCACAAAATTTCAATCCAGTAAAAAGTTGCAAGCATTTAAATGTTTTAAACTTTGATAGGTATAAGACGTACCGTATATAAGTTAGGGCCATATGAAGTTTTAGCAGTGTTTGATTTGGGACTCAAGGGTAGCATAGCTATGAGCTATAGTTTAAATTGACAAGAGGCACGAGTACTTTGTTGTCACAAATTTTCAAGATTTTATTACGCTCCAGTAAAAAGTTACAAGCATTTGATTGTTGCAAACTTTGATAGGTATAGGCCGCACCGTATAGAAGTTAGGGCCATTTGAAGTTTTATCAGTGTTTGATTTGGGACTCAAGGGAAGCAAAGCAAGGAGCGATAGGTTATATTGACAAGAGGCTCGACTACTTTCTTGTCACAAAATTGCATGGCTTTATGACTCTCCAGTAAAAAGTTGCAAGCATTTGATTGTTGCAAACTTTGATAGGTATAGGACGCACAGTATAGAAGTTAGGGCCATTTGAAGTTTTATCAGTGTTTGTTTTGGCGCTCAAGACTAGGAGCGATAACTTTAATTGACAAGAGGGACGAGTATCATTATTGTCACAAAATTTCAAGATTTTATGACGCTCCAGTAAAAAGTTACAAGCATGTGATTGTTGCAAACTTTGATAGGTGTAGGACGCACCATATAGAACTTAGGGCCTTTTGAAGTTTTGTCAGTGATTGTTTTGGGACTCAAGGGTAGCATAGCTAGGAGCGATAGTTTAAATTGACAAGAGGCTCGACTACTTTATTGTCACAAAATTTCATGGTTTTATGACGCTCCAGTAAAAAGTTACAAGCATTTGATTGTTGCAAACTTTGATAGGTATAGGACGCACCGTATAAAAGATAGGGCCACTTGAAGTTTTATCAGTGTTTTATTTTGGAGTCAATTGTAGCATAGCTATGAGCGATAACTTTAATTGACAAGAGGCACGAGTACATTATTGTCACAAAATTTCAATCCAGTAAAAAGTTGCAAGCATTTGAATGTTGAAAACTTTGATAGGTATAGGACGTACCGTGTAGAAGTTAGGGCCATTTGAAGTTTTAGCAGTGTTTGGTTTGGGACTCAATGTTAGCATAGCTAGGAGCGATAGCTTAAATTGATTAGAGGTTCGACTACTTTATTGTCACAAAATTTCAAGATTTTATTACGCTCCAGTAAAAGTTACAAGCATTTGATTGTTGCAAACTTTGATAGGTGTAGGACGCACCATATAGAAGTTAGAGCCATTTGAAGTTTTCTCAGTGTTTGTTTTGGGATTCAAGGGTAGCATAGATATGAGCGATAACTTTAATTGACAAGAGGCACGAGAACTTTATTGTCACAAAATTTCAAGGTTTTATGACGCTCCAGTAAAAAGTTACAAGCATGTGATTGTTGCAAACTTTGATAGGTGTAGGACTCACCATATAGAAGTTAGGGCCTTTTGAAGTTTTGTCAGTGATTGTTTTGGGACTCAAGGATAGCATAGCTATGAGCGATAGCTTAAATTGATAAGAGGGTCGAGTACTTTATTGTCAAAAATTTCAAGGTTTTATTACGTTCCAGTAAAAAGTTACAAGCATTTGAATGTTGCAAACTTTGATAGGTATAGGACGCACCGTATAAAAATAGGGCCATTTGAAGTTTTATCAGTGTTTGTTTTGGGACTCAAGGGTAGCAAAGCTATGAGCGATAACTTTAATTGGCAAGAGGCACGAGTACATTATTGTCACAAAATTTCAATCCAGTAAAAAGTTACAAGCATTTGAATGTTGCAAACTTTGATAGGTATAGGACGCACCGTATAGAAGTTAAGGCCATTTGAAGCTTTATCAGTGTTTTATTTAGGAGTCAAGGGTAGCATAGCTATGAGCGATAACTTTAATTGTCAAGAGGCACGAATACTTTATTGTCACAAAATTTCAAGATTTTATGACGCTCCAGTAAAAAGTTACAAGCATTTGATTGTTGCAAACTTTGACAGGTGTAGGACGCACCGTATAAAAATAGGGCCATTTGATGTTTTATCAGTGTTTGTTTTGGGACTCAAGGGTAGCAAAGCTATGAGCGATAACTTTAATTGGCAAGAGGCACGAGTACATTATTGTCACAAAATTTCAATCCAGTAAAAAGTTGCAAGCATTTAAATGTTTTAAACTTTGATAGGTATAAGACGTACCGTATATAAGTTAGGGCCATATGAAGTTTTAGCAGTGTTTGATTTGGGACTCATGGGTAGCATAGCTATGAGCTATAGTTTAAATTGACAAGAGGCACGAGTACTTTGTTGTCACAAATTTCCAAGATTTTATTACGCTCCAGTAAAAAGTTACAAGCATTTGATTGTTGCAAACTTTGATAGGTATAGGCCGCACCGTATAGAAGTTAGGGCCATTTGAAGTTTTATCAGTGTTTGATTTGGGACTCAAGGGAAGCATAGCCAGGAGCGATAGGTTAAATTGACAAGAGGCTCGACTACTTTATTGTCACAAAATTTCATGGTTTTATGACGCTCCAGTAAAAAGTTACAAGCATTTGATTGTTGCAAACTTTGATAGGTATAGGACGCACAGTATAGAAGTTAGGGCCATTTGAAGTTTTATCAGTGTTTGTTTTGGCGCTCAAGGCTAGCATAGCTATGAGCGATAGTTTAAATTGATAATGGCTCGAGTACTTTATTGTCAAAAATTTCAAGGTTTTATGACGTTCCAGTAAAAAGTTACAAGCATTTGATTGTTGCAAACTTTGATAGGTATAGGACGCACCGTATAGAAGATAGGGCCATTTGAAGTTTTATCAGTGTTTTATTTTGGAGTCAAGTGTAGCATAGCTATGAGCGATAAGTTTAATTGACAAGAGGCACGAGTACCTTATTGTCACAAAATTTCAATCCAGTAAAAAGTTGCAAGCATTTGAATGTTGAAAACTTTGATAGGTATAGGACGTACCGTATAGAAGTTAGGGCCATTTGAAGTTTTAGCAGTGTTTGGTTTGGGACTCAAGGTTAGCATAGCTAGGAGCGATAGCTTAAATTGACAAGAGGCTCGACTACTTTATTGTCACAAAATTTCAAGATTTTATTACGCTCCAGTAAAAAGTTACAAGCATTTGATTGTTGCAAACTTTGATAGGTGTAGGACGCACCATATAGAAGTTAGAGCCATTTGAAGTTTTCTCAGTGTTTGTTTTGGGATTCAAGGGTAGCATAGATATGAGCGATAACTTTAATTGACAAGAGGCACGAGAACTTTATTGTCACAAAATTTCAAGGTTTTATGACGCTCCAATAAAAAGTTACAAGCATGTGATTGTTGCAAACTTTGATAGGTGTAGGACGCACCATATAGAAGTTAGGTCCTTTTGAAGTTTTGTCAGTGATTGTTTTGGGACTCAAGGATAGCATAGCTATGAGCGATAGCTTAAATTGATAAGAGGGTCGAGTACTTTATTGTCAAAAATTTCAAGGTTTTATGACGTTCCAGTAAAAAGTTACAAGCATTTGAATGTTGCAAACTTTGATAGGTATAGGACGAACCGTATAGAAGTTAGGGCCATTTGAAGTTTTTTCAGTGTTTTATTTTGGAGTCAAGGGTAGCATAGCTATGAGCGATAACTTTAATTGACAAGAGGCACGAGTACTTTGTTGTCACAAAATTTCAAGATTTTATTACGCTCAAGTAAAAAGTTACAAGCATGTGATTGTTGCAAACTTTGGTAGGTGTAGGGCGCACCGTATAGAAGTTAGGGCCATTTGAATTTTATCAGTGTTTGATGTGGGACTCAAGTGTAGCATAGCTATGAGCGATAGCTTAAATTGATAAGAGGGTCGAGAACTTTATTTTCAAAAATTTCAAGGTTTTATGACGTTCCAGTAAGAAGTTACAAGCATTTGATTGTTGCAAACTCTGATAGGTATTGGACGCACAGTATAGAAGTTAGGGCCATTTGAAGTTTTATCAGAGGCACGAGTACATTATTGTCACAAAATTTCAATCCAGTAAAAAGTTACAAGCATTTGAATGCTGCAAACTTTGATAGGTATAGGACGCACCGTATATAAGTTAAGGCCATTTGAAGCTTTATCAGTGTTTTATTTAGGAGTCAAGGGTAGCATAGATATGAGCGATAACTTTAATTGTCAAGAGGCACGAATACTTTATTGTCACAAAATTTCAAGATTTTATGACGCTCCAGTAAAAAGTTACAAGCAGTTGATTGTTGCAAACTTTGACAGGTGTAGGACGCACCGTATAAAAATAGGGCCATTTGAAGTTTTATCAGTGTTTGTTTTGGGACTCAAGGGTAGCAAAGCTATGAGCGATAACTTTAATTGGCAAGAGGCACGAGTACATTATTGTCACACAATTTCAATCCAGTAAAAAGTTGCAAGGATTTAAATGTTTTAAACTTTGATAGGTATAAGACGTACCGTATATAAGTTAGGGCCATATGAAGTTTTAGCAGTGTTTGATTTGGGACTCAAGGGTAGCATAGCTATGAGCTATAGTTTAAATTGACAAGAGGCACGAGTATTTTGTTGTCACAAATTTCCAAGATTTTATTGCGCTCCAGTAAAAAGTTACAAGCATTTGATTGTTGCAAACTTTGATAGGTATAGGCCGCACCGTATAGAAGTTAGGGCCATTTGAAGTTTTATCAGTGTTTGATTTGGGACTCAAGGGAAGCATAGCTAGGAGCGATAGGTTAAATTGACAAGAGGCTCGACTACTTTATTGTCACAAAATTTCATGGTTTTATGACGCTCCAGTAAAAAGTTACAAGCATTTGATTGTTGCAAGCTTTGATAGGTATAGGACGCACAGTATAGAAGTTAGGGCCATTTGAAGTTTTATCAGTGTTTGTTTTGGCGCTCAAGGCTAGCATAGTTATGAGCGATAACTTTAATTGACAAGAGGGACGAGTATCTTTATTGTCACAAAATTTCAAGATTTTATGACGCTCCAGTAAAAAGTTGCAAGCATTTGATTGTTGCAAACTTTGATAGGTGTAGGACGCACCGTATAGAAGTTAGGGCCATTTCAAGTTTTGTCAGTGTTTGTTTTGGGACTCAATGGTAGCATAGCTATGAGCGATAGTTTAAATTGATAAGAGGCTCGAGTACTTTATTGTCCAAAATTTCAAGGTTTTATGACGTTCCAGTAAAAAGTTACAAGCATTTGATTGTTGCAAACTTTGATAGGTATAGGACGCACCGTATAGCAAATAGGGCCATTTGAAGTTTTATCAGTGTTTTATTTTGGAGTCAAGTGTAGCATAGCTATGAGCGATAACTTTAATTGACAAGAGGCACGAGTACATTATTGTCACAAAATTTCAATCCAGTAAAAAATTACAAGGATTTGATTGTTGCAAACTTTGATAGGTGTAGGACGCACCATATAGAAGTTAGATCCATTTGAAGTTTTCTCAGTGTTTGTTTTGGGATTCAAGGGTAGCATAGATATGAGCGATAACTTTAATTGACAAGAGGGACGAGTATCTTTATTGTCACAAAATTTCAAGATTTTATGACGCTCCAGTAAAAAGTTGCAAGCATTTGATTGTTGCAAACTTTGATAGGTGTAGGACGCACCGTATAGAAGTTAGGGCCATTTCAAGTTTTGTCAGTGTTTGTTTTGAGACTCAATGGTAGCATAGATATGAGCGATAACTTTAATTGACAAGAGGCACGAGAACTTTATTGTCACAAAATTTCAAGGTTTTATGACGCTCCAGTAAAAAGTTACAAGCATGTGATTGTTGCAAACTTTGATAGGTGTAGGACGCACCATATAGAAGTTAGGGCCTTTTGAAGTTTTGTCAGTGATTGTTTTGGGACTCAAGGGTACCATAGCTATGAGCGATAGCTTAAATTGATTAGAGGGTCGAGTACTTTATTGTCAAAAATTTCAAGGTTTTATGGCGTTCCAGTAAAAAGTTACAAGCATTTGATTGTTGCAAACTCTGATAGGTATTGGACGCACAGTATAGAAGTTAGGGCCATTTGAAGTTTTATCAGAGGCACGAGTACATTATTGTCTCAAAATTTCAATCCAGTAAAAAGTTACAAACATTTTAATGTTGAAAGCTTTGATAGGTCTAGGACGTACCTTATAGAAGTTAGGGCCAGCGTTTGATTTGGGACTCAAGGGTAGCATAGCTATGAGCGATAACTTTATTTGTCAAGAGGCACGAATACTTTATTGTCACATAATTTCACGATTTTATGACGCTCCAGTAAAAAGTTACAAGCATCTGATTGTTACAAACTTTGATAGGTGTAGGACGCCCGTATAGAAGTTAGGGACATTTGAAGTTTTATCACTGTTTGCTTTGGGACTTAAGGGTAGGATAGCAATGAGCGATAACTTTAATTGACAAGAGGCACGAATACTTTATTGTCACAAAATTTCAAGGTTTTATTACGATCCAGTAAAAAGTTACAAGCATTTGATTGTTGCAAACTTTGATAGGTATAGGAAGCACCGTATAGAAGTTAGGGCCATTTGAAGTTTTATCAGTGTTTTATTTTGAGGTCAAGTGTAGCATAGCTATGAGCGATAACTTTAATTGACAAGAGGCACGAGTACTTTATTGTCACAAAATTTCAAGGTTTTATGACGCTCCAGTAAAAAGTTACAAGCATTTGAATGTTGCAAACTTTGATAGGTATAGGACGCACCGTATAGAAGTTAAGGCCATTTGAAGCTTTATCAGTGTTTTATTTAGGAGTCAAGGGTAGCATAGCTATGAGCGATAACTTTAATTGTCAAGAGGCACGAGTACTTTGTCACAAAATTTAAAGATTTTATGACGCTCCAGTAAAAAGTTACAAGCATTTGATTGTTGCAAACTTTGATAGGTGTAGGACGCACCATATAGAAGTTAGAGCCATTTGAAGTTTTATCAGTGTTTGTTTTGGGACTCAAGGGTAGCATAGCTATGAGCGATAACTTTAATTGGCAAGAGGCACGAGTACATTATAGTCACAAAATTTCAATCCAGTAAAAAGTTGCAAGCATTTAAATGTTTTAAACTTTGATAGGTATAAGACGTACCGTATAGAAGTTAGGGCCATTTGAAGTTTTAGCACTGTTTGATTTGGGACTCAAGAGTACCATAGCTATGAGCGATAGTTTAAATTGACAAGAGGCACGAGTACTTTGTAGTCACAAATTTTCAAGATTTTATTACGCTCCAGTAAAAAGTTACAAGCATTTGATTGTTGCAAACTTTGATAGGTATAGGACGCACCGTATAGAAGATAGGGCCATTTGAATTTTATCAGTGTTTTATTTTGTGACTCAAGGATAGCATCGCTATGAGCGATAGCTTAAAATGACAAGAGGCACGAGTACTTTATTGTCACAAAATTTCAAGATTTTATGACGTTCCAGTAAAAAGTTACAAGCATTGAAATGTTGCAAACTTTGATAGATATAGGACGCACCATAGGGCCATTTGAAATGTTATTAGTGTTTGATGTGGGACTCAATGGTAGCATAGCAATGAGCGATGACTTTAATTGTCAAGAGGCACGAATACTTTATTGCCACATAATTTCAAGATTTTAAGACGCTCCAGTGAAAAGTTACAAGCATTTGATTGCTGCAAACGTTGATAGGTGTAGGACGCACCGTATAAAAAATAGGGCCATTTGAAGTTTTATCAGTGTTTGTTTTCGGACTCAAGGGTAGCATAGCTATGAGCAGTAACTTTAATTGACAAGAGGCACGAGTACTTTATTGTCACAAAATTTCAAGGTTTTATGACGCTCCAGTAAAAAGTTACAAGCATTTAATTGTTGCAAACTTTGATAGGTGTAGGACGCAAAATATAGAAGTTAAAGCCATTTGAAGTTTTATCAGTGTTTGTTTTGGGACTCAAGGGTAGCATAGATATGAGCGATAACTTTAATTGACAAGAGGCACGAGAACTTTATTGTCACAAAATTTCAAGATTTTATGACTCTCCTGTAAAAAGTTACAAGCATTTGATTGTTGCAAACTTTGATAGGTATAGGACGCACCATATAGAAGTTAAGGCCATTTGAAGCTTTATCAGTGTTTGATGTGGGACTCAAGGGTAGCATAGCTATGAGCGATAGCTTAAATAGACAAGAGGCACGAGTACTTTATTGTCACAAAGTGTCAAGGTTTTATGACGCTCCAGTAAAAAGTTACAAGCATTTGATTGTTGCAAACTTTGATAGGTGTAGGACGCACAATAGAGAAGTTAAAGCCATTTGAAGTTTTATCAGTGTTTGTTTTGGGACTCAAGGGTAGCATAGATATGAGCGATAACTTTAATTGGCAAGAGGCACGAGAACTATATTGTCACAAAATTTCAAGATTTTATGACTCTCCTGTAAAAAGTTACAAGCATTTGATTGTTGCAAACTTTGACAGGTATAAGACGTACCGTATAGAAGTTAGGGCCATTTGAAGTTTTAGCAGAGTTTGATTTGGGACTCTAGGGTAGCATAGATATGAGCGATAGTTTAAATTGACAAGAGGCACGAGAACTTTATTGTCACAAAATTTCAAGATTTTATGACTCTCCTTTAAAAAGTTACGAGCATTTGATTGTTGCAAACTTTGATAGGTGTGGGACGTACCGTATAGAAGTTAGAGCCATTTGAAGTTTTATCATTGTTTGTTTTGGGACTCAAGGGTAGCATAGCTATGAGCGAATAACTTTAATTGACAAGAGACACGAGTATTTTATTGTCACAAAACTTCAAGATTTTATGAGTCTCCAGTAAAAAGTTTCAATCATTTGTTTGTTGCAAACTCTGATAGGTATAGGACGCACCGTATAGAAGTTAGGGCCATTTAAAGTTTAATCAGTGTTTTATTTTGGAGTCAAGTAAAGAATAGCTATGAGCGATAACTTTAATTGACAAGAGCCACGAGTACTTTATTGTCACAAAATTTCAAGATTTTATGACGCTCCAGTAAAAAGTTACAAGCATTTGATTGTTGCAAACTTTGATAGATGTAGGAAGCACCGTATAGAAGCTAAGACCATTTGCAGTTTTATCAGTGTTTCATTTGGGACTCAAGGGTAGCATACCTATGACCGATAGCTTAAATTGGCAAGAGGCACGAGTACTTTATTGTCACAAAATTTCAAGATTTTATGACTCTCCTGTAAAAAGTTACAAGCATTTGATTGTTACAAACTTTGATAAGTGTAGGACGCCCGTATAGAAGTTAGAGACATTTGAAGGTTTATCATTGTTTGTTTTGTGACTCAATGGTAGCATAGCTATGAGCGAATAACTTTAATTGACAAGAGGCACGAGTATTTTATTGTCACAAATTTCAAGATTTTATGACTCTCCAGTAAAAAGTTTCAATCATTTGTTTGTTGCAAACTCTGATAGGTATAGGACGCACCGTATAGAAGTTAGGACCATTTGAAGTTTTATCAGTGTTCTATTGTGCAGTCAAGGTTAGCATAGCTATGAGCGATAGCTTAAATTGACAAGAGGCATGAGTACTTTATTGTCACAAAATTTCAAGATTTTAGGACGCTCCAGTAAAAAGTTACAAGCATGTGATTGTTGCAAACTTTGATAGGTGTAGGACGCACCATATAGAAGTTAGGGCCATTTGAAGTTTTATCAGTGTTTGTTTTGGCGCTCAAGGGTAGCATAGCTATGAGCGATAAATTTAATTGACAAGAGGCACGAGTACATTACTGTCACAAAATTTCAATCCAGTAAAAAGTTGCAAGCATTTGAATGTTGAAAACTTTGATAGGTATAGGACGTACCGTATAGAAGTTAGGGCCATTTGAAGTTTGAGCAGTATTTGATTTGGGACTCAAGGGTATCATAGCTATGAGCGATAGTTTAAATTGACAAGAGGTACGAGTACTTTATTATCACAAAATTTCAAGATTTTATTACGCTCCAGTAAAAAGTAACAAGCATTTGATTGTTGCAAACTTTGATAGGTGTAGGACGCACCATATAGAAGTTAGATCCATTTGAAGTTTTTTCAGTGTTTGTTTTGGGACTCAAGGGTAGCATAGATATGAACGATAACTTTAATTGACAAGAGGCACCAGAACTTTATTGTCACAAAATTTCAAGATGTTATGACTCTCATGTAAAGAGTTACAAGCATTTGATTGTTGCAAACTTTGATAGGTATAGGACGCACCGTATAGAAGATAGAGCCATTTGAATTTTATCAGTGTTTGATGTGGGACTCAAGTGTAGCATAGCTATGAGCTATAGCTTAAATTGATAAGAGGGTCGAGTACTTTATTTTAAAAAATTTCAAGGTTTTATGACGTTCCAGTAAGAAGTTACAAGCATTTGATTGTTGCAAACTCTGATAGGTATTGGACGCACAGTATAGAAGTTAGGGCCATTTGAAGTTTTATCAGAGGCACGAGTACATTATTGTCACAAAATTTCAATCCAGTAAAAAGTTACAAGCATTTGAATGTTGCAAACTTTGATAGGTATAGGACGCACCGTATAGAAGTTAAGGCCATTTGAAGCTTTATCAGTGTTTTATTTAGGAGTCAAGGGTAGCATAGCTATGAGCGATAACTTTAATTGTCAAGAGGCACGAATACTTTATTGTCACAAAATTTCAAGATTTTATGACTCTCCAGTAAAAAGTTACAAGCATTTGATTGTTGCAAACTTTGACAGGTGTAGGACGCACCGTATAAAAATAGGGCCATTTGAAGTTTTATCAGTGTTTGTTTTGGGACTCAAGGGTAGCATAGCTATGAGCGATAACTTTAATTGGCAAGAGGCACGAGTACATTATTGTCACACAATTTCAATCCAGTAAAAAGTTGCAAGGATTTAAATGTTTTAAACTTTGATAGGTATAAGACGTACCGTATATAAGTTAGGGCCATATGAAGTTTTAGCAGTGTTTGATTTGGGACTCAAGGGTAGCATAGCTATGAGCTATAGTTTAAATTGACAAGAGGCACGAGTATTTTGTTGTCACAAATTTCCAAAATTTTATTGCGCTCCAGTAAAAAGTTACAAGCATTTGATTGTTGCAAACTTTGATAGGTATAGGCCGCACCGTATAGAAGTTAGGGCCATTTGAAGTTTTATCAGTGTTTGATTTGGGACTCAAGGGAAGCATAGCTAGGAGCGATAGGTTAAATTGACAAGAGGCTCGACTACTTTATTGTCACAAATTTTCATGGTTTTATGACGCTCCAGTAAAAAGTTACAAGCATTTGATTGTTGCAAGCTTTGATAGGTATAGGACGCACAGTATAGAAGTTAGGGCCATTTGAAGTTTTATCAGTGTTTGTTTTGGCGCTCAAGGCTAGCATAGTTATGAGCGATAACTTTAATTGACAAGAGGGACGAGTATCTTTATTGTCACAAAATTTCAAGATTTTATGACGCTCCAGTAAAAAGTTGCAAGCATTTGATTGTTGCAAACTTTGATAGGTGTAGGACGCACCGTATAGAAGTTAGGGCCATTTCAAGTTTTGTCAGTGTTTGTTTTCGACTCAATGGTAGCATAGCTATGAGCGATAGTTTAAATTGATAAGAGGCTCGAGTACTTTATTGTCAAAAATTTCAAGGTTTTATGACGTTCCAGTAAAAAGTTACAAGCATTTGATTGTTGCAAACTTTGATAGGTATAGGACGCACCGTATAGAAGATAGGGCCATTTGAAGTTTTATCAGTGTTTTATTTTGGAGTCAAGTGTAGCATAGCTATGAGCGATAACTTTAATTGACAAGAGGCACGAGTACATTATTGTCACAAAATTTCAATCCAGTAAAAAGTTGCAAGCATTTGAATGTTGAAAACTTTGATAGGTATAGGACGTACCGTATAGAAGTTAGGGCCATTTGAAGTTTTAGCAGTGTTTAGTTTGGGACTCAAGGGTAGCAAAGCTATGAGCGATAACTTTAATTGGCAAGAGGCACGAGTACATTATTGTCACACAATTTCAATCCAGTAAAAAGTTGCAAGGATTTAAATGTTTTAAACTTTGATAGGTATAAGACGTACCGTATATAAGTTAGGGCCATATGAAGTTTTAGCAATGTTTGATTTGGGACTCAAGGGTAGCATAGCTATGAGCTATAGTTTAAATTGACAAGAGGCACGAGTATTTTGTTGTCACAAATTTCCAAGATTTTATTGCGCTCCAGTAAAAAGTTACAAGCATTTGATTGTTGCAAACTTTGATAGGTATAGTCCGCACCGTATAGAAGTTAGGGCCATTTGAAGTTTCATCAGTGTTTGATTTGGGACTCAAGAGAAGCATAGCTAGGAGCGATAGGTTAAATTGACAAGAGGCTCTACTACTTTATTGTCACAAAATTTCATGGTTTTATGACGCTCCAGTAAAAAGTTACAAGCATTTGATTGTTGCAAGCTTTGATAGGTATAGGACGCACAGTATAGAAGTTAGGGCCATTTGAAGTTTTATCAGTGTTTGTTTTGGCGCTCAAGGCTAGCATAGTTATGAGCGATAACTTTAATTGACAAGAGGGACGAGTATCTTTATTGTCACAAAATTTCAAGATTTTATGACGCTCCAGTAAAAAGTTGCAAGCATTTGATTGTTGCAAACTTTGATAGGTGTAGGACGCACCGTATAGAAGTTAGGGCCATTTCAAGTTTTGTCAGTGTTTGTTTTGGGACTCAATGGTAGCATAGCTATGAGCGATAGTTTAAATTGATAAGAGGCTCGAGTACTTTATTGTCAAAAATTTCAAGGTTTTATGACGTTCCAGTAAAAAGTTACAAGCATTTGATTGTTGCAAACTTTGATAGGTATAGGACGCACCGTATAGAAGATAGGGCCATTTGAAGTTTTATCAGTGTTTTATTTTGGAGTCAAGTGTAGCATAGCTAGGAGCGATAGCTTAAATTGACAAGAGGCTCGACTACTTTATTGTTACAAAATTTCAAGATTTTATTACGCTCCAGTAAAAAGTTACAAGCATTTGATTGTTGCAAACTTTGATAGGTGTAGGACGCACCATATAGAAGTTAGAGCCATTTGAAGTTTTCTCAGTGTTTGTTTTGGGATTCAAGGGTAGCATAGATATGAGCGATAACTTTAATTGACAAGAGGCACGAGAACTTTATTGTCACAAAATTTCAAGGTTTTATGACGCTACAGTAAAAAGTTACAAGCATGTGATTGTTGCAAACTTTGATAGGTGTAGGACGCACCATATAGAAGTTAGGGCCTTTTGAAGTTTTCTCAGTGATTGTTTTGGGACTCAAGGGTAGCATAGCTATGAGCGATAGCTTAAATTGATTAGAGGGTCGAGTACTTTATTGTCAAAAATTTCAAGGTTTTATGGCGTTCCAGTAAAAAGTTACAAGCATTTGATTGTTGCAAACTCTGATAGGTATTGGACGCACAGTATAGAAGTTAGGGCCATTTGAAGTTTTATCAGAGGCACGAGTACATTATTGTCTCAAAATTTCAATCCAGTAAAAAGTTGCAAACATTTTAATGTTGAAAGCTTTGATAGGTCTAGGACCTACCTTATAGAAGTTAGTGCCAGCGTTTGATTTGGGACTCAAGGGTAGCATAGCTATGAGCGATAACTTTAATTGTCAAGAGGCACGAATACTTTATTGTCACATAATTTCACGATTTTATGACGCTCCAGTAAAAAGTTACAAGCATCTGATTGTTACAAACTTTGATAGGTGTAGGCCGCCCGTATAGAAGTTAGGGACATTTGAAGTTTTATCACTGTTTGTTTTGGGACTTAAGGGTAGGATAGCAATGAGCGATATCTTTAATTGACAAGAGGCACGAATTCTTTATTGTCACAAAATTTCAAGGTTTTATCACGTTCCAGTAAAAAGTTACAAGCATTTGATTGTTGCAAACTTTGATAGGTATAGGACGCACCGTATAGAAGATAGGGCCATTTGAAGTTTTATCAGTGTTTTATTTTGGAGTCAAGTGTAGCATAGCTATGAGCGATAACTTTAATTGACAAGAGGCACGAGTACATTATTGTCACAAAATTTCAATCCAGTAAAAAGTTGCAAGCATTTGAATGTTGAAAACTTTGATAGGTATAGGACGTACCGTATAGAAGTTAGGGCCATTTGAAGTTTTAGCAGTGTTTAGTTTGGGACTCAAGGGTAGCAAAGCTATGAGCGATAACTTTAATTGGCAAGAGGCACGAGTACATTATTGTCACACAATTTCAATCCAGTAAAAAGTTGCAAGGATTTAAATGTTTTAAACTTTGATAGGTATAAGACGTACCGTATATGAGTTAGGGCCATATGAAGTTTTAGCAGTGTTTGATTTGGGACTCAAGGGTAGCATAGCTATGAGCTATAGTTTAAATTGACAAGAGGCACGAGTATTTTGTTGTCACAAATTTCCAAGATTTTATTGCGCTCCAGTAAAAAGTTACAAGCATTTGATTGTTGCAAACTTTGATAGGTATAGGCCGCACCGTATAGAAGTTAGGGTCATTTGAAGTTTTATCAGTGTTTGATTTGGGACTCAAGGGAAGCATAGCTAGGAGCGATAGGTTAAATTGACAAGAGGCTCGACTACTTTATTGTCACAAAATTTCATGGTTTTATGACGCTCCAGTAAAAAGTTACAAGCATTTGATTGTTGCAAGCTTTGATAGGTATAGGACGCACAGTATAGAAGTTAGGGCCATTTGAAGTTTTATCAGTATTTGTTTTGGCGCTCAAGGCTAGCATAGTTATGAGCGATAACTTTAATTGACAAGAGGGACGAGTATCTTTATTGTCACAAAATTTCAAGATTTTATGACGCTCCAGTAAAAAGTTGCAAGCATTTGATTGTTGCAAACTTTGATAGGTGTAGGACGCACCGTATAGAAGTTAGGGCCATTTCAAGTTTTGTCAGTGTTTGTTTTGGGACTCAATGTTAGCATAGCTATGAGCGATAGCTTAAATTGATAAGAGGCTCGAGTACTTTATTGTCAAAAATTTCAAGGTTTTATGACGTTCCAGTAAAAAGTTACAAGCATTTGATTGTTGCAAACTTTGATAGGTATAGGACGCACCGTATAGAAGATAGGGCCATTTGAAGTTTTATCAGTGTTTTATTTTGGAGTCAAGTGTAGCATAGCTAGGAGCGATAGCTTAAATTGACAAGAGGCTCGACTACTTTATTGTTACAAAATTTCAAGATTTTATTACGCTCCAGTAAAAAGTTACAAGCATTTGATTGTTGCAAACTTTGATAGGTGTAGGACGCACCATATAGAAGTTAGAGCCATTTGAAGTTTTCTCAGTGTTTGTTTTGGGATTCAAGGGTAGCATAGATATGAGCGATAACTTTAATTGACAAGAGGCACGAGAACTTTATTGTCACAAAATTTCAAGGTTTTATGACGCTCCAGTAAAAAGTTACAAGCATGTGATTGTTGCAAACTTTGATAGGTGTAGGACGCACCATATAGAAGTTAGGGCCTTTTGAAGTTTTCTCAGTGATTGTTTTGGGACTCAAGGGTAGCATAGCTATGAGCGATAGCTTAAATTGATTAGAGGGTCGAGTACTTTATTGTCAAAAATTTCAAGGTTTTATGGCGTTCCAGTAAAAAGTTACAAGCATTTGATTGTTGCAAACTCTGATAGGTATTGGACGCACAGTATAGAAGTTAGGGCCATTTGAAGTTTTATCAGAGGCACGAGTACATTATTGTCTCAAAATTTCAATCCAGTAAAAAGTTGCAAACATTTTAATGTTGAAAGCTTTGATAGGTCTAGGACGTACCTTATAGAAGTTAGTGCCAGCGTTTGATTTGGGACTCAAGGGTAGCATAGCTATGAGCGATAACTTTAATTGTCAAGAGGCACGAATACTTTATTGTCACATAATTTCACGATTTTATGACGCTCCAGTAAAAAGTTACAAGCATCTGATTGTTACAAACTTTGATAGGTGTAGGCCGCCCGTATAGAAGTTAGGGACATTTGAAGTTTTATCACTGTTTGCTTTGGGACTTAAGGGTAGGATAGCAATGAGCGATAACTTTAATTGACAAGAGGCACGAATTCTTTATTGCCACAAAATTTCAAGGTTTTATCACGTTCCAGTAAAAAGTTACAAGCATTTGATTGTTGCAAACTTTGATAGGTATAGGACGCACCGTATAGAAGATAGGGCCATTTGAAGTTTTATCAGTGTTTTATTTTGGAGTCAAGTGTAGCATAGCTATGAGCGATAACTTTAATTGACAAGAGGCACGAGTACATTATTGTCACAAAATTTCAATCCAGTAAAAAGTTGCAAGCATTTGAATGTTGAAAACTTTGATAGGTATAGGACGTACCGTATAGAAGTTAGGGCCATTTGAAGTTTTAGCAGTGTTTAGTTTGGGACTCAAGGGTAGCGAAGCTATGAGCGATAACTTTAATTGGCAAGAGGCACGAGTACATTATTGTCACACATTTTCAATCCAGTAAAAAGTTGCAAGGATTTAAATGTTTTAAACTTTGATAGGTATAAGACGTACCGTATATAAGTTAGGGCCATATGAAGTTTTAGCAGTGTTTGATTTGGGACTCAAGGGTAGCATAGCTATGAGCTATAGTTTAAATTGACAAGAGGCATGAGTATTTTGTTGTCACAAATTTCCAAGATTTTATTGCGCTCCAGTAAAAAGTTACAAGCATTTGATTGTTGCAAACTTTGATAGGTATAGGCCGCACCGTATAGAAGTTAGGGCCATTTGAAGTTTTATCAGTGTTTGATTTGGGACTCAAGGGAAGCATAGCTAGGAGCGATAGGTTAAATTGACAAGAGGCTCGACTACTTTATTGTCACAAAATTTCATGGTTTTATGACGCTCCAGTAAAAAGTTGCAAGCATTTGATTGTTGCAAACTTTGATAGGTGTAGGCCGCACCGTATAGAAGTTAGGGCCATTTGAAGTTTTATCAGTGTTTGTTTTGGCGCTCAAGGCTAGCATAGTTATGAGCGATAACTTTAATTGACAAGAGGGACGAGTATCTTTATTGTCACAAAATTTCAAGATTTTATGACGCTCCAGTAAAAAGTTGCAAGCATTTGATTGTTGCAAACTTTGATAGGTGTAGGACGCACCGTATAGAAGTTAGGGCCATTTCAAGTTTTGTCAGTGTTTGTTTTGGGACTCAATGGTAGCATAGCTATGAGCGATAGTTTAAATTGATAAGAGGCTCGAGTACTTTATTGTCAAAAATTTCAAGGTTTTATGACGTTCCAGTAAAAAGTTACAAGCATTTGATTGTTGCAAACTTTGATAGGTATAGGACGCACCGTATAGGAGATAGGGCCATTTGAAGTTTTATCAGTGTTTTATTTTGGAGTCAAGTGTAGCATAGCTAGGAGCGATAGCTTAAATTGACAAGAGGCTCGACTACTTTATTGTTACAAAATTTCAAGATTTTATTACGCTCCAGTAAAAAGTTACAAGCATTTGATTGTTGCAAACTTTGATAGGTGTAGGACGCACCATATAGAAGTTAGAGCCATTTGAAGTTTTCTCAGTGTTTGTTTTGGGATTCAAGGGTAGCATAGATATGAGCGATAACTTTAATTGACAAGAGGCACGAGAACTTTATTGTCACAAAATTTCAAGGTTTTATGACGCTCCAGTAAAAAGTTACAAGCATGTGATTGTTGCAAACTTTGATAGGTGTAGGACGCACCATATAGAAGTTAGGGCCTTTTGATGTTTTCTCAGTGATTGTTTTGGGACTCAAGGTTAGCATAGCTATGAGCGATAGCTTAAATTGATTAGAGGGTCGAGTACTTTATTGTCAAAAATTTCAAGGTTTTATGGCGTTCCAGTAAAAAGTTACAAGCATTTGATTGTTGCAAACTCTGATAGGTATTGGACGCACAGTATAGAAGTTAGGGCCATTTGAAGTTTTATCAGAGGCACAAGTACATTATTGTCTCAAAATTTCAATCCAGTAAAAAGTTACAAACATTTTAATGTTGAAAGCTTTGATAGGTCTAGGACGTACCTTATAGAAGTTAGTGCCAGCGTTTGATTTGGGACTCAAGGGTAGCATAGCTATGAGCGATAACTTTAATTGTCAAGAGGCACGAATACTTTCTTGTCACATAATTTCACGATTTTATGACGCTCCAGTAAAAAGTTACAAGCATCTGATTGTTACAAACTTTGATAGGTGTAGGACGCCCGTATAGAAGTTAGGGACATTTGAAGTTTTATCACTGTTTGCTTTGGGACTTAAGGGTAGGATAGCAATGAGCGATAACTTTAATTGACAAGAGGCACGAATTCTTTATTGTCACAAAATTTCAAGGTTTTATTACGATCCAGTAAAAAGTTACAAGCATTTGATTGTTGCAAACTTTGATAGGTATAGGAAGCACCGTATAGAAGTTAGGGCCATTTGAAGTTTTATCAGTGTTTTATTTTGGAGTCAAGTGTAGCATAGCTATGAGCGATAACTTTAATTGACAAGAGGCACGAGTACTTTATTGTCACAAAATTTCAAGGTTTTATGACGCTCCAGTAAAAAGTTACAAGCATTTGAATGTTGCAAACTTTGATAGGTATAGGACGCACCGTATAGAAGTTAAGGCCATTTGAAGCTTTATCAGTGTTTTATTTAGGAGTCAAGGGTAGCATAGCTATGAGCGATAACTTTAATTGTCAAGAGGCACGAATAATTTGTCACAAAATTTAAAGATTTTATGACGCTCCAGTAAAAAGTTACAAGCATTTGATTGTTGCAAACTTTGATAGGTGTAGGACGCACCATATAGAAGTTAGAGCCATTTGAAGTTTTCTCAGTGTTTGTTTTGTGACTCAAGGGTAGCATAGATATAAGCGATAACTTTAATTGACAAGAGGCACGAGAACTTTATTGGCACAAAATTTGAAGATTTTATGACGTTCCAGTAAAAAGTTACAAGCATTTGATTGTTGCAAACTTTGATAGGTGTAGGACGCACCATATAGAAGTTAGAGCCACTTGAAGTTTTATCAGTGTTTGTTTTGGGACTCAAGGGTAGCATAGCTATGAGCGATAACTTTAATTGGCAAGAGGCACGAGTACATTATAGTCACAAAATTTCAATCCAGTAAAAAGTTGCAAGCATTTAAATGTTTTAAACTTTGATAGGTATAAGACGTACCGTATAGAAGTTAGGGCCATTTGAAGTTTTAGCACTGTTTGATTTGGGACTCAAGAGTACCATAGCTATGAGCGATAGTTTAAATTGACAAGAGGCACGAGTACTTTGTAGTCACAAATGTTCAAGATTTTATTACGCTCCAGTAAAAAGTTACAAGCATTTGATTGTTGCAAACTTTGATAAGTATAGGACGCACCGTATAGAAGATAGGGCCATTTGAATTTTATCAGTGTTTTATTTTGGACTCAAGGATAGCATAGCTATGAGCGATAGCTTAAAATGACAAGAGGCACGAGTACTTTATTGTCACAAAATTTCAAGATTTTATAACGTTCCAGTAAAAAGTTACAAGCATTGAAATGTTGCAAACTTTGATAGGTATAGGACGCACCATAGGGCCATTTGAAATGTTATTAGTGTTTGATGTGGGACTCAATGGTAGCATAGCAATGAGCGATGACTTTAATTGTCAAGAGGCACGAATACTTTATTGCCACATAATTTCAAGATTTTAAGACGCTCCAGTAAAAAGTTACAAGCATTTGATTGCTGCAAACGTTGATAGATGTAGGACGCACCGTATAAAAAATAGGGCCATTTGAAGTTTTATCAGTGTTTGTTTTCGGACTCAAGGGTAGCATAGCTATGAGCGGTAACTTTAATTGACAAGAGGCACGAGTACTTTATTGTCACAAAATTTCAAGGTTTTATGACGCTCCAGTAAAAAGTTACAAGCATTTGATTGTTGCAAACTTTGATAGGTGTAGGACGCAAAATATAGAAGTTAAAGCCATTTGAAGTTTTATCAGTGTTTGTTTTGGGACTCAAGGGTAGCATAGATATGAGCGATAACTTTAATTGACAAGAGGCACGAGAACTTTATTGTCACAAAATTTCAAGATTTTATGACTCTCCTGTAAAGAGTTACAAGCATTTGATTGTTGCAAACTTTGATAGGTATAGGACGCACCATATAGAAGTTAAGGCCATTTGAAGTTTTATCAGTGTTTGATGTGGGACTCAAGGGTAGCATAGCTATGAGCTATAGCTTAAATAGACAAGAGGCACGAGTACTTTATTGTCACAAAGTGTCAAGGTTTTATGACGCTCCAGTAAAAAGTTACAAGCATTTGATTGTTGCAAACTTTGATAGGTGTAGGACGCACAATAGAGAAGTTAGAGCCATTTGAAGTTTTATCAGTGTTTGTTTTGGGACTCAAGGGTAGCATAGATATGAGCGATAACTTTAATTGGCAAGAGGCACGAGAACTATATTGTCACAAAATTTCAAGATTTTATGACTCTCCTGTAAAAAGTTACAAGCATTTGATTGTTGCAAACTTTGACAGGTATAAGACGTACCGTATAGAAGTTAGGGCCATTTGAAGTTTTGGCAGAGTTTGATTTGGGACTCAAGGGTAGCATAGATATGAGCGATAGTTTAAATTGACAAGAGGCACGAGAACTTTATTGTCACAAAATTTCAAGATTTTATGACTCTCCTTTAAAAAGTTACGAGCATTTGATTGTTGCAAACTTTGATAGGTGTGGGACGCACCGTATAGAAGTTAGGGCCATTTGAAGTTTTATCATTGTTTGTTTTGGGACTCAAGAGTAGCATAGCTATGAGCGAATCACTTTAATTGACAAGAGACACGAGTATTTTATTGTCACAAAATTTCAAGATTTTATGACTCTCCAGTAAAAAGTTTCAATCATTTGTTTGTTGCAAACTCTGATAGGTATAGGACGCACCGTATAGAAGTTAGGGCCATTTAAAGTTTAATCAGTGTTTTATTTTGGAGTCAAGTAAAGAATAGCTATGAGCGATAACTTTAATTGACAAGAGCCACGAGTACTTTATTGTCACAAAATTTCAAGATTTTATGACGCTCCAGTAAAAAGTTACAAGCATTTGATTGTTGCAAACTTTGATAGATGTAGGAAGCACCGTATAGAAGCTAAGACCATTTGCAGTTTTATCAGTGTTTCATTTGGGACTCAAGGGTAGCATACCTATGACCGATAGCTTAAATTGGCAAGAGGCACAAGTACTTTATTGTCACAAAATTTCAAGATTTTATGACTCTCCTGTAAAAAGTTACAAGCATTTGATTGTTACAAACTTTAATAAGTGTAGGACGCCCGTATAGAAGTTAGAGACATTTGAAGGTTTATCATTGTTTGTTTTGTGACTCAATGGTAGCATAGCTATGAGCGAATAACTTTAATTGACAAGAGGCACGAGTATTTTATTGTCACAAATTTCAAGATTTTATGACTCTCCAGTAAAAAGTTTCAATCATTTGTTTGTTGCAAACTCTGATGGGTATAGGACGCACCGTATAGAAGTTAGGACCATTTGAAGTTTTATCAGTGTTCTATTGTGCAGTCAAGGTTAGCATAGCTATGAGCGATAGCTTAAATTGACAAGAGGCACGAGAACTTTATTGTCACAAAATTTCAAGGTTTTATGACGCTCACAAGCATTTTATTGTTGCAAACTTTGATAGGTATAGGACGCACCGTATAGAAGTTAGGGCCATTTGAATTTTATCAGTGTTTGATTTGGGACTCAAGGGTAGCATAGCTTTGAGCGATAGCTTAAATTGACAAGAGGCACGAGTACTTTATTGTCACAAAATTTCAAGATTTTAGGACGCTCCAGTAAAAAGTTACAAGCATGTGATTGTTGCAAACTTTGATAGGTGTAGGACGCACCATATAGAAGTTAGGGCCATTTGAAATTTTATCAGTGTTTGTTTTGGCGCTCAAGGGTAGCATAGCTATGAGCGATAACTTTAATTGACAAGAGGCACGAGTACATTACTGTCACAAAATTTCAATCCAGTAAAAAGTTGCAAGCATTTGAATGTTGAAAACTTTGATAGGTACAGGACGTACCGTATAGAAGTTAGGGCCATTTGAAATTTGAGCAGTGTTTGATTTGGGACTCAAGGGTAGCATAGCTCTGAGCGACAGTTTAAATTGGCAAGAGGTACGATTACTTTATTATCACAAAATTTCAAGAATTTATTACGCTCCAGTAAAAAGTTACAAGCATTTGATTGTTGCAAACTTTGATAGGTATAGGCCGCACCGTATAGAAGTTAGGGCCATTTGAAGTTTTATCAGTGTTTGATTTGGGACTCAAGGGAAGCATAGCTAGAAGCGATAGCTTAAATTGACAAGAGGCTCGACTACTTTATTGTCACAACATTTCAAGGTTTTATGACGCTCCAGTAAAAAGTTACAAGCATTTGATTGTTGCAAACTTTGATAGGTATAGGACGCACCGTATAGAAGATAGGGCCATATGAATTTTATCAGTGATTTATTTTGGAGTCAAGGGTAGCATAGCTATGAGCGATAGCTTAAATTGACAAGAGGCACGTGTACTTTATTGTCACAAAATTTCAAGATTTTATGACGTTCCAGTAAAAAGTTACAAGCATTTAAATGTTGCAAACTTTGATAGGTATAGGACCCACTATATAGAATTTAGGGCCATTTGAAGTTTTATCAGTGTTTGATGTGGGACTCAAGGGTAGCATAGCTATGACCGATAACTTTAATTGACAAGAGGCACGAGTACATTACTGTCACAAAATTTCCTTCCAGTAAAAAGTTGCAAGCATTTCAATGTTGAAAACTTTGATAGGTACAGGACGTACCGTATAGAAGTTAGGGCCATATGAAGTTTGAGCAGTGTTTGATTTGGGACTCAAGGGTAGCATAGCTATGAGCGATAGTTTAAATTTACAAGAGGTACGATTACTTTATTATCACAAAATTTCAAGATTTTATTACGCTCCAGTAAAAAGTTACAAGCATTTGATTGTTGCAAACTTTGATAGGTATAGGCCGCACCGTATAGAAGTTAGTTTTATCAGTGTTTGATTTGGGACTCAAGGGAAGCATAGCTAGAAGCGATAGCTTAAATTGACAAGAGGCTCGACTACTTTATTGTCACAACATTTCAAGGTTTTATGACGCTCCAGTAAAAAGTTACAAGCATTTAATTGTTGCAAACTTTGATAGGTATAGGACGCACCGTATAGAAGATAGGGCCATTTGAATTTTATCAGTGATTTATTTTGGAGTCAAGGGTAGCATAGCTATGAGCGATAGCTTAAATTGACAAGAGGCACGTGTACTTTATTGTCACAAAATTTCAAGATTTTATGACGTTCCAGTAAAAAGTTACAAGCATTTAAATGTTGCAAACTTTGATAAGTATAGGACGCACCGTATAGAAGTTAGGGCCATTTTAAATTTTATCAGTGTTTGTTTTGGAGCTCAAGGGTAGCATTGGTATGAGCGATAACTTTAATTGACAAGAGGCACGAGTACTTTACTGTCACAAAATTTCAAGGTTTTATGACGCTCCAGTAAAAAGTTACAAGCATTTGATTGTTGCAACCTTTGATAGATGTAGGACGCACCGTATAGAAGCTAGGGCCATTTGCAGTTTTATCAGTGTTTGATTTGGGACTCAAGGGTAGCATACCTATGACCGATAGCTTAAATTGGCAAGAGGCACGAGTACTTTATTGTCACAAAATTTCAAGATTTTATGACGCTCCAGTAAAAAGTTACAAGCATTTGATTGTTACAAACTTTGATAAGTGTAGGACGCCCGTATAGAAGTTAGGGACATTTGAAGTTTTATCACTGTTTGTTTTGGGAATCAAGGGTAGGATAGCAATGAGCGATAACTTTAATTGACACGAATACTTTATCGTCACAAAATTTCATGGTTTAATTACGCTCCAGTAAAAAGTTACAAGCTTTTGATTGTTGCACACTTTGTAACGTGTAGGACGCACCGTATAGAAATTAGAACCATTTGAAGTTTTATCAGTGTTTTATTTTGGAGTCAAGGTTAGCATAGCTATGAGTGATAGCTTAAATTGACAAGAGGCACGAGATCTTTATTGTCACAAAATTTCAAGATTTTATGATGCTTTAGTAAAAAGTTACAAGCATTTGATTGTTGCAAACTTTGGTAGGTATAGGACGCACCGTATAGAAGTTAGGGCCATTTTAAGTTTTATCAGTGTTTGTTTTGCGGCTCAAGGGTAGCATTGGTATGAGCGATAACTTTAATTGTCAAGAGGCACGAGTACATTACTGTCACAAAATTTCAATCCAGTAAAAAGTTGCAAGCATTTGAATGTTGAAAACTTTGATAGGTATAGGACGTACCGTATAGAAGTTAGGGCCATTTGAAGTTTGAGCAGTATTTGATTTGGGACTCAAGGGTATCATAGCTATGAGCGATAGTTTAAATTGACAAGAGGTACGAGTACTTTATTATCACAAAATTTCAAGATTTTATTACGCTCCAGTAAAAAGTAACAAGCATTTGATTGTTGCAAACTTTGATAGGTGTAGGACGCACCATATAGAAGTTAAAGCCATTTGAAGTTTTTTCAGTGTTTGTTTTGGGACTCAAGGGTAGCATAGATATGAACGATAACTTTAATTGACAAGAGGCACCAGAACTTTATTGTCACAAAATTTCAAGATGTTATGACTCTCATGTAAATAGTTACAAGCATTTGATTGTTGCAAACTTTGATAGGTATAGGACGCACCGTATAGAAGATAGGGCCATTTGAATTTTATCAGTGATTTATTTTGGAGTCAAGGGTAGCATAGCTATGAGCGAAAGCTTAAATTGACAAGAGGCACGTGTACTTTATTGTCATAAAATTTGAAGATTTTATGACATTCCCGTAAAAATTTACAAGCATTTAAATGTTGCAAACTTTGATAGGTATAGGACGCACCATATAGAATTTAGGGCCATTTGAAGTTTTATCAGTGTTTGATGTGGGACTCAAGGGTAGCATAGCTATGAGCGATAACTTTAATTGAAAAGAGGCACGAGTACTTTATTGTCACAAAATTTGAAGATTTTATTACGCTCCAGTAAAAAGTTACAAGCATTTGATTGTTGCAAACTCTGATAAGTATAGGACGCACCGTATAGAAGTTAGGGCCATTTTAAGTTTTATCAGTGTTTGTTTTGGAGTTCAAGGGTAGCATTGGTATGACCGATAACTTTAATTGAAAAGAGGCACGAGTACTTTACTGTCACAAAATTTCAAGATTTTATTACGCTCCAGTAAAAAGTTACAAGCATTTGATTGTTGCAAACTTTGATAGGTATAGGCCGCACCGTATAGAAGTTAGGGCCATTTGAAGTTTTATCAGTGTTTTATTGTGCAGTCAAGGTTAGCATAGCTATGAGCGATAGCTTAAATTGACGAGAGGCACGAGAACTTTATTGTCACAAAATTTCAAGGTTTTATGACGCTCACAAGCATTTTATTGTTTGCAAACTTTGATAGGTATAGGACGCACCGTATAGAAGTTAGGGCCATTTGAATTTTATCAGTGTTTGATTTGGGACTCAGGGGTAGCATAGCTTTGAGCGATAGCTTAAATTGACAAGAGGCACGAGTACTTTATTGTCACAAAATTTCAAGATTTTAGGACGCTCCAGTAAAAAGTTACAAGCATGTGATTGTTGCAAACTTTGATAGGTGTAGGACGCACCATATAGAAGTTAGGGCTATCTGAAGTTTTATCAGTGTTTGTTTTGGCGCTCAAGGGTAGCATACCTATGAGCGATAACTTTAATTGGCAAGATGCACGCGTACTTTACTGTCACAAAATTTCAAGATTTTATTACGCTCCAGTAAAAAGTTACAAGCATTTGATTGTTGCAAACTCTGATAAGTATAGGACGCACCGTATAGAAGTTAGGGCCATTTTAAGTTTTATCAGTGTTTGTTTTGGAGCTCAAGGGTAGCATTGGTATGAGCGATAACTTTAATTGACAAGATGCACGCGTACTTTACTGTCACAAAATTTCAAGATTTTATTACGCTCCAGTAAAAAGTTACAAGCATTTGATTGTTGCAAACTCTGATAAGTATAGGACGCACCGTATAGAAGTTAGGGCCATTTTAAGTTTTATCAGTGTTTGTTTTGGAGCTCAAGGGTAGCATTGGTATGAGCGATAACTTTAATTGACAAGAGGCACGAATACTTTACTGTCACAAAATTTCAAGATTTTAAGACGCTCCAGTAAAAAGTAACAAGCATTTGATTGTTGCAAACTTTGATAGGTATAGGACGCACCGTATAGAAGTTAGGGCCATTTGAAGTTTTATTAGTGTATTATTTTGGAGTCAAGTAAAGCATAGCTATGAGCGATAACTTTAATTGACAAGAGTCACGAGTACTTTATTGTCACAAAATTTCAAGATTTTATGACGCTCCAGTAAGAAATTACAAGCATTTGATTGTTGCAAGCTTTGATAGATGTAGGACGCACCGTATAGAAGCTAGGGCCATTAGCAGTTTTATCAGTGTTTGATTTGGGACTCAAGGGTAGCACACCTATGACCGATAGCTTAAATTGGCAAGAGGCACGAGTACTTTATTGTCACAAAATTTCAAGATTTTATGACGCTCCAGTAAAAAGTTACAAGCATTTGATTGTTACAAACTTTGATAAGTGTAGGACGCCCGTATAGAAGCTAGGGACATTTGAAGTTTTATCACTGTTTGTTTTGGGACTCAAGGGTAGGATAGCAATGAGCGATAACTTTAATTGACAAGAGGCACGAGTACATTACTGTCACAAAATTTCAATCCAGTAAAAAGTTGCAAGCATTTGAATGTTGAAAACTTTGATAGGTATAGGACGTACCGTATAGAAGTTAGGGCCATTTGAAGTTTGAGCAGTATTTGATTTGGGACTCAAGGGTAGCATAGCTATGAGCGATAGTTTAAATTGACAAGAGGTACGAGTACTTTATTATCACAAAATTTCAAGATTTTATTACGCTCTAGTAAAAAGTAACAAGCATTTGATTGTTGCAAACTTTGATAGGTGTAGGACCCACCATATAGAAGTTAGAGCCATTTGAAGTTTTTCAGTGTTTGTTTTGGGACTCAAGGGTAGCATAGATATGAACGATAACTTTAATGGACAAGAGGCACGAGAACTTTATTGTCACAAAATTTCAAGGTGTTATGACTCTCATGTAAAGAGTTACAAGCATTTGATTGTTGCAAACTTTGATAGGTATAGGACGCACCGTATAGAAGTTAGGGCCATTTGAAGTTTTATTAGTGTTTGATTTGGGACTCAAGGGTAGCTTAGCTATGAGCGATAACTTTAATTGACAAGAGGCACGAGTACTTTATTGTCACAAAATTTCAAGGTTTAATTACGCTCCAGTAAAAAGTTACAAGCTTTTGATTGTTGCAAACTTTGTAACATGTAGGACTCACCATATAGAAGTTTTGGCCATTTGAAGCTTTATCAGTGTTTGATTTGGGACTCAAGGGTAGCATAGCTATGAGCGATAGCTTAAATTGATAAGGGGCACGAATACTTTGTTATCACAAAATTTCAGGATTTTATTACGTTTCGGTAAAAAGCTACAAGCATTTGATTTTTGCAAACTTTGATAAGTATAGGACGCACCGTATAGAAATTAGGGCAATTTGGAGTGCTATCAGTGTTTTATTTTGGAGTCAAGGGTAGCATAGCTATGAACGATAACTTTAATTGACAAGAGGCACGAGTACTTTATTGTCACAAAATTTCAAGACGCTCCAGTAAAAAGTTACAAGCATGTGATTGTTGCAAACTTTGATAGGTGTAGGTCGCAAGTTAGGGCCATTTGAAGTTTTGTTAGTGTTTGTTTTGAGACTCAAGGGTAGCTTAGCTATGAGCGATAGCTTCAATTGACAAGAGGCACGAGAACTTTATTGTCACAAAATTTCAAGATTTTATGACGCTCCAGTAAAAAGATACAAGCATTTGATTGTTACAAACTTTGATAAGTGTAGGACGCCCGTATAGAAGTTAGGGACATTTGAAGTTTTATCAGTGTTTTATTTTGGAGTCAAGGTTAGCATAGCTATGAGCGATAGCTTAAATTGACAAGATGCACGAGATCTTTATTGTCACACAATTTCAAGATTTTATGATGCTTTAGTAAAAAGTTACAGGCATTTGATTTTTGCAAACTTTGATAGGTATAGGACGCACCGTATAGAAGTTAGGGCCATTTTAAGTTTTATCAGTGTTTGTTTTGGGGCTCAAGGGTAGCATTGGTATGAGCGATAACTTTAATTGACAAGAGGCACGAGTACATTACTGTCACAAAATTTCAATCCAGTAAAAAGTTGCAAGCATTTGAATGTTGAAAACTTTGATAGGTATAGGACGTACCGTATAGAAGTTAGGGCCATTTGAAGTTTGAGCAGTATTTGATTTGGGACTCAAGGGTAGCATAGCTATGAGCGATAGTTTAAATTGACAAGAGGTACGAGTACTTTATTATCACAAAATTTCAAGATTTTATTACGGTCCAGTAAAAAGTAACAAGCATTTGATTGTTACAAACTTTGATAAGTGTAGGACGCCCGTATAGCAGTTAGGGACATTTGAATTTTTATCACTGTTTGTTTTGGGACTCAAGGGTAGGATAGCAATGAGTGATAACTTTAATTGACACGAAAACTTTATTGTCACAAAATTTCATGGTTTAATTACGCTCCAGTAAAAAGTTACAAGCTTTTGATTGTTGCAAACTTTGTAACGTGTAGGACGCACCGTATAGAAATTAGGACCATTTGAAGTTTTATCACTGTTTTATTTTGGAGTCAAGGTTAGTATAGCTATGAGCGATAGCTTGAATTGACAAGAGGCACGAGATCTTTATTGTCACAAAATTTCAAGATTTTATGATGCTTTAGTAAAAAGTTACAAGCATTTGATTGTTGCAAACTTTGATAGATGTAGGACGCATCGTATAGAAGCTAGCGCCATTTGCAGTTTTATCAGTGTTTGATTTGGGACTCAAGGGTAGCATACCTATGACCGATACCTTAAATTGGCAACAGCCACGAGTACTTTATTGTCACAAAATTTTAAGATTTTATGACGGTCCAGTAAAAAGTTACAAGCATTTGATTGTTACAAACTTTGATAAGTGTAGGACGCCCGTATAGCAGTTAGGGACATTTGAATTTTTATCACTGTTTGTTTTGGGACTCAAGGGTAGGATAGCAATGAGTGATAACTTTAATTGACACGAAAACTTTATTGTCACAAAATTTCATGGTTTAATTACGCTCCAGTAAAAAGTTACAAGCTTTTGATTGTTGCAAACTTTGTAACGTGTAGGACGCACCGTATAGAAATTAGGACCATTTGAAGTTTTATCACTGTTTTATTTTGGAGTCAAGGTTAGTATAGCTATGAGCGATAGCTTGAATTGACAAGAGGCACGAGATCTTTATTGTCACAAAATTTCAAGATTTTATGATGCTTTAGTAAAAAGTTACAAGCATTTGATTGTTGCAAACTTTGATAGGTATAGGACGCACCGTATAGAATTTAGGGCCATTTGAAGTTTTATTAGTGTTTGATTTGGGACTCAAGGGTAGCTTAGCTATGAGCGATAACTTTAATTGACAAGAGGCACGAGTACTTTATTGTCACAAAATTTCAAGGTTTAATTACGCTCCAGTAAAAAGTTACAAGCTTTTGATTGTTGCAAACTTTGTAACATGTAGGACGCACCATATAGAAGTTTTGGCCATTTGAAGCTTTATCAGAGTTTGATTTGGGACTCAGGGGTAGCATAGCTATGAGCGATAGCTTAAATTGACAAGAGGCACGAGAACTTTATTGTTACAAAATTTCAAGATTTTATGACGTTCCAGTAAAAAGTTACAAGCATTTGATTGTTGCAAACTCTGATAAGTATAGGACGCACCGTATAGAAGTTAGGGCCATTTGAAGTTTTATCATTGTTTGTTTTGGGACTCAAGAGTAGCATAGCTATGAGCGAATAACTTTGATTGACAAGAGACACGAGTATTTTATTGTCACAAAATTTCAAGATTTTATGACTTTCCAGTAAAAAGTTTCAAGCATTTGATTGTTGCAAACTCTGCTATGTATAGGACGCACCGTATAGAAGTTAGGGCCATTTGAAGTTTAATCAATGTTTTTTTTTGGAGTCAAGTGTAGTATAGCTATGAGCGATAACTTTAATTGACAAGAGCCACGAGTACTTTATTGTCACAAAATTTCAAGATTTTATGACGCTCCAGTAAAAAGTTACAAACATTTGATTGTTGCAAGCTTTGATAGATGTACGACGCACCGTATCGAAGCTAGGGCCAGTTGCAGTTTTATCAGTGTTTGATTTGGGACTCAAGGGTAGCATACCTATGAACGATAGCTTAGATTGGCAACAGGCACGAGTACTTTATTGTCACAAAATTTCAAGATTTTATGACGCTCCAGTAAAAAGTTACAAGCATTTGATTGTTACAAACTTTGATAGGTGTAGGACGCCCGTATAGAAGTTAGGGCCATTTGAAATTTAGCAGTGTTTGATTTGGGACTCAAGGGTAGCATAGCTTTGAGCAATAGCTTAAATTGACAAGAGGCACGAGTACTTTATTGTCACAAAATTTCAAGATTTTATGACGATCCAGTAAAAAGTTACAAGCATGTGATTGTTGCAAACTTTGATAGGTGTAGGACGCACCATATAGAAGTTAGGGCCATTAGAAGTTTTGTCAGTGTTTGTTTTGGGACTCTAAGAGTAGCATAGCTATGAGCGATAACTTAAATTGATAAGAGGCACGAGTACTTTATTGTCACAAAATTTCAAGATTTTATGACGCTCCAGTAAAAAGTTACAAACATTTGATTGTTGCAAGCTTTGATAGATGTACGACGCACCGTATAGAAGCTAGGGCCAGTTGCAGTTTTATCAGTGTTTGATTTGGGACTCAAGGGTAGCATACCTATGAACGATAGCTTAGATTGGCAACAGGCACGAGTACTTTATTGTCACAAAATTTCAAGATTTTATGACGCTCCAGTAAAAAGTTACAAGCATTTGATTTTTGCAAACTTTGATAAGTATAGGGCGCACCGTATAGAAATTAGGGCCATTTGGAGTGCTATCAGTGTTTATTTTTGGAGTCAAGGGTAGCATAGCTATGAGCGATAACTTTAATTGACAAGAGGCACGAGTAATTTATTGTCAAAAATTTCAAGGGTTTAAGATGCTCCAGTAAAAAGTTACAAGCATTTGAATGTTGCAAACTTTGATAGGTATAGGACGAACCGTATAGAAGCTAGGGCCATTTTAAGTTTTATCAGTGTTTTATTTTGGTGTCGAGGGTAGCATAGCTATGAGCGATAACTTTAATTGACAAGAGGCACGAGTACTTTATTGTCACAAAATTTCAAGATTTTATGACGCTCCAGTAAAAATTTACAAGCATGTGATTGTTGTAAACTTTGATAGGTGTAGGTTGCACCATATAGAAGTTAGAGCCATTTGAAGTTTTGTCAGTGTTTGTTGTGGGACTCAAGGGTAGCATAGCTATGAGCAATAGCTTAAATTGATAAGAGGCTCGAGTACTTTGTTGTCATAAAATTTCAAGGTTTTATGACGCTCCAGTAAAAAGTTACAAGCATTTGATTGTTGCAAACTTTGATAGGTATAGGACGCACAGTATAGAAGTTAGGGCCATTTGAAGTTGTATCAGTGTTTGTTTTGGGACTCAAGTGTAGCATAGCTATGAGCGAATAACTTTAATTGACAAGAGGCACGAGTATTTTATTGTCACAAAATTTCAAGATTTTATGACTCTCCAGTAAAAAGTTTCAAGCATTTGATTGTTGCAAACTCTGATAGGTATAGGACGCACCGCATAGAAGTTAGGGCCATTTGAAGTTTAATCAGTGTTTTATTTTGAAGTCAAGTGTAGTATAGCTATGGGATTTGGGACTCAAGGGTAGCATAGCTATGAGCGATAGCTTAAATTGATAAGAGGCTCGAGTACTTTATTGTCACAAAATTTCAAGATTTTATGACGCTCCAGTAAAAAGTTACAAGCTTTTGATTGTTGCAAACTTTGTAACGTGTAGGAGGCACCGTATAGAAATTAGGACAATTTGAAGTTTTATCAGTGTTTTATTTCGGAGTCAAGGTTAGCATAGCTATGAGCTACAGCTTAAATTGACAGGAGGCACGAGAACTTGATTATTACAAAATTTCAAGTATTTATGATGCTTCAGTAAAAAGTTGCAAGCATTTGATTGTTGCAAACTTTGATAGGTATAGGACGCACCGTATAGAAGTTAGGGACGTTTGAAGTTTTATTAGTGTTTGATTTGGGATTCAAGGGTAGCTTAGCTATGAGCGATAACTTTAATTGACAAGAGGCACGAGTACTTTATTGTCACAAAATTTCAAGGTTTAATTTCGCCCCAGTAAAAAGTTACAAGCTTTTGATTGTTGCAAACTTTGTAACGTGTAGGACGCACCATATAGAAGTTTGGGCCATTTGAAGCTTTATCAGTGTTTGATTTGGGACTCAAGGGTAGCATAGCTATGAGCGATAGCTTAAATTGATAAGAGGCACGAATACTTTGTTATCACAAAATTTCAGCATTTTATTACGCATCAGTAAAAAGCTACAAGCATTTGATTTTTGCAAACTTTGATAAGTATAGGACGCACCGTATAGAAATTAGGGCCATTTGAAGTTTAATCAGTGTTTTATTTTGGAGTCAAGTGTAGCATAGCTATGAGCGATAACTTTAATTGACAAGAGCCACGAGTCCTTTATTGTCACAAAATTTCAAGATTTTATGACGCTCCAGTAAAAAGTTACAAGCATTTGATTGTCACAAACTTTGATAGGTGTAGGACGCCCGTATAGAAGTTAGGGCCATTTGAAGTTTAATCAGTGTTTTATTTTGGAGTCAAGTGTAGCATAGCTATGAGCGATAACTTTAATTGACAAGAGCCACGAGTCCTTGATTGTCACAAAATTTCAAGATTTTATGACGCTCCAGTAAAAAGTTACAAGCATTTGATTGTAACAAACTTTGATAGGTATAGGACGTACCGTATAGAAGTTAGGGCCATTTGAAGTTTGAGCAGTATTTGATTTGGGACTCAAGGGTAGCATAGCTATGAGCGATAGTTTAAATTGACAAGAGGTACGAGTACTTTATTATCACAAAATTTCAAGATTTTATTACGGTCCAGTAAAAAGTAACAAGCATTTGATTGTTACAAACTTTGATAAGTGTAGGACGCCCGTATAGCAGTTAGGGACATTTGAATTTTTATCACTGTTTGTTTTGGGACTCAAGGGTAGGATAGCAATGAGTGATAACTTTAATTGACACGAAAACTTTATTGTCACAAAATTTCATGGTTTAATTACGCTCCAGTAAAAAGTTACAAGCTTTTGATTGTTGCAAACTTTGTAACGTGTAGGACGCACCGTATAGAAATTAGGACCATTTGAAGTTTATCACTGTTTTATTTTGGAGTCAAGGTTAGTATAGCTATGAGCGATAGCTTGAATTGACAAGAGGCACGAGATCTTTATTGTCACAAAATTTCAAGCTTTTTTATGATGCTTTAGTAAAAAGTTACAAGCATTTGATTGTTGCAAACTTTGATAGATGTAGGACGCATCGTATAGAAACTAGCGCCATTTGCAGTTTTATCAGTGTTTGATTTGGGACTCAAGGGTAGCATACCTATGACCGATACCTTAAATTGGCAACAGCCACGAGTACTTTATTGTCACAAAATTTTAAGATTTTATGACGGTCCAGTAAAAAGTTACAAGCATTTGATTGTTACAAACTTTGATAAGTGTAGGACGCCCGTATAGCAGTTAGGGACATTTGAATTTTTATCACTGTTTGTTTTGGGACCCAAGGGTAGGATAGCAATGAGTGATAACTTTAATTGACACGAAAACTTTATTGTCACAAAATTTCATGGTTTAATTACGCTCCAGTAAAAAGTTACAAGCTTTTGATTGTTGCAAACTTTGTAACGTGTAGGAGGCACCGTATAGAAATTAGGACAATTTGAAGTTTTATCAGTGTTTTATTTCGGAGTCAAGGTTAGCATAGCTATGAGCTACAGCTTAAATTGACAGGAGGCACGAGAACTTGATTGTTACAAAATTTCAAGTATTTATGATGCTTCAGTAAAAAGTTGCAAGCATTTGATTGTTGCAAACTTTGATAGGTATAGGACGCACCGTATAGAAGTTAGGGACGTTTGAAGTTTTATTAGTGTTTGATTTGGGATTCAAGGGTAGCTTAGCTATGAGCGATAACTTTAATTGACAAGAGGCACGAGTACTTTATTGTCACAAAATTTCAAGGTTTAATTTCGCCCCAGTAAAAAGTTACAAGCTTTTGATTGTTGCAAACTTTGTAACGTGTAGGACGCACCATATAGAAGTTTGGGCCATTTGAAGCTTTATCAGTGTTTGATTTGGGACTCAAGGGTAGCATAGCTATGAGCGATAGCTTAAATTGATAAGAGGCACGAATACTTTGTTATCACAAAATTTCAGCATTTTATTACGCATCAGTAAAAAGCTACAAGCATTTGATTTTTGCAAACTTTGATAAGTATAGGACGCACCGTATAGAAATTAGGGCCATTTGAAGTTTAATCAGTGTTTTATTTTGGAGTCAAGTGTAGCATAGCTATGAGCGATAACTTTAATTGACAAGAGCCACGAGTCCTTTATTGTCACAAAATTTCAAGATTTTATGACGCTCCAGTAAAAAGTTACAAGCATTTGATTGTCACAAACTTTGATAGGTGTAGGACGCCCGTATAGAAGTTAGGGCCATTTGAAGTTTAATCAGTGTTTTATTTTGGAGTCAAGTGTAGCATAGCTATGAGCGATAACTTTAATTGACAAGAGCCACGAGTCCTTGATTGTCACAAAATTTCAAGATTTTATGACGCTCCAGTAAAAAGTTACAAGCATTTGATTGTAACAAACTTTGATAGGTATAGGACGTACCGTATAGAAGTTAGGGCCATTTGAAGTTTGAGCAGTATTTGATTTGGGACTCAAGGGTAGCATAGCTATGAGCGATAGTTTAAATTGACAAGAGGTACGAGTACTTTATTATCACAAAATTTCAAGATTTTATTACGGTCCAGTAAAAAGTAACAAGCATTTGATTGTTACAAACTTTGATAAGTGTAGGACGCCCGTATAGCAGTTAGGGACATTTGAATTTTTATCACTGTTTGTTTTGGGACTCAAGGGTAGGATAGCAATGAGTGATAACTTTAATTGACACGAAAACTTTATTGTCACAAAATTTCATGGTTTAATTACGCTCCAGTAAAAAGTTACAAGCTTTTGATTGTTGCAAACTTTGTAACGTGTAGGACGCACCGTATAGAAATTAGGACCATTTGAAGTTTATCACTGTTTTATTTTGGAGTCAAGGTTAGTATAGCTATGAGCGATAGCTTGAATTGACAAGAGGCACGAGATCTTTATTGTCACAAAATTTCAAGATTTTATGATGCTTTAGTAAAAAGTTACAAGCATTTGATTGTTGCAAACTTTGATAGGTATAGGACGCACCATATAGGAGTTAGGGCCATTTGAAGTTTAATCAGTGTTTTATTTTGGAGTCAAATGTAGCATAGCTATGAGCGATAACTTTAATTGACAAGAGGCACGAGTACTTTATTGTCACAAAATTTCAAGATTTTATGACGCTCCAGTAAAAAGTTACAAGCATTTGATTGTTACAAACTTTGATAGGTGTAGGACGCCCGTATAGAAGTTAGGGACATTTGAAGTTTTATCACTGTTTGCTTTTGGACTCAGGGCTAGGATAGCAATGAGCGATAACTTTAATTGACAAGTGGCCCGAGTACTTTATTGTCACAAAATTTCAAGACTTTATTACGCTCCAGTAAAAAGTTACAAGCATTTGATTGTTGCAAACTTTGATAGGTATAGGACGCACCGTATAGAAGTTAGGGCCATTTAAAGTTTTATCAGTGTTTGATTTGGGACTTAAGGGTAGCATAGCTATGAGCGATAGCTTAAATTGACAAGAGGCTCGAGTACTTTATTGTCACAAAATTTCAAGGTTTTATGACGCTCACAAGCATTTTATTGTTGCAAACTTTTATAGGTATAGGACGCTCTGTATAGAAGTTAGGGCCATTTGAATTTTATAAGTGTTTGATTTGGGACTCAAGGGTAGCATAGCTTTGAGCAATATCTTAAATTGACAAGATGCACGAGTACTTTATTGTCACAAATTTCAAGATTTTATGACGCTCCAGTAAAAAGTTACAAGCATGTGATTGTTGCAAACTTTGATAGGTGTAGGACGCACCATATAGAAGTTAGGGCCATTAGAAGTTTTGTCAGTGTTTGTTTTGGGACTCTAAGGGTAGCATAGCTATGAGCGATAACTTAAATTGATAAGAGGCTCGAGTACTTTATTGTCACAAAATTTCAAGATTCTATGACGCTCCAGTAAAAAGTTACAAGCATGTGATTGTTGCAAACTTTGATAGGTTTAGGACGCACCATATAGAAGTTAGGACCATTTGAAGTTTTGTCAGTGTTTGATTTGGGACTCAAGGGTAGTATAGCTATGAGCGATAGCTTAAATTTATAAGAGGCTCGAGTACTTTATTGTCCAAAAATTTCAAGATTTTATGACGCTCCGGTAAAATGTTACAAGCATGTGATTGCTGCAAACTTTGATAGGTGTAGGACGCACCATATAAAAGTTAGGGCCATTTGAAGTTTTGTCAGTTTTTGATTTGGGACTCAAGGGTAGCATAGCTATGAGCGATAGCTTAAATTGATAAGAGGCTCGAGTACTTTATTGTCACAAAATTTCAAGGTTTTATGACGCTCCAGTAAAAAGTTAAGGGCATTTGATTATTGCATACTTTGATAGGTATAAGACGCACAGTATAGAATTTAGGGCCATTTGAAAATTTATCAGTGTTTGTTTTGGCGCTCAAGGGTAGCATAGCTATGAGCAATAACTTTAATTGACAAGAGGCACGAGTACATTACTGTCACAAAATTTCAATCCAGTAAAAAGTTGCAAGCATTTGAATGTTGAAAACTTTGATAGGTATAGGACGTACCGTATAGAAGTTAGGGCCATTTGAAGTTTGAGCAGTGTTTGATTTGGGACTCAAGGGTAGCATAGCTATGAGCGATAGTTTAAATTGACAAGAGGTACGAGTACTTTATTATCACAAAATTTCAAGATTTTATTACTCTCCAGTAAAAAGTTACAAGCATTTGATTGTTGCAAACTTTGATAGGTATAGGCCGCACCGTATAGAAGTTAGGGCCATTTAAAGTTTTATCAGTGTTTGCTTTTGGACTCAAGGGAAGCATAGCTAGGAGCGATAGCTTAAATTGACAAGAGGCTCGACTACTTTATTGTCACAAAATTTCAAGGTTTTATGACGCTCCAGTAAAAAGTTACAAGCATTTGATTGTTGCAAACTTTGATAGATATAGGACGCACCGTATAGAAGATAGGGCCTTTTGAATTTTATCAGAGATTTATTTTGGAGTCAAGGGTAGCATAGCTATGAGCGATAGCTTAAATTGACAAGAGGCACGAGAACTTTATTGTTACAAAATTTCAAGATTTTATGACGTTCCAGTAAAAAGTTACAAGCATTTGATTGTTGCAAACTCTGATAAGTATAGGACGCACCGTATAGAAGTTAGGGCCATTTTAAGTTTTATTAGTGTTTGATTTGGAACTCAAGGGTAGCATAGCTATGAGCGATAACTTTAATTGACAAGAGGCACGAGTACTTTATTGTCACAAAATTTCAAGATTTTATGACGCTCCAGTAAAAAGTTACAAGCATTTGATTGTTGCAAACTTTGATAGGTGTAGGACGCACCATATAGAAGTTCGAGCCAATTGAAATTTTATCAGTGTTTGTTTTGGGACTCAAGGGTAGCATAGATATGAACGATAACTTTAATTGACAAGAGGCACGAGAACTTTATTGTCACAAAATTTCAAGATTTTATGACTCTCCTGTAAAAAGTTACAAGCATTTGATTGTTGCAAACTTTGATAGGTGTGGAACGCACCGTATAGAAGTTAGGGCCATTTGAAGTTTTATCATTGTTTGTTTTGGGACTCAAGAGTAGCATAGCTATGAGCGAATAACTTTGATTGACAAGAGCCACGAGTATTTTATTGTCACAAAATTTCAAGATTTTATGACTTTCCAGTAAAAAGTTTCAAGCATTTGATTGTTGCAAACTCTGCTATGTATAGGACGCATCGTATAGAAGTTAGGGCCATTTGAAGTTTAATCAGTGTTTTTTTTTGGAGTCAAGTGTAGTATAGCTATGAGCGATAACTTTAATTGACAAGAGCCATGAGTACTTTATTGTCACAAAATTTCAAGATTTTATGACGCTCCAGTAAAAAGTTACAAACATTTGATTGTTGCAAGCTTTGATAGATGTACGACGCACCGTATAGAAGCTAGGGCCAGTTGCAGTTTTATCAGTGTTTGATTTGGGACTCAAGGGTAGCATACCTATGAACGATAGCTTAGATTGGCAAGAGGCACGAGTACTTTATTGTCACAAAATTTCAAGATTTTATGACGCTCCAGTAAAAAGTTACAAGCATTGTTACAAACTTTTATAGGTGTAGGACGCCCGTATAGAAGTTAGGGCCATTTGAAATTTAGCAGTGTTTGATTTGGGACTCAAGGGTAGCATAGCTTTGAGCAATAGCTTAAATTGACAAGAGGCACGAGTACTTTATTGTCACAAAATTTCAAGATTTTATGACGCTCCAGTAAAAAGTTACAAGCATGTGATTGTTGCAAACTTTGATAGGTGTAGGACGCACCATATAGAAGTTAGGGCCATTAGAAGTTTTGTCAGTGTTTGTTTTGGGACTCTAAGAGTAGCATAGCTATGAGCGATAACTTAAATTGATAAGAGGCACGAGTACTTTATTGTCACAAAATTTCAAGATTTTATGACGCTCCAGTAAAAAGTTACAAACATTTGATTGTTGCAAACTTTGATAGGTGTAGGACGCCCGTATAGAAGTTAGGGCCATTTGAAATTTAGCAGTGTTTGATTTGGGACTCAAGGGTAGCATAGCTTTGAGCAATAGCTTAAATTGACAAGATGCACGAGTACTTTATTGTCAGAAATTTCAAGATTTTATGACGCTCCAGTAAAAAGTTACAAGCATTTGATTTTTGCAAACTTTGATAAGTATAGGGCGCACCGTATAGAAATTAGGGCCATTTGGAGTGCTATCAGTGTTTATTTTTGGAGTCAAGGGTAGCATAGCTATGAGCGATAACTTTAATTGACAAGAGGCACGAGTACTTTATTGTCAAAAATTTCAAGGGTTTAAGATGCTCCAGTAAAAAGTTACAAGCATTTGAATGTTGCAAACTTTGATAGGTATAGGACGAACCGTATAGAAGCTAGGGCCATTTTAAGTTTTATCAGTGTTTTATTTTGGTGTCGAGGGTAGCATAGCTATGAGCGATAACTTTAATTGACAAGAGGCACGAGTACTTTATTGTCACAAAATTTCAAGATTTTATGACGCTCCAGTAAAAATTTACAAGCATGTGATTGTTGTAAACTTTGATAGGTGTAGGTTGCACCATATAGAAGTTAGAGCCATTTGAAGATTTGTCAGTGTTTGTTGTGGGACTCAAGGGTAGCATAGCTATGAGCAATAGCTTAAATTGATAAGAGGCTCGAGTACTTTGTTGTCATAAAATTTCAAGGTTTTATGACGCTCCAGTAAAAAGTTACAAGCATTTGATTGTTGCAAACTTTGATAGGTATAGGACGCACAGTATAGAAGTTAGGGCCATTTGAAGTTGTATCAGTGTTTGTTTTGGGACTCAAGTGTAGCATAGCTATGAGCGAATAACTTTAATTGACAAGAGGCACGAGTATTTTATTGTCACAAAATTTCAAGATTTTATGACTCTCCAGTAAAAAGTTTCAAGCATTTGATTGTTGCAAACTCTGATAGGTATAGGACGCACCGCATAGAAGTTAGGGCCATTTGAAGTTTAATCAGTGTTTTATTTTGAAGTCAAGTGTAGTATAGCTATGGGATTTGGGACTCAAGGGTAGCATAGCTATGAGCGATAGCTTAAATTGATAAGAGGCTCGAGTACTTTATTGTCACAAAATTTCAAGATTTTATGACGCTCCAGTAAAAAGTTACAAGCTTTTGATTGTTGCAAACTTTGTAACGTGTAGGAGGCACCGTATAGAAATTAGGACAATTTGAAGTTTTATCAGTGTTTTATTTCGGAGTCAAGGTTAGCATAGCTATGAGCTACAGCTTAAATTGACAGGAGGCACGAGAACTTGATTGTTACAAAATTTCAAGTATTTATGATGCTTCAGTAAAAAGTTGCAAGCATTTGATTGTTGCAAACTTTGATAGGTATAGGACGCACCGTATAGAAGTTAGGGACGTTTGAAGTTTTATTAGTGTTTGATTTGGGACTCAAGGGTAGCTTAGCTATGAGCGATAACTTTAATTGACAAGAGGCACGAGTACTTTATTGTCACAAAATTTCAAGGTTTAATTTCGCCCCAGTAAAAAGTTACAAGCTTTTGATTGTTGCAAACTTTGTAACGTGTAGGACGCACCATATAGAAATTTGGGCCATTTGAAGCTTTATCAGTGTTTGATTTGGGACTCAAGGGTAGCATAGCTATGAGCGATAGCTTAAATTGATAAGAGGCACGAATACTTTGTTATCACAAAATTTCAGCATTTTATTACGCATCAGTAAAAAGCTACAAGCATTTGATTTTTGCAAACTTTGATAAGTATAGGACGCACCGTATAGAAATTAGGGCCATTTGAAGTTTAATCAGTGTTTTATTTTGGAGTCAAGTGTAGCATAGCTATGAGCGATAACTTTAATTGACAAGAGCCACGAGTCCTCTATTGTCACAAAATTTCAAGATTTTATGACGCTCCAGTAAAAAGTTACAAGCATTTGATTGTCACAAACTTTGATAGGTGTAGGACGCCCGTATAGAAGTTAGGGCCATTTGAAGTTTAATCAGTGTTTTATTTTGGAGTCAAGTGTAGCATAGCTATGAGCGATAACTTTAATTGACAAGAGCCACGAGTCCTTTATTGTCACAAAATTTCAAGATTTTATGACGCTCCAGTAAAAAGTTACAAGCATTTGATTGTAACAAACTTTGATAGGTGTAGGACGCCCGTATAGAAGTTAGCGACATTTGAAGTTTTATCGCTGTTTGTTTTGGGACTCAAGGGTAGGATAGCAAAGAGCGATAACTCTAATTGACAACAGCACGAATACTTTATTGTCACAAAATTTCAAGATTTTATGACTCTCCTGTAAAAAGTTACAAGCATTTGATTGTTGCAAGCTTTGATAGGCGTGGGACGCACCGTATAGATGTTAGGGCCATTTGACGTTTTATAATTGTTTGTTTTGGGACTCAAGGGTAGCATAGCTATGAGCGAATAACTTTAATTGACAAGAGGCACGAGTATTTCATTGTCACAAAATTTCAAGGTTTTATGACTCTCCAGTAAAAAGTATCAAGCATTTGATTGTTGCAAACTTTGTAACGTTTAGGACGCACCTTATAGAAGTTAGGACCATTTGAAGTTTTATCAGTGTTTTATTTTGGAGTCAAGGTTAGCATAGCTATGAGCTATAGCTTAAATTGACAAGAGGCACGAGAACTTGATTGTCACAAAATTTCAAGATTTTATGATGCTTCAGTAAAAAGTTACAAGCATTTGATTGTTGCAAACTTTGATAGGTATAGGACGCACCGTATAGAAGTTAGGGCCGTTTGAAGTTTTATTAGTGTTTGATTTGGGACTCAAGGGTAGCATACCTATGACCGATAGCTTAAATTGGCAAGAGGCACGAGTACTTTATTGTCACAAAATTTTAAGGTTTAATTACGCTCCAGTAAAAAGTTACAAGCATTTGATTGTTACAAACTTTGAATGGTGTAGGACGCCCGTATAGAAGTTAGGGACATTTGAAGTTTTATCACTGTTTGTTTTGGGACTCAAGGGTAAGATAGCAATGAGCGATAACTTTAATTGAAAAGAGGCACGAATACGTTATTGCAACAAAATTTCAAGGTTTAATTACGCTCCAGTAAAAAGTTACAATCTTTTGATTGTTGCAAACTTTGCAACGTTTAGGACGCACCTTATAGAAGTTAGGACCATTTGAAGTTTTATCAGTGTTTTATTTTGGACTCAAGGGTAGCATAGCTATGAGCGGTAGCTTAAATTGATAAGAGGCACGAATACTTTGTTATCACAAAATTTCAGGATTTTATTACGCTTCAGTAAAAAGTTACAAGCATTTGATTGTTACAAACTTTGAATGGTGTAGGACGCCCGTATAGAAGTTAGGGACATTTGAAGTTTTATCACTGTTTGTTTTGGGACTCAAGGGTAAGATAGCAATGAGCGATAACTTTAATTGAAAAGAGGCACGAATACGTTATTGCAACAAAATTTCAAGGTTTAATTACGCTTCAGTAAAAAGTTACAATCTTTTGATTGTTGCAAACTTTGCAACGTTTAGGACGCACCTTAGAGAAGTTAGGACCATTTGAAGTTTTATCAGTGTTTTATTTTGGACTCAAGGGCTATGAGCGGTAGCTTAAATTAATAAGAGGCACGAATACTTTGTTATCACAAAATTTCAGGATTTTATTACGCTTGAGTAAAAAGCTACAAGCATTTGATTTTTGCAAACTTAGATAAGTATAGGACGCACCGTATAGAAATTAGGGCCATTTGGAGTGCTATCAGTGTTTTATTTTGGAGTCAAGTGTAGCATAGCTAGGAGCGATAACTTTAATTGACAAGAGGCACGAGTACTTTATTGTCAAAAATTTCAAGGGTTTAAGATGCTCCAGTAAAAAGTTACAAGCATTTGAATGTTGCAAACTTTGATAGGTATAGGACGAACCGTATAGAAGTTAGGGCCATTTTAAGTTTTATCAGTGTTTTATTTTGGTGTCGAGGGTAGCATAGCTATGAGCGATAACTTTAATTGACAAGAGGCACGAGTACTTTAATGTCACAAAATTTCAAGATTTTATGACGCTCATGTGAAAAGTTACAAGCATGTGATTGTTGTAAACATTGATAGGTGTAGGTCGCACCATATAGAAGTTAGAGCCATTTGAAGTTTTGTCAGTGTTTGTTGTGGGACTCAAGGGTAGCATAGCTATGAGCAATACTTTAATTGATAAGAGGCTCGAGTACTTTATTGTCATAAAATTTCAAGGTTTTATGACGCTCCAGTAAAAAGTTACAAGCATTTGATTGTTGCAAACTTTGATAGGTATAGGACGAACCGTTAGGAAGTTAGGGCCATTTGAAGTTTTATCAGTGTTTTATTTTGGAGTCAAGGGTAGCATAGCTATGGGCGATAACTTTAATTGATAAAAGGCACGAGTACTTTATTGTCACAAAATTTGTTACAAACTTTGATAGGTGTAGGACGCCCGTATAGAAGTTAGGGACATTTGAAGTTTTATTATTGTTTGTTTTGGGACTCAAGGGTAGGATAGCAATGAGCGATAACTTTAATTGACTAGAGGCACGAAAACTTTATTGTCACAAAATTTCAAGGTTTTATTACGATCCAGTAAAAAGTTACAAGCATATGATTGTTGCAAACTTTGATAGGTATAGGAAGCACCGTATAGAAGTTAGGGCCATTTGAAGTTTTATCAGTGTTCGATTTGGGACTCAAGGGTAGCATAGCTATGAGCGATAGCTTAAATTGACAAGAAGCTCGAGAACTTTATTGTCACAAAATTTCAAGGTTTTATGACGCTCACAAGCATTTTATTGTTGCAATCTTTGATAGGTATAGGACGCACCGTATAGAAGTTAGGGCGATTTGAATTTGATCAGTGTTTGATTTGGGACTAAAAAGTAGAATAGCTTTGAGCGATAGCTTAAATTGACAAGAGGCACGAGTATTTTATTGTCACAAAATTTCAAGATTTTATGACGCTCCAGTAAAAAGTTACAAACATTTGATTGTTGCAAACTTTGATAGGTGTAGGGCGCACCATAAAGAAGTTCGAGCCATTTGAAGTTTTATCAGTGTTTGTTTTGGGACACAAGGGTAGCATAGATACGAACGATAACTTTAATTGACAAGAGGCACGAGAACTTTAATGTCACAAAATTTCAAGATTTTATGACTCTCCTGTAAAAAGTTACAAGCATTTGATTGTTGCAAACTTTGATAGGTGTGGGACGCACCGTATAGAAGTTAGGGCCATTTGAAGTTTTATCAGTGTTTGATTTGGGACTCAAGGGTAGCATAGCTATGAGCGATAGCTTAAATTGACAAGAGGCACGAATACTTTATTGTCACAAAATTTCAAGGTTTTATGACGCTTCAGTAAAAAGTTACAAACATTTGATTGTTGCAAACTTTGATAGGTGTAGGACGCACCATAAAGAAGTTCGAGCCATTTGAAGTTTTATCATTGTTTGTTTTGGGACTCAAGAGTAGCATAGCTATGAGCTAATAACTTTAATTGACAAGATGCACGAGAACTTTATTGTCACAAAATTTCAAGATTTTATGACTCTCCTGTAAAAAGTTACAAGCCTTTGATTCTTACAAACTTTGATAGGTGTAGGACGCCCGTATAGAAGTTAGGGACATTTGAAGTTTTATCACTATTTGTTTTGGGACTCAAGGGTAGGATATCAATGAGCGATAACTTTAATTGACAAGAGGCACGAATACTTTATTGTCACAAAATTTCAAGGTTTAATTACGCTCCAGTAAAAAGCTACAAGCATTTGATTTTTGCAAACTTTGATAAGTATAGGACGCACCGAATAGAAATTAGGGCCATTTGGAGTGCTATCAGTGTTTATTTTTGGAGTCAAGGGTAGCATAGCTATTAGAGATAACTTTAATTGACAAGAGGCACGAGTACTTTATTGTCGCAAAATTTCAAGGGTTTAAGATGCTCCAGTAAAAAGTTACACGCATTTGAATGTTGCAAACTTTGATAGGTATAGGACGCACCGTATAGAAGTTAGGGCCATTTGAAGTTTTATCAGTGTTTGATTTTGGACTCAACGGTAGCATAGCTATGAGCGATAGCTTAAATTGACAAGAGGCACGAATACTTTATTGTCACAAAATTTCAAGATTTTAAGACGTACCAGTTAAAAGTTACAAGCATTTAAATGTTGCAAACTTTGATAGGTATAGGACGCACCATATAGAATTTAGGGCCATTTGAAGTTTTATCACTGTTTGATGTGGGACTCAAGGGTAGCATAGCTATGCGCGATAACTTTAATTGACAAGAGGCACGAAACCTTTATTGTCACAAAGTGTCAAGATTTTATGACTCTCCTGTAAAAAGTTACAAGCATTTGATTGTTGCAAACTTTGATAGGTATAGGACGTACCGTATAGAAGTTATGGCCATTTGAAGTTTTAGCAGTGTTTGATTTGGTACTCAAGGGTAGCATAGCTATGAGCGATAGTTTAAATTGACAAGAGGCACGAGTACTTTGTTGTCACAAAATTTCAAGATTTTATTACACTCCAGTAAAAAGTCACAAGGATTTGATTGTTGCAAACTTTGATAGGTAGATGACGAGCCGTATAGAAGTTAGGGCCATTTGAAGTTTTATCAGTGATTTATTTTGGAGTCAAAGGTAGCATAGCTATGAGCGAATAACTTTAATTGACAAGAGGCACGAGTATTTTATTGTCACAAAATTTCAAGATTTTATGACTCTCCAGTAAAAAGTTTCAAGCATTTGATTGTTGAAAACTTTGATAGGTGTAGGACGCACCATATAGAAGTTAGGGCCATTTTAAGTTTTATTAGTGTTTGATTTGGGACTCAAGGGTAGCATAGCTATGAGCGATAACTTTAATTGACAAGAGGCACCAGTACTTTATTGTCACAAAATTTCAAGATTTTATGACTCTCCTGTAAAAAGTTACAAGCATTTGATTGTTGCAAACATTGATAGGTGTGGGACGCACCGTATAGAAGTTAGGGCCATTTGAAGTTTTATCATTGTTTGTTTTGGGACTCAAGAGTAGCATAGCTATGAGCTAATAACTTTAATTGACAAGATACACGAGAACTTTATTGTCACAAAATTTCAAGATTTTATGACTCTCCTGTAAAAAGTTACAAGCCTTTGATTGTTACAAACTTTGATAGGTGTACGACGCCCGTATAGAAGTTAGGGACATTTGAAGTTTTATCACTATTTGTTTTGGGACTCAAGGGTAGGATATCAATGAGCGATAACTTTAATTGACAAGAAGCACGAATACTTTATTGTCACAAAATTTCAAGGTTTAATTACGCTCCAGTAAAAAGCTACAAGCATTTGATTTTTGCAAACTTTGATAAGTATAGGACGCACCGAATGGAAATTAGGGCCATTTGGAGTGCTATCAGTGTTTATTTTTGGAGTCAAGGGTAGCATAGCTATTAGCTATAACTTTAATTGACAAGAGGCACGAGAACTTTATTGTCACAAAATTTCAAGGGTTTAAGATGCTCCAGTAAAAAGTTACAAGCATTTGAATGTTGCAAACTTTGATAGGTATAGGACGCACCGTATAGAAGTTAGGGCCATTTGAAGATTTATCAGTGTTTGATTGGGGACTCAAGGGTAGCATAGCTATGAGCGATAGCTTAAATTGACAAGAGGCTCGAGTACTTTATTGTCACAAAATTTCAAGGTTTTATGACGCTCCAGTAAAAAGCTACAAGCATTTGATTGTTGCAAACTTTGATAGGTGTAGGACGCACCATAGAGAAGTTAGAGCCATTTGAAGTTTTGTCAGTGTTTGTTTTGGGACTCAAGGGTAGCATAGCTTTGAGCGATAGCTTAAATTGACAAGAGGCACGAGTACTTTATTGTCACATAATTTCAAGTTTTTATTACTCTCCAGTGAAAAGCTTCAAGCATTTGATTGTTGCAAACTTTGATAGGTATAGGACGCACCGTATAGAAGTTAGGGCCATTTGAAGTTTTATCAGTGTTTGATTTGGGACTCAAGGGTAGCACAGCTATGAGCGATAGCTTAAATTGACAAGAAATTCGAGAACTTTATTGTCACAAAATTTCAAGGTTTTATGACGCTCACAAGCATTTTATTGTTGCAATCTTTGATAGGTATAGCACGCACCTTATAGAAGTTAGGGCGATTTGAATTTTATCAGTGTTTGACTTGGGACTCAGAAGTAGCATAGCTTTGAGCGATAGCTTAAATTGACAAGAGGCACGAGTACTTTATTGTCACAAAATTTCAAGATTTTATGACGCTCCAGTAAAAGGTTACAAGCATGTGATTGTTGCAAACTTTGATAGGTGTAGGACGCACCATAGAGAAGTTAGGGCCATTTGAAGTTTTGTCAGTGTTTGTTTTGGGACTCAAGGGTAGCATAGCTTTGACGGATAGCTTAAATTGATAAGAGGCTCGAGTACTTTATTGTCACAAAATTACAAGGTTTTATGACGCTCCAGTAAAAAGTTACAGGCATTTGATTGTTACAAACTTTGATAGGTATAGGACGGACAGTATAGAAGTTAAGGCCATTTGAAGTTTTATCAGTGTTTGTTTTGGGGCTCAAGGGTAGCATAGCTATTAGCGATAACTTTAATTGACAAGAGGCAGGAGTACATTATTGTCACAAAATTTCAAGTTTTTATTACAATCCAGTAAAAAGTTGCAAGCATTTGAATGTTTCAAACTTTGATAGGTATAGGACGGACCGTATAGAAGTTAGGGCCATTTGAAGTTTTATCAGTGTTTGATTTGGGGCTCAAGGGTAGCATAGCTATGAGCGATAGTTTAAATTGACAAGAGGCAAGAGTACTTTATTGTCATAAAATTTCAAGATTTTATTACGCTCCAGTAAAAAGTTACAAGCATTTGATTGTTGCAAACTTTGATAGATATACGATGCACCGTATAGAATTTAGGGCCATTTGAAGTTTTATCAGTGTTTGAGTTGGGACTCAAGGGTAGCATAGCTATGAGCGATAGCTTAAATTGACAAGAGGCTCGAGTACTTTATTGTCACAAAATTTCAAGATTTTATGATGCTTCAGTAAAAAGTTACAAGCATTTGATTGTTGCATACTTTGATAGGTATAGGACACACCGTATAGAAGTTAGGGCCGTTTGAAGTTTTATTAGTGTTTGATTTGGGACTCAAGGGTAGCATACCTATGACCGATAGCTTAAATTGGCAAGAGGCACGAGTACTTTATTGTCACAAAATTTCAAGGTTTAATTACGCTCCAGTAAAAAGTTACAAGCATTTGATTGTTACAAACTTTGATAGGTGTAGGACGCCCGTATAGAAGTTAAGGACATTTGAAGTTTTATCACTGTATGTTTTGGGACTCAAGGGTAAGATAGCAATGAACGATAACTTTAATTGAAAAGAGGCACGAATACGTTATTGCAACAAAATTTCAAGGTTTAATTACGCTCCAGTAAAAAGTTACAAGCATTTGATTGTTGCAAACTTTGATAGGTATAGAAAGCACCGTATAGAAGTTAGGGCCATTTGAAGCTTTATCAGTGTTTTATTTTGGAGTCAAGGGTAGCATAGCTATGAGCGATTACTTTAATTGATAAAAGGCACGAGTACTTTATTGTCACAAAATTTCAAGGTTTTAAGACGCTCCAGTCAAAAGTTACAAGCATTTGAATGTTGCAAACTTTGATAGGTATAGGACGAACCGTTAGGAAGTTAGGGCCATTTGAAGTTTTATCAGTGTTTTATTTTGGAGTCAAGGGTAGCATAGCTATGGGCGATAACTTTAATTGATAAAAGGCACGAGTACTTTATTGTCACAAAATTTGTTACAAACTTTGATAGGTGTAGGACGCCCGTATAGAAGTTAGGGACATTTGAAGTTTTATCACTGTTTGTTTTGGGACTCAAGGGTAGGATAGCAATGAGCGATAACTTTAATTGACTAGAGGCACGAATACTTTATTGTCACAAAATTTCAAGGTTTTATTACGATCCAGTAAAAAGTTACAAGCATATGATTGTTGCAAACTTTGATAGGTATAGGAAGCACCGTATAGAAGTTAGGGCCATTTGAAGTTTTATCAGTGTTCGATTTGGGACTCAAGGGTAGCATAGCTATGAGCGATAGCTTAAATTGACAAGAAGCTCGAGAACTTTATTGTCACAAAATTTCAAGGTTTTATGACGCTCACAAGCATTTTATTGTTGCAATCTTTGATAGGTATAGGACGCACCGTATAGAAGTTAGGGCGATTTGAATTTGATCAGTGTTTGATTTGGGACTAAAAAGTAGCATAGCTTTGAGCGATAGCTTAAATTGACAAGAGGCACGAGTATTTTATTGTCACAAAATTTCAAGATTTTATGACGCTCCAGTAAAAAGTTACAAACATTTGATTGTTGCAAACTTTGATAGGTGTAGGACGCACCATAAAGAAGTTCGAGCCATTTGAAGTTTTATCAGTGTTTGTTTTGGGACACAAGGGTAGCATAGATACGAACGATAACTTTAATTGACAAGAGGCACGAGAACTTTAATGTCACAAAATTTCAAGATTTTATGACTCTCCTGTAAAAAAATACAAGCATTTGATTGTTGCAAACTTTGATAGGTGTGGGACGCACCGTATAGAAGTTAGGGCCATTTGAAGTTTTATCAGTGTTTGATTTGGGACTCAAGGGTAGCATAGCTATGAGCGATAGCTTAAATTGACAAGAGGCACGAATACTTTATTGTCACAAAATTTCAAGGTTTTATGACGCTTCAGTAAAAAGTTACAAACATTTGATTGTTGCAAACTTTGATAGGTGTAGGACGCACCATAAAGAAGTTCGAGCCATTTGAAGTTTTATCATTGTTTGTTTTGGGACTCAAGAGTAGCATAGCTATGAGCTAATAACTTTAATTGACAAGATGCACGAGAACTTTATTGTCACAAAATTTCAAGATTTTATGACTCTCCTGTAAAAAGTTACAAGCCTTTGATTGTTACAAACTTTGATAGGTGTAGGACGCCCGTATAGAAGTTAGGGACATTTGAAGTTTTATCACTATTTGTTTTTGGACTCAAGGGTAGGATATCAATGAGCGATAACTTTAATTGACAAGAGGCACGAATACTTTATTGTCACAAAATTTCAAGGTTTAATTACGCTCCAGTAAAAAGCTACAAGCATTTGATTTTTGCAAACTTTGATAAGTATAGGACGCACCGAATAGAAATTAGGGCCATTTGGAGTGCTATCAGTGTTTATTTTTGGAGTCAAGGGTAGCATAGCTATTAGAGATAACTTTAATTGACAAGAGGCACGAGTACTTTATTGTCACAAAATTTCAAGGGTTTAAGATGCTCCAGTAAAAAGTTACACGCATTTGAATGTTGCAAACTTTGATAGGTATAGGACGCACCGTATAGAAGTTAGGGCCATTTGAAGTTTTATCAGTGTTTGATTTTGGACTCAACGGTAGCATAGCTATGAGTGATAGCTTAAATTGACAAGAGGCACGAATACTTTATTGTCACAAAATTTCAAGATTTTAAGACGTACCAGTTAAAAGTTACAAGCATTTAAATGTTGCAAACTTTGATAGGTATAGGACGCACCATATAGAATTTAGGGCCATTTGAAGTTTTATCACTGTTTGATGTGGGACTCAAGGGTAGCATAGCTATGCGCGATAACTTTAATTGACAAGAGGCACGAGTACTTTATTGTCACAAAATTTCAAGGTTTTATGACGCTCCAGTAAAAAGTAACAAGCACTTGATTGTTGCAAACTTTGATAGGTGTAGGACGCACCATATAGAAGTTAGAGCCATTTGAAGTCTTTTCAGTGTTTGTTTTGGGACTCAAGGATAGCAGAGATATGAGCGATAACTTTAATTGACAAGAGGCACGAAACCTTTATTGTCACAAAGTTTCAAGATTTTATGACCCTCCTGTAAAAAGTTACAAGCATTTGATTGTTGCAAACTTTGATAGGTATAGGACGTACCGTATAGAAGTTATGGCCATTTGAAGTTTTAGCAGTGTTTGATTTGGTACTCAAGGGTAGCATAGCTATGAGCGATAGTTTAAATTGACAAGAGGCACGAGTACTTTGTTGTCACAAAATTTCAAGATTTTATTACACTCCAGTAAAAAGTCACAAGCATTTGATTGTTGCAAACTTTGATAGGTAGATGACGAACCGTATAGAAGTTAGGGCCATTTGAAGTTTTATCAGTGATTTATTTTGGAGTCAAAGGTAGCATAGCTATGAGCGAATAACTTTAATTGACAAGAGGCACGAGTATTTTATTGACACAAAATTTCAAGATTTTATGACTCTCCAGTAAAAAGTTTCAAGCATTTGATTGTTGAAAACTTTGATAGGTGTAGGACGCACCATATAGAAGTTAGGGCCATTTTAAGTTTTATTAGTGTTTGATTTGGGACTCAAGGGTAGCATAGCTATGAGCGATAACTTTAATTGACAAGAGGCACCAGTACTTTATTGTCACAAAATTTCAAGATTTTATGACTCTCCTGTAAAAAGTTACAAGCATTTGATTGTTGCAAACTTTGATAGGTGTGGGACGCACCGTATAGAAGTTAGGGCCATTTGAAGTTTTATCATTGTTTGTTTTGGGACTCAAGAGTAGCATAGCTATGAGCTAATAACTTTAATTGACAAGATGCACGAGAACTTTATTGCCACAAAATTTCAAGATTTTATGACTCTCCTGTAAAAAGTTACAAGCCTTTGATTGTTACAAACTTTGATAGGTGTAGGACGCCCGTATAGAAGTTAGGGACATTTGAAGTTTTATCACTATTTGTTTTGGGACTCAAGGGTAGGATATCAATGAGCGATAACTTTAATTGACAAGAAGCACGAATACTTTATTGTCACAAAATTTCAAGGTTTAATTACGCTCCAGTAAAAAGCTACAAGCATTTGATTTTTGCAAACTTTGATAAGTATAGGACGCACCGAATGGAAATTAGGGCCATTTGGAGTGCTATCAGTGTTTATTTTTGGAGTCAAGGGTAGCATAGCTATTAGCTATAACTTTAATTGACAAGAGGCACGAGTACTTTATTGTCACAAAATTTCAAGGGTTTAAGATGCTCCAGTAAAAAGTTACAAGCATTTGAATGTTGCAAACTTTGATAGGTATAGGACGCACCGTATAGAAGTTAGGGCCATTTGAAGATTTATCAGTGTTTGATTGGGGACTCAAGGGTAGCATAGCTATGAGCGATAGCTTAAATTGACAAGAGGCTCGAGTACTTTATTGTCACAAAATTTCAAGGTTTTATGACGCTCCAGTAAAAAGCTACAAGCATTTGATTGTTGCAAACTTTGATAGGTGTAGGACGCACCATAGAGAAGTTAGGGCCATTTGAAGTTTTGTCAGTGTTTGTTTTGGGACTCAAGGGTAGCATAGCTTTGAGCGATAGCTTAAATTGACAAGAGGCACGAGTACTTTATTGTCACATAATTTCAAGTTTTTATTACTCTCCAGTGAAAAGCTTCAAGCATTTGATTGTTGCAAACTTTGATAGGTATAGGACGGACAGTATAGAAGTTAAGGCCATTTGAAGTTTTATCAGTGTTTGTTTTGGGGCTCAAGGGTAGCATAGCTATTAGCGATAACTTTAATTGACAAGAGGCAGGAGTACATTATTGTCACAAAATTTCAAGTTTTTATTACAATCCAGTAAACAGTTGCAAGCATTTGAATGTTTCAAACTTTGATAGGTATAGGACGGACCGTATAGAAGTTAGGGCCATTTGAAGTTTTATCAGTGTTTGATTTGGGGCTCAAGGGTAGCATAGCTATGAGCGATAGTTTAAATTGACAAGAGGCAAGAGTACTTTATTGTCATAAAATTTCAAGATTTTATTACGCTCCAGTAAAAAGTTACAAGCATTTGATTGTTGCAAACTTTGATAGATATACGATGCACCGTATAGAACTTAGGGCCATTTGAAGTTTTATCAGTGTTTGAGTTGGGACTCAAGGGTAGCATAGCTATGAGCGATAGCTTAAATTGACAAGAGGCTCGAGTACTTTATTGTCACAAAATTTCAAGATTTTATGATGCTTCAGTAAAAAGTTACAAGCATTTGATTGTTGCATACTTTGATAGGTATAGGACACACCGTATAGAAGTTAGGGCCGTTTGAAGTTTTATTAGTGTTTGATTTGGGACTCAAGGGTAGCATACCTATGACCGATAGCTTAAATTGGCAAGAGGCACGAGTACTTTATTGTCACGAAATTTCAAGGTTTAATTACGCTCCAGTAAAAAGTTACAAGCATTTGATTGTTACAAACTTTGATAGGTGTAGGACGCCCGTATAGAAGTTAAGGACATTTGAAGTTTTATCACTGTTTGTTTTGGGACTCAAGGGTAAGATAGCAATGAACGATAACTTTAATTGAAAAGAGGCACGAATACGTTATTGCAACAAAATTTCAAGGTTTAATTACGCTCCAGTAAAAAGTTACAATCTTTTGATTGTTGCAAACTTTGTAACGTTTAGGGCGCACCTTATAGAAGTTAGGTCCATTTGAAGTTTTATCAGTGTTTTATTTTGGAGTCAAGGTTAGCATAGCTATGAGCTATAGCTTAAATTGACAAGAGGCACGAGAACTTGATTGTCACAAAATTTCAAGATTTTATGATGCTTCAGTAAAAAGTTACAAGCATTTGATTGTTGCAAACTTTGATAGGTATAGGACGCACCGTATAGAAGTTAGGGCCGTTTGAAGTTTTATCAGTGTTTTATTTTGGAGTCAAGGTTAGCATGGCTATGAGCTATAGCTTAAATTGGCAAGAGGCACGAGTACTTTATTGTCACAAAATTTCAAGGTTTAATTACGCTCCAGTAAAAAGTTACAAGCATTTGTTTGTTACAAACTTTGATAGGTGTAGGACGCCCGTATAGAAGTTAGGGACATTTGAAGTTTTATCACTGTTTGTTTTGGGACTCAAGAGTAAGATAGCAATGAGCGATAACTTTAATTGAAAAGAGGCACGAATACGTTATTGCAACAAAATTTCAAGGTTTAATTACGCTCCAGTAAAAAGTTACAATCTTTTGATTGTTGTAAACTTTGCAACGTTTAGGACGCACCTTATAGAAGTTAGGACCATTTCAAGTTTTATCAGTGTTTTATTTTGGACTCAAGGGTAGGATAGCTATGAGCGGTAGCTTCAATTGATAAGAGGCACGAATACTTTGTTATCACAAAATTTCAGGATTTTATTACGCTTCAGTAAAGAGCTACAAGCATTTGATTTTTGCAAACTTTGATAAGTATATAACGCACCGTATAGAAATTAGGGCCATTTGGAGTGCTATCAGTGTTTTATTTTGGAGTCAAGGGTAGCATAGCTAGGAGCGATAACTTTAATTGACAAGAGGCACGAGTACTTTATTGTCAAAAATTTCAAGGGTTTAAGATGCTCCAGTAAAAAGTTACAAGCATTTGAATGTTGCAAACTTTTATAGGTATAGGACGAACCGTATAGAAGTTAGGGCCATTTTAAGTTTTATCAGTGTTTTATTTTGGTGTCGAGGGTAGCATAGCTATGAGCGATAACTTTAATTGACAAGAGGCACGAGTACTTTATTGTCACAAAATTTCAAGATTTTATGACGCTCCAGTAAAAAGTTACCAGCATGTGATTGTTGTAAACTTTGATAGTTGTAGGACGCACCATATAGAAGTTAGGGCCATTTGAAGTTTTATCAGTGTTTGATTTGGGACTCAAGGGAAGCATAGCTAGGAGCGATAGCTTAAATTGACAAGAGGCTCGACTACTTTATTGTCACAAAATTTCAAGGTTTTATGACGCTCCAGTAAAAAGTTACAAGCATTTGATTGTTGCAAACTTTGATAGATATAGGACGCACCGTATAGAAGATAGGGCCTTTTGAATTTTATCAGAGATTTATTTTGGAGTCAAGGGTAGCATAGCTATGAGCGATAGCTTAAATTGACAAGAGGCACGAGAACTTTATTGTCACAAAATTTCAAGATTTTATGACGTTCCAGTAAAAAGTTACAAGCATTTGATTGTTGCAAACTCTGATAAGTATAGGACGCACCGTATAGAAGTTAGGGCCATTTTAAGTTTTATTAGTGTTGGATTTGGAACTCAAGGGTAGCATAGCTATGAGCGATAACTTTAATTGACAAGAGGCACGAGTACTTTATTGTCACAAAATTTCAAGGTTTTATGACGCTCCAGTAAAAAGTTACAAGCATTTGATTGTTGCAAACTTTGATAGGTGTAGGACGCACCATATAGAAGTTCGAGCCAATTGAAATTTTATCAGTGTTTGTTTTGGGACTCAAGGGTAGCATAGATATGAACGATAACTTTAATTGACAAGAGGCACGAGAACTTGATTGTTACAAAATTTCAAGATTTTATGACGCTCCAGTAAAAAGTTACAAGCATTTGATTGTAACAAACTTTGATAGGTGTAGGACGCCCGTATAGAAGTTAGGGACATTTGAAGTTTTATCACTGTTTGTTTTGGGACGCAAGGGTAGGATAGCAATGAGCGATAACTCTAATTGACAACAGCACGAATACTTTATTGTCACAAAATTTCAAGATTTTATGACTCTCCTGTAAAAAGTTACAAGCATTTGATTGTTGCAAGCTTTGATAGGTGTAGGACACACCGTATAGAAGTTAGGGCCATTTGACGTTTTATAATTGTTTGTTTTGGGACTCAAGGGTAGCATAGCTATGAGCGAATAACTTTAATTGCCAAGAGGCACGAGTATTTCATTGTCACAAAATTTCAAGGTTTTATGACTCTCCAGTAAAAAGTATCAAGCATTTGATTGTTGCAAACTTTGTAACGTTTAGGACGCACCTTATAGAAGTTAGGACCATTTGAAGTTTTATCAGTGTTTTATTTTGGAGTCAAGGTTAGCATAGCTATGAGCTATAGCTTAAATTGACAAGAGGCACGAGAACTTGATTGTCACAAAATTTCAAGATTTTATGATGCTTCAGTAAAAAGTTACAAGCATTTGATTGTTGCAAACTTTGATAGGTATAGGACGCACCGTATAGAAGTTAGGGCCGTTTGAAGTTTTATTATGTTTGATTTGGGACTCAAGGGTAGCATACCTATGACCGATAGCTTAAATTGGCAAGAGGCACGAGTACTTTATTGTCACAAAATTTTAAGGTTTAATTACGCTCCAGTAAAAAGTTACAAGCATTTGATTGTTACAAACTTTGAATGGTGTAGGACGCCCGTATAGAAGTTAGGGACATTTGAAGTTTTATCACTGTTTGTTTTGTGACTCAAGGGTAAGATAGCAATGAGCGATAACTTTAATTGAAAAGAGGCACGATTACGTTATTGCAACAAAATTTCAAGGTTTAATTACGCTCCAGTAAAAAGTTACAATCTTTTGATTGTTGCAAACTTTGCAACGTTTAGGACGCACCTTATAGAAGTTAGGACCATTTGAAGTTTTATCAGTGTTTTATTTTGGACTCAAGGGTAGCATAGCTATGAGCGGTAGCTTAAATTGATAAGAGGCACGAATACTTTGTTATCACAAAATTTCAGGATTTTATTACGCTTCAGTAAAAAGTTACAAGCATTTGATTGTTACAAACTTTGAATGGTGTAGGACGCCCGTATAGAAGTTAGGGACATTTGAAGTTTTATCACTGTTTGTTTTGGGACTCAAGGGTAAGATAGCAATGAGCGATAACTTTAATTGAAAAGAGGCACGAATACGTTATTGCAACAAAATTTCAAGGTTTAATTACGCTTCAGTAAAAAGTTACAATCTTTTGATTGTTGCAAACTTTGCAACGTTTAGGACGCACCTTAGAGAAGTTAGGACCATTTGAAGTTTTATCAGTGTTTTATTTTGGACTCAAGGGATATGAGCGGTAGCTTAAATTAATAAGAGGCACGAATACTTTGTTATCACAAAATTTCAGGATTTTATTACGCTTCAGTAAAAAGCTACAAGCATTTGATTTTTGCAAACTTTGATAAGTATAGGACGCACCGTATAGAAATTAGGGCCATTTGGAGTGCTATCAGTGTTTTATTTTGGAGTCAAGGGTAGCATAGCTAGGAGCGATAACTTTAATTGACAAGATGCACGAGTACTTTATTGTCAAAAATTTCAAGGGTTTAAGATGCTCCAGTAAAAAGTTACAAGCATTTGAATGTTGCAAACTTTGATAGGTATAGGACGAACCGTATAGAAGTTAGGGCCATTTTAAGTTTTATCAGTGTTTTATTTTGGTGTCGAGGGTAGCATAGCTATGAGCGATAACTTTAATTGACAAGAGGCACGAGTACTTTAATGTCACAAAATTTCAAGATTTTATGACGCTCATGTGAAAAGTTACAAGCATGTGATTGTTGTAAACATTGATAGGTGTAGGTCGCACCATATAGAAGTTAGAGCCATTTGAAGTTTTGTCAGTGTTTGTTGTGGGACTCAAGGGTAGCATAGCTATGAGCAATAGCTTAAATTGATAAGAGGCTCGAGTACTTTATTGTCATAAAATTTCAAGGTTTTATGACGCTCCAGTAAAAAGTTACAAGCATTTGATTGTTGCAAACTTTGTAACGTGTAGGACGCACCATATAGAAGTTTGGGCCATTTGAAGTTTAATCAGTGTTTTATTTTGGAGTCAAATGTAGCATAGCTATGAGCGATAACTTTAATTGACAAGAGGCACCAGTACTTTGTTGTCACAAAATTTTAAGATTTTATGACGCTCCAGTAAAAAGTTACAAGCATTTGATTGTTACAAACTTTGATAGGTGTAGGACGCCCGTATAGAAGTTAGGGACATTTGATGTTTTATCACTGTTTGCTTTGGGACTCAAGGGTAGGATAGCAATGAGCGATAACTTTAATTGACAAGAGGCACGAATACTTTATTGTCACAAAATTTCAAGGTTTTATTACGATCCAGTAAAAAGTTACAAGCATTTGATTGTTGCAAACTTTGATAGGTATAGAAAGCACCGTATAGAAGTTAGGGCCATTTGAAGCTTTATCAGTGTTTTATTTTGGAGTCAAGGGTAGCATAGCTATGAGCGATTACTTTAATTGATAAAAGGCACGAGTACTTTATTGTCACAAAATTTCAAGGTTTTAAGACGCTCCAGTCAAAAGTTACAAGCATTTGAATGTTGCAAACTTTGATAGGTATAGGACGAACCGTTAGGAAGTTAGGGCCATTTGAAGTTTTATCAGTGTTTTATTTTGGAGTCAAGGGTAGCATAGCTATGGGCGATAACTTTAATTGATAAAAGGCACGAGTACTTTATTGTCACAAAATTTGTTACAAACTTTGATAGGTGTAGGACGCCCGTATAGAAGTTAGGGACATTTGAAGTTTTATCACTGTTTGTTTTGGGACTCAAGGGTAGGATAGCAATGAGCGATAACTTTAATTGACTAGAGGCACGAATACTTTATTGTCACAAAATTTCAAGGTTTTATTACGATCCAGTAAAAAGTTACAAGCATATGATTGTTGCAAACTTTGATAGGTATAGGAAGCACCGTATAGAAGTTAGGGCCATTTGAAGTTTTATCAGTGTTCGATTTGGGACTCAAGGGTAGCATAGCTATGAGCGATAGCTTAAATTGACAAGAAGCTCGAGAACTTTATTGTCACAAAATTTCAAGGTTTTATGACGCTCACAAGCATTTTATTGTTGCAATCTTTGATAGGTATAGGACGCACCGTATAGAAGTTAGGGCGATTTGAATTTGATCAGTGTTTGATTTGGGACTAAAAAGTAGCATAGCTTTGAGCGATAGCTTAAATTGACAAGAGGCACGAGTATTTTATTGTCACAAAATTTCAAGATTTTATGACGCTCCAGTAAAAAGTTACAAACATTTGATTGTTGCAAACTTTGATAGGTGTAGGACGCACCATAAAGAAGTTCGAGCCATTTGAAGTTTTATCAGTGTTTGTTTTGGGACACAAGGGTAGCATAGATACGAACGATAACTTTAATTGACAAGAGGCACGAGAACTTTAATGTCACAAAATTTCAAGATTTTATGACTCTCCTGTAAAAAGTTACAAGCATTTGATTGTTGCAAACTTTGATAGGTGTGGGACGCACCGTATAGAAGTTAGGGCCATTTGAAGTTTTATCAGTGTTTGATTTGGGACTCAAGGGTAGCATAGCTATGAGCGATAGCTTAAATTGACAAGAGGCACGAATACTTTATTGTCACAAAATTTCAAGGTTTTATGACGCTTCAGTAAAAAGTTACAAACATTTGATTGTTGCAAACTTTGATAGGTGTAGGACGCACCATAAAGAAGTTCGAGCCATTTGAAGTTTTATCATTGTTTGTTTTGGGACTCAAGAGTAGCATAGCTATGAGCTAATAACTTTAATTGACAAGATGCACGAGAACTTTATTGTCACAAAATTTCAAGATTTTATGAGTCTCCTGTAAAAAGTTACAAGCCTTTGATTGTTACAAACTTTGATAGGTGTAGGACGCCCGTATAGAAGTTAGGGACATTTGATGTTTTATCACTGTTTGCTTTGGGACTCAAGGGTAGGATAGCAATGAGCGATAACTTTAATTGACAAGAGGCACGAATACTTTATTGTCACAAAATTTCAAGGTTTTATTACGATCCAGTAAAAAGTTACAAGCATTTGATTGTTGCAAACTTTGATAGGTATAGAAAGCACCGTATAGAAGTTAGGGCCATTTGAAGCTTTATCAGTGTTTTATTTTGGAGTCAAGGGTAGCATAGCTATGAGCGATTACTTTAATTGATAAAAGGCACGAGTACTTTATTGTCACAAAATTTCAAGGTTTTAAGACGCTCCAGTCAAAAGTTACAAGCATTTGAATGTTGCAAACTTTGATAGGTATAGGACGAACCGTTAGGAAGTTAGGGCCATTTGAAGTTTTATCAGTGTTTTATTTTGGAGTCAAGGGTAGCATAGCTATGGGCGATAACTTTAATTGATAAAAGGCACGAGTACTTTATTGTCACAAAATTTGTTACAAACTTTGATAGGTGTAGGACGCCCGTATAGAAGTTAGGGACATTTGAAGTTTTATCACTGTTTGTTTTGGGACTCAAGGGTAGGATAGCAATGAGCGATAACTTTAATTGACTAGAGGCACGAATACTTTATTGTCACAAAATTTCAAGGTTTTATTACGATCCAGTAAAAAGTTACAAGCATATGATTGTTGCAAACTTTGATAGGTATAGGAAGCACCGTATAGAAGTTAGGGCCATTTGAAGTTTTATCAGTGTTCGATTTGGGACTCAAGGGTAGCATAGCTATGAGCGATAGCTTAAATTGACAAGAAGCTCGAGAACTTTATTGTCACAAAATTTCAAGGTTTTATGACGCTCACAAGCATTTTATTGTTGCAATCTTTGATAGGTATAGGACGCACCGTATAGAAGTTAGGGCGATTTGAATTTGATCAGTGTTTGATTTGGGACTAAAAAGTAGCATAGCTTTGAGCGATAGCTTAAATTGACAAGAGGCACGAGTATTTTATTGTCACAAAATTTCAAGATTTTATGACGCTCCAGTAAAAAGTTACAAACATTTGATTGTTGCAAACTTTGATAGGTGTAGGACGCACCATAAAGAAGTTCGAGCCATTTGAAGTTTTATCAGTGTTTGTTTTGGGACACAAGGGTAGCATAGATACGAACGATAACTTTAATTGACAAGAGGCACGAGAACTTTAATGTCACAAAATTTCAAGATTTTATGACTCTCCTGTAAAAAGTTACAAGCATTTGATGGTTGCAAACTTTGATAGGTGTGGGACGCACCGTATAGAAGTTAGGGCCATTTGAAGTTTTATCAGTGTTTGATTTGGGACTCAAGGGTAGCATAGCTATGAGCGATAGCTTAAATTGACAAGAGGCACGAATACTTTATTGTCACAAAATTTCAAGGTTTTATGACGCTTCAGTAAAAAGTTACAAACATTTGATTGTTGCAAACTTTGATAGGTGTAGGACGCACCATAAAGAAGTTCGAGCCATTTGAAGTTTTATCATTGTTTGTTTTGGGACTCAAGAGTAGCATAGCTATGAGCTAATAACTTTAATTGACAAGATGCACGAGAACTTTATTGTCACAAAATTTCAAGATTTTATGAGTCTCCTGTAAAAAGTTACAAGCCTTTGATTGTTCAAATGTAATGAGTTACAAACTTTGATAGGTGTAGGACGCCCGTATAGAAGTTAGGGACATTTGAAGTTTTATCACTATTTGTTTTGGGACTCAAGGGTAGGATATCAATGAGCGATAACTTTAATTGACAAGAGGCACGAATACTTTATTGTCACAAAATTTCAAGGTTTAATTACGCTCCAGTAAAAAGCTACAAGCATTTGATTTTTGCAAACTTTGATAAGTATAGGACGCACCAAATAGAAATTAGGGCCATTTGGAGTGCTATCAGTGTTTATTTTTGGAGTCAAGGGTAGCATAGCTATTAGAGATAACTTTAATTGACAAGAGGCACGAGTACTTTATTGTCACAAAATTTCAAGGGTTTAAGATGCTCCAGTAAAAAGTTACACGCATTTGAATGTTGCAAACTTTGATAGGTATAGGACGCACCGTATAGAAGTTAGGGCCATTTGAAGTTTTATCAGTGTTTGATTTTGGACTCAACGGTAGCATAGCTATGAGCGATAGCTTAAATTGACAAGAGGCACGAATACTTTATTGTCACAAAATTTCAAGATTTTAAGACGTACCAGTTAAAAGTTACAAGCATTTAAATGTTGCAAACTTTGATAGGTATAGGACGCACCATATAGAATTTAGGGCCATTTGAAGTTTTATCACTGTTTGATGTGGGACTCAAGGGTAGCATAGCTATGCCGATAACTTTAATTGACAAGAGGCACGAGTACTTTATTGTCACAAAATTTCAAGGTTTTATGACGCTCCAGTAAAAAGTAACAAGCATTTGATTGTTGCAAACTTTGATAGGTGTAGGACGCACCATATAGAAGTTAGAGCCATTTGAAGTCTTTTCAGTGTTTGTTTTGGGACTCAAGGATAGCAGAGATATGAGCGATAACTTTAATTGACAAGAGGCACGAAACCTTTATTGTCACAAAGTTTCAAGATTTTATGACTCTCCTGTAAAAAGTTACAAGCATTTGATTGTTGCAAACTTTGATAGGTATAGGACGTACCGTATAGAAGTTATGGCCATTTGAAGTTTTAGCAGTGTTTGATTTGGTACTCAAGGGTAGCATAGCTATGAGCGATATTTTAAATTGACAAGAGGCACGAGTACTTTGTTGTCACAAAATTTCAAGATTTTATTACACTCCAGTAAAAAGTCACAAGCATTTGCTTGTTGCAAACTTTGATAGGTAGATGACGAACCGTATAGAAGTTAGGGCCATTTGAAGTTTTATCAGTGATTTATTTTGGAGTCAAAGGTAGCATAGCTATGAGCGAATAACTTTAATTGACAAGAGGCACGAGTATTTTATTGTCACAAAATTTCAAGATTTTATGACTCTCCAGTAAAAAGTTTCAAGCATTTGATTGTTGAAAACTTTGATAGGTGTAGGACGCACCATATAGAAGTTAGGGCCATTTTAAGTTTTATTAGTGTTTGATTTGGGACTCAAGGGTAGCATAGCTATGAGCGATAACTTTAATTGACAAGAGGCACCAGTACTTTATTGTCACAAAATTTCAAGATTTTATGACTCTCCTGTAAAAAGTTACAAGCATTTGATTGTTGCAAACTTTGATAGGTGTGGGACGCACCGTATAGAAGTTAGGGCCATTTGAAGTTTTATCATTGTTTGTTTTGGGACTCAAGAGTAGCATAGCTATGAGCTAATAACTTTAATTGACAAGATGCACGAGAACTTTATTGTCACAAAATTTCAAGATTTTATGACTCTCCTGTAAAAAGTTACAAGCCTTTGATTGTTACAAACTTTGATAGGTGTAGGACGCCCGTATAGAAGTTAGGGACATTTGAAGTTTTATCACTATTTGTTTTGGGACTCAAGGGTAGGATATCAATGAGCGATAACTTTAATTGACAAGAAGCACGAATACTTTATTGTCACAAAATTTCAAGGTTTAATTACGCTCCAGTAAAAAGCTACAAGCATTTGATTTTGCAAACTTTGATAAGTATAGGACGCACCGAATGGAAATTAGGGCCATTTGGAGTGCTATCAGTGTTTATTTTTGGAGTCAAGGGTAGCATAGCTATTAGCTATAACTTTAATTGACAAGAGGCACGAGTACTTTATTGTCACAAAATTTCAAGGGTTTAAGATGCTCCAGGTGTAGGACGCACCATATAGAAGTTAGAGCCATTTGAAGTCTTTTCAGTGTTTGTTTTGGGACTCAAGGATAGCAGAGATATGAGCGATAACTTTAATTGACAAGAGGCACGAAACCTTTATTGTCACAAAGTTTCAAGATTTTATGACTCTCCTGTAAAAAGTTACAAGCATTTGAATGTTGCAAACTTTGATAGGTATAGGACGCACCGTATAGAAGTTAGGGCCATTTGAAGATTTATCAGTGTTTGATTGGGGACTCAAGGGTAGCATAGCTATGAGCGATAGCTTAAATTGACAAGAGGCTCGAGTACTTTATTGTCACAAAATTTGAAGGTTTTATGACGCTCCAGTAAAAAGCTACAAGCATTTGATTGTTGCAAACTTTGATAGGTGTAGGACGCACCATAGAGAAGTTAGGGCCATTTGAAGTTTTGTCAGTGTTTGTTTTGGGACTCAAGGGTAGCATAGCTTTGAGCGATAGCTTAAATTGACAAGAGGCACGAGTACTTTATTGTCACATAATTTCAAGTTTTTATTACTCTCCAGTGAAAAGCTACAAGCATTTGATTGTTGCAAACTTTGATAGGTATAGGACGCACCGTATAGAAGTTAGGGCCATTTGAAGTTTTATCAGTGTTTGATTTGGGACTCAAGGGTAGCACAGCTATGAGCGATAGCTTAAATTGACAAGAAATTCGAGAACTTTATTGTCACAAAATTTCAAGGTTTTATGACGCTCACAAGCATTTTATTGTTGCAATCTTTGATAGGTATAGCACGCACCTTATAGAAGTTAGGGCGATTTGAATTTTATCAGTGTTTGACTTGGGACTCAGAAGTAGCATAGCTTTGAGCGATAGCTTAAATTGACAAGAGGCACGAGTACTTTATTGTCACAAAATTTCAAGATTTTATGACGCTCCAGTAAAAGGTTACAAGCATGTGATTGTTGCAAACTTTGATAGGTGTAGGACGCACCGTATAGAAAATAGGGCCATTTGAATTTTATCAGTGTTTGATTTGGGACTCAAGGGTAGCATAACTATGAGCGATAGCTTAAATTGACAAGAGGCACGAGTACTTTATTGTCACAAAATTTCAAGATTTTATGACGTTCCAGTAAAAAGTTACAAGCATTTGATTCTTGCAAACTTTGATAGGTATAGGACGCAACGTATAGAAGTTAGGGCCATTTTAAGTTTTATTAGTGTTTGATGTGGGACTCAAGGGTAGCATAGCTATGAGCGATAACATTAATTGACAAGAGGCAAGAGTTTTTTATTGTCACAAAATTGCAAGATTTTATGACTCTCCAGTAAAAAGTTTCAAGCATTTGATTGTTGCAAACTCTGATAGGTATAGGACGCACCGTATAGAAGTTAGGGCCATTTGAAGTTTTATTAGTGTTTGTTTTGGGACTCAAGGGTAGCATAGATATGAACGATAACTTTAATTGAGAAGAGGCACGAGAACTTTATTGTCACAAAATTTCAAGATTTTATGACTCTCCTGTAAAAAGTTACAAGCATTTGATTGTTGCAAACTTTGATAGGTGTGGGACGCACCGTATAGAAGTTAGGGCCATTTGAATTTTATCAGTGTTTGATTTGGGACTCAAGGGTAGCATAGCTATGAGCGATAGCTTAAATTGACAAGAGGCACGAGTACTTTATTGTCACAAAATTTCAAGATTTTATGACGCTCCAGTAAAAAGTTACAAGCATTTGATTGTTGCAAACTTTGATAGGTGTAGGACGCACCATATAGAAGTTCGAGCCATTTGAAGTTTTAACAGTGTTTGTTTTGGGACTCAAGGGTAGCATAGATATGAACGATAACTTTAATTGACAAGAGGCACGAGAACTTTATTGTCAGAAAAGTTCAAGATTTTATGACTCTCCTGTAAAAAGTTACAAGCATTTGATTGTTGCAAACTTTGAAATGTTTGGGACGCACCGTATAGAAGTTAGGGCCATTTGAAGTTTTATCATTGTTTGTTTTGGGACTCAAGAGTAGCATAGCTATGAGCAATAACTTTAATTAACGACGTACCACGAGTGCTTTATTGTCACAAAATTTCAAGATTTTATGACGCTCCAGTAAAAAGTTACAAACATTTGATTGTTGCAAGCTTTGATAAATGTAGGACGCACCGTATAGAAGCTAGGGTCATTTGCAGTTTTATCAGTGTTTGATTTGGGACTCAAGGGTAGCATACCTATGACAGATAGCTTAAATTGATAAGAGGCACGAATACTTTGTTATCACAAAATTTCAGGATTTAATTACGCTTCAGTAAAAAGCTACAAGCATTTGATTTTTGCAATCTTTGATAAGTACAGGACGCACCGTATAGAAATTAGGGCCATTTGGAGTGCTATCGGTGTTTATTTTTGGAGTCAAGGGTAGCATAACTATGAGCGATAACTTTAATTGACAACAGGCACGAGTACCTTATTGTCACAAAATTTCAAGATTTTATGACTCTCCAGTAAAAAGTTTCAAGCATTTGATTGTTGCAAACTCTGATAGGTATAGGACGCACCGTATAGAAGTTAGGGCCATTTGAAGTTTAATCAATGTTTTATTTTGGAGTCAAGTGTAGCATAGCTATGAGCGATAACTTTAATTGACAAGAGCCACGAGTACTTTATTGTCACAACATTTCCAGATTTTATGACGCTCCAGTAAAAAGTTACAAACATTTGATTGTTGCAAGCTTTGATAGATGTAGGACGCACCGTATAGAATCTAGGGAAATTTGCAGTTTTATCAGTGTTTGATTTGGAACTCAAGGGGAGCATACCTATGACCGATAGCTTAAATTGGCAAAAGGCACGAGTACTTTATTGTCACAAAATTTCAAGATTTTATGACGCTCCAGTAAAAAGTTACAAGCATTTGTTACAAATTTTGATAGGTGTAGGGCGCCCGTATAGAAGTTAGGGACATTTGCAGTTTTATCACTGTTTGTTTTGGGACTCAAATGTAAGATAGCAATGAGCGATAACTTTAATTGACAAGAGGCACGAATACTTTATTGTCACAAAATTTCAAGGTTTAATTACGCTCCAGTAAAAAGTTACAAGCTTTTGATTGTTGCAAACTTTGTAACGTGTAGGACGCACCGTATAGAAGTTAGGAGCATTTTAAGGTTTATTAGTGTTTTATTTTGGAGTCAAGGTTAGCATAGCTATGAGCAATAGCTTAAATTGACAAGAGGCACGAGTATTTTATTGTCACAAAATTTCAAGATTTTATGACTCTCCAGTAAAAAGTTTCAAACATTTGATTGTTGGAAACTCTGATAGGTATAGGACGCACCGTACAGAAGTTAGGGCCATTTGAAGTTTCATCAGTGTTTGTTTTGGGAATCAAGGGTAGCATAGATATGAGCGATAACTGCAAACTCTGATAAGTATAGGACGCAACGTATAGAAGTTAGGGCCATTTTAAGTTTTATTAGTGTTTGATGTGGGACTCAAGGGTAGCATAGCTATGAGCGATAACATTAATTGACAAGAGGCAAGAGTTTTTTATTGTCACAAAATTGCAAGATTTTATGACTCTCCAGTAAAAAGTTTCAAGCATTTGATTGTTGCAAACTCTGATAGGTATAGGCCGCACCGTATAGAAGTTAAGGCCATTTGAAGTTTTATCAGTGTTTGTTTTGGGACTCAAGGGTAGCATAGATATGAACGATAACTTTAATTGAGAAGAGGCACGAGAACTTTATTGTCACAAAATATCAAGATTTTATGACTCTCCTGTAAAAAGTTACAAGCATTTGATTGTTGCAAACTTTGATAGGTGTGGGACGCACCGTATAGAAGTTAGGGCCATTTGAATTTTATCAGTGTTTGATTTGGGACTCAAGGGTAGCATAGCTATGAGCGATAGCTTAAATTGACAAGAGGCACGTGTACATTATTGTCACAAAATTTCAAGATTTTATGACGCTCCAGTAAAAAGTTACAAGCATTTGATTGTTGCAAACTTTGATAGGTGTAGGACGCACCATATAGAAGTTCGAGCCATTTGAAGTTTTAGCAGTGTTTGTTTTGGGACTCAAGGGTAGCATAGATATGAACGATAACTTTAATTGACAAGAGGCACGAGAACTTTATTGTCAGAAAAGTTCAAGATTTTATGACGTTCCAGTAAAAAGTTACAAGCATTTAAATGTTGCAAACTTTGATAGGTATAGGACGCACCATATAGAATTTAGGGCCATTTGAAGTTTTATCAGTGTTTGATGTGGGACTCAAGGGTAGCATAGCTATGAGCGATAACTTTAATTTACAAGAGGCACGAGTACTTTATTGTCACAAAATTTCAAGGTTTTATGACGCTCCACTAAAAAGTAACAAGCATTTGATTGTTGAAAACTTTGATAGGTGTAGGACGCACAATATAGAAGTTAGAGCCATTTGAAGTTTTTTCAGTGTTTGTTTTGGGTCTCAAGGGTAGCATAGCTATGAGCGATAGTTTAAATTGACAAGAGGCACGAGTACTTTGTTGTCACAAAATTTCAAGATTTTATTACGCTCCAGTAAAAAGTTACAAGCATTTGATTGTTGCAAACTTTGATAGGTATAGGACGCACCGTATAGAAGTAAGGGCCATTTGAAGTTTTATCAGTGATTTATTTTGGAGTCAAAGGTAGCATAGCTATGAGCGATAGCTTTAATTGACAAGAGGCACGAATACTTTATTGTCACATAATTTCAAGATTTTATGGCGCTCCAGAAAAAGTTACAAGCATTTGATTGTTACAAACTTTGATAGGTGTAGGACGCACCGTATAGAAAATAGGGCCATTTGAATTTTATCAGTGTTTGATTTGGGACTCAAGGGTAGCATAACTATGAGCGATAGCTTAAATTGACAAGAGGCACGAGTACTTTATTGTCACAAAATTTCAAGATTTTATGACGTTCCAGTAAAAAGTTACAAGCATTTGATTCTTGCAAACTCTGATAAGTATAGGACGCAACGTATAGAAGTTAGGGCCATTTTAAGTTTTATTAGTGTTTGATGTGGGACTCAAGGGTAGCATAGCTATGAGCGATAACATTAATTGACAAGAGGCAAGAGTTTTTTATTGTCACAAAATTGCAAGATTTTATGACTCTCCAGTAAAAAGTTTCAAGCATTTGATTGTTGCAAACTCTGATAGGTATAGGACGCACCGTATAGAAGTTAGGGCCATTTGAAGTTTTATCAGTGTTTGTTTTGGGACTCAAGGGTAGCATAGATATGAACGATAACTTTAATTGAGAAGAGGCACGAGAACTTTATTGTCACAAAATTTCAAGATTTTATGACTCTCCTGTAAAAAGTTACAAGCATTTGATTGTTGCAAACTTTGATAGGTGTGGGACGCACCGTATAGAAGTTAGGGCCATTTGAATTTTATCAGTGTTTGATTTGGGACTCAAGGGTAGCATAGCTATGAGCGATAGCTTAAATTGACAAGAGGCACGAGAACTTTATTGTCAGAAAAGTTCAAGATTTTATGACTCTCCTGTAAAAAGTTACAAGCATTAGATTGTTGCAAACTTTGAAATGTTTGGGACGCACCGTATAGAAGTTAGGGCCATTTGAAGTTTTATCATTGTTTGTTTTGGGACTCAAGAGTAGCATAGCTATGAGCAATAACTTTAATTAACGACGTACCACGAGTGCTTTATTGTCACAAAATTTCAAGATTTTATGACGCTCCAGTAAAAAGTTACAAACATTTGATTGTTGCAAGCTTTGATAAATGTAGGGCGCACCGTATAGAAGCTAGGGTCATTTGCAGTTTTATCAGTGTTTGATTTGGGACTCAAGGGTAGCATACCTATGACAGATAGCTTAAATTGATAAGAGGCACGAATACTTTGTTATCACAAAATTTCAGGATTTAATTACGCTTCAGTAAAAAGCTACAAGCATTTGATTTTTGCAATCTTTGATAAGTACAGGACGCACCGTATAGAAATTAGGGCCATTTGGAGTGCTATCGGTGTTTATTTTTGGAGTCAAGTGTAGCATAGCTATGAGCGATAACTTTAATTGACAAGAGCCACGAGTACTTTATTGTCACAAAATTTCCAGATTTTATGACGCTCCAGTAAAAAGTTACAAACATTTGATTGTTGCAAGCTTTGATAGATGTAGGACGCACCGTATAGAATCTAGGGAAATTTGCAGTTTTATCAGTGTTTGATTTGGAACTCAAGGGGAGCATACCTATGACCGATAGCTTAAATTGGCAAAAGGCACGAGTACTTTATTGTCACAAAATTTCAAGATTTTATGACGCTCCAGTAAAAAGTTGCAAGCATTTGTTACAAATTTAGATAGGTGTAGGGCGCCCGTATAGAAGTTAGGGACATTTGCAGTTTTATCACTGTTTGTTTTGGGACTCAAATGTAAGATAGCAATGAGCGATAACTTTAATTGACAAGAGGCACGAATACTTTATTGTCACAAAATTTCAAGGTTTAATTACGCTCCAGTAAAAAGTTACAAGCTTTTGATTGTTGCAAACTTTGTAACGTGTAGGACGCACCGTATAGAAGTTAGGAGCATTTTAAGGTTTATTAGTGTTTTATTTTGGAGTCAAGGTTAGCATAGCTATGAGCAATAGCTTAAATTGACAAGAGGCACGAGTATTTTATTGTCACAAAATTTCAAGATTTTATGACTCTCCAGTAAAAAGTTTCAAACATTTGATTGTTGGAAACTCTGATAGGTATAGGACGCACCGTACAGAAGTTAGGGCCATTTGAAGTTTTATCAGTGTTTCTTTTGGGAATCAAGGGTAGCATAGATATGAGCGATAACTTTAATTGACAAGAGGCACGAGTACTTTTATGTCACAAAATTTCAATATTTTATGACGCTCCAGTAAGAAGTTACAAGCATTTGATTGTTACAAACTTTGATAGGTGAAGGACGCCCGTATATAAGTTAGGGACATTTGATGTTTTATCACTGTTTGTTTTGGGACTCAAGGGTAGGATAGCAATAAGCGATAACATTAATTGACAAGAGGCACGAATACTTTATTGTCACAAAATTTCAAGGTTTTATTACGATCCAGTAAAAAGTTTCAAGCATTTGATTGTTGCAAACTTTGATAGGTATAGGAAGCACCGTATAGAAGTTAGGGCCATTTGAAGTTTAATCAGTGTTTTATTTTGGAGTCAAGGGTAGCATAGCTATGGGCGATAACTTTAATTGATAAAAGGCACGAGTACTTTAGTGTCACAAAATTTCAAGGTTTAACTACGCTCCAGTAAAAAGTTACAAGCTTTTGATAGTTGCTAACTTTGTAACGTGTAGGACGCACAGTATAGAAGTTAGGGCCATTTGAAGTTTAATCAGTGTTTTATTTTGGAGTCAAATGTAGCATAGCTATGAGCGATAACTTTAATTGACAAGAGGCACGAGTACTTTATTGTCACAAAATTTCAAGATTTTATGACGCTCCAGTAAAAAGTTACAAGCATTTGATTGTTACAAACTTTGATAGGTGTAGGCCGCCCGTATAGAAGTTAGGGACATTTGATGTTTTACCACTGTTTGTTTTGGGACTCAAGGGTCGGATAGCAATGAGCGATAACTTTAATTAACAAGAGGCACGAATACTTTATTGTCACAAAATTTCAAGGTTTTATTACGATCCAGTAAAAAGTTTCAAGCATTTGATTGTTGCAAACTTTGATAGGTATAGCAAGCACCGTATAGATGTTAGGGCCATTTGAAGCTTTATCAGTGTTTTATTTTGGAGTCAAGGGGAGCATAGCTATGAGCGATAACTTTAATTGATAAAAGGCACGAGTACTTTATTGTCACAAAATTTCAAGGTTTTAAGACGCTCCAGTAAAAAGTTAAAAGCATTTGAATGTTGCAAACTTTGATAGGTATTGGATGAACCGTTAGGAAGTTAGAGCCATTTGAAGTTTAATCAGTGTTTTATGTTGGAGTCAAGGGTAGCATAGATATGAGCTATAGCTTAAATTGATAAGAAGCACGAGACCTTGATTGTCACAAAATTTCAAGATTTTATGATGCTTCAGCAAAAAGCTACAAGCATTTGAATGTTGCAAACTTTGATAGGTATAGGACGCACCGTATAGAAGTTAGGGCCGTTTGAAGTTTTATTAGTGTTTGATTTGGGAGTCAAGGGTAGCTTAGCTATGAGCGATAACTTTAATTGACAAGAGGGACGAGTACTTTATTGTCACAAAATTTCAAGGCTTAATTACGCTCCAGTAAAAAGTTACAAGCTTTTGATTGTTGCAAACTTTGTAACGTGTAGGACGCACCATATAGAAGTTTGGGCCATTTGAAGCTTTATCAGTGTTTGATTTGGGACTCAAGGGTAGCATAGCTATGAGCGACAGCTTAAATTGATAAGAGGCACGAATACTTTGTTATCACAAAATTTCAAGATTTTATTACGCTTCAGTAAAAAGCTACAAGCATTTGATTTTTACAAACTTTGATAAGTATAGAAATTAGGGCCATTTGGAGTGCTATCAGTTTGTATTTTTGGAGTCAAGGGTAGCATAGCTATGAGCGATAACTTTAATTGACAAGAGTCACGAGTATTTTATTGTCACAAAATTTCAAGGGTTTAAGATGCTTAAGTAAAAAGTTGCAAGCATTTGAATGTTGCAAACTTTGATACGTATAGGAAGCACCGTATAGATGTTAGGGCCATTTGAAGTTTTATCAGTGTTTTATTTTGGTGTCGAGGGTAGCATAGCTATGAGCGATAACTTTAATTGACAAGAGGCACGAGTACTTTATTGTCACAAAATTTCATGCTTTTATGACGCTCCAGTAAAAAGTCACAAGCATGTGATTGTTGCAAACTTTGATAGGTGTAGGTCGCACCATATAGAAGTTAGGGCCATTTGAAGTTTTGTCAGTGTTTATTTTGGGACTCAAGGGTAGCATAGCTATGAGCGATAGCTTAAATTGATAAGAGGTTCGAGTACTTTATTGTCATAAACTTTCAAGGTTTTATGACGCTCAAGTAAAAAGTCACAAGCATTTGATTGTTGCAAACTTTGATAGGTATAGGACGCACAGTATAGAAGTTGGGGCCATGTGAAGTTTTATCAGCGTTTGTTTTGGGACTCAAGTGTAGCATAGCTACGAGCGAATAACTTTAATTGACAAGAGCCACGAGTATTTTATTGTCACAAAATTTCAAGATTTTATTACGCTCCAGTAAAAAGTTACAAGCATTTGATTGTTACAAACTTTGATAGGTGTAGGCCGCCCGTATAGAAGTTAGGGACATTTGATGTTTTATCACTGTTTGTTTTGGGACTCAAGGGTAGGATAGCAATGAGCGATAACTTTAATTGACAAGAGGCACGAATACTTTATTGTCACAAAATTTCAAGGTTCTATTACGATCCAGTAAAAAGTTTCAAACATTTGATTGTTGCAAACTTTGATAGGTATAGGAAGCACCGTATAGATGTTAGGGCCATTTGAAGCTTTATCAGTGTTTTATTTTGGAGTCAAGGGGAGCATAGCTATGAGCGATTACTTTAATTGATAAAAGGAACGAGTACTTTATTGTCACAAAATTTCAAGTTTTCAAGACGCTCCAGTAAAAAGTTACAAGCATTTGATTGTTGCAAACTTTGATAGGTATAGGACGCACCGTATAGAAGTTAGGACCATTTGAAGTTTTATCAGTGTTTTATTTTGGAGTCAAGGTTAGCATAGCTATGAGCTATAGCTTAAATTGATAAGAAGCACGAGAACTTGATTGTCACAAAATTTCAAGATTTTATGATGCTTCAGCAAAAAGTTACAAGCATTTGATTGTTGCAAACTTTGATAGGTATAGGAGGCACCGTCAAGAAGTTAGGGCCGTTTGAAGTTTTATTAGTGTTTTATTTGGGACTCAAGAGTAGCTTAGCTATGAGCGATAACTTTAATTGACAAGAAGCACGAGTACTTTATTGTCACAAAATTTCAAGGTTTAATTACGCTCCAGTAAAAAGTTACAAGCTTTTGATTGTTGCAAACTTTGTAACGTGTAGGACGCACCATATAGAGGTTTGGGCCATTTGAAGCTTTATCAGTGTTTGATTTGGGACTCAAGCATAGCTATGAGCGATAGCTTAAATTGATAAGAGGCACGAATACTTTGTTATCACAAAATTTCAAGATTTTATTACGCTTCAGTAAAAAGCTACAAGCATTTGATTTTTGCAAACTTTGATAAGTATAGAAATTAGGGCCATTTGGAGTGCTATCAGTTTATATTTTTGGAGTCAAGGGTAGCATAGCTATGAGCGATAACTTTAATTAACAAGAGTCACGAGTATTTTATTGTCACAAAATTTCAAGGGTTTAAGATGCTCCAGTAAAAAGTTACAAGCATTTGAATGTTGCAAACTTTGATAGGTATAGGAAGCACCGTATAGATATTAGGGCCATTTGAAGTTTTATCAGTGTTTTATTTTGGTGTCGAGGGTAGCATAGCTATGAGCGATAACTTTAATTGACAAGAGGCACGAGTATTTTATTGTCACAAAATTTCAAGGGTTTAAGATGCTCCAGTAAAAAGTTACAAGCATTTGAATGTTGCAAGCTTTGATACGTATAGGAAGCACCGTATAGATGTTAGGGCCATTTGAAGTTTTATCAGTGTTTTATTTTGGTGTCGAGGGTAGCATAGCTATGAGCGATAACTTTAATTGACAAGAGGCACGAGTACTTTATTGTCACAAAATTTCAAGCTTTTATGACGCTCCAGTAAAAAGTCACAAGCATGTGATTGTTGCAAACTTTGATAGGTATAGGTCGCACCATATAGAAGTTAGGGCCATTTGAAGTTTTGTCAGTGTTTATTTTGGGACTCAAGGGTAGCATAGCTATGAGCGATAGCTTAAATTGATAAGAGGTTCGAGTACTTTATTGTCATAAACTTTCAAGGTTTTATGACGCTCAAGTAAAAAGTCACAAGCATTTGATTGTTGCAAACTTTGATAGGTATAGGACGCACAGTATAGAAGTTGGGGCCATGTGAAGTTTTATCAGCGTTTGTTTTGGGACTCAAGTGTAGCATAGCTATGAGCGAATAACTTTAATTGACAAGAGGCACGAGTATTTTATTGTCACAAAATTTCAAGATTTTATTACGATCCAGTAAAAAGTTTCAAGCATTTGATTGTTGCAAACTTTGATAGGTATAGGAAGCACCGTATAGATGTTAGGGCCATTTGAAGCTTTATCAGTGTTTTATTTTGGAGTCAAGGGGAGCATAGCTATGAGCGATTACTTTAATTGATAAAAGGCACGAGTACTTTATTGTCACAAAATTTCAAGGTTTTAAGACGCTCCAGTAAAAAGTTACAAGCATTTGATTGTTGCAAACTTTGATAGGTATAGGACGCACCGTATAGAAGTTAGGACCATTTGAAGTTTTATCAGTGTTTTATTTTGGAGTCAAGGTTAGCATAGCTATGAGCTATAGCTTAAATTGATAAGAAGCACGAGACCTTGATTGTCACAAAATTTCAAGATTTTATGATGCTTCAGCAAAAAGCTACAAGCATTTGAATGTTGCAAACTTTGATAGGTATAGGACGCACCGTATAGAAGTTAGGGCCGTTTGAAGTTTTATTAGTGTTTGATTTGGGAGTCAAGGGTAGCTTAGCTATGAGCGATAACTTTAATTGACAAGAGGGACGAGTACTTTATTGTCACAAAATTTCAAGGTTTAATTACGCTCCAGTAAAAAGTTACAAGCTTTTGATTGTTGCAAACTTTGTAACGTGTAGGACGCACCATATAGAAGTTTGGGCCATTTGAAGCTTTATCAGTGTTTGATTTGGGACTCAAGGGTAGCATAGCTATGAGCGATAGCTTAAATTGATAAGAGGCACGAATACTTTGTTATCACAAAATTTCAAGATTTTATTACGCTTCAGTAAAAAGCTACAAGCATTTGATTTTTACAAACTTTGATAAGTATAGAAATTAGGGCCATTTGGAGTGCTATCAGTTTGTATTTTTGGAGTCAAGGGTAGCATAGCTATGAGCGATAACTTTAATTGACAAGAGTCACGAGTATTTTATTGCCACAAAATTTCAAGGGTTTAAGATGCTTAAGTAAAAAGTTGCAAGCATTTGAATGTTGCAAACTTTGATAGGTATAGGACGAACCGTATAGATGTTAGGGCCATTTGAAGTTTTATCAGTGTTTTATTTTGGTGTCGAGGGTAGCATAGCTATGAGCGATAACTTTAATTGACAAGAGGCACGAGTACTTTATTGTCACAAAATTTCAAGCTTTTATGACGCTCCAGTAAAAAGTCACAAGCATGTGATTGTTGCAAACTTTGATAGGTGTAGGTCGCACCATATAGAAGTTAGGGCCATTTGAAGTTTTGTCAGTGTTTATTTTGGGACTCAAGGGTAGCATAGCTATGAGCGATAGCTTAAATTGATAAGAGGTTCGAGTACTTTATTGTCATAAACATTCAAGGTTTTATGACGCTCCAGTAAAAAGTTACAAGCATTTGATTGTTGCAAACTTTGATAGGTATAGGACGTACAGTATTGAAGTTGGGGCCATTTGAAGTTTTATCAGCGTTTGTTTTGGGACTCAAGTGTAGCACAGCTATGAGCGAATAACTTTAATTGACAAGAGGCACGAGTATTTTATTGTCACAAAATTTCAAGATTTTATGACGCTCCAGTAAAAAGTTACAAGCATTTTATTGTTACAAACTTTGATAGGTGTAGGACGCCCGTTTAGAAGTTAGGGACATTTGATGTTATATCACTGTTTATTTTGGGACTCAAGGGTAGGATAGCAATGAGCGCTAACTTTAATTGACAAGAGGCACGAATACTTTCTTGTCAGAAAATTTCAAGATTTTATGACTCTCCTGTAAAAAGTTACAAGCATTTGATTGTACCAAACTTTGATAGGTATGGGACGCACCGTATAGAATCTAGGGCCATTTGCAGCTTTATCAGTGTTTGATTTGGAACTCAAGCGTAGTATACCTATGACCGATAGCTTAAATTGGCAAGAGGCACGAGTACTTTATTGTCACAAAATTTCAAGATTTTATGACGCTGAAGTAAAAAGTTACAAGCATTTGTTACAAACTTTGATAGGTGTAGGACGCCCGTATATAAGTTTGGGCCCTTTGAAGCTTTATCAGTGTTTGATTTGGGAATCAAGGGTAGCATAGCTATGAGCGATAGCTTAAATTGATAAGAGGCACGAATACTTTGTTATCACAAAATTTCAGGATTTTCCTACGCTTCAGTAAAAAGCTACTAGCATTTGATTTTTGCAAACTTTGATAAGTATAGGACGCACCGTATAGAAATTAGGGCCATTTGGAGTGCTATCAGTGTTTTATGTTGGAGTCAAGGGTAGCATAGCTATGAGCGATAACTTTAATTGAAAAGAGGCACGAGTGCTTTATTGTCAAAAATTTCAAGGGTTTAAGATGCTCCAGTAAAAAGTTACAAGTATTTGAATGTTGCAAACTTTGATAGGTATAGGACGAACCGTATAGAAGTTAGGGCCATTTTAAGTTTTATCAGTGTTTTATTTTGGAGTCAAATGTAGCATAGCTATGAGCGATAACTTTAATTGACAAGAGGCACGAGTACTTTATTGTCACAAAATTTCAAGATTTTATGGCGCTCCAGTAAAAAGTTACAAGCATGTGATTGTTGCAAACTTTGATAGGTGTAGGTCGCACCATATAGTAGTTAGGGCCATTTGAAGTGTTGTCAGTGTGTGTTTTGGGACTCAAGGGTAGCATAGCTATGAGCAATAGCTTAAATTGATCAGAGCCTCGAGTACTTTATTGTCATAAAATTTCAAGGTTTTATGACGCTCCAGTAAAAAGTTACAAGCATTTTATTGTTACAAACTTTGATAGGTGTAGGACGCCCGTTTAGAAGTTAGGGACATTTGATGTTATATCACTGTTTGTTTTGGGACTCAAGGGTAGGATAGCAATGAGCGATAACTTTAATTGACAAGAGGCACGAATACTTTATTGTCACAAAATTTCAAGATTTTATGACTCTCCTGTAAAAAGTTACAAGCATTTGATTGTTCCAAACTTTGATAGGTGTGGGACGCACCGTATAGAATCTAGGGCCATTTCCAGTTTTATCAGTGTTTGATTTGGAACTCAAGCGTAGCATAGTTATGACCGATAGCTTAAATTGGCAAGAGGCACGAGTACTTTATTGTCACAAAATTTCAAGATTTTATGACGCTCCAGTAAAAAGTTACAAGCATTTGTTACAAACTTTGATAGGTGTAGGACGCCCGTATAGAAGTTTGTTCCCTTTGAAGCTTTATCAGTGTTTGATTTGGGAATCAAGGGTAGCATAGCTATGAGCGATAGCTTAAATTGATAAGAGGCACGAATACTTTGTTATCACAAAATTTCAGGATTTTACTACGCTTCAGTAAAAAGCTACTAGCATTTGATTTTTGCAAACTTTGATAAGTATAGGACGCACCGTATAGAAATTAGGGCCATTTGGAGTGCTATCAGTGTTTTATTTTGGAGTCAAGGGTAGCATAGCTATGAGCGATAACTTTAATTGATAAAAGGCTCGAGTACTTTATTGTCACAAAATTTCAAGGTTTTATGACGCTCACAAGCATTTTATTGTTGCAATCTTTGGTAGGTATAGGACGCGCCGTATAGAAGTTAGGGCGATTTGAATTTTATCAGTGTTTGATTTGGGACTCAAAGGTAGCATAGCTTTGAGCGATAGCTTAAATTGACAAGAGGCACGAGTACTTTATTGTCACAAAATTTCAAGATTTTATTACGCTCCATTAAAAGGTACAAGCATTTTATTGTTGCCATCTTTGATAGGTGTAGGACGCACCATATAGAAGTTAGGGCCATTTGAAGTTTTGTCAGTGTTTGTTTTGGGGCTCAAGGGTAGCAAAGCTATTAGCGATAACTTTAATTGACAAGAGGCACGAGTACTTTATTGTCACAAAATTTCCAGGTTTTATGACGCTCCAGTAAAAAGTTACAGGCATGTGATTGTTGCAAACTTTGATAGGTGTAGGACGCACCATATAGAAGTTAGGGCCATTTGAAGTTTTGTCGGTGTTTGTTTTGGCACTCAAGGGTAGCATAGCTATGAGCGATAGCTTAAATTGACAAGAGGTTCGAGAACTTTGTTGTCACAAAATTTCAAGGTTTTATGAAGCTCACAAGCATTTTATTGTTGCAATCTTTGATAGGTATAGGACCCACCGTATAGAAGTTAGGGCGATTTTAATTTTATCAGTGTTTGATTTGAGACTCAAAAGTAGCATAGCTTTGAGCGAGAGCTTAAATTGACAAGAGGCACGAGTACTTTGTTGTCACAAAATTTCCAGATTTTATGACGCTCCAGTAAACGGTTACAAGCATGTGATTGTTGCAAACTTTGATAGGTGTAGGACGCACCATATAGAAGTTAGGTCCATTTGAAGTTTTGTCAGTGTTTGTTTTGGGACTCAAGGGTATCATAGCTTTGAGCGATAGCATAAATTGATAAGAGGCTCCAGTACTTCATTGTCACAAAATTTCAAGGTTTTATGACGCTCCAGTAAAAGGTTACAAGCATGTGATTGTTGCAAACTTTGATAGGTGTAGGACGCACCATATAGAAGTTAGGGCCATTTGAAGTTTTGTCAGTGTTTGTTTTGGCACTCAAGGGTAGCATAGCTATGAGCGATAGTTTAAATTGACAAGAGGCTCAAGAACTTTGTTGTCACAAAATTTCAAGGTTTTATGACGCTCACAAGCATTTTATTGATGCAATTATTGTTAGGTATAGGACGCACCGTATAGAAGTTACGGCGATTTTAATTTTATCAGTGTTTGATTTGAGACTCAAAAGTAGCAAAGCTTTGAGCGATAGCTTAAATTGACAAGAGGCACGAGTACTTTATTGTCACAAAATTTCCAGATTTTATGACGCTCCAGTAAACGGTTACAAGCATGTGATTGTTGCAAACTTTGATAGGTGTAGGACGCACCATATAGAAGTTAGGGCCATTTGAAGTTTTGTCAGTGTTTGTTTTGGGACTCAAGGGTATCATAGCTTTGAGCGATAGCTTAAATTGATAAGAGGCTCGAGTACTTTATTGTCACAAAATTTCAAGGTTTTATGACGCTCCAGTAAAAGGTTACAAGCATGTGATTGTTGCAAACTTTGATAGGTGTAGGACGCACCATATAGAAGTTAGGGCCATTTGAAGTTTTGTCAGTGTTTGTTTTGGGACTCAAGGGTAGCATAGCTTAAATTGATAAGAGGCTCGAGTACTTTATTGTCACAAACTTTCAAGGTTTTATGACGCTCCAGTAAAAAGTTACAAGCATTTGATTGTTGCAAACTTTGATAGGAATAGGACGGACAGTATAGAAGTTAGGGCCACTTGAAGTTTTATCAGTGTTTGTTTTGGGGCTCAAGGGTAGCAAAGCTATTAGCGATAACTTTAATTGACAAGAGGCAGGAGTACATTATTGTCGCAAAATTTCAAGCTTTTATTACAATCCAGTAAAAAGTTACAAGCATTTGAATGTTGCAAACTTTGATAGGTATAGGACGAACCGTATAGAAGTTAGGGCCATTTGAAGTTTTATCAATGTTTTACTTTGGAGTCAAGGGTAGCATAGCTATGAGCGACAACTTTAATTGATAAAAGGCTCGAGTACTTTATTGTCACAAAATTTCAAGGTTTTATGACGCTCACAAGCATTTTATTGTTGCAATCTTTGGTAGGTATAGGACGCGCCGTATAGAAGTTAGGGCGATTTGAATTTTATCAGTGTTTGATTTGGGACTCAAGGGTAGCATAGCTTTGAGCGATAGCTTAAATTGACAAGAGGCACGAGTACTTTATTGTCACAAAATTTCAAGATTTTATTACGCTCCATTAAAAGGTACAAGCATTTTATTGTTGCCATCTTTGATAGGTGTAGGACGCACCATATAGAAGTTAGGGCCATTTGAAGTTTTATCAGTGTTTGTTTTGGGGCTCAAGGGTAGCAAAGCTATTAGCGATAACTTTAATTGACAAGAGGCAGGAGTAAATTATTGTCACAAAATTTCAAGCTTTTATTACAATACAGTAAAAAGTTACAAGCATTTGAATGTTGCAAACTTTGATAGGTATAGGTCGAACCGTATAGAAGTTAGGGCCATTTGAAGTTTTATCAATGTTTTACTTTGGAGTCAAGGGTAGCATAGCTATGAGCGACAACTTTAATTGGCAAGAGGCACGAGTACTTTATTGTCACAAAATTTCAAGATTTTATGACGCTCCAGTAAAAAGTTACAAGCATGTGATTGTTGCAAACTTTGATAGGTGTACGACGCACCATATAGAAGTTAGGGTCATTTGAAGCTTTGTCAGTGTTTGTTTTGGGACTCAAGGGTAGGGGGTGTAATGTAGACCGCCTCCACGCGGTGCACCCTGGGTTACGCTAAATGGTCTACACTCCCCCAGGTGCTGCTGTTTTCTTGCACGGGAGTTCAGTAGCACCAATTGGCACGACCTCTCTTTGGACCAATGTAACTGTTCTGATTGCCCTGGGCTGGTAGCTGTAATTTTCTGGACCTAGCTGTCTTTTGTCACGGTAGCACCAAGGTGAAACTTGAGTGTGAACGGCTCCAGTCTAAGGTTGCAGCTGCCCCCGTCCCGTTAAAACCTTGGCAGGCCTCAAAGTACGTTCGACGTCTGTTACCGTTAGGTCGGTAGTGTGGGTTCGGTTGAGTGGAACTCCCGATTAGCACTGGTCTGGCTCTGAGCACTTGACTCCATAAGGGCTTGTGCCAACCCTCGCATGGCCTCCCTGCTTGCACAGATGTCCATGGGACCATATTTTGTGACCACACGTTCGGACTGAGCTAGCGGCTTTGAGTGGGGACCCTTATTGCATGGACACAACAAAAAATAAAAACACAAACACAAACACAAACAAAATTTCCGCGCATATCCCCTCAGGGACGCACAAACCCCTGGCTAGGCAAATGCCCACCAGCAACACCCCCGCCCTTGGTTCGAAGACAAGCAGCATAAGCACTGCCCCTTGAACAAGCACCACAGCTTCGGCTAATAAGCCACCCAAGAGCTCTTCGCTGTCCCCAGGCTCTTCAGCGGCTGCTAGGGTATTGACTCACAAACCAGCAGCAGTCGCTCCGTCTAAGCCCTCTTCAGCAAACGCCTCGATATTGCCTCACAAGTCGATGGTAACTGCTCCTCGTACCGCTCCTCCTTCAGGTGCACCTACCAACGTGAACCCGAGTACAAGGGCGTACAGGACGCGTAGAGCGGCTTACCGTATTTTGACGAGGCTCAACGCTTCAGAACCATCTCAACTGTCAGAATACGAGAAGGGCAAGCTTGAGTGGGGAAAAGCACACGCTGATGTGCGTGTCCACTCCTCCACTGCACAAGCAGCCGGTAACCCCAAGAGGCAGAGATCAGCCGATCGCCCGGGCCAATCCACCCAAAGCATCCCTAAGCGCGTAAGGCTGGCTACTCCCAAGCCTAAGCTCTCCAAACCGCTTAGTGAGATTGTGAAAGAGAGCCTCACATGGGCTGTGGTCGACTCTGCCAATGCCGATGGGACCATTACTCCTGCCAATTGGAGACAGGTCGAAATGGCACTGTTACCAATTTTCGTTGAGGTTATGTCCCTCAACCCTGGTCCTTTACCCAGCTGCCGTGACGCAGGGTGGTATCAAGGACATATTAAGATCATATCTTGCTCGGACCAACGCTCGGCGGATCTATACAAGGTAGCGATCAATAGGGTAGGTGAGATATGGCCGGGTGCACAGCTCAACGCTGTACCTTTGGACCAGGTTCCCCAACGCCCTCGCTCCAAAACATGGCTTCTTGCCGAGCCCTCTGAGCCCGAGGCAATCTTAAAGATCCTCAAGCTCAGCAACACCGATCTTCCCACCGATGGCTGGAAGGTCGCGAAAGTTGGTGACCCCAAAAGCACTTTGCGTGAGGTCACCATCATTTTGAACGAGCAATCACTTGTTCCCATCAACTCCCGCGAGGGGATGATTAATTATGGCTTTGGGGCCATCACTCTCCGCATCTACAAGTGCGATGCCCAAGCCCCCCAACAGCCTCCCCCAGCTGGTGCTGTCCCACAAGCCACTGCCAAAGAGCCTAGCTGCTCGGGCCCGGCTCTCACCCCTTTGTCGGGTAGTGACAATGAGAGTATGTGCTCCGTTACAACCAGAAGCAGCCGCTTCTCAACTTCCGAACTGGTCGGAGAATTCTTCGACCACATGCATACGGATGCGGCTGGTGGATACATCTCTCCAATGTCCGAAGAGGAGGAGTTGAATTCCACTATAATCACTCTTCCAGACAATGCTGAAGGTACTACAGATTAACCTTCAGCATTCGAAAACTGCCTCGGCAGCCCTGCTTCTCCGCCTCTCGGATATAGGGGAGGAGCTCATTCTCGTCCAAGAACCTTGGGTCATAAATGACCGGGTTTTTGGACTCAATGCATGCGGATATCGTATGGTATATATCGAGGATCAAGGTAAACCAAGATCCTGCATTCTGGTAAAAAACAGCGTTAACGCTCTTTTACTCCCTAGATTCAGTGACAAAGACAATGTTGCCATGGTCATTGAAATGGGTCCACGGACTTTCTGGATCTCCTCGAACTACATGGCTCATGACTATGGCGACTCCCCGCCACCAAACATACTGAAGCAAATGGATGCTGTAGCCCACCAGAAACAGATTCCGGTAATTATCGGCGCCGATGCCAATGCCCATCACGAAATATGGGGCAGCTCCGGCACAAATGATCGAGGTGAGTGTCTTTTCGACTTTATCATTTCAAATAACTTAGGCATTGCTAACCGGGGAAATGAGCCGACCTTCCTTAAATCCGTAAGGAAGGAAGTGCTTGACATCACCCTCGTCAGCGATAACTACTCGAACATGATAAGCAATTGGTTCGTCTCACAGGAATGCTCCTTTTCGGACCACTGCTATATCACCTTTGACATTGACTTGAGGGAGACTACAGGCAATACAGAATCCCTTAAACCTGTCAATAGAAAAAACACGAACTGGCCTCTTTTCCGGCTCAAACTGGGGTCATGCTTAGCAACGACCCCTATTATCCACAACTGTCCCGACATTGATCGGGCGGTCGACGATCTGTCCACAGCTTTTAAAAAAGCCACTCATATTTCTTGCATCACTCCCGAACCACGGGGCAAACCTAAACCTCCGTGGTGGAACTCGGAAATTGCAAGTCTTCGCAAAACTTGTAGAATGCTTTTCAACAAAGCTAAAGTTACAGCTGAGTGGGCCCCTTTCAAAAATAAACAAAAAGAGTTGAAATACGCCATTAGGCGAGCGAAACGAGCGTCATGGAGGGAATTTTGCGAAAGCATTGAATCGACGTCCGAGGCTAGCCGTCTTCGTAAAATTCTCCACTCCTCTAACAAAGCCCTTGACTGTACCCAAAAACCAGATGGCAGCTGGACTCACTCAAGCGCCGAAACCCTTGATATCCTGCTAGACACCCACTTCCCAGGGAGTTTAGCCTCAGCGGATCAAGCACTCTACCAGGTGGAGCAGGTTTCGCATGATACCCTCCCCACATTCCAAGTGACAAAAAGTCACCTTGAATGGTCCATTCAAACCTTTAAGCCATACAAGTCCCCCGGACCGGACGGCATCATTCCTGCCGATATCCAAAATGGGGAAGAGATTATCCTTCCATGGCTGCTTCAAATATATAATGCAAGCCTCAGACTGCAATACATTCCCTTACGCTGGCGCACGGCTCGGGTCGTCTTCATACCAAAAGTTGGGAAGGCCTCGCACACCAAACCTAAGGATTACAGACCCATAAGTCTAACATCCTTTCTTCTTAAGGTTCTAGAAAGAGCTCTTGACCTACATATCAGGACATCGATCAACCCTTCTCTTCTCTCTGTATCTCAACACGCTTACTCTAAAGGCAAATCGGTTGAAACAGCACTTCCCATCTCTCATTTCTCAAGTTGACAAATCCTTGGCGTACAAGGAATTCACACTTGCCATATTTCTGGACATCGAGGGAGCATTCAACAATGTATGCCCCAACGCTGTCATCTCCGCACTCTATAATCTTAACCTGAATTCAGGTCTTCTTAAATTTATAGAGCTTCTACTAAAATCTAGGATCATCACTTCCACGATCGGCAGTGCCCAATCCAGGAGGGTCGTTAACAGGGGCACGCCACAAGGGGGTGTTTTATCACCCCCCTTTGGAACCTGGCAGTTAACACACTACTGGTGAGATTGGAATCTACTGGATGCAAAGTGATAGCCTATGCGGACGACATAGCAATCGCGGCATCCGGCAAATTCCCACAAACACTTTCCGAAAAACTTAACTATTCACTCTCTATTGTGTCGAACTGGTGTCGCGAATTCGAACTTGGGGTTAACCCATCCAAAACCGAGACTATGCTTTTCACTAGGAAGTACAAAATTCCAAAGTTTACAATGCCTAGTTTAAACGGCACTCCGCTCTCTTTGAGCACACACGTTAAGTACTTAGGCCTGATTCTCGACCCAAAGCTTAATTGGAAAGCCAATCTAGCTGAGAGGGCACGTAAGGCAACATGCGCTATATACTGCTGTAAAAGAGCAGTTGGTGCACGATGGGGACTTCGTCCTCGAGTCGTGCTCTGGCTCTACACGGCCATCGTTGAACCAAACCTGTTATACGGGTCGGTCTTCTGGTGGCAAGCTCTTGAAAAAGCCTGTAATATCAAACCCCTTGATAAAATCAGAAGATCCATTGCTCTACTGATCACTGGCGCTCTTCGTAGCATACCTACGAAAGCCCTTTTTGCCATGCTGCACTGGCTCCCCTCGGGGATCCTGGTTAAGCAACAAGCCAAGCTGACAGCGATTAGACTTAAAGCTCTTTCGCACTGGCGCATAACCCTGACAGGCCATGCTTCAATTCTGGATCAGGACCCACCTGTCCCCAACTTTATCGATTATATGTCGGTCTATCCCGATTTGAACAGGGAATTCGACCTCACTATTCCAAGTCGAAGCGACTGGACCTCAGAAAACCGAATCGTCGGTGAAGCAGTCGAAATCTACACCGACGGTTCCAAGCTTGGAGGTAGAGTCGGCAGCGGTATTTATTCCGACAAGCTGGACTTAAACATCTCCCTACGTCTCCCAGACCATTGCAGCGTTTTTCAAGCTGAGGTCATGGCCATTTACCACGCAGCCAAATGGATGCTGAGTAGTGATATCGGCGCAGTTGACGTATCTATCTTCTCAGACAGCCAGGCCGCCATTAAATCTCTTTTTGGCTCCACGGCCACAAGACTAGTTCATGAATGTCGAACATCTTTAAATGAGCTCGCAAGTTACTCTCGGGTGCACCTAGTCTGGGTTCCCGGACACAGCGAAATCCCGGGAAACTGCGAGGCGGACGAGCTTGCCAAGGCAGGTACGCTAATGCACGACATTCACCCCTCTGTAAACATCGGCATTCCACTGGCAACAGCTAAGCTCGAAGTCAAACGGAAATATCTGGCTGACGCCTACAAATCCTGGGCTAACGAGGAATCCTGCCACACGGCTAGACTAACTTGGGCAAGCATGGACAAAAACAGAACCAATCAACTTCTTCGACTTGATCGCGTATCACTGTCGACAACTGTGTCGGTTTTGACCGGCCACTGCATAATGGGACAGCACGCAGAAAGACTGGGCCTACCCTCAAATGACTTTTGCCGAGGCTGTGGCTTCGAGGAGGAGGACGAGACGGTTTTCCACCTCTTATGCCACTGCCCATCCTTGAGCAGAAGAAGAATTCGCACCTTTGGTGCCCCATTTCTTACAAGCCTGACAGAGCTGTCATCCATTAATATTAGGGACATAGCCAGGTTCATCAAAGTATCAGGATGGTTTCCTGAAACATGACGGGGGAGTCGTGCCTTTCCAGGCGCTGTCCTTGCGCTGACTATCACCATCCCAAGTATGGGAACCTTTTTAGTCAGTGCTTGAACGGCGCCACACCGTGGTATCACAATGGGCCATTATGTGTGCTCAAGTGTGCTTTTGGCAAACTGGGCGGCCACTCCTACCTACCTACCTACCTAAGGGTAGCATAGCTTTGAGCGATAGCTTAAATTGATAATAGGCTCGAGAACTTTGTTGTCACAAAATTTCAAGGTTTTATGACGCTCACAAGCATTTTATTGTTGCAATCTTTGATAGGTATAGGACGCACCGTATAGAAGTTAGGGCGATTTGAATTTTAACTGTGTAATTTGGGACTCAAAAGTAGCATAGCTTTGAGCGATAGCTTAAATTGACAAGAGGCACGAGTACTTTATTGTCACAAAATTTCAAGATTTTTTGATGCTCCAGTAAAAGGTTACAAGCATGTGATTGTTGCAAACTTTGATAGGTGTAGGACGCACCATATAGAAGTTAGGGCCATTTGAAGTTTTATCAGTGTTTGATTTGGGACTCAAAAGTAACATAGCTTTGAGCGATAGCTTAAATTGACAAGAGGCACGAGTACTTTATTGTCACAAAATTTCCAGGTTTTATGACGCTCCAGTAAAAAGTTACAAGCATGTGATTGTTGCAAACTTTGATAGGTATAGGACGCACCGTATAGAGGTTAGGGCGATTTTAATTTTATCAGTGTTTGCTTTGAGACTCAAAAGTAGCATAGCTTTGAGCGATAGCTTAAATTGACAAGAGGCACGAGTACTTTGTTGTCACAAAATTTCCAGATTTTATGACGCTCCAGTAAACGGTTACAAGCATGTGATTGTTGCAAACTTTGATAGGTGTAGGACGCACCATATAGAAGTTAGGGTCATTTGAAGTTTTGTCAGTGTTTGGTTTGGGACTCAAGGGTAGCATAGCTATGAGCGATAGCTTAAATTGACAAGAGGCTCGAGAACTTTATTGTCACAAAATTTCAAGGTTTTATGACGCTCCAGTAAAAAGTTACAAGCATTTGATTGTTGCAAACTCTGATAGGTATAGGACGGACAGTATAGAAGTTAGGGCCACTTGAAGTTGTATCAGTGTTTGTTTGGGGCTCAAGGGTAGCAAAGCTATTAGCGATAACTTTAATTGACAAGAGGCAGGAGTACATTATTGTCGCAAAATTTCAAGCTTTTATTACAATCCAGTAAAAAGTTACAAGCATTTGAATGTTGCAAACTTTGATAGGTATATGACGCACCGTATAGAAGTTAGGGCGATTTGAAATTTATCAGTGTTTGATTTGGGACTCAAAAGTAGCATAGCTTTGAGCGATAGCTTAAATTGACAAGAGGCACGAGTACTTTATTGTCACAAAATTTCCAGATTTTATGACGCTCCAGTAAAAGGTTACAAGCATGTGATTGTTGCAAACTTTGATAGGTGTAGGACGCACCATATAGAAGTTAGGGCCATTTGAAGTTTTGTCAGTGTTTGTTTTGGGACTCAAGGGGAGCATAGCTTTGAGCGATAGCTTAAATTGATAATAGGCTCGAGTACTTTATTGTCATAAAATTTCAAGGTTTTATGACGCTCCAGTAAAAAGTTACAAGCATTTGATTGTTGGGAACTTTGATAGGTATAGGACGGACAGTATAGAAGTTAGGGCCATTTGAAGTTTTATCAGTGTTTGTTTTGGGGCTCAAGGGTAGCATAGCTATTAGCGATAACTTTAATTAACAAGAGGCAGGAGTACATTATTGTCACAAAATTTCAAGCTTTTATTTCAATCCAGTAAAAAGTTGCAAGCATTTGAATGTTGCAAACTTTGATAGGTATAGGACGTACCGTATAGAAGTTAGGGCCATTTGAAGTTTTATCAGTGTTTGATTTGGGACTCAAGGGAAGCATAGCTATGAGCGATAGCTTAAATTGATAAGAGGCAGGAGTACATTATTGTCACAAAATTTCAAGGTTTTATGACGCTCCAGTAAAAAGTTACAAGCATTTGATTGTTGCAAACTTTGATAGGTATAGGACGGACAGTATAGAAGTTAGGGCCATTTGAAGTTTTATCAGTGTTTGTTTTGGGGATAAAGGGTAGCAACGCTATTAGCGATAACTTTAATTGACAAGAGGCAGGAGTACATTATTGTCACAAAATTTCAAGCTTTTATTACAATCCAGTAAAAAGTTACAAGCATTTTAATGTTGCAAACTTTGATAGGTATAGGACGAACCGTATAGAAGTTAGGGCCATTTGAAGTTTTATCAATGTTTTACTTTTGAGTCAATGGTAGCATAGCTATGAGCGATAACTTTAATTGACAAGAGGCACGAGTACTTTATTGTCACAAAATTTCAAGATTTTATGACGCTCCAGTAAAAAGTTACAAGCATGTAATTGTTGCAAACTTTGATAGGTATAGGACGCACCGTATAGAAGTTAGGCCATTTGAAGTTTTATCAGTGTTTGATTTGGGACTCAAGGGTAGCATAGCTATGAGCGATAGCTTAAATTGACAAGAGGCACGATTACTTTATTGTCACAAAATTTCAAGATTTTATGACGCTAAAGTAAAAAGTTACAAGCATTTTATTGTTACAATCTTTGATAGGTATATTACGCACCGTATATAAGCTAGGGCCATTTGAATTTTATCAGTGTTTAATATGGGACTCAAGGGTATCATAGCTATAGACGATAGCTTAAATTGACAAGAGGCACGAGTACTTTATTGTCACACAATTTCAAGATTTTATGACGTTCCAGTAAAAAGTTGCAATCATTTGAATGTTGCAGACTTTGATAGGTATAGGACGAACCGTATAGAAGTTAGGGCCATTTGAAGTTTTATCAGTGTTTTATTTTGGAGTCAAGGGTGGCATAGCTATGAGCGATAACTTTAATTGACAAGTGGCACCAGTACTTAATTGTCACAAAATTTCAAGATATTATGACGCTCCAGTAAAAAGTTACAAGCATTTGATTGTTGCAAGCTTTGATAGATGTAGGACGCACCGTATAGAAGCTAGGGCCATTTGCAATTTTATCAGTGTTTGCTTTGGGACTCAAAGGTAACCCTACGTCTCCACGGGCAATTTTTGATGGTATGCCATTGGAAATTTCAAGGAAATTGCCAATGGAGACTCCAAATTGCTTCAAGTTGGCAATTTATGTTATGAAATATGTTATGCCATAAACTGCCAACGTGCTGTGTTGCAATCAGTTGTCATTTTGTTTCTTTGACAGCCTTTTATCAGTGTTTTCTTTTGGAGTCAAGGGTAGCATAGCTATGAGCGATAACTTTAATTGGTAAAAGGCACGAGTACTTTATTGTCACAAAATTTCAAGGTTTTAAGACGCTCCAGTAAAAACTTACAAGCATTTGAATGTTGCAAACTTTGATAGGTATGGGATGAACCGTATAAAAGTTAGCGCCATTTGAAGCTTTATCAATGTTTTACTTTGGAGTCAAGGGTAGCATAGCTATGAGCGGTAACTTTAATTGACAAGAGGCACGAGTTCTTTATCGTCACAAAATTTCAAGATTTTCTGACGCTCCAGTAAAAAGTTACAAGCATGTGATTGTTGCAAACTTTGATAGGTGTAGGACGCATCATATAGAAGTTAGGGTCATTTGAAGTTTCTTCAGTGTTTGTTTTGGGATTCAAGGAGAGCATAGCTATGAGCGATAGCTTGAATTGATAAGAGGCTCGAGTACTTTATTGTCACAAAATTTCAAAGTTTTATGACGCTCCAGTAAAATGTTACAAGCATTTGATTGTTGCAAACTTTCATAGGTATAGGACGCACAGTATAGAAGTTAGGGCCATTTGAAGTTTTATGAGTGTTTGTTTTGGCGCTCAAGGGTAACATACCTATTAGCGATAACCTTAATTGACAAGAGGAAGGAGTACATTATTGTCACAAAATTTCAATTTTTTTTACGATCCAGTAAAAAGTTACAAATATTTTATTGTTGCAATCTTTGATAGGTATAGGACGCACCGTACAGAAGTAAAGGCCATTTGAATTTTATCAGTGTTTGATTTGGGTCTCATGGGTAGCATAGCTATGAGCGATAGCTTAAATTAACAAGGGGCACGAGTACTTTATTGTCACACAATTTCCAGATTTTATGACGTTCCAGTAAAAAGTTACAAGCATTTGAATGTTGCAAACTTTGATAGGTATAGGACGCACCGTATAGAAGTTAAGGCCATTTGAAGTTTTATCAGTGTTTGATTTGGGACTCAGGGGTAGCATAGCTATGAGCGATAGCTTAAATTGGCAAGAGGCACGAGTACTTTATTGTCACAAAATTTCCAGATTTTATGACGCTCCAGTAAAAAGTTACAAGCATTTGAATGTTGCAAGCTCTGATAGGTATAGGGCCATAGAGGTTAGGGCCATTTCAAGTTTTATCAATGTTTTATTTTGGAGTGAAGGGTAGCATAGCTTTGAGCGATAGCTTAAATTGACAAGAGGCACGAGTACTTTATTGTCACAAAATTTCCAGATTTTATGACGCTCCAGTAAAAAGTTACAAGCATTTGATTGTTGCAAACTTTGATAGGTATAGGACGGACAGTATAGAAGTTATTGCCATTTGAAGTTTTATCAGTGTTTGTTTTGGGGCTAAAGGGTAGCAAAGCTATTAGCGATAACTTTAATTGACAAGAGGCAGGAGTACATTATTGTCACAAAATTTCAAGCTTTTATTACAATCCAGTAAAAAGTTACAAGCATTTTAATGTTGCAAACTTTGATAGGTATAGGACGAACCGTATAGAAGTTAGGGCCATTTGAAGTTTTATCAATGTTTTACTTTTGAGTCAATGGTAGCATAGCTATGAGCGATAACTTTAATTGACAAGAGGCAGGAGTACTTTATTGTCACAAAATTTCAAGATTTTATGACGCTCCAGTAAAAAGTTACAAGCATGTGATTGTTGCAAACTTTGATAGGTATAGGACGCACCGTATAGAGATTAGGGCCATTTGAAGTTTTATCAGTGTTTGATTTGGGACTCAAGGGTAGCATAGCTATGAGCGATAGCTTAAATTGACAAGAGGCACGATTACTTTATTGTCACAAAATTTCAAGATTTTATGACGCTAAAGTAAAATATAACAAGCATTTTATTGTTACAATCTTTGATAGGTATATTACGCACCGTATAGAAGCTAGGGCCATTTGAATTTTATCAGTGTTTAATATGGGACTCAAGGGTACCATAGCTATAGGCGATAGCTTAAATTGACAAGAGGCACGAGTACTTTATTGTCACACAATTTCAAGATTTTATGACGTTCCAGTAAAAAGTTGCAATCATTTGAATGTTGCAGACTTTGATAGGTATAGGACGAACCGTATAGAAGTTAGGGCCATTTGAAGTTTTATCAGTGTTTTATTTTGGAGTCAAGGGTGGCATAGCTATGAGCGATAACTTTAATTGACAAGAGGCACCAGTACTTTATTGTCACAAAATTTCAAGATATTATGACGCTCCAGTAAAAAGTTACTAGCATTTGATTGTTGCAAGCTTTGATAGATGTAGGACGCACCGTATAGAAGCTAGGGCCATTTGCAATTTTATCAGTGTTTGATTTGGGACTCAAAGGTAACCCTACGTCTCCACGGGCAATTTTTGATGGTATGCCATTGGCAATTTCAAGGAAATTGCCAATGGAGACTCCAAATTGCTTCAAGTTGGCAATTTATGTTATGAAATATGTTATGCCATAAACTGCCAACGTGCTGTGTTGCAATCAGTTGTCATTTTGTTTCTTTGACAGCCTTTTATCAGTGTTTTCTTTTGGAGTCAAGGGTAGCATAGCTATGAGCGATAACTTTAATTGGTAAAAGGCACGAGTACTTTATTGTCACAAAATTTCAAGGTTTTAAGACGCTCCAGTAAAAACTTACAAGCATTTGAATGTTGCAAACTTTGATAGGTATGGGATGAACCGTATAAAAGTTAGCGCCATTTGAAGTTTTATCAATGTTTTACTTTGGAGTCAAGGGTAGCATAGCTATGAGCGGTAACTTTAATTGACAAGAGGCACGAGTACTTTATCGTCACAAAATTTCAAGATTTTCTGACGCTCCAGTAAAAAGTTACAAGCATGTGATTGTTGCAAACTTTGATAGGTGTAGGACGCACCATATAGAAGTTAGGGTCATTTGAAGTTTCTTCAGTGTTTGTTTTGGGATTCAAGGATAGCATAGCTATGAGCGATAGCTTGAATTGATAAGAGGCTCGAGTACTTTATTGTCACAAAATTTCAAAGTTTTATGACGCTCCAGTAAAATGTTACAAGCATTTGATTGTTGCAAACTTTCATAGGTATAGGACGCACAGTATAGAAGTAATTGCCATTTGAAGTTTTATGAGTGTTTGTTTTGGCGCTCAAGGGTAACATACCTATTAGCGATAACTTTAATTGACAAGAGGAAGGAGTACATTATTGTCACAAAATTTCAAGTTTTTTTTACGATCCAGTAAAAAGTTACAAATATTTTATTGTTGCAATCTTTGATAGGTATAGGACGCACCGTACAGAAGTAAAGGCCATTTGAATTTTATCAGTGTTTGATTTGGGTCTCATGGGTAGCATAGCTATGAGCGATAGCTTAAATTAACAAGGGGCAGGAGTACTTTATTGTCACACAATTTCAAGATTTTATGACGTTCCAGTAAAAAGTTACAAGCATTTGAATGTTGCAAACTTTGATAGGTATAGGACGCACCGTATAGAAGTTAAGGCCATTTGAAGTTTTATCAGTGTTTGATTTGGGACTCAGGGGTAGCATAGCTATGAGCGATAGCTTAAATTGGCAAGAGGCACGAGTACTTTATTGTCACAAAATTTCCAGATTTTATGACGCTCCAGTAAAAAGTTACAAGCATTTGAATGTTGCAAGCTCTGATAGGTATAGGGCCATAGAGGTTAGGGCCATTTCAAGTTTTATCAATGTTTTATTTTGGAGTGAAGGGTAGCATAGCTATGAGCGATAACTTTAATTGATAAGAGGCACGAATACTTTATGGTCACAAAATTTCAAGGTTTTAAGACGCTCCAGTAAAAAGTTACAAGCATTGGAATGTTGCAAATTTTGATAGGTATAGGACGAACCGTATAGAAGTTAGGGCCATTTGAAGTTTTATCAGTGATTTATTTTGGAGTCAAGGGTGGCATAGCTTTGAGCGATAGCTTAAATTGACAAGAGGCACGAGTACTTTATTGTCACAAAATTTCCAGATTTTATGACGCTCCAGTAAATGGTTACAAGCATGTGATTGTTGCAAACTTTGATATGTGTAGGACGCACCATATAGAAGTTAGGGCCATTTGAAGTTTTGTCAGTGTTTGTTTTGGGACTCAAGGGTATCATAGCTTTGAGCGATAGCTTAAATTGATAAGAGGCTCGAGTACTTTATTGTCACAAAATTTCAAGGTTTTATGACGCTCCAGTAAAAAGTTACAAGCATTTGATTGTTGCAAACTTTGATAGGTATAGGACGGACAGTATAGAAGTTAGGGCCATTTGAAGTTTTATCAGTGTTTGATTTGGGACTCAAGGGTAGCATAGCTATGAGCGATAGCTTAAATTGACAAGAGGCACGATTACTTTATTGTCACAAAATTTCAAGATTTTATGACGCTAAAGTAAAATATAACAAGCATTTTATTGTTACAATCTTTGATAGGTATATTACGCACCGTATAGAAGCTAGGGCCATTTGAATTTTATCAGTGTTTAATATGGGACTCAAGGGTACCATAGCTATAGGCGATAGCTTAAATTGACAAGAGGCACGAGTACTTTATTGTCACACAATTTCAAGATTTTATGACGTTCCAGTAAAAAGTTGCAATCATTTGAATGTTGCAGACTTTGATAGGTATAGGACGAACCGTATAGAAGTTAGGGCCATTTGAAGTTTTATCAGTGTTTTATTTTGGAGTCAAGGGTGGCATAGCTATGGGCGATAACTTTAATTGACAAGAGGCACCAGTACTTTATTGTCACAAAATTTCAAGATATTATGACGCTCCAGTAAAAAGTTACTAGCATTTGATTGTTGCAAGCTTTGATAGATGTAGGACGCACCGTATAGAAGCTAGGGCCATTTGCAATTTTATCAGTGTTTGATTTGGGACTCAAAGGTAACCCTACGTCTCCACGGGCAATTTTTGATGGTATGCCATTGGCAATTTCAAGGAAATTGCCAATGGAGACTCCAAATTGCTTCAAGTTGGCAATTTATGTTATGAAATATGTTATGCCATAAACTGCCAAAGTGCTGTGTTGCAATCAGTTGTCATTTTGTTTCTTTGACAGCCTTTTATCAGTGTTTTCTTTTGGAGTCAAGGGTAGCATAGCTATGAGCGATAACTTTAATTGGTAAAAGGCACGAGTACTTTATTGTCACAAAATTTCAAGGTTTTAAGACGCTCCAGTAAAAACTTACAAGCATTTGAATGTTGCAAACTTTGATAGGTATGGGATGAACCGTATAAAAGTTAGCGCCATTTGAAGTTTTATCAATGTTTTACTTTGGAGTCAAGGGTAGCATAGCTATGAGCGGTAACTTTAATTGACAAGAGGCACGAGTACTTTATCGTCACAAAATTTCAAGATTTTCTGACGCTCCAGTAAAAAGTTACAAGCATGTGATTGTTGCAAACTTTGATAGGTGTAAGACGCACCATATAGAAGTTAGGGTCATTTGAAGTTTCTACAGTGTTTGTTTTGGGATTCAAGGATAGCATAGCTATGAGCGATAGCTTGAATTGATAAGAGGCTCGAGTACTTTATTGTCACAAAATTTCAAAGTTTTATGACGCTCCAGTAAAATGTTACAAGCATTTGATTGTTGCAAACTTTCATAGGTATAGGACGCACAGTATAGAAGTTAGGGCCATTTGAAGTTTTATGAGTGTTTGATTTGGGACTCAGGGGTAGCATAGCTATGAGCGATAGCTTAAATTGGCAAGCGGCACGAGTACTTTATTGTCACACAATTTCAAGATTTTATGACGTTCCAGTAAAAAGTTACAAGCAGTTGAATGTTGCAAACTTTGATAGGTATAGGACGCACCGTATAGAAGTTAAGGCCATTTGAAGTTTTATCAGTGTTTGATTTGGGACTCAGGGGTAGTATAGCTATGAGCGATAGCTTAAATTGGCAAGCGGCACGAGTACTTTATTGTCACAAAATTTCCAGATTTTATGACGCTCCAGTAAAAAGTTACAAGCATTTGAATGTTGCAAGCTCTGATAGGTATAGGGCCATAGAAGTTAGGGCCATTTCAAGTTTTATCAATGTTTTATTTTGGAGTGAAGGGTAGCATAGCTATGAGCGATAACTTTAATTGATAAGAGGCACGAATACTTTATGGTCACAAAATTTCAAGGTTTTAAGACGCTCCAGTAAAAAGTTACAAGCATTGGAATGTTGCAAATTTTGATAGGTATAGGACGAACCGTATAGAAGTTAGGGCCATTTGAAGTTTTATCAGTGATTTATTTTGGAGTCAAGGGTGGCATAGCTATGAGCGATAACTTTAATTGACAAGAGGCACGAGTACTTTATTGTCACAAAATTTTAAGATTTTATGATACTCCAGTAAAAAGTTACAAGCATGTGATTGTTGCAAACTTTGATAGGTATAGGACGCACAGTATAGAAGTTAGGGCCATTTGAAGTTTTATCAGTATTTGTTTTGGCGCTCAAAGGTAGCATAGTGTATGGAATCTCTTGCTGGGTTATGCTCAGTCTTCCCAGAGTCCTGTACAATATTTGTTTTATTGACCTTAACACAACACGTTTGATGTAGTTTGTTTTACTTTCTTTTATTTTTTAGTAAACTATAACTTCATCTTAAACTAATTATAACTAAATTATGTATACCTCCCGCCTCGTCTAATTGCGGTGAAGTGAGGTAGACGTGGCAGACGTAGAATCAATAGCTGGTTTGATGTTCAACTCCGGTTAAGACCTCGCGTTTACTTCGCTTAAGGTGGAGCACTCTCTTACGTGGTGGTGATGTCGGTTAAAACTTGACGCCACCAATCACGTAAGAAGTCTCAAAAGTCAGAAACTGTCTGCCGTGGTCGCCACTGTCCGCGAATACTATACCCATTTACTCGCCTGCTCGTTCGCTGTTGTCGCCGCTGCTGTTGAAATCACTAGAGAGAGAGCCTGCTCGTTCGCTGTAGTCGCCGCTGCTGTTGAAATCACAAGAGAGAGGTTCCTCTGTGCAACCATTTTATACCTTTTTTTCATGCGAGCATCGACAAGTCCCGTATTTCGGCACTGTGTCGTGTTCGCGCATAAGGAATTCCCGTATTTCCGGTTTGTGTCGTGTTCGAGCATAACCACATGTGGCGTGGTTTGGCTACATGTGCTCGCATGGTGTTGGTATACGGTGAGGGCGGTATTTTGTGTGACCTTAAATTTTTTACAAAATTTAGGTCTTCACAATAGCTATGAGCGCTATCTTTAATGGACAAGAGGCACGAGTACATTATTGTCACAAAACTTCAATCCAGTAAAAAATTGCAAGCATTTGAATGTTGCAAACTTTGATAGGTATAGGACGTACCGTATAGAAGTTAGGGCCATTTGAATTTTTAGCAGTGTTTGATTTGGGACTCAAGGGTAGCATAGTTATGAGTGATAGTTTAAATTGACAAGAGACACGAGTACTTTGTTGTCACAAAATTTCAAGATTTTATGACGCTCCAGTAAAAAGTTACAAGTATTTGATTGTTGCAAACCTTGATAGGTATAGGACGCACCGTATAGAAGTTAGGGCCATTTGAAGTTTGATCAGTGTTTTATTGTGGAGTCAAGTGTAGCATAGCTATGAGCGATAGCTTAAATTGACACGAGGCACGAGTACTTTATTGTCACAAAATTTCAAGGTTTTATGACGCCCCAGTAAAAAGTTACAAGCATTTGAATGTTGCAAACTCTGATAGGTATAGGACGCACCGTATATAAGTTAGGGCTATTTGAAGTTTTATTAGTCATTGATATGGGATTCAAGGGTAGCATAGCTATGAGCGGTAACTTTAATTGACAAGAGCCATGAGTACTTTATTGTCACAAAATTTCAAGATTTTATGACGCTCCAGTAAAAAGTTACAAGTATTTGATTGTTGCAAACTTTGATAGGTGTAGGACGCACCGTATAGAAGCAATGGCCATTTGCAGTTTTATCACTGTTTGATTTGGGACTCAAGGGTAGCATACCTAAGACCGATAGCTTTAATTGACAAGAGGCACGAGTACTTTATTGTCACAAAATTTCTTTTCTTTATGACGCTCCAGTAAAAAGTTACAACCATTTGATTGTTGCAAACTTTGATATGTCTAGGACGAACAGTATAGAAGTTAGGGCCATTTGAAGGTTTAGCAGTGTTTGTTTTGGGACTCAAGGGTAGCATAGCTATGAGCGATAACTTTAATTGACAAGAGGCACGAGTAATTTATTGCCACAAAATTTCAAGATTTTATGACGCTCCCGAAAAAATTTTCAAGCATTTGATTGTTGCAAACTTTGATAGGTATTGGACGAACAGTATAGAAGTTAGGGCCATTTGAAGGTTTAGCAGTGTTTATTTTGAGACTCAAGGGTAGCATAGCTATGAGCGATAACTTTAATTGACAAGAAGCACGAGTATTTTATTGTCACAAAATTTCAAAATTTTATGAATCTCCAGTAAAAAGTTTCAAGTATTTGATTGTTGCAAACTCTGATAGGTATAGGACCGTATAGAAGTTAGGGTTATTTGAAGTTTTATCAGTGATTGATTTGGGACTCAAGGTTAGCATAGCTATTAGCGATCGCTTAAATTGACAAGAGTCCCGAGTTCTTTATTGTCACAAAATTTCAAGATTTTCTGACGCTCCAGTAAAACGTTACAAACAGTTGATTGCTGCAAACTTTGATAGGTATAGGACGCACCATATAGAAATTAGGGCCATTTGAAATTTTATCAGTGTTTGATTTGGGACTCAAGGGTAGCATAGCTATAAGCGATAGTTTAAATTGACAAGAGGCTCGAGTAGTTTATTGTCACAAAATTTCAAGGTTTTATGCCGCTCCAGTAAAAAGTTACAAGCATTTGATTGTTGCAAATTTTGATAGGTGTAAGAAGTACCGTATAGAAGTTAGGGCCATTTGAAGTTTTATCAGTGTTTGTTTTGGGACTCAAGGGTAGGATAGCTATGAACTATAGCTTAAATTGACAAGAGGCACGAGTACATTATTATCACAAAATTTCAAGATTTTATTACGGTCCAGTAAAAAGTTACAAGCTTTTGAATGTTGCAAACTTTCATAGATGTAGGACGCACCGTATAGAAGTTAGGGTCATTTGAAGTTTAATCAGTGTTTTATTGTGGAGTCAAGTGTATATATAGCTATAAGCGATAACTTTAATTGACAAGATGCACGAGTAGTTTATTGTCACAAAATTTCAAGATTTTAGGACGCTCCAGTAAAAAGTTACAAGCATTTGAATGTTGCAAACTTTGATAGGTATAGGACGCACCGTATAGAAGTGAGGGCCGTTTGAAGTTTTATCAGTTTTTGATTTGGGATTCCAGGGAAGCATAGCTATGAGCGATAGCTTAAATTGACAAGAGGCACGAGTACTTTATTGTCACAAAATTTCAAGATTTTATTACGGTCCAGTAAAAAGTTACAAGCATTTGATTGTTGCAAACTCTGATAGGTATAGGACGCACCGTATAGAAGTTAGGGCCATTTGAAGTTTTATCAGTGTTTGATTTGGGACTCAAGGGAAGCATAGCTATTAGCGATCGCTTAAATTGACAAGAGGCTCGAGTACTTTATTGTTACAAAATTTCAAGATTTTATTACGCTCCAGTAAAAAGTTACAAGCATTTGATTGTTACAAACTTTGATAGGCTTAGGACGCACCGTATAGAAGCAAGGGCCATTTGCAGTTTTATTAGTGTTTGATTTGGGTCTCAAGGGTAGCATACCTATGACCGACAGCTTAAATTGACTAGAGGCACGAGTACTTTATTGTCACAAAATTTCAAGATTTTATAATGCTCCAGTAAAAAATTACAAGCATTTGAATGTTGCAAAGTTTGATAGGTATAGGACGCACCGTATAGAAGTTAGGGCCATTTGAAGTTTTATCAGTTTTTGATTTGGGACTCCAGGGTAGCATAGCTATGAGCGATAGCTTAAATTGACAACAGGCACGAGTACTTTATTATCACATATATTCAAGATTTTATGACGCTCCAGTAAAAAGTTACAAGCATTTGAATGTTGCAAACTTTGATAGGTATAGGACGCACCGTATAGAAGTTAGGGCTATTTGAAGTTTTATCAGTTATTGATTTGGGACTCAAGGGTAGCATAGCTATGTGCGATAACTTTAATTGACAAGAGGCACGAGTACTTTATAGTCACAAAATTTCAAGATTTTATGACGATCCAGTAAAAAGTTACAAGAATTTGATTGTTGCAAACTTTGTTGGTGTAGGACGCACCGTATAGAAGCAAGGGCCATTTGCAGTTTTATCAGTGTTTGATTTTGGACTCAAGGGTAGAATAGCAATGAACGATAACTTTAATTGACAAGAGGCACGAGTAGTTTATTGTCACAGAATTTCAAGATTCTATGACGCTCCAGTAAAAAGTTACAAGCATTTGAATGTTGCAAACTTTGATAGGTATAGGACGCACCGTATAGAAGTTAGGGCCGTTTGAAGTTTTATCAGTTTTTGATTTGGGACTCCAGGGTAGCATAGCTATGAGCGATTGCTTAAATTGACAACAGGCACGAGTACTTTATTATCACAAAATTTCAAGATTTGATTACGGTCCAGTAAAAAGTTACAAGCATTTGATTGTTGCAAACTCTGATAGGTATAGGACGCACCGTATAGAAGTAAGGGCCATTTGAAGTTTTGTCAGTATTTGTTTCGGGACTCAAGGGTAGCATAGCTATGAGCGATAACTTAAATTGACAAGAGGCACGACTACTTTATTGTCACAAAATTTCCAGATTTTATGACGCTCCAGTAAAAAGTTAAAAGCATTTGATTGTTGCAAACTTTGATAGGTATAGGACGCACCTTATAGAAGTTAGGGCCATTTGAAGTTTTATCAGTGGTTGATTTGGGACTCAAGGGAAGCATAGCTATTAGCGACAGCTTAAATTGACAAGAGGCTCGAGTACTTTATTGTTACAAAATTTCACGATTTTATTACGCTCCAGTAAAAAGTTACAAGCATTTGATTGTTGCAAACTTTGATAGGCTTAGGACGCACCGTATAGAAGCAAGGGTCATTTGCAGTTTTATTAGTGTTTGATTTGGGACTCAAGGGTAGCATACCTATGACCGATAGCTTAAATTGACTAGAGGCACGAGTACTTTATTGTCACAAAATTTCAAGATTTTATGACGCTCCAGTAAAAAGTTACAAGCATTTGAATGTTGCAAACTTTGATAGGTATAGGACGCACCGTATAGAAGTTAGTGCCATTTGAAGTTTTATCAGTTTTTGATTTGGGACTACAGGGTAGCATAGCTATGAGCGATAGCTTAAATTGACAACAGGCACGAGTACTTTATTATCACAAAATTTCAAGATTTTATTACGGTCCAGTAAAAAGTTACAAGCATTTGATTGTTGCAAACTCTGATAGGTATAGGACGCACCGTATAGAAGTTAGGGCCATTTGAAGTTTTATCAGTATTTGTTTTGGGACTCAAGGGTAGCATAGCTATGAGCGATAACTTAAATTGACAAGAGGCACGACTACTTTATTGTCACAAAATTTCCAGATTTTATGACGCTCCAGTAAAAAGTTAAAAGCATTTGATTGTTGCAAACTTTGATAGGTCTAGGACGCACAGTATAGAAGTTAGGCTCATTTGAAGTTTTATCAATGTTTGTTTAGGCGTTCAAAGGTAGCATAGCTATGAGCGATAACTTTAATTGACAAGAGGCACGAGAACATTATTGTCACAAAATTTCAATCCAGTAAAAAGTTGCAAGCATTTGAATGTTGCAAACTTTGATAGGTATAGGACGTATCGTATAGAAGTTAGGACCATTTGATGTTTTAGCAGTGTTTGATTTGGGACTCAAGGGTAGCATAGCTATGAGCGTTAATTTAAATTGACAAGAGGCACGAGTACTTTGTTGTCACAAAATTTCAATATTTTATGACGCTCCAGTAAAAAGTTACAAGCATTTGATTGTTGCAAACTTTGATAGGTGTAGGACGCAGCGTATAGAAACTAGGACCATTTTAAGTTTTATCAGTGTTTGTTTTGGGACTCAAGGGTAGCATAGCTATGAGCGATAACTTTAATTGACAAGAGGCCCGAGTAGTTTATTGTCACAAAATTTCAAGATTCTATGACGCTCCAGTAAAAAGTTAAAATCATTTGATTGTTGCAAACTTTGATAGGTATAGGACGCACAGTATAGAAGTTAGGGTCATTTGAAGTTCAATCAATGTTTGTTTTGGCGCTCAAAGGTAGCATAGCTATGAGCGATAACTTTAATTGACAAGAGGCACGAGTACATTATTGTCACAAAATTTCAATCCAGTAAAAAGTTGCAAGCATTTGACTGTTGCAAACTCTGATAGGTATAGGACGCACGGTATAGAAGTTAGGGCCATTTGAAGTTTTATCAAAGATTGATTTGGTACTCAAGGGTAGCATAGCTATGAGCGATAACTTTAATTTACAAGAGGCACGAGTACTTTATTGTCACAAAATTTCAAGGTTTTATGACGCTCCAGTAAGAAGTTTCAAGCATTTGACTGTTGCCAACTTTGATAGGTATAGGACGAAGAGTATAGAAGTTAGGGCTATTTGAAGTGTTATCAATGTTTTATTTTGGAGTCAAGGGTAGCTCGCTATGAGCGATAACTTTAATTGACAAGTGGCTCGAGTACTTTATTGTCACAAAATTTCAAAAATTACGCTCCAATAAAAAGTTACAATCATTTGAATGTTGCAAACTTTGGTAGGTATAGGACGCACCGTATAGAAGTTAGGGCCATATGAAGTTTTATCAATGTTTGATTTGGAACTCAAGGGCACCATAGCTATGAGCGATAGCGTAAATTGACAAGAGGCACGAGTACTTTATTGTCACAAAATTTCAAAAATTACGCTCCAGTAAAAAGTTACAAGCATTGGATTGTTACAAACTTTGATAAGTGTAGGACGTAACGTATAGAAGCTAGGGCCATTTGCAGTTTTATCAGTGTTTGATTTGGGACTCAAGGGTAGCATAGCAATGAACGATAACTTTAATTGACAAGAGGCACGAGTAGTTTATTGTAACAAAATTTCAAGATTTTATGACGCTCCAGTAAAAAGTTAAAAGCAATTGATTGTTGCAAACTTTCATAGATATAGGACGCACCGTATAGAAGTTAGGGTCATTTGAAGTTTAATCAGTGTTTTATTGTGGAGTCAAGTGTATATATAGCTATAAGCGATAACTTTAATTGACAAGATGCACGAGTAGTTTATTGTCACAAAATTTCAAGATTTTATGCCGCTCCAGTAAAAAGTGATTTGATTGTTGCAAACTTTGATAGGTAAAGGACGCACAGTATAGAAGATACGGCCATTTGAATTTTATCAGTATTTGTTTTGGGACTCAATGGTAGCATAGCTATGAACTATAGCTTAAATTGACAAGAGACACGAGTACTTCACAAAATTTCAAGATTTTATGACGCTCCAGTAAAATTTACAAGCATTTGAATGTTGCAAACTTTGATAGGTATATGACGCACCGTATAGAAGTTAGGACCATTTGAAGTTTTATCAGTTTTTGATTTGGGACTCCAGGGTAGCATAGCTATGAGCGATAGTTTAAATTGACAAGAGGCACGAGTACTTTATTGTCACAAAATTTCTAGATTTTATTACGCTCCAGTAAAAAGTTACAAGCATTTGATTATTGCAAACTCTGATAGGTATAGGATGCACCGTATAGAACTTAGGGCCATTTTAAGTTTTATCAGTGTTTGCTTTGGGACTCAAGGGTAGCATAGCTATGAGCGATAACTTTAATTGACAAGAGGCAGGAGTACTTTATAATCACAAAATTTCAAGATTTTATGACGATCCAGTAAAAAGTTACAAGAATTTGATTGTTGCAAACTTTGTTGGTGTAGGACGCACCGTATAGAAGCAAGGGCCATTTGCAGTTTTATCAGTGTTTGATTTGGAACTCAAGGGTAGCATAGCAATGAGCGATAACTTTAATTGACAAGAGGCACGAGTAGTTTATTGTCACAAAATTTCAAGATTTTATGACGCTAAAGTAAAAAGTTAAAAGCATTTGATTGTTGCCAACTTTCATAGATGTAGGACGCACCGTTCAGAAGTTTGGGTTATTTGAAGTTTAATCAGTGTTTTAATGTCGAGTCAAGTGTAGCATAGCTATAAGCGATAACTTTAATTGACAAGAGGCACGAGTACTTTATTGTCACAAAATTTCAAGATTTTATTACGGTCCAGTAAAAAGTTACAAGCATTTGATTGTTGCAAACTCTGATAGTTATAGGACGCACAGTATAGAAGTTATTGCCATTTTAAGTTTTATCAGTGTTTGTTTTGGGGCTCAAGGGTAGCATAGCTATGAGCGATAACTTTAATTGACAAGAGGACGAGTAGTTTATTGTCACAAAATTTCAAGATTTTATGACGCTCCAGTAAAAAGTTACAAGCATTTGAATGTTGCAAACTCTGATAGGTATAGGACGCACCGTATAGAAGTTAGGGCTATTTGAAGTTTTATCAGTGATTGATTTGGGACTCAAGGGTAGCATAGTTATGAGCGATAACTTTAATTGACAAGACCCACGAGTACTTTATTGTCACAAAATTTCAAGATTTTATGACGCTCCAGTAAAAAGTTACAAGCATTTGATTGTTGCAAACTTTGATAGGTGTAGGACGCACCGTATAGAAGCAAGGGCCATTTGCAGTTTTATCCGTGTTTGATTTGGGACTCAAGGGTAGCATACTGTAACGACTCAAATTTATAGCTGGGGTAAAACTCAGCGGCTCCAGGGGTCGTTACAGGAAACTACTCGGGAGTTGTATTTTCAGTTTTCTTTATTTAATATTTATGCTTATCACTAGGCTTACACGTTATTATACAGAAATGATGGGCTTTATGAAGGCCGCTCCTGAACTTGGTGCTGTGCCATCCTGTCTCCAGTCTCGACGGTGGTGTTTTGAAAAACCACTTCCACCGGTTCGACTCTGAGAAGCAAGTCCTGGTTTCCTATGAAGGCGGATTGAAAAACCCAGCGTTCGTAGCAAACTCAGTTCTTCTTAATGTCTCGGTCTGTGCCTTTAGTCTGTCGTTTCAACGGTGGTGGATTGACGAACCACTTCCACCGTTTCTAACGCTGACGAACAAACTCTGGTTTATTATGAGAGTGGATTAAAGTCCAGCACTCGTAGTAAATGCAGCGCTTGTGTGTGTGTGTGTCCGTTGGTAATGTTTTCTAGTCTCGTGGCGTCTGTGCGGCAACGTTTCTACGGTACTTACTTGCGCGATGTCTTAGCAGGAAAAAGAGACCGTATGTCAGGGTGCAGGCGCTTTTATAGCCACCTGTTGAACTTCTAGTTGTTGTTCCAGTCCCGCTGGCCGTTGCTCCGACTACCGCTTCCTGTTGCTAAGGCCAAGGCATTGTTGGTGTTTTCCTCTTGACCTTAATCGACCCTCAGCGTCTTCCTGGAAAAGTCCGGCTGTTGTCAAGCGCGTAGTAGTTGCAGCGGCACGTTGTTGCTGTTGCACGTGCTGTTGTTTTTGTTGCACGCCCTGTTGTTGTTATGTACGCAAGATTTCCTTCTGCTGGTGGTTAATATTATTTAAATTATCCACCAGCATTTGAAAACTATTTGTGCGTTTCTCCTTTGTGTGATGTCCGCGCAACTTATCTGCACAGCGATTGTTATGTCGTTGTCTCTTTTCTTTTCATTCGTTCCTCGTGTTGTTGCTGTTCTATTTCCCGAGCTAACGCACTCGGTTAAATTCTACCGAGTCGTGTTGTTGTAATTAACGACGGATTAATTGAAACCTGCTTGCAGTGTTGTTGTTGTTCTCGATCAGTGCAAACGGCTGGCTTGAGTTCGCCAAGTCTGTCGGCGCATTCGTGTTGGTATAATTCACATGCAATTCCTTTTCCTTGTCTTACGCAAGCGGCTGGCTTGGCTTTGCCAATGCTGCTGTTGACATTCCGCTTGCGTAGTTGTTGGTACAATTTGCATGTGATTTATTGACCAACGTTTATTATTTTGTGCATTTCATGCGCTCCCGCTTTCGCCGTGGTTTCTATTGATGCGAAGGTATTCTAACAATTAACATTAAGTGTTGATGGGGCCGCGCAAGCTGATTGGTTAACGCACTCGAAACTTCTTCGCACGCGAGTGATGCTGGCGGTCCATTTTCGCAGTGACTATTGCTTTGGGGAATTATTGTGCGAGCAAAATTAGTCAATAATTTTGCTCGTCACAATACCTATGACCGATAGCTTAAATTGACAAGAGGCACGAGTACTTTATTGTCACAAAATTTCAAGATTTTATGACGCTCCAGTAAAAAGTTAAAAGCAATTGATTGTTGCAAACTTTCATAGATGTAGGACGCACCGTATAGAAGTTAGGGCCATTTGAAGTTTAATCAGTGTTTGTTTTGGGGCTCAAGGGTAGCATAGCTATGAGCGATAACTTTAATTGACAAGAGGACGAGTAGTTTATTGTCACAAAATTTCAAGATTTTATGACGCTCCAGTAAAAAGTTAAAAGCATTTGATTGTTGCAAACTTTGATAGGTCTAGGACGCACAGTATAGAAGTTAGGGTCATTTGAAGTTTTATCAATGTTTGTTTTGGCGCTCAAAGGTAGCATAGCCATGAGCGATAGCTTTAATTGACAAGAGGCACGAGTACATTATTGTCACAAAATTTCAATCCAGTAAAAAGTTACAAGCATTTGAATGTTGCAAACTTTGATAGGTATAGGACGTACAGTATAGAAGTTAGGGCCATTTGAAGTTTTACCAGTGTTTGATTTGGGACTCAAGGGTAGCATAGCTATGAGCGATAATTTAAATTGATAAGAGGCACGAGTACATTGTTGTCACAAAATTTCAAGATTTTATGACGCTCCAGTAAAAAGTTACAAGCATTGGATTGTTACAAACTTTGATAGGAGTAGGACGCAGCGTATAGAAGCTAGGGCCATTTTAAGTATTATCAGTGTTTGTTTTGGGAATTAAGGGTAGAATAGCTATGAGCGATAACTTTAATTGACAAGGCCCGAGTAGTTTATTGTCACAAAATTTCAAGATTTAATGACGCTCCAGTAAAAAGTTACAAGCATTTGATTGTTGCAAACTTTGATAGGTGTAGGACGCACCGTATAGAAGCAACGGCCATTTGCAGTTTTATCCGTGTATGATTTGGGACTCAAGGGTAGCATACCTATGACCGGTAGTTTAAATTGACAAGAGGCACGAGTACTTTATTGTCACAAAATTTCAAGATTTTATGACGCTCCAGTAAAAAGATACAAGCATTTGATTGTTGCAAACTTTGATAGGTATAGGACGAAGAGTATAGATGTTAGGGCCATTGGAAGGTTTAGCAGGGTTTGTTTTGGGACTCAAGGGTAGCATAGCTATATGCCATAACTTTAATTTACAAGAGGCACGAGTAATTTATTGCTCCAAAATTTCAAGGTTTTATGACGCTCCAGTAAAAAGTTTCAAGCATTTGATTGTTGCAAACTTTGATAGGTATTGGACGCACCGTAGAGGAGTTAGGGCTATTTGAAGTGTTATCAATGTTTTATTTTGGAGTCAAGGGTAGCATAGCTTTGAGCGATAACTGTAATTGACAAGAGGCACGAGTACTTTATTGTCACAAAATTTCAAAAATTACGCTCCAGTAAAAAGTTACAAGCATTGGATTGTTATAAACTTTGATAAGTGTAGGACGCACCGTATAGAAGTTAGGGCCATTTGAAGTTTAATCAGTGTTTTATAGTGGAGTCAAGTGTGGCATAGCTGTAAGCGATAACTTTAATTGACAAGAGGCACGAGTACCTTATTGTCACAAAATTTCAAGGTTTTATGACGCTCCAGAAAAAAGCTTCAAGCATTTGATTGTTGGAAACTTTGATTAGTGTAGGACGCAGCATATAGAAGTTAGAACCATTTGAAGTGTTTGTTTTGGGACTCAAGGGTAGCATAGCTATGAGCGATAACTTTAATTGACAAGAGGCACGAGTACTTTATTGTCACAAAATTTCAAGATTTTATGACTCTCCTGTAAAAAGTTACACGCATTTGATAGGTGTGGGACGCACCGTATAGAAGTTAGTGCCATTTAAAGTTTTATCAGTGTTTGTTTTGGGACTCAATGGTAGCATAGCTATGAGCGATAACTTTAATTGACAAGAAGTACGAGTATTTTATTGTCACAAAATTTCAAGATTTTATGGATCTCCAATAAAAAGTTTCAAGCATTTGATTGTTGCAAACTCTGATAGGTATAGGGCGCACCGTATAGATGTTAGGGCCATTTGAAGTTTAATCAGTGTTTTATTTTGGAGACAAGTGTAGCATAGCTATGAACGATAACTTCAATTGACATGAGCCACGAGTACTTTATTGTCACAAAATTTCAAGATTCTATGACGCTCCAGTAAAAAGTTACAAGCATTTGATTGTTGCAAACTTTGATAGTTGTAGGACGCACCGTATAACTAACTAAGTTAGTGCCATTTAAAGTTTTATCAGTGTTTGTTTTGGGACTCAATGGTAGCATAGCTATGAGCGATAACTTTAATTGACAAGAAGTACGAGTATTTTATTGTCACAAAATTTCAAGATTTTATGGATCTCCAATAAAAAGTTTCAAGCATTTGATTGTTGCAAACTCTGATAGGTATAGGGCGCACCGTATAGATGTTAGGGCCATTTGAAGTTTAATCAGTGTTTTATTTTGGAGACAAGTGTAGCATAGCTATGAACGATAACTTCAATTGACATGAACCACGAGTACTTTATTGTCACAAAATTTCAAGATTCTATGACGCTCCAGTAAAAAGTTACAAGCATTTGATTGTTGCAAACTTTGATAGTTGTAGGACGCACCGTATAGAAGCTAGGGCCATTTGCAGTTTTATCAGTGTTTGATTTTGGACTCAAGGATAGCATACCTATGACCGATAGTACTTTATTGTCTTTGATAGTTGTAGGACGCACCGTATAGAAGCTAGGGCCATTTGCAGTTTTATCAGTGTTTGATTTTGGACTCAAGGATAGCATACCTATGACCGATAGTACTTTATTGTCACTAAATTTCAAGATTTTATGACGCTCCAGTAAAAAGTTACAAGCATTTGATTGTTGCAAACTTTGATAGGTATAGGACGAACAGTATAGAAGTTAGGGCCATTTGAAGGTTTAGCAGTGTTTGTTTTAGGACTCAAGGGCAGCATAGCTATGAGTGATAATTTTAATTTACAAGAGGCACGAGTAATTTATTGCCACAAAATTTCAAGATTTTATGACGCTCCAGTAAAAAGTTTCAAGCATTTGATTGTTGCAAACTTTGATAGGTATTGGACGCACCGTAGAGAAGTTAGGGTTATTTGAAGTTTTATCAGTGATTGATTTGGGACTCAAGGGTAGCATAGCTATGAGCGATAACTTTAATTGACAAGAGGCACGAGTACTTTATTTTCACAAAATTTCAAGGTTTTATGACGCTCCAGTAAAAACTTACAAGCATTGGATTGTTACAAACTTTGATAGGTGTAGGACGCAACGTATAGAAGCTAGGGCCATTTGCAGTTTTATCAGTGTTTGATTTGGGACTCAAGGGTAGCATAGCAATGAATGATAACTTTAATTGACAAGAGGCACGAGTAGTTTATTGTCACAAAATTTCAAGATTTTATGACGCTCCAGTAAAAAGCTAAAAGCAATTGATTGTTGCAAACTTTCATAGATGTAGGACGCACCGTATAGAAGTTAGGGCCATTTGAAGTTTAATCAGTGTTTGTTTTGGGGCTCAAGGGTAGCATAGCTATGAGCGATAACTTTAATTGACAAGAGGACGAGTAGTTTATTGTCACAAAATTTCAAGATTTTATGACGCTCCAGTAAAAAGTTAAAAGCATTTGATTGTTGCAAACTTTGATAGGTATAGGACGTACCGTATAGAAGTTAGGGCCATTTGATGTTTTACCAGTGTTTGATTTGGGACTCAAGGGTAGCATAGCTATGAGCGATAATTTAAATTGACAAGAGGCACGAGTACTGTGTTGTCACAATATTTCAAGATTTTATGACGCTCCAGTAAAAAGTTACAAGCATTTGATTGTTGCAAACTTTGATAGGTATAGGACGTACCGTATAGAAGCTAGGACCATTTGAAGTTTTAGCAGTGTTTGATTTGGGACTCAAGGGTAGCATAGCTATGAGCGATAATTTAAATTGATAAGAGGCACGAGTACATTGTTGTCACAAAATTTCAAGATTTTATGACGCTCCAGTAAAAAGTTACAAGCATTGGATTGTTACAAACTTTGATAGGTGTAGGACGCAGCGTATAGAAGCTAGGGCCATTTTAAGTTGTATCAGTGTTTGTTTTGGGAATCAAGGGTAGCATAGCTATGAGCGATAACTTTAATTGACAAGGCCCGAGTAGTTTATTTTCACAAAATTTCAAGATCTAATGACGCTCCAGTAAAAAGTTACAAGCATTTGATTGTTGCAAACTTTGATAGGTGTAGGACGCACCGTATAGAAGCAACGGCCATTTGCAGTTTTATCCGTGTTTGATTTGGGACTCAAGGGTAGCATACTTATGACCGATATTTTAAATTGACAAGAGGCACGAGTACTTTATTGTCACAAAATTTCAAGATTTTATGACGCTCCAGTAAAAAGATACAAGCATTTGATTGTTGCAAACTTTGATAGGTATAGGACGAAGAGTATAGAAGTTAGGGCCATTTGAAGGTTTAGCAGGGTTTGTTTTGGGACTCAAGGGTAGCATAGCTATATGCGATAATTTTAATTGACAAGGGGCACGAGTAATTTATTGCCCCAAAATTTCAAGGTTTTATGACGCTCCAGTAAAAAGTTTCAAGCATTTGATTGTTGCAAACTTTGATAGGTATTGGACGCACCGTAGAGGAGTTAGGGCTATTTGAAGTGTTATCAATGTTTTATTTTGGAGTCAAGGGTAGCATAGCTATGAGCGATAACTCTAATTGACAAGTGGCTCGAGTACTTTAATGTCACAAAATTTCAAAAATTACGCTCCAGTAAAAAGTTACAATCATTTGAATGTTGCAAACTTTGGTAGGTATAGGACGCACCGTATAGAAGTTAGGGCCATATGAAGTTTTATCAATGTTTGATTTGGGACTCAAGGGTAGCATAGCTATGAGCGATAGCTTAAATTGACAAGAGGCACGAGTACTTTATTGTCACAAAATTTCAAGATTTTATGACGCTCCAGTAAAAAGTTACAAGCATTGGATTGTTACAAACTTTGATAAGTGTAGGACGCACCGTATAGAAGTTAGGGCCATTTGAAGTTTAATCAGTGTTTTATTGTGGAGTCAAGTGTAGCGTAGCTGTAAGCGATAACTTTAATTGACAAGAGGCACGAGTACCTTATTGTCACAAAATTTCAAGGTTTTATGACGCTTCAGAAAAAAGCTTCAAGCATTTGATTGTTGGAAACTTTGATTAGTGTAGGACGCAGCATATAGAAGTTAGAACCATTTGAAGTGTTTGTTTTGGGACTCAAGGGTAGCATATCTATGAGCGATAACTTTAATTGACAAGAGGCACGAGTACTTTATTGTCACAAAATTTCAAGATTTTATGACTCTCCTGTAAAAAGTTACAAGCATTTGATAGGTGTGGGACGCACCGTATAGAAGCTAGGGCCATTTAAAGTTTTATCAGTGTTTGTTTTGGGACTCAATGGTAGCATAGCTATGAGCGATAACTTTAATTGACAAGAAGCACGAGTATTTTATTGTCACAAAATTTCAAGATTTTATGGATCTCCAATAAAAAGTTTCAAGCATTTGATTGTTGCAAACTCTGATAGGTATAGGACGCACCGTATAGATGTTAGGGCCATTTGAAGTTTAATCAGTGTTTTATTTTGGACTCAAGGATAGCATACCTATGACCGATAGTACTTTATTGTCACTAAATTTCAAGATTTTATGACGCTCCAGTAAAAAGTTACAAGCATTTGATTGTTGCAAACTTTGATAGGTACAGGACGAACAGTATAGAAGTTAGGGCCATTTGAAGGTTTAGCAGTGTTTGTTTTAGGACTCAAGGGCAGCATAGCTATGAGTGATAATTTTATTTTACAAGAGGCACGAGTAATTTATTGCCACAAAATTTCAAGATTTTATGACGCTCCAGTAAAAAGTTTCAAGCATTTGATTGTTGCAAACTTTGATAGGTATTGGACGCACCGTAGAGAAGTTAGGGTTATTTGAAGTTTTATCAGTGATTGATTTGGGACTCAAGGGTAGCATAGCTATGAGCGATAACTTTAATTGACAAGAGGCACGAGTACTTTATTTTCACAAAATTTCAAGGTTTTATGACGCTCCAGTAAAAAGTTACAAGCATTTGAATGTTGCAAACTCTGGTAGGTATAGGACGCACCGTATAGAAGTTAGGGCTATTGGAAATTTGATCAGTGATTGATTTGGGATTCAAGTTTAGCATAGCTATGAGCGATAACTTTAATTGACAAGAAGCAAGAGTATTTTATTGTCAGAAAATGTCAAGATTTTATGAATCTCCAATAAAAAGTTTCAAGCATTTGATTGTTGCAAACTCTGATAGCTATACGACGCACCGTTTAGCAGTTAGGGCCATTTGCAGTTTAATCAGTGTTTTATTTTGGAGTCAAGTGTAGCATAGCTATGAGCGATAACTTTAATTGACATGAGTCACGAGTACTTTATTGTCAAAAAATTTCACGATATTATGAAGCTCCAGTAAAAAGTTACAAGCATTTGATTGTTGCAAACTTTGAAAAGCATTGGACGCACCGTATAGAAGTTAGGGTTATTTGAAGTTTAATCAGTGTTTTATTTTGTAGCCAAGTGCAGCATAGCTATGAGCGATAACTGTAATGGACAAGAGGCACGAGTACTTTATTGACATAAAATTTCAAGATTTTATGACGCTCCAGTAAAAAGTTACAAGCATTTGATTGTTGCAAAGTTTGATAGGTATAGGACGCACAGTATAGAAGTTAGGGAAATTTGAAGTTTTATCAGTGTTTTATTTTGGAGTCAAGGGTAGCATAGCTATGAGCGATAACTTTAATTAACAAGAGACTCGGGTAATTCATTGTCAGAAAATTTCAAGGTTTTATGACGCTCAGGTAAAATGTTACATGCATTTGAATGTTGCAAACTTTGATAGGTATATGACGCACCGTATAGTAGTTAGGGCCATTTAAAGTTAAATCAGTGTCTGATTTGGGACTCAAGGGTAGCATAGCTATGAGCGATAGCTTAAATTGATTACTTTATTTTCACAAAATTTGAACGTTTTATGACGCTCCAGTAAAAAGTTACAAGCATTTGATTGTTGCAAACTTTGATAGGTATAGGACGCACCGTATAGAAGTTAGGGCCATTTGAAGTTTTATCAGTCTTTGATTTGGGACTCATAGCTATGAGCGATCGCTTAAATTGACAAGAGGCTCGAGTACTTTATTGTCACAAAATTTCCAGATTTTATGACGTTCCAGTAAAAAGTTACAAGCATTTCATTGTTGCAAACTTTGATAGGTATAGGACGAACAGTATAGAAGTTAGGGCCAATTGAAGCTTTAGCAGTGTTTGTTTTGGGACTCAAGGGTAGCATAGCTATGAGCGATAATTTTAATTGACAAGCGGCACGAGTAATTTATTGCCACAAAATTGCAAGATTTTATGACGCTCCAGTAAAAAGTTTCAAGCATTTGATTGTTGCAAACTTTGATAGGTATAGGACGCACCGTATAGAAGTTAGGGCCATTTGAAGTTTTATCAGTGTTTGATTTGGGACTCATAGCTATGAGCGATCGCTTAAATTGACAAGAGGCACGAGTACTGTGTTGTCACAAAATTTCAAGATTTTATGACGCTCCAGTAAAAAGTTACAAGCATTTGATTGTTGCAAACTTTGATAGGTATAGGACGTACCGTATAGAAGCTAGGACCATTTGAAGTTTTAGCAGTGTTTGATTTGGGACTCAAGGGTAGCATAGCTATGAGCGATAATTTAAATTGATAAGAGGCACGAGTACATTGTTGTCACAAAATTTCAAGATTTTATGACGCTCCAGTAAAAAGTTACAAGCATTGGATTGTTACAAACTTTGATAGGTGTAGGACGCAGCGTATAGAAGCTAGGGCCATTTTAAGTTGTATCAGTGTTTGTTTTGGGAATCAAGGGTAGCATAGCTATGAGCGATAACTTTAATTGACAACGCCCGAGTAGTTTATTTTCACAAAATTTCAAGATCTAATGACGCTCCAGTAAAAAGTTACAAGCATTTGATTGTTGCAAACTTTGATAGGTGTGGGACGCACCGTATAGAAGCAACGGCCATTTGCAGTTTTATCCGTGTTTGATTTAGGACTCAAGGGTAGCATACCTATGACCGATAGTTTAAATTGACAAGAGGCACGAGTACTTTATTGTCACAAAATTTCAAGATTTTATGACGCTCCAGTAAAAAGATACAAGCATTTGATTGTTGCAAACTTTGATAGGTATAGGACGAAAAGTATAGAAGTTAGGGCCATTTGAAGGTTTAGCAGGGTTTGTTTTGGGACTCAAGGGTAGCATAGCTATATGCGATAACTTTAATTGACAAGAGGCACGAGTAATTTATTGTCCCAAAATTTCAAGGTTTTATGACGCTCTAGTAAAAAGTTTCAAGCATTTGATTGTTGCAAACTTTTATAGGTATTGGACGCCCCGTAGAGGAGTTAGGGCTATTTGAAGTGTTATCAATGTTTTATTTTGGAGTCAAGGGTAGCATAGCTATGAGCGATAACTCTAATTGACAAGTGGCTCGAGTACTTTAATGTCACAAAATTTCAAAAATTACGCTCCAGTAAAAAGTTACAATCATTTGAATGTTGCAAACTTTGGTAGGTATAGGACGCACCGTATAGAAGTTAGGGCCATATGAAGTTTTATCAATGTTTGATTTGGGACTCAAGGGTAGCATAGCTATGAGCGATAGCTTAAATTGACAAGAAGCACGAGTACTTTATTGTCACAAAATTTCAAGATTTTATGGATCTCCAATAAAAAGTTTCAAGCATTTGATTGTTGCAAACTCTGATAGGTATAGGACGCACCGTATAGATGTTAGGGCCATTTGAAGTTTAATCAGTGTTTTATTTTGGAGACAAGTGTAGCATAGCTATGAACGATAACTTTAATTGACATGAGCCACGAGTACTTTATTGTCACAAAATTTCAAGATTTTATGACGCTCCAGTAAAAAGTTACAAGCATTTGATTGTTGAAACTTTGATAGGTGTAGGACGCACCGTATAAAAGCTAGGGCCATTTGCAGTTTTATCAGTGTTTGATTTTGGACTCAAGGATAGCATACCTATGACCGATAGTACTTTATTGTCACTAAATTTCCAGATTTTATGACGCTCCAGTAAAAAGTTACAAGCATTTGATTGTTGCAAACTTTGATAGGTATAGGACGAACAGTATAGAAGTTAGGGCCATTTGAAGGTTTAGCAGTGTTTGTTTTAGGACTCAAGGGCAGCATAGCTATGAGTGATAATTTTATTATACAAGAGGCACGAGTAATTTATTGCCACAAAATTTCAAGATTTTATGACGCTCCAGGAAAAAGTTTCAAGCATTTGATTGTTGCAAACTTTGATAGGTATTGGACGCACCGTAGAGAAGTTAGGGTTATTTGAAGTTTTATCAGTGATTGATTTGGGACTCAAGGGTAGCATAGCTATGAGCGATAACTTTAATTGACAAGAGGCACGAGTACTTTATTTTAACAAAATTTCAAGGTTCTATGACGCTCCAGTAAAAAGTTACAAGCATTTGAATGTTGCAAACTCTGGTAGGTATAGGACGCACCGTATAGAAGTTAGGGCTATTGGAAATTTGATCAGTGATTGATTTGGGATTCAAGGGTAGCATAGCTATGAGCGATAACTTTAATTGACAAGAAGCAAGAGTATTTTTTTGTCAGAAAATTTCAAGATTTTATGAATCTCCAATAAAAAGTTTCAAGCATTTGATTGTTGCAAACTCTGATAGCTATACGACGCACCGTTTAGCAGTTAGGGCCATTTGCAGTTTAATCAGTGTTTTATTTTGGAGTCAAGTGTAGCATAGCTATGAGCGATAACTTTAATTGACATGAGTCACGAGTACTTTATTGTCAAAAAATTTCACGATATTATGAAGCTCCAGTAAAAAGTTACAAGCATTTGATTGTTGCAAACTTTGAAAAGCATTGGACGCACCGTATAGAAGTTAGGGTCATTTGAAGTTTAATCAGTGTTTTATTTTGTAGCCAAGTGCAGCATAGCTATGAGCGATAACTGTAATGGACAAGAGGCACGAGTACTTTATTGACATAAAATTTCAAGATTTTATGACGCTCCAGTAAAAAGTTACAAGTATTTGATTGTTGCAAACTTTGATAGATGTACGACGCACCGTATAGAAGTTAGCGCCATTTGAGGTTTTATCAGTGATTTATTTTGGAGTCAAATGTAGTATAGTTATGAGCGATAACTATAATTGACAAGAGGCTCGAGTACTTTATTGTCACAAAATTTCAAGATTTTATGACCCTCCAGTAAAAAGTTACAAGCATTTGATTGTTGCAAAGTTTGATAGGTATAGGACGCACAGTATAGAAGTTGGGGAAATTTGAAGTTTTATCAGTGTTTTATTTTGGAGTCAAGGGTAGCATAGCTATGAGCGATAACTTTAATTAACAAGAGACTCGGGTAATTCATTGTCAGAAAATTTCAAGGTTTTATGACGCTCAGGTAAAATGTTACATGCATTTGAATGTTGCAAACTTTGATAAGTTTATGACGCACCGTATAGTAGTTAGGGCCATTTAAAGTTAAATCAGTGTCTGATTTGGGACTCAAGGGTAGCATAGCTATGAGCGATAGCTTAAATTGATTACTTTATTGTCACAAAATTTGAAGGTTTTATGACGCTCCAGTAAAAAGTTACAAGCATTTGATTGTTGCAAACTTTGATAGGTATAGGACGCACCGTATAGAAGTTAGGGCCATTTGAAGTTTTATCAGTGTTTGATTTGGGACTCATAGCTATGAGCGATCGCTTAAATTGACAAGAGGCTCGAGTACTTTATTGTCACAAAATTTCCAGATTTTATGACGTTCCAGTAAAAAGTTACAAGCATTTGATTGTTGCAAACTTTGATAGGTATAGGACGAACAGTATAGAAGTTAGGGCCAATTGAAGCTTTAGCAGTGGTTGTTTTGGGACTCAAGGGTAGCATAGCTATGAGCGATAATTTTAATTGACAAGCGGCACGAGTAATTTATTGCCACAAAATTGCAAGATTTTATGACGCTCCAGTAAAAAGTTTCAAGCATTTGATTGTTGCAAACTTTAATAGGTATTGGACGCACCGTAGAGACGTTAGGGCCATTTGAAGTGTTATCAATGTTTTAATTTGGAGTCAAGGGTAGCATAGCTATGAGCGATAACTTTAATTGACAAGAGGCTCGGCTACTTTATTGTCACAAAATTTCAAGGTTTTATCACTCTCCAGTAAAAAGTTACAAGCATTTGAATGTTGCAAACTTTGGTAAGTATTGGACGCACCATATAGAAGTCTTATCAACGTTTGATTTGGGACTCTAGGGTAGCATAGCTATGCGCGATAGCTTAAATTGACAAGAGGTTCGAGTACTTTATTGTCACAAAATTTAAAGATTTTATGAAGCTCCGCTAAAAAGTTACAAGCATTTGAATGTTGCAAACTCTGATAGGAATAGGACGCACCGTATAGAAGTTAGGGCTATTTGAAGTTTTATCAGTGATTGATTTGGGACTTAAGGGTAGCATAGCTATGAGCGTTAACTTAAATTGACAAGAGGCACGAGTACTTTATTGTCACAAAATTTCAACGTTTTATAACGCTCCGGTAAAAAGTTACAAGCATTTGAATGTTGCAAACTCTGATAGGTATAGGAAACACCGTATAGAAGTTTGGGTTATTTGAAGTTTTATCAGTGATTGATTTGCGACTCAAGGGTAGCATAGATACAGCGATAACTTGAATTGACAAGAGGCACGAGTACTTTATTGTCACAAAATTTCAAGGTTTTATGAAGCTCCAGTAAAAAGTTACAAGCATTTGATTGTTGCAAATTTTGATAGGTGTAGGAAGTACCGTATAGAGGTTAGGGCCATTTGAAGTTCTATCAGTGTTTGTGTTGGGACTCGAGGGTAGCATAGCTATGAACTATAGCTTAAATTGACAAGAGGCACGAGTACTTTATTGTCACAAAATTTCAAGATTTTATGACGCTCCAGTAAAAAGTTACAAGCATTTGAATGTTGCAAAGTTTGATAGGTATAGGACGCTCCGTATAGAAGTTAGGGCCATTTGAAGTTTTATCAGTTTTTGATTTGGGACTCCAGGGTAGCATAGTTATGAGCGATATCTTAAATTGACAAGAGGCACGAGTTCTTTATTGTCATAAAATTTCAAGCTTTTATGACGCTCCGGTAAAAAATTACAAGCATTTGATTGTTTTAACCTTTGATAGGTATTGGACGTACCGTATAGAACTTAGGGCCATTTGAAGTTTAATCAGTGTTTTATTTTGGAGCCAAGTGTAGCATAGCTATGAGCGATAACTTTAATTTACAAGAGGCACAAGTAGTTTATTGTCATAAAATTTCAAGATTTTATAACGCTCCAGTAAAAAGTTACAAGTATTTGATTGTTGCAAACTTTGATAAGTGTACGACGCACCGTATAGAAGTTATGGCCATTTGAAGTTTAATCAGTGTTTAATTTTGGAGTCAAGTGTAGCATAGCTATGAGCGATAACTTTAGTTGACAAGAGGCACAAGTACTTTATTGTCATAAAATTTCAAGATTTCATGACGCTCCAGTAAAAAGTTACAAGCATTTGATTGTTGCAAACTTTCATAGGTATAGGACGCTCCGTATAGAAGTTAGCGCCATTTGAGGTTTTATCAGTGATTTATTTTGGGGTCAACTGCAGCATAGCTATGAGCTATAACTTTAATTGACAAGAGGCACGAGTACTTTATTGTCTCAAAATTTCAAGATTTTATGACGCTCCAGTAAAAAGTTACAAGCATTTGATTGTTGCAAAGTTTGATAGGTGTAGGACGCACCGTATAGAAGTTAGGGCCATTTGAAGTTTCATCAGTGTTTGTTTTGGGACTCAAGGGTAGCATAGCTATAAGCGATAAATTTAATTGACAAGAAGCACGAGTATTTTATTGTCACAAAATTTCAAGATTTTATGGATCTCCAATAAAAAGTTTCAAGCATTTGATTGTTGCAAACTCTGATAGGTATAGGACGCACCCTATAGATGTTAGGGCCATTTGAAGTTTAATCAGTGTTTTATTTTGAAGACAAGTGTAGCATAGCTATGAACGATAACTTTAATTGACATGAGCCACGAGTACTTTATTGTCACAAAATTTCAAGATTTTATGACGCTCCAGTAAAAAGTTACAAGCATTTGATTGTTGCAAACTTTGATAGGTGTAGGACGCACCGTATAGAAGCTAGGGCCATTTGCAGTTTTATCAGTGTTTTATTTTGGACTCAAGGATAGCATACCTATGACCGATAGTACTTTACTGTCACTAAATTTCAAGATTTTATGACGCTCCAGTAAAAAGTTACAAGCATTTGATTGTTGCAAACTTTGATAGGTATAGGACGAACAGTATAGAAGTTAGGGCCATTTGAAGGTTTAGCAGTGTTTGTTTTAGGACTCAAGGGCAGCATAGCTATGAGTGATAATTTTATTTTACAAGAGGCACGAGTAATTTATTGCCACAAAATTTCAAGATTTTATGACGCTCCAGTAAAAAGTTTCAAGCATTTGATTGTTGCAAACTTTGATAGGTATTGGACGCACCGTAGAGAAGTTAGGGTTATTTGAAGTTTTATCAGTGATTGATTTGGGACTCAAGGGTAGCATAGCTATGAGCGATAACTTTAATTGACAAGAGGCACGAGTACTTTATTTTCACAAAATTTCAAGGTTTTATGACGCTCCAGTAAAAAGTTACAAGCATTTGAATGTTGCAAACTCTGGTAGGTATAGGACGCACCGTATAGAAGTTAGGGCTATTGGAAATTTGATCAGTGATTGATTTGGGATTCAAGGGTAGCATAGCTATGAGCGATAACTTTAATTGACAAGAAGCAAGAGTATTTTAATGTCAGAAAATTTCAAGATTTTATGAATCTCCAATAAAAAGTTTCAAGCATTTGATTGTTGCAAACTCTGATAGCTATACGACGCACCGTTTAGCAGTTAGGGCCATTTGCAGTTTAATCAGTGTTTTATTTTGGAGTCAAGTGTAGCATAGCTATGAGCGATAACTTTAATTGACATGAGTCACGAGTACTTTATTGTCAAAAAATTTCACGATATTATGAAGCTCCAGTAAAAAGTTACAAGCATTTGATTGTTGCAAACTTTGAAAAGCATTGGACGCACCGTATAGAAGTTAGGGTCATTTGAAGTTTAATCAGTGTTTTATTTTGTAGCCAAGTGCAGCATAGCTATGAGCGATAACTGTAATGGACAAGAGGCACGAGTACTTTATTGACATAAAATTTCAAGATTTTATGACGCTCCAGTAAAAAGTTACAAGTATTTGATTGTTGCAAACTTTGATAGATGTACGACGCACCGTATAGAAGTTAGCGCCATTTGAGGTTTTATCAGTGATTTATTTTGGAGTCAAATGTAGTATAGTTATGAGCGATAACTATAATTGACAAGAGGCTCGAGTACTTTATTGTCACAAAATTTCAAGATTTTATGACCCTCCAGTAAAAAGTTACAAGCATTTGATTGTTGCAAAGTTTGATAGGTATAGGACGCACAGTATAGAAGTTAGGGAAATTTGAAGTTTTATCAGTGTTTTATTTTGGAGTCAAGGGTAGCATAACTATGAGCGATAACTTTAATTAACAAGAGACTCGGGTAATTCATTGTCAGAAAATTTCAAGGTTTTATGACGCTCAGGTAAAATGTTACATGCATTTGAATGTTGCAAACTTTGATAGGTATATGACGCACCGTATAGTAGTTAGGGCCATTTAAAGTTAAATCAGTGTCTGATTTGGGACTCAAGGGTAGCATAGCTATGAGCGATAGCTTAAATTGATTACTTTATTGTCACAAAATTTGAAGGTTTTATGACGCTCCAGTAAAAAGTTACAAGCATTTGATTCTTGCAAACTTTGATAGGTATAGGACGCACCGTATAGAAGTTAGGGCCATTTGAAGTTTTATCAGTGTTTGACTTGGGACTCATAGCCATGAGCGATCGCTTAAATTGACAAGAGGCTCGAGTACTTTATTGTCACAAAATTTCCAGATTTTATGACGTTCCAGTAAAAAGTTACAAGCATTTGATTGTTGCAAACTTTGATAGGTATAGGACGCACCGTATAGAAGTTAGGGCCATTTGAAGTTTTATCAGTGTTTGATTTGGGACTCATAGCTATGAGCGATCGCTTAAATTGACAAGAGGCTCGAGTACTTTATTGTCACAAAATTTCCAGATTTTATGACGTTCCAGTAAAAAGTTACAAGCATTTGATTGTTGCAAACTTTGATAGGTATAGGACGAACAGTATAGAAGTTAGGGCCAATTGAAGCTTTAGCAGTGGTTGTTTTGGGACTCAAGGGTAGCATAGCTATGAGCGATAATTTTAATTGACAAGCGGCACGAGTAATTTATTGCCACAAAATTGCAAGATTTTATGACGCTCCAGTAAAAAGTTTCAAGCATTTGATTGTTGCAAACTTTAATAGGTATTGGACGCACCGTAGAGACGTTAGGGCCATTTGAAGTGTTATCAATGTTTTAATTTGGAGTCAAGGGTAGCATAGCTATGAGCGATAACTTTAATTGACAAGAGGCTCGGCTACTTTATTGTCACAAAATTTCAAGGTTTTATCACGCTCCAGTAAAAAGTTACAAGCATTTGAATGTTGCAAACTTTGGTAAGTATTGGACGCACCATATAGAAGTCTTATCAACGTTTGATTTGGGACTCTAGGGTAGCATAGCTATGCGCGATAGCTTAAATTGACAAGAGGTTCGAGTACTTTATTGTCACAAAATTTAAAGATTTTATGAAGCTCCGCTAAAAAGTTACAAGCATTTGAATGTTGCAAACTCTGATAAGAATAGGACGCACCGTATAGAAGTTAGGGCTATTTGAAGTTTTATCAGTGATTGATTTGGGACTTAAGGGTAGCATAGCTATGACCGTTAACTTAAATTGACAAGAGGCACGAGTACTTTATTGTCACAAAATTTCAAGGTTTTATAACGCTCCGGTAAAAAGTTACAAGCATTTGAATGTTGCAAACTCTGATAGGTATAGGAAACACCGTATAGAAGTTAGGGTTATTTGAAGTTTTATCAGTGATTGATTTGCGACTCAAGGGTAGCATAGATACAGCGATAACTTTAATTGACAAGAGGCACGAGTACTTTATTGTCACAAAATTGCAAGGTTTTATGACGCTCCAGTAAAAAGTTACAAGCATTTGATTGTTTGGCCACCCTCTGTGGTCTAGTGGTAAGCATGCTAGACTCAAACCCCGAGGGTCGCAGGTTCAAATCCTGCCACGGGCTTGGTCTCCAAAATGCTTCTTTCTATAAAATCATTTTCTCTTCGAGTCGAAAGCCTCTGCAGCTAGTATTCATTCCCCTAACACCTTGCAATCATAATTAATTATGGTGTAAGATATAATAATAATAATAATAATAATTTGATTGTTGCAAACTTTAATAGGTGTAGGAAGTACCGTATAGAAGTTAGGGCCATTTGAAGTTTTATCAGTATTTGTTTTGGGACTCAAGGGTAGCATAGCTATGAACTATAGCTTAAATTGACAAGAGGCACAAGTACTTTATTGTCACAAAATTTCAAGATTTTATGACGCTCCAGTAAAAAGTTACAAGCATTTGAGTGTTGCAAACTTTGATAGGTCTAGGACGCACCGTATAGAAGCTAGGGCCATTTGCAGTTTTATCAGTGTTTGATTTGTTACTCAAGGGTAGCATAGCAATAAGCGATAACTTGAATTGACAAGAGGCACGAGTACTTTATTGTCACAAAATTTCAAGGTTTTATGAAGCTCCAGTAAAAAGTTACAACCATTTGATTGTTGCAAATTTTGATAGGTATTGGACGTACCGTATAGAACTTACGGCCATTTGAAGTTTAATCAGTGTTTTATTTTGGAGCCAAGTGTAGCATAGCTATGAGCGATAACTTTAATTTACAAGAGGCACAAGTAGTTTATTGTCATAAAATTTCAAGATTTTATAACGCTCCAGTAAAAAGTTACAAGCATTTGATTGTTGCAAACTTTCATAGGTATAGGACGCTCCGTATAGAAGTTAGCGCCATTTGAGGTTTTATCAGTGATTTATTTTGGGGTCAAATGTAGCATAGCTATGAGCTATAACTTTAATTGACAAGAGGCACGAGTACTTTATTGTCTCAAAATTTCAAGATTTTATGACGCTCCAGTAAAAAGTTACAAGCATTTGATTGTTACAAAGTTTGATAGGTGTAGGACGCACCGTATAGAAGTTAGGGCCATTTGAAGTTTTATCAGTGTTTGTTTTGGGACTCAAGGGTAGCATAGCTATAAGCGATAAATTTAATTGACAAGAGGCACGAGTACTTTATTGTCACAAAATTTCAAGATTTTAAGACGCTCCAGTAAAAAGTTACAAGCATTTGATTGTTGCAAAGTTTGATAGCTGTAGGACGCACCACATAGAAGTTAGGGCCATTTGAAGTTTTATCAGTGTTTGTTTTGGGACTCAATGGTAGCATAGCTATGAGCGATAACTTTAATTGACAAGAGGCACGAGTACTTTATTGTCACAAAATTTCAAGATTTTATGACTCTCCTGTAAAAAGTTACAAGCATTTGATAGGTGTGGGATGCACCGTATAGAAGTTAGGGCCATTTAAAGTTTTATCAGTGTTTGTTTTGGGACTCAATGGTAGCATAGCTATGAGCGATAACTTTAATTGACAAGAAGCACGAGTATTTTATTGTCACAAAATTTCAAGATTTTATGGATCTCCAATAAAAAGTTTCAAGCATTTGATTGTTGCAAACTCTGATAGGTATAGGACGCACCGTATAGATGTTAGGGCCATTTGAAGTTTAATCAGTGTTTTATTTTGGAGACAAGTGTAGCATAGCTATGAACGATAACTTTAATTGACATGAGCCACGAGTACTTTATTGTCACAAAATTTCAAGATTTTATGACGCTCCAGTAAAAAGTTACAAGCATTTGATTGTTGAAACTTTGATAGGTGTAGGACGAACAGTATAGAAGTTAGGGCCATTTGAAGGTTTTATCAGTGTTTGATTTAGGACTCAAGGGCAGCATAGCTATGAGTGATAATTTTATTTTACAAGAGGCACGAGTAATTTATTGCCACAAAATTTCAAGATTTTATGACGCTCCAGTAAAAAGTTTCAAGCATTTGATTGTTGCAAACTTTGATAGGTATTGGACGCACCGTATAGAAGTTAGGGCTATTGGAAATTTGATCAGTGATTGATTTGGGATTCAAGGGTAGCATAGCTATGAGCGATAACTTTAATTGACAAGAAGCAAGAGTATTTTTTTGTCAGAAAATTTCAAGATTTTATGAATCTCCAATAAAAAGTTTCAAGCATTTGATTGTTGCAAACTCTGATAGCTATACGACGCACCGTTTAGCAGTTAGAGCCATTTGCAGTTTAATCAGTGTTTTATTTTGGAGACAAGTGTAGCATAGCTATGAGCGATAACTTTAATTGACATGAGTCACGAGTACTTTATTGTCAAAAAATTTCACGATATTATGAAGCTCCAGTAAAAAGTTACAAACACTTGATTGTTGCAAACTTTGAAAAGTATTGGACGCACCGTATAGAAGTTAGGGTCATTTCAAGTTTAATCAGTGTTTTATTTTGTAGCCAAGTGCAGCATAGCTATGAGCGATAACTGTAATGGACAAGAGGCACGAGTACTTTATTGACATAAAATTTCAAGATTTTATGACGCTCCAGTAAAAAGTTACAAGTATTTGATTGTTGCAAACTTTGATAGATGTACGACGCACCGTATAGAAGTTAGCGCCATTTGAGGTTTTATCAGTGATTTATTTTGGAGTCAAATGTAGTATAGTGATGAGCGATAACTATAATTGACAAGAGGCTCGAGTACTTTATTGTCACAAAATTTCAAGATTTTATGACCCTCCAGTAAAAAGTTACAAGCATTTGATTGTTGCAAAGTTTGATAGGTATAGGACGCACAGTATAGAAGTTAGGGAAATTTGAAGTTTTATCAGTGTTTTATTTTGGAGTCAAGGGTAGCATAGCTATGAGCGATAACTTTAATTAACAAGAGACTCGGGTAATTCATTGTCAGAAAATTTCAAGGTTTTATGACGCTCAAGTAAAATGTTACATGCATTTGAATGTTGCAAACTTTGATAGGTTTATGACGCACCGTATAGTAGTTAGGGCCATTTAAAGTTAAATCAGTGTCTGATTTGGGACTCAAGGGTAGCATAGCTATGAGCGATAGCTTAAATTGATTACTTTATTGTCACAAAATTTGAAGGTTTTATGACGCTCCAGTAAAAAGTTACAAGCATTTGATTGTTGCAAACTTTGATAGGTATAGGACGCACCGTATAGAAGTTAGGGCCATTTGAAGTTTTATCAGTGTTTGATTTGGGACTCATAGCTATGAGCGATCGCTTAAATTGACAAGAGGCTCGAGTACTTTATTGTCACAAAATTTCCAGATTTTATGACGTTCCAGTAAAAAGTTACAAGCATTTGATTGTTGCAAACTTTGATAGGTATAGGACGAACAGTATAGAAGTAAGGGCCAATTGAAGCTTTAGCAGTGTTTGTTTTGGGACTCAAGGGTAGCATAGCTATGAGCGATAATTTTAATTGACAAGCGGCACGAGTAATTTATTGCCACAAAATTGCAAGATTTTATGACGCTCCAGTAAAAAGTTTCAAGCATTTGAATGTTGCAAAGTTTGATAGGTATAGGACGCTCCGTATAGAAGTTAGGGCCATTTGAAGTTTTATCAGTTTTTGATTTGGGACTCCAGGGTAGCATAGCTATGAGCGATATCTTAAATTGACAAGAGGCACGAGTTCTTTATTGTCATAAAATTTCAAGCTTTTATGACGCTCCAGTAAAAAGTTACAAGCATTTGATTGTTGCAACCTTTGATAGGTATTGGACGTACCGTATAGAACTTAGGGCCATTTGAAGTTTAATCAGTGTTTTATTTTGGAGCCAAGTGTAGCATAGCTATGAGCGATAACTTTAATTTACAAGAGGCACAAGTAGTTTATAGTCATAAAATTTCAAGATTTTATAACGCTCCAGTAAAAAGTTACAAGTATTTGATTGTTGCAAACTTTGATAAGTGTACGACGCACCGTATAGAAGTTATGGCCATTTGAAGTTTAATCAGTGTTTAATTTGGAGTCAAGTGTAGCATAGCTATGAGCGATAACTTTAGTTGACAAGAGGCACAAGTACTTTATTGTCATAAAATTTCAAGATTTCATGGCGCTCCAGTAAAAAGTTACAAGCATTTGATTGTTGCAAACTTTCATAGGTATAGGACGCTCCGTATAGAAGTTAGCGCCATTTGAGGTTTTATCAGTGATTTATTTTGGGGTCAAATGCAGCATAGCTATGAGCTATAACTTTAATTGACAAGAGGCACGAGTACTTTATTGTCTCAAAATTTCAAGATTTTATGACGCTCCAGTAAAAAGTTACAAGCATTTGATTGTTGCAAAGTTTGATAGGTGTAGGACGCACCGTATAGAAGTTAGGGCCATTTGAAGTTTTATCAGTGTTTGTTTTGGGACTCAAGGGTAGCATAGCTATAAGCGATAAATTTAATTGACAAGAAGCACGAGTATTTTATTGTCACAAAATTTCAAGATTTTATGGATCTCCAATAAAAAGTTTCAAGCATTTGATTGTTGCAAACTCTGATAGGTATAGGACGCACCGTATAGATGTTAGGGCCATTTGAAGTTTAATCAGTGTTTTATTTTGGAGACAAGTGTAGCATAGCTATGAACGATAACTTTAATTGACATGAGCCACGAGTACTTTATTGTCACAAAATTTCAAGATTTTATGACGCTCCAGTAAAAAGTTACAAGCATTTGATTGTTGCAAACTTTGATAGGTGTAGGACGCACCGTATAGAAGCTAGGGCCATTTGAAGTTTTATCAGTGTTTTATTTTGGACTCAAGGATAGCATACCTATGACCGATAGTACTTTATTGTCACTAAATTTCAAGATTTTATGACGCTCCAGTAAAAAGTTACAAGCATTTGATTGTTGCAAACTTTGATAGGTATAGGACGAACAGTATAGAAGTTAGGGCCATTTGAAGGTTTAGCAGTGTTTGTTTTAGGACTCAAGGGCAGCATAGCTATGAGTGATAATTTTATTTTACAAGAGGCACGAGTAATTTATTGCCACAAAATTTCAAGATTTTATGACGCTCCAGTAAAAAGTTTCAAGCATTTGATTGTTGCAAACTTTGATAGGTATTGGACGCACCGTAGAGAAGTTAGGGTTATTTGAAGTTGTATCAGTGATTGATTTGGGACTCAAGGATAGCATAGCTATGAGCGATAACTTTAATTGACAAGAAGCAAGAGTGTTTTATTGTCAGAAAATTTCAAGATTTTATGAATCTCCAATAAAAAGTTTCAAGCATTTGATTGTTGCAAACTCTGATAGCTATACGACGCACCGTTTAGCAGTTAGGGCCATTTGCAGTTTAATCAGTGTTTTATTTTGGAGACAAGTGTAGCATAGCTATGAGCGATAACTTTAATTGACATGAGTCACGAGTACTTTATTGTCAAAAAATTTCACGATATTATGAAGCTCCAGTAAAAAGTTACAAGCACTTGATTGTTGCAAACTTTGAAAAGCATTGGACGCACCGTATAGAAGTTAGGGTCATTTGAAGTTTAATCAGTGTTTTATTTTGTAGCCAAGTGCAGCATAGCTATGAGCGATAACTGTAATGGACAAGAGGCACGAGTACTTTATTGACATAAAATTTCAAGATTTTATGACGCTCCAGTAAAAAGTTACAAGTATTTGAGTGTTGCAAACTTTGATAGATGTACGACGCACCGTATAGAAGTTAGCGCCATTTGAGGTTTTATCAGTGATTTATTTTGGAGTCAAATGTAGTATAGTTATGAGCGATAACTATAATTGACAAGAGGCTCGAGTACTTTATTGTCACAAAATTTCAAGATTTTATGACCCTCAAGTAAAAAGTTACAAGCATTTGATTGTTGCAAAGTTTGATAGGTATAGGACGCACAGTATAGAAGTTAGGGAAATTTGAAGTTTTATCAGTGTTTTATTTTGGAGTCAAGGGTAGCATAGCTATGAGCGATAACTTTAATTAACAAGAGACTCGGGTAATTCATTGTCAGAAAATTTCAAGGTTTTATGACGCTCAGGTAAAATGTTACAAGCATTTGAATGTTGCAAACTCTGATAGGTATAGGAAGCACCGTATAGAAGTTAGGGTTATTTGAAGTTTTATCAGTGATTGATTTGGGACTTAAGGGTAGCATAGCTATGAGCGATAACTTTAATTGACAAGAGGCACGAGTACTTTATTGTCACAAAATTTCAAGATTTTATGACGCTCCAGTAAAAAGTTACAAGCATTTGATTGTTGCAAACTTTAATAGGTGTAGGAAGTACCGTATAGAAGTTAGGGCCATTTGAAGTTTTATCAGTATTTGTTTTGGGACTCAAGGGTAGCATAGCTATGAACTATAGCTTAAATTGACAAGAGGCACAAGTACTTTATTGTCACAAAATTTCAAGGTTTTATGACGCTCAGGTAAAATGTTACAAGCATTTGAATGTTGCAAACTCTGATAGGTATAGGAAGCACCGTATAGAAGTTAGGGTTATTTGAAGTTTTATCAGTGATTGATTTGGGACTTAAGGGTAGCATAGCTATGAGCGATAACTTTAATTAACAAGAGACTCGGGTAATTCATTGTCAGAAAATTTCAAGGTTTTATGACGCTCAGGTAAAATGTTACAAGCATTTGAATGTTGCAAACTCTGATAGGTATAGGAAGCACCGTATAGAAGTTAGGGTTATTTGAAGTTTTATCAGTGATTGATTTGGGACTTAAGGGTAGCATAGCTATGAGCGATAACTTTAATTGACAAGAGGCACGAGTACTTTATTGTCACAAAATTTCAAGATTTTATGACGCTCCAGTAAAAAGTTACAAGCATTTGATTGTTGCAAACTTTAATAGGTGTAGGAAGTACCGTATAGAAGTTAGCGCCATTTGAGGTTTTATCAGTGATTTATTTTGGGGTCAAATGTAGCATAGCTATGAGCTATAAGTTTAATTGACAAGAGGCACGAGTACTTTATTGTCTCAAAATTTCAAGATTTTATGACGCTCCAGTAAAAAGTTACGGCCGTTGGTTGCTGCAAACTTTGATAGGTATAGGTCGCACCGTATAGAAATTAAGGCCATTTGAAGTTTTATCAGTGTTTGATTTGGGACTCAAGGGTAACATTGCTATGAGCGATAGCTTAAATTGATTACTTTATTGTCACAAATTTGAAGGTTTTATGACGCTCCAGTAAAAAGTTACAAGCATTTGATTGTTGCAAACTTTGATCGGTATAGGACGAACAGTATAGAAGTTAGGGCCATTTGAAGCTTTAGCAGTGTTTGTTTTGGGACTCAAGGGTAGCATAGCTATGAGCGATAATATAATTGACAAGCGGCACCAGTAATTTATTGCCACAAAGTTTCAAGATTTTATGACGTTCCAGTAAAAAGTTTCAAGCATTTGATTGTTGCAAACTTTGATAGGTATTGGACGCACCGTAGAGAAGTTAGGGCCATTTGAAGTGTTATCAATGTTTTCATTTGGAGTCAAGGGTAGCATAGCTATGAGCGATAACTTTAATTGACAAGTGGCTCGGCTACTTTATTGTCACAAAATTTCAAGGTTTTATAACGCTCCGGTAAAAAGTTACAAGCATTTGAATGTTGCAAACTCTGATAGGTATAGGAAGCACCGTATAGAAGTTAGGGTTATTTGAAGTTTTATCAGTGATTGATTTGGGACTTAAGGGTAGCATAGCTATGAGCGATAACTTTAATTGACAAGAGGCACGAGTACTTTATTGTCACAAAATTTCAAGGTTTTATAACGCTCCGGTAAAAAGTTACAAGCATTTGAATGTTGCAAACTTTGATAGGTATAGGACGCACCGTATAGAAGTTAGGGCCATTTGAAGTTTTATCAGTTTTTGATTTGGGACTCCAGGGTAGCATAGCTATGAGCGATAGCTTAAATTGACAAGAGGCACGAGTACTTTATTGTCATAAAATTTCAAGATTTTATGACGCTCCAGTAAAAAGTTACAAGCATTTGATTGTTGCAACCTTTGATAGGTAGTGGACGCACCGTATAGAAGTCTTATCAATGTTTGATTTGGGACTCTAGGGTAGCATAGCTATGAGCGATAGCTTAAATTGACAAGAGGCACGAGTACTTTATTGTCACAAAATTTCAAGATTTTATGAAGCTCCGCTGAAAAGTTACAAGCATTTGAATGTTGCAAACTCTGATAGGAATAGGACGCACCGTATAGAAGTTAGGGCTATTTGAAGTTTTATCAGTGTTTGTTTTGGGACTCAAGGGTAGCATAGCTATGAACTATAGCTTAAATTGATAAGAGGCACGAGTACTTTATTGTCACAAAATTTCAGATTTTATGACGCTCCAGTAAAAAGTTACAAGCATTTGAATGTTGCAAACTTTGATAGGTATAGGACGCACCGTATAGAAGTTAGGGCCATTTGAAGTTTTATCAGTGTTTTTTTTGGGACTCAAGGGCAGCATAGCTATGAACTATAGTTTAAATTGACAAGAGGCACGAGCACTTTATTGTCACAAAATTTCAAGGTTTTATGACGCTCAGGTAAAATGTTACAAGCATTTGAATGTTGCAAACTCTGATAGGTATAGGAAGCACCGTATAGAAGTTAGGGTTATTTGAAGTTTTATCAGTGATTGATTTGGGACTTAAGGGTAGCATAGCTATGAGCGATAACTTTAATTAACAAGAGACTCGGGTAATTCATTGTCAGAAAATTTCAAGGTTTTATGACGCTCAGGTAAAATGTTACAAGCATTTGAATGTTGCAAACTCTGATAGGTATAGGAAGCACCGTATAGAAGTTAGGGTTATTTGAAGTTTTATCAGTGATTGATTTGGGACTTAAGGGTAGCATAGCTATGAGCGATAACTTTAATTGACAAGAGGCACGAGTACTTTATTGTCACAAAATTTCAAGATTTTATGACGCTCCAGTAAAAAGTTACAAGCATTTGATTGTTGCAAACTTTAATAGGTGTAGGAAGTACCGTATAGAAGTTAGGGCCATTTGAAGTTTTATCAGTGCTTGTGTTGGGACTCGAGGGTAGCATAGCTATGAACTATAGCTTAAATTGACAAGAGGCACGAGTACTTTATTGTCACAAAATTTCAAGATTTTATGACGCTCCAGTAAAAAGTTACAAGCATTTGAATGTTGCAAACTTTGATAGGTAAGGACGCACCCTATAGAAGTTAGGGCCATTTGAAGTTTTATCAGTGATTGATATGGGACTCAAGGATAGCATAGATATGAGCGATAACTTTAATTGACAAGAGGCAGGAGTACTTTATTGTCACAAATTGCAAGGTTTTATGACGCTCCAGTAAAAACTTACAAGCATTTGATTGTTGCAAACTTTGATGGGTGTAGGAAGTACCGTATAGAAGTTAGGGCCATTTGAAGTTTTATCAGTGTTTGTGTTGGGACTCGAGGGTAGCATAGCTATGAACTATAGCTTAAATTGACAAGAGGCACAAGTAATTTATTGTCACAAATTTTCAAGATTTTATGATGCTCTAGTAAAAAGTTACAAGCATTTGATTGTTGCAACCTTTGATAGGTAGTGGACGTACCGTAAAGAAGTTAGGGCCATTTGAAGTTTAATCAGTGTTTTATATTGGAGCCAAGTGTAGCATAGCTATGAGCGATAACTTTAATTTACAAGAGGCACAAGTAGTTTATTGTCATAAAATTTCAAGATTTTATAACGCTCCAGTAAAAAGTTACAAGTATTTGATTCTTGCAAACTTTGATAGGTGTACGACGCACCGTATAGAAGTTAGGGCCATTTGAAGTCTTATCAGTGTTTGTTTTGGGACTCAAGGGTAGCATAGCTATAAGCGATAACTTTAATTGACAAGAGGCACGAGTACTTTATTGTCAAAAAATTTCAAGATTTTAAGACGCTCCAGTAAAACTTTACGGCCGTTGATTGCTGCAAACATTGATAGGTATAGGACGCACCGTATATAAATTAAGGCCATTTGAAGTTTTATCAGTGTTTGATTTGGGACTCTAGGGTAACATTGCTATGAGCGATAGCTTAAATTGACAAGAGGCTCGAGTACTTTATTGTCACAAAATTTCAAGGTTTTATGACGCTCCAGTAAAAAGTTACAAGCATTTGATTGTTGCAAACTCTGATAGGTGTAGGACGCACTGTATAGAAGCTAGGGCCATTTGAAGTTTTATCAGTGTTTGTTTTGGGACTCAAGGGTAGCATAGCTATGAACTAAGCTTAAATTGATAAGAGGCACGAGTACTTTATTGTCACAAAATTTCAAGATTTTATGACGCTCCAGTAAAAAGTTACAAGCATTTGAATGTTGCAAACTTTGATAGGTATAGGACGCACCGTATAGAAGCTAGGGCCATTTGAAGTTTTATCAGTGTTTGTTTTGGGACTCAAGGGTAGCATAGCTATGAACTATAGCTTAAATTGATAAGAGGCACGAGTACTTTATTGTCACAAAATTTCAGATTTTATGACGCTCCAGTAAAAAGTTACAAGCATTTGAATGTTGCAAACTTTGATAGGTATAGGACGCACCGTATAGAAGTTAGGGCCATTTGAAGTTTTATCAGTGTTTTTTTTGGGACTCAAGGGCAGCATAGCTATGAACTATAGTTTAAATTGACAAGAGGCACGAGCACTTTATTGTCACAAAATTTCAAGGTTTTATGACGCTCAGGTAAAATGTTACAAGCATTTGAATGTTGCAAACTCTGATAGGTATAGGAAGCACCGTATAGAAGTTAGGGTTATTTGAAGTTTTATCAGTGATTGATTTGGGACTTAAGGGTAGCATAGCTATGAGCGATAACTTTAATTAACAAGAGACTCGGGTAATTCATTGTCAGAAAATTTCAAGGTTTTATGACGCTCAGGTAAAATGTTACAAGCATTTGAATGTTGCAAACTCTGATAGGTATAGGAAGCACCGTATAGAAGTTAGGGTTATTTGAAGTTTTATCAGTGATTGATTTGGGACTTAAGGGTAGCATAGCTATGAGCGATAACTTTAATTGACAAGAGGCACGAGTACTTTATTGTCACAAAATTTCAAGATTTTATGACGCTCCAGTAAAAAGTTACAAGCATTTGATTGTTGCAAACTTTAATAGGTGTAGGAAGTACCGTATAGAAGTTAGCGCCATTTGAGGTTTTATCAGTGATTTATTTTGGGGTCAAATGTAGCATAGCTATGAGCTATAACTTTAATTGACAAGAGGCACGAGTACTTTATTGTCTCAAAATTTCAAGATTTTATGACGCTCCAGTAAAAAGTTACGGCCGTTGGTTGCTGCAAACTTTGATAGGTATAGGTCGCACCGTATAGAAATTAAGGCCATTTGAAGTTTTATCAGTGTTTGATTTGGGACTCAAGGGTAACATTGCTATGAGCGATAGCTTAAATTGATTACTTTATTGTCACAAATTTGAAGGTTTTATGACGCTCCAGTAAAAAGTTACAAGCATTTGATTGTTGCAAACTTTGATCGGTATAGGACGAACAGTATAGAAGTTAGGGCCATTTGAAGCTTTAGCAGTGTTTGTTTTGGGACTCAAGGGTAGCATAGCTATGAGCGATAATATAATTGACAAGCGGCACCAGTAATTTATTGCCACAAAGTTTCAAGATTTTATGACGTTCCAGTAAAAAGTTTCAAGCATTTGATTGTTGCAAACTTTGATAGGTATTGGACGCACCGTAGAGAAGTTAGGGCCATTTGAAGTGTTATCAATGTTTTCATTTGGAGTCAAGGGTAGCATAGCTATGAGCGATAACTTTAATTGACAAGTGGCTCGGCTACTTTATTGTCACAAAATTTCAAGGTTTTATAACGCTCCGGTAAAAAGTTACAAGCATTTGAATGTTGCAAACTCTGATAGGTATAGGAAGCACCGTATAGAAGTTAGGGTTATTTGAAGTTTTATCAGTGATTGATTTGGGACTTAAGGGTAGCATAGCTATGAGCGATAACTTTAATTGACAAGAGGCACGAGTACTTTATTGTCACAAAATTTCAAGGTTTTATAACGCTCCAGTAAAAAGTTACAAGCATTTGAATGTTGCAAACTTTGATAGGTATAGGACGCACCGTATAGAAGTTAGGGCCATTTGAAGTTTTATCAGTTTTTGATTTGGGACTCCAGGGTAGCATAGCTATGAGCGATAGCTTAAATTGACAAGAGGCACGAGTACTTTATTGTCATAAAATTTCAAGATTTTATGACGCTCCAGTAAAAAGTTACAAGCATTTGATTGTTGCAACCTTTGATAGGTAGTGGACGCACCGTATAGAAGTCTTATCAATGTTTGATTTGGGACTCTAGGGTAGCATAGCTATGAGCGATAGCTTAAATTGACAAGAGGCACGAGTACTTTATTGTCACAAAATTTCAAGATTTTATGAAGCTCCGCTGAAAAGTTACAAGCATTTGAATGTTGCAAACTCTGATAGGAATAGGACGCACCGTATAGAAGTTAGGGCTATTTGAAGTTTTATCAGTGATTGATTTGGGACTTAAGGGTAGCATAGCTATGAGCGATAACTTTAATTGACAAGAGGCACGAGTACTTTATTGTCACAAAATTTCAAGGTTTTATAACGCTCCGGTAAAAAGTTACAAGCATTTGAATGCTGCAAACTCTGATAGGTATAGGAAGCACCGTATAGAAGTTAGGGTTATTTGAAGTTTTATCAGTGATTGATTTGGGTCTCAAGGGTAGCATAGATATGAGCGATAACTTTAATTGACAAGAGGCACGAGTACTTTATTGTCACAAAATTGCAAGGTTTTATGACGCTCCAGTAAAAAGTTACAAGCATTTGATTGTTGCAAACTTTGATAGGTGTAGGAAGTACCGTATAGAAGTTAGGGCCATTTGAAGTTTTATCAGTGCTTGTGTTGGGACTCGAGGGTAGCATAGCTATGAACTATAGCTTAAATTGACAAGAGGCACGAGTACTTTATTGTCACAAAATTTCAAGATTTTATGACGCTCCAGTAAAAAGTTACAAGCATTTGAATGTTGCAAACTTTGATAGGTAAGGACGCACCCTATAGAAGTTAGGGCCATTTGAAGTTTTATCAGTGATTGATATGGGACTCAAGGGTAGCATAGATATGAGCGATAACTTTAATTGACAAGAGGCAGGAGTACTTTATTGTCACAAATTGCAAGGTTTTATGACGCTCCAGTAAAAACTTACAAGCATTTGATTGTTGCAAACTTTGATGGGTGTAGGAAGTACCGTATAGAAGTTAGGGCCATTTGAAGTTTTATCAGTGTTTGTGTTGGGACTCGAGGGTAGCATAGCTATGAACTATAGCTTAAATTGACAAGAGGCACGAGTAATTTATTGTCACAAATTTTCAAGATTTTATGATGCTCTAGTAAAAAGTTACAAACATTTGATTGTTGCAACCTTTGATAGGTAGTGGACGTACCGTATAAAAGTTAGGGCCATTTGAAGTTTAATCAGTGTTTTATATTGGAGCCAAGTGTAGCATAGCTATGAGCGATAACTTTAATTTACAAGAGGCACAAGTAGTTTATTGTCATAAAATTTCAAGATTTTATAACGCTCCAGTAAAAAGTTACAAGTATTTGATTGTTGCAAACTTTGATAGGTGTACGACGCACCGTATAGAAGTTAGGGCCATTTGAAGTTTTATCAGTGTTTGTTTTGGGACTCAAGGGTAGCATAGCTATAAGCGATAACTTTAATTGACAAGAGGCACGAGTACTTTATTGTCAAAAAATTTCAAGATTTTAAGACGCTCCAGTAAAACTTTACGGCCGTTGATTGCTGCAAACATTGATAGGTATAGGACGCACCGTATATAAATTAAGGCCATTTGAAGTTTTATCAGTGTTTGATTTGGGACTCAAGGGTAACATTGCTATGAGCGATAGCTTAAATTGACAAGAGGCTCGAGTACTTTATTGTCACAAAATTTCAAGGTTTTATGACGCTCCAGTAAAAAGTTACAAGCATTTGATTGCTGCAAACTCTGATAGGTGTAGGACGCACTGTATAGAAGCTAGGGCCATTTGAAGTTTTATCAGTGTTTGTTTTGGGACTCAAGGGTAGCATAGCTATGAACTAAGCTTAAATTGATAAGAGGCACGAGTACTTTATTGTCACAAAATTTCAAGATTTTATGACGCTCCAGTAAAAAGTTACAAGCATTTGAATGTTGCAAACTTTGATAGGTATAGGACGCACCGTATAGAAGCTAGGGCCATTTGAAGTTTTATCAGTGTTTGTTTTGGGACTCAAGGGTAGCATAGCTATGAACTATAGCTTAAATTGATAAGAGGCACGAGTACTTTATTGTCACAAAATTTCAGATTTTATGACGCTCCAGTAAAAAGTTACAAGCATTTGAATGTTGCAAACTTTGATAGGTATAGGACGCACCGTATAGAAGTTAGGGCCATTTGAAGTTTTATCAGTGTTTTTTTTGGGACTCAAGGGCAGCATAGCTATGAACTATAGTTTAAATTGACAAGAGGCACGAGCACTTTATTGTCACAAAATTTCAAGATTCTATGACGCTCCAGTAAAAATTTACAAGCATCTGATTGTTGCAAACTTTGATAGGTGTAGGACGCTCCGTATAGAAGTTAGCGCCATTTGAGGTTTTATCAGTGATGTATTTTGGAGTCAAATGTAGCATAGCTATGAGCGACAACTATAATTGACAAGAGGCTCGAGTACTTTATTGTAACAAAATTTCAAGATTTTATGACGCTCCAGTAAAAAGTTACAAGCATTTGATTGTGGCAAAGTTTGATAGGTGTAGGACGCACCGTATAGAAGTTAGGGCCATTTGAAGTTTTATCAGTGTTTGCTTTGAGACTCAAGAGTGGCATAGCTATGAGCGATAGCTTAAATTGACAAGAGGCTCGAGTACTTTATTGTCACAAAATTTCAAGGTTTTATGACGCTCAGGTAAAATGTTACATGCATTTGAATGTTGCAAACTTTGATAGGTATATGACGCACCTTATAGTAGTTAGGGCCATTTAACGTTAAATCAGTGTCTGATTTGGGACTCAAGGGTAGCATAGCTATGAGCGATAGCTATGAGCGATAGCTTAAATCGATTACTTTATTGTCACAAAATTTGAAGGTTTTATGACGCTCCAGTAAAAAGTTACAAGCATTTGATTGTTGCAAACTTTGATAGGTATAGGACGTACCGTATAGAAGTTAGGGCCATTTGAAGTTTTATCAGTGTTTGATTTGGGACTCATAGCTATGAGCGATCGCTTAAATTGACAAGAGGCTCGAGTACTTTATTGTCACAAAATTTCCAGATTTTATGACGTTCCAGTAAAAAGTTACAAGCATTTGATTGTTGCAAACTTTGATAGGTATTGGACGTACCGTATAGAAGTTAGGGCCATTTGAAGCTTTAGCAGTGTTTGTTTTGGGACTCAAAGGTAGCATAGCTATGAGCGATAATTTTAATTGACAAGCGGCACGAGTTACTTATTGCCACAAAATTTCAAGATTTTATGACGCTCCAGTAAAAAGCTTCAAGCATTTGATTGTTGCCAACTTTGATAGGTACTGGACGACTCGTAGAGGAGTTAGGGCCATTTGAAGTGTTATCAATGTTTTATTTTGGAGTCAAAAGTAGCATAGCTATGAGCGATAACTTTAATTGACAAGAGGCTCGGCTACTTTATTGTCACAAAATTTCAAGGTTTTATCACGCTCCAGTAAAAAGTTACAAGCATTTGAATGTTGCAAACTTTGGTAGGTATTGGACGCACCGTATAGAAGTCTTATCAATGTTTGATTTGGGACTCTAGGGTAGCATAGCTATGAGCGATAGCTTAAATTGACAAGAGGCACGAGTACTTTATTGTCACAAAATTTAAAGATTTTATGAAGCTCCGCTAAAAAGTTACAAGCATTTGAATGTTGCAAACTTTGATAGTTGTAGGAAGTACCGTATAGAAGTTAGGGCCATTTGAAGTTTTATCAGTATTTGTTTTGGGACTCAAGGGTAGCATAGATATGAGCGATAGCTTAAATTGCCAAGAGGCACGCGTACTTTATTGTCACAAAATTTCAAGGTTTTATAACGCTCCGGTAAAAAGTTACAAGCATTTGAATGTTGCAAACTCTGATAGGTATAGGATGCACCGTATAGAAGTTAGAGTTATTTGAAGTTTTATCAGTGATTGATTTGGGACTCAAGGGTAGCATAGATATGAGCGATAAGTTTAATTGACAAGAGGCACGAGTACTTTATTGTCACAAAATTGCAAGGTTTTATGACGCTCCAGTAAAAAGTTACAAGCATTTGATTGTTGCAAACTTTGATAGTTGTAGGAAGTACCGTATAGAATGTAGGGCCATTTGAAGTTTTATCAGTATTTGTTTTGGGACTCAAGGGTAGCATAGATATGAGCGATAGCTTAAATTGCCAAGAGGCACGAGTACTTTATTGTCATAAAATTTCAAGATTTTATGACGCTCCAGTAAAAAGTTGCAAGCATTTGATTGTTGCAACCTTTGATAGGTATTGGACGTACCGTATAGAAGTTAGGGCCATTTGAAGTTTAATCAGTGATTTATTTTGGAGCCAAGTGTAGCATAGCTATGAGCGATAACTTTAATTTACAAGAGGCACAAGTAGTTTATTGTCATAAAATTTCAAGATTTTATAACGTTCCAGTAAAAAGTTACAAGTATTTGACTGTTGCAAACTTTGATAGGTGTACGACGCACAGTATAAAAGTTATGGCCATTTGAAGTTTTATCAGTGTTTGTTTTGGGACTCAAGGGCAGCATAGCTATGAACGATAGTTTAAATTAACAAGAGGCACGAGTACTTTATTGTCACAAAATTTCAAGATTTTATGACGCTCCAGTAAAAAGTTACAAGCATTTGAATATTGCCAACTTTGATAGGTATAGGACGCACCGTTTAGAAGTTAGGGCCATTTGAAGTTTTATCAGTTTTTGATTTGGGACTCCAGGGTAGCATAGGTAGGAGCGATAGCTTAAATTGACAAGAGGCAGGAGTACTTTATTGTCATAAAATTTCAAGATTTTATGACGCTCCAGTAAAAAGATACAAGCATTTGATTGTTGCAAACTTTGATAGGTATTGGACGCACCGTATATAAGTTAGGGCCATTTAAAGTTTAATCGGTGTTTTATTTTGGAGCCAAGTGCAGCATAGCTATGAACGATAACTTTAATTGACAAGAGGCACGAGTACTTTATTGACATAAAATTTCAAAATTTTAAGCCGCTCCAGTAAATAGTTACAAGTATTTGATTGTTGCAAACTTTGAAAAGTATACGACGCACCGTATAGAAGTTAGGGCCATTTGAAGTTTAATCAGTGTTTTATTTTGGAGTGAAGTGTAGCATTGCTATGAGCGATAACTTTAATTGACAAGAGGCACGAGTACTTTATTGTCATAAAATTACAAGATTTCATGACGCTCCAGTAAAAAGTTACAAGCATTTGATTGTTGCAAACTTTCGTAGGTATAGGACGCTCTGTATAGAAGTTAGCGCCATTTGAGGTTTTATCAGTGATTTATTTTGGAGTCAAATGTAGCATAGCTATGAGCGACAACTATAATTGACAAGAGGCTCGAGTACTTAATTGTCACAAAATTTCAAGATTTTATGACGCTCCAGTAAAAAGTTACAAGCATTTGATTGTTGCAAAGTTTGATAGGTGTAGGACGCACCGTATAGAAGTTAGGGCCATTTGAAGTTTTATCAGTGTTTTTTTTGGGACTCAAGGGTAGCATAGTTATAAGCGATAACTTTAATTGACAAGAGGCACGAGTACTTTATTGTCACAAAATTTCAAGATTTTAAGACGCTCCAGTAAAACGTTACAGCCGTTGATTGCTGCAAACTTTGATAGGTATAGGACGCACCGTATAGAAGTTAGGGCCATTTGAAGTTTTATCAGTTTTTGATTTGGGACTCCAGGGTAGCATAGCTATGAGCGATAGCTTAAATTGATAAGAGGCACGAGTACTTTATTGTCACAAAATTTCAAGTTTTGCAAACTTTGATAGGTATAGGACGCACCGTATAGAAGATAGGGCCATTTGAAGTTTTATCAGTGTTTGCTTTGAGACTCAAGAGTAGCATAGCTATGAGAGATAACTTTAATTGACAAGAGGCACGAGTACTTTATTGTCACAAAATTTCAAGATTTTATGACGCTCCAGTAAAAAGTTACAAGCATTTGATTGTTGCAAACTTTGATAGGTATAGGACGCACAGTATAGAAGTTAGGGAAATTTGAAGTTTAATCAGTGTTTTATTTTGGAGTCATAGCTATGAGCGATAACTTTAATTAACAAGAGACTCGAGTAATTCATTGTCAGAAAATTTCAAGAATTTATGACGCTCAGGTAAAATGTTACATGCATTTGAATGTTGGAAACTTTGATACGTATATGACGCACCGTATAGTAGTTAGGGCCATTTAAACTTAAATCAGTGTCTGATTTGGGACTCAAGGGTAGCATACCTATGAGCGATAGCTTAAATTGATTACTTTATTGTCACAAAATTTGAAGGTTTTATGACGCTCCAGTAAAAAGTTACAAGCATTTGATTGTTGCAAACTTTGATAGGTATAGGACGCACCGTAGAGAAGTGAGGGCCACTTGAAGTTTTATCAGTGTTTGCCTTGGGACTCATAAGAGGCATTGATAAGAGTCTCGAGTACTTTATTGTCACAAAATTTCCAGATTTTACGACGATCCAGTAAAAAGTTACAAGCATTTGATTGTTGCAAACTTTGATAGGTATAGGACAAACAGTATAGAAGTTAGGGCCATTTGAAGCTTTAGCAGTGTTTGTTTTGGGACTCAAGGGTAGCATAGCTATGAGCGTTAATTTTAATTGACAAGCGGCACGAGTAATTTATTGCCACAAAATTTCAAGATTTTATGACGCTCCAGTAAAAAGTTACAAGCATTTGAATGTTGCAAACTTTGATAGGTATAGGACGCACCGTATAGAAGTTAGGGCTATTTGAAGTTTTATCAGTGTTTCTTCTGGGACTCAAGGGCAGCATAGCTATGAACTATAGTTTAAATAGACAAGAGGCACGAGTTCTTTATTGTCACAAAATTTCAAGATTTTATGACGCTCCAGTAAAAAGTTGCAAGCATTTGAATATTGCAAACTTTGATAGGTATAGGACGCACCGTAGAGAAGTTAGGGCCATTTGAAGTGTTATCAATGTTTTATTTTGGAGTCAAGGGTAGCATAGCTATGAGCGATAACTTTAATTGACAAGAGGCTCGGCTACTTTATTGTCACAAAATTTCAAGATTTTATCACGCTCCAGTAAAAAGTTACAAGCATTTGAATGTTGCAAACTTTGGTAGGTATTGGACGCACCGTATAAAAGTCTTATCAATGTTTGATTTGGGACTCTAGGGTAGCATAGCTATGAGCGATAGCTTAAATTGACAAGAGGCGCGAGTACTTTATTGTCACAAAATTTCAAGATTTTATGAAGCTCCGCTAAAAAGTTACAAGAATTTGAATGTTGCAAACTCTGATAGGAATAGGCTGCACCGTATAGAAGTTAGGGCCATTTGAAGTTTTATCAGTATTTGTTTTGGGACTCAAGGGTAGCATAGCTATGAACTGTAGCTTAAATTGACAAGAGGCACGAGTACTTTATTGTCACAAAATTTCAAGATTTTATGACGCTCCAGTAAAAAGTTACAAGCATTTGAATGTTGCAAACTTTGATAGGTATAGGACGCACCGTATAGAAGTTAGGGCCATTTGAAGTTTTATCAGTGTTTGTTTTGGGACTCAAGGGCAGCATAGCTATGAACTATAGTTTAAATGGACAAGAGGCACGAGTACTTTATTGTCACAAAATTTCAAGATTTTATGACGCTCCAGTAAAAAGTTGCAAGCATTTGAATATTGTAAACTTTGATAGGTATCGGACGCACCGTATAGAAGTTAGGGCCATTTGAAGTTTTATCAGTTTTTGATTTGGGACTCCAGGGTAGCATAGCTATGAGCGATAGCTTAAATTGACAAGAGGCACGAGTACTTTATTGTCATAAAATTTCAAGATTTTATGCCGCTCCAGTAAATAGTTACAAGTATTTGATTGTTGCAAACTTTGATAGGTGGACGGCGCACCGTATAGAAGGTCGGGCTATTTGAAGTTTAATCAGTGTTTTATTTTGGAGTGAAGTGTAGCATAGCTATGAGCGATAACTTTAATTGACAAGAGGCACAAGTACTTTATTGTCATACAATTTCAAGATTTCATGACGCTCCAGTAAAAAGTTACAAGCATTTGATTGTTGCAAACTTTGATAGGTATAGGACGCACAGTATAGAAGTTAGGGAAATTTGAAGTTTTATCAGTGTTTTATTTTGGAGTCAAGGGGAGCATAGCTATGAGCGATAAATTTAATTAACAAGAGACTCAAGGAATTTATTGTCAATAAATTTCAAGATTTTATGCCGCTCCAGTAAATAGTTACAAGTATTTGATTGTTGCAAACTTTGATAGGTGTACGACGCACTGTATAGAAGTTAGGGCCATTTGAAGTTTAATCAGTGTTTTATTTTGGAGTGAAGTGTAGCATAGCTATGAGCGATAACTTTAATTGACAAGAGGCACGAGTACTTTATTGTCATAAAATTTCAAGATTTCATGACGCTCCAGTAAAAAGTTACAAACATTTGATTGTTGCAAACTTTCGTAGGTATAGGACGCTCCGTATAGAAGTTAGCGCCATTTGAGGTTTTATCAGTGATTTATTTTGGAGTCAAATGTAGCATAGCGACAACTATAATTGACAAGAGGCTCGAGTACTTTATTGTCACAAAATTTCAAGATTTTATGACGCTCCAGTAAAAAGTTAAAAGCATTTGATTGTCGCAAAGTTTGATAGGTGTAGAACGCACCGTATAGAAGATAGGGCCATTTGAAGTTTTATCAGTGTTTGCTTTGAGACTCAAGAGTAGCATAGCTATGAGAGATAACTTTAATTGACAAGAGGCACGAGTACTTTATTGTCACAAAATTTCAAGGTTTTATCACGCTCCAGTAAAAAGTTACAAGCATTTGAATGTTGCAAACTTTGGTAGGTATTGGACGCACCGTATAAAAGTCTTATCAATGTTTGATTTGGGACTCTAGGGTAGCATAGCTATGAGCGATAGCTTAAATTGACAAGAGGCACGAGTACTTTATTGTCACAAAATTTCAAGATTTTATGAAGCTCCGCTAAAAAGTTACAAGCATTTGATTGTTGCAATCTTTGATAGGAATAGGCTGCACCGTATAGAAGTTAGGGCCATTTGAAGTTTTATCAGTATTTGTTTTGGGACTCAAGGGTAGCATAGCTATGAACTATAGTTTAAATGGACAAGAGCCACGAGTACTTTATTGTCACAAAATTTCAAGATTTTATGACGCTCCAGTAAAAAGTTGCAAGCATTTGAATATTGCAAACTTTGATAGGTATAGGACGCACCGTATAGAAGTTAGGGCCATTTGAAGTTTTATCAGTTTTTGATTTGGGACTCCAAGGTAGCATAGCTATAAGCGATAGCTTAAATTGACAAGAGGCACGAGTACTTTATTGTCATAAAATTTCAAGATTTTATGCCGATCCAGTAAATAGTTACAAGTATTTGATTGTTGCAAACTTTGATAGGTGTACGGCGCACCGTATAGAAGGTCGGGCCATTTGAAGTTTAATCAGTGTTTTATTTTGGAGTGAAGTGTAGCATAGCTAGGAGCGATAACTTTAATTGACAAGAGGCACAAGTATTTTATTGTCATACAATTTCAAGATTTCATGACGCTCCAGTAGAAAGTTACAAGCATTTGATTGTTGCAAACTTTCGTAGGTATAGGACGCTCCGTATAGAAGTTAGCGCCATTTGAGGTTTTATCAGTTATTTATTTTGGAGTCAAATGTAGCATAGCTATGAGCGACAACTATAATTGTCAAGAGGCTCGAGTACTTTATTGTAACAAAATTTCAAGATTTTATGACGCTCCAGTAAAAAGTTACAAGCATTTGATTGTTGCAAAGTTTGATAGGTGTAGGACTCACCGTACAGAAGTTAGGGCCATTTGAAGTTTTATCAGTGTTTGATTTGGGACTCCAGGGTAGCATAGCTATGAGCGATAGCTTAAATTGACAAGAGGCACGAGTACTTTATTGTCATAAACTTTCAAGATTTTATGCCGCTCCAGTAAATAGTTACAAGTATTTGATTGTTGCAAACTTTGATAGGTGTACGGCGCACCGTATAGAAGGTCGGGCCATTTGAAGTTTAATCAGTGTTTTATTTTGGAGTGAAGTGTAGCATAGCTATGAGCGATAACTTTAATTGACAAGAGGCACAAGTACTTTATTGTCATACAATTTCAAGATTTCATGACGCTCCAGTAAAAAGTTACAAGCATTTGATTGTTGCAAAGTTTCGTAGGTATAGGACGCTCCGTATAGAAGTTAGCGCCATTTGAAGTTTTATCAGTGATTTATTTTGGAGTCAAATGTAGCATAGCTATGAGCGACAACTATAATTGACAAGAGGCTCGAGTACTTTATTGTCACAAAATTTCAAGATTTTATGACACTGCAGTAAAAAGTTAAAAGCATTTGATTGTTGCAAAGTTTGATAGGTGTAGAACGCACCGTATAGAAGATAGGGCCATTTGAAGTTTTATCAGTGTTTGCTTTGAGACTCAAGAGTAGCATAGCTATGAGCGATAACATTAATTGACAAGAGGCACGAGTACTTTATTGTCATACAATTTCAAGATTTCATGACGCACCAGTAAAAAGTTACAAGCATTTGATTGTTGCAAAGTTTCGTAGGTATAGGACGCTCCGTATAGAAGTTTTATCAGTGTTTGTTTTGGGACTCAAGGGCAGCATAGCTATGAACTATAGTTTAAATGGACAAGAGGCACGAGTACTTTATTGTCACAAAATTTCAAGATTTTATGACGCTCCAGTAAAAAGTGGCAAGCATTTGAATATTGTAAACTTTGATAGGTATCGGACGCACCGTATAGAAGTTAGGGCCATTTGAAGTTTTATCAGTTTTTGATTTGGGACTCCAGGGTAGCATAGCTATGATCGATAGCTTAAATTGACAAGAGGCACGAGTACTTTATTGTCATAAAATTTCAAGATTTTATGCCGCTCCAGTAAATAGTTACAAGTATTTGATTGTTGCAAACTTTGATAGGTGTACGACGCACTGTATAGAAGTTAGGGCCATTTGAAGTTTAATCAGTGTTTTATTTTGGAGTGAAGTGTAGCATAGCTATGAGCGATAACAATAATTGACAAGAGGCACGAGTACTTTATTGTCATAAAATTTCAAGATTTCATGACGCTCCAGTAAAAAGTTACAAACATTTGATTGTTGCAAACTTTCGTAGGTATAGGACGCTCCGTACAGAAGTTAGCGCCATTTGAGGTTTTATCAGTGATTTATTTTGGAGTCAAATGTAGCATAGCTATGAGCGACAACTATAATTGACAAGAGGCTCGAGTACTTTATTGTCACGAAATTTCAAGATTTTATGACGCTGCAGTAAAAAGTTAAAAGCATTTGATTGTTGCAAAGTTTGATAGGTGTAGAACGCACCGTATAGAAGATAGGGCCATTTGAAGTTTTATCAGTGTTTGCTTTGAGACTCAAGAGTAGCATAGCTATGAGAGATAACTTTAATTGACAAGAGGCACGAGTACTTTATTGTCACAAAATTTCAAGATTTTATGACGCTCCAGTAAAAAGTTACAAGCATTTGATTGTTACAAACTTTGATAGGTATAGGACGCACAGTATAGAAGTTAGGGAAATTTGAAGTTTTATCAGTGTTTTATTTTGGAGTCATGGCTATGAGCGATAATTAATAATAAATAATAACAAGAGACTCGAGTAATTCATTGTCAGAAAATTTCAAGGTTTTATGACGCTCAGGTAAAATGTTACATGCATTTGAATGTTGCAAACTTTGATAGGTATATGACGCACCGTATAGTAGTTAGGGCCATTTAAAGTTAAATCAGTGTCTGATTTGGGACTCAAGGGTAGCATAGCTATGAGCGATAGCTTAAATTGATTACTTCATTGTCACAAAATTTGAAGGTTTTATGACGCTCCAGTAAAAAGTTACAAGCATTTGATTGTTGCAAACTTTGATAGGTATAGGACGCACCGTATAGAAGTGAGGGCCATTTGAAGTTTTATCAGTGTTTGCCTTGGGACTCATAAGAGGCATTGATAAGAGTCTCGAGTACTTTATTGTCACAAAATTTCCAGATTTTATGACGATCCAGTAAAAAGTTACAAGCATTTGATTGTTGCAAACTTTGATAGGTATAGGACGAACAGTATAGAAGTTAGGGCCATTTGAAGCTTTGGCAGTGTTTGTTTTGGGACTCAATTGTAGCATAGCTATGAACTATAGCTTAAATTGATAAGAGCCACGAGTAATTTATTGCCACAAAATTTCAAGATTTTATGACGCTCCAGTAAAAAGTTTCAAGCATTTGATTGTTGCAAACTTTGATAGTTATTGGACGTACCGTAGAGAAGTTAGGGCCATTTGAAGTGTTATCAATGTTTTATTTTGGAGTCAAGGGTAGCATAGCTATGAGCGATAACTTTAATTGACAAGAGGCTCGGCTACTTTATTGTCACAAAATTTCAAGGTTTTATCACGCTCCAGTAAAAAGTTACAAGCATTTGAATGTTGCAAACTTTGGTAGGTATTGGACGCACCGTATAAAAGTCTTATCAATGTTTGATTTGGGACTCTAGGGTAGCATAGCTATGAGCGATAGCTTAAATTGACAAGAGGCACGAGTACTTTATTGTCACAAAATTTCAAGATTTTATGAAGCTCTGCTAAAAAGTTACAAGCATTTGATTGTTGCAATCTTTGATAGGAATAGGCTGCACCGTATAGAAGTTAGGGCCATTTGAAGTTTTATCAGTATTTGTTTTGGGACTCAAGGGTAGCATAGCTATGAACTGGAGCTTAAATTGACAAGAGGCACGAGTACTTTATTGTCACAAAATTTCAAGATTTTATGACGCTCCAGTAAAAAGTTATAAGCATTTGAATGTTGCAAACTTTGATAGGTATAGGACGCACCGTATAGAAGTTAGGGCCATTTGAAGTTTTATCAGTGTTTGTTTTGGGACTCAAGGGCAGCATAGCTATGAACTATAGTTTAAATGGACAAGAGGCACGAGTACTTTATTGTCACAAAATTTCAAGATTTTATGACGCTCCAGTAAAAAGTTGCAAGCATTTGAATATTGCAAACTTTGATAGGTATAGGACGCACCGTATAGAAGTTAGGGCCATTTGAAGTTTTATCAGTTTTTGATTTGGGACTCCAAGGTAGCATAGCTAAGAGCGATAGCTTAAATTGACAAGAGGCACGAGTACTTTATTGTCATAAAATTTCAAGATTTTATGCCGCTCCAGTAAATAGTTACAAGTATTTGATTGTTGCAAACTTTGATAGGTGTACGGCGCACCGTATAGAAGGTCGGGCCATTTGAAGTTTAATCAGTGTTTTATTTTGGCGTGAAGTGTAGCATAGCTATGAGCGATAACTTTAATTGACAAGAGGCACAAGTACTTTATTGTCATACAATTTCAAGATTTCATGACGCTCCAGTAAAAAGTTACAAGCATTTGATTGTTGCAAACTTTCGTAGGTATAGGACGCTCCGTATAGAAGTTAGCGCCATTTGAGTTTTATCAGTTATTTATTTTGGAGTCAAATGTAGCATAGCTATGAGCGACAACTATAATTGTCAAGAGGCTCGAGTACTTTATTGTAACAAAATTTCAAGATTTTATGACGCTCCAGTAAAAAGTTACAAGCATTTGATTGTTGCAAAGTTTGATAGGTGTAGGACTCACCGTACAGAAGTTAGGGCCATTTGAAGTTTTATCAGTGTTTGCTTTGAGACTCAACAGTAGCATAGCTATGACCGATAACTTTAATTGACACGAGGCACGAGTACTTTATTGTCACAAAATTTCAAGATTTTATGACGCTCCAGTAAAAAGTTACAAGCATTTGATTGTTGCAAACTTTGATAGGTATAGGACGCACAGTATAGAAGTTAGGGAAATTTGAAGTTTTATCAGTGTTTTATTTTGGAGTCAAGGGGAGCATAGCTATGAGCGATAAATTTAATTAACAAGAGACTCAAGGAATTTATTGTCAATAAATTTCAAGATTTTATGCCGCTCCAGTAAATAGTTACAAGTACTTGATTGTTGCAAACTTTGATAGGTGTACGACGCACTGTATAGAAGTTAGGGCCATTTGAAGTTTAATCAGTGCTTTATTTTGGAGTGAAGTGTAGCATAGCTATGAGCGATAACTTTAATTGACAAGAGGCACGAGTACTTTATTGTCATAAAATTTCAAGATTTCATGACGCTCCAGTAAAAAGTTACAAACATTTGATTGTTGCAAACTTTCGTAGGTATAGGACGCTCCGTATAGAAGTTAGCGCCATTTGAGGTTTTATCAGTGATTTATTTTGGAGTCAAATGTAGCATAGCTATGAGCGACAACTATAATTGACAAGAGGCTCGAGTACTTTATTGTCACAAAATTTCAAGATTTTATGACGCTCCAGTAAAAAGTTAAAAGCATTTGATTGTTGCAAAGTTTGATAGGTGTAGAACGCACCGTATAGAAGATAGGGCCATTTGAAGATTTATCTGTGTTTGCTTTGAGACTCAAGAGTAGCATAGCTATGAGAGATAACTTTAATTGACAAGAGGCACGAGTACTTTATTGTCACAAAATTTCAAGATTTTATGACGCTCCAGTAAAAAGTTACAAGCATTTGATTGTTGCAAACTTTGATAGGTATAGGACGCACAGTATAGAAGTTAGGGAAATTTGAAGTTTTATCAGTGTTTTATTTTGGAGTCATGGCTATGAGCGATAATTAATAATAAATAATAACAAGAGACTCGAGTAATTCATTGTCAGAAAATTTCAAGGTTTTATGACGCTCAGGTAAACTGTTACATGCATTTGAATGTTGCAAACTTTGATAGGTATATGACGCACCGTATAGTAGTTAGGGCCATTTAAAGTTAAATCAGTGTCTGATTTGGGACTCAAGGGTAGCATAGCTATGAGCGATAGCTTAAATTGATTACTTTATTGTCACAAAATTTGAAGGTTTTATGACGCTCCAGTAAAAAGTTACAAGCATTTGATTGTTGCAAACTTTGATAGGTATAGGACGCACCGTATAGAAGTGAGGGCCATTTGAAGTTTTATCAGTGTTTGCCTTGGGACTCATAAGAGGCATTGATAAGAGTCTCGAGTACTTTATTGTCACAAAATTTCCAGACTTTATGACGATCCAGTAAAAAGTTACAAGCATTTGATTGTTGCAAACTTTGATAGGTATAGGACGAACAGTATAGAAGTTAGGGCCATTTGAAGCTTTAGCAGTGTTTGTTTTGGGACTCAAGGGTAGCATAGCTATGAACTATAGCTTAAATTGATAAGAGGCACGAGTAATTTATTGCCACAAAATTTCAAGATTTTATGACGCTCCAGTAAAAAGTTTCAAGCATTTGATTGTTGCAAACTTTGATAGGTATTGGACGCACCGTAGAGAAGTTAGGGCCATTTGAAGTGTTATCAATGTTTTATTTTGGAGTCAAGGGTAGCATAGCTATGAGCGATAACTTTAATTGACAAGAGGCTCGGCTACTTTATTGTCACAAAATTTCAAGGTTTTATCACGCTCCAGTAAAAAGTTACAAGCATTTCAATGTTGCAAACTTTGGTAGGTATTGGACGCACCGTATAAAAGTCTTATCAATGTTTAATTTGGGACTCTAGGGTAGTATAGCTATGAGCGATAGCTTAAATTGACAAGAGGCACGAGTACTTTATTGTCACAAAATTTCAAGATTTTATGAAGCTCCGCTAAAAAGTTACAAGCATTTGATTGTTGCAATCTTTGATAGGAATAGGCTGCACCGTATAGAAGTTAGGGCCATTTGAAGTTCTATCAGTATTTGTTTTGGGAATCAAGGGTAGCATAGCTATGAACTGTAGCTTAAATTGACAAGAGGCACGAGTACTTTATTGTCACAAAATTTCAAGATTTTATGACGCTCCAGTAAAAAGTTACAAGCATTTGAATGTTGCAAACTTTGATAGGTATAGGACGCACCGTATAGAAGTTAGGGCCATTTGAAGTTTTATCAGTGTTTGTTTTGGGACTCAAGGGCAGCATAGCTATGAACTATAGTTTAAATGGACAAGAGGCACGAGTACTTTATTGTCACAAAATTTCAAGATTTTATGACGCTCCAGTAAAAAGTTGCAAGCATTTGAATATTGCAAACTTTGATAGGTATAGGACGCACCGTATAGAAGTTAGGGCCATTTGAAGTTTTATCAGTTTTTGATTTGGGACTCCAAGGTAGCATAGCTATGAGCGATAGCTTAAATTGACAAGAGGCACGAGTACTTTATTGTCATAAAATTTCAAGATTTTATGCCGCTCCAGTAAATAGTTACAAGTATTTGATTGTTGCAAATTTTGATAGGTGTACGGCGCACCGTATAGAAGGTCGGGCCATTTGAAGTTTAATCAGTGTTTTTTTTTGGAGTGAAGTGTAGCATAGCTATGAGCGATAACTTTAATTGACAAGATGCACAAGTACTTTATAGTCATACAATTTCAAGATTTCATGACGCTCCAGTAAAAAGTTACAAGCATTTGATTGTTGCAAACTTTCGTAGGTATAGGACGCTCCGTATAGAAGTTAGCGCCATTTGAGTTTTTATCAGTTATTTATTTTGGAGTCAAATGTAGCATAGCTATGAGCGACAACTATAATTGTCAAGAGGCTCGAGTACTTTATTGTAACAAAATTTCAAGATTTTATGACGCTCCAGTAAAAAGTTACAAGCATTTGATTGTTGCAAAGTTTGATAGGTGTAGGACTCACCGTATAGAAGTTAGGGCCATTTGAAGTTTTATCAGTGTTTGCTTTGAGTCTCAAGAGTAGCATAGCTATGAGCGATAACTTTAATTGACACGAGGCACGAGTACTTTATTGTCACAAAATTTCAAGATTTTATGACGCTCCAGTAAAAAGTTACAAGCATTTGATTGTTGCAAACTTTGATAGGTATAGGACGCACCGTATAGAAGTTAGGGCCATTTGAAGTTTTATCAGTGTTTTATTTTGGAGTCAAGGGGAGCATAGCTATGAGCGATAAATTTAATTAACAAGAGACTCGAGTAATTCATTGTCAGAAAAATTCAAGGTTTTATGACGCTCAGGTAAAATGTTACATGCATTTGAATGTTGCAAACTTTGATAGGTATATGACGCACCGTATAGTAGTTAGGGCCATTTAAAGTTTTATCAGTGTTTGATTTGGGACTCAAGGGTAGCATAGCTATGAGCGATAGCTTAAATTGAGTACTTTATTGTCACAAAATTTCAAGGTTTTATGACGCTCCAGTAAAAAGTTACAAGCATTTGATTGTTGCAAATTTTGATAGGTGTAGGAAGTACCGTATAGGAGTTAGGGCCATTTGTAGTTTTATCAGTGTTTGTTTTGGGACTCAAGGGTAGCATACCTATGAACTATAGCTTAAATTGACAAGAGGCACGAGTACTTTATTGTCACAAAATTTCAAGATTTTATGACGCTCCAGTAAAAAGTTACAAGCATTTGAATGTTGGAAACTCTGATAGGTCTAGGACGCACCGTATAGAAGTTAGGGCCATTTGAAGTTTAATCACTGTTTTATTTTGGAGCCAAGTGTAGCATAGCTATGAGCGATAACTTTAATTGACAAGAGGCACGAGTATTTTATTGTCACAAAATTTCAAGATTTTATAACGCTCCAGTAAAAAGTTACAAGCATTTGATTGTTGCAAACTTTGATAGGTATAGGACGCACAGTATAAAAGTTTGGGAAATTTGAAGTTTTATCAGTGTTTTATTTTGGAGTCAAGGGGAGCATAGCTATGAGCGATTACTTTAATTAACAAGAGACTCGAGTAATTCATTGTCAGAAAATTTCAAGGTTTTATGACGCTCAGGTAAAATGTTACATGCATTTGAATGCTGCAAACTTTGATAGGTATATGACGCACCGTATAGTAGTTATTGCCATTTAAAGTTTTATCAGTGTTTGATTTGGGACTCAAGGGGAGCATAGCTATGAGCGATAGCTTAAATTGAGTACTTTATTGTCACAAAATTTGAAGGTTTTATGACACTCCAGTAAAAAGTTACAAGCATTTGATTTGTGCAAACTTTGATAGGTATAAGACGTACCGTATAGAAGTTAGCGCCATTTGAAGTTTTATCAGTGTTTGATTTGGGACTCAAGGGTAACATTGCTATGAGCGATAACTTGAATTGACAGGAGGTACGAGTACATTATTGTCACAAAATTTCAATCCAGTAAAAAGTTGCAAGCATTTGAAAGTTGCAAACTTTGATAGGTATAGGACGTACCGTATAGAAGTTAGGGCCATTTGAAGTTTTAGCAGTATTTGATTTGGGACTCAAGGGTAGCATAGCTATGAGCGATAACTTTAATTGACAATAGGCACGAGTACTTTATTGTCACAAAATTTCAAGGTTTTATGACGCTCCAGTAAAAAGTTACAAGCATTTGATTGTTGCAAATTTTGATAGGTGTAGGAAGTACCGTATAGAAGTTAGGGCCATTTGAAGTTTTAGCAGTATTTGATTTGGGACTCAAGTGTAGCATAGCTATGAGCGATAACTTTAATTGACAAGAGGCACGAATACTTTATTGTCATAAAATTTCAAGATTTTATAACGCTCCAGTAAAAAGTTACAAGTATTTGATTGTTGCAAACTTTGATAGGTGTCCGACGCACCGTATAGAAGTTAGGGCCATTTGAAGTTTAATCAGTGTTTTATTTTGGAGTCAAGTGTAGCATAGCTATGAGCGATAACTTTAATTGACAAGAGGCACGAGTACTTTATTGTCACAAAATTTCAAGATTTTATGACGCTCCAGTAAAAAGTTACAAGCATTTGAATGTTGGAAACTCTGATAGGTCTAGGACGCACCGTATAGAAGTTAGGGACATTTGAAGTTTAATCACTGTTTTATTTTGGAGCCAAGTGTAGCATAGCTATGAGCGATAACTTTAATTGACAAGAGGCACGAGTACTTTATTGTCACAAAATTTCAAGATTTTATAACGCTCCAGTAAAAAGTTACAAGCATTTGATTGTTGCAAACTTTGATAGGTATAGGACGCACAGTATAGAAGTTAGGGAAATTTGAAGTTTTATCAGTGTTTTATTTTGGAGTCAAGGGGAGCATAGCTATGAGCGATAACTTTAATTAACAAGAGACTCGAGTAATTCACTGTCAGAAAATTTCAAGGTTTTATGACGCTCAGGTAAAATGTTACATGCATTTGAATGTTGCAAACTTTGACAGGTATATGATGCACCGTATAGTAGTTATTGCCATTTAAAGTTTTATCAGTGTTTGATTTGGGACTCATGGGTAGCATAGCTATGAGCGATAGCTTAAATTGAGTACTTTATTGTCACAAAATTTCAAGGTTTTATGACGCTCCAGTAAAAAGTTACAAGCATTTGATTGTTGCAAATTTTGATAGGTGTAGGAAGTACCGTATAGAAGTTAGGGCCATTTGTAGTTTTATCAGTGTTTGTTTTGGGACTCAAGGGTAGCATACCTATGAACTATAGCTTAAATTGACAAGAGGCATGAGTACTTTATTGTCACAAAATTTCAAGATTTTATGACGCTCCAGTAAAAAGTTACAAGCATTTGAATGTTGGAAACTTTGATAGGTCTAGGCCGCACCGTATAGAAGTTAGGTCCATTTGAAGTTTAATCAGTGCTTTATTTTGGAGCCAAGTGTAGCATAGCTATGAGCGATAACTTTAATTGACAAGAGGCACGAGTACTTTATTGTCACAAAATTTCAAGATTTTATAACGCTCCAGTAAAAAGTTACAAGCATTTGATTGTTGCAAACTTTGATAGGTATAGGACGCACAGTATAGAAGTTAGGGAAATTTGAAGTTTTATTTTGGAGTCAAGGGGAGCATAGCTATGAGCGATAACTTTAATTAACAAGAGACTCGAGTAATTCATTGTCACAAAATTTCAAGGTTTTATGACGCTCCAGTAAAAAGTTACAAGCATTTGATTGTTGCAAATTTTGATAGGTGTAGGAAGTACCGTATAGAAGTTAGGGCCATTTGTAGTTTTATCAGTGTTTGTTTTGGGACTCAAGGGTAGCATACCTATGAACTATAGCTTAAATTGACAAGAGGCACGAGTACTTTATTGTCACAAAATTTCAAGATTTTATGACGCTCCAGTAAAAAGTTACAAGCATTTGAATGTTGGAAACTTTGATAGGTCTAGGACGCACCGTATAGAAGTTAGGGCCATTTGAAGTTTAATCACTGTTTTATTTTGGAGCCAACTGTAGCATAGCTTTGAGCGATAACTTTAATTGACAAGAGGCACGAGTACTTTATTGTCACAAAATTTCAAGGTTTTATGACACTCCAGTAAAAAGTTACAAGCATTTGATTTGTACAAACTTTGATAGGTATAGGACGTACCGTATAGAAGTTAGCGCCATTTGAAGTTTTATCAATGTTTGATTTGGGCCTCAAGGGTAACATTGCTATGAGCGATAACTTGAATTGACAGGAGGTACGAGTACATTATTGTCACAAAATTTCAATCCAGTAAAAAGTTGCAAACATTTGAAAGTTGCAAACTTTGATAGGTATAGGACGTACCGTATAGAAGTTAGGGCCATTTGAAGTTTTAGCAGTATTTGATTTGGGACTCAAGGGTAGCATAGCTATGAGCGATAACTTAAATTGACAATATGCACGAGTACTTTGTTGTCACAAAATTTCAAGGTTTTATGACGCTCCAGTAAAAAGTTACAAGCGTTTGATTGTTGCAAATTTTGATAGGTGTAGGAAGTACCGTATAGAAGTTAGGGCCATTTGAAGTTTTAGCAGTATTTGATTTGGGACTCAAGTGTAGCATAGCTATGAGCGATAACTTTAATTGACAAGAGGCACGAATATTTTATTGTCATTAAATTTCAAGATTTTATAACGCTCCAGTAAAAAGTTACAAGTATTTGATTGTTGCAAACTTTGATAGGTGTACGACGCACCGTATAGAAGTTAGGGCCATTTGAAGTTTAATCAGTGTTTTATTTTGGAGTCAAGTGTAGCATAGCTATGAGCGATAACTTTAATTGACAAGAGGCACGAGTACTTTATTGTCACAAAATTTCAAGATTTTATGACGCTCCAGTAAAAAGTTACAAGCATTTGAATGTTGGATACTTTGATAGGTCTAGGACGCACCGTATAGAAGTTAGGGCCATTTGAAGTTTAATCACTGTTTTATTTTGGAGCCAAGTGTAGCATAGCTATGAGCGATAACTTTAATTGACAAGAGGCACGAGTACTTTATTGTCATAAAATTTCAAGATTTCATGACGCTCCAGTAAAAAGTTACAAACATTTGATTGCAAACTTTCATAGGTATAGGACGCTCCGTATATAAATTAGCGCCATTTGAGGTTTTATCAGTGATTTATTTTGGAGTCACATGTAGCATAGCTATGAGCTATAACTTTAATTGACAAGAGGCACGAGTACTTTAATGTCACAAAATTTCAAGATTTTATGACGCTCCAGTAAAAAGTTACAAGCATTTGATTGTTGCAGTTTGATAGGTGTAGAACGCACCGTATAGAAGTTAGGGCCATTTGAAATTTTATCAGTGTTTGTTTTGGGACTCAAGGGTAGCATAGCTATGAGCGATAACTTTAATTGGCAAGAGGCACGAGTACTTTATTGTCACAAAATATCAAGGTTTTATAACGCTCCAGTAAAAAGTTACAAGCATTTGAATGTTGCAAACTCTGATAGGTATAGGACGCACCGTATAGAAGTTAGGGCTGTTTGAAGTTTTACCAGTGATTGATTTGGGATTCAAGGGTAGCATAGCTATGAGCGATAACTTTAATTGACAAGAGCCAAGAGCACTTTATTGTCACAAAATTTCAAGATTTTATGACGCTCCAGTAAAAAGTTACAAGATTTGAATGTTGCAAACTTTCATAGGTATTGGACATACCGTATAGAAGTTAGGGCCATTTGAAGTTTAATCAGCGTTTTATTTCGGAGCCAAGTGTAGCATAGCTATGAGCGATAACTTTAAGTGACAAGAGGCACGTGTACTTTATTGTCATAAAATTTCAAGTTTTTATGACGCTCCAGTAAAAAGTTACAAGTATTTGATTGTTGCAAACTTTGATAGGAATAGGACGCACCGTATAGAAGTTAGGGCTATTTGAAGTTTTATCAGTGATTGATTTGGGACTTAAGGTAGCATAGCTATGAGCGATAACTTTAATTGACAAGAGGCGCGAGTACTTTATTGTCATAAAATTTCAAGGTTTTATGACGCTCCAGTAAAAAGTTACAAGCATTTGAATGTTGCAAACTCTGATAAGTATAGGACGCACCGTATAGAAGTTAGGGCCATTTGAAGTTTTACCAGTGTTTGTGTTGGGACTCAAGGGTAGCATAGCTATGAACTATAGCTTAAATTGACAAGAGGCACGAATAATTTAATGTCACAAAATTTCAAGATTTTATGACGCTCCAGTGAAAAGTTACAAGCATTTCAATGTTGCATACTTTGATAGGTGTGCGACGCACCGTATAGAAGTTAGGGCCATTTGAAGTTTAATCAGTGTTTTATTTTGGAGTCAAGTGTAGCATAGCTATGAGCGATAACTTTAATTGACAAGAGGCACGAGTACTTTATTGTCATAAAATTTCAAGATTTCATGACGCTCCAGTAAAAAGTTACAAGCATTTGATTGCTGCAAACTTTCATAGGTATAGGACGCTCCGTATAGAAGTTAGCGCCATTTGAGGTTTTATCAGTGATTTATTTTGGAGTCAAATGTATCATAGCTATATGCGATAACTTTAATTGACAAGAGGCACGAGTACTTTATTGTCACAAAATTTCACGATTTTATGACGCTCCAGTGAAAAGTTACAAGCATTTGAATGTTGCAAACTCTGATAGGAATAGGATGCACCGTATAGAAGTTAGGGCTATTTGAAGTTTTATCAGTGATTGATTTGGGACTTAAGGGTAGCATAGCTATGAGCGATAACTTTAATTGACAAGAGGCGCGAGTACTTTATTGTCATAAAATTTCAGGATTTTATAACGCTCCAGTAAAAAGTTACAAGCATTTGATTGTTGCAAACTTTGATAGGTGTAGGACACACCGTATAGAAGCTAGGGCCATTTGAAGTTTTATCAGTGTTTGTTTTGGGACTCAATGGTAGGATAGCTATGAGCGATAACTTTAATTGACAAGAAGCACGAGTATTTTACTGTCACAAAATTTCAAGATTTTATGAATCTCCAATAAAAAGTTTCAAGCATTTGAATGTTGCAAACTCTGATAGGTATAGGACGCACCGTATAGAAGTTAGGGCCATTTGAAGTTTAATCAGTGTTTTATTTTGGAGTCAAGTGTAGCATAGCTATGAGCGATAACTTTAATTGACATGAGCCACGAGTACTTTATTGTCACAAAATTTCAAGATTTTATGACGCTCCAGTAAAAAGTTACAAGCATTTGATTGTTGCAAACTTTGACAGGTGTACGACGCAATGTATAGAAGTTAGGGCCATTTGAAGTTTAATCAGTGTTTTATTTTGGAGTCAAGTGTAGCATAGCTATGACCGATAACTTTAATTGACAAGAGGCACGAGTACTTAATGTCCCAAAATTTCAAGATTTCATGACGCTCCAGTAAAAAGTTACAAGCATTTGATTGTTGCTAACTTTCATAGGTATAGGACGCTCCGTATAGAAGTTAGCGCCATTTGAGGTTTTATCAGTAATTTATTTTGGAGTCAAATTTAGCATAGCTATGAGCTATAACTTTAATTGACAAGAGGCAAGAGTACTTTATTGTCACAAAATTTCAAGATTTTATGGCGCTCCAGTAAAAAGTTACAAGCATTTGATTGTTGCAAAGTTTGATGGGTGTAGGACGCACCGTATAGAAGTTAGGGACATTTGAAGTTTTATCAGTGTTTGTTTTGGGACTCAAGGGTAGCATAGCTATGAGCGATAACTTTAATTGACAAGAGGCGCGAGTACTTTATTGTCACAAAATTTCAAGGTTTTATGACGCTCAAGTAAAAAGTTACAAGCATTTGAATGTTGCAAACTCTGATAGGAATAGGACGCACCGTATAGAAGTTAGGGCTATTTGAAGTTTTATCAGTGATTGATTTGGGACTTAAGGGTAGCATAGCTATGAGCGATAACTTTAATTGACAAGAGGCACGAGTACTTTATTGTCACAAAATTTCACGATTTTATGACGCTCCAGTAAAAAGTTAAAAGCATTTGATTGTTGCAAACTTTGATAGGTACAGGACGTACCGTATAGAAGTTAGGGCCATTTGAAGTTTTATCAGTGTTTGTGTTGGGACTCAAGGGTGGCATAGCTATGAGCGATAGCTTAAATTGACAAAAGGCACGAGTACTTTATTGTCACAAAATTTCAAGGTTTTATGACGCTCCAGTAAAAAGTTACAAGCATTTGATTGTTGCAAATTTTGATAGGTGTAGGAAGTACCGTATAGAAGTTAGGGCCATTTGAAGTTTTAGCAATATTTGATTTGGGACTCAAGTGTAGCATAGCTATGAGCGATTACTTTAATTGACAAGAGGCACGAATACTTTATTGTCATAAAATTTCAAGATTTTATAACGCTCCAGTAAAAAGTTACAAGTATTTGATTGTTGCAAACTTTGATAGGTGTACGACGCACCGTATAGAAGTTAGGGCCATTTGAAGTTTAATCAGTGTTTTATTTTGGAGTCAAGTGTAGCATAGCTATGAGCGATAACTTTAATTGACAAGAGGCACGAGTACTTTATTGTCACAAAATTTCAAGGTTTTATGACGCTCCAGTAAAAAGTTACAAGCATTTGAATGTTGCAAACTCTGATAGATGTAGGACACTCCGTATAGAAGTTAACGCCATTTGAGGTTTTATCAGTGATTTATTTTGGAGTCAAATGTAGCATAGCTATGAGCGATAACTTTAATTGACAAGAGACACGAGCACTTTATTGTCATAAAATTTCAAGATTTTATGACGCTCCAGTAAAAAGTTACAAGCAATTGATTGTTGCAAACTTTAATAGGTGTAGGACGCACCGTATAGAAGCTAGGGCCATTTGAAGTTTTATCAGTGTTTATTTTGGGACTCAATGGTAGCATAGCTATGAGCGATAACTTTAATTGACATGAGCCACGAGTACGTTATTGTCACAAAATTTCAAGATTTTATGACGCTCCAGTAAAAAGTTACAAGCATTTGATTGTTGCAATCTTTGATAAGTGGAGGACGCACCGTATAGAAGCTAGAGCCATTTGAAGTTTTATCAGTGTTGTTTTGGGACTCAAGGGTAGCATAGCTATGAACTATAGCTTAAATTGACAAGAGGCACGAGTACTTTATTGTCACAAAATTTCAAGATTTTATGACTCTCCGGTAAAAAGTTACAAGCATTTGAATGTTGCAAACTTTGATAGGTATAGGAAGCACAGTATAGAAGTAAGGGTCATTTGAAGTTTATCAGTGTTTGTTTTGGGACTCAAGGGTAGCATACCTATGAACTATAGCTTAAATTGACAAGAGGCACGGGTACTTTATTGTCACAAAATTTCAAGTTTTTATGACGATCCAGTAAAAAGTTACAAGCATTTGATTGTTGCAAACTTAGATAGGTATAGGACGCACCGTATAGAAGCTAGGTCCATTTGCAGTTATATCAGTGTTTGATTTGGGACTCAAGGGTAGCATAGCAATGAGCGATAACTTTAATTGACAGTAGGCACGACTACTTTATTGTCACAAAATTTCAAGGTCTAATGACGCTCCAGTAAAAAGTTACAAGCATTTGGATGTTGCAAACTCTGATAGGAATAGGACGCACCGTATAGAAGTTAGGGCTATTTGAAGTTTTATCAGTGATTGATTTGGGACTTAAGGATAGCATAGCTATGAGCGATAACTTTAATTGACAAGAGGCACGAGCACTTTATTGTCATAAAATTTCAAGATTTTATGACGCTCCAGTAAAAAGTTACAAGCATTTGATTGTTGCAAACTTTCATAGGTATAGGACGCTCCGTATAGAAGTTAGCGCCATTTGAGGTTTTATCAGTAATTTATTTTGGAGTCAAATGTAGCATAGCTATGAGCTATAACTTTTATTGACAAGAGGCAAGAGTACTTTATTGTCACAAAATTTCAAGATTTTATGGCGTTCAGTAAAAAGTTACAAGCATTTGATTGTTGCATAGTTTGATAGGTGTAGGACGCACCGTATAGAAGTTAGGGCTATATGAAGTTTTATCAGTGATTGATTTGGGACTTAAGGGTAGCATAGCTATGAGCGATAACTTTAATTGACAAGAGGCACGAGTACTTTATTGTCACAAAATTTCACGATCTTATGACGCTCCAGTAAAAGTTAAAAGCATTTGATTGTTGCAAACTTTCATAGATGTAGGACGCACCGTATAGAAGTTAGGGCCATTTGAAGTTTAATCAGTGTTTTATTGTGGAGTCAAGTGTAGCATAGCTATAAGCGATAACTTTAATTGACAAGAGGATCGAGTACTTTATTGTCACAAAATTTCAAGATTTTAAGACGCTCCAGTAAAAAGTTACAAGCATTTGATTGTTGCAAATTTTGATAGGTGTAGGAAGTACCGTATAGAAGTTAGGGCCATTTGAAGTTTTATCAGTGTTTGTGTTGGGACTCAAGGGTAGCATAGCTATGAACTATAGCTTAAATTGACAAGAGGCACGAGCACTTTATTGTCACAAAATTTCAAGGTTTTATGACGCTCCAGTAAAAAGTTACAAGCATTTGAATGTTGCAAACTCTGATAGGAATAGGACGCACCGTATAGAAGTTAGGGCTATTTGAAGTTTTATCAGTGATTGATTTGGGACTTAAGGGTAGCATAGCTATGAGCGATAACTTTAATTGACAAAAGGCACGAGTACTTTACTGTCACAAAATTTCAAGCGATTGTGACGCTCCAGTAAAAAGTTACAAGCATTTGATTGTTGCAAACTTTCATAGATGTAGGACACTCCGTATAGAAGTTAGCGCCATTTGAGGTTTTATCAGTGATTTATTTTGGAGTCAAATGTAGCATAGCTATGAGCGATAACTTTAATTGACAAGAGGCAGGAGTACTTTAAAGTTACAAGCATTTGATTGTTGCAAACTTAGATAGGTATAGGACGAACAGTATAGAAGTTAGGGCCATTTGAAGGTTCAGCAGTGTTTCTTTTGGGACTCAAGGGTAGCATAGCTATGAGCGATAACTTTAATTGACAAAAGAAACGAGTACTTTATTGTCACAAAATTTCAAGATTTTATGAATCTCCAATAAAAAGTTTCAAGCATTTGATTGTTGCAAACTCTGATAGGTATAGGACGCACCGTATAAAAGTTAGGGCCATTTGAAGTTTTATCAGTTTTTGATTTGGGACTCCAGGGTAGCATAGCTATGAGCGATAGCTTAAATTGACAAGAGGCACGAGTACTTTATTGTCATAAAATTAAAAGGTTTTATGACGCTCCAGTAAAAAGTTAGAAGCATTTGATTGTTGCAAACTTTGATAGGTATTGGACGCACCCTATAGAAGTTAGGGCCATTTGAAGTTAATTCAGCGTTTTATTTTGGAGCCAAGTATAGCATAGCTATGAGCGTTAACTTTAATTGACAAGAGGCACGAGTACTTCATTGTCATAAAATTTCAAGATTTTATGACGCTCCAGTAAAAAGTTACAAGCATTTGATTGTTGCAAACTTTCATAGGTATAGGACGCTCCGTATAGAAGTTAGCGCCATTTGAGGTTTTATCAGTAATTTATTTTGGAGTCAAATGTAGCATAGCTACGAGCTATAACTTTAATTGACAAGAGGCTCGACTAATTGACATGAGGCACGAGTACTTTAAATTTACAAGCATTTGATTGTTGCAAACTTAGATAGGTATAGGACGAACAGTATAGAAGTTAGGGCCATTTGAAGGTTCAGCAGTGTTTCTTTTGGGACTCAAGGGTAGCATAGCTATGAGCGATAACTTTAATTGACAAAAGCCACGAGTACTTTATTGTCAAAAAATTTCAAGATTTTATGAATCTCCAATAAAAAGTTTCAAGCATTTGATTGTTGCAAACTCTGATAGGTATAGGACGCACCGTATAGAAGTTAGGGCAATTTGAAGTTTTATCAGTTTTTGATTTGGGACTCCAGGGTAGCATAGCTATGAGCGATAGCTTAAATTGACAAGACGCACGAGTACTTTATTGTCATAAAATTTAAAGATTTTATGACGCTCCAGTAAAATGTTAGAAGCATTTGATTGTTGCAAACTTTGATAGGTATTGGACGCACCGTATAGAAGTTAGCGCCATTTAAAGTTTTATCAGTGTTTGATTTGCGACTCAAGTGTAACATTGCTATAAGCGATAACTTTAATTGACAAGAGGCACGAGTACATTATAGTCACAAAATTTCAATTCAGTAAAAAGTTGCAAGCATTTGAATGTTGCAAACTTTGATAGGTATAGGACGAACAGTATAGAAGTTAGGGCCATTTGAAGATTTAGCAGTGCTTGTTTTGGGACTCAAGGGTAGCATAGCTATGATCGATAACTTTAATTGACAAGAGGCACGAGTACTTTATTGTCACAAAATTTCAAGCGATTATGACGCTCCAGTAAAAAGTTACAAGCATTTGATTGTTGCAAACTTTCATAGATGTAGGACGCTCCGTATAGAAGTTAGCGCCATTTGAGGTTTTATCAGTGATTTATTTTGGAGTCAAATGTAGCATAGCTATGAGCGATAACTTTAATTGACAAGAGGCACGAGTAATTGACAAGAGGCACGAGTACTTTAAATTTACAAGCATTTGATTGTTGCAAACTTAGATAGGTATAGGACGAACAGTATAGAAGTTAGGGCCATTTGAAGGTTCAGCAGTGTTTCTTTTGGGACTCAAGGGTAGCATAGCTATGAGCGATAACTTTAATTGACAAAAGCCACGAGAACTTTATTGTCACAAAATTTCAAGATTTTATGAATCTCCAATAAAAAGTTTCAAGCATTTGATAGTTGCAAACTCTGATAGGTATAGGACGCTCCGTATAGAAGTTAGGGCAATTTGAAGTTTTGTCAGTTTTTGATTTGGGACTCCAGGGTAGCATAGCTATGAGCGATAGCTTAAATTGACAAGACGCACGAGTACTTTATTGTCATAAAATTTAAAGATTTTATGACGCTCCAGTAAAAAGTTAGAAGCATTTGATTGTTGCAAACTTTGATAGGTATTGGACGCACCGTATAGAAGTTAGCGCCATTTGAAGTTTTATCAGTGTTTGATTTGCGACTCAAGTGTAACATTGCTATGAGCGATAACTTTAATTGACAAGAGGCACGAGTACATTATAGTCACAAAATTTCAATTCAGTAAAAAGTTAGAAGCATTTGATTGTTGCAAACTTTGGTAGGTATTGGACTCACCGTACAGAAGTTAGGGCCATTTGAAGTGTTATCAATGTTTTATTTTGGAGTCAAGGGTAGCATAGCTATGAGCGATAACTTTAATTGACAAGAGGCTCGGCTACTTTATTGTCACAAAATTTCAAGGTTTTATGACGCTCCAGTAAAAAGTTACAAGCATTTGTATGTTGCAAACTTTGATAGGTCTAGGGCGCACCGTATAGAAGCTAGGTCCATTTGCAGTTTTATCAGTGTTTGATTTGGGACTCAAGGGTAGCATAGCAATGAGCGATAACATTAATTGACAAGAGGCACGCGTACTTTAAAGTTACAAGCATTTGATTGTTGCAAACTTAGATAGGTATAGGACGAACAGTATAGAATTTAGGGCCATTTGAAGGTTTAGCAGTGTTTGTTTTGGGACTCAAGGGTAGCATAGCAATGAGCGATAACTTTAATTGACAATAGGCACGAGTACTTTATTGTCACAAAATTTCAAGGTTTTATGACGCTCCAGTAAAAAGTTACAAGCATTTGAATGTTGCAAACTCTGATAGGAATAGGACGCACCGTATAGAAGTTAGGGCTATTCGAAATTTTTTCAGTGATTGATTTGGGACTTAAGGGTAGCATAGCTATGAGCGATAACTTTAATTGACAAGAGGCACGAGTACTTTATTGTCACAAAATTTCAAGCGATTATGACGCTCCAGTAAAAAGTTACAAGCATTTGATTGTTGCAAACTTTCATAGATGTAGGACACTCCGTATAGAAGTTAGCGCCATTTGAGGTTTTATCAGTGATTTTTTTTGGAGTCAAATGTAGCATAGCTATGAGCGATAACTTTAATTGACATGAGGCACGAGTACTTTAAGCATTTGATTGTTGCAAACTTAGATAGGTATAGGACGAACAGTATAGAAGTTAGGGCCATTTGGAAGTTCAGCACTGTTTCTTTTGGGACTCAAGGGTAGCATAGCTATGAGCGATAACTTTAGTTGACAAGAGCCACGAGTACTTTATTGTCACAAAATTTCAAGATTTTATGAATCTCCAATAAAAAGTTTCAAGCATTTGATTGTTGCAAACTCTGATAGGTATAGGACGCACCGTATAGAAGTTAGGGCCGTTTGAAGTTTTATCAGTTTTTGATTTGGGACTCCAGGGTAGCATAGCTATGAGCGATAGCTTAAATTGACAAGAGGCACGAGTACTTTATTGTCATAAAATTTAAAGATTTTATGACGCTCCAGTAAAAAGTTAGAAGCATTTGATTGTTGCAAACTTTGATAGGTATTGGACGCATCGTACAGAAGTTAGGGCCATTTGTAGTTAATTCAGCGTTTTATTTTGGAGCCAAGTGTAGCATAGCTATGAGCGATAACTTTAATTGACAAGAGGCACGAGTACTTTATTGTCATAAAATTTCAAGATTTTTTGACGCCAGTAAAAAGTTACAAGCATTTAATTGTTGCAAAGTTTGATAGGTGTAGGGCGCACCGTATAGAACTTAGGGCCATTTGAAGTTTGATCAGTGTTTGTTTTGGGACTAAACGGTAGCATAGCTATGAGCGATACCTTTAATTGACAAGAGGCACGAGTACTTTATTGTCACAAAATTTTAAGATTTTATGACGCTCCAGTAAAAAGTTACAAGCATTTGATTGTTGCAAACTTTGGTAGGTATAGGACGCACAATATAGAAGTTATGGAAAATTGAAGGTTTATCAGTTTTTTAATTTGGAGTCAAGGGTAGCATAGCTATGAGCGATAACTTTAATTAACAAGAGACTTGAGTAATTCATTGTTAGAAAATTTCAATTTTTTATGACGCTCAGGTAAAATGTTACATGCATTTGAATGTTGCAAACTTTGATAGGTATAGGACGCACCGTATAGAAGTTAGGGCCATTTAAAGTTTTATCAGTGTTTGATTTGGGACTCAAGGGTAGCATAGCTATGAGCGATATCTTAAATTGAGTACTTTATTGTCACAAAATTTGAAGGTTTTATGACGCTCCAGTAAAAAGTTAAAAGCATTTCATTGTTGCAAACTTTGATAGGTATAGGACGTACCGTATAGAAGTTAGGGCCATTTGAAGTTTTATCAGTGCTTGATTTGGGACTCAAGTGTAACATTGCTATGAGCGATAACTTTAATTGACAAGACGCACGAGTACATTATAGTCACAAACTTTCAATTCAGTAAAAAGTTGCAAGCATTTGAATGTTGCAAACTTTGATAGGTATACGACGAACAGTATAGAAGTTAGGGCCATTTGAAGGTTTAGCAGTGTTTGTTTTGGGACTCAAGGGTAGCATAGCTATGAGCGATAATTTTAATTGACAAGAGGCACGAGTAATTTATTGCCACAAAATTTCAAGGTTTTATGACGCTCCAGTAAAATGTTACAAGCATTTGAATGTTGCAAACTCTGATAGCAATAGGACGCACCGTATAGAAGTTAGGGTTATTTGAAGTTTTATCACTGATTGATTTGGGACTCATGGATAGCATAGCTATGAGCGATAACTTTAATTGACAAGAGGCGCGAATACTTTATTGTCACAAAATTTCAAGGTTTTATGACGCTCCACTAAAAAGTTACAAGCATTTGAATGTTGCAAACTCTGATAGGTATAGGACGCACCGTATAGAAGTTAGGGCCATTTGAAGTTTTATCAGTGTTTGTGTTGGGACTCAAGGCTAGCATAGCTATGAACTATAGCTTAAATTGACAAGAGGCACGAATACTTTAATGTCACAAAATTTCAAGATTTTATGACGCTCCAGTAAAAAGTTACAAGCATTTGAATGTTGCAAACTTTGATAGGTGTACGACGCGCCGTATAGAAGTTAGGGCCATTTGAAGTTTAATCAGTGTTTTATTTTGGAGTCAAGTGTAGCATAGCTATGAGCGATAACTTTAATTGACATGAGCCACTAGTACTTTATTGTCACAAAATTTCAAGATTTTATGACGCTCCAGTAAAATCTTACAAGCATTTGATTGTTGCAAACTTTCATAGGTATAGGACGCTCCGTATAGATGTTAGCACCATTTGAGGATTTATCAGTAATTTATTTTGGAGTCAAATGTAGCATAGGTATGAGCTATAACTTTAATTGACAAGAGGCACGAGTACTTTCTTGTCACAAAATTTCAAGATTTTAAGACACTCCAGTAAAACGTTACAAGCAGTTCATTGCTGCAAACTTTGATAGGTATAGGACGCACCGTATAGAAGTTAGGGCTATTTGAAGTTTTATCAGTGTTTGATTTGGGACTCAAGGGTAACATTGCTATGAGCGATAGCTTAAATTGACAAGAGGCTCGAGTACTTTATTGTCACAAAATTTCAAGGTTTTATGACGCTCCAGTAAAAAGTTACAAGCATTTGATTGTTGCAAATTTTGATAGGTGTAGGAAGTACCGTATAGAAGTTAGGGCCATTTGAAGTTTTATCAGTGTTTGTGTTGGGACTCAAGGGTAGCATAGCTATGAACTATAGCTTAAATTGACAAGAGGCACGAGCACTTTATTGTCACAAAATTTCAAGATTTTATGACGGTCCAGTAAAAAGTTACAAGCATTTGAATGTTGCAAACTTTGATAGGTCTAGGACGCACCGTATGGAAGCTAGGTCCATTTACAGTTTTATCAGTGTTTGATTTGGGACTCAAGGGTAGCATAGCAATGAGCGATAACTCTAATTGACAATAGGCACGAGTACTTTATTGTCACAAAATTTCAAGGTTTTATGACGCTCCAGTAAAAAGTTACAAGCATTTGAATGTTGCAAACTCTGATAGGGATAGGACGCACCGTATAGAAGTTAGGGCTATTTGAAGTTTTATCAGTGATTGATTTGGGACTTATGGGAAGCATAGCTATGAGCGATAACTTTAATTACGAGAGGCACGAGTACTTTATTGTCACAAAATTTCTAGCGATTATGACGCTCCAGTAAAAAGTTACAAGCATTTGATGGTTGCAAACTTTCATAGATGTAGGACACTCCGTAGAGAAGTTAGCGCCATTTGAGGTTTTATCAGTGATTTATTTTGGAGTCAAATGTAGCATAGCTATGAGCGATAACTTTAATTGACAAGAGGCACGAGTACTTTATTGTCACAAAATTTCAAGATTTTATGGCGCTCCAGTAAAAAGTTACAAGCATTTGATTGTTGCAAAGTTTGATAGGTGTAGGACGCACCGTATAGAAGTTAGGGCCATTTGAAGTTTTAACAGTGTTTGTTTTGGGACTCAAGGGTAGCATAGCTGTGAGCGATAACTTTAATTGACAAGAGGCGCGATACTTTATTGTCACAAAATTTCAAGGTTTTATGACGCTCCAGTAAAAGTTAAAAGCATTTGAGTGTTGCAAACGTTCATAGATGTAGGATGCACCGTATAGAAGTTAGGGCCATTTGAAGTTTAATCAGTGTTTTATTGTGGAGTCAAGTGTAGCATAGCTATAAGCGATAACTTTAATTGACAAGAGGCACGAGTACTTTATTGTCACAAAATTTCAAGATTTTAAGACGCTCCAGTAAAACGTTACAAGCAGTTCATTGCTGCAAACTTTGATAGGTATAGGACGCACCGTATAGAAATTAGGGCCATTTGAAGTTTTATCAGTGTTTGATTTGGGACTCAAGGGTAACATTGCTATGAGCGATAGCTTAAATTGACAAGAGGCTCGAGTACTTTATTGTCACAAAATTTCAAGGTTTTATGACGCTCCAGTAAAAAGTTACAAGCATTTGATTGTTGCAAATTTTGATAGGTGTAGGAAGTACCGTATTGAAGTTAGGGCCATTTGAAGTTTTATCAGTGTTTGTGTTGGGACTCAAGGGTAGCATAGCTATGAACTATAGCTTAAATTGACAAGAGGCACGAGCACTTTATTGTCACAAAATTTCAAGATTTTATGACGCTCCAGTAAAAAGTTACAAGCATTTGAATGTTGCAAACTTTTATAGGTCTAGGACGCACCGTATAGAAGCTAGGTCCATTTGCAGTTTTATCAGTGTTTGATTTGGGACTCAAGGGTAGCATAGCAATGAGCGATAACTCTAATTGACAATAGGCACGAGTACTTTATTGTCACAAAATTTCAAGGTTTTATGACGCTCCAGTGAAAAGTTACAGGCATTTGAATGTTGCAAACTCTGATAGGAATAGGACGCACCGTATAGAAGTTAGGGCTATTTGAAGTTTTATCAGTGATTGATTTGGGACTTAAGGGAAGCATAGCTATGAGCGATAACTTTAAATGACAAGAGGCACGAGTACTTTATTGTCACAAAATTTCAAGCGATTATGACGCTCCAGTAAAAAGTTACAAGCATTTGATGGTTGCAAACTTTCATAGATGTAGGACACTCCGTAGAGAAGTTAGCGCCATTTGAGGTTTTATCAGTGATTTATTTTGGAGTCAAATGTAGCATAGCTATGAGCGATAACTTTAATTGACAAGAGGCACGAGTACTTTATTGTCACAAAATTTCAAGATTTTATGACGCTCCAGTAAATAGTTACAAGCATTTGATTGTTGCAAAGTTTGATAGGTGTTGGACGCACCGTATAGAAGTTAGGGCCATTTGAAGTTTTGTCAGTGTTTGTTTTGGGACTCAAGGGTTGCATAGCTATGAGCGATAACTTTAATTGACAAGAAGCACGAGTATTTTACTGTCACAAAATTTCAAGATTTTATGAATCTCCAATAAAAAGTTTCAAGCATTTGATTGTTGCAAACTCTGATAGGTATAGGACGCACCGTATAGAAGTTAGGGCCATTTGAAGTTTAATCAGTGTTTTATTTTGGAGTCAAGTGTAGCATAGCTATGAGCGATAACTTTAATTGACATGAGCCACTAGTACTTTATTGTCACAAAATTTCAAGATTTTATGACGCTCCAGTAAAAACTTACAAGCATTTGATTGTTGCAAACTTTCATAGGTATAGGACGCTCCGTATAGATGTTAGCGCCATTTGAGGATTTATCAGTAATTTATTTTGGAGTCAAATGTAGCATAGGTATGAGCTATAACTTTAATTGACAAGAGGCACGAGTACTTTATTGTCACAAAATTTCAAGATTTTATGGCGCTCCAGTAAAAAGTTACAAGCATTTGATTGTTGCAAAGTTTGATAGGTATTGGACGCACCGTATAGAAGTTAGGGCCATTTGAAGTTTTGTCGTGTTTGTTTTGGGACTCAAGGGTTGCATAGCTATGAGCGATAACTTTAATTGACAAGAAGCACGAGTATTTTACTGTCACAAAATTTCACGATTTTATAACGCTCCAGTAAAAAGTTACAAGCAATTGATTGTTGCAAACTTTAATGGGTGTAGGACGCACCGTATAGAAGCTAGGGCCATTTGAAGTCTTATCAGTGTTTGTTTTGGGACTCAAGGGTAACATAGCTGTGAGCGATAACTTTAATTGATAAGAGGCGCGATACTTTATTGTCACAAAATTTCAAGGTTTTATGACGCTCCAGTAAAAAGTTACAAGCATTTGAATGTTGCAAACTCTGATAAGAATAGGACGCACCGTATAGAAGTTAGAGCTATTTGAAGGTTTATCAGTGATTGATTTGGGACTTAAGGGTAGCATAGCTATGAGCGATAACTTTAATTGACAAGAGGCACGAGTACTTTATTGTCAGAAAATTTCACGATTTTATGACGCTCCAGTAAAAGTTAAAAGCATTTGAGTGTTGCAAACGTTCATAGATGTAGGATGCACCGTATAGAAGTTAGGGCCATTTGAAGTTTAATCAGTGTTTTATTGTGGACTCAAGTGTAGCATAGCTATAAGCGATAACTTTAATTGACAAGAGGCACGAGTACTTTATTGTCATAAAATTTCAAGATTTTAAGACGCTCCATTAAAACGTTACAAGCAGTTCATTGCTGCAAACTTTGATAGGTATAGGACGCACCGTATAGAAATTAGGGCCATTTGAAGTTTTATCAGTGTTTGATTTGGGACTCAAGGGTAACATTGCTATGAGCGATAGCTTAAATTGACAAGAGGCTCGAGTACTTTATTGTCACAAAATTTCAAGGTTTTATGACGCTCCAGTAAAAAGTTACAAGCATTTGATTGTTGCAAATTTTGATAGGTGTAGGAAGTACCGTATAGAAGTTAGGGCCATTTGAAGTTTTATCAGTGTTTCTGTTGGGACTCAAGGGTATCATAGCTATGAACTATAGCTTAAATTGACAAGAGGCACGAGCACTTTATTGTCACAAAATTTCAAGATTTTATGACTCTCCAGTAAAAAGTTACAAGCATTTGAATGTTGCCAACTTTGATAGGTCTAGGACGCACCGTATAGAAGCTAGGTCCATTTGCAGTTTTATCAGTGTTTGATTTGGGACTCAAGGGTAGCATAGCAATGAGCGATAACTCTAATTGACAATAGGCACTAGTACTTTATTGTCTCAAAATTTCAAGGTTTTATGACGCTCCAGTGAAAAGTTACAGGCATTTGAATGTTGCAAACTCTGATAGGAATAGGACGCACCGTATAGAAGTTAGGGCTATTTGAAGTTTTATCAGTGATTGATTTGGGACTTAAGGGAAGCATAGCTATGAGCGATAACTTTAAATGACAAGAGGCACGAGTACTTTATTGTCACAAAATTTCAAGCGATTATGACGCTCCAGTAAAAAGTTACAAGCATTTGATGGTTGCAAACTTTCATAGATGTAGGACACTCCGTAGAGAAGTTAGCGCCATTTGAGGTTTTATCAGTTATTTATTTTGGAGTCAAATGTAGCATAGCTATGAGCGATAACTTTAATTGACAAGAGGCACGAGTACTTTATTGTCACAAAATTTCAAGATTTTATGACGCTCCAGTAAATAGTTACAAGCATTTGATTGTTGCAAAGTTTGATAGGTGTTGGACGCACCGTATAGAAGTTAGGGCCATTTGAAGTTTTGTCAGTGTTTGTTTTGGGACTCAAGGGTAGCATAGCTATGAGCGATAACTTTAATTGACAAGAGGCACGAGTACTTTATTGTCACAAAATTTCACGATTTTATAACGCTCCAGTAAAAAGTTACAAGCATTTGATTGTTGCAAATTTTGATAGGTGTAGGAAGTACCGTATTGAAGTTAGGGCCATTTGAAGTTTTATCAGTGTTTGTGTTGGGACTCAAGGGTAGCATAGCTATGAACTATAGCTTAAATTGACAAGAGGCACGAGCACTTTATTGTCACAAAATTTCAAGATTTTATGACGCTCCAGTAAAAAGTTACAAGCATTTGAATGTTGCAAACTTTTATAGGTCTAGGACGCACCGTATAGAAGCTAGGTCCATTTGCAGTTTTATCAGTGTTTGATTTGGGACTCAAGGGTAGCATAGCAATGAGCGATAACTCTAATTGACAATAGGCATGAGTACTTTATTGTCACAAAATTTCAAGGTTTTATGACGCTCCAGTGAAAAGTTACAGGCATTTGAATGTTGCAAACTCTGATAGGAATAGGACGCACCGTATAGAAGTTAGGGCTATTTGAAGTTTTATCAGTGATTGATTTGGGACTTAAGGGAAGCATAGCTATGAGCGATAACTTTAAATGACAAGAGGCACGAGTACTTTATTGTCACAAAATTTCAAGCGATTATGACGCTCCAGTAAAAAGTTACAAGCATTTGATGGTTGCAAACTTTCATAGATGTAGGACACTCCGTAGAGAAGTTAGCGCCATTTGAGGTTTTATCAGTGATTTATTTTGGAGTCAAATGTAGCATAGCTATGAGCGATAACTTTAATTGACAAGAGGCACGAGTACTTTATTGACACAAAATTTCAAGATTTTATGACGCTCCAGTAAATAGTTACAAGCATTTGATTGTTGCAAAGTTTGATAGGTGTTGGACGCACCGTATAGAAGTTAGGGCCATTTGAAGTTTTGTCAGTGTTTGTTTTGGGACTCAAGGGTTGCATAGCTATGAGCGATAACTTTAATTGACAAGAAGCACGAGTATTTTACTGTCACAAAATTTCAAGATTTTATGAATCTCCAATAAAAAGTTTCAAGCATTTGATTGTTGCAAACTCTGATAGGTATAGGACGCACCGTATAGAAGTTAGGGCCATTTGAAGTTTAATCAGTGTTTTATTTTGGAGTCAAGTGTAGCATAGCTATGAGCGATAACTTTAATTGACATGAGCCACTAGTACTTTATTGTCACAAAATTTCAAGATTTTATGACGCTCCAGTAAAAACTTACAAGCATTTGATTGTTGCAAACTTTCATAGGTATAGGACGCTCCGTATAGATGTTAGCGCCATTTGAGGATTTATCAGTAATTTATTTTGGAGTCAAATGTAGCATAGGTATGAGCTATAACTTTAATTGACAAGAGGCACGAGTACTTTATTGTCACAAAATTTCAAGATTTTATGGCGCTCCAGTAAAAAGTTACAAGCATTTGATTGTTGCAAAGTTTGATAGGTATTGGACGCACCGTATAGAAGTTAGGGCCATTTGAAGTTTTGTCGTGTTTGTTTTGGGACTCAAGGGTTGCATAGCTATGAGCGATAACTTTAATTGACAAGAAGCACGAGTATTTTACTGTCACAAAATTTCACGATTTTATAACGCTCCAGTAAAAAGTTACAAGCAATTGATTGTTGCAAACTTTAATGGGTGTAGGACGCACCGTATAGAAGCTAGGGCCATTTGAAGTCTTATCAGTGTTTGTTTTGGGACTCAAGGGTAACATAGCTGTGAGCGATAACTTTAATTGATAAGAGGCGCGATACTTTATTGTCACAAAATTTCAAGGTTTTATGACGCTCCAGTAAAAAGTTACAAGCATTTGAATGTTGCAAACTCTGATAAGAATAGGACGCACCGTATAGAAGTTAGAGCTATTTGAAGGTTTATCAGTGATTGATTTGGGACTTAAGGGTAGCATAGCTATGAGCGATAACTTTAATTGACAAGAGGCACGAGTACTTTATTGTCAGAAAATTTCACGATTTTATGACGCTCCAGTAAAAGTTAAAAGCATTTGAGTGTTGCAAACGTTCATAGATGTAGGATGCACCGTATAGAAGTTAGGGCCATTTGAAGTTTAATCAGTGTTTTATTGTGGACTCAAGTGTAGCATAGCTATAAGCGATAACTTTAATTGACAAGAGGCACGAGTACTTTATTGTCATAAAATTTCAAGATTTTAAGACGCTCCATTAAAACGTTACAAGCAGTTCATTGCTGCAAACTTTGATAGGTATAGGACGCACCGTATAGAAATTAGGGCCATTTGAAGTTTTATCAGTGTTTGATTTGGGACTCAAGGGTAACATTGCTATGAGCGATAGCTTAAATTGACAAGAGGCTCGAGTACTTTATTGTCACAAAATTTCAAGGTTTTATGACGCTCCAGTAAAAAGTTACAAGCATTTGATTGTTGCAAATTTTGATAGGTGTAGGAAGTACCGTATAGAAGTTAGGGCCATTTGAAGTTTTATCAGTGTTTCTGTTGGGACTCAAGGGTATCATAGCTATGAACTATAGCTTAAATTGACAAGAGGCACGAGCACTTTATTGTCACAAAATTTCAAGATTTTATGACTCTCCAGTAAAAAGTTACAAGCATTTGAATGTTGCCAACTTTGATAGGTCTAGGACGCACCGTATAGAAGCTAGGTCCATTTGCAGTTTTATCAGTGTTTGATTTGGGACTCAAGGGTAGCATAGCAATGAGCGATAACTCTAATTGACAATAGGCACTAGTACTTTATTGTCTCAAAATTTCAAGGTTTTATGACGCTCCAGTGAAAAGTTACAGGCATTTGAATGTTGCAAACTCTGATAGGAATAGGACGCACCGTATAGAAGTTAGGGCTATTTGAAGTTTTATCAGTGATTGATTTGGGACTTAAGGGAAGCATAGCTATGAGCGATAACTTTAAATGACAAGAGGCACGAGTACTTTATTGTCACAAAATTTCAAGCGATTATGACGCTCCAGTAAAAAGTTACAAGCATTTGATGGTTGCAAACTTTCATAGATGTAGGACACTCCGTAGAGAAGTTAGCGCCATTTGAGGTTTTATCAGTTATTTATTTTGGAGTCAAATGTAGCATAGCTATGAGCGATAACTTTAATTGACAAGAGGCACGAGTACTTTATTGTCACAAAATTTCAAGATTTTATGACGCTCCAGTAAATAGTTACAAGCATTTGATTGTTGCAAAGTTTGATAGGTGTTGGACGCACCGTATAGAAGTTAGGGCCATTTGAAGTTTTGTCAGTGTTTGTTTTGGGACTCAAGGGTAGCATAGCTATGAGCGATAACTTTAATTGACAAGAGGCACGAGTACTTTATTGTCACAAAATTTCACGATTTTATAACGCTCCAGTAAAATGTTACAAGCATTTGATTGTTGCAAATTTTGATAGGTGTAGGAAGTACCGTATTGAAGTTAGGGCCATTTGAAGTTTTATCAGTGTTTGTGTTGGGACTCAAGGGTAGCATAGCTATGAACTATAGCTTAAATTGACAAGAGGCACGAGCACTTTATTGTCACAAAATTTCAAGATTTTATGACGCTCCAGTAAAAAGTTACAAGCATTTGAATGTTGCAAACTTTTATAGGTCTAGGACGCACCGTATAGAAGCTAGGTCCATTTGCAGTTTTATCAGTGTTTGATTTGGGACTCAAGGGTAGCATAGCAATGAGCGATAACTCTAATTGACAATAGGCATGAGTACTTTATTGTCACAAAATTTCAAGGTTTTATGACGCTCCAGTGAAAAGTTACAGGCATTTGAATGTTGCAAACTCTGATAGGAATAGGACGCACCGTATAGAAGTTAGGGCTATTTGAAGTTTTATCAGTGATTGATTTGGGACTTAAGGGAAGCATAGCTATGAGCGATAACTTTAAATGACAAGAGGCACGAGTACTTTATTGTCACAAAATTTCAAGCGATTATGACGCTCCAGTAAAAAGTTACAAGCATTTGATGGTTGCAAACTTTCATAGATGTAGGACACTCCGTAGAGAAGTTAGCGCCATTTGAGGTTTTATCAGTGATTTATTTTGGAGTCAAATGTAGCATAGCTATGAGCGATAACTTTAATTGACAAGAGGCACGAGTACTTTATTGTCACAAAATTTCAAGATTTTATGACGCTCCAGTAAATAGTTACAAGCATTTGATTGTTGCAAAGTTTGATAGGTGTTGGACGCACCGTATAGAAGTTAGGGCCATTTGAAGTTTTGTCAGTGTTTGTTTTGGGACTCAAGGGTTGCATAGCTATGAGCGATAACTTTAATTGACAAGAAGCACGAGTATTTTACTGTCACAAAATTTCAAGATTTTATGAATCTCCAATAAAAAGTTTCAAGCATTTGATTGTTGCAAACTCTGATAGGTATAGGACGCACCGTATAGAAGTTAGGGCCATTTGAAGTTTAATCAGTGTTTTATTTTGGAGTCAAGTGTAGCATAGCTATGAGCGATAACTTTAATTGACATGAGCCACTAGTACTTTATTGTCACAAAATTTCAAGATTTTATGACGCTCCAGTAAAAACTTACAAGCATTTGATTGTTGCAAACTTTCATAGGTATAGGACGCTCCGTATAGATGTTAGCGCCATTTGAGGATTTATCAGTAATTTATTTTGGAGTCAAATGTAGCATAGGTATGAGCTATAACTTTAATTGACAAGAGGCACGAGTACTTTATTGTCACAAAATTTCAAGATTTTATGGCGCTCCAGTAAAAAGTTACAAGCATTTGATTGTTGCAAAGTTTGATAGGTATTGGACGCACCGTATAGAAGTTAGGGCCATTTGAAGTTTTGTCGTGTTTGTTTTGGGACTCAAGGGTTGCATAGCTATGAGCGATAACTTTAATTGACAAGAAGCACGAGTATTTTACTGTCACAAAATTTCACGATTTTATAACGCTCCAGTAAAAAGTTACAAGCAATTGATTGTTGCAAACTTTAATGGGTGTAGGACGCACCGTATAGAAGCTAGGGCCATTTGAAGTCTTATCAGTGTTTGTTTTGGGACTCAAGGGTAACATAGCTGTGAGCGATAACTTTAATTGATAAGAGGCGCGATACTTTATTGTCACAAAATTTCAAGGTTTTATGACGCTCCAGTAAAAAGTTACAAGCATTTGAATGTTGCAAACTCTGATAAGAATAGGACGCACCGTATAGAAGTTAGAGCTATTTGAAGGTTTATCAGTGATTGATTTGGGACTTAAGGGTAGCATAGCTATGAGCGATAACTTTAATTGACAAGAGGCACGAGTACTTTATTGTCAGAAAATTTCACGATTTTATGACGCTCCAGTAAAAGTTAAAAGCATTTGAGTGTTGCAAACGTTCATAGATGTAGGATGCACCGTATAGAAGTTAGGGCCATTTGAAGTTTAATCAGTGTTTTATTGTGGACTCAAGTGTAGCATAGCTATAAGCGATAACTTTAATTGACAAGAGGCACGAGTACTTTATTGTCATAAAATTTCAAGATTTTAAGACGCTCCATTAAAACGTTACAAGCAGTTCATTGCTGCAAACTTTGATAGGTATAGGACGCACCGTATAGAAATTAGGGCCATTTGAAGTTTTATCAGTGTTTGATTTGGGACTCAAGGGTAACATTGCTATGAGCGATAGCTTAAATTGACAAGAGGCTCGAGTACTTTATTGTCACAAAATTTCAAGGTTTTATGACGCTCCAGTAAAAAGTTACAAGCATTTGATTGTTGCAAATTTTGATAGGTGTAGGAAGTACCGTATAGAAGTTAGGGCCATTTGAAGTTTTATCAGTGTTTCTGTTGGGACTCAAGGGTATCATAGCTATGAACTATAGCTTAAATTGACAAGAGGCACGAGCACTTTATTGTCACAAAATTTCAAGATTTTATGACTCTCCAGTAAAAAGTTACAAGCATTTGAATGTTGCCAACTTTGATAGGTCTAGGACGCACCGTATAGAAGCTAGGTCCATTTGCAGTTTTATCAGTGTTTGATTTGGGACTCAAGGGTAGCATAGCAATGAGCGATAACTCTAATTGACAATAGGCACTAGTACTTTAATGTTGCAAACTCTGATAGGAATAGGACGCACCGTATAGAAGTTAGGGCTATTTGAAGTTTTATCAGTGATTGATTTGGGACTTAAGGGAAGCATAGCTATGAGCGATAACTTTAAATGACAAGAGGCACGAGTACTTTATTGTCACAAAATTTCAAGCGATTATGACGCTCCAGTAAAAAGTTACAAGCATTTGATGGTTGCAAACTTTCATAGATGTAGGACACTCCGTAGAGAAGTTAGCGCCATTTGAGGTTTTATCAGTTATTTATTTTGGAGTCAAATGTAGCATAGCTATGAGCGATAACTTTAATTGACAAGAGGCACGAGTACTTTATTGTCACAAAATTTCAAGATTTTATGACGCTCCAGTAAATAGTTACAAGCATTTGATTGTTGCAAAGTTTGATAGGTGTTGGACGCACCGTATAGAAGTTAGGGCCATTTGAAGTTTTGTCAGTGTTTGTTTTGGGACTCAAGGGTAGCATAGCTATGAGCGATAACTTTAATTGACAAGAGGCACGAGTACTTTATTGTCACAAAATTTCACGATTTTATAACGCTCCAGTAAAAAGTTACAAGCAATTGATTGTTGCAAACTTTAATAGGTGTAGGACGCACCGTATAGAAGCTAGGGCCATTTGAAGTCTTATCAGTGTTTGTTTTGGGACTCAAGGGTAGCATAGCTGTGAGCGATAACTTTAATTGACAAGAGGCGCGATACTTTATTGTCACAAAATTTCAAGGTTTTATGACGCTCCAGTAAAAAGTTACAAGCATTTGAATGTTGCAAACTCTGATAAGAATAGGACGCACCGTATAGAAGTTAGACCTATTTGAAGGTTTATCAGTGATTGATTTGGGACTTAAGGGTAGCATAGCTATGAGCGATAACTTTAATTGACAAGAAGCACGAGTACTTTATTGTCACAAAATTTCACGATTTTATGACGCTCCAGTAAAAGTTAAAAGCATTCGAGTGTTGCAAACGTTCATAGATGTAGGATGCACCGTATAGAAGTTAGGGCCATTTGAAGTTTAATCAGTGTTTTATTGTGGAGTCAAGTGTAGCATAGCTATAAGCGATAACTTTAATTGACAAGAGGCACGAGTACTTTATTGTCACAAAATTTCAAGATTTTAAGACGCTCCATTAAAACGTTACAAGCAGTTCATTGCTGCAAACTTTGATACGTATAGGACGCACCGTATAGAAATTAGGGCCATTTGAAGTTTTATCAGTGTTTGATTTGGGACTCAAGGGTAACATTGCTATGAGCGATAGCTTAAATTGACAAGAGGCTCGAGTACTTTATTGTCACAAAATTTCAAGGTTTTATGACGCTCCAGTAAAAAGTTACAAGCATTTGATTGTTGCAAATTTTGATAGGTGTAGGAAGTACCGTATAGAAGTTAGGGCCATTTGAAGTTTTATCAGTGTTTGTGTTGGGACTCAAGGGTAGCATAGCTATGAACTATAGCTTAAATTGAGAAGAGGCACCAGCACTTTATTGTCACAAAATTTCAAGATTTTATGACGCTCCAGTAAAAAGTTACAAGCATTTGAATGTTGCAAACTTTGATAGGTCTAGGACGCACCGTATAGAAGCTAGGTCCATTTGCAGTTTTATCAGTGTTTGATTTGGGACTCAAGGGAAGCATAGCAATGAGCGATAACTCTAATTGACAATAGGCACGAGTACTTTATTGTCACAAAATTTCAAGGTTTTATGACGCTCCAGTGAAAAGTTACAGGCATTTGAATGTTGCAAACTCTGATAGGAATAGGACGCACCGTATAGAAGTTAGGGCTATTTGAAGTTTTATCAGTGATTGATTTGGGACTTAAGGGAAGCATAGCTATGAGCGCTAACTTTAAATGACAAGAGGCACGAGTACTTTATTGTCACAAAATTTCAAGCGATTATGACGCTCCAGTAAAAAGTTACAAGCATTTGATGGTTGCAAACTTTCATAGATGTAGGACACTCCGTAGAGAAGTTAGCGCCATTTGAGGTTTTATCAGTGATTTATTTTGGAGTCAAATGTAGCACTGCTATGAGCGATAACTTTAATTGACAAGAGGCACGAGTACTTTATTGTCACAAAATTTCAAGATTTTATGACGCTCCAGTAAATAGTTACAAGCATTTGATTGTTGCAAAGTTTGATAGGTGTTGGATGCACCGTATAGAAGTTAGGGCCATTTGAAGTTTTGTCAGTGTTTGTTTTGGGACTCAAGGGTTGCATAGCTATGAGCGATAACTTTAATTGACAAGAAGCACGAGTACTTTATTGTCACAAAATTTCAAGATTTTATGGCGCTCCAGTAAAAAGTTACAAGCATTTGATTGTTGCAAAGTTTGATAGGTGTAGGACGCACCGTATAGAAGTTAGGGCCATTTGAAGTTTTAACAGTGTTTGTTTTGGGACTCAAGGGTAGCATAGCTGTGAGCGATAACTTTAATTGGCAAGAGGCGCGATACTTTATTGTCACAAAATTTCAAGGTTTTATGACGCTCCAGTAAAAAGTTACAAGCATTTGAATGTTGCAAACTCTGATAAGAATAGGACGCACCTTATAGAAGTTAGAGCTATTTGAAGGTTTATCAGTGATTGATTTGGGACTTAAGGGTAGCATAGCTATGAGCGATAACTTTAATTGACAAGAGGCACGAGTACTTTATTGTCACAAAATTTCACGATTTTATGACGCTCCAGTAAAAGTTAAAAGCATTTGAGTGTTGCAAACGTTCATAGATGTAGGATGCACCGTATAGAAGTTAGGGCCATTTGAAGTTTAATCAGTATTTTATTGTGGAGTCAAGTGTAGCATAGCTATAAGCGATAACTCTAATTGACAATAGGCACGAGTACTTTATTGTCACAAAATTTCAAGGTTTTATGACGCTCCAGTGAAAAGTTACAGGCATTTGAATGTTGCAAACTCTGATAGGAATAGGACGCACCGTATAGAAGTTAGGGCTATTTGAAGTTTTATCAGTGATTGATTTGGGACTTAAGGGAAGCATAGCTATGAGCGCTAACTTTAAATGACAAGAGGCACGAGTACTTTATTGTCACAAAATTTCAAGCGATTATGACGCTCCAGTAAAAAGTTACAAGCATTTGATGGTTGCAAACTTTCATAGATGTAGGACACTCCGTAGAGAAGTTAGCGCCATTTGAGGTTTTATCAGTGATTTATTTTGGAGTCAAATGTAGCACTGCTATGAGCGATAACTTTAATTGACAAGAGGCACGAGTACTTTATTGTCACAAAATTTCAAGATTTTATGACGCTCCAGTAAATAGTTACAAGCATTTGATTGTTGCAAAGTTTGATAGGTGTTGGATGCACCGTATAGAAGTTAGGGCCATTTGAAGTTTTGTCAGTGTTTGTTTTGGGACTCAAGGGTTGCATAGCTATGAGCGATAACTTTAATTGACAAGAAGCACGAGTACTTTATTGTCACAAAATTTCAAGATTTTATGGCGCTCCAGTAAAAAGTTACAAGCATTTGATTGTTGCAAAGTTTGATAGGTGTAGGACGCACCGTATAGAAGTTAGGGCCATTTGAAGTTTTAACAGTGTTTGTTTTGGGACTCAAGGGTAGCATAGCTGTGAGCGATAACTTTAATTGGCAAGAGGCGCGATACTTTATTGTCACAAAATTTCAAGGTTTTATGACGCTCCAGTAAAAAGTTACAAGCATTTGAATGTTGCAAACTCTGATAAGAATAGGACGCACCGTATAGAAGTTAGAGCTATTTGAAGGTTTATCAGTGATTGATTTGGGACTTAAGGGTAGCATAGCTATGAGCGATAACTTTAATTGACAAGAGGCACGAGTACTTTATTGTCACAAAATTTCACGATTTTATGACGCTCCAGTAAAAGTTAAAAGCATTTGAGTGTTGCAAACGTTCATAGATGTAGGATGCACCGTATAGAAGTTAGGGCCATTTGAAGTTTAATCAGTATTTTATTGTGGAGTCAAGTGTAGCATAGCTATAAGCGATAACTTTAATTGACAAGAGGCACGAGTACTTTATTGTCACAAAATTTCAAGATTTTAAGACGCTCCATTAAAACGTTACAAGCAGTTCATTGCTGCAAACTTTGATACGTATAGGACGCACCGTATAGAAATTAGGGCCATTTGAAGTTTTATCAGTGTTTGATTTGGGACTCAAGGGTAACATTGCTATGAGCGATAGCTTAAATTGACAAGAGGCTCGAGTACTTTATTGTCACAAAATTTCAAGGTTTTATGACGCTCCAGTAAAAAGTTACAAGCATTTGATTGTTGCAAATTTTGATAGGTGTAGGAAGTACCGTATAGAAGTTAGGGCCATTTGAAGTTTTATCAGTGTTTGTGTTGGGACTCAAGGGTAGCATAGCTATGAACTATAGCTTAAATTGAGAAGAGGCACCAGCACTTTATTGTCACAAAATTTCAAGATTTTATGACGCTCCAGTAAAAAGTTACAAGCATTTGAATGTTGCAAATTTTGATAGGTCTAGGACGCACCGTATAGAAGCTAGGTCCATTTGCAGTTTTATCAGTGTTTGATTTGGGACTCAAGGGTAGCATAGCAATGAGCGATAACTCTAATTGACAATAGGCACGAGTACTTTATTGTCACAAAATTTCAAGGTTTTATGACGCTCCAGTGAACAGGCATTTGAATGTTGCAAACTCTGATAGGAATAGGACGCACCGTATAGAAGTTAGGGCTATTTGAAGTTTTATCAGTGATTGATTTGGGACTTAAGGGAAGCATAGCTATGAGCGATAACTTTAAATGACAAGAGGCACGAGTACTTTATTGTCACAAAATTTCAAGCGATTATGACGCTCCAGTAAAAAGTTGCAAGCATTTGATGGTTGCAAACTTTCATAGATGTAGGACACTCCGTAGAGAAGTTAGCGCCATTTGAGGTTTTATCAGTGATTTATTTTGGAGTCAAATGTAGCATAGCTATGAGCGATAACTTTAATTGACAAGAGGCACGAGTACTTTATTGTCACAAAATTTCAAGATTTTATGACGCTCCAGTAAATAGTTACAAGCATTTGATTGTTGCAAAGTTTGATAGGTGTTGGACGCACCGTAAAGAAGTTAGGGCCATTTGAAGTTTTGTCAGTGTTTGTTTTGGGACTCAAGGGTAGCATAGCTATGAGCGATAACTTTAATTGACAAGAGGCACGAGTACTTTATTGTCACAAAATTTCAAGATTTTATGACGCTCCAGTAAATAGTTACAAGCATTTGATTGTGGCAAAGTTTGATAGGTGTTGGACGCACCGTATAGAAGTTAGGGCCATTTGAAGTCTTATCAGTGTTTGTTTTGGGACTCAATGGTAGCATAGCTATGAGCGATAACTTTAATTGACATGAACCACGGGTACTTTATTGTCACAAAATTTCAAGATTTTATGACGCTCCAGTAAAAAGTTACAAGCATTTGATTGTTGCAATCTTTGATAGGTGGAGGACGCACCGTATAGAAGTTAGGGCCATTTGAAGTGTTATCAATGTTTTATTTTGGAGTCAAGGGTAGCATAGCTATGAGCGATAACTTTAATTGACAAGAGGCTCGGCTACTTTATTGTCACAAAATTTCAAGGTTTTATGACGCTCCAGAAAAAGTTACAAGCATTTGAATGTTGCAAACTTTGCTAGGGATTGGACGAACCGTATAGAAGTTAGTACCATATGAAGTTTTATCAATGTTTGATTTGGGACTCTAGGGTAGCATTGCTATGAGCGATAGCTTAAATTGACAAGAGGCACGAGTACTTTATTGTCACAAAATTTCAAGCGATTATGACGCTCCAGTAAAAAGTTACAAGCATTTGATGGTTGCAAACTTTCATAGATGTAGGACACTCCGTAGAGAAGTTAGCGCCATTTGAGGTTTTATCAGTGATTTATTTTGGAGTCAAATGTAGCACTGCTATGAGCGATAACTTTAATTGACAATAGGCACGAGTACTTTATTGTCACAAAATTTCAAGGTTTTATGACGCTCCAGTGAAAAGTTACAGGCATTTGAATGTTGCAAACTCTGATAGGAATAGGACGCACCGTATAGAAGTTAGGGCTATTTGAAGTTTTATCAGTGATTGATTTGGGACTTAAGGGAAGCATAGCTATGAGCGATAACTTTAAATGACAAGAGGCACGAGTACTTTATTGTCACAAAATTTCAAGCAATTATGACGCTCCAGTAAAAAGTTACAAGCATTTGATGGTTGCAAACTTTCATAGATGTAGGACACTCCGTAGAGAAGTTAGCGCCATTTGAGGTTTTATCAGTGATTTATTTTGGAGTCAAATGTAGCACTGCTATGAGCGATAACTTTAATTGACAAGAGGCACGAGTACTTTATTGTCACAAAATTTCAAGATTTTATGACGCTCCAGTAAATAGTTACAAGCATTTGATTGTTGCACAGTTTGATAGGTGTTGGATGCACCGTATAGAAGTTAGGGCCATTTGAAGTTTTGTCAGTGTTTGTTTTGGGACTCAAGGGTTGCATAGCTATGAGCGATAACTTTAATTGACAAGAAGCACGAGTACTTTATTGTCACAAAATTTCAAGATTTTATGGCGCTCCAGTAAAAAGTTACAAGCATTTGATTGTTGCAAAGTTTGATAGGTGTAGGACGCACCGTATAGAAGTTAGGGCCATTTGAAGTTTTAACAGTGTTTGTTTTGGGACTCAAGGGTAGCATAGCTGTGAGCGATAACTTTAATTGGCAAGAGGCGCGATACTTTATTGTCACAAAATTTCAAGGTTTTATGACGCTCCAGTAAAAAGTTACAAGCATTTGAATGTTGCAAACTCTGATAAGAATAGGACGCAACGTATAGAAGTTAGAGCTATTTGAAGGTTTATCAGTGATTGATTTGGGACTTAAGGGTAGCATAGCTATGAGCGATAACTTTAATTGACAAGAGGCACGAGTACTTTATTGTCACAAAATTTCACGATTTTATGACGCTCCAGTAAAAGTTAAAAGCATTTGAGTGTTGCAAACGTTCATAGATGTAGGATGCACCGTATAGAAGTTAGGGCCATTTGAAGTTTAATCAGTGTTTTATTGTGGAGTCAAGTGTAGCATAGCTATAAGCGATAACTTTAATTGACAAGAGGCACGAGTACTTTATTGTCACAAAATTTCAAGATTTTAAGACGCTCCATTAAAACGTTACAAGCAGTTCATTGCTGCAAACTTTGATACGTATAGGACGCACCGTATAGAAATTAGGGCCATTTGAAGTTTTATCAGTGTTTGATTTGGGACTCAAGGGTAACATTGCTATGAGCGATAGCTTAAATTGACAAGAGGCTCGAGTACTTTATTGTCACAAAATTTCAAGGTTTTATGACGCTCCAGTAAAAAGTTACAAGCATTTGATTGTTGCAAATTTGGATAGGTGTAGGAAGTACCGTATAGAAGTTAGGGCCATTTGAAGTTTTATCAGTGTTTGTGTTGGCACTCAAGGGTAGCATAGCTATGAACTATAGCTTAAATTGAGAAGAGGCACGAGCACTTTATTGTCACAAAATTTCAAGATTTTATGACGCTCCAGTAAAAAGTTACAAGCATTTGAATGTTGCAAACTTTGATAGGTCTAGGACGCACCGTATAGAAGCTAGGTCCATTTGCAGTTTTATCAGTGTTTGATTTGGGACTCAAGGGTAGCATAGCAATGAGCGATAACTCTAATTGACAATAGGCACGAGTACTTTATTGTCACAAAATTTCAAGGTTTTATGACGCTCCAGTGAACAGGCATTTGAATGTTGCAAACTCTGATAGGAATAGGACGCACCGTATAGAAGTTAGGGCTATTTGAAGTTTTATCAGTGATTGATTTGGGACTTAAGGGAAGCATAGCTATGAGCGATAACTTTAAATGACAAGAGGCACGAGTACTTTATTGTCACAAAATTTCAAGCGATTATGACGCTCCAGTAAAAAGTTGCAAGCATTTGATGGTTGCAAACTTTCATAGATGTAGGACACTCCGTAGAGAAGTTAGCGCCATTTGAGGTTTTATCAGTGATTTATTTTGGAGTCAAATGTAGCATAGCTATGAGCGATAACTTTAATTGACAAGAGGCACGAGTACTTTATTGTCACAAAATTTCAAGATTTTATGACGCTCCAGTAAATAGTTACAAGCATTTGATTGTGGCAAAGTTTGATAGGTGTTGGACGCACCGTATAGAAGTTAGGGCCATTTGAAGTCTTATCAGTGTTTGTTTTGGGACTCAATGGTAGCATAGCTATGAGCGATAACTTTAATTGACATGAACCACGGGTACTTTATTGTCACAAAATTTCAAGATTTTATGACGCTCCAGTAAATAGTTACAAGCATTTGATTGTTGCAAAGTTTGATAGGTGTTGGACGCACCGTAAAGAAGTTAGGGCCATTTGAAGTTTTATCAATGTTTGATTTGGGACTCTAGGGTAGCATTGCTATGAGCGATAGCTTAAATTGACAAGAGGCACGAGTACTTTATTGTCACAAAATTTCACGATTTTATGACGCTCCAGTAAAAAGTTACAAGCATTTGAATGTTGCAAACTCTGATAGGAATAGGAAGCACGGTATAGAAGTTAGGGCTATTTGAAGATTTATCAGTGATTGATTTGGGACTCGAGAGTAGCAGAGCTATGAGCGATATCTTTAATTGACAAGAGGCACGAGTACTTTTTTGTCACAAAATTTCAAGATTTTATGACGCTCCAGTAAAAAGTTACAAGCTTTTGATAGTTGCAAACTTTGATAGGTGTAGGACGCATCGTATAGAAGTTAGTGCAATATGAAGTTTTATAAATGTTTCAGTTGGGACTCTAGGGGAGCATTGCTATGAGCGATAGCTTAAATTGACAAGAGGCACGAGTAATTTATTGTCACAAAATTTCACGATTTTATAACGCTCCAGTAAAAAGTTACAAGCAATTGATTGTTGCAAACTTTAATAGGTTAGGTAGACGCACCGTATAGAAGCTAGGGCCATTTGAAGTTTTATCAGTGTTTGTTTTGGGACTCAATAGTAGCATAGCTATGAGCGATAACTTTAATTGACATGAACCACGAGTACTTTTTTGTCACAAAATTTCAAGATTTTATGACGCTCCAGTAAAAAGTTACAAGCATTTGATTGTTGCAATCTTTGATAGGTGGAGGACGCACCGTATAGAAGCTAGAGCCATTTGAAGTTTTATCAGCCTTGTTTTGGGACTCAAGGGTAGCATAGCTATGAACTATAGCTTAAATTGACAAGAGGCACGAGTACTTTATTGTCACAAAATTTCAAGATTTTATGACTCTCCAGTAAAAAGTTACAAGCATTTGAATGTTGCAAACATTGATAGGTATAGGACGCACAGTATAGAAATAAGGATCATTTGTAGTTTTATCAGTGTTTGTTTTGGGACTCAAGGGTAGCATACCTGTGAACTACAGCTTAAATTGACAAGAGGCACGAGTACTTTATTGTCACAAAATTTCAAGATTTTATGACGCTCCAGTAAAAATTACAAGCATTTGATTGTTGCAAACTTAGATAGGTATAGGACGAACAGTATAGAAGTTAGGGCCATTTGAAGGTTCAGCAGTGTTTCTTTTCGGACTCAAGGGTAGCATAGCTATGAGCGATAACTTTAATTGACAAGAGGCACGAGTACTTTATTGTCACAAAATTTCAAGATTTTATGACTCTCCAGTAAAAAGTTACAAGCATTTCATTGTTGCAAACTTTGATAGATATTGGACGCACCGTATATAAGTTAGGGCCATTTGTAGTTTATTCAGCGTTTTATTTTGGAGCCAAGTGTAGCATAGCTATGAGCGATAACTTTAATTGACAAGAGGCACGAGTACTTTCTTGTCATAAAATTTCAAGGTTTTATGACGCTCCAGTAAAAATTTACAAGTATTTGATTGTGGAAAATTTTGATAGGTGTATGACGTACCGTATAGAAGTCAGGGCCATTTGAAGTTTAATCAGTGTTTTATTTTCGAGTCAAGTGTAGCATAGCTATGAGCGATAACTTTAATTGACAAGAGGCACGAGTATTTTATTGTCACAAAATTTCAGTTTTTTATGACGCTCCAGTAAAAAGTTACAAGCATTTCATTGTTGCAAACTTTGATAGGTATAGGACGTACCGTATAGAAGTTAGGGCCATTTGCAGTTTTATCAGTGTTTGATTTGGGACTCAAGGGTAATATTGCTATGAGCGATAACTTTAATTGACAAGAGGCACGAGTACATTATAGTCACAAAATTTCAATTCAGTAAAAAGTTGCAAGCATTTGAATGTTGCAAACTTTGATAGGTATAGGATGAACACTATAGAAGTTAGGGCCATTTGAAGTTTTATCAGTGTTTGTTTTGGGACTCAAGGGTAGCATAGCTATGAGCGATAATTTTAATTGACAAGAGGCACGAGTAATTTATTGCCACAAAATTTCAAGATTCTATGACGCTCCAGTAAAAAGTTGCAAGCATTTGATTGTTGCAAACTTTGGTAGGTATTGGACTCACCGTGCAGAAGTTAGGGCCATTTGAAGTTTTATCAATGTTTTATTTTGGAGTCAAGGGTAGCATAGCTATGAGCGATAACTTTAATTGACAAGAGGTTCGGCTACTTTATTGTCACAAAATTTCAAGGTTTTATTACGCTCCAGTAAAAAGTTACAAGCATTTGAATGTTGCAAACTTTGGTAGGGATTGGACGCACCGTATAGAAGTTAGTACCATATGAAGTTTTATCAATGTTTGATTTGGGACTCTACGGTAGCATTGCTATGAGCGATAGCTTAAATTGACAAGAGGCACGAGTACTTTATTGTCACAAAATTTAAAGACTTTATGACGCTCCAGTAAAAAGTTACAAGCATTTGAATGTTGCAAACTCTGATAGGAATACAACGCACGGTATAGAAGTTAGGGCTATTTGAAGTTTTATCATTATTATTATTATTTTGATTTGGGACTCAAGAGTAGCAGAGCTATGGGCGATAACTTTAATTGACAAGAGGCACGAGTACTATATTGTCACAAAATTTCAAGGTTGATTTGGGACTCAAGAGTAGCAGAGCTATGAGCGATAACTTTAATTGACAAGGGGCACGAGTACTTTATTGTCACAAAATTTCAAGATTATATGACGCTCCAGTAAAACGTTACAAGCATTTGATTACTGCAAACTTTGATAGGTATAGGACGCTCCATATAGATGTTCGGGCCATTTGAAGTTTTATCAGTGTTTGTTTTGGGACTCAAGGGTAGCATAGCTATGAGCGATTACTTTAATTGACAAGAGGCACGAGTACTTTATTGTCACAAAATTTCAAGATTTTATGACGCTCCAGTAAAAAGTTACAAGCATTTGATTGTTGCAAACTTTGATAGGTATAGGACGTACCGTATAGAAGTTATGCGCATTGGAAGTTTTATCAGTGTTTTTTGGAGTCAAGGGTAGCATAGGTATGAGCGATAACTTTAATAAACAAGAGACTCGAGTAATTCATTGTCAGAAAATTCCAAGGTTTTATGACGCTCAGGTAAAATGTTACAAGCATTTGAATGTTGCAAACTTTGATAGGTATAGGACGCACCGTATAGTAGTTAGGGCCATTTAAAGTTTTATCAGTGTTTGATTTTGGACTCAAGGGTAGAATAGCTATGAGCGATAGCTTAAATTGAGTACTTTATTGACACAAAATTTTAAGGTTTTATGACGCTCCAGTAAAAAGTTACAAGCATTTGATTGTTGCAAACTCTGATAGCTATAGGACGCACCGTATAGAAGTTAGGGCCATATGAAGTTTCATCAGTGATTGATTTGGGACTGAAGGGTAGCATAGCTATGAGCGATAACTTTAATTGAATAGAGGCACGAGTACTTTATTGTCACAAAATTTCAAGATTTTATGACGCTCCAGTAAAAAGTTACAAGCATTTGATTGTTGCAAACTTTGATAGGTGTAGGACGCACCGTATAGAAGTTAGTGCCATATGAAGTTTTATCAATGTTTGATTTGGGACTCTAGGGGAACATTGCTATGAGCGATAGCTTAAATTGAAAAGAGGCACGAGTACTTTATTGTCACAAAATTTAACGATTTTATGACCTCTATTAAAAAGATACAAGCATTTGAATGTTGCAAACTCTGATAGGAATAGGATGCACAGTATAGATATTAGGGCTATTTGCAGTTTTATCAGTGATTGATTTGAGACTCAAGGGTAGCAGAGCTATGAGCGATAACTTTAATTGACAAGAGGCACGAGTACTTTATTGTCACAAAATTTCAAGGTTTTATGACGCTCCAGTAGAAAGTTACAAGCATTTGAATGTTGCAAACTCTGATAGCTATAGGACGCACCGTATAGAAGTTAGGGCTATTTGAAGTTTTATCAGTGATTGATTTGGAATTCTAGGGTAGCATAGCTATGAGCGATAACTTTAATTGACAAGACCCACGAGTACTTTATTGTCACAAAATTTCACGATTTTATGACGCTCCAGTAAAAAGTTACACGCATTTGATTGTTGCAAACTTTGATATGTGTAGGACGCACCGTATAGAAGCTAGGGCCATTTGCAGTTTTATCAGTGTTTGATTTGGGACTCAAGGGTAGCATAGCAATGAGCGCTAACTTTAATTGACAAGAGGCATGAGTAGTTTATTGTCAGAAAATTTCAAGATTTTATGATGCTCCAGTAAAAAGTTAAAAGCATTTGAGTGTTGCAAGCTTTCATAGATGTAGGACACACCGTATAGAAGTTTTGGCCATTTGAAGTTTAATCAGTGTTATATTGTGGAGTCAAGTGTAGCATAGCTATAAGCGATAACTTTAATTGACAAGGGGCACGAGTACTTTATTGTCAAAAAATTTCAAGATTTTATGAAGCTCCAATAAAACGTTACAAGCAATTGATTGCTGCAAACTTTGATAGGTATAGGACGCACCGTATAGAAATTAGGGCCATTTGAAGTTTTATCAGTGTTTGTTTTCGGACTCAAGGGTAGCATAGCTATGAGCGATAACTTTAATTGACAAGAGGCACGAGTACTTTATTGTCACAAAATTTCAAGATTTTATGACGCTCCAGTAAAAAGTTACAAGCATTTGATTGTTGCAAACTCTGATAGGTATAGGACACACAGTATAGAAGTTAGGGAAATTTGAAGTTTTATCAGTGATTTATTTTGGAGTCAAGGGTAGCATAGATATGAGCGATAACTTTAATAAACAAGAGACTCGAGTAATTCATTGTCAGAAAATTTCAAGGTTTTATGACGTTCAGGAAAATGTTACAAGCATCTGAATGTTGCAAACTTTGATAGGTATAGGACGTACCGTATAGTAGTTAGGGCCATTTAAAGTTTGATCAGTGTTTGATTTGGGACTCAAAGGTAGAATAGCTATGAGCAATAGCTTAAATTGAGTACTTTATTGACACAAAATTTTAAGGTTTTATGACGCTCCAGTAAAAAGTTACAAGCATTTGATTGTTGCAAACTTTGATAGGTATAGGATGCACCGTATAGAAGATATGGCCATTTGAAATTTTTCAGTGTTTGATTTGGGACTCAAGGGTAGCATAGCTATGAGCGATAGCTTAAATTGACAAGAGGCACGAGTACTTTATTGTCACAAAATTTCAAGATTTTAAGACGTTCCAGTAAAAAGTTACAAGCTTTTGAATGTTGCAAACTTTGATAGGTATAGGACGCACCGTATATAAGCTAGGGCCATTTGAAGTTTTAGCAGTGTTTGATTTGGGACTGAAGGGTAGCATAGCTATGAGCGATAGCTTAAATTGACAAGAGGCACGAGTACTTTATTGCCAAAAATTTCAAGATTTTATGACGCTCCAGTAAAGAGTTTCAAGCATTTGATTGTTGCAAACTTTGATAGGTATAAGACTCACTGTATAGAAGTTAGGTCTATTTGAAGTTTTATCAGTGATTGATTTGGGACTCAAGGGTAGCATAGCTATGAGCGATAACTTTAATTGACAAGAGGTACGAGTACTTTATTGTCACAAAAGTTCGAGGTTTTATGACGCTCCAGTAAAAAGTTACATGAATTTGAATGTTGCAAACTCTGATAGGTATAGGACGCACCGTATAGAAGTTAGCGATAGTTGAAGTTTTATCAGTGTTTGTTTTGGGACTCAAGGGTAGCATAGCTATGAACTATAGCTTAAATTGACAAGAGGCACGAGTACTTTATTGTCACAAAATTTCAAGATTTTATGACGCTCCAGTAAGAAGTTACAAGCATTTGAATGTTGCAAACTTTGATAGGCATAGGACGCACCGTATAGAAGTTAGGGCCATTTGAAGTTTTATCAGTTTTTGATTTGGGACTCCAGGGTAGCATAGCTATGAGCGATAGCTTAAATTAACAAGAGGCACGAGTACTTTATTGTCATAAAATTTCAAGATTTTATGACGCTCCAGTAAAAAGTTACAAGCATTTGATTGTTGCAAACTTTGATAGGTATTGGACGTACCGTATATAAGTTAGGGCCATTTGAAGTTTAATCAGTGTTTTATTTTGGAGTCAAGTGTAGCATAGCTATGAGCGACAACTTTAATTGACAAGAGGCACGAGTACTTTATTGTCAGAAAATTTCAAAATTTTATGACGCTCCAGTAAAAAGTTACAAGCATTTGATTGTTGCAAAGTTTAATAGGTATAGGACGCTCCGTATAGAAGTTAGGGCCATTTGACTCAAGGGTAGCATAGCTATTAGCGATATTTTTAATTGACACGAGTACTTTATTGTCACAAAATTTCAAGATTTTATGACGCTCCAGTAAAAAGTTACAAGCATTTGATTGTTGCAAACTTTGATAGGTATAGGACGCACAGTATTGTAGTTAGGGCCATTTAAAGTTTTATCAGTGTTTGATTTGGGACTCAAGGGTAGAATAGCTATGAGCAATAGCTTAAATTGAGTACTTTATTGACACAAAATTTGAAGGTTTTATGAGGCTCCAGTAAAAACTTACAAGAATTTGATTGTTGCAAACTTTGATAGATATAGATCAAGGGTAGCATAGCTATGAGCGATAGCTTAAATTGACCAGAAGCACGAGTACCTTATTGTCACAAAATTTCAAGGTTTTTTGACGCTAAAGTAAAAAGTTACAAGCATTTGGCTGTTGCAAACTCTGATAGGCATAGGACGCACCGTATAGAAGTTAGGGCCATTTGAAGTTTTATCAGTGATTGATTTGGGACTCAAGGGTAGCAGAGCTATGAGCGATAACTTTAATTGACAAGAGGCACGAGTACTTTATTGTCACAAAATTTCAAAGTTTTATGACGCTCCAGTTAAAAGTTACAAGTATTTGAGTGTTGCAAACTCTGATAGCTATAGGACGCACCGTATAGAAGTTAGGGCTATTTGAAGTTTTATCAGTGATTTATTTTGGAATTCAAGGGTAGCATACCTATGAGCGATAACTTTAATTGACAAGAGCCACGAGTACTTTATTGTCACAAAATTTCACGATTTTATGACGCTCCAGTAAAAAGTTACAAGCATTTGATTGTTGCAAATTTTGATAGTGTAGGACGCACCGTATAGAAGCTAGGGCCATTTGCAGTTTTATCAGTGTTTGATTTGGGACACAAGGGTAGCATAGCAATGAGCGATAACTTTAATTGACAAGAGGCACGAGTAGTTTATTGTCACAAAATTTCAAGACTTTATGACGCTCCAGTAAAAAGTTAAAAGCATTTGAGTGTTGCAAACTTTCACAGATGTAGGACGCAACATATAGAAGTTAGGGCCATTAGAAGTTTAATCAATGTTTTATTGTAAAGTCAAGTGTAGCATAGCTATGAGCGATAGCTTAAATTGACAAGAGGCACGAGTACTTTATTTTCAAAAATTTCAAGATTTTAAGACGTTCCAGTAAAAAGTTACAAGCTTTTGAATGTTGCAAACTTTGATAGGTATAGGACGCACATAGAAATTAGGGCCATTTGACGTTTAAGCAGTGTTTGATTTGGGACTCAAGGGTAACATTGCTATGAGCGATAGCTTAAATTGACAAGAGGCTCGAGTACTTTATTGTCACAAAATTTCAAGATTTTATGACGCTCCAGTAAAAAGTTACAAGCATTTGTTTGTTGCAAATTTTGATAGGTGTAGGAAGTACCGTATAGAAGTTAGGGCCATTTAAAGTTTTATCAGTGTTTGTTTTGTGACTCAAGGGTAGCATAGCTATGAACTATAGCTTAAATTGACAAGAGGCACGAGTACTTTATTGTCACAAAATTTCAAGATTTTATGACGCTCCAGTAAAAAGTTACAAGCATTTGAATGTTGAAAACTTTGATAGGTGTAGGACGCACCGTATAGAAGCTAGGGCCATTTGCAGTTTTATCAGTGTTTGATTTGGGACTCAAGGGTAGCATAGCAATGAGCGATAACTTTAATTGACAAGAGGCACGAAATTTGAAGATTTTATGACGCTCCAGTAAAAAGTTAAAAGCATTTGATTGTTGCAAACTTTCATAGATGTAGGACGCACCGTATAGAAGTTAGGGACATTTGAAGTTTAATCAGTGTTTTATTGTGGAGTCAAGTGTAGCATAGCTATAAGCGACAACTTTAATTGACAAGTGGCACGAGTACTTAATTGTCAGAAAATTTCAAGATTTTATGACGCTCCAGTAAAACGTTTCAAGCCGTTAATTGCTGCAAATTTTGAGAGGTATAGGACGCACCGTATAGAAATTAGGGCCATTTGAAGTTTTATCAGTGTTTGGTTTGGGACTCAAGGGTAACATTGCTATGAGCGATAGCTTAAATTGACCAGAGGCTCGAGTACTTTATTGTCACAAAATTTCAAGATTTTATGACGCTCCAGTAAAAAGTTAAAAGCATTTGATTGTTGCAAACTTTCATAGATGTAGGACGCACCGTATAGAAGTTAGGGACATTTGAAGTTTAATCAGTGTTTTATTGTGGAGTCAAGTGTAGCATAGCTATAAGCGATAACTTTAATTGACAAGAGGCACGAGTACTTAATTGTCAGAAAATTTCAAGATTTTATGACGCTCCAGTAAAACGTTTCAAGCCGTTGATTGCTGCAAACTTTGAGAGGTATAGGACGCACCGTATAGAAATTAGGGCCATTTGAAGTTTTATCAGTGTTTGGTTTGGGACTCAGGGGTAACATTGCTATGAGCGATAGCTTAAATTGACAAGAGGCTCGAGTACTTTATTGTAACAAAATTTCAAGGTTCTATGACGCTCCAGTAAAAAGTTACAAGCATTTGATTGTTGCAAATTTGGATAGGTGTAGGAAGTAGCGTAGAAAAGTTAGGGCCATTTGAACTTTTATCAGTTTTTGATTTGGGACTCCAGGGTAGCATAGCTATGAGCGATAGCTTAAATTGGTAAGAGGCACGAGTACTTTATTGTCATAAAATTTCCAGATTTTATAGCGTTCCAGTAAAAAGTTACAAGTATTTGATTGTTGCACACTTTGATAATTGTACGACACACCGTATAGAAGTTAGGGCCATTTGAAGTTTAATCAGTGTTTTATTTTGGAGTCCAGTGTAGCATAGCTATAAGCGATAACTTTAATTGACAAGAGGCACGAGTACTTTATTGTCAAAAATTTCAAGATTTTATGACGCTCCAGTAAAAAGTTACAAGCATTTATTTGTTGCAAATTTTGATAGGTGTAGGAAGTACCGTATAGAAGTTAGGGCCATTTAAAGTTTTATCAGTGTTTGTTTTGTGACTCAAGGGTAGCATAGCTATGAACTATAGCTTAAATTGACAAGAGGCACGAGTACTTTATTGTCACAAAATTTCAAGATTTTATGACGCTCCAGTAAAAAGTTACAAGCATTTGAATGTTGCAAACTTTGATAGGTGTAGGACGCACCGTATAGAAGCTAGGGCCATTTGCAGTTTTATCAGTGTTTGATTTGGGACTCAAGGGTAGCATAGCAATGAGCGATAACTTTAATTGACAAGAGGCACGAGTAGTTTATTGTCACAAAATTTGAAGATTTTATGACGCTCCAGTAAAAAGTTAAAAGCATTTGATTGTTGCAAACTTTCATAGATGTAGGACGCACCGTATAGAAGTTAGGGACATTTGAAGTTTAATCAGTGTTTTATTGTGGAGTCAAGTGTAGCATAGCTATAAGCGACAACTTTAATTGACAAGAGGCACGAGTACTTAATTGTCAGAAAATTTCAAGATTTTATGACGCTCCAGTAAAACGTTTCAAGCCGTTGATTGCTGCAAACTTTGAGAGGTATAGGACGCACCGTATAGAAATTAGGGCCATTTGAAGTTTTATCAGTGTTTGGTTTGGGACTCAAGGGTAACATTGCTATGAGCGATAGCTTAAATTGACAAGAGGCTCGAGTACTTTATTGTCACAAAATTTCAAGGTTCTATGACGCTCCAGTAAAAAGTTACAAGCATTTGATTGTTGCAAATTTTGATAGGTGTAGGAAGTAGCGTAGAAAAGTTAGGGCCATTTGAACTTTTATCAGTTTTTGATTTGGGAGTCCAGGGTAGCATAGCTATGAGCGATAGCTTAAATTGGTAAGAGGCACGAGTACTTTATTGTCATAAAATTTCAAGATTTTATAGCGCTCCAGTAAAAAGTTACAAGTATTTGATTGTTGCACACTTTGATAGGTGTACGACACACCATATAGAAGTTAGGGCCATTTGAAGTTTAATCAGTGTTTTATTTTGGAGTCCAGTGTAGCATAGCTATAAGCGATAACTTTAATTGACAAGAGGCACGAGTACTTTATTGTCACAAAATTTCAAGATTTTATGACGCTCCAGTAAAAAGTTAAAAGCATTTGATTGTTGCAAATTTTGATAGGTGTAGGAAGTACCGTATAGAAGTTAGGGCCATTTAAAGTTTTATCAGTGTTTGTTTTGTGACTCAAGGGTAGCATAGCTATGAACTATAGCTTAAATTGACAAGAGGCACGAGTACTTTATTGTCACAAAATTTCAAGATTTTATGACGCTCCAGTAAAAAGTTACAAGCATTTGAATGTTGAAAACTTTGATAGGTGTAGGACGCGCCGTATAGAAGCTAGGGCCATTTGCAGTTTTATCAGTGTTTGATTTGGGACTCAAGGGTAGCATAGCAATGAGCGATAACTTTAATTGACAAGAGGCACGAAATTTGAAGATTTTATGACGCTCCAGTAAAAAGTTAAAAGCATTTGATTGTTGCAAACTTTCATAGATGTAGGACGCACCGTATAGAAGTTAGGGACATTTGAAGTTTAATCAGTGTTTTATTGTGGACTCAAGTGTAGCATAGCTATAAGCGACAACTTTAATTGACAAGTGGCACGAGTACTTAATTGTCAGAAAATTTCAAGATTTTATGACGCTCCAGTAAAACGTTTCAAGCCGTTGATTGCTGCAAATTTTGAGAGGTATAGGACGCACCGTATAGAAATTAGGGCCATTTGAAGTTTTATCAGTGTTTGGTTTGGGACTCAAGGGTAACATTGCTATGAGCGATAGCTTAAATTGACCAGAGGCTCGAGTACTTTATTGTCACAAAATTTCAAGATTTTATGACGCTCCAGTAAAAAGTTAAAAGCATTTGATTGTTGCAAACTTTCATAGATGTAGGACGCACCGTATAGAAGTTAGGGACATTTGAAGTTTAATCAGTGTTTTATTGTGGAGTCAAGTGTAGCATAGCTATAAGCGATAACTTTAATTGACAAGAGGCACGAGTACTTAATTGTCAGAAAATTTCAAGATTTTATGACGCTCCAGTAAAACGTTTCAAGCCGTTGATTGCTGCAAACTTTGAGAGGTATAGGACGCACCGTATAGAAATTAGGGCCATTTGAAGTTTTATCAGTGTTTGGTTTGGGACTCAGGGGTAACATTGCTATGAGCGATAGCTTAAATTGACAAGAGGCTCGAGTACTTTATTGTAACAAAATTTCAAGGTTCTATGACGCTCCAGTAAAAAGTTACAAGCATTTGATTGTTGCAAATTTGGATAGGTGTAGGAAGTAGCGTAGAAAAGTTAGGGCCATTTGAACTTTTATCAGTTTTTGATTTGGGACTCCAGGGTAGCATAGCTATGAGCGATAGCTTAAATTGGTAAGAGGCACGAGTACTTTATTGTCATAAAATTTCCAGATTTTATAGCGTTCCAGTAAAAAGTTACAAGTATTTGATTGTTGCACACTTTGATAATTGTACGACACACCGTATAGAAGTTAGGGCCATTTGAAGTTTAATCAGTGTTTTATTTTGGAGTCCAGTGTAGCATAGCTATAAGCGATAACTTTAATTGACAAGAGGCACGAGTACTTTATTGTCAAAAATTTCAAGATTTTATGACGCTCCAGTAAAAAGTTACAAGCATTTGTTTGTTGCAAATTTTGATAGGTGTAGGAAGTACCGTATAGAAGTTAGGGCCATTTAAAGTTTTATCAGTGTTTGTTTTGTGACTCAAGGGTAGCATAGCTATGAACTATAGCTTAAATTGACAAGAGGCACGAGTACTTTATTGTCACAAAATTTCAAGATTTTATGACGCTCCAGTAAAAAGTTACAAGCATTTGAATGTTGCAAACTTTGATAGGTGTAGGACGCACCGTATAGAAGCTAGGGCCATTTGCAGTTTTATCAGTGTTTGATTTGGGACTCAAGGGTAGCATAGCAATGAGCGATAACTTTAATTGACAAGAGGCACGAGTAGTTTATTGTCACAAAATTTGAAGATTTTATGACGCTCCAGTAAAAAGTTAAAAGCATTTGATTGTTGCAAATTTTGATAGGTGTAGGAAGTACCGTATAGAAGTTAGGGCCATTTAAAGTTTTATCAGTGTTTGTTTTGTGACTCAAGGGTAGCATAGCTATGAACTATAGCTTAAATTGACAAGAGGCACGAGTACTTTATTGTCACAAAATTTCAATATTTTATGACGCTCCAGTAAAAAGTTACAAGCATTTGAATGTTGAAAACTTTGATAGGTGTAGGACGCACCGTATAGAAGCTAGGGCCATTTGCAGTTTTATCAGTGTTTGATTTGGGACTCAAGGGTAGCATAGCAATGAGCGATAACTTTAATTGACAAGAGGCACGAAATTTGAAGATTTTATGACGCTCCAGTAAAAAGTTAAAAGCATTTGATTGTTGCAAACTTTCATAGATGTAGGACGCACCGTATAGAAGTTAGGGACATTTGAAGTTTAATCAGTGTTTTATTGTGGACTCAAGTGTAGCATAGCTATAAGCGACAACTTTAATTGACAAGTGGCACGAGTACTTAATTGTCAGAAAATTTCAAGATTTTATGACGCTCCAGTAAAACGTTTCAAGCCGTTGATTGCTGCAAATTTTGAGAGGTATAGGACGCACCGTATAGAAATTAGGGCCATTTGAAGTTTTATCAGTGTTTGAAGAGGCACGAGTACTTTATTGTCACAAAATTTCAAGATTTTATGACGCTCCAGTAAAAAGTTACAAGCATTTGAATGTTGCAAACTTTGATAGGTGTAGGACGCACCGTATAGAAGCTAGGGCCATTTGCAGTTTTATCAGTGTTTGATTTGGGACTCAAGGGTAGCATAGCAATGAGCGATAACTTTAATTGACAAGAGGCACGAGTAGTTTATTGTCACAAAATTTGAAGATTTTATGACGCTCCAGTAAAAAGTTAAAAGCATTTGATTGTTGCAAATTTTGATAGGTGTAGGAAGTACCGTATAGAAGTTAGGGCCATTTAAAGTTTTATCAGTGTTTGTTTTGTGACTCAAGGGTAGCATAGCTATGAACTATAGCTTAAATTGACAAGAGGCACGAGTACTTTATTGTCACAAAATTTCAATATTTTATGACGCTCCAGTAAAAAGTTACAAGCATTTGAATGTTGAAAACTTTGATAGGTGTAGGACGCACCGTATAGAAGCTAGGGCCATTTGCAGTTTTATCAGTGTTTGATTTGGGACTCAAGGGTAGCATAGCAATGAGCGATAACTTTAATTGACAAGAGGCACGAAATTTGAAGATTTTATGACGCTCCAGTAAAAAGTTAAAAGCATTTGATTGTTGCAAACTTTCATAGATGTAGGACGCACCGTATAGAAGTTAGGGACATTTGAAGTTTAATCAGTGTTTTATTGTGGACTCAAGTGTAGCATAGCTATAAGCGACAACTTTAATTGACAAGTGGCACGAGTACTTAATTGTCAGAAAATTTCAAGATTTTATGACGCTCCAGTAAAACGTTTCAAGCCGTTGATTGCTGCAAATTTTGAGAGGTATAGGACGCACCGTATAGAAATTAGGGCCATTTGAAGTTTTATCAGTGTTTGGTTTGGGACTCAAGGGTAACATTGCTATGAGCGATAGCTTAAATTGACAAGAGGCTCGAGTACTTTATTGTAACAAAATTTCAAGGTTCTATGACGCTCCAGTAAAAAGTTACAAGCATTTGATTGTTGCAAATTTGGATAGGTGTAGGAAGTAGCGTAGAAAAGTTAGGGCCATTTGAACTTTTATCAGTTTTTGATTTGGGACTCCAGGGTAGCATAGCTATGAGCGATAGCTTAAATTGGTAAGAGGCACGAGTACTTTATTGTCATAAAATTTCCAGATTTTATAGCGTTCCAGTAAAAAGTTACAAGTATTTGATTGTTGCACACTTTGATAATTGTACGACACACCGTATAGAAGTTAGGGCCATTTGAAGTTTAATCAGTGTTTTATTTTGGAGTCCAGTGTAGCATAGCTATAAGCGATAACTTTAATTGACAAGAGGCACGAGTACTTTATTGTCAAAAATTTCAAGATTTTATGACGCTCCAGTAAAAAGTTACAAGCATTTGTTTGTTGCAAATTTTGATAGGTGTAGGAAGTACCGTATAGAAGTTAGGGCCATTTAAAGTTTTATCAGTGTTTGTTTTGTGACTCAAGGGTAGCATAGCAATGAGCGATAACTTTAATTGACAAGAGGCACGAGTAGTTTATTGTCACAAAATTTGAAGATTTTATGACGCTCCAGTAAAAAGTTAAAAGCATTTGATTGTTGCAAACTTTCATAGATGTAGGACGCACCGTATAGAAGTTAGGGACATTTGAAGTTTAATCAGTGTTTTATTGTGGAGTCAAGTGTAGCATAGCTATAAGCGACAACTTTAATTGACAAGAGGCACGAGTACTTAATTGTCAGAAAATTTCAAGATTTTATGACGCTCCAGTAAAACGTTTCAAGCCGTTGATTGCTGCAAACTTTGAGAGGTATAGGACGCACCGTATAGAAATTAGGGCCATTTGAAGTTTTATCAGTGTTTGGTTTGGGACTCAAGGGTAACATTGCTATGAGCGATAGCTTAAATTGACAAGAGGCTCGAGTACTTTATTGTCACAAAATTTCAAGATTCTATGACGCTCCAGTAAAAAGTTACAAGCATTTGATTGTTGCAAATTTTGATAGGTGTAGGAAGTAGCGTAGAAAAGTTAGGGCCATTTGAACTTTTATCAGTTTTTGATTTGGGAGTCCAGGGTAGCATAGCTATGAGCGATAGCTTAAATTGGTAAGAGGCACGAGTACTTTATTGTCATAAAATTTCAAGATTTTATAGCGCTCCAGTAAAAAGCTACAAGTATTTGATTGTTGCACACTTTGATATTTGTACGACACACCATATAGAAGTTAGGGCCATTTGAAGTTTAATCAGTGTTTTATTTTGGAGTCCAGTGTAGCATAGCTATAAGCGATAACTTTAATTGACAAGAGGCACGAGTACTTTATTGTCACAAAATTTCAAGATTTTATGACGCTCCAGTAAAAAGTTACAAGCATTTGTTTGTTGCAAATTTTATAGGTGTAGGAAGCACCGTATAGAAGTTAGGGCCATTTGCAGTTTTATCAGTGTTTGATTTGGGACTCAAGGGTAGCATAGCAATGAGCGATAACTTTAATTGACAAGAGGCACGAGTAGTTTATTGTCACAAAATTTGAAGATTTTATGACGCTCCAGTAAAAAGTTAAAAGCATTTGATTGTTGCAAACTTTCATAGATGTAGGACGCACCGTATAGAAGTTAGGGACATTTGAAGTTTAATCAGTGTTTTATTGTGGAGTCAAGTGTAGCATAGCTATAAGCGACAACTTTAATTGACAAGAGGCACGAGTACTTAATTGTCAGAAAATTTCAAGATTTTATGACGCTCCAGTAAAACGTTTCAAGCCGTTGATTGCTGCAAACTTTGAGAGGTATAGGACGCACCGTATAGAAATTAGGGCCATTTGAAGTTTTATCAGTGTTTGGTTTGGGACTCAGGGGTAACATTGCTATGAGCGATAGCTTAAATTGACAAGAGGCTCGAGTACTTTATTGTCACAAAATTTCAAGGTTCTATGACGCTCCAGTAAAAAGTTACAAGCATTTGATTGTTGCAAATTTTGATAGGTGTAGGAAGTAGCGTAGAAAAGTTAGGGCCATTTGAACTTTTATCAGTTTTTGATTTGGGAGTCCAGGGTAGCATAGCTATGAGCGATAGCTTAAATTGGTAAGAGGCACGAGTACTTTATTGTCATAAAATTTCAAGATTTTATAGCGCTCCAGTAAAAAGTTACAAGTATTTGATTGTTGCACACTTTGATAGGTGTACGACACACCATATAGAAGTTAGGGCCATTTGAAGTTTAATCAGTGTTTTATTTTGGAGTCCAGTGTAGCATAGCTATAAGCGATAACTTTAATTGACAAGAGGCACGAGTACTTTATTGTCACAAAATTTCAAGATTTTATGACGCTCCAGTAAAAAGTTACAAGCATTTGTTTGTTGCAAATTTTGATAGGTGTAGGAAGCACCGTATAGAAGTTAGGGCCATTTAAAGTTTTATCAGTGTTTGTTTTGTGACTCAAGGGTAGCATAGCTATGAACTATAGCTTAAATTGACAAGAGGAACGAGTACTTTATTGTCACAAAATTTCAAGATTTTATGACGCTCCAGTAAAAAGTTACAAGCATTTGAATGTTGCAAAATTTGATAGGTGTAGGACGCACCGTATAGAAGCTAGGGCCATTTGCAGTTTTATCAGTGTTTGATTTGGGACTCAAGGGTAACATAGCAATGATCGATAACTTTAATTGACAAGAGGCACGAGTAGTTTATTGTCACAAAATTTGAAGATTTTATGACGCTCCAGTAAAAAGTTAAAAGCATTTGATTGTTGCAAACTTTCATAGATATATGACGCACCGTATAGAAGTTAGGGACATTTGAAGTTTAATCAGTGTTTTATTGTGGAGTCAAGTGTAGCATGGCTATAAGCGACAACTTTAATTGACAAGAGGCACGAGTACTTAATTGTCAGAAAATTTCAAGATTTTATGACGCTCCAGTAAAACGTTTCAAGCCGTTGATTGCTGCAAACTTTGAGAGGTATAGGACGCACCGTATAGAAATTAGGGCCATTTGAAGTTTTATCAGTGTTTGGTTTGGGACTCAAGGGTAACATTTGTATGAGCGATAGCTTAAATTGACCAGAGGCTCGAGTACTTTATTGTCACAAAATTTCAAGGTTTTATGACGCTCCAGTAAAAAGTTAAAAGCATTTGATTGTTGCAAACTTTCATAGATGTAGGACGCACCGTATAGAAGTTAGGGACATTTGAACTTTTATCAGTTTTTGATTTGGGAGTCCAGGGTAGCATAGCTATGAGCGATAGCTTAAATTGGTAAGAGGCACGAGTACTTTATTGTCATAAAATTTCAAGATTTTATAGCGCTCCAGTAAAAAGTTACAAGTATTTGATTGTTGCACACTTTGATAGGTGTACGACACACCATATAGAAGTTAGGGCCATTTGAAGTTTAATCAGTGTTTTATTTTGGAGTCCACTGTAGCATAGCTATAAGCGATAACTTTAATTGACAAGAGGCACGAGTACTTTATTGTCACAAAATTTCAAGATTTTATGACGCTCCAGTAAAAAGTTACAAGCATTTGTTTGTTGCAAATTTTGATAGGTGTAGGAAGCACCGTATAGAAGTTAGGGCCATTTAAAGTTTTATCAGTGTTTGTTTTGTGACTCAAGGGTAGCATAGCTATGAACTATAGCTTAAATTGACAAGAGGCACGAGTACTTTATTGTCACAAAATTTCAAGATTTTATGACGCTCCAGTAAAAAGTTACAAGCATTTGAATGTTGCAAACTTTGATAGGTGTAGGACGCACCGTATAGAAGCTAGGGCCATTTGCAGTTTTATCAGTGTTTGATTTGGGACTCAAGGATAGCATAGCAATGAGCGATAACTTTAATTGACAAGAGGCACGAGTAGCATAGTTTATTGTCACAAAATTTGAAGATTTTATGACGCTCCAGTAAAAAGTTAAAAGCATTTGATTGTTGCAAACTTTCATAGATGTAGGACGCACCGTATAGAAGTTAGGGACATTTGAAGTTTAATCAGTGTTTTATTGTGGAGTCAAGTGTAGCATAGCTATAAGCGATAAATTTAATTGACAAGAGGCACGAGTACTTAATTGTCAGAAAATTTCAAGATTTTATGACGCTCCAGTATAACGTTTCAAGCCGTTGATTGCTGCAAACTTTGAGAGGTATAGGACGTACCGTATAGAAATTAGGGCCATTTGAAGTTTTATCAATGTTTGGTTTGGGACTCAGGGGTAACATTGCTATGAGCGATAGCTTAAATTGACAAGAGGCTCGAGTACTTTATTGTCACAAAATTTCAAGGTTCTATGACGCTCCAGTAAAAAGTTACAAGCATTTGATTGTTGCAAATTTTGATAGGTGTAGGAAGTAGCGTAGAAAAGTTAGGGCCATTTGAACTTCTATCAGTTTTTGATTTGGGAGTCCAGGGTAGCATAGCTATGAGCGATAGCTTAAATTGGTAAGAGGCACGAGTACTTTATTGTCATAAAATTTCAAGATTTTATAGCGCTCCAGTAAAAAGTTACAAGTATTTGATTGTTGCACACTTTGATAGGTGTACGACACACCATATAGAAGTTAGGGCCATTTGAAGTTTAATCAGTGTTTTATTTTGGAGTCCAGTGTAGCATAGCTATAAGCGATAACTTTAATTGACAAGAGGCACGAGTACTTTATTGTCACAAAATTTCAAGATTTTATGACGCTCCAGTAAAAAGTTACAAGCATTTGTTTGTTGCAAATTTTGATAGGTGTAGGAAGCACCGTATAGAAGTTAGGGCCATTTAAAGTTTTATCAGTGTTTGTTTTGTGACTCAAGGGTAGCATAGCTATGAACTATAGCTTAAATTGACAAGAGGCACGAGTACTTTATTGTCACAAAATTTCAAGATTTTATGACGCTCCAGTAAAAAGTTACAAGCAGTTGAATGTTGCAAACTTTGATAGGTGTAGGACGCACCGTATAGAAGCTAGGGCCATTTGCAGTTTTATCAGTGTTTGATTTGGGACTCAAGGGTAGCATAGCAATGAGCGATAACTTTAATTGACAAGAGGCACGAGTAGTTTATTGTCACAAAATTTGAAGATTTTATGACGTTCCAGTTAAAAGTTAAAAGCATTTGATTGTTGCAAACTTTCATAGATGTATGACGCACCGTATAGAAGTTAGGGACATTTGAAGTTTAATCAGTGTTTTATTGTGGAGTCAAGTGTAGCATAGCTATAAGCGACAACTTTAATTGACAAGAGGCACGAGTACTTAATTGTCAGAAAATTTCAAGATTTTATGACGCTCCAGTAAAACGTTTCAAGCCGTTGATTGCTGCAAACTTTGAGAGGTATAGGACGCACCGTATAGAAATTAGGGCCATTTGAAGTTTTATCAGTGTTTGGTTTGGGACTCAAGGGTAACATTGCTATGAGCGATAGCTTAAATTGACCAGAGGCTCGAGTACTTTATTGTCACAAAATTTCAAGGTTTTATGACGCTCCAGTAAAAAGTTAAAAGCATTTGATTGTTGCAAACTTTCATAGATGTAGGACGCACCGTATAGAAGTTAGGGACATTTGAAGTTTAATCAGTGTTTTAATGTGGAGTCAAGTGTAGCATAGCTATAAGCGATAACTTTAATTGACAAGAGGCACGAGTACTTAATTGTCAGAAAATTTCAAGATTTTATGACGCTCCAGTATAACGTTTCAAGCCGTTGATTGCTGCAAACTTTGAGAGGTATAGGACGCACCGTATAGAAATTAGGGCCATTTGAAGTTGTATCAGTGTTTGGTTTGGGACTCAGGGGTAACATTGCTATGAGCGATAGCTTAAATTGACAAGAGGCTCGAGTAATTTATTGTCACAAAATTTCAAGGTTCTATGACGCTCCAGTAAAAAGTTACAAGCATTTGATTGTTGCAAATTTTGATAGGTGTAGGAAGTAGCGCAGAAAAGTTAGGGCCATTTGAACTTTTATCAGTTTTTGATTTGGGAGTCCAGGGTAGCATAGCTATGAGCGATAGCTTAAATTGGTAAGAGGCACGAGTACTTTATTGTCATAAAATTTCAAGATTTTATAGCGCTCCAGTAAAAAGTTACAAGTATTTGATTGATGCACACTTTGATAGGTGTACGACACACCATATAGAAGTTAGGGCCATTTGAAGTTTAATCAGTGTTTTATTTTGGAGTCCAGTGTAGCATAGCTATAAGCGATAACTTTAATTGACAAGAGGCACGAGTACTTTATTGTCACAAAATTTCAAGATTTTATGACGCTCCAGTAAAAAGTTACAAGCATTTGTTTGTTGCAAATTTTGATAGGTGTAGGAAGCACCGTATAGAAGTTAGGGCCATTTAAAGTTTTATCAGTGTTTGTTTTGTGACTCAAGGGTAGCATAGCTATGAACTATAGCTTAAATTGACAAGAGGCACGAGTACTTTATTGTCACAAAATTTCAAGATTTTATGACGCTCCAGTAAAAAGTTACAAGCATTTGAATGTTGCAAACTTTGATAGGTGTAGGACGCACCGTATAGAAGCTAGGGCCATTTGCAGTTTTATCAGTGTTTGATTTGGGACTCAAGGGTAGCATAGCAATGAGCGATAACTTTAATTGACAAGAGGCACGAGTAGTTTATTGTCACAAAATTTGAAGATTTTATGACGCTCCAGTAAAAAGTTAAAAGCATTTGATTGTTGCAAACTTTCATAGATGTAGGACGCACCGTATAGAAGTTAGGGACATTTGAAGTGTAATCAGTGTTTTATTGTGGAGTCAAGTGTAGCATAGCTATAAGCGACAACTTTTATTGACAAGAGGCACGAGTACTTAATTGTCAGAAAATTTCAAGATTTTATGACGCTCCAGTAAAACGTTTCAAGCCGTTGATTGCTGCAAACTTTGAGAGGTATAGGACGCACCGTATAGAAATTAGGGCCATTTGAAGTTTTATCAGTGTTTGGTTTGGGACTCAAGGGTAACATTGCTATGAGCGATAGCTTAAATTGACCAGAGGCTCGAGTACTTTATTGTCACAAAATTTCAAGATTTTATAGCGCTCCAGTAAAAAGTTACAAGTATTTGATTGTTGCACACTTTGATAGGTGTACGACACACCGTATAGAAGTTAGGGCCATTTGAAGTTTAATCAGTGTTTTATTTTGGAGTCCAGTGTAGCATAGCTATAAGCGATAACTTTAATTGACAAGAGGCACGAGTACTTTATCGTCAGAAAATTTCAAAATTTTATGACGGTCCAGTAAAAAGTTACAAGCATTTGATTGTAGCAAAGTTTGATAGGTATAGGACGCTCCGTATAGAAGTTAGGGCCATTTGAAGTTTTATCAGTATTTGTTTTGGGACTCAAGGGTAGCATAGCTATGAGTGATAACTTTAATTGACAAGAGGCACGAGTACTTTATTGTCACAAAATTTCAAGATTTTATGACGCTCCAGTAAAAAGTTACAATCATTTGATTGTTGCAAAGTTTGATAGGTATAGGACGCTCCGTATAGAAGTTAGGGCCATTTGAAGTTTTATCAGTATTTTTTTTGGGACTCAAGGGTAGCATAGATATGAGCGATAACTTTAATAAACAAGAGACTCGAGTAATTCATTGTCAGAAAATTTCAAGGTTTTATGACGCTCAGGTAAAATGTTACAAACATTTGAATGTTGCAAACTTTGATAGCTATAGGACGCAACGTATAGTAGTTAGGGCCATTTAAAGTTTTATCAGTGTTTGATTCGGGAGTCAAGGGTAGAATAGATATGAGCGATAACTTTAATAAACAAGAGACTCGAGTAATTCATTGTTGGAAAATTTCAAGCTTTTATGACGCTCAGGTAAAATTTTACAAACATTTGAATGTTGCAAACTTTGATAGGTATAGGACGTATATAGGTATAGGACCGTATAGTAGTTAGGGCCATTTAAAGTTTTATCAGTGTTTGATTTGGGACTCAAGGGTAGAATAGCTATGAGCAATAGCTTAAATTGAGTATTTTATTGACACAAAATTTGAAGGTTTTATGAGGCTCCAGTAAAAACTTACAAGAATTTGAATGTTGCAAACTTTGATTGGTATAGGACGTACCGTACAGAAGTTAGGGCTATTTGAAGTTTTTGCAGTGTTTGATTTGGGACTCAAGGGTAGCTTAGCTATGAGGGATAGTTTAAATTGACAAGAGGCACGAGTACTTTGTTGTCACAAAATTTCAAGATTCTATTACGCTCCAGTAAAAAGTTACAAGCATTTGATTGTTGCAAACTTTGATAGGTATAGGACGCACCGTATAGAAAATAGGGCCTTTTGAAATTTATCATTGTTTGATTTGGGACTGAAATGTAGCATAGCTATGAGCGATAGCTTAAATTGACAAGAGGCACGAGGACTTTATTGTCAAAAATTTCAAGATTTTAAGACGTTCCAGGAAAAAGTTACAAGCTTTTGAATGTTGCAAACTTTGATAGGTATAGGACGCACCGTATAGAAGTTGGGGCCATTTGAAGTTTTATCAGTGTTTGATTTGGGACTCAAGGGTAGCATAGCTATGAGCGATAGCTTAAATTGACCAGAAGCACGAGTACCTTATTGTCACAAAATTTCAAGATTTTTTGACGCTGAAGTAAAAAGTTACAAGCATTTGACTGTTGCAAACTCTGATAGGCATAGGACGCACCGTATAGAAGTTAGGGCCATTTGAAGTTTTATCAGTGATTGATTTGGGACTCAAGGGTAGCAGAGATATGAGCGATAACTTTAATTGACAAGAGGCACGAGTACTTTATTGTCACAAAAATTCAAGGTTTTATGACGCTCCAGTAAAAAGTTACAAGCATTTGAGTGTTGCAAACTCTGATAGCTATAAGACGCACCGTATAGAAGTTAGGGCTATTTGAAGTTTTATCAGTGATTTATTTTATAATTCAAGGGTAGCATAACTATGAGCGATAACTTTAATTGACAAGAGCCACGAGTACTTTATTGTCACAAAATTTCACGATTTTATGACGCTCCAGTAAAAAGTTACAAGCATTTGATTGTTGCAAATTTTGGTAGGTGTAGGACGCACCGTATAGAAGCTAGGGTCATTTGCAGTTTTATCAGTGTTTGATTTGGAACTCAAGGGTAGCATAGCAATGAGCTATAACTTTAATTGACAAGAGGCACGAGTAGTTTATTGTCACAAAATTTCAAGATTTTATGACGCTCCAGTAAAAAGTTAAAAGCATTTGAGTGTTGCAAACTTTCACAGATGTAGGACGCAACACAAAGAAGTTAGGGACGTTTGAAGTTTAGTCAGTGTTTTATTGTGGAGTCAAGTGTAGCATAGCTATAAGCGATAACTTTAATTGACAAGGGGCACGAGTACTTTATTGTCACAAAATTTCAAGATTTTATGACGCTCCAGTAAAACGTTACAAGCAGTTGATTGCTGCAAACTTTGATAGGTATAGGACGCACCGTATAGAAATTAGGGCAATTTGACGTTTTATCAGTGTTTGATTTGGGACTCAAGTGTAACATTGCTGTGAGCGATAGCTTAAATTGACAAGAGGCTCGAGTACTTTATTGTCACAAAATTTCAAGGTTCTATGACGCTCCAGTAAAAAGTTACAAGCATTTGAATGTTGCAAACTTTGATAGGTGTAGGACGCACCGTATAGAAGCTAGGGCCATTTGCAGTTTTATCAGTGTTTGATTTGGGACTCAAGGGTAGCATAGCAATGAGCGATAACTTTAATTGACAAGAGGCACGAGTAGTTTGTTGTCACAAAATTTGAAGATTTTATGACGCTCCAGTAAAAATTTAAAAGCATTTGATTGTTGCAAGCTTTCATAGATGTAGGACGCACCGTATAGAAGTTAGGGACATTTGAAGTTTAATCAGTGTTTTATTGTGGAGTCAAGTGTAGCATAGCTATAAGCGATAACTTTAATTGACAAGAGGCACGAGTACTTTATTGTCAGAAAATTTCAAGATTTTATGACGCTCCAGTAAAACGTTTCAAGCCGTTGATTGCTGCAAACTTTGATAGGTATAGGACGCACCGTATAGAAATTAGGGCCATTTGAAGTTTTATCAGTGTTTGATTTGGGACTCAAGGGTAACATTGCTATGAGCGATAGCTTAAATTGACAAGAGGCTCGAGTACTTTATTGTCACAAAATATCAAGGTTTTATGGCGCTCCAGTAAAAAGTTACAAGCATTTGATTTTTGCAAATTTTGATAGGTGTAGGAAGTAGCGTAGAAAAGTTAGGTCCATTTGAAGTTTTATCAGTGTTTGTTTTGGGACTCAAGGGTAGCATAGCTATGAACTATAGCTTAAATTGCCAAGAGGCACGAGTACTTTATTGTCACAAAATTTCAAGATTTTATGACGCTCCAGTAAAAAGTTACAAGCATTTGAATGTTGCAAACTTTGTTAGGTATAGGACGGGCCATTTAAAGTTTTATCAGTTTTTGATTTGGGACTCCAGGGTAGCATAGCTATGAGCGATAGCTTAAATTGACAAGAGGCACGAGTACTTTATTGTCAGAAAATTTCAAAATTTTATGACGCTCCAGTAAAAAGTTACAAGCATTTGATTGTTGCAAAGTTTCATAGGTATAGGACGCTCCGTATAGTAGTTAGGGCCATTTAAAGTTTTATCAGTGTTTTATCTTGGAATCAAGGGTAGCATAGATATGAGCGATAACTTTAATAAACAAGAGACTCGAGTAATTCATTGTCAGAAAATTTCAAGGTTTTATGACGCTCAGGTAAAATGTTACAAACATTTGAATGTTGGAAACTTTGATAGGTATAGGACGCACCGTATAGTAGTTAGGGCCATTTAAAGTTTTATCAGTGTTTGATTTGGGACTCAAGGGTAGAATAGCTATGAGCAATAGCTTAAATTGAGTACTTTATTGACACAAAATTTGAAGGTTTTATGACGCTCCAGTAAAAAGTTACAAGCATTTGAATGTTGCAAACTTTGATAGGTATAGGACGTACCGTATAGTAGTTAGGGCCATTTAAAGTTTTATCAGTGTTTGATTTGGGACTCAAGGGTAGAATAGCTATGAGCAATAGCTTAAATTGAGTACTTTATTGACACAAAATTTGAAGGTTTTATGACGCTCCAGTAAAAAGTTACAAGCATTTGATTGTTGCAAACTTTGATAGGTATAGGACGTACCGTATAGAAGTTAGGGCTATTTGAAGTTTTAGCAGTTTTGATTTGGGACTCAAGGGTAGCATAGCTATGAGCGATAGTTTAAATTGACAAGAGGCACGAGTACTTTGTTGTCACAAAATTTCAAGATTATATTACGCTCCAGTAAAAAGTTACAAGAATTTGAATGTTGCAAACTTTGGTAGGTATAGGACGCACCGTATAGAAGTTAGGGCCATATGAAGTTTCATCAGTGTTTGTTTTGGGATTCAAGGGTAGCATAACTATCAGCGATAGCTTAAATTGACAAGAGGCACGAATCCTTTATTGTCACAAAATTGCAAGATTTTTTGACGCTCCAGTAAAAAGTTACAAGCATTGGATTGTTACAAACTTTGATAGGTGTAGGACGCACCGTATAGAAGCTATGGCCATTTGCAATTTTATCTGTGTTTGATTTGGGACTCAAGGGTAGCATAGCAATGAGCGATAACTTTAATTGACAAGAGGCACGAGGTGTTTATTGCCACAAAATTTCAAGATTTTATGACGCTCCAGTAAAAAGTTAAAAGCATTTGAGTGTTGTAAACTTTCACAGATGTAGGACGCAACATATAGCTGTTATTGCCATTTGAAGTTTAATCAGTGTTTTATTGTGGAGTCAAGTGTACCATAGCTATAAGCGATAACTTTAATTGACAAGGGGCACGAGTACTTTATTGTCACAAAATTTCTAGATTTTATGCCGCTCCAGTAAAACGTTACTAGCAGTTGATTGCTGCAAGCTTTGATAGGTATAGGACGCACCGTATAGAAATTAGGGCCATTTGACGTTTTATCAGTGTTTGATTTGGGACTAGAGGGTAACATTGCTATGAGCGATAGCTTAAATTGACAAGTGGCTCGAGCACTTTATTGTCACAAAATTTCAAGGTTTTATGACGCTCCAGTAAAAAGTTACAAGCATTTGTTTGTTGCAAATTTTGATAGGTGTAGGAAGTACCGTATAGAAGTTAGGGCCATTTGAAGTTTTATCAGTGTTTGTTTTGGGACTCAAGGGTACCATAGCTATGAACTATAGCTTAAATTGACAAGAGGCACGAGTACTTTATTGTCACAAAATTTCAAGATTTTATGACGCTCCAGTAAAAAGTTACAAGCATTTGAATGTTGCAAACTTTGATAGGTATAGGACGCACCGTATAGAAGTTAGGGCCATTTGAAGTTTTATCAGTTTTTGATTTGGGACTCCAGGGTAGCATAGCTATGAGCGATAGCTTAAATTGGCAAGATGCACGAGTACTTTATTGTCATAAAATTTCAAGATTTTATGACGCTCCAGTAAAAAGTTACAAGCATTTGATTGTTGCAAACTTTCATAGATGTAGGACGCACCGTATAGAAATTAGGGACATTTGAAGTTTAATCAGTGTTTTATTGTGGAGTCAAGTGTAGCATAGCTATAAGCGATAACTTTAATTGACAAGAGGCACGAAATTTCAAGATTTTATGACGCTCCAGTAAAACGTTACAAGCAGTTGATTGCTGCCAACTTTGATAGGTATAGGACGCACCGTATAGAATCTAGGGCCATATGCAGTTTTATCAGTGTTTGATTTGGGACTCAAGGGTAGCATAGCAATGAGCGATAACTTTAATTGACAAGAGGCACGAGTACTTTATTGTCACAAAATTTCTAGATTTTATGACGCTCCAGTAAAAAGTTACAAGCATTTGATTGTTGCAAATTTTGATAGGTGTAGGAAGTACAGTACAGAAGTGAGGGCCATTTGAAGTTTTATCAGTGTTTGTTTTGGGACTCAAGGGTAGCATAGCTACGAACTATAGCTTAAATTGACAAGAGGCACGAGTTCTTTATTGTCACAAAATTTTAAGATTTTATGACGCTCCAGTAAAAAGTTACAAGCATTTGAATGTTGCAAACTTTGATAGGTATAGGACGCACCGTATAGAAGTTAGTGCCATTTGAAGTTTTATCAGTTTTTGATTTGGGACTCCAGGGTAGCATAGCTATCAGCGATAGCTTAAATTGGCAAGAGGCACGAGTACTTTATTGTCATAAAATTTCCAGATTTTATGACGCTCCAGTAAAAAGTTACAAGCATTTGATTGTTGCAAACTTTGATAGGTATAGGACGCACCGTATAGAAGTTAGGGCCATTTGAAGTTTAATCAGTGTTTTATTTTGGAATCAAGGGTAGCATAGATATGAGCGATAACTTTAATAAACAAGAGATTCGAGTAATTCATTGTCAGAAAATTTCAAGGTTTTATGACGCTCAGGTAAAATGTTACAAACATTTGAATGTTGTAAACTTTGATAGGTATAGGACGCACCGTATAGTAGTTAGGGCCATTTAAAGTTTTATCAGTGTTTGATTTTGGACTCAAGGGTAGAATAGCTATGAGCAATAGCTTAAATTGAGTACTTTATTGACACAAAATTTGAAGGTTTTATGACGCTCCAGTAAAAAGTTACAAGCATTTGATTGTTGCAAACTTTGATAGGTATAGGACGTACCGTATAGAAGTTAGGGCTATTTGAAGTTTTAGCAGTTTTGATTTGGGACTCAAGGGTAGCATAGCTATGAGCGATAGTTTAAATTGACAAGAGGCACGAGTACTTTGTTGTCACAAAATTTCAAGATTCTATTACGCTCCAGTAAAAGTTACAAGCATTTGATTGTTGCAATCTTTGATAGGTATAGGACGCACCGTATAGAAGATAGGGCCATTTGAAATTTATCAGTGTTTGATACGGGACTCAAGGGAAGCATAGCTATGAGCGATAGCTTAAATTGACAAGAGGCACGAGTACTTTATTGACACAAAATTTCAAGATTTTCTGACGCTCCAGTAAAGAGTTTCAAGCATTTGATTGTTGCAAACTTTGATAGGTATTGGACGCAACGTAGAGAATTTAGGGCCATTTGAAGTGTTAGCAATATTTTATTTTGGAGTCAAGGGTAGCATAGCTTTGAGCGATAACTTTAATTGACAAGAGGGTCGAGTACATTATTGTCACAAAATTTCAAGATTTTATGACGCTCCAGTAAAAAGTTAAAAGCATTTGATTGTTCCAAACATTCATAGATGTAGGACGCACCGTACAGAAGTTAGGGTCATTTGAAGTTTAATCAGTGTTTTATTGTGGAGTCAAGTTTAGCATAGCTATAAGCGATAACTTTAATTGACAAGAGGCACGAAATTTCAAGATTTTATGACGCTCCAGTAAAACGTTACAAGCAGTTTATTGCTGCAAACTTTGATAGGTATAGGACGCACCGTATAGAAGTTAGGGCCATTTGAAGTTTTATCAGTGTTTGATTTGGGACTCAAGGGTAACATTGCTAAGAGCGATATCTTAAATTAACAAGAGGCTCGAGTACTTTATTGTCATAAAATTTCAAGGTTTTATGACGCTCCAGTAAAAAGTTACAAGCATTTGAATGTTGCAAACTTTGATAGGTATAGGACGCACCGTATAGAAGTTAGGGCCAGTCGAAGTTTTATCAGTGTTTGATTTGGGAGTCAAGTGTAGCATAGCTATGAACGATAACTTTAATTGACAAGAGGCACGAGTACTTTATTGTCATAAAATTTCAAGATTTTATGACGCTACAGTAAAAAGTTACAAGTATTTGATTGTTGCAAACTTTGATAGGTGTACGACGCACCGTATAGAAGTTAGGGCCATTTGAAGTTCAATCAGTGTTTTATATTGGAGTCAAGTGTAGCATAGAGCGATAACTTTAATTGACAAGCGGCACGAGAATCATAGAATTTCTAGATTTCATGACGCTCCAGTAAAAAGTTACAAGCATTTGAATGTTGCAAACTTTGATAAGTATAGGACGCACAGTATAGAAGTTAGGGCCATTTGAAGTTTTATCAGCGTTTGTTTTGGTACTCAACGGTAGCATAGCTATGAGCGATAACTTTAATTGACAAGAGGCACGAGTACTTTATTGTCACAAAATTTCAAGGTTTTATGACGCTCGAGGAAAAAGTTACAAGCATTTGAATGTTGCAAACTCTGATAGGTATAACACGCGCCGTATAGAAGTTAGGATTATTTGAAGTTTTATCAGTGATTGATTTGGGACTCAAGGGTAGCATAGCTATGAGCGATAACTTTAATTGACAAGAGCTACGAGTACTTTATTGTCACAAAATTTCAAGATTTTATGACGCTCCAGTAAAAAGTTACAATCATTTGATTGTTGCAAACTTTGATAGGTGTAGGATGCACCGTATAGAAGTTAGGGCCATTCGAAGTTTTATCAGTGTTTGATTTGGGAATCCAGGGAAGCATAGCTATGAGCGATAGCTTGAATTGACAAGAGGCACGAGTACTTTATTGTCACAAAATTTCAAGATTTTATGACGCTCCAGTAAAAAGTTTCAAGCATTTGATTGTTGCAAACTTTGATAGGTATTGGACGAATCGTAGAGAAGCTAGGGCCATTTGAAGTGTTAGCAATGCTTTATTTTGGAGTCAAGGGTAGCATAGCTATGAACGATAACTTTAATTGACAAGAGGTTCGAGTACTTTATTTTCACAAAATTTTAAGATTTTATGACGCCCCAGTAAAACGTTACAAGCAGTTGATTGCTGCAAACTTTGATAGGTATAGGACGCACCGTATAGAAGTTAGGGCCATTTGAAGTTTTATCAGTGTTTGATTTGAGACTCAAGGGTAACATTGCTATGAGCGATAGCTTAAATTAACAAGAGGCTGGAGTACTTTATTGTCACAAAATTTCAAGGTTTTATGACTCTTCAGTAAAAAGTTACAAGCATTTGAATGTTGCAAACTTTGGTAGGTATAGGACGCACAGTATAGAAGTTAGGGCCATATGAAGTTTCATCACTGTTTGTTTTGGGACTCAAGGGTAACATAGCTATGAACGATAACTTTAATTGACAAGAGCCACGAGTACTTCATTGTCACAAAATTTCAAGATTTTATGACGCTCCAGTAAAAAGTTACAAGCATTTGATTGTTGCAAACTTTGATAGGTGTAAGACGCACCGTTTAGAAGCTAGGGCCATTTGCAGTTTTATAAGTGTTTGATTTGGGACTCAAGTGTAGCATTCCAATGACCGATAGCTTAAATTGACAAGAGGCACGTGTACTTCATTGCCACAAAATTGCAAGATTTTATGACGCTCCAGTAAAAAGTTTCAAGCATTTGATTGTTGCCAACTTTGATAGGTATTGGACGCACCGTAGAGAAGTTAGCGCCATTTGAAGTGTTATCTATGTTTTAATTTGGAGTCAAGGGTAGCATAGCTATGAGTGATAACTTTAATGGACAAGAGGCTCCAGTACTTTATTGTCACAAAATTTCAAGATTTTATGACGCTCCAGTAAAAAGTTACAAGCATTTTAATGTTGCAAACTTTGGTAGGTATAGGACGCACCGTATAGAAGTGACTCAAGGGTAGCATAGCTATGACCGATAGCTTAAATTGACAAGAGTTACGAGTACTTCATTGTCACAAAATTTCAAGATTTTATGACGCTCCAGTAAAAAGTTTCAAGCATTTGATTGTTGCAAACTCTGATAGGTGTAGGACGCACCGTATAGAAGCTAGGGCCATTTGCAGTTTTATCAGTGTTTGACTTGGGACTCAAGAGTAGCATAGCAATGAGCGATAACTTTAATTAACAAGAGGCACGAGTAGTTTATTGTCACAAAATGTCAAGATTTTATGACGCTCCAGTGAAAAGTTACAAGCATTTGATTGTTCCAAACTTTGGTATGTATTGGACGCACCGTATAGAAGTTAGGGCCATTTGAAGTTTAATCAGTGTTTTATTTTGGAGCCAAGTGTAGCAAAGCTATGAGCGATAACTTTAATTGACAAGAGGCACGAGTAGTTTATTGTCATAAAATTTCCAGATTTTGTGACACTCCAGTAAAAAGTTACAAGCATTGGATTGTTACAAATTTTGATAGGTGTAGGACGCACCGTCTAGAAGCTAGGGCCATTTGCAGTTTTATCAGTGTTTGATTTGGGACTCAAGGGTAGCATAGCAATGAGCGATAACTTTAATTGACAAGAGGCACGAGTACTTTATTGTCACAAAATTTCAAGATTTTATGAAGCTCCGGTAAAAAGTTAAAAGCATTTGATTGTTGCAAACATTCATAGATGTAGGACGCACCGTAAAGAAGTCAGGGCCATTTGAAGTTTAATCAGTATTTTATTGTGGAGTCAAGTGTAGTATAGCTATAAGCGATAACTTTAATTGACAAGAGGAACGAGTACTTTATTGTCACAAAATTTCAAGATTTTATGACACTCCAGTAAAACGTTACAAGCAGTTGATTGCTGCAAACTTTGATAGGTATAGGACGCGTCGTATAGAATTTAAGGCCATTTGAAGTTTTATCAGTGTTTGATTTGGGACTCCAGGGTAGCATAGCTATGAGCCATAGCTTAAATTGACAAGAGGCACGAGTACTTTATTGTCACAAAATTTCAAGATTTTATGACGCTCCAATAAAAAGTTACAAGCATTTGATTGTTGCAAACTTTGATAGGTATTGGACGCACCATATAGAAGTTAGGGCCATTTGAAATTTAATCAGTGTCTTATTTTGGAGCCAATTGTAGCGTAGCTATGACCGATAGCTTAAATTGACAACAGGCACGAGTACTTTATTGTCATAAAATTTCAAGATTTTATGACGCTCCATTAAAAAGTAACAAGCATTTGATTGTTGCAAACTTTGATAGTTATTGGACGCACCGTAGAGAAGTTAGGGCCATTTAAAGTGTTAGCAATGTTTTATTTTGGAGTCAAGTGTAGCATAGCTATAAGCGATAGCTTAAATGGACAAGAGGCACGAATACTTTATTGTCACAAAATTTCAAGATTTTATGACGCTCCAGTAAAAAGTTATAAGCATTGGATTGTTCCAAACTTTGATAGGTGTAGGACGCACCGTATAGAAGCTAGGGCTATTTGCAGTTTTTTCAGTGTTTGATTTGGGACTCAAGAGTAGCATAGCAATGAGCGATAACTTTAATTGACAAGAGGCACGAGTAGTTTATTGTCACAAAATTTCATGATTTTATGACGCTCCAGTAAAAAGTTGCAAGCATTTGATAGTTCCAAACTTTGATAGGTATTGGACCCACCGTATAAAAGTTAGGGCCATTTGAAGTTTAATCAGTATTTTATTGTGGAGTCAAGTGTAGTATAGCTATAAGCGATAACTTTAATTGACAAGAGGCACGAGTACTTTAATGTCACAAAATTTCAAGATTTTATGACACTCCAGTAAACCGTTACAAACAGTTGATTGCTGCAAACTTTGATAGGTATAGGACGCGCCGTATAGAATTTAAGCGATAACTTTAATTGACAAGAGGAACGAGTACTTTATTGTCACAAAATTTCAAGATTTTATGACACTCCAGTAAAACGTTACAAGCAGTTGATTGCTGCAAACTTTGATAGGTATAGGACGCGTCGTATAGAATTTAAGGCCATTTGAAGTTTTATCAGTGTTTGATTTGGGACTCCAGGGTAGCATAGCTATGAGCCATAGCTTAAACTGACAAGAGGCACGAGTACTTTATTGTCACAAAATTTCAAGATTTTATGACACTCCAGTAAAAAGTTACAAGCATTTGATTGTTCAAACTTTGATAGGTATTGGACGCACCGTAGAGAACTTAGGGCCATTTAAAGTGTTAGCAATGTTTTATTTTGGAGTCAAGTGTAGCATAGCTATAAGCGATAGCTTAAATGGACAAGAGGCACGAATACTTTATTGTCACAAAATTTCAAGATTTTATGACGCTCCAGTAAAAAGTTATAAGCATTGGATTGTTCCAAACTTTGATAGGTGTAGGACGCACCGTATAGAAGCTAGGGCTATTTGCAGTTTTTTCAGTGTTTGATTTCGGACTCAAGAGTAGCATAGCAATGAGCGATAACTTTAATTGACAAGAGGCACGAGTAGTTTATTGTCACAAAATTTCATGATTTTATGACGCTCCAGTAAAAAGTTTCAAGCATTTGATTGTTGCCAACTTTGATAGGTATTGGACGCACCGCAGAGAAGTTAGGGTCATTTGAAGTGTTATCAATGTTTTATTTTGGAGTTAAGGGTAGCATAGCTATGAGCGATAACTTTAATTGACAAGAGGCTCGAGTACTTTATTGTCTCAAAATTGCAAGGTTTTATTTATTAAGCTCCACTAAAAACTTACAAGCATTTGAATGTTGCAAACTTTGGTAGGTATAGGACGCACTGTAAAAAAGTTACTCAAGGGTAGCATAGCTATGAGCGATAACTTTAATTGACAAGAGCCACGAATACTTTATTGTCACAAAATTTCAAGATTTTATGACGCTCAAGTAAAAAGTTACAAGCATTTGATTGTTGCAAACTTTGATAGGTGTAGGACGCACCATATAGAAGCTAGGGCCATTTGCAGTTTTATCAGTGTTTGATTTGGGACTCAAGGGTAGCATGCCTATGACCGGTAGCTTAAATTGACAAGAGACACGAGTACTTTATTGTCACAAAATTTCAAGATTTTATGACGCTCCAGTAAAAAGTTACAAGCATTTGAATGTTGCGAACTTTGATAGGTGCACGACGCACCGTATAGAAGTTAGGACCATTTGAAGTTTAATCAGTGTTTTATTTTGGAGTCAAGTGTAGCATAGCTATGAGCGATAACTTTAATTGACAAGAGCCACGAGTACTTTATTGTCACAAAATTTGAAGATTTTATGACGCTCCAGTAAAAAGTTACCAGCATTTGATAGTTGCAAACTTTGATAGGTGTAGGACGCACCGTTTAGAAGCTAGGGCCATTTGCAGTTTTATCAGTGTTTGATTTGGGACTTAAGGGTAGCATAACTATGACCGATAGCTTAAATTGACAAGTGGCACGAGTACTTTATTGCCACAAAATTTCAAGATTTTATGACGCTCCAGTAAAAAGTTTGAAGCATTTGATTGTTGCCAACTTTGATAGGTATTGGACGCACCGTAGAGAAGTTAGGGCCATTTGAAGTGTTATCATAGTTTTATTTTGGAGTTAAGGGTAGCATAGCTATGAGCGATAACTTTAATTGACAAGAGGCTCGAGTACTTTATTGTCACAAAATTGCAAGGCTTTATTACGCTCCACTAAAAAGTTACAAGCATTTGAATGTTGCAAACTTTGGTAGGTATAGGCAGCACTGTATAGAAGTTACTCAAGGGTAGCATAGCAATGAGCGATAACTTTAATTGACAATAGCCACGAATACTTCATTGTCACAATATTTCAAGATTTTATGACGCTCCAGTAAAAAGTTACAAGCATTTGATTGTTGCAAACTTTGATAGGTGTAGGACGCACCATATAGAAGGGCCATTTGCAGTTTTATCAGTGTTTGATTTGGGACTCAAGGGTAGCATGCCTATGACCGATAGCTTAAATTGACAAGAGGCACGAGTACTTTATTGTCACAAAATTTCTAGATTCTATGACGCTCCAGTAAAAAGTTACAAGCATTTGAATGTTGCAAACTTTGGTAGGTATAGGACGCACCGTATAGAAGTTACTCAAGGGTAGCATAGCTATGCTTGATAGCTTAAATTGACAAGAGGCCCGAGTACTTTATTGTCACAAAATTTCAAGATTTTATGACGCTCCAGTAAAAAGTTACAAGCATTTGATAGTTGCAAACTTTGGTAGGTATAGGACGCACCGTATAGAAGTTACTCGAGGGTAGCTTAGCTATGACCGATAGCTTCAATTGACAAGAGGCACGAGTGTTTTATTGTCAAAAAATTTCAAGTTTTTATGACTCTCCAGTAAAAAGTTTCAAGCAATTGCTTTTTGCAAACTCTGATAGGTATGGGACGCACCGTATAGAAGTTAGGGCCATTTGAAGTTTAATCAGTGTTTTATTTTGGAGTCAAATGTAGCATTGCTATGAACGATAATTTTAATTGACAAGAGCCACGAGTACTTCATTGTCACAAAATTTCAAGATTTTATGACGCTCCAGTAAAAAGTTACCAGCATTTGATAGTTGCAAACTTTGATAGGTGTAGGACGCACCGTTTAGAAGCTAGGGCCATTTGCAGTTTTATCAGTGTTTGATTTGGGACTTAAGGGTAGCATAACTATGACCGATAGCTTAAATTGACAAGTGGCACGAGTACTTTATTGCCACAAAATTTCAAGATTTTATGACGCTCCAGTAAAAAGTTTGAAGCATTTGATTGTTGCCAACTTTGATAGGTATTGGACGCACCGTAGAGAAGTTAGGGCCATTTGAAGTGTTATCAATGTTTTATTTTCGAGTCAAGGGTAGCATAGCTATGAGCGATAACTTTAATTGACAAGAGGCTCGAGTACTTTATTGTCTCAAAATTGCAAGGCTTTATTACGCTCCACTTAAAAGTTACAAGCATTTGAATGTTGCAAACTTTGGTAGGTATAGGCAGCACTGTATAGAAGTTAGTCAAGGGTAGCATAGCTATGAGCGATAACTTTAATTGACAAGAGCCACGAATACTTCATTGTCACAAAATTTCAAGATTGTATGATGCTCCAGTAAAAAGTTACAAGCATTTGATTGTTGCAAACTTTGATAGGTGTAGGACGCACCATATAGAAGCTAGGGCCATTTGCAGTTTTATCAGTGTTTGCTTTGGGACTCAAGGGTAGCATGCCTATGACAGATAGCTTAAATTGACAAGAGGCACGAGTACTTTATTGTCACAAAATTTCTAGATTCTATGACGCTCCAGTAAAAAGTTACAAGCATTTGAATGTTGCAAACTTTGGTAGGTATAGGACGCACCGTATAGAAGTTACTCAAGGGTAGCATAGCTATGCTTGATAGCTTAAATTGACAAGAGGCCCGAGTTCTTTATTGTCACAAAATTTCAAGATTTTATGACGCTCCAGTAAAAAGTTACAAGCATTTGATAGTTGCAAACTTTGGTAGGTATAGGACGCACCGTATAGAAGTTACTCGAGGGTAGCATAGCTATGACCGAAAGCTTCAATTGACAAGAGGCACGAGTATTTTATTGTCAAAAAATTTCAAGTTTTTATGACTCTCCAGTAAAAAGTTTCAAGCAATTGCTTTTTGCAAACTCTGATAGGTATGGGACGCACCGTATAGAAGTTAGGGCCATTTGAATTTTAATCAGTGTTTTACTTTGGAGTCATATGTAGCATTGCTATGAACGTTAACTTTAATTGACAAGAGCCACGAGTACTTCATTGTCACAAAATTTCAAGATTTTATGACGCTCCACTAAAAAGTTACAAGCATTTGATAGTTGCAAACTTTGATAGGTGTAGGACGCACCGTAGAGAAGTTATAGCCATTTGAAGTGTTATCAATGTTTTATTTTGGAGTCAAGGGTAGCATAGCTATGAGCAATAACTTTAATTGACAAGGGGTTCGAGTACTTTATTGTCACAAACTTTCAAGGTTTTATTACGCTCTAGTAAAAAGTTACAAGCATTTGAATGTTGCAAACTTTGGTAGGTATAGGACGCACAGTATAGAAAATAGGGCCATATGAAGTTTGATCAGTGTTTGTTTTGGGACTCAAGGGTAGCATTGCTATGAGCGATAGCTTAAATTGACAAGAGGCACGAATACTTTATTCTCACAAAATTTCTAGATTTTATGACGCTCCAGTAAAAAGTTACAAGCATTTGATTGTTGCAAACTTTGATAGGTATTGGACGCACCGTAGAGAAGTTAGGGTCATTTGAAGTTTAATCAGTGTTTTATTTTGGAGCCAAGTGTAGCATAGCTATGAGCGATAACTTTAATTGACAAGAGGCACGAGTACTTTATTGTCATAAAATTTCAAGATTTTATGACGCTCCAGTAAAAAGTTACAAGCATTTGATTGTTGCGAACTTTGATAGGTGCACGACGCACCGTATAGAAGTTAGGACCATTTGAAGTTTAATCAGTGTTTTATTTTGGAGTCAAGTGTAGCATAGCTATGAGCGATAACTTTAATTGACAAGAGCCACGAGTACTTTATTGTCACAAAATTTGAAGATTTTATGACGCTCCAGTAAAAAGTTACCAGCATTTGATAGTTGCAAACTTTGATAGGTGTAGGACGCACCGTTTAGAAGCTAGGGCCATTTGCAGTTTTATCAGTGTTTGATTTGGGACTTAAGGGTAGCATAACTATGACCGATAGCTTAAATTGACAAGTGGCACGAGTACTTTATTGCCACAAAATTTCAAGATTTTATGACGCTCCAGTAAAAAGTTTGAAGCATTTGATTGTTGCCAACTTTGATAGGTATTGGACGCACCGTAGAGAAGTTAGGGCCATTTGAAGTGTTATCATAGTTTTATTTTGGAGTTAAGGGTAGCATAGCTATGAGCGATAACTTTAATTGACAAGAGGCTCGAGTACTTTATTGTCACAAAATTGCAAGGCTTTATTACGCTCCACTAAAAAGTTACAAGCATTTGAATGTTGCAAACTTTGGTAGGTATAGGCAGCACTGTATAGAAGTTACTCAAGGGTAGCATAGCAATGAGCGATAACTTTAATTGACAATAGCCACGAATACTTCATTGTCACAATATTTCAAGATTTTATGACGCTCCAGTAAAAAGTTACAAGCATTTGATTGTTGCAAACTTTGATAGGTGTAGGACGCACCATATAGAAGGGCCATTTGCAGTTTTATCAGTGTTTGATTTGGGACTCAAGGGTAGCATGCCTATGACCGATAGCTTAAATTGACAAGAGGCACGAGTACTTTATTGTCACAAAATTTCTAGATTCTATGACGCTCCAGTAAAAAGTTACAAGCATTTGAATGTTGCAAACTTTGGTAGGTATAGGACGCACCGTATAGAAGTTACTCAAGGGTAGCATAGCTATGCTTGATAGCTTAAATTGACAAGAGGCCCGAGTACTTTATTGTCACAAAATTTCAAGATTTTATGACGCTCCAGTAAAAAGTTACAAGCATTTGATAGTTGCAAACTTTGGTAGGTATAGGACGCACCGTATAGAAGTTACTCGAGGGTAGCTTAGCTATGACCGATAGCTTCAATTGACAAGAGGCACGAGTGTTTTATTGTCAAAAAATTTCAAGTTTTTATGACTCTCCAGTAAAAAGTTTCAAGCAATTGCTTTTTGCAAACTCTGATAGGTATGGGACGCACCGTATAGAAGTTAGGGCCATTTGAAGTTTAATCAGTGTTTTATTTTGGAGTCAAATGTAGCATTGCTACGAACGATAACTTTAATTGACAAGAGCCACGAGTACTTCATTGTCACAAAATTTCAAGATTTTATGACGCTCCAGTAAAAAGTTACCAGCATTTGATAGTTGCAAACTTTGATAGGTGTAGGACGCACCGTTTAGAAGCTAGGGCCATTTGCAGTTTTATCAGTGTTTGATTTGGGACTTAAGGGTAGCATAACTATGACCGATAGCTTAAATTGACAAGTGGCACGAGTACTTTATTGCCACAAAATTTCAAGATTTTATGACGCTCCAGTAAAAAGTTTGAAGCATTTGATTGTTGCCAACTTTGATAGGTATTGGACGCACCGTAGAGAAGTTAGGGCCATTTGAAGTGTTATCAATGTTTTATTTTCGAGTCAAGGGTAGCATAGCTATGAGCGATAACTTTAATTGACAAGAGGCTCGAGTACTTTATTGTCTCAAAATTGCAAGGCTTTATTACGCTCCACTTAAAAGTTACAAGCATTTGAATGTTGCAAACTTTGGTAGGTATAGGCAGCACTGTATAGAAGTTACTCAAGGGTAGCATAGCTATGAGCGATAACTTTAATTGACAAGAGGCTCGAGTATTTTATTGTCACAGAATTTCAAGGTTTTATTACGCTCCAGTAAAAAGTTACAATCATTTGAATGTTGCAAACTTTGGTAGATATAGGACGCACAGTATAAAAGTTAGGGCCATATGAAGTTTCATCAGTGTTTTTTTTGTGACTCAAGGGTAGCATAGCTATGAGCGATAGCTTAAATTGACAAGAGGCACGAATACTTTATTGTCACAAAATTTCAAGATTTTATGACTCTCCAGTAAAAAGTTACAAGCATTTGATTGTTGCAAACTTTGATAGGTGTACGACACACCGTATAGAAGTTAGGGCCATTTGAAGTTTCATCAGTATTTGTTTTGGAGTCAAGGGTAGCAGAGCTATGAGCGATAACTTTAATTGACAAGAGGCACGAGTATTTTATTGTCACAAAATTTCAAGATTTTATGACTCTCCAGTAAAAAGTTTCAAGCAATTGATTTTTTCAAACTCTGATAGGTATGGGACGCACCGTATAGAAGTTAGGGCCATTTGAAGTTTAATCAGAGTTTTATTTTGGAGTCAAGTGTAGCATAGCTATGAGCGATAACTTTAATTGAGAAGAGCAATGAGTACTTCATTGTCACAAAATTTCAAGATTTTATGATTCTCCAGCAAAAAGTTACAAGCATTTGATTGTTGCAAACTTTGATAGGTGTAGGACGCACCGTTTAGAAGCTAGGGCCATTTGCAGTTATATCAGTGTTTGATTTGGGACTCAAGGGTAGCATACCTTTGACCGATAGCTTAAATTGACAAGAGCACGAGTACTTTATTGTCACAAAGTTTCAAGACTTTATGACGCTCCAGTAAAAAGTTACAAGCATTTGAATGTTGCCAACTTTGGTAGGTATTGGACGCACCGTATAGAAGTTAGGGCCATTTGAAGTTTAATCAGTGTTTTATTTTGGAGCCAAGTGTAGCATAGCTATGAGCGATAACTTTAATTGACAAGAGGCACGAGTAGTTTATTGTCACAAAATTACATGATTTTTTGACGCTCCAGTAAAAAGTTGCAAGCATTTGATAGTTCCAAACTTTGATAGGTATTGGACCCACCGTATAAAAGTTAGGGCCATTTGAAGTTTAATCAGTGTTTTATTTTGGAGCCAAGTGTAGCATAGCTATTAGCGATAGCTTAAATTGACAAGAGGCACGAGTACTTTATTGCCACAAAATTTCAAGATTTTATGACGCTCCAGTAAAAAGTTTCAAGCATTTGATTGTTGCCAACTTTGATAGGTATTGGACGCACCGCAGAGAAGTTAGGGTCATTTGAAGTGTTATCAATGTTTTATTTTGGAGTTAAGGGTAGCATAGCTATGAGCGATAACTTTAATTGGCAAGAGGCTCGAGTACTTTATTGTCTCAAAATTGCAAGGTTTTATTTATTAAGCTCCACTAAAAACTTACAAGCATTTGAATGTTGCAAACTTTGGTAGGTATAGGACGCACTGTAAAGAAGTTACTCAAGGGTAGCATAGCTATGAGCGATAACTTTAATTGACAAGAGCCACGAATACTTTATTGTCACAAAATTTCAAGATATTATGACGCTCAAGTAAAAAGTTACAAGCATTTGATTGTTGCAAACTTTGATAGGTGTAGGACGCACCATATAGAAGCTAGGGCCATTTGCAGTTTTATCAGTGTTTGATTTGGGACTCAAGGGTAGCATGCCTATGACCGGTAGCTTAACTTGACAAGAGACACGAGTACTTTATTGTCACAAAATTTCAAGATTTTATGACGCTCCAGTAAAAAGTTACAAGCATTTGAATGTTGCAAACTTTGGTAGGTATAGGACGCACCGTATAGAAGTTACTCAGGGTTAGCATAGCAATGAGCGATAACTTTAATTGACAAGAGGCACGAGTACTTTATTGTCATAAAATTTCAAGATTTTATGACGCTCCAGTAAAAAGTTACAAGCATTTGATTATTGCGAACTTTGATAGGTGCACGACGCACCGTATAGAAGTTAGGACCATTTGAAGTTTAATCAGTGTTTTATTTTGGAGTCAAGTGTAGCATAGCTATGAGCGATAACTTTAATTGACAAGAGCCACGAGTACTTTATTGTCACAAAATTTGAAGATTTTATGACGCTCCAGTAAAAAGTTACAAGCATTTGATTGTTGCAAACTTTGATAGGTGTAGGACGCACCGTTTAGAAGCTAGGGTCATTTGCAGTTTTATCAGTGTTTGATTTGGGACTCAAGGGTAGCATACCTATGACCGATAGCTTAAATTGACAAGAGGCACGAGTACTTTATTGCCACAAAATTTCAAGATTTTATGACGCTCCTGTAAAAAGTTTCAAGCATTTGATTGTTGCCAACTTTGATAGGTATTGGACGCACCGTAGAGAAGTTAGGGCCATTTGAAGTGTTATCATAGTTTTATTTTGGAGTTAAGGGTAGCATAGCTATGAGCGATAACTTTAATTGACAAGAGGCTCGAGTACTTTATTGTCACAAAATTGCAAGTCTTTATTACGCTCCACTAAAAAGTTACAAGCATTTGAATGTTGCAAACTTTGGTAGGTATAGGCAGCACTGTATAGAAGTTACTCAAGGGTAGCATAGCAATGAGCGATAACTTTAATTGACAAGAGCCACGAATACTTCATTGTCACAATATTTCAAGATTTTATGACGCTCCAGTAAAAAGTTACAAGCATTCGATTGTTGCAAACTTTGATAGGTGTAGGACGCACCATATAGAAGCTAGGGCCATTTGCAGTTTTATCAGTAGGGTAGCATAACTATGACCGATAGCTTAAATTGACAAGAGGCACGAGTACTTTAGTGTCACAAAATTTCAAGATTTTAGGACGCTCCAGTAAAAAGTTACAAGCATTTGAATGTTGCAAACTTTGGTAGGTATAGGACGCACCGTATAGAAGTTACTCAAGGGTAGCATAGCTATGACCGATAGCTTAAATTAACAAGAGGCACGAGTATTTTATTGTCACAAAATTTCAAGATTTTATGACTCTCCAGTAAAAAGTTTCAAGCAATTGCTTTTTGCAAACTCTGATAGGTATGGGACGCACCGTATAGAAGTTAGGGCCATTTGAAGTTTAATCAGTGTTTTATTTTGGAGTCAAATGTAGCATTGCTATGAACGATAACTTTAATTGACAAGAGCCACGAGTACTTCATTGTCACAAAATTTCAAGATTTTATGACGCTCCAGTAAAAAGTTACCAGCATTTGATAGTTGCAAACTTTGATAGGTGTAGGACGCACCGTTTAGAAGCTAGGGCCATTTGCAGTTTTATCAGTGTTTGATTTGGGACTTAAGGGTAGCATAACTATGACCGATAGCTTAAATTGACAAGTGGCACGAGTAGTTTATTGCCACAAAATTTCAAGATTTTATGACGCTCCAGTAAAAAGTTTCAAGCATTTGATGTTGCCAACTTTGATAGGTATTGGACGCACCGTAGAGAAGTTAGGGCCATTTGAAGTGTTATCAATGTTTTATTTTCGAGTCAAGGGTAGCATAGCTATGAGCGATAACTTTAATTGACAAGAGGCTCGAGTACTTTATTGTCTCAAAATTGCAAGGTTTTATTACGCTCCACTAAAAAGTTACAAGCATTTGAATGTAGCAAACTTTGATAGGTATTGGACGTACCGTAGAGAAGTTATAGCCATTTGAAGTGTTATCAATGTTTTATTTTGGAGTCAAGGGTAGCATAGCTATGAGCAATAACTTTAATTGACAAGGGGTTCGAGTACTTTATTGTCACAAACTTTCAAGGTTTTATTACGCTCTAGTAAAAAGTTACAAGCATTTGAATGTTGCAAACTTTGGTAGGTATAGGACGCACAGTATAGAAAATAGGGCCATATGAAGTTTGATCAGTGTTTGTTTTGGGACTCAAGGGTAGCATTGCTATGAGCGATAGCTTAAATTGACAAGAGGCACGAATACTTTATTCTCACAAAATTTCTAGATTTTATGACGCTCCAGTAAAAAGTTACAAGCATTGGATTGTTACAAACTTTGATAGGTGTAGGACGCACCGTATAGAAGCTCGGGCCATTTGCAGTTTTATCAGTGTTTGATTTGGGACTCAAGAGTAGCATAGCAATGAGCGATAACGTTAATTGACAAGAGGCGCGAGTAGTTTATTGTCACAAAATTTCAAGATTTTATGACGCTCCAGTAAAAAGTTACAAGCATTTGATTGTTCCAAACTATGGTAGGTATTAAACGCACCGTATCGAAGTTAGGGCCATTTGAAGTTTAATCAGTGTTTTTTTTTGAGGCAAGTGCAGCATAGCTATGAGCAATAACTTCAATTGACAAGAGGCACGAATACATTATTGTCATAAAATTTCAAGATTTTATGACGCTCCAGTAAAAAGTTACAAGCATTTGATTGTTGCAAACTTTGATAGGTGTACGACGCACCGTATAGAAGTTAGGGCCATTTGAAGTTTCATCAGTATTTGTTTTGGAGTCAAGGGTAGCTGAGCTATGAGCGATAACTTTAATTGACAAGAGGCACGAGTATTTTATTGTCACAAAATGTCAAGATTTTAAGACTCTCCACTAAAAAGTTTCAAGCAATTGATTTTTGCAAACTCTGATAGGTATGGGACGCACCGTATAGAAGTTAGGCCCATTTGAAGTTTAATCAGTGTTTTATTTTGGAGTCAAGTGTAGCATAGCTGTTTATTTAACTTTAATTGACAAGAGCCACGAGTACGTCATTATTACAAAATTTCAAAATTTTATGATGCTCCAGCAAAAAGTTACAAGCATTTGATTGTTGCAAACTTTGATAGGTGTAGGACGCACCGTTTAGAAGCTAGGGCCATTTGCAGTCATATCAGTGTTTGATTTGAGACTCAAGGGTAGCATACCTATGACCGATAGCTTAAATTGACAAGAGGCACGAGTACTTTAGTGTCACAAAATTTCAAGATTTTATGACGCTCCAGTAAAAAGTTACAAGCATTTGAATGTTGCAAACTTTGGTAGGTATAGGACGCACCGTATAGAAGTTACTCAAGGGTAGCATAGCTATGACCGATAGCTTAAATTAACAAGAGGCACGAGTATTTTATTGTCACAAAATTTCAAGATTTTATGACTCTCCAGTAAAAAGTTTCAAGCAATTAATTTTTTCAAACTCTGATAGGTATGGGCTTCACCGTATAGAAGTTAGGGCCATTTGAAGTTTAATCAGTGTTTTATTTTGGAGTTAAGTGTAGCATAGCTAAGAGCGATAACTTTAATTGAGAAGAGCCATGAGTACATCATTGTCACAAAATTTCAAGATTTTATGATGCTCCAGTAAAAAGTTACAAGCATTTGATTGTTGCAAACTTTGATAGGTGTAGGACGCACCGTTTAGAAGCTAGGGCCATTTGCAGTTATATCAGTGTTTGATTTGGGACTCAAGGGTAGCATACCTTTGACCGATAGCTTAAATTGACAAGAGCACGAGTACTTTATTGTCACAAAGTTTCAAGACTTTATGACGCTCCAGTAAAAAGTTACAAGCATTTGAATGTTGCCAACTTTGGTAGGTATTGGACGCACCGTATAGAAGTTAGGGCCATTTGAAGTTTAATCAGTGTTTTATTTTGGAGCCAAGTGTAGCATAGCTATGAGCGATAACTTTAATTGACAAGAGGCACGAGTAGTTTATTGTCATAAAATTTCAAGATTTTATGACGCTCCAGTAAAAAGTTACAAGCATTGGATTGTTACAAACTTTGATAGGCGTAGGACGCACCGTATAGAAGCTAGGGCCATTTGCAGTTTTATCAGTGTTTGAATTGGGACTCAAGGGTAGCATAGCAATGAGCGATAACTTTAATTGACAAGAGGCACGAGTAGTTTATTGTCACAAAATTTCATGATTTTTTGATGCTCCAGTAAAAAGTTGCAAGCATTTGATAGTTCCAAACTTTGATAGGTATTGGACCCACCGTATAAAAGTTAGGGCCATTTGAAGTTTAATCAGTGTTTTATTTTGGAGCCAAGTGTAGCATAGCTATGAGCGATAACTTTAATTGACAAGAGGCACGAGTAGTTTATTGTCATAAAATTTCAAGATTTTATGACGCTCCAGTAAAAAGTTACAAGCATTGGATTGTTACAAACTTTGATAGGCGTAGGACGCACCGTATAGAAGCTAGGGCCATTTGCAGTTTTATCAGTGTTTGAATTGGGACTCAAGGGTAGCATAGCTATTAGCGATAACTTTAATTGACAAGAGGCACATGTACTTTATTGTCATAAAATTTCAAGATTTTATGACGCTCCAGTAAAAAGTTTCAAGCATTTGATTGTTGCCAACTTTGATAGGTATTGGACGCACCGCAGAGAAGTTAGGGTCATTTGAAGTGTTATCAATGTTTTATTTTGGAGTTAAGGGTAGCATAGCTATGAGCGATAACTTTAATTGACAAGAGGCTCGAGTACTTTATTGTCTCAAAAGTGCAAGGATTTATTTATTAAGCTCCACTAAAAACTTACAAGCATTTGAATGTTGCAAACTTTGGTAGGTATAGGACGCACTGTAAAGAAGTTACTCAAGGGTAGCATAGCTATGAGCGATAACTTTAATTGACAAGAGCCACGAATACTTTATTGTCACAAAATTTCAAGATTTTATGACGCTCCAGTAAAAAGTTACAAGCATTTGATTGTTGCAAACTTTGATAGGTGTAGCACGCACCGTTTAGAAGCTAGGGCCATTTGCAGTTTTATCAGTGTTTGATTTGGGACTCAAGGGTAGCATACCTATGGCCGATAGCTTAAATTGACAAGAGGCACGAGTACTTTATTGCCACAAAATTTCAAGATTTTATGACGCTCCAGTAAAAAGTTTCAAAAAATTTGATTGTTGCCAACTTTGATAGGTATTGGAAGCACCAAAGAGAAGTTAGGGCCATTTGAAGTGTTATCAATGTTTTATTTTGGAGTCAAGGGTAGCATAGCTATGAGCGATAACTTTAATTGACAAGAGGCTCGAGTATTTTATTGTCACAGAATTTCAAGGTTTTATTACGCTCCAGTAAAAAGTAACAATCATTTGAATGTTGCAAACTTTGGTAGATATAGGACGCACAGTATAAAAGTTAGGGCCATATGAAGTTTCATCAGTGTTTTTTTTGTGACTCAAGGGTAGCATAGCTATGAGCGATAGCTTAAATTGACAAGAGGCACGAATACTTTATTGTCACAAAATTTCAAGATTTTATGACTCTCCAGTAAAAAGTTACAAGCATTTGATTGTTGCAAACTTTGATAGGTGTACGACACACCGTATAGAAGTTAGGGCCATTTGAAGTTTCATCAGTATTTGTTTTGGAGTCAAGGGTAGCAGAGCTATGAGCGATAACTTTAATTGACAAGAGGCACGAGTATTTTATTGTCACAAAATGTCAAGACTTTAAGACTCTCCAGTAAAAAGTTTCAAGCAATTGATTTTTGCAAACTCTGATAGGTATGGGACGCACCGTATAGAAGTTAGGGCCATTTGAAGTTTAATCAGTGTTTTATTTTGGAGTCAAGTGTAGCATAGCTATGAGCGATAACTTTAATTGAGAAGAGCAATGAGTACTTCATTGTCACAAAATTTCAAGATTTTATGATTCTCCAGCAAAAAGTTACAAGCATTTGATTGTTGCAAACTTTGATAGGTGTAGGACGCACCGTTTAGAAGCTAGGGCCATTTGCAGTTATATCAGTGTTTGATTTGGGACTCAAGGGTAGCATACCTTTGAACGATAGCTTAAATTGACAAGAGCACGAGTACTTTATTGTCACAAAGTTTCAAGACTTTATGACGCTCCAGTAAAAAGTTACAAGCATTTGAATGTTGCCAACTTTGGTAGGTATTGGACGCACCGTATAGAAGTTAGGGCCATTTGAAGTTTAATCAGTGTTTTATTTTGGAGCCAAGTGTAGCATAGCTATGAGCGATAACTTTAATTGACAAGAGGCACGAGTAGTTTATTGTCACAAAATTACATGATTTTTTGACGCTCCAGTAAAAAGTTGCAAGCATTTGATAGTTCCAAACTTTGATAGGTATTGGACCCACCGTATAAAAGTTAGGGCCATTTGAAGTTTAATCAGTGTTTTATTTTGGAGCCAAGTGTAGCATAGCTATTAGCGATAACTTTAATTGACAAGAGGCACATGTACTTTATTGTCATAAAATTTCAAGATTTTATGACGCTCCAGTAAAAAGTTTCAAGCATTTGATTGTTGCCAACTTTGATAGGTATTGGACGCACCGCAGAGAAGTTAGGGCTATTTGAAGTGTTATCATAGTTTTATTTTGGAGTTAAGGGTAGCATAGCTATGAGCGATAACTTTAATTGACAAGAGGCTCGAGTACTTTATTGTCACAAAATTGCAAGTCTTTATTACGCTCCACTAAAAAGTTACAAGCATTTGAATGTTGCAAACTTTGGTAGGTATAGGCAGCACTGTATAGAAGTTACTCAAGGGTAGCATAGCAATGAGCGATAACTTTAATTGACAAGAGCCACGAATACTTCATTGTCACAATATTTCAAGATTTTATGACGCTCCAGTAAAAAGTTACAAGCATTCGATTGTTGCAAACTTTGATAGGTGTAGGACGCACCATATAGAAGCTAGGGCCATTTGCAGTTTTATCAGTGTTTGATTTGGGACTCAAGGGTAGCATGCCTATGACCGATAGCTTAAATTGACAAGAGGCACGAGTACTTTATTGTCACAAAATTTCTAGATTCTATGACGCTCCAGTAAAAAGTTACAAGCATTTGAATGTTGCAAACTTTGGTAGGTATAGGACGCACCGTATAGAAGTTACTCAAGGGTAGCATAGCTATGCTTGATAGCTTAAATTGACAAGAGGCCCGAGTACTTTATTGTCACAAAATTTCATGATTTTTTGACGCTCCAGTAAAAAGTTGCAAGCATTTGATAGTTCCAAACTTTGATAGGTATTGGACGCACCGTATAGAAGTTACTCGAGGGTAGCATAGCTATGACCGATAGCTTCAATTGACAAGAGGCACGAGTATTTTATTGTCAAAAAATTTCAAGTTTTTATGACTCTCCAGTAAAAAGTTTCAAGCAATTGCTTTTTGCAAACTCTGATAGGTATGGGACGCACCGTATAGAAGTTAGGGCCATTTGAAGTTTAATCAGTGTTTTATTTTGGAGTCAAATGTAGCATTGCAATGAACGATAACTTTAATTGACAAGAGCCACGAGTACTTCATTGTCACAAAATTTCAAGATTTTATGACGCTCCAGTAAAAAGTTACCAGCATTTGATAGTTGCAAACTTTGATAGGTGTAGGACGCACCGTTTAGAAGCTAGGGCCATTTGCAGTTTTATCAGTGTTTGATTTGGGACTTAAGGGTAGCATAACTATGACCGATAGCTTAAATTGACAAGTGGCACGAGTACTTTATTGCCACAAAATTTCAAGATTTTATGACGCTCCAGTAAAAAGTTTCAAGCATTTGATTGTTGCCAACTTTGATAGGTATTGGACGCACCGTAGAGAAGTTAGGGCCATTTGAAGTGTTATCAATGTTTTATTTTCGAGTCAAGGGTAGCATAGCTATGAGAGATAACTTTAATTGACAAGAGGCTCGAGTACTTTATTGTCTCAAAATTGCAAGGTTTTATTACGCTCCACTAAAAAGTTACAAGCATTTGAATGTAGCAAACTTTGATAGGTATTGGACGCACCGTAGAGAAGTTATAGCCATTTGAAGTGTTATCAATGTTTTATTTTGGAGTCAAGGGTAGCATAGCTATGAGCAATAACTTTAATTGACAAGGGGTTCGAGTAATTTATTGTCACAAACTTTCAAGGTTTTATTACGCTCTAGTAAAAAGTTACAAGCATTTGAATGTTGCAAACTTTGGTAGGTATAGGACGCACAGTATAGAAAATAGGGCCATATGAAGTTTGATCAGTGTTTGTTTTGGGACTCAAGGGTAGCATTGCTATGAGCGATAGCTTAAATTGACAAGAGGCACGAATACTTTATTCTCACAAAATTTCTAGATTTTATGACGCTCCAGTAAAAAGTTACAAGCATTGGATTGTTACAAACTTTGATAGGTCGCACCGTATAGAAGCTCGGGCCATTTGCAGTTTTATCAGTGTTTGATTTGGGACTCAAGAGTAGCATAGCAATGAGCGATAACGTTAATTGACAAGAGGCACGAGTAGTTTATTGTCACAAAATTTCAAGATTTTATGACGCTCCAGTAAAAAGTTACAAGCATTTGATTGTTCCAAACTATGGTAGGTATTAAACGCACCGTATCGAAGTTAGGGCCATTTGAAGTTTAATCAGTGTTTTTTTTTGAGGCAAGTGCAGCATAGCTATGAGCAATAACTTCAATTGACAAGAGGCACGAATACATTATTGTCATAAAATTTCAAGATTTTATGACGCTCCAGTAAAAAGTTACAAGCATTTGATTGTTGCAAACTTTGATAGGTGTACGACGCACCCTATAGAAGTTAGGGCCATTTGAAGTTTCATCAGTATTTGTTTTGGAGTCAAGGGTAGCTGAGCTATGAGCGATAACTTTAATTGACAAGAGGCACGAGTATTTTATTGTCACAAAATGTCAAGATTTTAAGACTCTCCACTAAAAAGTTCCAAGCAATTGATTTTTGCAAACTCTGATAGGTATGGGACGCACCGTATAGAAGTTAGGCCCATTTGAAGTTTAATCAGTGTTTTATTTTGGAGTCAAGTGTAGCATAGCTATTTATTTAACTTTAATTGACAAGAGCCACGAGTACGTCATTATTACAAAATTTCAAAATTTTATGATGCTCCAGCAAAAAGTTACAAGCATTTGATTGTTGCAAACTTTGATAGGTGTAGGACGCACCGTTTAGAAGCTAGGGCCATTTGCAGTCATATCAGTGTTTGGTTTGGGACTCAAGGGTAGCATACCTATGACCGATAGCTTAAATTGACAAGAGGCACGAGTACTTTAGTGTCACAAAATTTCAAGATTTTATGACGCTCCAGTAAAAAGTTACAAGCATTTGAATGTTGCAAACTTTGGTAGGTATAGGACGCACCGTATAGAAGTTACTCAAGGGTAGCATAGCTATGACCGATAGCTTAAATTAACAAGAGGCACGAGTATTTTATTGTCACAAAATTTCAAGATTTTATGACTCTCCAGCAAAAAGTTTCAAGCAATTGATTTTTTCAAACTCTGATAGGTATGGGCTTCACCGTATAGAAGTTAGGGCCATTTGAAGTTTAATCAGTGTTTTATTTTGGAGTTAAGTGTAGCATAGCTAAGAGCGATAACTTTAATTGACAAGAGCCACGAGTACTTCATTGTCACAAAATTTCAAGATTTTATGATGCTCCAGTAAAAAGTTACAAGCATTTGATTGTTGCAAACTTTGATAGGTGTAGGACGCACCGTTTAGAAGCTAGGGCCATTTGCAGTTTTATCAGTGTTTGATTTGGGACTCAAGGGTAGCATACCTATGACCGATAGCTTAAATTGACAAGAGGCACGAGTACTTTATTGCCACAAAATTTCAAGATTTTATGACGCTCCAGTAAAAAGTTTCAAAAAATTTGATTGTTGCCAACTTTGATAGGTATTGGAAGCACCATAGAGAAGTTAGGGCCATTTGAAGTGTTATCAATGTTTTATTTTGGAGTCAAGGGTAGCATAGCTATGAGCGATAACTTTAATTGACAAGAGGCTCGAGTATTTTATTGTCACAAAATTTCAAGTTTTTATTACGCTCCAGTAAAAAGTTACAATCATTTGAATGTTGCAAACTTTGGTAGATATAGGACGCACAGTATAAAAGTTAGGGCCATATGAAGTTTCATCAGTGTTTTTTTTTGGGACTCAAGGGTAGCATAGCTATGAGCGATAGCTTAAATTGACAAGAGGCACGAATACTTTATTGTCACAAAATTTCTAGATTTTATGACGCTCCAGAAAAAAGTTACAAGCATTGGATTGTTACAAACTTTGATAGGTGTAGGACGCACCGTATAGAAGCTCGGGCCATTTGCAGTTTTATCAGTGTTTGATTTGGGACTCAAGAGTAGCATAGCAATGAGCGATAACGTTAATTGACAAGAGGCACGAGTAGTTTATTGTCACAAAATTTCAAGATTTTATGACGCTCCAGTAAAAAGTTACAAGCATTTGATTGTTCCAAACTATGGTAGGTATTGGACGCACCGTATCGAAGTTAGGGCCATTTGAAGTTTAATCAGTGTTTTTTTTTTTAGACAAATGCAGCATAGCTATGAGCGATAACTTCAATTGACAAGAGGCACGAATACATTATTGTCATAAAATTTCAAGATTTTATGACGCTCCAGTAAAAAGTTACAAGCATTTGATTGTTGCAAACTTTGATAGGTGTAGGACGCACCGTTTAGAAGCTAGGGCCATTTGCAGTTTTATCAGTGTTTGATTTGGGACTCAAGGGTAGCATACCTATGACCGATAGCTTAAATTGACAAGAGGCACGAGTACTTTATTGCCACAAAATTTCAAGATTTTATGACGCTCCAGTAAAAAGTTTCAAAAAATTTGATTGTTGCCAACTTTGATAGGTATTGGAAGCACCATAGAGAAGTTAGGGCCATTTGAAGTGTTATCAATGTTTTATTTTGGAGTCAAGGGTAGCATAGCTATGAGCGATAACTTTAATTGACAAGAGGCTCGAGTATTTTATTGTCACAAAATTTCAAGGTTTTATTACGCTCCAGTAAAAAGATACAATCATTTGAATGTTGCAAACTTTGGTAGATATAGGACGCACAGTATAAAAGTTAGGGCCATATGAAGTTTCATCAGTGTTTTTTTTGGGACTCTAGGGTAGCATAGCTATGAGCGATAGCTTAAATTGACAAGAGGCACGAATACTTTATTGTCACAAAATTTCAAGATTTTATGACTCTCCAGTAAAAAGTTACAAGCATTTGATTGTTGCAAACTTTGATAGGTGTACGACACACCGTATAGAAGTTAGGGCCATTTGAAGTTTCATCAGTATTTGTTTTGGAGTCAAGGGTAGCAGAGCTATGAGCGATAACTTTAATTGACAAGAGGCACGAGTATTTTATTCTCACAAAATGTCAAGACTTTAAGACTCTCCAGTAAAAAGTTTCAAGCAATTGATTTTTGCAAACTCTGATAGGTATGGGACGCACCGTATAGAAGTTAGGGCCATTTGAAGTTTAATCAGTGTTTTATTTTGGAGTCAAGTGTAGCATAGCTATGAGCGATAAGTTTAATTGAGAAGAGCCATGAGTTCATTGTCACAAAATTTCAAGATTTTATGATGCTCTAGCAAAAAGTTACAAGCATTTGATTGTTGCAAACTTTGATAGGTGTAGGACGCACCGTTTAGAAGCTAGGACCATTTGCAGTTATATCAGTGTTTGATTTGGGACTCAAGGGTAGCATACCTTTGACCGATAGCTTAAATTGACAAGAGCACGAGTACTTTATTGTCACAAAGTTTCAAGACTTTATGACGCTCCAGTAAAAAGTTACAAGCATTTGAATGTTGCAAACTTTGGTAGGTATTGGACGCACCGTATAGAAGTTAGGGCCATTTGAAGTTTAATCAGTGTTTTATTTTGGAGCCAAGTGTAGCATAGCTATGAGCGATAACTTTAATTGACAAGAGGCACGAGTAGTTTATTGTCATAAAATTTCAAGATTTTATGACGCTCCAGTAAAAAGTTACAAGCATTGGATTGTTACAAACTTTGATAGGTGTAGGACGCACCGTACAGAAGCTAGGGCCATTTGCAGTTTTATCAGTGTTTGATTTGGGACTCAAGGGTAGCATAGCAATGAGCGATAACTTTAATTGACAAGAGGCACGAGTACTTTATTGTCACAAAATTTCAAGATTTTATGACGCTCCAGTAAAACGTTACAAGCAGTTGATTGCTGCAAACTTTGATAGGTATAGAATTTAAGGCCATTTGAAGTTTTATCAGTGTTTGATTTGGGACTCCAGGGTAGCATAGCTATGCGCCATAGCTTAAATTGACAAGAGGCACGAGTACTTTATTGTCAGAAAATTTCAAGATTTTATGACGCTCCAGTAAAAAGTTACAAGCATTTGATTGTTGCAAACTTTGATAGGTGTAGGACGCACCGTTTAGAAGCTAGGGCCATTTGCAGTTTTATCAGTGTTTGATTTGGGACTCAAGGGTAGCATACCTATGACCGATAGCTTAAATTGACAAGAGGCACGAGTACTTTATTGCCACAAAATTTCAAGATTTTATGACGCTCCAGTAAAAAGTTTCAAAAAATTTGATTGTTGCCAACTTTGATAGGTATTGGAAGCACCATAGAGAAGTTAGGGCCATTTGAAGTGTTATCAATGTTTTATTTTGGAGTCAAGGGTAGCATAGCTATGAGCGATAACTTTAATTGACAAGAGGCTCGAGTATTTTATTGTCACAAAATTTCAAGGTTTTATTACGCTCCAGTAAAAAGATACAATCATTTGAATGTTGCAAACTTTGGTAGATATAGGACGCACAGTATAAAAGTTAGGGCCATATGAAGTTTCATCAGTGTTTTTTTTGGGACTCTAGGGTAGCATAGCTATGAGCGATAGCTTAAATTGACAAGAGGCACGAATACTTTATTGTCACAAAATTTCAAGATTTTATGACTCTCCAGTAAAAAGTTACAAGCATTTGATTGTTGCAAACTTTGATAGGTGTACGACACACCGTATAGAAGTTAGGGCCATTTGAAGTTTCATCAGTATTTGTTTTGGAGTCAAGGGTAGCAGAGCTATGAGCGATAACTTTAATTGACAAGAGGCACGAGTATTTTATTCTCACAAAATGTCAAGACTTTAAGACTCTCCAGTAAAAAGTTTCAAGCAATTAATTTTTGCAAACTCTGATAGGTATGGGACGCACCGTATAGAAGTTAGGGCCATTTGAAGTTTAATCAGTGTTTTATTTTGGAGTCAAGTGTAGCATAGCTATGAGCGATAAGTTTAATTGAGAAGAGCCATGAGTTCATTGTCACAAAATTTCAAGATTTTATGATGCTCTAGCAAAAAGTTACAAGCATTTGATTGTTGCAAACTTTGATAGGTGTAGGACGCACCGTTTAGAAGCTAGGACCATTTGCAGTTATATCAGTGTTTGATTTGGGACTCAAGGGTAGCATACCTTTGACCGATAGCTTAAATTGACAAGAGCACGAGTACTTTATTGTCACAAAGTTTCAAGACTTTATGACGCTCCAGTAAAAAGTTACAAGCATTTGAATGTTGCAAACTTTGGTAGGTATTGGACGCACCGTATAGAAGTTAGGGCCATTTGAAGTTTAATCAGTGTTTTATTTTGGAGCCAAGTGTAGCATAGCTATGAGCGATAACTTTAATTGACAAGAGGCACGAGTAGTTTATTGTCATAAAATTTCAAGATTTTATGACGCTCCAGTAAAAAGTTACAAGCATTGGATTGTTACAAACTTTGATAGGTGTAGGACGCACCGTACAGAAGCTAGGGCCATTTGCAGTTTTATCAGTGTTTGATTTGGGACTCAAGGGTAGCATAGCAATGAGCGATAACTTTAATTGACAAGAGGCACGAGTACTTTATTGTCACAAAATTTCAAGATTTTATGACGCTCCAGTAAAACGTTACAAGCAGTTGATTGCTGCAAACTTTGATAGGTATAGAATTTAAGGCCATTTGAAGTTTTATCAGTGTTTGATTTGGGACTCCAGGGTAGCATAGCTATGCGCCATAGCTTAAATTGACAAGAGGCACGAGTACTTTATTGTCAGAAAATTTCAAGATTTTATGACGCTCCAGTAAAAAGTTACAAGCATTTGATTGTTGCAAACTTTGATAGGTATTGGACGCACCATATAGAAGTTAGGGCCATTTGAAATTTAATCAGTGTCTTATTTTGGAGCCAATTGTAGCGTAGCTATGACCGATAGCTTAAATTGACAAGAGGCACGAGTACTTTATTGTCATAAAATTTCAAGATTTTATGACGCTCCATTAAAAAGTAACAAGCATTTGATTGTTGCAAACTTTGATAGGTATTGGACGCACCGTAGAGAAGTTAGGGCAATTTAAAGTGTTAGCAATGTTTTATTTTGGAGTCAAGTGTAGCATAGCTATAAGCGATAGCTTAAATTGACAAGAGGCACGAATTCTTTATTGTCACAAAATTTCAAGATTTTATGACGCTCCAGTAAAAAGTTATAAGCATTGGATTGTTACAAACTTTGATAGGTGTAGGAAGCACCGTATAGAAGCTAGGGCTATTTGCAGTTTTTTCAGTGTTTGATTTGGGACTCAAGAGTAGCATAGCAATGAGCGATAACTTTAATTGACAAGAGGCAAGAGTAGTTTATTGTCACAAAATTTCATGATTTTTTGACGCTCCAGTAAAAAGTTGCAAGCATTTGATAGTTCCAAACTTTGATAGGTATTGGACCCACCGTATAAAAGTTAGGGCCATTTGAAGTTTAATCAGTGTTTTATTTTGGAGCCAAGTGCAGCATAGCTATTAGCGATAACTTTAATTGACAAGAGGCACATGTATTTTATTGTCATAAAATTTCAAGATTTTATGACGCTCCAGTAAAAAGTTTCAAGCATTTGATTGTTGCCAACTTTGATAGGTATTCGACGCACCGTATCGAAGTTAGGGCCATTTGAAGTTTAATCAGTGTTTTTTTTTAGACAAGTGCAGCATAGCTATGAGCGATAACTTCAATTGACAAGAGGCACGAATACATTATTGTCATAAAATTTCAAGATTTTATGACGCTCCAGTAAAAAGTTACAAGCATTTGATTGTTGCAAACTTTGATAGGTGTACGACGCACCGTATAGAAGTTAGGGCCATTTGAAGTTTCATCAGTATTTGTTTTGGAGTCAAGGGTAGCTGAGCTATGAGCGATAACTTTAATTGACAAGAGGCACGAGTATTTTATTGTCACAAAATGTCAAGATTTTAAGACTCTCCAGTAAAAAGTTTCAGACATTTGCATAGCTTTTAGATTTTTGCAAACTCTGATAGGTATGGGACGCACCGTATAGAAGTTAGGCCCATTTGAAGTTTAATCAGTGTTTTATTTTGGAGTCAAGTGTAGCATAGCTATTTATTTAACTTTAATTGACAAGAGCCACGAGTACTTCATTGTTACAAAATTTCAAGATTTTATGATGCTCCAGCAAAAAGTTACAAGCATTTGATTGTTGCAAACTTTGATAGGTGTAGGACGCACCGTTTAGAAGCTAGGGCCATTTGCAGTTATATCAGTGTTTGATTTGGGACTCAAGGGTAGCATACCTATGACCGATGGCTTAAATTGACAAGAGGCACGAGTACTTTAGTGTCACAAAATTTCAAGATTTTATGACGCTCCAGTAAAAAGTTACAAGCATTTGAATGTTGCAAACTTTGGTAGGTATAGGACGCACCGTATAGAAGTTACTCAAGGGTAGCATAGCTATGACCGATAGCTTAAATTGACAAGAGGCACGAGTATTTTATTGTCACAAAATTTCAAGATTTTATGACTCTCCAGTAAAAAGTTTCAAGCAATTGATTTTTTCAAACTCTGATAGGTATGGGCTTCACCGTATAGAAGTTAGGGCCATTTGAAGTTTAATCAGTGTTTTTTTTTGGAGACAAGTGCAGCATAGCTATGAGCGATAACTTTAATTGACAAGAGGCACGAATACATTATTGTCATAAAATTTCAAGATTTTATGACGCTCCAGTAAAAATTTACAAGCATTTGATGGTTGCAAACTTTGATAGGTGTACGACGCACCGTATAGAAGTTAGGGCCATTTGAAGTTTCATCAGTATTTCTTTTGGAGTCAAGGGTAGCTGAGCAATGAGCGATAACTTTAATTGACAAGAGGCACGAGTATTTTATTGTCACAAAATGTCAAGATTTTAAGACTCTCCAGTAAAAAGTTTCAAGCAATTGATTTTTGCAAACTCTGATAGGTATGGGACGCACCGTATAGAAGTTAGGCCCATTTGAAATTTAATAAGTGTTTTATTTTGGTGTCAAGCGTAGCATAGCTATGAGCGATAACTTTAATTGACAAGAGGCTCGAGTATTTTATTGTCACAAAATTTCAAGGTTTTATTACGCTCCAGTAAAAAGTTACAATCATTTGAATTTGCAAACTTTGGTAGATATAGGACGCACAGTATAAAAGTTAGGGCCATATAAAGTTTCATCAGTGTTTTTTTTGGGACTCAAGGGTAGCATAGCTATGAGCGATAGCTTAAATTGACAAGAGGCACGAATACTTTATTGTCACAAAATTTCAAGATTTTATGACTCTCCAGTAAAAAGTTACAAGCATTTGATTGTTGCAAACTTTGATAGGTGTACGACACACCGTATAGAAGTTAGGGCCATTTGATGTTTCATCAGTATTTGTTTTGGAGTCAAGGGTAGCAGAGCTATGAGCGATAACTTTAATTGACAAGAGGCACGAGTATTTTATTGTCACAAAATGTCAAGACTTTAAGACTCTCCAGTAAAAAGTTTCAAGCAATTGATTTTTGCAAACTCTGATAGGTATGGGACGCACCGTATAGAAGTTAGGGCCATTTGAAGTTTAATCAGTGTTTTATTTTGGAGTCAAGTGTAGCATAGCTATGGGCGATAACTTTAATTGAGAAGAGCCATGAGTACTTCATTGTCACAAAATTTCAAGATTTTATGATGCTCCAGCAAAAAGTTACAAGCATTTGATTGTTGCACACTTTGATAGGTGTAGGACGCACCGTTTAGAAGCTAGGGCCATTTGCAGTTATATCAGTGTTTGATTTGGGACTCAAGGGTAGCATACCTTTGACCGATAGCTTAAATTGACAAGAGCACGAGTACTTTATTGTCACAAAATTTCAAGAATTTATGACGCTCCAGTAAAAAGTTACAAGCATTTGAATGTTGCAAACTTTGGTAGGTATAGGACGCACCGTATAGAAGTTACTCAAGGGTAGCATAGCTATGACCGATAGCTTAAATTGACAACAGGCACGAGTATTTTATTGTCACAAAATTTCAAGATTTTATGACTCTCCAGTAAAAAGTTTCAGACATTTGCATAGCTATGAGCGATAATTTTAATTGACAAGAGGCTCGATTACTTTATTGTCACATAATTTCAAGGTTTTATTACGCTCCAGTAAAAAGTTACAAGCATTTGAATGTTGCAAACTTTGGTAGATATAGGACGCACAGTACAGAAGTTAGGGCCATATGAAGTTTCATCAGTGTTTTTTTGGGACTCAAGGGTAGCATAGCTATGGGCGATAGCTTAAATTGACAAGACGCACGAATACTTTATTGTCACAAAATTTCAAGATTTTATAACGCTCCAGTAAAAAGTTTCAAACATTTGATTGTTGCCAACTTTGATAGGTGTACGACGCACCGTATACAAGTTAGGGCCATTTGAAGTTTCATCAGTATTTGTTTTGGAGTCAAGGGTAGCATAGCTATGAGCGATAACTTTAATTGACAAGATGCTCGAGTACTTTATTGTCACAAAATTTCAAGGTTTTATTACGCTCCAGTAAAAAGTTACAAGCATTTGAATGTTGCAAACTTTGGTAGATATAGGACGCACAGTATAGAAGTTAGGGCCATATGAAGTTTCATCAGTGCTTTTTTTTTGGGACTCAAGGGTAGCATAGCTATGAACGATAGCTTAAATTGACATGAGGCACGAATACTTTATTGTCACAAAATTTCAAGATTTTATGACGCTCCAGTAAAAAGTTAAAAGCATTGGATTGTTACAAACTTTGATAGGTGTAGGACGCACCGTAGAGAAGTTAGGGCCATTTGAAGTGTTATCAATGTTTTATTTTGGAGTCAAGGGTAGCATAGCTATGAGCGATAACTTTTATTGACAAGAGGCTCGAGTACTTTATTGTCACAAAATTTCAAGCTTTTATTACGCTCCAGTCAAAATTTACAAGCATTTGAATGTTGCAAACTTTGGTAGGTATAGGACGCACCGCAGAGAAGTTAGGGCCATTTGAAGTGTTATCAATGTTTTATTTTGGAGTCAAGGGTAGCATAGCTATGAGCGATAACTTTTATTGACAAGAGGCTCGAGTACTTTATTGTCACAAAATTTCAAGATTTTATGACGCTCCAGTAAAAAGTTTCAAACATTTGATTGTTGCCAACTTTCATAGGTGTACGACGCACCGTATACAAGTTAGGGCCATTTTAAGTTTCATCAGTATTTGTTTTGGAGTCAAGGGTAGCAGAGCTATGAGCGATAGCTTTAATTGACAAGAGGCCCGAGTATTTGATTGTCACAACATTTCAAGATGTTCTGACTCTCCAGTAAAAAGTTTCAAGCAATTGATTGCTGTAAACTTTGATAGGTGTAGGACGCACCGTTTAGAAGCTAGGGCCATTTGCAGTTATATCAGTGTTTGATTTGGGACTTAAGGGTAGCATATCTATGACCGATAGCTTAAATTGACAAGAGGCACGAGTACTTTATTGTCACAAAATTTCAAGATTTTATGACGCTCCAGTAAAAAGTTACAAGCATTTGAATGTTGCAAACTTTGGTAGGTATAGGACGCACCGTATAGAAGTTACTCAAGGGTTGCATAGCTATGACCGATAGCTTAAATTGACAAGAGGCACGAGTATTTTATTGTCACAACATTTCAAGATTTTATGACTCTCCAGTAAAAAGTTTCAAGCAATTGATTTTTTCAAACGCTGATAGGTATGGGCTTCACCGTATAGAAGTTAGGGCCATTTTAAGTTTAATCAGTGTTTTATTTTGGAGTTAAGTGTAGCATAGCTAAGAGCGATAACTTTAATTGACAAGAGGCTCGAGTACTTTCTTGTCACAAAATTTCAAGGTTTTATTTCGCTCCAATAAAAAGTTACAAGCATTTGATTGTTGCCAATTTTGATAGGTATTGGAAGCACCATAGAGAAGTTAGGGCCATTTGAAGTGTTATCAATGTTTTTTTTTGAGTCAAGGGTAGCATAGCTATGAGCGATAACTTTAATTGACAAGAGGCTCGAGTACTTTCTTGTCACAAAATTTCAAGGTTTTATTACGCTCCAGTAAAAAGTTACAAGCATTTGAATGTTGCAAACTTTGGTAGATATAGGACGCACAGTATAGAAGTTAGGGCCATATGAAGTTTCATCAGTGTTTTTTTTTTGACTCAAGGGTAGCATAGCTATGAGCGAAAGCTTAATTTGACAAGAGGCACGAATAATTTATTGTCACAAAATTTCAAGATTTTATGACGCTCCAGTAAAAAGTTAAAAGCATTGGATTGTTACAAACTTTGATAGGTATTGGACGCACCGTAGAGAATTTAGGGCCATTTGAAGTGTTATCAATGTTTTATTTTGGAGTCAAGGGTAGCATAGCTATGAGAGATAACTTTAATTGACAAGAGGCTCGAGTACTTTATTGTCACAAAATTTCAAGGTTTTATTAGGCTCCAGTAAAAAGTTACAAGCATTTGAATGTTGCAAACTTTGGTAGGTATAGGACGCACCGTATTGAAGTTAGGGCCATATGAAGTTTTATCAATGTTTGATTTGGGACTCAAGGGTAGCATAGCTATGACCGATAGCTTAAATTGACAAGAAGCACGAGTACTTTATTGTCACAAAATTTCAAAATTTTATGACGCTCCAGTAAAAAGTTACAACATTTGAATGTTGCAAACTCTGATAGGTATAGGACGCACCGTATAGAAGTTAGGGCTATATGAAGTTTTATCAGTGATTGATTTGGGACTCAAGGGTAGCATAGCCATGAGCGATAACTTTAATTGACAAGAGCCACGAGTACTTTATTGTCACAAAATTGCAAGATTTTATGACGCTCCTGTAAAAAGGTACAAGCATTTGATTGTTGCAAACTTAAGTAGGTATAGGACGAGCAGTATAGAAGTTAGGGCAATTTGAAGGTTTAGCAGTGTTTGTTTTGGGACTCAAGGGTAGCATAGCTATGAGCGATAACTTTATTTGACAAGAGGCACGAGTAATTTAATGCCACAAAATTTCAAGATTTTATGACGCTCCCGTAAAAAGTTTCAAGCATTTGATTTTTGCAAACTCTGATAGGTATGGGACGCACCGTATAGAAGTTAGGGCCATTTGAAGTTTAATCAGTGTTTTAATTTGGAGTCAAGTGTAGCATAGCTATGAGCGATAACTTTAATTGACAAGAGCCACGAGTACTTCATTGTCAAAAAATTTCAAGATTTTATGATGCTCCAGCAAAAAGTTACAAGCATTTGATTGCTGCAAACTTTGATAGGTGTAGGACGCACCGTTTAGAAGCTAGGGCCATTTGCAGTTATATCAGTGTTTGATTTGGGACTCAAGGGTAGCATACCTATGACCGATAGCTTAAATTGACAAGAGGCACGAGTATTTTATTGTCACAAAATTTCAAGATTTTATGACTCTCCAGTAAAAAGTTTCAAGCAATTGATTTTTTCAAACGCTGATAGGTATGAGCTTCACCGTATAGAAGTTAGGGCCATTTGCAGTTTAATCAGTGTTTTATTTTGGAGTTAAGTGTAGCATAGCTAAGAGCGATAACTTTAATTGACAAGAGGCTCGAGTACTTCCTTGTCACAAAATTTCAAGGTTTTATTACGCTCCAGTAAAAAGTTACAAGCATTTGATTGTTGCCAACTTTGATAGGTATTGGAAGCACCATAGAGAAGTTAGGTCCATTTGAAGTGTTATCAATGTTTTATTTTGGAGTCAAGGGTAGCATAGCTATGAGCGATAACTTTAATTGACAAGAGGCTCGAGAACTTTCTTGTCACAAAATTTCAAGGTTTTATTACGCTCCAGTAAAAAGTTACAAGCATTTGAATGTTGCAAACTTTGGTAGATATAGGACGCACAGTATAGAAGTTAGGGCCATATGAAGTTTCATCAGTGTTTTTTTTGGGACTCAAGGGTAGCATAGCTATGAGCGATAGCTTAAATTGACAAGAGGCACGAATACTTTATTGTCACAAAATTTCAAGATTTTATGACGCTCCCGTAAAAAGTTTCAAGCATTTGATTGTTGCAAACTTTGATAGGTATTGGACGCACCGTAGAGAAGTTAGGGCCATTTGAAGTGTTAGCAATGTTTTATTTTGGAGTCAAGGGTAGCATAGCTATGAGCGATAACTTAAACAGCGCGAGAGAGCACAAGGAGCAGTGCACAAATATATAAAATAAATCTATGTGCTGGGAGCTGAGCCAGGAGAGCGGTGCAGAGCAGGGGATCTCGGAGCAGGAGCCTATACAGAGCCTATACACAAGAGCAAGTATGAGCAGTGCCACAGGTAGTCAAGAGCATAGTCACGTATAGATTATATACATTGACATCATTTATGTTCACATTGCTGGACATAAGCATTAGACATTATATATATACATAAAGTACCTATATGCAGGTCCGTTCATGCATATGAGAGCAATTGAGCTAAACGCGCTAGAGCTTGTGCATTTTCACTAATTATATATACATACTCGTATATACATGTATCGCATACATGCCGATTTATTGTTGAGCTACAAATGTGCATAATTATAAGAGCAATAAAAAGTGGTTTTTCGTATGCTTTTCCACTTAAAACAATTGTGTTTTTATTTAAGTCGGATTGCGGTAAGTATTGCCATAGTTTCCTTGTCGATTCGATACATTGGTCCATGTCAAGCCGGATCGTACCAGTGATCTATGCAATACAGCAAGTATGGTGCGTTGCATGTACATATGTATATGGACTTACAGTATGAAGTAGCGTTAAAAGTAATTATGTATGTGCAAATTGAAATTGCGCCTTTAATTTAGGCATTCATTTGAGATGACGTCAGAGCTATGTAAAAGCAGATCGCATATACATGCGTCTGTTTGTAGAATTAAGTAGCTATTTACATATATTAAGTGCAAAATTTAATTGCGCCTTTATTTTAAGCGTTCCTATGAAATCACTCCAGACTCTATGAAAACGCAGATCGTATAAGTAAATTCAACACAATTGGTTCAATTTTTTAAATAAATTTATTTACTCACTATGTGAGCTTTGAACTTATAACTATTAAATGCGGATTAGAACTAACTCACTAAAACTAAATGCCCTAACTTATATGTGTCTCAGCTTAGGTTTGGCTGTAGATGTTGTTGTTGGTGCTGCCTGATGTTCTATGCAGTCGGCAAATTATCAAATACCAAGCCAATGGCTAACGTAAACAAATTGCATCTTAAAGATAAATATAAGAAGTTGAGCATCGGCGAGTTCTTGGTTGATGCTGTATCTCATTTCATGATGGGATAAACATAAACAAGTTGCATCCTCAAGATTCAAGCAAGTCTTTATCTTAATTCGTTCTTACGCCAAAAGTGAAGACATCAGCAGCTTCTTGCTGATGCAATTCTTCATCCAATGATGAAATAGCTGTTTCCCATTACTCATGCATCCTCCGAAGAATCCCACTGAGAATGATGTGTTAACTGCCCCCCTTCTAAGTCAAGACCGTCCTCGGTCGCTTTTACGATTTCCTTTTTATCCTGTCTATATGCTCTTAATTTTCTGAATATTAAAGCAGATCCAATAATAATGACTATGATAATTAGTATAAGTCCACCATGAGTCGAGCGCGTTTGGATGACGTCATACAATTTTTGAATGTGTTCCACGTTCTTCAGATTAATTTTATGCAAATAGGGCAAGCTTAAAATTTCCAATTCTTCCGTAAAATTGACAAACTGAGTTGAAGGAACTTCAGGCCGGAGCATTGTTATTCCTTTCTTATTAACAAAAGCTGTGCCGTTTATGGAGATTTCCTTTTCGAATGTTATTAGATAAGTTCCACATAGCGTAACTGTTGAATTTTTTGTTTCTTGAACCTCAACTGTTTGATCATTTACTAGAATCAGTCCACTATCCACTTCAGCAATCGGATCGAGTTGGCTGAATGTAGTTTTACACGTTGCTTTGTGATTATTGAGCAGCTGTTGCACGCATGTTGCATCCAATTTTTTTCTACAGAACGTATCGGATAGCTCCGTCGAGCAATTTGTAACTGGAACCGTTGAGTTTCCACAATCTGCAACTGTATTGGTTTCCAAAAATATTGTCGTTCCGTTGTGTGCCACAGGAAAAATTCTAACCAAACTACATAATTTTTGTATTCTCGGAAATTTAACAATAAAGTAAACTAAATCATCATTTTGCAAAATTTTTAGCTTAGAATTACTTATAATATCGCTTATACTAACATTTGTGGTGTACTCAGTGATAAATATTTCTGAAATTTCTTTTGTGTCGAGAATGACAGGGTTTACAATATTTAATTTTCCCAAAACTATAGAATAAATTATATTGTCCAAGTCCGTTATAACAGCTCTGTTCCTTGTCATCAGTAATTCAAATAAATGTCCTGTATCTATTTCGTTTTGTTTTTTAGTTTTTAAAATTTGATTGACCGTTTCAGTAAGTTTATTTATCTGTTGTTGTATTTGAGTATTGATTGAGAATTGATGTTCATTAGCTTCAATAAGAGCTGCTTCTCTGTATTTTACCTCATTAAAATCATCAAAGTCTGGGGTTCCAGCTATGTATTTAAGGGCTGTACCAATTATGTTTATACTTCGTGCATGTCTATGATGAATCTTCAGAGTATCAATCAGTCTAATAATTTGTTCAATGTCCGACTGGAGGATTTTTTTCATATGGGATTGAGGGAAAACATGAAGTATGTTATTTGTTTCTTGTAAGACGTTTCGGTAAATCGTTAAATTCGTACAGTGCGTTACCGAATCATACTTTTCCCATATTGCAACTTTTCCATCCGTGATTGGTATGTAGTTTGAATTCGAAAAATCAGTTATTTTACCGTCCAGTCCTGGAGTACCCAAGAAAAATATTAGAATTCTAAAACAAAAATAAAAATTAAAAAAATATTATTATTACCTCAGGTTGCATTTATGAACCTTCCTATTATCTATAAGAACGGTGGAACCTAAATCCTTTTGTACCGTTTTCTCTACAAATACTTTTGAAAACTTATTGCCTATTCTTTTATTAGTTCTTACGTATACTTTCTCTCCTGGATGAAAAATTCGTGTATTTTTACCCTTATTATTCCTCTTCAATTCCATTTCCTGAGCTTTAATTATTTTTGCTTTAATTTCGGTTTTAAGATCTTTAGGTATAAAAGACATTAACTCAACCGGTTTCCACCCAGTTACAGAATGAATAGATCTGTTATATTTTGAAGTAGCAAGAAGAATTAATTCGTTTGTGTCGTTTATAGCTTGTTCTATTTTTGTACATCTGGCAATTTCTGTAAGTGTACTATGAAATGTCTCTACCTGCCCATTAGTTGTACTATGAAAAGGAGGACTTGTAAAAATTTTACAGTTTGAGAGTTTAACGATTTCTCATTATCAAATGTCACATTTTTTGTATTATTAAAACAATTAAGAATCTGAAGTAAAGCCTGTTTAACGTCAACAATGGCTCTAGTTTGTATGGGAACAACAGTAGCAAATTTTGAGAATTTATCTATGCTAGTTAGGAAATAATGTTTATCCGTGGAGTAAATATCAATATGTAACATTTCTCCTGGATAAGATGGTACTGGGGTTTTTCCTATTTCTGGAATAATGGGATGCCGTTGATATTTGGCTTCTTTACAAATTTTACAATTTAAAACAATTTCCTTCAATTTTTTTCTCATATTTGGAAAATAATAGTCACATAAAACTTGTGTTATATTTTCTCGGGCAGAGCGATGTGCCCTACTGTGTTCCATTGCCAGAATCTCATTCTGATCATTTTCGTTATAAATATCCTCCACACGTTTTGTGGTATGACGCAACTTTACTGAGGTAAATTTATTTACAATTTCATTTTGAATTTTCCCTAAGGTTGGTAAATCACATAGAATTGCATTAACCACATCAGGATTTATGCTTTCTCCAATCAATGCCATAAGGTCATGCAAAGTTGCAAATGTAATTTGATGCCTAATTCTTGATTTAAATATAATTTTTGTAACTTTTGTCGAAGTATTTCCTTCTTCCAAGATTATTTGATTTCGAAAGGAGTTTACCGGGGTTTCAACAGTTCGAATAACTTCTGACAAAGATTCTTCGCTATGCACCGTAAAAGATGAAGAATCTTTTGAATGCTCTGAAGCATTTATGTGTTGTCGAGACAATGCATCGGCAATGAGATTATCCTTGCCAGGCTTATAAAAAAATTGAGGAGAAAATTCTTCTATGAACGCTCTCCAACGCTTCATCTTTGTATTCGGATTTTTGTCCGAGACAGCAAAAGTTAAGGGTTGATGGTCGGTAAAAATATTAAGTTGCCTAACCCCATATAAATAATTTCGCAGTTTTTGAAGTGACCACACAATCGCCAATAATTCCCTTTCATTCGTGGCATAGTTTTCTTCGGTGGACGATAATGTCCTAGAAATCATGGTAATCGGTCGTCCGCCTTGGGATAATACTGCACCAAGAGCATGCGCTGATGCATCGGTTGTTAAGTCAAAAGGTTTTGTGTGATCTGGGTACAACAGAAGTACATCCTCTGAAGCCAAAATTTTCTTCACCCTTTCAAAGGCAAACAATGCATCATTGTCAAAATTAATTTTAACATTTTTTGACTGATTAGCCCCTATGTGGCCATTTTCTCCTCTTAAATATTTAGTAAGAGGTTTAACTATTGACGCATAATCTTTAATAAATCTCCTATAATATCCTGACAATCCAAGAAATGATCGGAGACCACGAAGTGTGGTAGGAATGCGATAATTCACTATGTCGTGGACCTTTTCAGGACATGTTTTAATTCCTTCTTTCGAAACAATGAACCCTAGAAACTCAACTTCTTCTTTAATGAATTTTGATTTTTCCATTGAAACACGCATGTTTGCTTCATAAAGCCTTGTTAAAATTCTCTCAATATCTTTATAATGCTGTTCCTTGTTACTGGAAAATATAATGTCATCGTCGATACAGACGTGACAACACTTTCCTATTTCGTCCCTTAAAACGTCGTCAATAGCTCTCTGGAAAATTCCAGGAGCATTTTTTAATCCAAAGGGAAGCCTACAAAACTCGTACTTTCCATTATTAATGGAAAATGCTGTTTTCTCTCTATCCTTCTCCGCTAGCTTGATCTGGTGAAATCCAGATTTTAAGTCAAGGGTTGTAAAAAAAACTGACTTTCCCATGTTTGTCAAGATGACAGAAGTGTCTGGGATGGGATACCTGTCAGAAATTGTTTTTCCATTTAACTTCCTGAAATCAATTACCATACGCATTTTCTTTTGTCCATTCTTATCCACTCCTTTTTTATCAACGACCCATACGGGGTTATTAAAAGGTGACCGAGAAGGACGAATGATCCCATCACGAAGTAAATTAGAAATTTCTTCGTTTATAAATTTGGAAGCTGCTATTGGATATGGATATGACTTAGAATATACTGGTTCATCATTGACAGTCCTTATTGTAGCAACGACGTTAGTATTAAATGGCAATGCTTCATTTGGATTAGCAAAGGCCCCTGAATGTTTCTTTATAATTAGTGAAATCATGTTGCTCTCATTGGTTTCAACTGTCGAATTTTCACGTAATACTACGTTACTAACATCCTTACAGTTATAATAGTATAACTTCTCCTGACCACCCTTGTAATACAATATTCCTGTTTTTAAATCCAATTTCGCTTCGATTTCCTTCATAAAATCAAACCCTATTATGCCGTCAAATGTTTTTAATTCAGAAAGGAGATAAAAAGGTGTATTTCTTTCGAAAATATTAACAAAACATCTTTCCTTTATCTCGGTGGTGCCATTAATTGATTTCACTCTAAATGGCTTATCGATTTCCTTTAATCCTTTTAAATTTCTATTATGTTTTATAAAATTTTTTCCCGCCCCTGTATCAATTAAAAGCTTTATTGGTCGCCCTGCCAGCTCTCGGCTTACATATGGCAGGAGCGACTTTTTCCTAAAAAATTTATTTCTTCAAAAAACTCGCTTTGGGCTTTATTATTGCTGAAATTTCCTTCATCGTTATTTTGATTTATATGATTTATTCTTTGTATTTTAGGGAGAGTCTGCCTATCGCTGTCACGCTGTCTTTTAAATGCCTCCCTTTGATTATTATTAGGCAACGGCCTCTGATATGATTGACGAGTTCCAGAGGAATTCTGTGCGACCCTCCAGTTTGTGTTGAAATTGGTTTTCTGCCTGAAATTTGAAGTAGAAGGATCAACATCCATGGGGGTAGGATCATTCTGTGGTTGTCCGTTAATTTGCCTATAGTGAGGAGAATATTGCGGCGCAAAGGGCCTTCTATTATATTGTCCTGTCTGAGCAACTTCATTTCTATTGCTAAAAGAATTCGCAAATGAGTATCGCGCATGGTTAGCCTCCTATTCTTGCGCTAATGCCAAAGCGCTGGGCATATGCACAGGCTGTGACGAAAACATTATGTCACTCATAGGCCTACGTAATCCTGATATAAACACCCTAAGAGCATCTTGCCTATACTTCTGGCATAGTGACATAATGAGGTCATTGTTGCCCTCGTGTGACATTATAGTTTTATTTATTATAAGTGTTAATTTTTTTTCCACTTCATCATAAAATTCTACAATTGAAAACTTTCCCTGACGGAGAGTCGACATCTCTTGTTCAATTAAATAGATGGGTCTTTTGTCCGCGTATGTAAAGTCTAAACGCGCAATAATCGCATTAAAATTAAGGATTGTATTAAATGATGACAATACTTGATCAGCCGGACCTACAATTTTATTTCTCATAATAGCTACCGCTTGGTAGTGCCTCGAGCTTTTTTCAAACTTCTCAAAAAGCTTATAAGCTGCAAAGGCAGCTTGTCTCCTACTGACGTAGCGTGTCCTATCACCATTGAACTCAGGTAGTGATTTAATAATATCGAGAGATTCCTCGCATTTCACAGCCGGATTTATTTCAACCGGTTTATATTCTTCTACCCTAGCAGGTGTTTCTAAAATCTTAAGTCTGTCAGTCAATTCCTGTATTGTCCTTTCAAATGAAATTCTGGTTCGCTCTGTGGCAGTGGTAACTGCAGCACCTATCAGTATTCTCAATTGGTCTTCGTTCATTTTATTTTTTTTTATTATTAACCCGAGTACAACGAAAAGAAGAAGAAACAAAAATTCTAATTGATAATCCTTAAAGCACGATGTGCTTATTAAACAATTATAAATTTAGATTGATTCAAAAAAAAAAATATTTTTTTAAAGCACTGGATACGACTTATTAGGAAAATTCCAGATAAATTTTTTTTCACTAAATATTGGTCACTGAGTACTTACATACAAAATTGATTCAACATATTTTTTAAATACAGGATTCTACTTAAACTGTTTAAACTGATTTCCATGAGGGATTTCGCTCGACCTCGTCCTTTTATTCCAATCGTCTTCACTTAGGTTCTTATAGTTTTGTGCAAAGGTATTTTTGTAGAGCTTTCAGCTTTCAGCTTTTTTTTTTTTTTTTTTTTTTGCACTTAAATTTTCCAACTCTTTTACAATTTTCTGTTTTTTTCGTTTCATAAAATTTTCCAAATTCACTTTTAAAATTTTCTCAGTTTTCCGAGTTCACTTTTATAATTTTTTCACGTTTTGCGAGTTCACTTTTATAATTTTTTCACGTTGGGCGAGTTCACTTTTATAATTTTTTCACGTTGGGCGAGTTCACTTTTATAATTTTTTCACGTTGGGCGAGTTCACTTTTATAATTTTTTCACGTTGGGCGCCAGTAAATTCAACACAATTGGTTCAATTTTTTAAATAAATTTATTTACTCACTATGTGAGCTTTGAACTTATAACTATTAAATGCGGATTAGAACTAACTCACTAAAACTAAATGCCCTAACTTATATGTGTCTCAGCTTAGGTTTGGCTGTTGATGTTGTTGTTGGTGCTGCCTGATGTTCTATGCAGTCGGCAAATTATCAAATACCAAGCCAATGGCTAACGTAAACAAATTGCATCTTAAAGATAAATATAAGAAGTTGAGCATCGGCGAGTTCTTGGTTGATGCTGTATCTCATTTCATGATGGGATAAACATAAACAAGTTGCATCCTCAAGATTCAAGCAAGTCTTTATCTTAATTCGTTCTTACGCCAAAAGTGAAGACATCAGCAGCTTCTTGCTGATGCAATTCTTCATCCAATGATGAAATAGCTGTTTCCCATTACTCATGCATCCTCCGAAGAATCCCACTGAGAATGATGTGTTAACTTATATGAATGTATGTATGTGCGATTGTGTACTGGCACAGTAGGTTATAGATATTTCTTTCCTTTGAATTCCTTTGTTCCGTTGTGCCTGCGGGAAGGAAAAAGAAAGCAAGCGCAACGCGCTAGAGGAGCATCAATTGCTGAATGCGCAATACGCATTCGGAACATATAATATGGCATGTGAGCAGAGCGAAGAGAGCACAGGCATGTACAGAAAGAAATAGACAAAATTCCAAAAAAAAAGATAAATTTTAAGATAAAAATAAGTGCAGAACAATATAATAATAAGGTAAAATACAGTCCACGGAGTTATAGGAGCAGAGCCAACACTGCAATGCTAAGAAATAGTAAACCAAGGGCGTATGTGCTTAAAGCACATGCGACAAATTGGTACAGTACATCGGGCTTGAGCAAAAAAAATAAAATCATGAAAGCTAAAATAATTTAGGGGTGAGTGTAGTCTGCGCAGCAGACATAGTGCGTGTTTTGTGCAGAGATAATGCGCAAGCAAGCACTATGCGACGCTGCCATAGAGATGCGCAGAATGCTGGCGGCCGACAGTGAGGCGGCGTGTCTGCATGTGCGCGTGCTTGGTGCTGAAAGTTTTGTGCAAATGCGCGAATAAACCAGTACGGTTATTCGACTTAAAACTTAAATATGAGCGAGCGAAAAATCTGTGCAAATGAGCGAATAAACCAGTTCGGTTATTCGACTCAAAGTTTAATTATGAGCGAGCGAAAATTAAGTGCAAATGAGCGAATAAACCAGTGGGGTTATTCGTCTCAAAATTTAAATATGAGCGAGCGAAAATTATGTGCAAATGAGCGAATAAACCAATGCGGCTATTCGACTCAAAATTTAAAAATTCAGCGAGCATTGGTGAAAATAATTTCGTGCTAGTGAGCGAATTAACCAATGTGGTTATTCGGCTCAAAAAATTATATAAGAGCGAGCATTGGTGCAAATAATTTCGTGTTAGTGAGCGAATAAACCAAAGTGGTTATTCGGCTCAGGAAATTAAATAAGAGCGTGGTTTATTGCTGAGATTGTGAGCTAAGTAGGTGAATAAACCAGTGAGGTTATTCGACTCAAACAATTTTCAAGCACAAATATGCAGTGTTGGCATGTCCGCAGAAGGAACAAGGAGGAAACAGATATTTCTTCTTTCAAAAATTTTTTTTCTTTTAGACAACAACAGAGCAACAATAACAGAGCAACAGTAATAGAGAAAAATAACAGAACAAACAGAACAAACACTGATAAAACTTCAAATGGCCCTAACTTCTATACGGTGCATCCTAAACCTATCAAAATTTGCAACAATCAAATGCTTGTAGCTTTTTACTGGATCGTCATAAAATCTTGAAATTTTGACACAATAAAGTACTCGTGCCTCTTATGAATTTAAGCTCTCGCTCATAGCTATGCTACCCTTGTGGCCCAAATCAAACACTGATAAAACTTCAAAAGGCCCTAACTTCTGTACTGTGCTTCCTATACCTATCAAAGTTTGCCACAATCAAATGCTTGTAACTTTGACTGGAGCGTAATAAAATTTTTAAATTTTGTTACAATAAAGTACTCGAGCCTCTTATCAATTTAAGCTATAACTTCCATATGGTGCGTCCTACACCTATCAAAGTTTGCAACAATCAAATGCTTGTAACTTTTTACTGGAGCGCCATAAAATCTTGAAATTTTGTGACAATAAATTATTCGTGCTTCTTATGAATTTAAGATCTCGCTCATAGCTATGCTACACTTGTGGCCTAAATCAAACACTGATAAAACTTTAAATGGCCCTAACTTCTATCAAAGTTTGCAATAATCAAATGCTTGTAACTTTTTACTGGAAGGCCATAAAATAATGAAAGTTTGTGACAATAAAGTACTCGTGCCACTTGTCATTTTAAGCTATCACTCATAACTCCCCTTGACTATAAAATGAAACACTGATAAAACTTCAAATGGCCCTAACTTCTATACTGTGCGTCCTATACCTATCAAAGTTTGCAACAATCAAATGCTTGTAACTTTTTACTGCAGCGTAATAAAATATTGAAATTTTTTGACAATAAAGTACTCGTGTCTTCATCGTTGAAGTAACTTAAATAAAAAAAATAAAATAAAAATTAAAAAAAGTACTCGTGACTCTTGTCAATTAAAGTTATCGCTCATAGCTATGCTACCCTTGAGTCACAAATGAAACACTGATAAAACTTCAAATGACCCTAACTTCTATACGATGCGTCCTATACTTATCAAAGTCTGCAACAATCAAATGCTTGTAACTTTTTACTGGAGCGTCATAAAATCTTGAAATTTTGTGACAATAAAGTACTCGTGCCTCTAGTCAATTTAAGCCATCTCTCATAGCAATGCTACACTTGAGTCCCAAATCAAACACAGATAAAACTTCAAATAGCCCTAACTTCTATACGGTGAATCCTACACCTATCAAAGTCCGCAACAATCAAATGCTTGTAGCCTTTTACTGGAGCGTACATATCTATGCTACCCTTGACTCCAAAATAAAACACTGATAAAACTTCAAATTGCCCTAACTTCTATATGGTGCGTCTTACACCTGTCAAAGTTTGCAACAATCAAATGCTTGTAACTTTTTACTGGAGCGTCATAAAATCTTGAAATTTTGTGACAATATAGTACTCGTGCCTCTTATGAATTTAAGATCTCGCTCATAGCTATGCTACCCTTGTGGCCCAAATCAAACACTGATAAAACTTCAAATGGCCCTAACTTCTCTCAAAGTTTGCAACAATCAAATGCTTGTATATTTTTACTGGAAGGCCATAAAATAATGAAATTTTGTGACAATAAAGTACTCGTGCCACTTGTCATTTTAAGCTATCACTCATAGCTATGCTACCCTTGACTATAAAATGAAACACTGATAAAACTTCAAATGGCCCTAACTTCTATACTGTCCTTCCTATACCTATCAAAGTTTGCAACAATCAAATGCTTGTAACTTTTTACTGCAGCGTAATAAAACCTTGAAATTTTTTGACAATAAAGTACTCGCGACTCTTGTCAATTAACGTTATCGCTCATAGCTATGCTACCCTTGAGTCCCAAATGAAACACTGATAAAACTTCAAATGAACCTAACTTCTATACGATGCGTCCTATACTTATCAAAGTTTGCAACAATCAAATGCTTGTAACTTTTTACTGGAGCGCCATAAAATGTTGAAATTTTGTGACAATAAATTATTCGTGCTTCTTATGAATTTAGGATCTCGCTCATAGCTATGCTACACTTGTGGCCTAAATCAAACACTGATAAAACTTCAAATGGCCCTAACTTCTATCAAAGTTTGCAACAATCAAATGCTTGTAACTTTTTACTGGAAGGCCATAAAATAATGAAAGTTTGTGACAATAAAGTACTCGTGCCACTTGTCATTTTAAGCTATCACTCATAACTACCCTTGACTATAAAATGAAACACTGATAAAACTTCAAATGGCCCTAACTTCTATACTGTGCGTCCTATACCTATCAAAGTTTGCAACAATCAAATGCTTGTAACTTTTTACTGCAGCGTAATAAAATCTTGAAATTTTTTAACAATAAAGTACTCGTGTCTTCATCGTTGAACAAACTTAAATAAAAAAAATTAAAAAAAAATTAAAAATGTACTCGTGACTCTTGTCAATTAAAGTTATCGCTCATAGCTATGCTACCATTGAGTCACAAATGAAGCACTGATCAAACTTCAAATGACCCTAACTTCTATACGATGCGTCCTATACTTATCAAAGTCTGCAACAATCAAATGCTTGTAACTTTTTACTTGAGCGTCATAAAATCTTGAAATTTTGTGACAATAAAGTACTCGTGCCTCTAGTCAATTTAAGCTATCGCTCATAGCTATGCTATCCTTGACTCCAAAATAAAACACTGATAAAACTTCAAATGGCCTTAACTGCTATACGGTGCGTCCTACACCTATCAAAGTTTGCAACAATCAAATGCATCTAGCCTTTTACTGGAGCGTACATAGCTATGCTACCCTTGACTCCAAAATAAAACACTGATACAACTTCAAATGGCCCTAACTTCTATACGGTGCGTCGTATACGTATCAAAGTTTGCAACAATCAAATGCTAGTAACTTTTTACTGGAGCGTCATATAATCTTGAAATTTTGTGACAATACAGTACTCGTGGCTCTTGTCAATTTAAGCCATCTCTCATAGCAATGCTACACTTGAGTCCCAAATCAAACACAGATAAAACGTCAAATAGCCCTAACCTCTATACGGTGAATCATACACCTATCAAAGTTCGCAATAATCAAATGCTTGTAGCCTTTTACTGGAGCGCACATAGCTATGCTACCCTCGACTCCAAAGTAAAACACTGATAAAACTTCAAATGGCCCTAACTTCTATACGGTGCGTCCTACACCCAGCAAACTTTACAACAATCAAATGCTTGTAACTTTTTACTGGAGCATAATAAAACCTTGACATTTTGTGACAATTATGTTCTTGTGCCTCTTTTCAATTAAAGTTATTGCTCATAGCTATGCTACAATTGAGTCCCAAATCAAACACTGATAAAACTTCAAATGGCCCTAACTTCTATATGGTGCGTCCTACACCTGTCAAAGTTTGCAACAATCAAATGCTTGTAACTTTTTACTGGAGCGTCTTAAAATCTGGAAATTTTGTGACAATATAGTACTCGTGCCTCTTATGACTTTAAGATCTCGCTCATAGCTATGCTCTAATGGCCCTAACTTCTCTCAAAGTTTGCAACAATCAAATGCTTGTAACTTTTTACTGGAAGGCCATAAAAGAATGAAATTTTGTGACAATAAAGTACTCGTGCCACTTGTCATTTTAAGCTATCACTCATAGCTATGCTACACTTGACTCCAAAATAAAACACTGATACAACTTCAAATGGCCCTAACTTCTATACGGTGCGTCGTACACGTATCAAAGTTTGCAATAATCAAATGCTTGCAACTTTTTACTAGAGCATCATTTAATCTTGAAATTTTGTGACAAAGTACTCCTGCCTCTTGTCAATTTATGCTATCGTTCAAAGCTATGCTACCCTTGACTCCAAAATAAAACACTGATAAAACTTCAAATGGCCCTAACTTCTACATGGTGCGTCCTACACCTATCAAAGTTTGCAACAATCAAATGCTTGTAACTTTTTACTGGAGCGTCATAAAATCCTGAAATTTTGTGACAATAAAGAACTCGTGCCTCTATCCAATTTAAGCTATCGCTCATAGCTATGCTACCCTTGACTCCAAAATAAAGCACAGATAAAATTCCAAATGCCCTTAACTGCTATACGGTACGTCCTACACCTATCAAAGTTTGCAAAAGTCAAATGCTTGTAAATTTTTACTGGAGCGTCATAAAATCTTAAAATTTTGTGACAATTAAGTACTCGTGCCTCTAGTCAATTAAAGTTATCTCTCATAGCTATGCTACCCTTGAGTCTCAAATCAAACACTGATAAAACTTCAAATGGCCCTAACTTCTATACGGTGCATCCAATAGCTATCAAAATTTGCAACAATCAAATTCTTGTAATTTTTTACTGGAGCGTAAAAAAATCTTGATATTTTGTGACAATAAAGTACTCGTGCCTCTGTCAATTTAAGCTATCGTTCATAGCTATGCTACCCTTGACTCCAAAATAAAACACTGATAAAACTTCAAATGCCCCTAACTTCAATACGGTGCGTCCTACACCTATCAAAATTTGCTACAATCAAATGCTTGTAACTTTTTACTGGAGCATAATAAAACCTTGAAATTTTGTGACAATTAAGTACTCGTGAATCTTGTCAATTAAAGTTATCGCTCATAGCTACGCTACCCTTGAGTCCCAAATCAAACACTAATACAACTTTAAATGGCCCTAACTTCTATACGGTGCGTCCTACACCTATCAAAGTTGGCAACAATCAAATGCTTGTAACTTTTTACTGGAGCATAATAAAACATTGAAATTTTGTGACAATAAAGTACTCGTGCCTCTGTCAATTTAAGCTATCGATCATAGCTATGCTACCCTTGACTCCAAAATAAAACACTGATAAAACTTCAAATGGCCCTAACTTCTATATGGTGCGTCCTCCACCTGTCAAAGTTTGCAACAATCAAATGCTTGTAACTTTTTATTGGAGCGTCTTAAAATCTTGAAATTTTGTGACAATATAGTACTCGTGCCTCTTATGAATTTAAGATCTCGCTCATAGCTATGCTACCCTTGTGGCCTAAATCAAACACTGATAAAACTTCAAATGGCCCTAACTTCTATCAAAGTTTGCAACAATCAAATGCTTGTAACTTTTTACTGGAAGGCCATAAAATAATGAAAGTTTGTGACAATAAAGTACTCGTGCCACTTGTCAATTTAAGCTATCACTCATAGCTATGCTACCTTTGACTATTAAATGAAACACTGATAAAACTTCAAATGGCCCTTACTTCTATACTGTGCGTCCTATACCTATCAAAGTTTGCAACAATCAAATGCTTGTAACTTTTTACTGCAGCTTAATAAAATCTTGAAATTTTTTGACAATAAAGTACTCGCGACTCTTGTCAATTAACGTTATCGCTCATAGCTATGCTACCCTTGAGTCCCAAATGAAACACTGATAAAACTTCAAATGACCCTAACTTCTATACGATGCGTCCTATACTTATCAAAGTTTGCAACAATCAAATGCTTGTAACTTTTTACTGGAGCGCCATAAAATCTTGAAATTTTGTGACAATAAATTATTCGTGCTTCTTATGAATTTAAGATCTCGCTCATAGCTATGCTACACTTGCGGCCTAAATCAAACACTGATAAACCTTCAAATGGCCCTAACTTCTATCAAAGTTTGCAACAATCAAATGCTTGTAACTTTTTACTGGAAGGCCATAAAAGAATGAAATTTTGTGACAATAAAGTACTCGTGCCACTTGTCATTTTAAGTTATCACTCATAGCTATGCTACCCTTGACTATAAAATGAAACACTGATAAAACTTCAAATGGCTCTAACTTCTATACTGTGCGTCCTATACCTATCAAAGTTTGCAACAATCAAATGCTTGTAACTTTTTACTGCAGCGTAATAAAACCTTGAAATTTTTTTACAATAAAGTACTCGCGACTCTTGTCAATTAAAGTTATCGCTCATAGCTATGCTACCCTTGAGTCCCAAATGAAACACTGATAAAACTTCAACTGACCCTAACTTCTATACGATGCGTCCTATACTTATCAAAGTTTGCAACAATCAAATGCTTGTAACCTTTTTACTGGAGCGCCATAAAATCTTGAAATTTTGTGACAATAAAGTATTCGTGCTTCTTATGAATTTAAGATCTCGCTCATAGTTATGCTACCCTTGTGGCCTAAATCAAACACTGATAAAACTTCAAATGGCCCTAACTTCTATCAAAGTTTGCAACAATCAAATGCTTGTAACTTTTTACTGGAAGGCCATAAAATAATGAAAGTTTGTGACAATAAAGTACTCGTGCCACTTGTCAATTTAAGCTATCACTCATAGCTATGCTACCTTTGACTATTAAATGAAACACTGATAAAACTTCAAATGGCCCTTACTTCTATACTGTGCGTCCTATACCTATCAAAGTTTGCAACAATCAAATGCTTGTAACTTTTTACTGCAGCTTAATAAAATCTTGAAATTTTTTGACAATAAAGTACTCGCGACTCTTGTCAATTAACGTTATCGCTCATAGCTATGCTACCCTTGAGTCCCAAATGAAACACTGATAAAACTTCAAATGACCCTAACTTCTATACGATGCGTCCTATACTTATCAAAGTTTGCAACAATCAAATGCTTGTAACTTTTTACTGGAGCGCCATAAAATCTTGAAATTTTGTGACAATAAATTATTCGTGCTTCTTATGAATTTAAGATCTCGCTCATAGCTATGCTACACTTGCGGCCTAAATCAAACACTGATAAAACTTCAAATGGCCCTAACTTCTATCAAAGTTTGCAACAATCAAATGCTTGTACCTTTTTACTGGAAGGCCATAAAATAATGAAAGTTTGTGACAATAAAGTACTCGTGCCACTTGTCATTTTAAGCTATCACTCATAACTACCCTTGACTAGAAAATGAAACACTGATAAAACTTCAAATGGCCCTAACTTCTATACTGTGCGTCCTATACCTATCAAAGTTTGCAACAATCAAATGCTTGTAACTTTTTGCTGCAGCGTAATAAAATCTTGAAATTTTTTGACAATAAAGTACTCGTGTCTTCATCGTTGAAGTAACTTAAATAAAAAAAAATAAAAAAATTAAAAAAAGTACTCGTGACTCTTGTCAATTAAAGTTATCGCTCATAGCTATGCTACCCTTGAGTCACATATGAAACACTGATAAAACTTCAAATGACCCTAACTTCTACTCGATGCGTCCTATACTTATCAAAGTCTGCAACAATCAAATGCTTGTAACTTTTTACTGGAGCGGCATAAAATATTGAAATTTTGTGAGAATAAAGTACTCGTGCCTCTAGTCAATTTAAGCTATCGCTCATAGCTATGCTATCCTTGACTGCAAAATAAAACACTGATAAAACTTCAAATGGCCTTAACTGCTATACGGTGCGTCCTACACCTATCAAAGTTTGCAACAATCAAATGCTTCTAGCCTTTTACTGGAGCGTACATAGCTATGCTCCCCTTGACTCCAAAATAAAACACTGATGCAACTTCAAATGGCTATAATTTCTATACGGTGTGTCGTACACGTATCAAAGTTTGCAACAATCAAATGCTTGTAACTTTTTACTGCAGCGTAATAAAACCTTGAAATTTTTTGACAATAAAATACTCGCGACTCTTGTCAATTAACGTTATCGCTCATAGCTATGCTACCCTTGAGTCCCAAATGAAACACTGATAAAACTTCAAATGACCCTAACTTCTATACGATGCGTCCTATACTTATCAAAGTTTGCAACAATCAAATGCTTGTAACTTTTTACTGGAGCGCCATAAAATGTTGAAATTTTGTGACAATAAATTATTCGTGCTTCTTATGAATTTAAGATCTCGCTCATAGCTATGCTACACTTGTGGCCTAAATCAAACACTGATAAAACTTCAAATGGCCCTAACAAAAATAAATAATAAAGAAAAAAAAATGGGTGTAGACCGTACCCCACCTAGAGGGGAAGGTCAGCAACAAGAAGAGCAGCAACAACAACAACAACAACAGCAGCAACAACAACAACAACAACAACAGCAACACCGAGAAAAACAACATCAGGAACAACAACAGCAGCATCAACAACTGCAAACACAAAAGAAACCCCTTCTTCAGAATCCGCTCCAAAATTCCTGGAGTCCTCAATGCCCCTCGCCACAATCAAGCTCGACTTTTCCAAATAAAAACAGCTCTCAACAAACTGTCCAACAACAAATTGATCAGCTTCAACGCCAGCTTCAGCTGCTATACAAACAACAGCAACCAGTTGCCTCTCCCCAAGTCACAGTAAGTGTACCCTCCCACGACGAGGACTGGAAAACGGTTCTAAACAAGAAAAGGCAGAGAGAGAGTCCAGGTAAGACAAAGACCACTCAAAAACAAGCTGAACTTGAAAAATACTGGCGAGGAGATCCGAAAGGAACCGAAAATCGATTTTCGTCCCTAGAAGAAGTTGAAGAATGTGACCAAAAAAACACAGAACATAAAGAAAAAGTGTCTAAGCCCCCACCAATATTTGTTGACAGAGTTACCAATATAGCTCCTATAATGAAACTATTGTCTGAAGCTGCTCCAAATTCATACGAATTAAAGCTCATAAACAATGAGCAAGTTAAAATCCAGGCATTTTCTCCAGAAGCCTACAAGACAATAGTCAACCAGCTTGAGCTAAAAAACACCGAATTTTTCACCTATAAGCCAAAACAAGAAAGAGGCTTCAAAGTAGTACTGAAAAATATGCCCCCATCTATAGGCACAGATGAAATAACCCAAGCCCTGCAAAACCTCGGTCACTCTGTAACGAATATTTGGAACATAAAGCGAAGAAACACAAAAAAGCCTCTGCCAATGTTTATCATTGAACTTCAAACAAACTCAAACAATAAAGAAATTTATGAAGTCAAATACCTGCTTCATACAAAAATTGTTTTTGAGCCCCCCCGACCGACTCGCGATATTCCCCAATGCGCTAACTGTCAGCAGTATGGGCATACAAAAACGTACTGTCGCAGGAAACCAATGTGCATTAAATGCGCCGGAAGCCACACATCTTCAGATTGTGTACGTAAAAGCAGATCAGATGAAGTCAAATGCGCCTTGTGTGAAGGTAATCACCCAGCAAATTACAAAGGTTGTGAAGTCTATAAAAATCTTCAGAAAATGAAATACCCACAATTAAGGAAAAACGACAATTTACCCATGAATCCTACTCAACAACAGGAAGTTCTGGTAAATCCCAGTACATCAAAACAAACTCAAAATGTACTTTCATACGCTCAGGCACTGAAACACTTAACACAAGAAACTAATGAAAACACAACGGCCCTACCAATTAATACTGTGAATACCTGCAGAAACCCAAGCTCCGAACGAAATGCGAGAAATGGTAATGCTACTCCGGCAAGTCATGCAACAAATCACAACAATGATGAACTTATTAGTGACCCTCACGACTAAGAATTGCTCATCCTCAATCCCATAAAAATCATTCTATGGAACGCTAATGGGATGTCAAAACATTTATTAGAAATTAAAAAATTCCTTAAAACATACGAAATAAATATACTCCTAATATCTGAAACCCATTTCACCAACAAAAGCCATTTTCAGATTCCGAACTTTAAGTTTTATCACACCCTGCACCCAGATAATAAGGCTCATGCAGGTTCAGCAATATTAATACGCAATAACATAAAACACTGTGAGAGCACATCTTATCGCACAGAAGCTATACAAGCCACGAATATAATTGTTGATGACTGGAAAGGGCCAATTACAATTTCCGCTGTCTACAGCCCACCTAAACACACAATAAAAATGGAGGAGTATGAGAAATTCTTTAAGACCCTTGGCAATAGATTCCTAGCTGGAGGAGACTATAACGCAAAGCACACATACTGGGGTTCCCGTCTCACTACACCAAAAGGTCGACAGCTTTATGCGGCCATTGGAAAATTAAATTTATTCCCTGTCTCTTCAGGTACACCAACATACTGGCCAACAGATGTAAGAAAAATTCCCGACTTGATTGACTTCTGTGTGACGAAAGGTATCATGCTTAGTGATCTTAAATGTAGCCCATGTTTTGAGCTGTCCTCTGACCACTCTCCAGTTCTCGTCGAGCTTAACAACAATCTTGCCCTTCTTCCCAGTCAATGTAGCTTACATAATCACAAAACTGATTGGAATCGCTTCCGATATATGGTATCTTCCACAATTGATTTAAAACTATCACTGAAATCTGAAGAAGATATCATTGCGGCTGTTGAACACTTCAACAACTGCCTGCAACAAGCTGCGTGGGACTCCACCCCCACACTAAATGAGCGAAAATCAACGAACATCTCCAAACCTATAAAAGAAAAACTGAGAGAAAAGCGATATGCAAGAAAAAAGTGGCAACAAACTAGACATCCTGAGGACAAGAAAAAATTAAATGCGCTTACAAAAGAACTTAAAGAGATCCTTAATAACGAACGAAACACCCAACTCCATCATTACCTCAGTAATCTCGATGCAACAGCTGCTACAGAATACTCTCTCTGGAAAGCAACTAGGAATCTAAAGAGACCCACAATGTTCCAATCCGCTTTACGAATGGAAAATAACGAATGGGCTAAAAGTGACCTTGAAAGAGCAGTCACATTTGCCCGACACTTAAAAAAAGTATTTACCCCACAGGAAATCGAGCCCCCAGCATGTGTAACAGAAGAAGTGAAAAGTGTTCTGAGTAATACCCATCAGATGGACCTACCCATACGTAAATTTTCCAAAGCTGAAGTGAAAGCAGCTATTAATAAGCTAAATATTAAGAAAGCCCCTGGGTACGACCATATCACTGGAAAAATAGTAAAACAACTTCCAGAAGAAGGAGTGACATATCTTACCTACTTATTTAACGCGGTACTAACATCTGGCTTTATACCTCCCCAATGGAAAGTGTCACAATTAAAAATGATTCTCAAACCCGGAAAAAGCGCTGATAAAGTTGAATCGTATCGCCCAATTCGCTTGTTACCGATTGCTTCTAAACTCATGGAAACCCTTTTCCTGAAAAGACTACTCCCAATTATAGAAGAGCGAAAGCTAATTCCAAATCATCAATTTGGATTCAGGAAAAAACACAGCACAATCGAACAGGTTCATAGGATTGTTGAGTATATACACACTGCATTCGAACATAAACAATATTGTACAGCAGCGTTTCTTGACATCTCGCAAGCATTTGATCGCGTTTGGCACGATGGCTTGCTTTACAAAATAAAAACTACACTCCCCATTAACTACTATGTATTAATCAAGTCCTATCTTACAAATAGATATTTTTTCGTAAAGCAAGGTGAGGAACAATATGAGCTCCATGAAAGCTCAGCAGGCGTACCCCAAGGAAGTGTCATGGGCCCAATACTTTATCTACTTCACACGTCCGACTTACCATCAGCTGAAGGAGTCACCATAGGTACCTTTGCAGATGACACTGCTGTCTTAGCTGTTGACACTCTCCCACACTTAGCTTCCTCTAAGATCCAGAGTGGGCTAAACAAAATTACTGACTGGCTAAAAAAATGGAAAATCAAGTTGAACGAAACAAAATCAGTCCAGGTAACATTCACTCTCAAACGAAACACCTGCCCACCCGTTAAACTCAACGGCATAAATATACCCCAATGTAATGAGGCTAGATACCTTGGGATGCACCTCGACAGAAGATTAACTTGGAAAACACATATATTTACAAAACGAAAATCACTCGGTATAAAGCTCAGAAATCTACACTGGCTCTTGAATCGAAACTCCAAAGTCTCAATCGATAGCAAATTGCTTTTGTACTCAGCAATTTTAAAACCAGTTTGGACATACGGTATTCAGCTATGGGGCACTGCGGCAACTTCCAATGTTGAAATACTTCAAAGATTCCAATCAAATACCCTAAGAATGATTGTAAACGCGCCCTATTATGTCACAAACAACCAAATCCATCGTGACCTCAAAGTTCCTACAGTCGCTCAAGAAATAAAAAAGCTCTCTACTTCGCACAATCTGAGAGTCCACCCAAATCCACTGATATCGGAACTCACTTCCAACCCCTTCACTTTCATCCGACTGAAGAGAAAATCCACAACAGATCTCCTGTGCTAATAGGCAATTGCTGCACCACTGGGTGTAGTCCATAAAAGACAGTAAATACAAAAATTAGTCTTAAGTTATTAAATATTGCTGAATGTGACTGAATGTAACAGATTGCAATAAAATATTTGGATATTAAAAAAAAATTTAAAAAAAAAATGGCCCTAACTTCTATCAAAGTTTGCAACAATCAAATGCTTGTAACTTTTTACTGGAAGGCCATAAAATAATGAAAGTTTGTGACAATAAAGTACTCGTGCCACTTGTCATTTTAAGCTATCACTCATAACTTCCCTTGACTAGAAAATGAAACACTGATAAAACTTCAAATGGCCCTAACTTCTATACTGTGCGTCCTATACCTATCAAAGTTTGCAACAATCAAATGCTTGTAACTTTTTACTGCAGCGTAATAAAATCTTGAAATTTTTTGACAATAAAGTACTCGTGTCTTCATCGTTGAAGTAACTTAAAAAAAAAAAAAAAAAAAAATTTCAAAAAGTACTCGTGACTCTTGTCAATTAAACTTATCGCTATATGCTACCCTTGAGTCACAAATGAAACACTGATAAAACTTCAAATGACCCTAACTTCTGTTCGATGCGTCCTATACTTATCAAAGTCTGCAACAATCAAATGCTTGTAACTTTTTACTGGAGCGTCATAAAATCTTGAAATTTTGTGACAATAAAGTACTCCTGCCTCTTGTCAATTTAAGCTATCGTTCAAAGCTATGCTACCCTTGACTCCAAAGTAAAACACTGATAAAACTTCAAATGGCCCTAACTTCTACATGGTGCGTCCTACACCTATCAAAGTTTGCAACAATCAAATGCTTGTAACTTTTTACTGGAGCGCCTTAAAATCTTGAAATTTTGTGACAATAAATTATTCGTGCTTCTTATGAATTTAAGATCTCGCTCATAGCTATGCTACACTTGTGGCCTAAATCAAACACTGATAAAACTTCAAATGGCCCTAACTTCTATCAAAGTTTGCAACAATCAAATGCTTGTAACTTTTTACTGGAAGGAGATAAAATAATGAAAGTTTGTGACAATAAAGTACTCGTGCCACTTGTCATTTTAAGCTATCACTCATAACTACCCTTGACTAGAAAATGAAACACTGATAACACTTCAAATGGCCCTAACTTCTATACTGTGCGTCCTATACCTATCACAGTTTGCAACAATCAAATGCTTGTAACTTTTTACTGGAGCGTCATATAATCTTTAAATTTTGTGACAATAAAGTACTCCTGCCTCTTGTCAATTTAAGCTATCGTTCAAAGCTATGCTACCCTTGACTCCAAAATAAAACACTGATAAACCTTCAAATGGCCCTAACTTCTACATGGTGCGTCCTACACCTATCAAAGTTTGGAACAATCAAATGCTTGTAACTTTTTACTGGAGCGCCATAAAATCTTGAAATTTTGTGACAATAAATTATTCGTGCTTCTTATGAATTTAAGATCTCGCTCATAGCTATGCTACACTTGTGGCCTAAATCAAACACTGATAAAACTTCAAATGGCCCTAACTTCTATAAAAGTTTGCAACAATCAAATGCTTGTAACTTTTTACTGGAAGGCCATAAAATAATGAAAGTTTGTGACAATAAAGTACTCGTGCCACTTGTCATTTTAAGCTATCACTCATAACTACCCTTGACTAGAAAATGAAACACTGATAAAACTTCAAATGGCCCTAACTTCTATACTGTGCGTCCTATACCTATCAACGTTTGCAACAATCAAATGCTTGTAACTTTTTACTGCAGCGTAATAAAATCTTGAAATTTTGTGACAATAAAGTACTCGTGCCTCTAGTCAATTTAAGCTATCGCTCATAGCTATGCTATCCTTGACTCCAAAATAAAACACTGATAAAACTTCAAATGGCCTTAACTGCTATACGGTGCGTCCTACACCTATCAAATTTTGCAACAATCAAATGCTTTTAGCCTTTTACTGGAGCGTACATAGCTATGCTACCCTTGACTCCAAAATAAAACACTGATACAACTTCAAATGGCCCTAACTTCTATACGGTGCGTCGTACACGTATCAAAGTTTGCAACAATCAAATGATAGTAACTGTTTACTGGAGCGTCATATAATCTTGAAATTTTGTGACAATACAGAACTCGTGGCTCTTGTCAATTTAAGCCATCTCTCATAGCAATGCTACACTTGAGTCCCAAATCAAACACAGATAAAACTTCAAATAGCCCTAACTTCTATATGGTGAATCCTACACCTATCAAAGTTCGCAACAATCAAATGCTTGTAGCCTTTTACTGGAGTGTACATAGCTATGCTACCCTTGACTCCAAAATAAAACACTGATACAACTTCAAATGACCCTAACTTCTATACGGTGCGTCGTACACATATCAAAGTTTGCAACAATCAAATGCAAGTAACTGTTTACTGGAGCGTCATATAATCTTGAAATTTTGTGACAATACAGTACTCCTGCCTCTTGTCAATTTAAGCTATCGTTCAAAGCTATGCTACACTTGACTCCAAAATAAAACACTGATAAAACTTCAAATGGCCCTAACTTCTACATGGTGCGTCCTACACCTATCAAAGTTTGCAACAATCAAATGCCTGTAACTTTTTACTGGAGCGTCATAAAATCCTGAAATTTTGTGACAATAAAGTAATCGTGCCTCTATCCAATTTAAGCTATTTCTCATAGCTATGCTACCCTTGACTCCAAAATAAAACACAGATAAAATTCCAAATGCCCTTAACTGCTATACGGTGCGTCCTACACCTATCAAAGTTTGCAAAAGTCAAATGCTTGTAACTTTTTACTGGAGCGTCATAAAATCTTAAAATTTTGTGACAATTAAGTACTCGTGCCTCTAGTCAATTAAATTTATCTCTCATAGCTATGCTACCCTTGAGTCTCAAATCAAACACTGATAAAACTTCAAATAGTCCTAACTTATATATGGTGCATCCAATAGCTATCAAAATTTGCAACAATGAAATTCTTGTAATTTTTTACTGGAGCGTAAAAAAATCTTGATATTTTGTGACAATAAAGTACTCGTGCCTCTGTCAATTTAAGCTATCGTTCATAGCTATGCTACCCTTGACTCCAAAATAAAACACTGATAAAACTTCAAATGCCCCGAACTTCCATACGGTGCGTCCTACACCTATTAAAATTTGCTCCAATCAAAGGCTTGTTACTTTTTACCGGAGCATAATAAAACCTTGAAATTATGTGACAATTAAGTACTCGTGAATCTTTCAATTAAAGCTATCGCTCATAGCTACGCTACCCTTGAGTCACAAATCAAACACTAAAAAAACTTCAAATGGCCCTAACTTCTATACGGTGCGGCCTACACCTATCAAAGTTTGCAACAAACAAATGCTTGTAACTTTTTACTGGAGCGTAATAAAACATTGAAATTTTGTGACAATAAAGTACTCGTGCCTCTGTCAATTTAAGCTATCGTTCATAGCTATGCTACCCTTGACTCCAAAATAAAACACTGATAAAACTTCAAATGGCCCTAACTTCTATATGGTGCGTCCTCCACCTGTCAAAGTTTACAACAATCAAATGCTTGTAACTTCTTAGTGGAGCATAATAAAACCTTGACATTTTGTGACAACTATGTACTCGTGCCTCTTGTCCATTAAAGTTATCGCTCATAGCTATGCTACAAATGAGTCCAAAATAAAACACTGATAAAACTTCAAATGGCCCTAACTTCTATACGGTGCGTCCTACACCCAGCAAACTTTACAAGAATCAAATGCTTCTAACTTTTTACTGGAGCATAATAAAACCTTGACATTTTGTGACAATTATGTACTTGTGCCTCTTGTCAATTAAAGTTATCGCTCATAGCTATGCTACAATTGAGTCCCAAATCAAACACTGATAAAACTTCAAATGGCCCTAACTTCTATATGGTGCGTCCTACACCTGTCAAAGTTTGCAACAATCAAATGCTTGTAACTTTTTACTGGAGCGTCTTAAAATCTTGAAATTTTGTGACAATATAGTACTCGTGCCTCTTATGAATTTAAGATCTCGCTCATAGCTATGCTACCCTTGTGGCCCAAATCAAACACTGATAAAACTTCAACTGGCCCTAACTTCTATCAAAGTGTGCAACAATCAAATGCTTGTAACTTTTTACTGGAAGGCTATAAAATAATGAAATTTTGTGACAATAAAGTACTCGTGCCACTTGTCATTTTATGCTATCACTCATAGCTATGCTACCCTTGACTATAAAATGAAACACTGATAAAATTTCAAATGGCTCTAACTTCTATATTGTGCGTCCTATACCTACCAAAGTTTGCAACAATCAAATGCTTGTAACTTTTTACTGCAGCGTAATAAAACCTTGAAATTTTTTTACAATAAAGTACTCGCGACTCTTGTCAATTAAAGTTATCGCTCATAGCTATGCTACCCTTGAGTCCCAAATGAAACACTGATAAAACTTCAACTGACCCTAACTTCTATACGATGCGTCCTATACTTATCAAAGTTTGCAACAATCAAATGCTTGTAACCTTTTTACTGGAGCGCCATAAAATCTTGAAATTTTGTGACAATAAAGTATTCGTGCTTCTTATGAATTTAAGATCTCGCTCATAGTTATGCTACCCTTGTGGCCTAAATCAAACACTGATAAAACTTCAAATGGCCCTAACTTCTATCAAAGTTTGCAACAATCAAATGCTTGTAACTTTTTACTGGAAGGCCATAAAATAATGAAAGTTTGTGACAATAAAGTACTCGTGCCACTTGTCAATTTAAGCTATCACTCATAGCTATGTTACCCTTGACTATAAAATGAAACACTGATAAAACTTCAAATGGCCCTAACTTCTATACTGTGCATCCTATACCTATCAAAGTTTGCCACAATCAAATGCTTGTTACTTTTTACGGGAGCGTCATAAAATCTTGAAATTTTGTGACAATAAAGTACTCGTGCCTCTAGTCAATTTAAGCTATCGCTCATAGATATGCTATCCTTGACTCCAAAATAAAACACTGATAAAACTTCAAATGGCCTTAACTGCTATACGGTGCGACCTACACCTATCAAAGTTTGCAACAATCAAATGCTTGTAGCCGTTTACTGGAGCGTAAATAGCTATGCTACCCTTGACTCCAAAATAAAACACTGATAAAACTTCAAATGGCCCTAACTTCTACATGGTGCGTCCTACACCTATCAAAGTTTGCAACAATCAAATGCTTGTAACTTTTTACTGGAGCGTCATAAAATCTTGAAATTTTGTGACAATAAAGTACTCGTGCCTCTATCCAATTTAAGCTATCGCTCATAGCTATACTACCCTGGACTCCAAAATAAAACACAGATAAAATTCCAAATGCCCTTAACTGCTTTACGGTGCGTCCTACACCTATCAAAGTTTGCAAAAATCAAATGCTTGTAACTTTTTACTGGAGCGTCATAAAATCTTCAAATTATGTGACAATTAAGTACTCGTGCCTCTAGTCAATTAAAGTTATCTCTCATAGCTATGCTACCCTTGACTCCAAAATAAAACACTGATAAAACTTCAAATGCCCCTAACTTCTATACGGTGCGTCCTACACCTATCAAAGTTTGCAACAATCAAAGGCTTGTTACTTTTTAGTGGAGCGTCATAAAATCTTGAAATTGTGACATTAAAGTAGTCGTGCCTCTTGTCAATTTAAGCTATCGCACATAGTTATACTACCCTTGACTCCAAAATAAAACACTGATGAAACTTCAAATGGCCCTAACTTCTATACGGTGCGTCCTACACCTATCAAAGTTTGCAACAATCAAATGCTTGTAACTTTTTACTGGAGCATAATAAAACATTGAAATTTTGTGACAATTAAGTACTCGTGCCTCTTGTCAATTTAAGTTATCGCTCATAGCTATGCTACCCTTGAATCCCATATCAAACACTGATAAAACTTCACATGACCTAACTTTTATACGGTGCATCCTACACCTATCAAAATTTGCAACAATCAAATGCTTGTAGCTTTTTACCGGATCGTCATAAAATCTTGAAATTTTGTGACAATAAAGTACTCGTGCCGCTTGTCAATTTAAGCTATCGGTAATGCTTTCCTATCCTCGACTCCAAAATAAAACACTGATGAAACTTCAAATGGCCCTAACTTCTATACGGTGCGTCCTACACCCAGCAAACTTTACAACAATCAAATGCTTGTAACTTTTTACTGGAGCATAATAAAACCTTGACATTTTGTGACAATTATGTACTTGTGCCTCTTGTCAATTAAAGTTATCGCTCATAGCTATGCTACAATTGAGTCCCAAATCAAACACTGATAAAGCTTCAAATGGCCCTAACTTCTATATGGTGCGTCCTACAACTGTCAAAGTTTGCAACAATCAAATGCTTGTAACTTTTTATTGGAGCGTCTTAAAATCTTGAAATTTTGTGACAATATAGTACTCGTGCCTCTTATGACTTTAAGATCTCGCTCATAGCTCTGCTACCCTTGTGGCCCAAATCAAACACTGATAAAACTTCAAATGGCCCTAACTTCTCTCAAAGTTTGCAACAATCAAATGCTTGTAACTTTTTACTGGAAGGCCATAAAAGAATGAAATTTTATGACAACAAAGTACTCGTGCCACTTGTCATTTTAAGCTATCACTCATAGCTATGCTACCCTTGACTATAAAATGAAACACTGATAAAACTTCAAATGGCCCTAACTTCTATACTGTGCGTCCTATACCTATCAAAGTTTGCAACAATCAAATGCTTGTAACTTTTTACTGCAGCGTAATAAAACCTTGAAATTTTTTGACAATAAAGTACTCGCGACTCTTGTCAATTAACGTTATCGCTCATAGCTATGCTACCCTTGAGTCCCAAATGAAACACTGATATAACTTCAAATGACCCTAACTTCTATACGATGCGTCCTATACTTATCAAAGTTTGCAACAATCAAATGCTTGTAACTTTTTACTGGAGCGCCATAAAGTCTTGAAATTTTGTGACAATAAATTATTCGTGCTTCTTATGAATTTAACATCTCGCTCATAGCTATGCTACACTTGTGGCCTAAATCAAACACTGATAAAACTTCAAATGGCCCTAACTTCTATCAAAGTTTGCAACAATCAAATGCTTGTAACTTTTTACTGGAAGGCCATAAAATAATGAAAGTTTGTGACAATAAAGTACTCGTGCCACTTGTCATTTTAAGCTATCACTCATAACTACCCTTGACTAGAAAATGAAACACTGATAAAACTTCAAATGGCCCTCACTTCTATACTGTGCGTCCTATACCTATCAAAGTTTGCAACAATCAAATGCTTGTAACTTTTTACTGGAGCGTCATAAAATCTGGAAATTTTGTGACAATAAAGTACTCGTGCCTCTAGTCAATTTAAGCTATCGCTCATAGCTATGCTATCCTTGACTCCAAAATAAAACACTGATAAAACTTCAAATGGCCTTAACTGCTATACGGTGCGTCCTACACCTATCAAAGTTTGCAACAACCAAATGCTTCTAGCCTTTTACTGGAGCGTACATAGCTATGCTACCCTTGACTCCAAAATAAAACACTGATACAACTTCAAATTGCCCTAACTTCTATACGGTGCGTCGTACACGTATCAAAGTTTGCAAGAAACAAATGCTTGCAACTTTTTACTGGAGCTTCATATAATCTTGAAATTTTGTGACAATAAAGTACTCCTGCCTCTTGTCAATTTAAGCTATCGTTCAAAGCTATGCTACCCTTGACTCCAAAATAAAACACTGATAAAACTTCAAATAGCCCTGACTTCTACATGGTGCGTCCTACACCTATCAAAGTTTGCAACAATCAAATGCTTGTAACTTTTTACTGGAGCGTCATAAAATCCTGAAATTTTGTGACAATAAAGTACTCGTGCCTCTATCCAATTTAAGCTATCGCTCATAGCTATGCTACCCTTGACTCCAAAATAAAACACAGATAAAATTCCAAATGCCCTTAACTGCTATACGGTGCGTCCTACACCTATCAAAGTTTGCAAAAGTCAAATGCTTGTAACTTTTTACTGGAGCGTCATAAAATCTTAAAATTTTGTGACAATTAAGTACTCGTGCTTCTAGTCAATTAAAGTTATCTCTCATAGCTATGCTACCATTGAATCTCAAATCAAACACTGATAAAACTTCAAATGGCCCTAACTTCTATACGGTGCATCCAATAGCTATCAAAATTTGCAACAATCAAATTCTTGTAATTTTTACTTTAGCGTAAAGAAATTTTGATATTTTGTGACAATAAAGTACTCGTGCCTCTGTCAATTTAAGCTATCGTTCATAGCTATGCTACCCTTGACTCCAAAATAAAATACTGATAAAACTTCAAATGGCCCTAACTTCAATACGGTGCGACCTACACCTATCAAAATTTGCTACAATCAAATGCTTGTAACTTTTTACTGGAGCATAATAAAACCTTGAAATTTTGTGACAATTAAGTACTCGTGAATCTTGTCAATTAAAGCTATCGCTCATAGCTACGCTACCCTTGAGTCCAAAATAAAACACTGATAAAACTTCAAATGGCCCTAACTTCTATACGGTGCGTCCTACACCCAGCAAACTTTACAACAATCAAATGCTTGTAACTTTTTACTGGAGCATAATAAAACTTTGACATTTTGTGACAATTATGTACTTGTGCCTCTTGTCAACTAAAGTTATCGCTCATAGCTATGCTACAATTGAGTCCCAAATCAAACACTGATAAAACTTCAAATGGCCCTAACTTCTATATGGTGCGTCCTACACCTGTCAAAGTTTGCAACAATCAAATGCTTGTAACTTTTTACTGGAGCGTCTTAAAATCTTGAAATTTTGTGACAATATAGTACTCGTGCCTCTTATGAATTTAAGATCTCGCTCATAGCTATGCTACCCTTGTGGCCCAAATCAAACACTGATAAAACTTCAAATGGCTCTAACTTCTATACTGTGTGTCCTATACCTATCAAAGTTTGCAACAATCAAATGCTTGTAACTTTTTACTGCAGCGTAATAAAACCTTGACATTTTTTTACAATAAAGTACTCGCGACTCTTGTCAATTAAAGTTATCGCTCATAGCTATGCTACCCTTGAGTCCCAAATGAAACACTGATAAAACTTCAACTGACCCTAACTTCTATACGATGCGTCCTATACTTATCAAAGTTTGCAACAATCAAATGCTTGTAACCTTTTTACTGGAGCGCCATAAAATCTTGAAATTTTGTGACAATAAAGTATTCGTGCTTCTTATGAATTTAAGATCTCGCTGATAGTTATGCTACCCTTGTGACCTAAATCAAACACTGATAAAACTTCAAATGGCCCTAACTTCTATCAAAGTTTGCAACAATAAAATGCTTGTAACTTTTTACTGGAAGGCCATAAACTAATGAAAGTTTGTGACAATTAAGTACTCGTGCCACTTGTCAATTTAAGCTATCACTCATAGCTATGATACCCTTGACTATAAAATGAAACACTGATAAAAGTTCAAATGGCCCTAACTTCTATACTGTGCGTCCTATACCTATCAAAGTTTGCAACAATCAAATGCTTGTTACTTTTTACTGGAGCGTCATAAAATCTTGAAATTTTGTGACAATAAAGTACTCGTGCCTCTAGTCAATTTAAGCTATCGCTCATAGCTATGCTATCCTTGACTCCAAAATAAAACACTGATAAAACTTCAAATGGCCATAACTGCTATACGGTGCTTCCTACACCTATCAAAGTTTGCAGCAATCAAATGCTTGTAGCCTTTTACTGGAGCGTAAATGGCTATGCTACCCTTGACTCCAAAATAAAACACTGATAAAACTTCAAATGGCCCTAACTTCTACATGGTGCGTCCTACACCTATCAAAGTTTGCAACAATCAAATGCTTGTAACTTTTTACTGGAGCATCATAAAATCTTGAAATTTTGTGACAATAAAGTACTCGTGCCTCTATCCAATTTAAGCTATCGCTCATAGCTATGCTACCCTTGACTCCAAAATAAAACACAGATAAAATTCCAAATGCCCTTAACTGCTTTACGGTGCGTCCTACACCTATCAAAGTTTGCAAAAATGAAATGCTTGTAACTTTTTACTGGATCGTCATAAAATCTTCAAATTATGTGACAATTAAGTACTCGTGCCTCTAGTCAATTAAAGTTATCTCTCATAGCTATGCTACCCTTGTCTCCAAAATAAAACACTGATAAAACTTCAAATGCCCCTAACTTCTATACGGTGCGTCCTACACCTATCAAAGTTTGCAACAATCAAATGCTTGTTACTTTTTAGTGGAGCGTCATAAAATCTTGAAATTGTGACAATAAAGTAGTCGTGCCTCTTGTCAATTTAAGCTATCGCACATAGCTATGCGACCCTCGACTCCAAAATAAAACACTGATAAAACTTCAAATGGCCCTAACTGCTAGACAGTGCGTCCTACACCCAGCAAACTTTACAACAATCAAATGCTTGTAACTTTTTAGTGGAGCATAATAAAACCTTGACATTTTGTGACAATTATGTACTCGTGCCTCTTGTCCATTAAAGTTATCGCTCATAGCTATGCTACAATTGAGTCCCAAATCAAACACTGATAAATCTTCAAATTGCCCTAGCTTCTACATGGTGCGTCCTACACCTGTCAAAGTTTGCCACAATGAAATGCTTGTAACTTTTACTGGAGCGTCATAAAATGTTTAAATTTTGTAACAATAAAGTACTCGAGCCTCTTATAAATTTAAGCTATAACTTCTATATGGTGCGTCCTACACCTATCAAAGTTTGCAATAATCAAATGCTTGTAACTTTTTACTGGAGCGTCATATAATCTTGAAATTTTCTGACAATAAAGTACTCGTGCCGCTTGTCAATTTAAGCTATCGTTCATAGCTATGCGACCCTCGACTCCAAAATAAAACACTGATAAAACTTCAAATGGCCCTAACTTCTATACGGTGCGTCCTACACCCAGCAAACTTTACAACAATCAAATGCTTGTAACTTTTTACTGGAGCATAATAAAACCTTGACATTTTGTGACAATTATGTACTCGTGCCTCTTTTCCATTAAAGTTATCGCTCATAGCTTTGCTACAATTGAGTCCCAAATCAAACACTGATAAAACTTCAAATGGCCCTAACTTCTACATTGTGCGTCCTACACCTGTCAAAGTTTGCAACAATCAAATGCTTGTAACTTTTTACTGGAGCGTCTTAAAATCTTGAAATTTTGTGACAATATAGTACTCTTGCCTCTTATGAATTTAAGATCTCGCTCATAGCTATGCTACCCTTGTGGCCCAAATCAAACACTGATAAAACTTCAAATGGCCCTAACTTCTATCAAAGTTTGCAAAAGTCAAATGCTTGTAACTTTTTACTGGAGCGTCATAAAATCTTAAAATTTTGTGACAATTAAGTACTCGTGCCTCTAGTCAATTAAAGTTATCTTTCATAGCTATGCTACCATTGAGTCTCAAATCAAACACTGATAAAACTTCAAATGGCCCTAACTTCTATACGATGCATCCAATAGCTATCAAAATTTGCAACAATCAAATTCTTGTAATTTTTACTGGAGCGTAAAAAAATCTTGATATTTTGTGACAATAAAGTACTCGTGCCTCTGTCAATTTAAGCTATCGTTCATAGCTATGCTACCCTTGACTCCAAAATAAAATACTGATAAAACTTCAAATGCCCCTAACTTCAATACGGTGCGTCCTACACCTATCAAAATTTGCTACAATCAAATGCTTGTAACTTTTTACTGGAGCATAATAAAACCTTGAAATTTTGTGACAATTAAGTACTCGTGAATCTTGTCAATTAAAGCTATCGCTCATAGCTACGCTACCCTTGAGTCCAAAATAAAACACTGATCAAATTTCAAATGGCCCTAACTTCTATACGGTGCATCCTACACCCAGCAAACTTTACAACAATCAAATGCTTGTAACTTTTTACTGGAGCATAATAAAACCTTGACATTTTGTGACAATTATGTACTTGTGCCTCTTGTCAATTAAAGTTATCGCTCATAGCTATGCTACAATTTAGTCCCAAATCAAACACTGATAAAACTTCAAATGGCCCTAACTTCTATATGGTGCGTCCTACACCTGTCAAAGTTTGCAACAATCAAACGCTTGTAACTTTTTACTGGAGCGTCTTAAAATCTTGAAATTTTGTGACAATATAGTACTCGTGCCTCTTATGAATTTAAGATCTCGCTCATAGCTATGCTACCCTTGTGGTCCAAATCAAACACTGATAAAACTTCAAATGGCTCTAACTTCTATACTGTGTGTCCTATACCTATCAAAGTTTGCAACAATCAAATGCTTGTAACTTTTTACTGCAGCGTAATAAAACCTTGAAATTTTTTTACAATAAAGTACTCGCGACTCTTGTCAATTAAAGTTATCGCTCATAGCTATGCTACCCTTGAGTCCCAAATGAAACACTGATAAAACTTCAACTGACCCTAACTTCTATACGATGCGTCCTATACTTATCAAAGTTTGCAACAATCAAATGCTTGTAACCTTTTTACTGGAGCGCCATAAAATCTTGAAATTTTGTGACAATAAAGTATTCGTGCTTCTTATGAATTTAAGATCTCGCTGATAGTTATGCTACCCTTGTGACCTAAATCAAACACTGATAAAACTTCAAATGGCCCTAACTTCTATCAAAGTTTGCAACAATCAAATGCTTGTAACTTTTTACTGGAAGGCCATAAACTAATGAAAGTTTGTGACAATTAAGTACTCGTGCCACTTGTCAATTTAAGCTATCACTCATAGCTATGATACCCTTGACTATAAAATGAAACACTGATAAAAGTTCAAATGGCCCTAACTTCTATACTGTGCGTCCTATACCTATCAAAGTTTGCAACAATCAAATGCTTGTTACTTTTTACTGGAGCGTCATAAAATCTTGAAATTTTGTGACAATAAAGTACTCGTGCCTCTAGTCAATTTAAGCTATCGCTCATAGCTATGCTATCCTTGACTCCAGAATAAAACACTGATAAAACTTCAAATGGCCATAACTGCTATACGGTGCGTCCTACACCTATCAAAGTTTGCAACAATCAAATGCTTGTAGCCTTTTACTGGAGCGTAAATGGCTATGCTACCCTTGACTCCAAAATAAAACACTGATAAAACTTCAAATGGCCCTAACTTCTACATGGTGCGTCCTACACCTATCAAAGTTTGCAACAATCAAATGCTTGTAACTTTTTACTGAAGCGTCATAAAATCTTGAAATTTTGTGACAATAAAGTACTCGTGCCTCTATCCAATTATAGCTATCGCTCATAGCTATGCTACCCTTGACTCCAAAATAAAACACAGATAAAATTCCAAATGCCCTTAACTGCTTTACGGTGCGTCCTACACCTGTCAAAGTTTGCAAAAATCAAATGCTTGTAACTTTTTACTGGAGCGTCACAAAATCTTCAAATTATGTGACAATTAAGTACTCGTGCCTCTAGTCAATTAAAGTTATCTCTCATAGCTATGCTACCCTTGACTCCAAAATAAAACACTGATAAAACTTCAAATGCCCCTAACTTCTATACGGTGCGTCCTACACCTATCAAAGTTTGCAACAATCAAATGCTTGTTACTTTTTAGTGGAGCGTCATAAAATCTTGAAATTGTGACAATAAAGTAGTCGTGCCTCTTGTCAATTTAAGCTATCGCACATAGCTATGCGACCCTCGACTCCAAAATAAAACACTGATAAAACTTCAAATGGCCCTAACTGCTAGACAGTGCGTCCTACACCCAGCAAACTTTACAACAATCAAATGCTTGTAACTTTTTAGTGGAGCATAATAAAACCTTGACATTTTGTGACAATTATGTACTCGTGCCTCTTTTCCATTGAAGTTATCGCTCATAGCTATGCTACAATTGAGTCCCAAATCAAACACTGATAAATCTTCAAATGGCCCTAACTTCTACATTGTACGTCCTACACCTGTCAAAGTTTGCAACAATCAAATGCTTGTAACTTTTTACTGGAGCGTCTTAAAATCTTGAAATTTTGTGACAATATAGTACTCTTGCCTCTTATGAATTTAAGATCTCGCTCATAGCTATGCTACCCTTGTGGCCCAAATCAAACACTGATAAAACTTCAAATGGCCCTAACTTCTATCAAAGTTTGCAAAAGTCAAATGCTTGTAACTTTTTACTGGAGCGTCATAAAATCTTAAAATTTTGTGACAATTAAGTACTCGTGCCTCTAGTCAATTAAAGTTATCTTTCATAGCTATGCTACCATTGAGTCTCAAATCAAACACTGATAAAACTTCAAATGGCCCTAACTTCTATACGATGCATCCAATAGCTATCAAAATTTGCAACAATCAAATTCTTGTAATTTTTACTGGAGCGTAAAAAAATCTTGATATTTTGTGACAATAAAGTACTCGTGCCTCTGTCAATTTAAGCTATCGTTCATAGCTATGCTACCCTTGACTCCAAAATAAAATACTGATAAAACTTCAAATGCCCCTAACTTCAATACGGTGCGTCCTACACCTATCAAAATTTGCTACAATCAAATGCTTGTAACTTTTTACTGGAGCATAATAAAACCTTGAAATTTTGTGACAATTAAGTACTCGTGAATCTTGTCAATTAAAGCTATCGCTCATAGCTACGCTACCCTTGAGTCCAAAATAAAACACTGATCAAATTTCAAATGGCCCTAACTTCTATACGGTGCATCCTACACCCAGCAAACTTTACAACAATCAAATGCTTGTAACTTTTTACTGGAGCATAATAAAACCTTGACATTTTGTGACAATTATGTACTTGTGCCTCTTGTCAATTAAAGTTATCGCTCATAGCTATGCTACAATTTAGTCCCAAATCAAACACTGATAAAACTTCAAATGGCCCTAACTTCTATATGGTGCGTCCTACACCTGTCAAAGTTTGCAACAATCAAACGCTTGTAACTTTTTACTGGAGCGTCTTAAAATCTTGAAATTTTGTGACAATATAGTACTCGTGCCTCTTATGAATTTAAGATCTCGCTCATAGCTATGCTACCCTTGTGGTCCAAATCAAACACTGATAAAACTTCAAATGGCTCTAACTTCTATACTGTGCGTCCTATACCTATCAAAGTTTGCAACAATCAAATGCTTGTAACTTTTTACTGCAGCGTAATAAAACCTTGAAATTTTTTTACAATAAAGTACTCGCGACTCTTGTCAATTAAAGTTATCGCTCATAGCTATGCTACCCTTGAGTCCCAAATGAAACACTGATAAAACTTCAACTGACCCTAACTTCTATACGATGCGTCCTATACTTATCAAAGTTTGCAACAATCAAATGCTTGTAACCTTTTTACTGGAGCGCCATAAAATCTTGAAATTTTGTGACAATAAAGTATTCGTGCTTCTTATGAATTTAAGATCTCGCTGATAGTTATGCTACCCTTGTGACCTAAATCAAACACTGATAAAACTTCAAATGGCCCTAACTTCTATCAAAGTTTGCAACAATCAAATGCTTGTAACTTTTTACTGGAAGGCCATAAACTAATGAAAGTTTGTGACAATTAAGTACTCGTGCCACTTGTCAATTTAAGCTATCACTCATAGCTATGATACCCTTGACTATAAAATGAAACACTGATAAAAGTTCAAATGGCCCTAACTTCTATACTGTGCGTCCTATACCTATCAAAGTTTGCAACAATCAAATGCTTGTTACTTTTTACTGGAGCGTCATAAAATCTTGAAATTTTGTGACAATAAAGTACTCGTGCCTCTAGTCAATTTAAGCTATCGCTCATAGCTATGCTATCCTTGACTCCAGAATAAAACACTGATAAAACTTCAAATGGCCATAACTGCTATACGGTGCGTCCTACACCTATCAAAGTTTGCAACAATCAAATGCTTGTAGCCTTTTACTGGAGCGTAAATGGCTATGCTACCCTTGACTCCAAAATAAAACACTGATAAAACTTCAAATGGCCCTAACTTCTACATGGTGCGTCCTACACCTATCAAAGTTTGCAACAATCAAATGCTTGTAACTTTTTACTGAAGCGTCATAAAATCTTAAAATTTTGTGACAATAAAGTACTCGTGCCTCTATCCAATTATAGCTATCGCTCATAGCTATGCTACCCTTGACTCCAAAATAAAACACAGATAAAATTCCAAATGCCCTTAACTGCTTTACGGTGCGTCCTACACCTATCAAAGTTTGCAAAAATCAAATGCTTGTAACTTTTTACTGGAGCGTCACAAAATCTTCAAATTATGTGACAATTAAGTACTCGTGCCTCTAGTCAATTAAAGTTATCTCTCATAGCTATGCTACCCTTGACTCCAAAATAAAACACTGATAAAACTTCAAATGCCCCTAACTTCTATACGGTGCGTCCTACACCTATCAAAGTTTGCAACAATCAAATGCTTGTTACTTTTTAGTGGAGCGTCATAAAATCTTGAAATTGTGACAATAAAGTAGTCGTGCCTCTTGTCAATTTAAGCTATCGCACATAGCTATGCGACCCTCGACTCCAAAATAAAACACTGATAAAACTTCAAATGGCCCTAACTGCTAGACAGTGCGTCCTACACCCAGCAAACTTTACAACAATCAAATGCTTGTAACTTTTTAGTGGAGCATAATAAAACCTTGACATTTTGTGACAATTATGTACTCGTGCCTCTTTTCCATTAAAGTTATCGCTCATAGCTATGCTACAATTGAGTCCCAAATCAAACACTGATAAATCTTCAAATGGCCCTAACTTCTACATTGTACGTCCTACACCTGTCAAAGTTTGCAACAATCAAATGCTTGTAACTTTTTACTGGAGCGTCTTAAAATCTTGAAATTTTGTGACAATATAGTACACCTGCCTCTTATGAATTTAAGATCTCGCTCATAGCTATGCTACCCTTGTGGCCCAAATCAAACACTGATAAAACTTCAAATGGCCCTAACTTCTATAAAAGTTTGCAACAATCAAATGCTTGTAACTTTTTACTGGAAGGCCATAAAAGAATGAAATTTTGTGACAATAAAGTACTCGTGCCTCTAGTCAATTTAAGCTGTCGCTCATAGCAATGCTACACTTGAGTCCTAAATCAAACACAGATAAAACTTCAAATAGCCCTAACTTCTTTACGGTGCATCCAATACCTATCAAAGTTCGCAACAATCAAATGCTTGTAGCCTTTTACTGGAGAGTACATAGCTATGCTTCCCTTGACTCCAAAATAAAACACTGATAAAACTTCAAATGGCCTTAACTGCTTTACGGTGCGTCCTACACCTATCAAAGTTTGCAACAATCAAATGCTTGTAACTTTTTACTGGAGCGTCATAAAATCGTGAAATTTTGTGGCAATAAAGTAGTCGTGCCTCTATCCAATTTAAGCTCTCGCTCATAGCTATGCTACCCTTGTGGCCCAAATCAAACACTGATAAAATTTCAAAAGTTTCTAACTTCTGTACTGTGGTTCCTATACCTATCAAAGTTTGCCACAATCAAATGCTTGTAACTTTTACTGGAGCGTCATCAATTTTTTTAATTTTGTAACAATAAAGTACTCGAGCCTCTTATCAATTTAAGCTATAACTTCTATACGGTGCGTCCTACACATATCAAAGTTTGCAACAATCAAATGCTTGTTACTTTTTAGTGGAGCGTCATAAAATCTTTAAATTTTGTGACAATAAAGTTCTCGTGCCTCTTGTCAATTTCAGCTACCGCTCATAGCTATACTACCCTTGACTCCAAAATAAAACACTGATGAAACATCAAATGGCCCTAACTTCTATTCGGTGCGTCCTATACCTATCAAAGTTTGCAACAATCAAATGCTTGTTACTTTTTACTGGAGCGTCATAAAATCTTGAAATTTTGTGACAATAAAGTACTCGTGCCTCTAGTCAATTTAAGCTATCGCTCATAGCTATGCTATCCTTGACTCCAAAATAAAACACTGATAAAACTTCAAATGGCCATAACTCCTATACGGTGCGTCCTACACCTATCAAAGTTTGCAACAATCAAATGCTTGTAGCCTTTTACTGGAGCGTAAATGGCTATGTTACCCTTGACTCCAAAATAAAACACTGATAAAACTTCAAATGGCCCTAACTTCTACATGGTGCGTCCTACACCTATCAAAGTTTGCAACAATCAAATGCTTGTAACTTTTTACTGGAGCGTCATAAAATCTTGAAATTTTGTGACAATAAAGTACTCGTGCCTCTTATGAATTTAAGATCTCGCTCATAGCTATGCTACCCTTGACTCCAAAATAAAACACAGATAAAATTCCAAATGCCCTTAACTGCTTTACGGTGCGTCCTACACCTATCAAAGTTTGCAAAAATCAAATGCTTGTAACTTTTTACTGGAGCGTCATAAAATCTTCAAATTATGTGACAATTAAGTACTCGTGCCTCTAGTCAATTAAAGTTATCTCTCATAGCTATGCTACCCTTGACTCCAAAATAAAACACTGATAAAACTTCAAATGCCCCTAACTTCTATACGGTGCGTCCTACACCTATCAAAGTTTGCAACAATCAAATGCTTGTTACTTTTTAGTGGAGCGTCATAAAATCTTGAAATTGTGACAATAAAGTAGTCTTGCCTCTTGTCAATTTAAGCTATCGCACATAGCTATGCGACCCTCGACTCCAAAATAAAACACTGATAAAACTTCAAATGGCCCTAACTGCTAGACAGTGCGTCCTACACCCAGCAAACTTTACAACAATCAAATGCTTGTAACTTTTTAGTGGAGCATAATAAAACCTTGACATTTTGTGACAATTATGTACTCGTGCCTCTTGTCCATTAAAGTTATCGCTCATAGCTTTGCTACAATTGAGTCCCAAATCAAACACTGATAAAACTTCAAATGGCCCTAGCTTCTACATGGTGCGTCCTACACCTGTCAAAGTTTGCAACAATCAAATGCTTGTAACTTTTTACTGGAGCGTCTTAAAATCTTGAAATTTTGTGACAATTTAGTACTCTTGCCTCTTATGAATTTAAGATCTCGCTCATAGCTATGCTACCCTTGTGGCCCAAATCAAACACTGATAAAACTTCAAATGGCCCTAACTTCTATAAAAGTTTGCAACAATCAAATGCTTGTAACTTTTTACTGGAAGGCCATAAAAGAATGAAATTTTGTGACAATAAAGTACTCGTGCCTCTAGTCAATTTAAGCTGTCGCTCATAGCAATGCTACACTTGAGTCCTAAATCAAACACAGATAAAACTTCAAATAGCCCTAACTTCTTTACGGTGCATCCAATACCTATCAAAGTTCGCAACAATCAAATGCTTGTAGCCTTTTACTGGAGAGTACATAGCTATGCTACCCTTGCCTCCAAAATAAAACATTGATAAAACTTCAAATGGCCTTAACTGCTTTACGGTGCGTCCTAACCCTATCAAAGTTTGCAACAATCAAATGCTTGTAACTTTTTACTGGAGCGTCATAAAATCGTGAAATTTTGGGGCAATAAAGTAGTCGTGCCTCTATCCAATTTAAGCTATCTCTCATAGCAATGCTACACTTGACTATAAATTAACATACTGATAAAACTTCAAAGGGCCTTAACTGCTATACGGTGCGTCCTGGACCTATCAAAGATTGCAACAATCAAATGCTTGTAACTTTTACTGGAGCGTCATAGAATCTTGAAATTTGGTGACAAAAAAGTATTCGTGACATTTATGAATTTAAGCTCTCGCTCATAGCTATGCTACCCTTGTGGCCCAAATCAAACACTGATAAAATTTCAAAAGGTCCTAACTTCTGTACTGTGCTTTCTATACCTATCAAAGTTTGCCACAATCAAATGCTTGTAACTTTTACTGGAGCGTCATCAATTTTTTTAATTTTGTAACAATAAAGTACTCGAGCCTCTTATCAATTTCAGCTATAACTTCTATACGGTGCGTCCTACACATATCAAAGTTTGCAACAATCAAATGCTTGTTACTTTTTAGTGGAGCGTCATAATATCTTGAAATTTTGTGACAATAAAGTTCTCGTGCCTCTTGTCAATTTCAGCTACCGCTCATAGCTATACTACCCTTGACTCCAAAATAAAACACTGATGCAACATCAAATGGCCCTAATGACCCTATTCGGTGCGTCCTACACCTATCAAAGTTTGCAAAAATCAAATGCTTGTAACTTTTTACTGGAGCATTATAAAACATTGAAATTTTGTGACAATTAAGTACTCGTGCCTCTTGTCAATTTAAGTTATCGCTCATAGCTATGCTTCCCTTGAATCCCAAATCAAACACTGATAAAACTTCAAATATCCCTAACTTATATAGGGCGCATCCTACACCTATCAAAATTTGCAAAAATCAAATGCTTGTAGCTTTTTACTGGATCGCCATATCAAGATTTTATGACAATAAAGTACTCAGTACACTAAAGTACTCCGCTTGTCAATTTAAGCTATCGTTAATGCTATGCTACCCTCGACTCCAAAATAAAACACTGATAAAACTTCAAATGGCCCTAACTGCTATACGATGCGTCCTACAGCCAGCAAACTTTACAACACTCAAATGCTTGTAACTTTTTAGTGGAGCATAATAAAACCTTGACATTTTGTGACAATTATGTACTCGTGCCTCTTGTCCATTAAAGTTATCGCTCATAGCTATGCTACAATTGAGTCCCAAATCAAACAATGATAAATCTTCAAATGGCCCTAACTTCTACATGGTGCATCCTACACCTGTCAAAGTTTGCATCAATCAAATGCTTGTAACTTTTTACTGGAGCGTCTTAAAGTCTTGAAATTTTGTGACAATATAGTACTCGTGCCTCTTATGTATTTAAGATCTCGCTCATAGCTATGCTACCCTTGTGGCCCAAATCAAACACTGATGAAACTTCAAATGGCCCTAACTTCTATCAAAGTTTGCAACAATCAAATGCTTGTAACTTTTTACTGGAAGGCCATAAAAGAATGAAATTTTGTGACAATAAATTACTCGTGCCACTTGTCATTTTAAGCTATCACTCATAACTACCCTTGACTATAAAATAAAACACTGATAAAACTTCAAATGGCCCTAACTTCTATACTGTGCGTCCTATACCTATCACAGTTTGCAACAATCAAATGCTTGTAACTTTTTACTGCAGCGTATTAAAACCTTGAAATTTTTTGACAATAAAGTACTCGTGACTCTTGTCAATTAAAGTTATCGCTCATAGCTATGCTTCCCTTGAGTCCCAAATGAAACACTTAAAAACTTCATATGACCCTAACTTCTATACGATGCGTCCTATACTTATCAAAGTTTGCAACAATCAAATTGCAAATGCTTGTAACTTTTTTTAAAATCTTGAAATTTTGTGACAATAAAGTACTCGTGCCTCTAGTAAATTTAAGCTATCGCTCATAGTTATGCTATCCTTGACTCCAAAACAAAACACTGATAAAACTTCAAATGGCCTTAACTGCTATACGGTGCGTCCTACACCTATCAAAGTTTGCAACAATCAAATGCTTGTAGCCTTTTACTGGAGCGTACATAGCTATGCTACCCTTGACTCCAAAATAAAACACTGATACAACTTCAAATGGCCCTAACTTCTATACGGTGCGTCGTACACGTATCAAAGTTTGCAACAATCAAATGCTAGTAACTTTTTACTGGAGCGTCATATAATCTTGAAATTTTGTGACAATACAGTACTCGTGGATCTTGTCAATTTAAGCCATCGCTCATAGCAATGCTACACGTGAGTCCTAAATCAAACACAGATAAAACCTTGAAATTTTGTGACAATTAAGTACTCGTGAATCTTGTCAATTAAAGTTATCGCCCATAGCTATGCTACCCTTGAGTCCCAAATCAAACACTGATAAAACTTCAAATGGCCCTAACTTCTATACGGTGCATCCAATACCTATCAAAATTTGCAACAATCAAATTCTTGTAATTTTTTACTGGAGCGTAAAAAAATCTTGAAATTTTGTGACAATAAAGTATTCGTGCCTCTGTCAATTTAAGCTATTGTTCATAGCTATGCTACCCTTGACTCCAAAATAAAACACTGATTAAACTTCAAATGCCCCTAACTTCTATACAGTGCGTTCTACACCTATAAAAATTTGCTACAATCAAATGCTTGTAACTTTTTACTGGAGCATAATAAAACCTTGAAATTTTGTGACAATTAAGTACTCGTGAATCTTGTCCATTAAAGTTATCGCTCATAGCTATGCTACCCTTGAGTCCCAAATCAAATACTAATAAAACTTCAAGTGGCCCTAACTTCTACATGGTGCGTCCTACACTTATCAAAGTATACAACAATCAAATGCTTGTAACTTTTTACTGGAGCGTCATAAAATCTTGAAATTTTCTGACAATAAAGTACTCGTGCTTCTATCCAATTTAAGCTATCGCTCATAGCAATGCTACACTTGACTCCAAAATAAAACACTGATAAATCTTCAAATGGCCCTAACTTCTATACGGTGCGTCCTACACCCAGCAAACTTTATAACAATGAAATGCTTGTAACTTTTTAGTGGAGCATAATAAAAGCTTGACATTTTGTGACAATTATGTACTCGTGCCTCTTGTCCATTAAAGTTATCGCTCATAGCTATGCTACAGTTGAGTCCCAAGTCAAACACTGATAAAACTTCAAATGGCCCTAACTTCTACATGGTGCGTCCTACACCTGTCAAAGTTTGCAACAATCAAATGCTTGTAATTTTTTACTTGAGCGTAAAAAAATCTGGAAATTTTGTGACAACAAAGTACTCGTGCCTCTAGTCAATTTAAGCTGTCGCTCGTAGCAATGCTACACTTGAGTCCTAAATCAAGCACAGATAAAACTTCAAATAGCCCTAACTTCTATACGATGCGTTCTACACCTATAAAAATTTGCTACAATCAAATGCTTGTAACTTTTTACTGGAGCATAATAAAACCTTGAAATTTTGTGACAATAAAGTACTCGTGAATCTTGTCAATTAAAGTTATCGCTCATAGCTATGCTACAATTGATTCCCAAATCAAACACTGATAAAACTTCAAATGGCCCCAACTTCTACATGGTGCATCCTACACCTGTCAAAGTTTGCAACAATCAAATGCATGTAGCTTTTTACTTAAGCGTCTCAAAATCTTGAAATTTTGTGACAATAAAGTACTCGTTACTCTAGTCAATTTAAGCTGTCGCTCATAGCAATGCTACCCTTGACTCCTAAATCAAACACATATAAAACTTCAAATAGCCCTAACTTCTATACGGTGCATCCAATACCTATCAAAGTTCGCAACAATCAAATGCTTGTAGCCTTTTACTGGAGAGTACATAGCTATGCTACCCTTGACTCCAAAATAAAACACTGATAAAACTTCAAATGGCTTTAACTGCTTTACGGTGCGTCCTACACATATCAAAGTTTGCAACAATCAAATGCTTGTAACTTTTTACTGGAGCGTCATAAAATCTTGAAATTTTGTGACAATTAAGTACTCGTGCCTCTAGTCAATTAAAGTTATCTCTCATAGCTATGCTACCCTTGAGTCTCAAATCAAACACTGATAAAACTTCAAATGGCCCTAACTTCTATACGGTGCATCCAATACCTATCAAAATTTGCAACAATCAAATTCTTGTAATTTTTTACTGGAGCGTAAAAAAATCTTGAAATTTTGTGACAATAAAGTACTCGTGCCTCTGTCAATTTAAGCTATCGTTCATAGCGATGCTACCCTTGACTCCAAAATAAAACACTGATAAAACTTCAAATGCCCCTAACTTCTATACGGTGCGTCCTACAACTATCAAAATTTGCTACAATCAAATGCTTGTAACTTTTTACTGGAGCATAATAAAACCTTGATATTTTGTGACAATTAAGTACTAGTGAATCTTGTCAATTAAAGTTATCGCTCATAGCTATGCTACCCTTGAGTCCCAAATCAAACACTAATAAAACTTCAAATGGCCCTAACTTCTACATGGTGCGTCCTACACTTATCAAAGTATACAACAATCAAATGCTTGTAACTTTTTACTGGAGCGTTATAAAATCTTGAAATTTTGTGACAATAAAGTACTCGCGCTTCTATCCAATTTAAGCTATCGCTCATAGCAATGCTACACTTGACTCCAAAATAAAACACTGATAAAACTTCAAATGGCCTTAACTGCTATAAGGTGCGTCCTACACCTATCAAAGTTTGAAACAATCAAATGCTTGTAACTTTTAGTGGAGCGTCATAAATTTTATAAATTTTGTAACAATAAAGTACTCGAGCCTTTTATCAATTTAAGCTAACCCTTCTATACGGTGCGTCCTACACCTATCAAAGTTTGCAACAATCAAATGCTTGTTACTTTTAAGTGGAGCGTCATAAAATCTTGAAATTTGTGACAATAAAGTACTCGTGCCTCTTATCAATTTAGGCTTTCGCTCATAGCTATGGTACCCTTGAGACCCAAATCAAAGACTGATAAAACTTCAAATGACCCTAACTACTATACTGTGCGTCCTACACCTATCAAAGTTTGCAACATTCAAATGCTAATAACTTTTTACTGGAGGGTAATAAAACCTTGAAATTTTGTGACAATAAAGTACTCGTGCCTCTATCCAATTTAAGCTATCGCTCATAGCAATGCTACACTTGACTCCAAAATAAAACACTGATAAAACTTCAAATGGCCTTAACTGCTATAAGGTGTGTCCTACACCTATCAAAGTTTGCAACAATCAAATGCTTGTAACTTTTAGTGGAGCGTCATAAATTTTATAAATTTTGTAACAATAAAGTACTCGAGCCTCTTATCAATTTAAGCTAACCCTTCTATACGGTGCGTCCTACACCTATCAAAGTTTGCAACAATCAAATGCTTGTTACTATTAAGTGCGTCATAAAATCTTGAAATTTTGTGACAATAAAGTACTCGTGCCTCTTGTCAATTTAAGCTATCGCTCATAGCTATACTACCCTTGGCTCCAAAATAAAACACTGATGAAACTTCAAATGGCCCTGACTTCTATACGGTGCGTCCTACACCTATCAAAGTTTTCAACAATCAAATGCTTGTAACTTTTTACTGGAGCATAATAAAACATTGAAATTTTGTGACAATAAAGTACTCGTGCCTCTTGTCAATTTAAGCTATCGCTCATAGCTATACTACCCTCGGCTCCAAAATAAAACACTGATAAAACTTCAAATGGCCCTAACTTCTATACGGTGCGTCCTACACCCAGCAAACTTTACAACAATCAAATGCTTGTAACTTTTTAGTGGAGCATAATAAAAGCTTGACATTTTGTGACAATTATGTACTCGTGCCTCTTGTCCATTAAAGTTATCGCTCATAGCTATGCTACAGTTGAGTCCCAAGTCAAACACTGATAAAACTTCAAATGGCCCTAACTTCTACATGGTGCGTCCTACACCTGTCAAAGTTTGCAACAATCAAATGCTTGTAACTTTTTACTTAAGCGTTTTAAAATCTTGAAATTTTGTGACAATAAAGTACTCGTGCCTCTAGTCAATTAAAGCTGTCGCTCATAGCAATGCTACACTTGAGTCCTAAATCAAGCACAGATAAAACTTCAAATAGCCCTAACTTCTATACGGTGCATCCAATACCTATCAAAGTTCGCAACAATCAAATGCTTGTAGCCTTTTACTGGAGAGTACATAGCTATGCTACCCTTGACTCCAAAATAAAACACTGATAAAACTTCAAATGGCCTTAACTGCTATACGGTGCGTCCTACACCTATCAAAGATTACAACAATCAAATGCTTGTAACTTTTACTGGATCGTCATAAAATCTTGAAATTTTGTGACAAAAAACTATTCGTGCCCCTTATGAATTTAAGCTCTCGATAGCTATGCTACCCTTGTGGCCCAAATCAAACACTGATAAAACTTCAAAAGACCCTAACTTCTGTACTGTGCTTCCTATACCTATCAAAGTTTGCAACAATCAAATGCTTGTAACTTTTACTGGAGCGTCATAAATTTTTTAAATTTTGTAACAATAAAGTACTCGAGCCTCTTATCAATTTAAGCTTTAACTTCTATACGGTGCGTCCTACACCTATCAAAATTTGCAACAATCAAATGCTTGTTACTTTTTGTTGAGCGTCATAAAATCTTGAAATTTTGCGACAATAAAGTACTCGTGCCGCTTGTCAATTAAAGTTATCTCTCATAGTTATGCTACCCTTGAGTCTCAAATCAAACACTGATAAAACTTCAAATGGCCCTAACTTCTATACTGTGCGTCCTACACCTATCAAAGTTTGCAACAATCAAATGCTTATATCTTTTTACTGGAGCGTCATAAAATCTTGAAATTTTGTGACAATAAAGTACTCGTGCCTCTATCCAATTTAAGCTATCGGTCATAGCTATGCTACCCTTGACTCCACAATAAAACACAGATAAAACTTCAAATGGCCTTAACTGCTATACGGTGCCTCCTACACCTATCAAAGTTTGCAACAATCAAATGCTTGTAACTTTTTACTGGAGCGTCATAAAATCTTGAAATTTTGTGACAATTAAGTACTCGTGCCTCTAGTCAATTAAAGTTATCTCTCATAGCTATGCTACCCTTGAGTCTCAAATCAAACACTGATAAAACTTCAAATGGCCCTAACTTCTATACGGTGCATCCAATACCTATCAAAATTTGCAACAATCAAATTCTTGTAATTTTTTACTGGAGCGTAAAAAAATCTTGAAATTTTGTGACAATAAAGTACTCGTGCCGCTTGTCAATTTAAGCTATCGTTAATGCTATGCTACCCTCGACTCCAAAATAAAACACTGATAAAATTTCAAATGGCCCTAACTTCTATACGGTGCGTCCTACACCCAGCAAACTTTACAACAATCAAATGCTTGTAACTTTTTAGTGGAGCATAATAAAACCTTGACATTTTGTGACAATTATGTACTCGTGCCTCTTGTCCATTAAAGTTATCGCTCATAGCTATGCTACAATTGATTCCCAAATCAAACACTGATAAAACTTCAAATGGCCCCAACTTCTACATGGTGCGTCCTACAACTGTCAAAGTTTACAACAATCAAATGCTTGTAGCTTTTTACTTAAGCGTCTCAAAATCTTGAAATTTTGTGACAATAAAGTACTCGTTCCTCTAGTCAATTTAAGCTGTCGCTCATAGCAATGCTACACTTGAATCCTAAATCAAACACATATAAAACTTCAAATAGCCCTAACTTCTATACGGTGCATCCAATACCTATCAAAGTTCGCAACAATCAAATGCTTGTAGCCTTTTACTGGTGAGTACATAGCTATGCTACCCTTGACTCCAAAATAAAACACTGATAAAACTTCAAATGGCCTTAACTGCTTTACGGTGTGTCCTACTCCTATCAAAGATTGCAACAATCAAATGCTTGTAACTTTTACTGGAGCGACATAAAATCTTGAAATTTCTTGACAAAAAACTATTCGTGCCCCTTATGAATTTAAGCTCTCGATAGCTATGCTACCCTTGTGGCCCAAATCAAACACTGATAAAACTTCAAAAGGCCCTAACTTCTGTACTGTGCTTCCTATACCTATCAAAGTTTGCAACAATCAAATGCTTGTAACTTTTACTGGAGCGTCATAAATTTTTTTAATTTTGTAACAATAAAGTACTCGAGCCTCTTATCAATTTAAGCTATAACTTCTATACGGCGTCCTACACCTATCAAAATTTGCAACAATCAAATGCTTGTTACTTTTTGTGGAGCGTCATAAAATCTTGAAATTTTGCGACAATAAAGTACTCGTGCCGCTTGTCAATTAAAGTTATCTCTCATAGGTATGCTACCCTTGAGTCTCAAATCAAACACTGATAAAAATTCAAATGGCCCTAACTTCTATACTGTGCGTCCTACTCCTATCAAAGTTTGCAACAATCAAATGCTTATATCTTTTTACTGGAGCGTCATAAAATCTTGAAATTTTGAGACAATAAAGTACTAGTGCCTCTTATCAATTTAGGTTTTCGCTCATAGCTATGGTACCCTTGAGACCCAAATCAAAGACTGATAAAACTTCAAATGGCCCTAACTTCTATACGGTGCGTCCTACACCTATCAAAGTTTGCAACATTCAAATGCTAATAACTTTTTACTGGAGCGTAATAAAATCTTGAAATTTTGTGACAATTAAGTACTCGTGCCTCTAGTCAATTCAAGTTATCTCTCATAGCTATGCTACCCTTGAGTCTCAAATCAAACACTGATAAAACTTCAAATGGCCCTAACTTCTATACTGTGCGTCCTACACCTATCAAAGTTTGCAACAATCAAATGCTTATAACTTTTACTGGAACGTCATAAAATCTTGAAATTTTGTGACAATAAAGTACTCGTGCCTCTATCCAATTTAAGCTATCGGTCATAGCTATGCTACCCTTGACTCCAAAATAAAACACAGATAAAACTTCAAATGGCCTTAACTGCTATACGGTGCCTCCTACACCTATCAAAGTTTGCAACAATCAAATGCTTGTAACTTTTTACTGGAGCGTCATAAAATCTTGAAATTTTGTGACAATTAAGTACTCGTGCCTCTAGTCAATTAAAGTTATCTCTCATAGCTATGCTACCCTTGAGTCTCAAATCAAACACTGATAAAACTTCAAATGGCCCTAACTTCTATACGGTCCATCCAATACCTATCAAAATTTGCAACAATCAAATTCTTGTAATTTTTTACTGGAGCGTAAAAAAATCTTGAAATTTTGTGACAATAAAGTACTCGTGCCGCTTGTCAATTTAGGCTATCGTTAATGCTATGCTACCCTCGACTCCAAAATAAAACACTGATAAAACTTCAAATGGCCCTAACTTCTATACGGTGCGTCCTACACCCAGCAAACTTTACAACAATCAAATGCTTGTAACTTTTTAGTGGAGCATAATAAAACCTTGACATTTTGTGATAATTATGTACTCGTGCCTCTTGTCCATTAAAGTTATCGCTCATAGCTATGCTACAATTGATTCCCAAATCAAACACTGATAAAACTTCAAATGGCCCCAACTTCTACATGGTGCGTCCTACAACTGTCAAAGTTTGCAACAATCAAATGCTTGTAGCTTTTTACTTAAGCGTCTCAAAATCTTGAAATTTTGTGACAATAAAGTACTCGTTCCTCTAGTCAATTTAAGCTGTCGCTCATAGCAATGCTACACTTGAATCATAAATCAAACACATATAAAACTTCAAATAGCCCTAACTTCTATACGGTGCATCCAATACCTATCAAAGTTCGCAACAATCAAATGCTTGTAGCCTTTTACTGGAGAGTACATAGCTATGCTACCATTGACTCCAAAATAAAACACTGATAAAACTTCAAATGGCCTTAACTGCTTCACGGTGCGTCCTACACCTATCAAAGATTGCAACAATCAAATGCTTGTAACTTTTACTGGAGCGTCATAAAATCTTGAAATTTTGTGACAAAAAAGTATTCGTGCCCCTTATGAATTTAAGCTCTCGCTCATAGCTTTGCTACCCTTGTGGCTTAAATCAAACACTGATAAAGCTTCAAAAGGCCCTAACTTCTGTACTGTGCTTCCTATACCTATCAAAGTTTGCAACAATCAAATGCTTGTAACTTTTACTGGAGCGTCATAATTTTTTTTAATTTTGTAACAAAAAAGTACTCGAGCCTCTTATCAATTTAAGCTATAACTACTATACGGTGCGTCCTACACCTATCAAAGTTTGCAAGAATCAAATGCTTGTTACTTTTTAGTGGAGCGTCATAAAATCTTGAAATTTTGTGACAATAAAGTACTCGTGCCTCTTGTCAATTTAAGCTATCGCTCATAGCTATACTACCCTTGACTCCAAATTAAAACACTGATGAAACTTCAAATGGCCCTAACTTCTATACGGTGCATCCTTCACCTATCAAAATTTGCAACAATCTTGAAGTTTTGTGACAATAAAGTGCTCGTGCCGCTTGTCAATTTAAGCTATCGTTCATGCTATGCTACCCTCGACTCCAAAATAAAACACTGATAAAACTTCAAATGACCCTAACTTCTATACGGTGCGTCCTACACCTATCAAAGTTTGCAACATTCAAATGCTAATAACTTTTTACTGGAGGGTAATAAAACCTTGAAATTTTGTGACAATAAAGTACTCGTGCCTCTATCCAATTTAAGCTATCGGTCATAGCTATGCTACCCTTGACTCCAAAATAAAACACAGATAAAACTGCAAATGGCCTTAACTGCTATACGGTGCCTCCTACACCTATCAAAGTTTGCAACAATCAAATGCTTGTAACTTTTTACTGGAGCGTCATAAAATCTTGAAATTTTGTGACAATTAAGTACACGTGCCTCTCGTCAATTAAAGTTATCTCTCATAGCTATGCTACCCTTGAGTCTCAAATCAAACACTGATAAAACTTCAAATGGCCCTAACTTCTATACTGTGCGTCCTACACCTATCAAAGTTTGCAACAATCAAATGCTTATATCTTTTTACTGGAGCGTCATAAAATCTTGAAATTTTGAGACAATAAAGTACTCGTGCCTCTTATCAATTTAGGCTTTCGCTCATAGCTATGGTACCCTTGAGACCCAAATCAAAGACTGATAAAACTTCAAATGGCCCTAACTTCTATACGGTGCGTCCTACACCTATCAAAGTTTGCAACATTCAAATGCTAATAACTTTTTACTGGAGCGTAATAAAACCTTGAAATTTTGTGACAATTAAGTACTCGTGCCTCTAGTCAATTAAAGTTATCTCTCATAGCTATGCTACCCTTGAGTCTCAAATCAAACACTGATAAAACTTCAAATGGTCCTAACTTCTATACTGTGCGTCCTACACCTATCAAAGTTTGCAACAATCAAATGCTTATAACTTTTTACTGGAACGTCATAAAATCTTGAAATTTTGTGACAATAAAGTACTCGTGCCTCTATCCAATTTAAGCTATCGGTCATAGCTATGCTACCCTTGACTCCAAAATAAAACACAGATAAAACTTCAAATGGCCTTAACTGCTTCACGGTGCGTCCTACACCTATCAAAGATTGCAACAATTAAATGCTTGTAACTTTTACTGGAGCGTCATAAAATCTTGAAATTTTGTGACAAAAAAGTATTCGTGCCCCTTATGAAGTTAAGCTCTCGCTCATAGCTTTGCTACCCTTGTGGCTTAAATCAAACACTGATAAAGCTTCAAAAGGCCCTAACTTCTGTACTGTGCTTCCTATACCTATCAAAGTTTGCAACAATCAAATGCTTGTAACTTTTACTGGAGCGTCATAATTTTTTTTAATTTTGTAACAAAAAAGTACTCGAGCCTCTTATCAATTTAAGATATAACTTCTATACGGTGCGTCCTACACCTATCAAAGTTTGCAAGAATCAAATGCTTGTTACTTTTTAGTGGAGCGTCATAAAATCTTGAAATTTTGTGACAATAAAGTACTCGTGCCTCTTGTCAATTTAAGCTATCGCTCATAGCTATACTACCCTTGACTCCAAATTAAAACACTGATGAAACTTCAAATGGCCTTAACTGCTATACGGTGCCTCCTACACCTATCAAAGTTTGCAACAGTCAAATGCTTGTAACTTTTTACTGGAGCGTCATAAAATCTTGAAATTTTGTGACAATTAAGTCCTCGTGCCTCTAGTCAATTAAAGTTATCTCTCATAGCTATGCTACCCTTGAGTCTCAAATAAAACACTGATAAAACTTCAAATGGCCCTAACTTCTATACGGTGCGTCCTACACCGAGCAAGCTTTACAACAATCAAATGCTTGTAACTTTTTAGTGGAGCATAATAAAACCTTGACATTTTGTGACAATTATGTACTCGTGCTTGTTGTCCATTAAAGTTATCGCTCATTGCTATGCTACAATTAACTCCCAAATCAAACACTGATAAAACTTCAAATGGCCCTAACTTCTACATGGTGCGTGCTACACCTGTCAAAGTTTGCAACAATCTTGTAACTTTTTACTGGAGCATAATAAACATTGAAATTTTGTGACAATTAAGTACTCGTGCCTCTTGTCAATTTAAGTTATCGCTCATAGCTATGCTACCCTCGAGTCCGAAATCAACCACTGATAGAACTTCAAATGGCCCTAACTTCTATACGATGCGTCCTACACCTATCAAAATTTGTAACAATCAAATGCTTGTAGCTTTTTACTGGATCGTCATAAAATCTTGAAATTTTGTGACAATAAAGTACTCGTGCCGCTTGTCAATTTAAGCTATCGTTAATGCTATGCTACCCTCGACTCCAAAATAAAACACTGATAAAACTTCAAATGGCCCTAACTTCTATACGGAGCGGCCTACACCCAGCAAACTTTACAACAATCAAATGCTTGTAACTTTTTAGTGGCGCATAATAAAACCTTGACATTTTGTGACAATTATGTACTCGTGCCTCTTGTCCATTAAAGTTATCGCTCATAGCTTTGCTACAATTGAGTCCCAAATCAAACACTGATAAAACTTCAAATGGCCCTAACTTCTACATGGTGCTTCCTACAACTGTCAAAGTTTGCAACAATCAAATGCTTGTAACTTTTTACTTAAGCGTCTTAAAATCTTGAAATTTTGTGACAATAAAGTACTCGTGCCTCTAGTCAATTTAAGCTGTCGCTAATAGCAATGCTACACTTGAGTCCTAAACCAAACACAGAAAAAACTTCAAATAGCCCTAACTTCTATACAGTGCATCCAATACCTATAAAAGTTCGCAACAATCAAATACTTGTAGCCTTTTACTGGAGAGTACATAGCTATGCTACCCTTGACTGCAAAATAAAACTCTGATAAAACTTCAAATGGCCCTAACTTCTATACGGTTCGGCCTATATCTATCAAAGTTTGCAACAATCAAATGCTTGTAACTTTTTACCGGAGCGCCATAAAATCTTGAAATTTTGTGACAATAAAATACTCGAAAGAATTGGGATTTTCCACACTTCCCATAATGAAAAAACATGATAATTCATCACCTTGGCGACACTTGAAATCCTCGTTCCTTCTCGACTTAAAACCATATTCGAAAAGCAATACAAGCACTCAAACGTATCAATGCTTATTCCGAGAATTAACTCAACCCTTTCTAGAAAAATCTTGGATATGTCTCTTCACAGATGCCTCCTCTATGAATAGCAACACCTCATTTGCTGTAGTGGACGATCTCGGAAACACCGTTAGTACTGGCCTTCTACAACCACATTGTTCTGTATATACAGCTGAGTCTATAGCAATCCTTCAAGCAGCTCTTCATGCTTCCAAATCAAACTGCAAATACTTGATTTGCACTGATAGCCTATCGATAATATCTGCTCTGATGAACTATGCGAACAAAAGTAACCTTATAATAAACATTCGCCACATTTTAGATCAATATAGAACTAAAATCAAAATTATGTGGTTGCCAGGTCATGCGGGTATCATTGGTAATGAAATTGCTGACGAAAGGGCGAAATTAGCTACAAAACAGCCTCTACATCTCATTTATTCTACAGAAAAGAAAGATTCACTCAGAGCAATAGATTATTATCTAAATAGATTAAGAATGGACAAATGGCGAAACATTACCCACCACTATGCCAATATGAACGTAGATGGTACGAAGGCAATGTACCCTCCGAACAGTCGTTGCGACCACTTACAAGCTTTCACCCGCCTTCGAATCGGACACACAAACCTCACACATATACACTTACTAAAAGGCTCTGGAATACAATCATGTCCATATTGCAATTCAACTCCTCTGACAGTAACTCATATTCTCGATGAATGCCACAATTTTCCTTAATACGAATTAAGATTTTTCAAGATCAATCCCCATCAAACTTTTTAAAAACAATAAATAATGTGAACATACTAAAAATTAACAATTTCTTAATTCAATCAAACATAAAACATTTAATATAATTATTTATAACTTTAGCTTTACTCCATTTTTAAATTTTAGGTAAGTATTTTATATTTAGTAAAATAACTTATCATAATGCCTATATGTACCAGAGAGCCAAAAGCCTTGGCAGCTAGTGCTCCTTTATTATGTATTCTAATTATTAATAATTATTGTACATATAATAATAAATAAACAAATAAAACTCTGATACAACTTCAAATGGCCCTAACTTCTATACGGTGCGTCCTACACGTATCAAAGTTTGCAACAATCAAATGCTTGTAACTTTTTACTGGCGCGTCATATAATCTTGAAATTTTGTGACAATAAAGTACTCGTGCCTCTTGTCAATTTAAGCTATCGTTCATAGCTATGCTACCTTGGACTCCAAAATAAAACACTGATATAACTTCAAATGGCCCTAACTTCTATACGGTGAGTCCTACACCTATCAAAGTTTGCAACAATCAAATGCTTGTAACTTTTTACTGGACCGTCATATAATCTTGAAATTTTGTGACAATAAAGTACTCGTGCCTCTTGTCAATTAAAGTTATCGCTCATAGCTATGCTACCCTTGAGTCCCAAATCAAACACTGATAAAGCTTCAAATGGCCCAAACTTCTATCAAAGTTTGCAACAATCAAATGCTTGTAACTTTTTACTCGAAGGTCATAAAAGAATGAAATTTTGTGACAATAAAGTACTCGTGCCACTTGTCCTACGTCCTATACCTATCAAAATTTGCAACAATCAAATGCTTGTAACTTGTTACTGGAGCGTCATAGAACCTTGAAATTTTTTGACAATAAAGTACTCGTGCCTCTTATCAATCTAAGCTATCGCTCATAGCTATGCTACCCTTGAGTCCCAAATCAAACACTGATAAAACTTCAAATAGCAGTAACCTCTATACGATGTGTCCTACACCTATCAAAATTTGCAACAATAAAATTTTTGTAACTTCTTACTGGAGCGTCATAAAATCTTGAAATTTTGTGATAATAATGTATTCGTGCCTCTAGTCAATTAAAGTTATCTCTCATAGCTTTGCTACAATTGAGTCCCAAATCAAACACTGATAAAACTTCAAATGGCCCTAACTTCTACATGGTGCTTCCTACAACTGTCAAAGTTTGCAACAATCAAATGCTTGTAACTTTTTACTTAAGCGTCTTAAAATCTTGAAATTTTGTGACAATAAAGTACTCGTGCCTCTAGTCAATTTAAGCTTTCGCTAATAGCAATGCTACACTTGAGTCCTAAATCAAACACAGATAAAACTTCAAATAGCCCTAACTTCTATACGGTGCATCCAATACCTATAAAAGTTCGCAACAATCAAATACTTTTAGCCTTTTACTGGAGAGTACATAGCTATGCTACCCTTGACTCCAAAATAAAACTCTGATAAAACTTCAAATGGCCCTAACTTCTATACGGTTCGGCCTATATCTATCAAAGTTTGCAACAATCAAATGCTTGTAACTTTTTACCGGAGCGCCATAAAATCTTGAAATTTTGTGTCAATAAATTATTCGTGCCTTTTGTCAATTTATGATTTCGCTCATAGATATGCTACCCTTGAGTCCCAAATAAAACACTGATAAAGCTTCAAATGGACCTAAATTCTATACCTTGCGTCTTATACCTATCAAAGTTTGCAACAATCAAATGCTTGTAACTTTTTACTGGCGCGTCATATAATCTTGAAATTTTGTGACAATAAAGTACTCGTGCCTCTTATCAATTTAAGCTATCGCTCATAGCTATGCTACCTTGGACTCCAAAATAAAACACTGATAAAACTTCAAATGGCCCTAACTTCTATAGGGTGCGTCCTGTACATATCGAATTATGCAACATTCAAATGCTTGTAACCTTTTACTGGAGTGTCATAAAATCTTGCAATTTTGTGACAATAAAGTACTCGAGCCTCTTGTCAATTTACGCTATCGTTCATAGCTATGTTACACTTGAGTCCTAAATCAAGCACAGATAAAACTTCAAATAGCCCTAACTTCTATACGGTGCATCCAATACCTATCAAAGTTCGCAACAATCAAATGCTTGTAGCATTTTACTGGAGAGTACATAGCTATGCTACCCTTGACTCCAAAATAAAACACTGATAAACTTCAAATGGCCTTAACTGCTATACGGTGCGTCCTACACCTATCAAAGATTACAACAATCAAATGCTTGTAAATTTTACTGGAGCGTCATAAAATCTTGAAATTTTGTGACAATAAAATACTCGAAAGAATTGGGATTTTCCACACTTCCCATAATGAAAAAACATGATAATTCATCACCTTGGCGACACTTGAAATCCTCGTTCCTTCTCGACTTAAAACCATATTCGAAAAGCAATACAAGCACTCAAACGTATCAATGCTTATTCCGAGAATTAACTCAACCCTTTCTAGAAAAATCTTGGATATGTCTCTTCACAGATGCCTCCTCTATGGATAGCAACACCTCATTTGCTGTAGTGGACGATCTCGGAAACACCGTTAGTACTGGCCTTCTACAACCACATTGTTCTGTATATACAGCTGAGTCTATAGCAATCCTTCAAGCAGCTCTTCATGCTTCCAAATCAAACTGCAAATACTTGATTTGCACTGATAGCCTATCGATAATATCTGCTCTGATGAACTATGCGAACAAAAGTAACCTTATAATAAACATTCGCCACATTTTAGATCAATATAGAACTAAAATCAAAATTATGTGGTTGCCAGGTCATGCGGGTATCATTGGTAATGAAATTGCTGACGAAAGGGCGAAATTAGCTACAAAACAGCCTCTACATCTCATTTATTCTACAGAAAAGAAAGATTCACTCAGAGCAATAGATTATTATCTAAATAGATTAAGAATGGACAAATGGCGAAACATTACCCACCACTATGCCAATATGAACGTAGATGGTACGAAGGCAATGTACCCTCCGAACAGTCGTTGCGACCACTTACAAGCTTTCACCCGCCTTCGAATCGGACACACAAACCTCACACATATACACTTACTAAAAGGCTCTGGAATACAATCATGTCCATATTGCAATTGAACTCCTCTGACAGTAACTCATATTCTCGATGAATGCACACAATTTTCCTTAATACGAATTAAGATTTTTCAAGATCAATCCCCATCAAACTTTTTAAAAACAATAAATAATGTGAACATACTAAAAATTAACAATTTCTTAATTCAATCAAACATAAAACATTTAATATAATTATTTATAACTTTAGCTTTACTCCATTTTTAAATTTTATGTAAGTATTTTATATTTAGTAAAATAACTTATCATAATGCCTATATGTACCAGAGAGCCAAAAGCCTTGGCAGCTAGTGCTCCTTTATTATGTATTCTAATTATTAATAATTATTGTACATATAATAATAAATAAATAAATAAAACTCTGATACAACTTCAAATGGCCCTAACTTCTATACGGTGCGTCCTACACGTATCAATGTTTGCAACAATCAAATGCTTGTAACTTTTTACTGGCGCGTCATATAATCTTGAAATTTTGTGACAATAAAGTACTCGTGCCTCTTGTCAATTTAAGCTATCGTTCATAGCTATGCTACCTTGGACTCCAAAATAAAACACTGATATAACTTCAAATGGCCCTAACTTCTATACGGTGAGTCCTACACCTATCAAAGTTTGCAACAATCAAATGCTTGTAACTTTTTACTGGACCGTCATATAATCTTGAAATTTTGTGACAATAAAGTACTCGTGCCTCTTGTCAATTAAAGTTATCGCTCATAGCTATGCTACCCTTGAGTCCCAAATCAAACACTGATAAAGCTTCAAATGGCCCAAACTTCTATCAAAGTTTGCAACAATCAAATGCTTGCAACTTTTTACTGGAAGGTCATAAAAGAATGAAATTTTGTGACAATAAAGTACTCGTGACACTTGTCCTACGTCCTATACCTATCAAAATTTGCAACAATCAAATGCTTGTAACTTGTTACTGGGGCGTCATAGAACCTTGAAATTTTTTGACAATAAAGTACTCGTGCCTCTTGTCAATCTAAGCTATCGCTCATAGCTATGCTACCCTTGAGTCCCAAATCAAACACTGATAAAACTTAAAATAGCAGTAACCTCTATACGATGTGTCCTACACCTATCAAAATTTGCAACAATCAAATTTTTGTAACTTCTTACTGGAGCGTCATAAAATCTTGAAATTTTGTGATAATAATGTATTCGTGCCTCTAGTCAATTAAAGTTATCTCTCATAGCTATGCTACCCTTGAGTCCCAAATCAAGCACTGATAAAACTTCAAATGGCCCTAACTTCTATACGGTGCATCCTACACCTATCAAAATTTGCAACAATCAAATGCTTGTAGCTTTTTACTGGATCGTCATAAAATCTTGAAATTTTGTGACAATAAAGTACTCGTGCCGTTTGTCAATTTAAGCTATCGTTCATAGCTATGCTACCCTCGACTCCAAAATAAAACACTGATAAAACTTCAAATGGCCCTAACTTCTATACGGTGCGTCCTACACCCAGCAAACTTTACAACAATCAAATGCTTGTAACTTTTTACTGGAGCATAATAAAACCTTGACATTTTGTGATAATTATGTACTCGTAGCTCTTGTCCATTAAAGTTATCGCTCATAGCTATGCTACAATTGAGTCCCAAATCAAACACTGATAAAACTTCAAATGGCCCTAACTTCTACATGGTGCGTCCTACACCTGTCAAAGTTTGCAACAATCAAATGCTTGTAACTTTTTACTTAAGCGTTTTAAAATCTTCAAATTTTGTGACAATAAAGTACGCGTGCCTCTAGTCAATTTAAGCTGTCGCTCATAGCAATGCTACACTTCAGTCCTAAATCAAACACAGATAAAACTTCAAATAGCCCTAACTTCTATACGGTGCATCCAATACCTATCAAAGTTCGCAACAATCAAATGCTTGTAGCCTTTTACTGGAGCGTACATAGCTATGCTACCCTTGACTCCAAAGTAAAACACTGATACAACTTCAAATGGCCCTAACTTCTACATGGTGCGTCCTACACCTGTCAAAGTTTGCAACAATCAAATGCTTGTAACTTTTTACTTAAGCGTCTTAAAATCTTCAAATTTTGTGACAATAAAGTACTCGTGCCTCTTGTCAATTTAAGCTATCGTTCATAGCTATGCTACCCTTGACTCCAAAATAAAACACTGATAAAACTTTAAAATGCCCTAACTTCTATACGGTGCGTCCTACACCTATCAAAGTTTGCAACAATCAAATGCTTGTAACTTTTTACTGGACCGTCATATAATCTTGAAATTTTGTGACAATAAAGTACTCGTGCCTCTTGTCAATTAAAGTTATCGCTCATAGCTATGCTACCCTTGAGTCCCAAATGAACCACTGATAAATCTTCATATAACCCTAACTTCTATACGATGCATCCTATACTTATCAAAGTTTGCAACAATCAAATGCTTGTAACTTTTTACTGGAGAGTCAAAAAATTTTGAAATTTTGTGACAATAAAGTATTCGTGCTTCTTATGAATTTAAGATCTCGCTCATAGCTATGCTACCCTTGTGGCCCAAATCAAACACTTCAAATGGCCCTAAGTTCTGTACTGTGCTTCCTATGCCTATCAAAGTTTGCAACAATCAAATGCTTGTAACTTTTACTGGAGCGTCATACAATTTTCAAATTTTGTGACAATAAAGTACTCGAGCCTCTTATCAATTTAAGCTATAACTTCTATACGGTGCGTGATACAGCTATCAAAGTTTGCAACAATCAAATGCTTGTAACTTTTTAGTGGAGCGTCATAAAATCTTGAAATTTTGAGACAATAAAGTACACGTGCCTCTTGTCAATTTAAGCTATCGCTCAGAGCTATGTTACCCTCGACTCCAAAATAAAACACTGATGAAAATTCAAATGGCCCTAACTTCTATACGGTGCGTCCTACACCTATCAAAGTTTGCAACAATCAAATGCTTGTAACTTTTTACTGGATCGTCATAAAATCTTGAAATTTTGTGACAATAAAGTACTCGTGGCTCTTGTCAATTTAAGCTATCGCTCATAGCAATGCTACACTTGAGTCCCAAATCAAACACTGATAAAACTTCAAATAGCCCTAACTTCTATACTGTGCATCCTATACCTATCATAGTTTGCAACAATCAAATGCTTGTAACTTTTTATTGCAGCGTCATAAAATATTGAAATTTTGTGACAATAAACTACTCGTGCCTCTTTTCAATTTAAGCTGTTGCTCATAGCTATGCTACCTCTTGGGTCCCAAACGACACACTGATAAAACTTCAAATGACCCTAACTTCTATACGGTGCGTCCTATACATATCAAAGTTTGCAACAATCAAATGCTTGTAACTTTTTACTGGAGCGTCATAAAATCTTCAAATTTTGTGACAATAAAGTAGTCGTGGCTCTTGTCAATTTAAGCTATCGCTCATAGCAATGCTACCCTTGACTCCAAAATAAAACACTGATAAAACTTCAAATGGCCTTAACTGCTGTACGGTGCGTCCTACCCCTATCAAAGTTTGCAACAACCAAATGCTTGTAACTTTTTACTATAGCGTCATAAAATCTTGAAATTTTCTGACAATAAAGTACTCGTGGCTCTTGTCAATTTAAGCTATCGCTCATAACAATGCTACACTTGAGTCCCAAATGAAACACTGATAAAACTTCAAATAGCCCTAACTACTATACGGTGCATCCTATATCTATCAAAGTTTGCAACAATAAAATGCTTGTAACTTTTTACTAGAGCGTATTGATACCTTGAAATTTTGTGACAATTAAGTACTCGTGCCACTAGTCAATTAAATTTATCTCTCATAGCTATGCTACCCTTGAGTCCCAAATCAAACACTGATAAAACTTCAAATAGCAGTAACTTCTATACGATGCGTCCTATACCTATCAAAGTTTGCAACAATCAAATGCTTGTAACTTTTTACTGGACCGTCATATAATCTTGAAATTTTGTGACAATAAACTACTCGTGCCTCTTTTCAATTTAAGCTGTTGCTCATAGCTATGCTACCTCTTGGGTCCCAAATGACACACTGATAAAACTTCAAATGACCCTAACTTCTATACGGTGCGTCCTATACATATCAAAGTTTGCAACAATCAAATGCTTGTAACTTTTTACTGGAGCGTCATAAAATCTTGAAATTTTGTGACAATAAAGTACTCGTGCCTCTATCCAATTTAAGCTATCGCTCATAGCTATGCTACCCTTGACTCCAAAATAAAACACTGATAAAACTTCAAATGGCCTTAACTGCTATTCGGTGCGTCCTACACCTATCAAAGTTTGCAACAACCAAATGCTTGTAACTTTTTACTATAGCGTCATAAAATCTTGAAATTTTGTGACAATAAAGTAGTCGTGGCTCTTGTCAATTTAAGCTATCGCTCATAACAATGCTACACTTGAGTCCCAAATGAAACACTGATAAAACTTCAAATAGCCCTAACTTCTATACGGTGCATCCTACACCTCTCAAAATTTGCAACAGTCAAATGCTTGTAACTTTTTACTGGAGCGTCATATAATCTTGAAATTTTGTGACAATAAAGTACTCGTGCCTCTAGTCAATGTAAGTTATCGCTCATAGCTATGCTACCCTTGAGTCCCAAATCAAACACTGATAAAACTTCAAATAGCAGTAACTTCTATACGATGCGTCCTATACCTATCAAATTTGCAACAATCAATGCTTGTAACTTTTTACTGGACCGTCAAATAATCTTGAAATTTTGTGACAATAAAGTACTTTTGCCTCTAGTCAGTTTAAGCTATCGCTCATAGCTATGCTAATCTTGACTCCAAAATAAAACACTGATAAAACTTCAATTGGCCTTAACTGCTATACGGTGCGTCCTACACCTAACAAAGATTGCAACAATCAAATTTTTACTGGAGCGTCATAAAATCTTGAAATTTTGTGACAATAAAGTATTCGTGCCTCTTATGAATTTAAGATCTCGCTCATAGCTATGCTACCCTTGTGGCTCAAATCAAACACTGATAAAACTTCAAATGGCCCTAAGTTCTGTACTGTGCTTCCTATGCCTATTAAAGTTTGCAACAATCAAATGCTTGTAACTTTTACTGGAGCGTCATAAAATTTTTAAATTTTGTGACAATAAAGTACTCGTGCCTCTTGTCAATTTAAGCTATCGCTCAGAGCTATGCTACCCTCGACTCCAAAATAAAACACTGATGAAATTTCAAATGGCCCTAACTTCTATACAGTGTGTCCTACACCTATCAAAGTTTGCAACAATCAAATGCTTGTAACTTTTTACTGGAGCATAATAAAACCTTGAAATTTATTGACAATAAAGTACTCGTGCGTCTTGTCCATTAAAGTTATCGCTCATAGCTATGCTACCCTTGTGGCCCAAATCAAACACTGATAAAACTTCAAATTACCCTAACTTCTATACGGTGCGTCCTATACCTATCAAAGTTTGCAACAATCAAATGCTTGTAACTTTTACTGGAGCGTCATAAAATTTTTAAATTTTGTGACAATAAAGTACTCGTGCCTCTTGTCAATTTAAGTTATCGCTCATAGCTATGCTACCCTTGATTCCCAAACCAAACACTGATAAATCTTCAAATGGCCCTAACTTCTATACGGTGCATCCTACACCTATCAGTTTGCAACAATCAAATGCTTTAACTTTTACTGGAGCGTCATAAAATTTTTAAATTTTGTGACAATAAAATACTCGTGGCTCTTGTCAATTTTAGCTATCGCTCATAGCAATGCTACACTTGAGTCCCAAATCAAACACTGATAAAACTTCAAATAGCCCTAACTTCTATACGGTGCATCCTATAGCTATCAAAGTTTGCAACAATAAAATGCTTGTAACTTTTTACTAGAGCGTATTGATACCTTGAAATTTTGTGACAATTAAGTACTCGTGCCTCTAGTCAATTAAAGTTATCTCTCATAGCTATGCTACCCTTGAGTCCCAAATCAAACACTGATAAAACTTCAAATGGCCCTAGCTTCTATCAGAGTTTGAAACAATCAAATGCTTGTAACTTTTTATTGCAGCGTCATAAAATAGTGAAATTTTCTGACAATAAAGTACTCGTGCCTCTTTTCAATTTAAGCTATCGCTCATAGCTATGCTACATTTTGGGTCCCAAATGACACACTAATAAAACATCAAATGGCCCTAACTTCTATACGGTGCGTCCAATACGTATCAAAATTTGCAACAATCAAATGCTTGTCATTTTTCACTGGAGCGTCATAAAATCTTGAAATTTTGTGCCAATAAAGTACTCGTGCCTTTTGTCAATTTAAGCCATCGCTCATAGCTATGCTACCCTTGAGTCCCAAATCAAACACTGATAAAACTTCAAATAGCCCTAACTTCTATACTGTGCATCCTATACCTATCATAGTTTGCAACAATCAAATGCTTGTAACTTTTTATTGCAGCGTCATAAAATATTGAAATTTTGTGACAATAAACTACTCGTGCCTCTTTTCAATTTAAGCTGTTGCTCATAGCTATGCTACCTCTTGGGTCCCAAACGACACACTGATAAAACTTCAAATGACCCTAACTTCTATACGGTGCGTCCTATACATATCAAAGTTTGCAACAATCAAATGCTTGTAACTTTTTACTGGAGCGTCATAAAATCTTCAAATTTTGTGACAATAAAGTAGTCGTGGCTCTTGTCAATTTAAGCTATCGCTCATAACAATGCTACACTTGAGTCCCAAATGAAACACTGATAAAACTTCAAATAGCCCTAACTTTTATACGGTGCATCCTATACCTATCAAAGTTTGCAACAATAAAATGCTTGTAACTTTTTACTAGAGCGTATTGATACCTTGAATTTTTGTGACAATTAAGTACTCGTGCCTCTAGTCAATTTAAGTTATCTCTCATAGCTATGCTACCCTTGAGTCCCAAATCAAACACTGATAAAACTTCAAATGGTCCTAGCTTCTATCAGAGTTTGCAACAATCAAATGCTTGTAACTTTTTACTGGAACGTCATAAAAGAATGAAATTTTGTGACAATAAAGTACTCGTGCCTCTTGTCATTTTAAGCAAATGCTTATAGCTACGCTAAATTTGAGTCCCAAATCAAACACTGATAAAACTTCAAAAGTTCCTAACTTCTATACTGTGCATCCTATACCTATCAAAGTTTTCAACAATCAAATGCTTGTAACTTTTTATTGCAGCGTCATAAAATATTGAAATTTCGTGATAATAAACTACTCGTGCCTCTCTTCAATTTAAGCTGTTGCTCATAGCTATGCTAGCTCTTTTGTCCCAAATGACACACTGATAAAACTTCAAATGAATCTAACTTCTATGCGGTGCGTCCTATACATATCAAAGTTTGCAACAATCAAATGCTTGTAACTTTTTACTGGAGCGTCATAAAATATTGAAATTTTTTGACAATAAAGTACTCGTGCCTCTAGTCAATGTAAGTTATCGCTCATAGCTATGCTACCCTTGAGTCCCAAATCAAACACTGATAAAACTTCAAATAGCAGTAACTTCTATACGATGCGCCCTATACCTATCAAAGTTTGCAACAATCAAATGCTTGTAACTTTTTACTGGACCGTCATATAATCTTGAAATTTTGTGACAATAAAGTACTCCTGCCTCTATCCAATTTTAGCTATCGCTCATAGCAATGCTACACTTGACTCCCAAATAAAACACTGATAAAATGGCCTTAACTGCTATACGGTGCGGCCAACACCTATCAAAGTTTGCAACAATCAAATGCTTGTAACTTTTACTGGAGCGTCATAAAATTTTTAAATTTTGTGACAATAAAGTATTCGTGCCTCTTGTCAAATTAAGCTATCGCTCATAGCTATGCTACCCTTGAGTCCCAAATCAAACACTGATAAAGCTTCAAATTACCCAAACTTCTATACGGTGCGTCCTATACCTATCAAAGTTTGCAACAATCAAATGCTTGTAACTTCTTACTGGACCGTCATATAATCTTGAAATTTTGTGACAATAAAGTACTCGTGCCTCTAGTCAATTTAAGCTATCGCTCATAGCTATGCTACACTTGAGTCCCAAACCAAACACTGATAAAACTTCAAATGGCCCTAACTTCTATACGGTGCATCCTACTCCTATCAAAATTTGCAACAATCAAATTCTTGAAACTTTTTACTGGAGCGTCATATAATCTTGAAATTTTGTGACAATAAAGTACTCGTGCCTCTATCCAATTTAAGCTATCGCTCATAGCTATGCTAATCTTGACTCCAAAATAAAACACTGATAAAACTTCAAATGGCCTTAACTGCTATATGGTGCGTCCTACACCTATCAAAGTTTGCAACAATCAAATGCTTGTAACTTTTTACTGGAGCGTCATAAAATCTTGAAATTTTGAGACAATAAAGTACTCGTGCCTCTATCCAATTTATGCTATCGCTCAAAGCTATGCTACCCTTGACTCCAAAATAAAACACTGATAAAACTTCAAATGGCCTTAACTGCTATACGGTGCGTCCTACACCTATCAAAGATTGCAACAATCAAATTTTTACTGGAGCGTCATAAAATCTTGAAATATTGTGACAATAAAGTACTTGTGGCTCTTGTCAATTTAAGCTATCGCTCATAGCAATGCTACACTTGAGTCCCAAATCAAACACTGATAAAACTTCAAATATCCCTAACTTCTATATGGTGCATCCTATACCTATCAAAGTTTGCAACAATAAAATGTTTGTAACTTTTTACTAGAGCGTATTGCTACCTTGAAATTTTGTGACAATTAAGTACTGTGCCTCTAGTCAATTAAAGTTATCTCTCATAGCTATGCTACCCTTGAGTCAAAAATCAAACACTGATAAAACTTCAAATGGCCCTAACTTCTATCAGAGTTTGCAACAATCAAATGCTTGTAACTTTTTATTGCAGCGTCATAAAATATTGAAATTTTCTGACAATAAAGTACTCGTGCCTCTTTTCAATTTAAGCTATCGCTCATAGCTATGCTACCTTTTGGGTGCCAAATGAAACACTGATAAAACTTCAAATGGCCCTAACTTCTATACGGTGCGTCCAATACCTATCAAAATTTGCAACAATCAAATGCTTGTCATTTTTTACTGGAGAGTCATAAAATCTTGAAATTTTGTGACAATAAAGTATTCGTACCTCTATCCAATTTAAGCTATCGCTCATAGCAATGCTACCCTTGACTCCAAAATAAAACACTGATAAAACTTCAAATGGCCTTAACTGCTGTACGGTGCGTCCTACCCCTATCAAAGTTTGCAACAACCAAATGCTTGTAACTTTTTACTATAGCGTCATAAAATCTTGAAATTTTCTGACAATAAAGTACTCGTGGCTCTTGTCAATTTAAGCTATCGCTCATAACAATGCTACACTTGAGTCCCAAATGAAACACTGATAAAACTTCAAATAGCCCTAACTACTATACGGTGCATCCTATATCTATCAAAGTTTGCAACAATAAAATGCTTGTAACTTTTTACTAGAGCGTATTGATACCTTGAAATTTTGTGACAATTAAGTACTCGTGCCACTAGTCAATTAAATTTATCTCTCATAGCTATGCTACCCTTGAGTCCCAAATCAAACACTGATAAAACTTCTAATAGCAGTAACTTCTATACGATGCGTCCTATACCTATCAAAGTTTGCAACAATCAAATGCTTGTAACTTTTTACTGGACCGTCATATAATCTTGAAATTTTGTGACAATAAAATACTCGTGGCTCTTGTCAATTTTAGCTATCGCTCATAGCAATGCTACACTTGAGTCCCAAATGAAACACTGATAAAACTTCAAATAGCCCTAACTTCTATACGGTGCATCCTATAGCTATCAAAGTTTGCAACAATCAAATGCTTGTAACTTTTTACTGGACCGTCATAAAATTTTTAAATTTTGTGACAATAAAGTATTCGTGCCTCTTGTCAAATTAAGCAATCGCTCATAACTATGCTACCCTTGAGTCCCAAGTCAAACACTGATAAAACTTCAAATAGCCCTAACTTCTATACGGTGCATCCTATACCTATCAAAGTTTGCAACAATAAAATGCTTGTAACTTTTTACTAGAGCGTATTGCTACCTTGAAATTTTGTGACAATTAAGTACTCGAGCCTCTAGTCAATTAAAGTTATCTCTCATAGCTATGCTATCCTTGACTCAAAAATCAAACACTGATAAAACTTCAAATGGCCCTAACTTCTATACGTTGCGTCCAATACCTATCAAAATTTGCAACAATCAAATGCTTGTCATTTTTTACTGGAGCGTCATAAAATCTTGAAATTTTGTGCCAATAAAGTACTCGTGCCTTTTGTCAATTTAAACCATCGCTCATAGCTATGCTACCCTTGAGTCCCAAATCAAACACTGATAAAACTTCAAATGGCCCTAGCTTCTATCAGAGTTTGCAACAATCAAATGTTTGTAACTTTTTACTGGAACGTCATAAAAGAATGAAGTTTTGTGACAATAAAGTACTCGTGCCTCTTGTCACTTTAAGCAAATGCTTATAGCTACGCTACCTTTGAGTCCCAAATCAAACACTGATAGAACTTCAAAAGGTCCTAACTTCTATACTGTGCATCCTATACCTATCAAAGTTTGCAACAATCAAATGCTTGTAACTTTTTATTGCAGCGTCATAAAATATTGAAATTTTGTGACAATAAACTACTCGTGCCTCTTTTCAATTTAAGCTGTCGCTCATAGCTATGCTACCTCTTGGGTCCCAAATGACACACTGATAAAACTTTCAAATGGCCCTAACTTCTATACGGTGCGTCCAATACCTATCAAAATTTGTAACAATCAAATGCTTGTCATTTCTTACTGGAGCGTCATAAAATCTTGAAATTTTGTGCCAATAAAGTACTCGTGCCTTTTTTCAATTTAAGCCATCGCTCATAGCTATGCTACCCTTGAGTCCCAAATCAAACACTGACACAACTTCAAATGGCCCTAGCTTCTATCAGAGTTTGCAACAATCAAATGCTTGTAACTTTTTATTGCAGCGTCATAAAATATTGAAATTTTCTGACAATAAAGTACTCGTGCCTCTTTTCAATTTAAGCTATCGCTAATAGCTATGCTACCTTTTGGGTCCCAAATGACACACTGATAAAACTTCAAATGACCCTAACTTCTATGCGGTGCGTCCTATACCTATCAAAGTTTGCAACAATCAAATGCTTGTAACTTTTGACTGGACCGTCATATAATCTTGAAATTTTGTGACAATAAAGTACTCGTGCCTCTTGTCAATTAAAGTTATCGCTCATAGCTATGCTACCCTTGAGTCCCAAATCAAACACTGATAAAGCTTCAAATGGCCCAAACTTCTATCAAAGTTTGCAACAATCAAATGCTTGTAACTTTTTACTGGCAGGTCATAAAAGAATGAAATTTTGTGACAATAAAGTACTCGTGCCACTTGTCCTACGTCCTATACCTATCAAAATTTGCAACAATCAAATGCTTGTAACTTGATACTGGAGCGTCATAGAACCTTGAAATTTTTTGACAATAAAGTACTCGTGCCTCTTGTCAATCTAAGCTATCGCTCATAGCTATGCTACCCTTGAGTCCCAAATCAAACACTGATAAAACTTCAAATAGCAGTAACCTCTATACGATGTGTCCTACACCTATCAAAATTTGCAACAATCAAATTTTTGTAACTTCTTACTGGAGCGTCATAAAATCTTGAAATTTTGTGATAATAATGTATTCGTGCCTCTAGTCAATTAAAGTTATCGCTCATAGCTATGCTACCCTTGAGTCCCAAATCAAACACTGTTAAAGCTTCAAATGGCCCAAACTTCTATCAAAGTTTGCAACAATCAAATGCTTGTAACTTTTTACTGGAAGGTCATAAAAGAATGAAATTTTGTGACAATAAAGTACTCGTGCCACTTGTCCTACGTCCTATACCTATCAAAATTTGCAACAATCAAATGCTTGTAACTTGATACTGGAGCGTCATAGAACCTTGAAATTTTTTGACAATAAAGTACTCGTGCCTCTTGTCAATCTAAGCTATCGCTCATAGCTATGCTACCCTTGAGTCCCAAATCAAACACTGATAAAACTTCAAATAGCAGTAACCTCTATACGATGTGTCCTACACCTATCAAAATTTGCAACAATCAAATTTTTGTAACTTCTTACTGGAGCGTCATAAAATCTTGAAATTTTGTGATAATAATGTATTCGTGCCTCTAGTCAATTAAAGTTATCGCTCATAGCTATGCTACCCTTGAGTCCCAAATCAAACACTGATAAAACTTCAAATAGCAGTAACTTCTATACGATGCGTCCTATACCTATCAAAGTTTGCAACAATCAAATGCTTGTAACTTTTTACTGGACCGTCATATAATCTTGAAATTTTGTGACAATAAAGTACTCGTGCCTCTATCCAATTGTAGCTATCGCTCATAGCAATGCTACACTTGACTCCAAAATAAAACACTGATAAAATGGCCTTAACTGCTATACGGTGCGGCCAACACCTATCAAAGTTAGTAACTTCTTACTGGAGCGTCATAAAATCTTGAAATTTTGTGATAATAATGTATTCGTGCCTCTAGTCAATTAAAGTTATCTCTCATAGCTATGCTACCCTTGAGTCCCAAATCAAGCACTGATAAAACTTCAAATGGCCCTAACTTCTATACGGTGCATCCTACACCTATCAAAATTTGCAACAATCAAATGCTTGTAGCTTTTTACTGGATCGTCATAAAATCTTGAAATTTTGTGACAATAAAGTACTCCTGCCTTTTGTCAATTTAAGCTATCGTTCATAGCTATGCTACCCTCGACTCCAAAATAAAACACTGATAAAACTTCAAATGGCCCTAACTTCTATACGGTGCGTCCTACACCCAGCAAACTTTACAACAATCAAATGCTTGTAACTTTTTACTGGAGCATAATAAAACGTTGACATTTTGTGATAATTATGTACTCGTGGCTCTTGTCCATTAAAGTTATCGCTCATAGCTATGCTACAATTGAGTCCCAAATCAAACACTGATAAAACTTCAAATGGCCCTAACTTCTACATGGTGCGGCCTACACCTGTCAAAGTTTGCAACAATCAAATGCTTGTATCTTTTTACTTAAGCGTCTTAAAATCGTCAAATTTTGTGACAATAAAGTACGCGTGCCTCTAGTCAATTTAAGCTGTCGCTCATAGCAATGCTACACTTCAGTCCTAAATCAAACACAGATAAAACTTCAAATAGCCCTAACTTCTATACGGTGCATCCAATACCTATCAAAGTTCGCAACAATCAAATGCTTGTAGCCTTTTACTGGAGCGTACATAGCTATGCTACCCTTGACTCCAAAGTAAAACACTGATACAACTTCAAATGGCCCTAACTTCTATACGGTGCGTCCTACACGTATCAAAGTTTGCAACAATCAAATGCTTGTAACTTTTTACTGGCGCGTCATATAATCTTGAAATTTTGTGACAATAAAGTACTCGTGCCTCTTGTCAATTTAAGCTATCGTTCATAGCTATGCTACCCTTGACTCCAAAATAAAACACTGATAAAACTTTAAAATGCCCTAACTTCTATACGGTGCGTCCTACACCTATTAAAGTTTGCAACAATCAAATGCTTGTAACTTTTTACTGGACGGACATATAATATTGAAATTTTGTGACAATAAAGTACTCGTGCCTCTTGTCAATTAAAGTTATCGCTCATAGCTATGCTACCCTTGAGTCCCAAATGAACCACTGATAAAACTTCATATAACCCTAACTTCTATACGATGCATCCTATACTTATCAAAGTTTGCAACAATCAAATGCTTGTAACATTTTACTGGAGAGTCATAAAATTTTGAAATTTTGTGACAATAAAGTATTCGTGCTTCTTATGAATTTAAGATCTCGCTCATTGCTATGCTACCCTTGTGGCCCAAATCAAACACTTCAAATGGCCCTAAGTTCTGTACTGTGCTTCCTATGCCTATCAAAGTTTGCAACAATCAAATGCTTGTAACTTTTACTGGAGCGTCATATAATTTTTAAATTTTGTGACAATAAAGTACTCGAGCCTCTTATCAATTTAAGCTATAACTTCTATACGGTGCGTGATACAGCTATCAAAGTTTGCAACAATCAAATGCTTGTAACTTTTTAGTGGAGCGTCATAAAATCTTGAAATTTTGTGACAATAAAGTACACGTGCCTCTTGTCAATTTAAGCTATCGCTCAGAGCTATGTTACCCTCGACTCCAAAATAAAACACTGATGAAAATTCAAATGGCCCTAACTTCTATACGGTGCGTCCTACACCTATCAAAGTTTGCAACAATCAAATGCTTGTAACTTTTTACTGGATCGTCATAAAATCTTGAAATTTTGTGACAATAAAGTATTCGTGCCTCTTGTCAATTTAAGCTATCGCTCATAGCTCTACTACCCTTGAGTCCCAAATCAAACACTGATAAAACTTAAAATTACCCTAACTTCTATACGGTGCGTCCTATACCTATCAAAGTTTGCAACAATCAAATGCTTGTAACTTTTTACTGGAGCGTCATAAAATCTTGAAATTGTGTGACAATAAAGTATTCGTGCCTCTTGTCAATTTAAGCTATCGCTCATAGCTATGCTAATCTTGACTCGAAAATAAAACACTGATAAAACTTCAAATGGCCCTAACTGCTATACGGTGCGTCCTACACCTATCAAAGTTTGCAACAATCAAATGCTTGTAACTTTTTACTGGAGCGTCATAAAATCTTGAAATTTTGTGTCAATAAAGTATTCGTGCCTCTTATGAATTTAAGATCTCGCTCATAGCTATGCTACCCTTGGGGTCCAAATCAAACACAGATAAAACTTCAAATGGTTCTGTACTGTGCTTCCTATGCCTATCAAAGATTGCAACAATCAAATGCTTGTAACTTTCACTGGAGCGTCATACAATTTTTAAATTTTGTGACAATAAAGTACTCGAGCCTCTTATCAATTTAAGCTATTACTTCTATACGATGCGACCTACACCTATCAAAGTTTGCAACAATCAAATGCTTGTAACTTTTTACTGGACCGTCATGTAATCTTGAAATTTTGTGACAATAAAGTACTCGTGGCTCTTGTCAATTTAAGCTATCGCTCATAGCAATGCTACACTTGAGTCCCAAATCAAACACTGATAAAACTTCAAAGAGCCCTAACTTCCATACGGTGCATCCTATACCTATCAAAGTTAACAACAATAAAATGCTTGTAACTTTTTACTAGAGCGTATTGATACCTTGAAATTTTGTGACAATTAAGTACTCGTGCCTCTAGTCAATTAAAGTTATCTCTCAAAGTTATGCTACCCTTGAGCCCCAAATCAAACACTGATAAAACTTCAAATGACCCTAACTTCTATACGGTGCATCCTACACCTCTCAAAATTTGCAACAGTCAAATGCTTGTAACTTTTTACTGGAGCGTCATATAATCTTGAAATTTTGTGACAATAAAGTACTCGTGCCTCTAGTCAATGTAAGTTATCGCTCATAGGTATGCTACCCTTGAGTCCCAAATCAAACACTGATAAAACTTCAAATAGCAGTAACTTCTATACGATGCGTCCTATACCTATCAAAGTTTGCAACAATCAATGCTTGTAACTTTTTACTGGAGCGTCATATAATCTTGAAATTTTGTGACAATAAAGTACTCGTGCCTCTAGTCAATGTAAGTTATCGCTCATAGCTATGCTACCCTTGAGTCCCAAATCAAACACTGATAAAACTTCAAATAGCAGTAACTTCTATACGATGCGTCCTATGCCTATTAAAGTTTGCAACAATCAAATGCTTGTAACTTTTACTGGAGCTTCATAAAATTTTTTAATTTTGTGACAATAAAGTACTCGTGCCTCTTGTCAATTTAAGCTATCGCTCAGAGCTATGCTACCCTCGACTCCAAAATAAAACACTGATGAAATTTCAAATGGCCCTAACTTCTATACAGTGTGTCCTACACCTATCAAAGTTTGCAACAATCAAATGCTTGTAACTTTTTACTGGAGCATAATAAAACCTTGAAATTTATTGACAATAAAGTACTCGTGCGTCTTGTCCATTAAAGTTATCGCTCATAGCTATGCTACCCTTGTGGCCCAAATCAAACACTGATAAAACTTCAAATTACCCTAACTTCTATACGGTGCGTCCTATACCTATCAAAGTTTGCAACAATCAAATGCTTGTAACTTTTACTGGAGCGTCATAAAATTTTTAAATTTTGTGACAATAAAGTACTCGTGCCTCTTGTCAATTTAAGTTATCGCTCATAGCTATGCTACCCTTGATTCCCAAACCAAACACTGATAAATCTTCAAATGGCCCTAACTTCTATACGGTGCATCCTACACCTATCAGTTTGCAACAATCAAATGCTTGTAACTTTTACTGGAGCGTCATAAAATTTTTAAATTTTGTGACAATAAAATACTCGTGGCTCTTGTCAATTTTAGCTATCGCTCATAGCAATGCTACACTTGAGTCCCAAATGAAACACTGATAAAACTTCAAATAGCCCTAACTTCTATACGGTGCATCCTATAGCTATCAAAGTTTGCAACAATAAAATGCTTGTAACTTTTTACTAGATCGTATTGATACCTTGAAATTTTGTGACAATTAAGTACTCGTGCCTCTAGTCAATTAAAGTTATCTCTCATAGCTATGCTACCCTTGAGTCCCAAATCAAACACTGATAAAACTTCAAATGGCCCTAGCTTCTATCCGAGTTTGAAACAATCAAATGCTTGTAACTTTTTATTGCAGCGTCGTAAAATAGTGAAATTTTCTGACAATAAAGTACTCGTGCCTCTTTTCAATTTAAGCTATCGCTCATAGCTATGCTACATTTTGGGTCCCAAATGACACACTAATAAAACATCAAATGGCCCTAACTTCTATATGGTGCGTCCAATACGTATCAAAATTTGCAACAATCAAATGCTTGTCATTTTTTACTGGAGCGTCATAAAATCTTGAAATTTTGTGCCAATAAAGTACTCGTGCCTTTTGTCAATTTAAGCCATCGCTCATAGCTATTCTACCCTTGAGTCCCAAATCAAACACTGATAAAACTTCAAATAGCCCTAACTTCTATACTGTGCATCCTATACCTATCATAGTTTGCAACAATCAAATGCTTGTAACTTTTTATTGCAGCGTCATAAAATATTGAAATTTTGTGACAATAAACTACTCGTGCCTCTTTTCAATTTAAGCTGTTGCTCATAGCTATGCTACCTCTTGGGTCCCAAATGACACACTGATAAAACTTCAAATGACCCTAACTTCTATACGGTGCGTCCTATACATATCAAAGTTTGCAACAATCAAATGCTTGTAACTTTTTACTGGAGCGTCATAAAATCTTGAAATTTTGTGACAATAAAGTACTCGTGCCTCTATCCAATTTAAGCTATCGCTCATAGCTATGCTACCCTTGACTCCAAAATAAAACACTGATAAAACTTCAAATGGCCTTAACTGCTATACGGTGCGTCCTACACCTATCAAAGTTTGCGACAACCAAATGCTTGTAACTTTTTACTATAACGTCATAAAATCTTGAAATTTTGTGACAATAAAGTAGTCGTGGCTCTTGTCAATTTAAGCTATCGCTCATAACAATGCTACACTTGAGTCCCAAATGAAACACTGATAAAACTTCAAATAGCCCTAACTTCTATACGGTGCATCCTATACCTATCAAAGTTTGCAACAATAAAATGCTTGTAACTTTTTACTAGAGCGTATTGATACCTTGAATTTTTGTGACAATTAAGTACTCGTGCCTCTAGTCAATTTAAGTTATCTCTCATAGCTATGCTACCCTTGAGTCCCAAATCAAACACTGATAAAACTTCAAATGGTCCTAGCTTCTATCAGAGTTTGCAACAATCAAATGCTTGTAACTTTTTACTGGAACGTCATAAATGAATGAAATTTTGTGACAATAAAGTACTCGTGCCTCTTGTCATTTTAACCAAATGCTTATAGCTACGCTAAATTTGAGTCCCAAATCAAACACTGATAAAACTTCAAAAGTTCCTAACTTCTATACTGTGCATCCTATACCTATCAAAGTTTTCAACAATCAAATGCTTGTAACTTTTTATTGCAGCGTCATAAAATATTGAAATTTCGTGATAATAAACTACTCGTGCCTCTTTTCAATTTAAGCTGTTGCTCATAGCTATGCTAGCTCTTTTGTCCCAAATGACACACTGATAAAACTTCAAATGAATCTAACTTCTATACAGCGCGTCCTATACATATCAAAGTTTGCAACAATCAAATGCTTGTAACTTTTTACTGGAGCGTCATAAAATATTGAAATTTTTTGACAATAAAGTACTCGTGCCTCTAGTCAATGTAAGTTATCGCTCATAGCTATGCTACCCTTGAGTCCCAAATCAAACACTGATAAAACTTCAAATAGCAGTAACTTCTATACGATGCGTCCTATACCTATCAAAGTTTGCAACAATCAAATGCTTGTAACTTTTTACTGGACCGTCATATAATCTTGAAATTTTGTGACAATAAAGTAATCGTGCCTCTATCCAATTTAAGCTATCGCTCATAGCTATGCTAATCTTGACTCCAAAATAAAACACTGATAAAACTTCAAATGGCCTTAACTGCTATACGGTGCGTCCTACACCTATCAAAGTTTGCAACAATCAAATGCTTGTAACTTTTTAGTGGAGCGTCATAAAATCTTGAAATTTTGTGACAATAAAGTACACGTGCCTCTTGTCAATTTAAGCTATCGCTCAGAGCTATGTTACCCTCGACTCCAAAATAAAACACTGATGAAAATTCAAATGGCCCTAACTTCTATACGGTGCGTCCTACACCTATCAAAGTTTGCAACAATCAAATGCTTGTAACTTTTTACTGGATCGTCATAAAATCTTGAAATTTTGTGACAATAAAGTATTCGTGCCTCTTGTCAATTTAAGCTATCGCTCATAGCTCTACTACCCTTGAGTCCCAAATCAAACACTGATAAAACTTAAAATTCCCCTAACTTCTATACGGTGCGTCCTATACCTATCAAAGTTTGCAACAATCAAATGCTTGTAACTTTTTACTGGAGCGTCATAAAATCTTGAAATTGTGTGACAATAAAGTATTCGTGCCTCTTGTCAATTTAAGCTATCGCTCATAGCTATGCTAATCTTGACTCCAAAATGAAACACTGATAAAACTTCAAATGGCCCTAACTGCTATACGGTGCGTCCTACACCTATCAAAGTTTGCAACAATCAAATGCTTGTAACTTTTTACTGGAGCGTCATAAAATCTTGAAATTTTGTGTCAATAAAGTATTCGTGCCTCTTATGAATTTAAGATCTCGCTCATAGCTATGCTACCCTTGGGGTCCAAATCAAACACAGATAAAACTTCAAATGGTTCTGTACTGTGCTTCCTATGCCTATCAAAGTTTGCAACAATCAAATGCTTGTAACTTTCACTGGAGCGTCATAAAATTTTTAAATTTTGTGACAATAAAGTACTCGAGCCTCTTATCAATTTAAGCTATTACTTCTATACGATGCGTCCTACACCTATCAAAGTTTGCAACAATCAAATGCTTGTAACTTTTTACTGGACCGTCATGTAATCTTGAAATTTTGTGACCATAAAGTACTCGTGGCTCTTGTCAATTTAAGCTATCGCTCATAGCAATGCTACACTTGAGTCCCAAATCAAACACTGATAAAACTTCAAAGAGCCCTAACTTCCATACGGTGCATCCTATACCTATCAAAGTTAACAACAATAAAATGCTTGTAACTTTTTACTAGAGCGTATTGATACCTTGAAATTTTGTGACAATTAAGTACTCGTGCCTCTAGTCAATTAAAGTTATCTCTCAAAGTTATGCTACCCTTGAGCCCCAAATCAAACACTGATAAAACTTCAAATGACCCTAACTTCTATACGGTGCATCCTACACCTCTCAAAATTTGCAACAGTCAAATGCTTGTAACTTTTTACTGGAGCGTCATATAATCTTGAAATTTTGTGACAATAAAGTACTCGTGCCTCTAGTCAATGTAAGTTATCGCTCATAGCTATGCTACCCTTGAGTCCCAAATCAAACACTGATAAAACTTCAAATAGCAGTAACTTCTATACGATGCGTCCTATACCTATCAAAGTTTGCATTAATCAATGCTTGTAACTTTTTACTGGACCGTCAAATAATCTTGAAATTTTGTGACAATAAAGTACTTGTGCCTCTAGTCAGTTTAAGCTATCGCTCATAGCTATGCTAATCTTGACTCCAAAATAAAACACTGATAAAACTTCAATTGGCCTTAACTGCTATACGGTGCGTCCTACACCTAACAAAGATTGCAACAATCAAATTTTTACTGGAGCGTCATAAAATCTTGAAATTTTGTGACAATAAAGTATTCGTGCCTCTTATGAATTTAAGATCTCGCTCATAGCTATGCTACCCTTGTGGCCCAAATCAAACACTGATAAAACTTCAAATGGCCCTAAGTTCTGTACTGTGCTTCCTATGCCTATTAAAGTTTGCAACAATCAAATGCTTGTAACTTTTACTGGAGCTTCATAAAATTTTTTAATTTTGTGACAATAAAGTACTCGTGCCTCTTGTCAATTTAAGCTATCGCTCAGAGCTATGCTACCCTCGACTCCAAAATAAAACACTGATGAAATTTCAAATGGCCCTAACTTCTATACAGTGTGTCCTACACCTATCAAAGTTTGCAACAATCAAATGCTTGTAACTTTTTACTGGAGCATAATAAAACCTTGAAATTTATTGACAATAAAGTACTCGTGCGTCTTGTCCATTAAAGTTATCGCTCATAGCTATGCTACCCTTGTGGCCCAAATCAAACACTGATAAAACTTCAAATTACCCTAACTTCTATACGGTGCGTCCTATACCTATCAAAGTTTGCAACAATCAAATGCTTGTAACTTTTACTGGAGCGTCATAAAATTTTTAAATTTTGTGACAATAAAGTAATCGTGCCTCTTGTCAATTTAAGTTATCGCTCATAGCTATGCTACCCTTGATTCCCAAACCAAACACTGATAAATCTTCAAATGGCCCTAACTTCTATACGGTGCATCCTACACCTATCAGTTTGCAACAATCAAATGCTTGTAACTTTTACTGGAGCGTCATAAAATTTTTAAATTTTGTGACAATAAAATACTCGTGGCTCTTGTCAATTTTAGCTATCGCTCATAGCAATGCTACACTTGAGTCCCAAATCAAACACTGATAAAACTTCAAATAGCCCTAACTTCTCTACGGTGCATCCTATAGCTATCAAAGTTTGCAACAATAAAATGCTTGTAACTTTTTACTAGAGCGTATTGATACCTTGAAATTTTGTGACAATTAAGTACTCGTGCCTCTAGTCAATTAAAGTTATCTCTCATAGCTATGCTACCCTTGAGTCCCAAATCAAACACTGATAAAACTTCAAATGGCCCTAGCTTCTATCAGAGTTTGAAACAATCAAATGCTTGTAACTTTTTATTGCAGCGTCATAAAATAGTGAAATTTTCTGACAATAAAGTACTCGTGCCTCTTTTCAATTTAAGCTATCGCTCATAGCTATGCTACATTTTGGGTCCCAAATGACACACTAATAAAACATCAAATGGCCCTAACTTCTATATGGTGCGTCCAATACGTATCTAAATTTGCAACAATCAAATGCTTGTCATTTTTTACTGGAGCGTCATAAAATCTTGAAATTTTGTGCCAATAAAGTACTCGTGCCTTTTGTCAATTTAAGCCATCGCTCATAGCTATGCTACCCTTGAGTCCCAAATCAAACACTGATAAAACTTCAAATAGCCCTAACTTCTATACTGTGCATCCTATACCTATCATAGTTGGCAACAATCAAATGCTTGTAACTTTTTATTGCAGCGTCATAAAATATTGAAATTTTGTGACAATAAACTACTCGTGCCTCTTTTCAATTTAAGCTGTTGCTCATAGCTATGCTACCTCTTGAGTCCCAAATGACACACTGATAAAACTTCAAATGAATCTAACTTCTATACGGTGCGTCGTATACATATCAAAGTTTGCAACAATCAAATGCTTGTAACTTTTTACTGGAGCGTCATAAAATATTGAAATTTTTTGACAATAAAGTACTCGTGCCTCTAGTCAATGTAAGTTATCGCTCATAGCTATGCTACCCTTGAGTCCCAAATCAAACACTGATAAAACTTCAAATAGCAGTAATTTCTATACGATGCGTCCTATACCTATCAAAGTTTGCAACAATCAAATGCTTGTAACTTTTTACTGGACCGTCATATAATCTTGAAATTTTGTGACAATAAAGTAATCGTGCCTCTATCCAATTTAAGCTATCGCTCATAGCTATGCTAATCTTGACTCCAAAATAACACACTGATAAAACTTCAAATGGCCTTAACTGCTATACGGTGCGTCCTACACCTATCAAAGTTTGCAACAATCAAATGCTTGTAACTTTTTAGTGGAGCGTCATAAAATCTTGAAATTTTGTGACAATAAAGTACACGTGCCTCTATCCAATTTAAGCTATCGCTCATAGCTATGCTAATCTTGACTCCAAAATAAAACACTGATAAAACTTCAAATGGCCTTAACTGCTATACGGTGCGTCCTACACCTATCAAAGTTTGCAACAATCAAATGCTTGTAACTTTTTACTGGAGCGTCATAAAATCTTGAAATTTTGTGACAATAAAGTACTCGTGCCTCTATCCAATTTTAGCTATCGCTCATAGCAATGCTACACTTGACTCCAAAATAAAACACTGATAAAATGGCCTTAACTGCTATACGGTGCGGCCAACACCTATCAAAGTTTGCAACAATCAAATGCTTGTAACTTTTACTGGAGCGTCATAAAATTTTTAAATTTTGTGACAATAAAGTATTCGTGCCTCTTGTCAAATTAAGCTATCGCTCATAGCTATGCTACCCTTGAGTCCCAAATCAAACACTGATAAAGCTTCAAATTACCCAAACTTCTATACGGTGCGTCCTATACCTATCAAAGTTTGCAACAATCAAATGCTTATAACTTCTTTCTGGACCGTCATATAATCTTGAAATTTTGTGACAATAAAGTACTCGTGCCTCTAGTCAATTTAAGCTATCGCTCATAGCTATGCTACACTTGAGTCCCAAACCAAACACTGATAAAACTTCAAATGGCCCTAACTTCTATACGGTGCATCCTACTCCTATCAAAATTTGCAAGAATCAAATTCTTGTAACTTTTTACTGGAGCGTCATATAATCTTGAAATTTTGTGACAATAAAGTACTCGTGCCTCTATCCAATTTAAGCTATCGCTCATAGCTATGCTTATCTTGACTCCAAAATAAAACACTGATAAAACTTCAAATGGCCTTAACTGCTATATGGTGCGTCCTACACCTATCAAAGTTTGCAACAATCAAATGCTTGTAACTTTTTACTGGAGCGTCATAAAATCTTGAAATTTTGAGACAATAAAGTACTCGTGCCTCTATCCAATTTACGCTATCGCTCATAGCTATGCTACCCTTGACTCCAAAATAAAACACTGATAAAACTTCAAATGGCCTTAACTGCTATACGGTGCGTCCTACACCTATCAAAGATTGCAACAATCAAATTTTTACTGGAGCGTCATAAAATCTTGAAATATTGTGACAATAAAGTACTTGTGGCTCTTGTCAATTTAAGCTATCGCTCATAGCAATGCTACACTTGAGTCCCAAATCAAACACTGATAAAACTTCAAATATCCCTAACTTCTATACGGTGCATCCTATACCTATCAAAGTTTGCAACAATAAAATGCTTGTAACTTTTTACTAGAGCGTATTGCTACCTTGAAATGTTGTGACAATTAAGTACTCGTGCCTCTAGTCAATTAAAGTTATCTCTCATAGCTATGCTACCCTTGAGTCAAAAATCAAACACTGATAAAACTTCAAATGGCCCTAACTTCTATACGGTGCGTCCAATACCTATCAAAATTTGCAACAATCAAATGCTTGTCATTTTTTACTGGAGCGTCATAAAATCTTGAAATTTTGTTCCAATAAAGTACTCGGGCCTTTTGTCAATTTAAGCCATCACTCATAGCTATGCTACCCTTGAGTCCCAAATCAAACACTGATAAAACTTCAAATGGCCCTAGCTTCTATCAGAGTTTGCAACAATCAAATGCTTGTAACTTTTTATTGCAGCGTCATAAAATATTGAAATTTTCTGACAATAAAGTACTCGTGCCTCTTTTCAATTTAAGCTATCGCTCATAGCTATGCTACCTTTTGGGTCCCAAATGAAACACTGATAAAACTTCAAATGGCCCTAACTTCTATACGGTGCGTCCAATACCTATCAAAATTTGCAACAATCAAATGTTTGTAACTTTTTACTGGAACGTCATAAAACAATGAAATTTTGTGACAATAAAGTACTCGTGCCTCTTGTCACTTTAAGCAAATGCTTATAGCTACGCTACCTTTGAGTCCCAAATCAAACACTGATAGAACTTCAAAATGTCCTAACTTCTATACTGTGCATCCTATACCTATCAAAGTTTGCAACAATCAAATGCTTGTAACTTTTTATTGCAGCGTCATAAAATATTGAAATTTTGTGACAATAAACTACTCGTACCTTTTTTCAATTTAAGCTGTCGCTCATAGCTAATCTGCCTCTTGGGTCCCAAATGACACACTGATAAAACTTTCAAATGGCCCTAACTTCTATACGGTGCGTCCAATACCTATCAAAATTTGTAACAATCAAATGCTTGTCATTTCTTACTGGAGCGTCATAAAATCTTGAAATTTTGTGCCAATAAAGTACTCGTGCCTTTTTTCAATTTAAGCCATCGCTCATAGCTATGCTACCCTTGAGTCCCAAATCAAACACTGACACAACTTCAAATGGCCCTAGCTTCTATCAGAGTTTGCAACAATCAAATGCTTGTAACTTTTTATTGCAGCGTCATAAAATATTGAAATTTTCTGACAATAAAGTACTCCTGCCTCTTTTCAATTTAAGCTATCGCTAATAGCTATGCTACCTTTTGGGTCCCAAATGACACACTGATAAAACTTCAAATGACCCTAACTTCTATGCGGTGCGTCCTATACCTATCAAAATTTGCAACAATCAAATGCCTGTAACTTGTTACTGGAGCGTCATAAAATCTTGAAATTTTTTGACAATAAAGTACTCGTGCCTCTTGACAATTTAAGCTATCGCTCATAGCTATGCTACCCTTGACTCCAAAATAAAACACTGATAAAACTTCAAATGGCCTTAACTGCTATACGGTGCGTCCTACCCCTATCAAAGTATGCAACAACCAAATGCTTGTAACTTTTTACTATAGCGTCATAAAATCTTGAAATTTTCTGACAATAAAGTACTCGTGGCTCTTGTCAATTTAAGCTATCGCTCATAACAATGCTACACTTGAGTCCCAAATGAAACACTGATAAAACTTCAAATAGCCCTAACTACTATACGGTGCATCCTATACCTATCAAAGTTTGCAACAATAAAATGCTTGTAACTTTTTACTAGAGCGTATTGATACCTTGAAATTTTGTGACAATTAAGTACTCGTGCCACTAGTCAATTAAATTTATCTCTCATAGCTATGCTTCCCTTGAGTCCCAAATCAAACACTGATAAAACTTCAAATAGCAGTAACTTCTATACGATGCGTCCTATACCTATCAAAGTTTGCAACAATCAAATGCTTGTAACTTTTTACTGGACCGTCATATAATCTTGAAATTTTGTGACAATAAAGTACTTGTGCCTCTAGTCAATTTAAGCTATCGCTCATAGCTATGCTACCCTTGAGTCCCAAACCAAACACTCATAAAACTTCAAATGGCCCTAACTTCTATACGGTGCATCCTACACCTATCAAAATTTGCAACAATCAAATGCTTGTAACTTTTTACTGGACCGTCATAAAATTTTTAAATTTTTTGACAATAAAGTATTCGTGCCTCTTGTCAAATTAAGCAATCGCTCATAGCTATGCTACCCTTGAGTCCCAAATCAAACACTGATAAAGCTTCAAATTACCCTAACTTCTATACGGTCCGTCCTATACCTATCAAAATTTGCAACAATCAAATGCTTGTAACTTTTGACTGGACCGTCATATAATCTTGAAATTTTGTGACAATAAAGTACTCGTGCCTCTATCCAATTTAAGCTATCGCTCATAGCTATGATAATCTTGACTCCAAAATAAAACACTGATAAAACTTCAAATGGCCTTAACTGCTATACGGTGCGTCCTACACCTATCAAAGTTTGCAACAATCAAATGCTTGTAACTTTTTACTGGAGCGTCATAAAATCTTGAAATTTTGAGACAATAAAGTACTGGTGCCTCTATCCAATTTAAGCTATCGCTCATAGCAATGCTACACTTGACTCCAAAATAAAACACTGATAAAACTTCAAATGGCCTTAACTGCTATACGGTGCGTCCAACACCTATCAAAGATTGCAACAATCAAATTTTTACTGGAGTGTCATAAAATCTTGAAATTTTGTGACAATAAAGTACTCGTGGCTCTTGTCAATTTAAGCTATCGCTCATAGCAATGCTACACTTGAGTCCCAAGTCAAACACTGACAAAACTTCAAATAGCCCTAACTTCTATACGGTGCATCCTATACCTATCAAAGTTTGCAACAATAAAATGCTTGTAACTTTTTACTAGAGCGTATTGCTACCTTGAAATTTTGTGACAATTAAGTACTCGTGCCTCTAGTCAATTAAAGTTATCTCTCATAGCTATGCTATCCTTGACTCAAAAATCAAACACTGATAAAACTTCAAATGGCCCTAACTTCTATACATTGCGTCCAATACCTATCAAAATTTGCAACAATCAAATGCTTGTGTTTTTTTACTGGAGCGTCATAAAATCTTGAAATTTTGTGCCAATAAAGTACTCGAGAATTTTGTCAATTTAAGCCATCGCTCATAGCTATGCTACCCTTGAGTCCCAAATCAAACACTGATAAAACTTCAAATGGCCCTAGCTTCTATCAGAGTTTGCAACAATCAAATGTTTGTAACTTTTTACTGGAACGTCATAAAAGAATGAAATTTTGTGACAATAAAGTACTCGTGCCTCTTGTCACTTTAAGCAAATGCTTATAGCTACGCTACCTTTGAGTCCCAAATCAAACACTGATAGAACTTCAAAAGGTCCTTACTTCTATACTGTGCATCCTATACCTATCAAAGTTTGTAACAATCAAATGCTTGTAATTTTTTATTGCAGCGTCATAAAATATTGAAATTTTGTGACAATAAACTACTCGTGCCTCTTTTCAATTTAAGCTGTCGCTCATAGCTATGCTACCTCTTGGGTCCCAAATGACACACTGATAAAACTTCAAATGACCCTAACTTCTATACGGTGCGTCCTATACATATCAAAGTTAGCAACAATCAAATGCTTGTAATTTTTTTCTGGAGCGTCATAAAATATTGAAATTTTTTGACAATAAAGTACTCGTGCCTCTTGTCAACTTAAGCAATCGCTCATAGCTATGCTACCCTTGAGTCCCAAATCAAACTCTGATAAAACTTCAAATAGCAGTAACTTCTATGCGATGCGTCCTATACCTATCAAAATTTGCAACAATCAAATGTTTGTAACTTTTTACTGGACCGTCATATAATCTTGAAATTTTGTAACAATAAAGTACTCGTGCCTCTATCCAATTTAAGCTATCGCTCATAGCAATGCTACACTTGACTCCAAAATAAAACACTGATAAAACTTCAAATGGCCTTAACTGCTATACGGTGCGTCCTACACCTATCAAAGCTTGCAACAATCAAATTTTTACTGGAGCGTCATAAAATTTTGAAATTTTGTGACAATAAAGTACTCGTCGCTCTTGTCAATTTAAGCTATCGCTCATAGCAATGCTACACTTGAGTCCCAAATCAAACACTGATAAAACTTCAAATAGCCCTAACTTCTCTACGGTGCATCCTATACCTATCAAAGTTTGCAACAATAAAATGCTTGTAAATTTTTACTAGAGCGTATTGATACCTTGAAATTTTGTGACAATTAAGTACTCGTGCCTCTAGTCAATTAAAGTTATCTCTCATAGCTATGCTACCCTTGAGTCCCAAATCAAAGACTGATAAAACTTCACATGGCCCTATCTTCTATACGGTGCGTCCAATACCTATCAAAATTTGCAACAGTCAAATGCTTGTCATTTTTTACTGGAGCGTCATAAAATCTTGAAATTTTGTGCCAATAAAGTACTCGTGCCTTTTGTCAATTTAAGCCATCGCTCATAGCTATGCTATCTTGAGTCCCAAATCAAACACTGATAAAACTTCAAATGGCCCTAGCTTCTATCAGAGTTTGCAACAATCAAATGCTTGTAACTTTTTACTGGAACGTCATAAAAGAATGAAATTTGTGACAATAAAGTACTCGTGCCTCTTGTCAATTTAAGCTAATGCTTATAGCTACGCTACCTTTCAGTCCCAAATCAAACACTGATAAAACTTCAAAAGGCCCTAACTTCTATACTGTGCGTCCTATACCTATCAAACTATACAACAATCAAATGCTTGTAACTTTTTACTGGAGCGTCATAAAATCTGGAAATTTTGTGACAATAAAGTACTCGTGCCTCTATCCAATTTAAGCTATCGCTCATAGCTATACTACCCTTGACTCCAAAATAAAACACTGATAAAAATTCAAATGGCCTTAACTGCTATACGGTGCGTCCTACACCTATCAAAGTTTGCAAACAACCAAATGCTTGTAACTTTTTACTATAGCGTCATAAAACCTTGAAATTTTGTGACAATAAACTACTCGTGGCTCTTGTCAATTTAAGTTATCGCTCATAACAATGCTACACTTGAGTCCCAAATGAAACACTGATAAAACTTCAAATAGACCTAACTTCTATACGGTGCATCCTATACCTATCAAAGTTTGCAACAATAGAATGCTTGTAACTTTTTACTAGAGCGTATTGATACCTTGAAATTTTGTGACAATTAAGTACTCGTGCCTCTAGTCAATTAAAGTTATCTCTCATAGCTATGCTACCCTTGACTCCAAAATAAAACACTGATAAAACTTCAACTGGCCTTAACTGCTATACGGTGCGTCCTACACATATTAAAGTTTGCAACAACCAAATGCTTGTAACTTTTTACTGGAGCATCATAAAATATTGAAATTTTTTGACAATAAAGTACTCGTGCCTCTTGTCAATTTAAGCTATCGCTCATAGCTATGCTACACTTGAGTCCCAAATGAAACACTGATAAAATTTCAAATAGCAGTAACTTCTATACGATGCGTCCTACACCTATCAAAGTTTGCAACAATCAAATTCTTGTAACTTCTTACTGGAGCGTCATAAAATCTTGAAATTTAGTGACAATAAAGTATTCGTGCCTCTAGTCAATAAAAGTTATCTCTCATAGCTATGCTACTCTTGAGTCCCAAATCAAACACTGATAAAACTTCAAATGGCCCTAGCTTCTATCAGAGTTTGCAACAATCAAATGCTTGTAACTTTTTACTGGAGCGTCATAAAATCTTGAAATATTGTGACAATAAAGTACTCGTGCCTCTATCCAATTTAAGGTATCGCTCATAGCAATGCTACACTTGACCCCAATATAAAACACTGATAAAACTTCAAATGGCCTTAACTGCTATACGGTGCGTCCTACACCTATCAAAGTTTGCAACAATCAAATTCTTGTAACTTTTTACTATAGCGTCATAAAATCTTGAAATTTTGTGACAATTAAGTACTCATGAATCTTGTCAATTATAGTTATCGCTCATAGCTATGCTACCCTTGAGTCCCAAATCAAACACTGATAAAACTTCAAATGGCCCTAAATTCTACATGGTGCGTCCTACATCTATCAAAGTATACAACAATCAAATGCTTGTAACTTCTTACTGGAGCGTCATAAAATCTTGAAATTTTGTGCCAATAAAGTACTCGTGCCTCTTGTCAATTTAAGCCATCGCTCATAGCTATGCTTCCCTTCAGTCCCAAATCAAACACTGATAAAACTTCAAATGGTCCTAGCTTCTATCTGTTGGGGGCTTCGAGTCCTTGCTTGGCTGGGGACGTCCTGTCGCAGTTTTTCGGGCGCGTGGCTGAAAAATCAAGAGCCCTAACGTAGAATTCAAACACTATAACTTTTCAGTTTCAAAACACAAGAGAGATTTATTATTTCGAAACCTAATACTTATATACTATTTTTTAAACATTTATCTCAGTCTGTGAACTGACCTTTCTGGTGTTCCAGTTCTGTACCTGCTAATTGGTGTCAGTTGGTCAAGCCAACTGACCCACTTCAAAAGTGGCGACGGTGCATTACGCTGCCCTCGTCGACTCGACTGCGGAACTGTAATACCCTAAAAGCTTACATAATAATGTTGCACAGATCACATTAACTTAAAATACTTAGACCCTAGAAGTATGCCCTATCATAACACCGTTTTAGCACATGCTAATTCAACAAAGTGTGGCATCTATTAGGAGTCGGTGCTGTGAGTAAACTACACGTAGGTAGTTTGGTTCTAACTCACAACATCCCTCCCCTCTTTCTAAAAGAAGTTAGTGCAACTAACTTCTAATTAAAGTTTACATTTATTTCTGCACTCCAAACAGTCAGTGCATTTTCTTAAATCAATACATGTGTATGATGTTTCTTTTTTTTTTCAATCCGCCTTATTTTATACTTTGGGTTCGTTTCATTTCCTTTTTTTTTATTCTTTTCTTTCCTTTTTTCTTTTCTTTTTCTTTTTATTTTGTTTTTTCTTTTCTTTTCTTTCTTTACTATGACTTTCTTTTTTTTATAGTTTTTTTTTCTCTTTCTATTTCTATTTTGTTCTTTTATATTTTCCCCTTTTTATTTTTGGTCTTTCATCGACTCTTTTCTCACTGGCGTACAATACATTTTATTCTCATATTACGCTATGATATTTAAATCTAAAAATCTTACGTTATAACCTCCGCTAACTGATGATCCGGTTGTCGGCTGCCGTTGTCGGTATGGTTGTTGTGTTGCGCCGTTGGTGTGGTTCTCGTTGTGGGTATCCTTAATTGGCAGAATATAAACGATCACTGCCAGCGTTATGATCGCGGCGATCCCTCCCTTTTCCAACGAGGACTGCGATCAAAAATGTACCACTCGGAACGGTTTCCGGACAAAACGACACTCCATTGGTGAGAATGTGCCGCCGTTCAAAGTCTGAGTATACGGTTCGCAGGTGGCTGTCTGAGTGAACGTAGAGTAGACCAAAAATACGTAATCAGCATTAGCGACGTCTTCAACGGAGTTACAGAAATGATTGCCCTGTATACGTAAATTGTTCAATTCGCTGAAAAGCCGTTTGCTTTCTTTGAATGTGTGTTCATTGGCAATTTCCTGTCTCGTGCAATAACTACAAGGGAGCCTGGTGTCATTCTGCATGCGCCGACGCATTGACGCGTCAGGGCTTGTGTGTCAATATCCAATTGATTTACAGATCCTTGAGAGTCACTATCCAACTAGTTGGTTGCAAATAGCAGGTCATTATCGTCCTCCCCGTTCTTAGCCAAATGCAATACTATACTGCCCAATAATAATGCTATAGCAGAAATCATGTTCAATAGCACGTTTGTGGAGATAATTTTCGTCTGATATACTCAGGAGTATTGTGCGTATCGCGGAGTCCCGGACTATTTACAAAAATGTTAGATTTTGGAACTCGTTCAGCACTTAATTGACAAATAATTAGATTAAAGCACTGAACCACAACCCACAAGATCAGAGTCAACTTGCTGCGCGTTGTTTGCTACCCCGAAATGACATAGCTTGCTCGTTTCGTCTGAGCACCGCTATTATTGATTCCGCTTCCGTTATCTCGAACCCTCTCTTACTTCCGTCAGATCCTGCCGTATTTGCTCTTAACTCGCAAAGCTCCGTTCTTTTCTCTTGCAAGTCTTCTAGTTTCTTCAGTACTGGCTCCAGATCAGCATCGCGAAACTCCGATATCACCACCCACTCGTCTTTCGAGAACCAAACATTATCCAGTGATTCCAAAATCAGGTCCGTTTCTGCCAAGGGTTCCACCCGCACTTCCGCGGTTCCGCTGCATTTCGCTGGAATTCTCAAATAGGCTACCAAGAACACAGCTGCCTCACACATATACTGTAGTAATCGCTATAATTACTTATCTAATAAATATTTCTATTTCTCTAAATATTTAAATAATCATTATGGTTATATTATTGCTACATTATCATTATCATTATTTTACACTAAATATACCATACCTTAGACTAAAAATACAATATTATCTTCATAAATTTCTAAACCTACAATTGAATGCTATATCATTCAATTCTCCGTCCACTCGTCTTCTCCCCTTACATTCTCGGATTTGCTACCGCATCCCAGAGGAAAAGAGGACTGGACTATGTTTATTGCCATATAGTGCATTAGTTCCGCTTTGACTAATTTTTCATGCTCTTTTCAATACGTGAGTTATCACTCATTCTAGTTTCGAACCAAATTATTGATCCTCCGACAAAATCAGATTATAAAAAATAATCCCATTTCTGTCAAAACTTTGTCCATTGCATGACTATGTCTTTCATCGCATACAATTACTTTTTATTTAAATTTACTTCTAGCCTGATATGTATATATCCATTAACGATCGTCTCTTCCTAGATCGTACATGGCTACATACATACATTCAAGGCACTATTTTATCAATTAACCTATACCCATATTCCTTTAATATGCCTTTCTTCATTTAACCATACACTACATTCCTAATTAAAGAACAGAAAAAAGATTTGTATATTTACATACAGCCTACTGCAGTATCTGCAAAAATATACATACGTACATACCCATTCCTCTTAACTAGAATACTTACTTCTTTAAATATACAGTCGTACATTCATTCTTTATCTTATACACATATATACATACTCGTATATATACTTACTTCACCAGCAGTTCCGCCGCTTGCCGTTAACGCTCAAGCGTCAAAATTCAGTGCATACACCGCTGTATGTATTTACGTACATATTCGAAGGTTTTTATTATTTACCCACGACTGTCTTATATTTTATTTTATATTTTTTTTTAAAATACGTGCAATGAACCCGTTAATTATTGTAAATCAAAAAAAAAAATATTTTTCTCTACTGCCTTCATTTGGCAATAGTGTTTAATAAGCAGATTTTCATTATGTCAATTTTCTTGCCCGAGTTTAAGTGGCACACTTTTACTGGCATTGACTCTGAAAATCGGCGCTGTGTTATTGGATACACACACGTACTTGTTCATGTTATTATTCTTGTGTTTGCACTTGTAAAACACTATTGACACATGAATTAGGTGTGTGGTCTAACGTGGAATAATTTCAGCAAATTATTATGTAGCTTTTTATTCTTGCACTTAATCGTTACGACTGTTGTAACTTGGCTTCGGATCTCTGCTACCATATACGGACCTATCCACACAGGTGAGAATTTGTTTCTCCTGGCTTGATTCCTCATGAGTACCTGTTCACCCACGTTCAAAACGACTGGGTTTAGTACCTTGTTATAGGCCTCCCTAGCTACTCGTTTAGCACAATCCTGGTTTTCTCTGACCAACTCATGCGCTCGCTGTAGCTGATACTTTTGTACTTTATTAGGGTCATCAGCATTGTACACCGGCGCACATTTGCGCTTCAGATTTGCTGGCATATTAAAATCAAACCCGTAGAGCGTCCTGAACGGAGTCTGCTTCGTTGATACATGTACCGTATTATTGTGTACATGCATTACAGTGGTTAACCATTGATCCCAATTCGAGCCGTCTTCCTTGGCAAAACTGCGCAAGTACTCGGCCAAAGGTCGATGACTACGTTCCAGTGAGCCATTCGCCTGTGGATGATAAGGCGTTATATGCAACTTCTTGATTCCCAGCATTTTACATGTTTCCGAGAACAGTTTCGATACAAAATTGGAACCATTGTCGGTTATCAAAACCTTAGGTATGTTGTATCGTGCTATAATTTCATCAAAGAATACCTTGGCCACCGTACCTGCTTCAGCATCGGGTATAGCCACGCACGCCATATACTTTGAGAAATCATCTTGGAACGTCAAAATGTATTTATTTCCCGGAACTGTCTTAGGTAAAATACCTACAATATCCATATGAACTTTATCAAATGGCTGTTTTGGTGTGTCAGTTAACACCATTGGCATCTTTGTCAGCCTTGAACTTTTGTTGGCCTGACATTTTGGACAACTCTTTATATATTTCTTAACGTCCTTGAGCATACCCTTCCATCCGTATACTCGCCTAATTCTGTCATGGGTTTTCCAGAATCCCTGGTGTCCCCCTAGAGGCGAATCATGGAAACCCTTCAACACAGCCTGGATATCCTTTATATCCTCCAGCCATTCCACACTGCTGGCTCTTTGTTCGTGGGCATCTTCACCCGTCTTGCTAACATTTGTTGTAGCATCAACTTTATCCTTTTGCATTCTCTCGGCCTTCTCCTTATCTGACCGCGCTTGGGACCTCGTTTGCACTACTGATACTTTCTGTGCCTGCGGTACTCTGCTGAGTGCATCGGCATTCAGTTTCTTTTTCCCAGGTTTGTATATGATTTCAAAATCATACTCAGACAATTTGTGTCTGAACCTGGCTAGCCTAGACGTTTGGTCTTTCAAATTGGCTATGCCTCTCAAGGGCTGGTGATCAGTGTATATCTTAAATGGGCGTCCTAGCAGATATGCCCTAAAATTCTTTGTAGCCCACACTATGGCTAGGAATTCCTTTTCTATTGTGGAGTATATTTTCTCTGTATCGCTAAGCGCTCTGCTTGCGAATGCTATTGGTCGGTCATTACAGACTTCCCCTTGTGACAATACTGCCCCTAATGCTTCATTGCTAGCATCAGTGGTCAACAAAAAAGTTTGCTCAATGGCGGGGTATGCCAAAATCGGTGGCGAGCTAAATATTTCTTTTAGACCCTCGAATGCTTGCTGACATCTCTCTGTCCATTCGAACTTTGCCTCTTTTCGTAGCAACTTGTTAATTGGCAACGCAATTCCGTCTAGTCCTTCCACGAACTTTCTATAATAGTTCACTAGTCCTAGGAATGCTTGCACTTCCTTTCTGTTTCTCGGAATCGCTAGATTTTTAACGCATTCCACCTTCTGCGGGTCAGGCAGTGCTCTTGCCTCTGAGCAACGAAGGCCTAAATAAACCACCTCTCTTCGCAAAAATTGACACTTCTCCGTGTTCAATTTCAAATTGTGTTCTCGTAATTTCTGGAGCACCTTGCACAAGCGTTGCGAATGCTGCTGCAAGTTCTTCCCATAAATTACAATATCATCCAGATACACAAAACAATCTAACCCTTGCAAGCCTGTTAGCACATGGTTCATTAGCCTTTGGAAGGTAGCCGGTGCTCCTGTTAATCCAAACGGCATTCTATTAAACTCATAATGCCCCAAACCGGTGCTGAACGCGGTTTTCTGCTTATCTTGGGTATCCACCAGAACTTGGTGGTAGCCACTCGCTAAATCAAGTGTAGAAAAATATCTACTGTGTCCCAATTGATCCAGTATCTCTTCTATCCTTGGTATCGGGAACACCTGCTTGATAGTGGCGTCGTTCAATTTCCTAAAATCGACGACCATTCTCCACTTCTTCTGACCCTGAGCACCTCCTTTCTTTGGTACCAAAATTATTGGTGAGTTCCAAGGCGAGATACTCGGTGAAATTATGTTATCTTTTAACATCCCTTCCACTTGCCTGTTTACCTCATCTTTGTGAGCAACCTCATCGCTGTGGCAATCTGTATTGCTTCTGGTTAATCGGTGCTTGATCCACCCTAGTAGGTATTTCATGCTCTACCTCTGGTGTATATGTTAACTGGTCTCCTTCCAGCAAAAATATGTCATGGAATGACGCACAAATGGCTTCTATTGATGCCTTCTCTTCTGAATTCACGCTTGGGTCTAACTTCAAGGATTCTAGCACCCTCTCCATTCTTTTTCTTATATCTACCTGCTTAATCTGATTCACCGATCTATAATTCGGTTCCTTAAAATTATCATAACTAGTGAACTTGGGCCTAAAATCCTCCTCCATCAGGGAGTCCTTTTCCGATGCGTTGAGTACGCAAGCGTACACCTTACCCTTGTCAACGTGCGTTATGGTTTCCCCCATATATACGCCCTCCGCTAGCTGCTGCTTGTGTAAAACAACAGTCCTAAGTTTCGTATATACATGCATAGTAACTACTCTGGTTGACCTTGCATTCACTACCTCTATACAATTCTTAACCCTACTCACGGTTCCTTCCTGCCATGACTTTAATGGAAGAGTAAGGATTCTATTCTTATAATCATCATAAAATGATAGCTGATTATCTAGCGCATCCAGTATGGTGCGGCCCCAGAGATTATCGCGGCCAATTATCCCATCGGCCGGGATACCTTCCCTAGCCAATTCGACTGCGTGCACTCTAAAACTCATGCCCTTAACTTTACTGTGCCCTATTTTGAGTGACCCCAGTGTTCTGATGCAACCTCCGAACGCTCCATTAAGCGTTCTTACATCTTTTGGGTTAACAACTAGTCCTTTCCGTAAAACACTAGATTTTACGAGGCTAGTATCCGCCCCTGAATCTACCAAAAGCACTAGCTTTCCACTAGCTGCCTCCTTGCAGGGTATCTCGATGAAAGCATCTCCTACCCTGCTCACAACGAAACAACGCCCTTTTGACTCGAAAATGGACGCGTACCCACTTCCTAACTCTTCGCGATATTGAAAAGCCTCTTGCTCATCCTTCTCCTGGACTGTAGTTTCTACATTACTAGTCCCACGTACTTCCGGCCTTATTATTACTTCCTTTCTTTTGGCTTTCCAGTCTATTGGCCTCGACTGGGCCGCTGGAAGTTTCCCTGGTCCCTTTGTTGGGATTGTCTATCCCTGCATTCCTCTGCCCGATGTCCCATTCGTCCACATGAGAAGCATCTCAATCCCTGTATGTTATTGCCTATCCTTGGTTCACTTCTAGAATCCCAACTTGGTCGCTGCTGACCACTCCCAGTTTTGAAAGGATTTCTTCCTTGGTTAATTCCTTCCGTTGACTTAACTCGGGGACTACTGAAGTTACCCCTGCTGTCCCTCAAGGGTGGCATCGGGCGCCTCGTAGCTGGCTGCCTTCTACTTTGATCCCATTTTGTGTCTACTTGGCACCGTCTACTTGCCCCATGACCGTAAGTTTGGCACTCCAAACATTAGGGCGTGTTTTTGCGTGTAACGCATTCATCCCTTGTATGCCCTGGCTTATGACAGAATGAGCAAATGGGTTTCCTTGGCTGAAAATCTTGATCTCTTTGATGCGGAAATTGACCCATCAATCTACCAATTCCACATCTGTTTTGCTGCTGTACTGTTCCTACCTCTGCAGGAGCATTCGTCCAGCAGATTCCACGTGTTGTCTTTCGCTGTTGTATTGCTGCTTCAGCTAAAGAGACCGCTTCCACTAGTTCTGTCATGCTCCTCGGCGTGAGAGTAAGAGTATAATTAGCTAAGTCCCTATTTAACAGGCCTGCCTTGAACACAGAAATCATAGTCCGTTCTACTTGAGCCTTGTATGCTGCAACTTTTTCTGAAAACTGCCTGTTAGCTTCGGTCTCAGCAGCGTTCCCTAGAGACTGGAGTCTTCGTCCCCAGGCTCTCAATTCCTCCCCCGGTGTCTGAGTTGATTCCTGTATTTCCCGTACAAGACAGTCGTACGACTTTTGTTTCAAATATGTCCTATCCAAAAGTGCATATAATTCTGCCAGGGTGCTTACTGAGCTATGCGCTAGTAAATCAAACGCATCACCTGTGGTTCTTTGCCTAATACACTTTATTAAGTGTTCCCCGTCCGCTTCCGGAACACTCTGTTGTGCTAGCTCACAACCTTCTTTGAAGCGCCGGATCTCAGTTCTCAGATCATACAACTCGACTCCTGAGAACATGGGCACCAACTTCTCCACCGCATGAGCAACTTCCAGAATGCCCATTTTATTTCTTCGTGTTTTCTCAATTGCTGGTAAAACCTTAGCTTTATTAATCTCTTTGGGAGTTTCCAAATTCTCTTCTCCCGGATCTGAGAGGTAATTGGCCAGTGACGGACTCAAACTAATTAGTCTTCGATCGTTTGTTCGTACTGGCGAAATATTGTCCCCAGTATCGGGACTTTGCTGCACTGTTACCACTTCCGGCTCCTCTGGCGGATATCCCTGATTTTCGTTATTTATTGGGCTTCCCGGAGAAAAAGGCTCGACACCGACTTCAGATGCGCCAAACAAAAATTCCGCTTGCTTTTCTTCATTAAGTACTAATTTTGGCTTCACCATGCGGCTTATCCCTTCTGGTGTTAAATATTCCGGCCAACGTACTTCCGGAGGCAATGTCAATACTGTCTGCGTAAGTCCAGCTGATGCCGATTTTGATCTCTCCCTATTCAGTGAGGTCCTATTGGTCGCCCGTCCTCTTTTCAATTCCGCACACTCCTTTTCCAACAGCGTAGCCGCTTCCTCTCTTTCCGTCAATCTCTGAGAAAGTTCCTTTACCTTTTTCTCAAGATACTCTTTTTGTGCTCTCAAATCTTCTGTTTTCCTATGAAAACTGAATAACTTTTCTTCTGTTCTTCTTTGGATTGCCGTAAAGGCTTGATCCGCTACTTCTAATGGTGACACAGCTCCTCCGGCATTCGCCTGCTTCCACAATTCCTGAGCTTCTTCCCTGCTCGTACTCGCTTCGAACTGGTCAACTATTTTCCCAGTAAACAGTTCCACCTCTGACTGCATTGATTTCAATCTGTTCCTTACTTCCTCGTCTGGTGAAACCAAACTCACAGTTTGTTGTCCTAATTCCTCTAATTCAGAACTAAATGTATCTGCCCATTCGTTGACCAGACTATTTATGTAGTCTGCGTAATTTTCCGCAAAATATTTTCCCTTGCCGTACTCAACTGCGTGAGGCAACAGCAGTCCGTGATTATTTTTGAACTCTCTCCCCAGATTTTGCAACTGTGTTATTCGCATGCGGTAATACACGTCGTCCTTACGTAACCTGCCGTCTTTCTTAAAATTACGGACCAATTTTTCAATCGCTTCTCCAATTTGCTCCTGCATCAGCAGTAATCCTTGCGCTTCCTTCGTCATATCCCAAATGCCAGAACAGATGGCGTATCCCAATTACAAATAAAAATCCAATATTTGTTAAAACTTGTTACAGTATTTTATTCGATCCTACTTAATGATTCAAAACAGAGTTATTAAAAAACATTCCATCGTAAATTCTATCTTTATATACATATTCTGCTATACTTGTTTTCCATCATAAAGTTCCGCTGTCTACCGGCGTCCATTAAGTCCTTCCATCAATGCAAATTGGTCCTTGACTTCCTCACCAATACTCTTTGTTTTCCTCTCACCATCTTTAATGCATCCATAGAAAAGGCCATATGTTTGTAAAAACCGAATTTTGATTTACCGGCAAAAGTGTCTTGATTCATTCCCCGGAAATTAGAATCTATATTTAAAAATAAACCCGTAACGTATGCGCCACATAATAATAGCATTTAAATGTTTTCTTCAACATTGCTACGCAAATCTCTCACTCAACACAATTTTGTTTCCATTTTTCCCTAGTATAAAACCGCGGAAATACACTATATATCGAGATTATACTTATTCTAGTACAAAAATTATACTTTCATTAGCATAAAAATTATACTTATAATAATAATATCAAAAAATTTTTGTTTTTAAAATATTTCTACTAATTCCCAAGAAGTTTTTGTTTTCTCGAAATTATTGCCAAAAATATTCATACCCAAAGAAAGAAATTTTACCGTAGAACCATACGCATTTTCATTATCGCACAATGATATGCTTGCATGCTTCGTATTTTTAGTACGTAAAATTACTTTAACGTCGCTACGCAAATTGTAGTTTCCGAACTATTTAAACTCGATGCACAACACGTGTTGTAAACATTTCTTGAAGTATCTTTACCTAATACCCTAAGCTCAAAATGCCAAATATTAAAATCAAATGATATATGTTTGTTTTCAAACAACATAAATTCACAAAATCTGAATTTAAACAATAAAAATAACTTAATTATTTCCAAAATAGATGGCATGGCTCAATAGACAATACCTCAATGTCCCTCACGACAAACAAACTCAAAACCCCTACCAAAAAAATCCTCACAGCTAGGATGAACATACATAGACCGTCCGATCATACTGACGGTTTATGGTTGCCATACCAAGCTGCGTGCAACAGCGCAAACGCGCCTATAGGTTGCGACTTCTTTGACCAGCGCTACGGCGCCTTCAGGGTCGCAGAAGTATCTACTTATTTTACGCTACTATACACTCTACTCACCATTATTTTTCCCGATGACATCCTTTTTTCCACAGTGTCCTTAGATGAGGTCCTTCGAATATTGCAGTAATATGTCCTATTCTACCGGCTGCGCCAAAATGTTAGGGGCTTCGAGTCCTTGCTTGGCTGGGGACGTCCTGTCGCAGTTTTTCGGGCGCGTGGCTGAAAAATCAAGAGCCCTAACGTAGAATTCAAACACTATAACTTTTCAGTTTCAAAACACAAGAGAGATTTATTATTACGAAACCTAATACTTATATACTATTTTTTAAACATTTATCTCAGTCTATGAACTGACCTTTCTGGTGTTCCAGTTCTGCACCTGCTAATTGGTGTCAGTTGGTCAAGCCAACTGACCCACTTCAAAAGTGGCGACGGTGCATTACGCTGCCCTCGTCGACTCGACTGCGGAACTGTAATACCTTAAAAGCTTACATAATAATGTTGCACAGATCACATTAACTTAAAATACTTCGACCCTAGAAGTATGCCCTATCATAACACCGTTTTAGCACATGCTAATTCAACAAAGTGTGGCATCTATTAGGAGTCGGTGCTGTGAGTAAACTACACGTAGGTAGTTTGGTTCTAACTCACAACACTATCAGAGTTTGCAACAATCAAATGCTTGTAACTTTTTACTGGAACGTCATAAAAGAATGAAATTTTCTGACAATAAAGTACTCGTGCCTCTTGTCACTTTAAGCAAATGCTTATAGCTACGCTACCTTTGAGTCCCAAATCAAACACTGATAAAACTTCAAAAGGTCCTAACTTCTATACTGTGCGTCCTATACCTATCAAAGTTTGCGACAATCAAATGCTTGTAACTTTTTATTGCAGCGTCATAAAATATTGAAATTTTGTGACAATAAAGTAATCGTGCCTCTATCCAATTTAAGCTATCGCTCATAGCTATGCTAATCTTGACTCCAATATAAAACACTGATAAAACTTCAAATGGCCTTAACTGCTATACGGTGCGTCCTACACCTATCAAAGTTTGCAACAATCAAATGCTTGTAACTTTTTACTGGAGCGTCATAAAATTTTGAAATTTTGTGACAATAAATTACTCGTGCCTCTATCCAATTTAAGCTATCGCTCATAGCTATGCTACCCTTGACTCCAAAATGAAACACTGATAAAACTTCAAATGGCCTTAACTGCTATACGGTGCGTCCTACACCTATCAAAGTTTGCAAACAACCAAATGCTTGTAACTTTTTACTATAGCGTCATAAAATCTTGAAATTTTGTGACAATAAACTACTCGTGGCTCTTGTCAATTTAAGCTATCGCTCGCAACAATGCTACACTTGAATCCCAAATCAAACACTGATAAAACTTCAAATAGCCCTAACTTCTATACGGTGCATCCTATACCTATCAAAGTTTGCAACAATAAAATGCTTGTAACTTTTTACTAGAGCGTACTGATACCTTGAAATTTTGTGACAATTAAGTACTCGTGCCACTAGTCAATTAAAGTTATCAATCATAGCTATGCTACCCTTGAGTCCCAAATCAAACACTGATAAAACTTCAAATGGCCCTAGCTTCTATCAGCGTTTTCAACAATCAAATGCTTGTAACTTTTTACTTGAACGTCAGAAAGGAATGAAATTTTGTGACAATAAAGTACTCGTGCCTCTTGTCACTTTAAGCAAATGCTTATAGCTACGCTACCTTTAAATCCCAAATCAAACACTGATAAAACTTCAAAAGGTCCTAACTTCTATACTGTGCGTCCTATACCTATCAAAGTTTGCAACAATCAAATGCTTGTAACTTTTTATTGCAGCGTCATAAAATATTGAAATTTTGTGACAATAAACTACTCGTGCCTCTTTTCAATTTAAGCTATCGCTCATAGCTATGCTACCTCTTGGGTCCCAAATGACACACTGATAAAACTTCAAATGACCCTACCTTCTATACGGTGCGTCCTATACATATCAAAGTTAGCAACAATCAAATGCTTGTAACTTTTTACTGGAGCGTCATAAAATATTGAAATTTGTTTACAATAAAGTACTCGTGCGTCTTGTCAATTTAAGCTATCGCTCATAGCTATGCTACCCTTGAGTCCCAAATCAAACACTGATAAAACTTCAAATGGCTCTAGCTTCTATCAGAGTTTTCAGCAATCAAATGCTTGTAACTTTTTACTTGAACGTCAGAAAGGAATGAAATTTTGTGACAATAAAGTACTCGTGCCTCTTGTCACTTTAAGCAAATGCTTATAGCCTCGCTACCTTTGAATCCCAAATCAAATGCTGATAAAACTTCAAAAGGTCCTAACTTTTATACTGTGCGTCCTATACCTACCAAAGTTTGCAACAATCAAATGCTTGTAACTTTTTACTAGAGCGTATTGATACCTTGAAATTTTGTGACAATTAAGTACTCGTGCCTCTAGTCAATTAAAGTTATCTCTCATAGCTATGCTACCCTTGAGTCCCAAATCAAACACTGATAAAACTTCAAATGGCTCTAGCTTCTATCAGAGTTTTCAACAATCAAATGCTTGTAACTTTTTACTTGAACGTCAGAAAGGAACGAAATTTTGTGACAATAAAGTACTCGTGCCTCTTGTCACTTTAAGCAAATGCTTATAGCTACGCTACTTTTGAATCCCAAATCAAACGCTGATAAAACTTCAAAAGGTCCTAACTTCTATACTGTGCGTCCTATACCTATCAAAGTTTGCAACAATCAAATGCTTGTAACTTTTTATTGCAGCGTCATAAAATATTGAAATTTTGTGACAATAAACTACTCGTGCCTCTTTTCAATTTAAGCTATCGCTCATAGCTATGCTACCTCTTGGGTCCCAAATGACACACTGATAAAACTTCAAATGACCCTAACTTCTATACGGTGCGTCCTATACCTATCAAAGATTCGAACAATCAAATGCTTGTAACTTTTTACTGGAGCGTCATAAAATCTTGACATTTTTTGACAATAAAGTAATCGTGCCTCTTGTCAATTTAAGCTATCGCTCATAGCTATGCTACCCTTGAGTCCCAAATCAAACACTGATAAAACTTCAAATGGCCCTAACTCTATACGGTGTGTCCTATATCTACCAAAGTTTGCAACAATCAAATTCTTGTAACTTCTTACTGGAGCGTCATAAAAACTTAAAATTTTGTGACAATAAAGTATTCGTGCCTCTAGTCAATTAAAGTTATCTCTCATAGCTATACTACCCTTGAGTCCCAAATCAAACACTGATAAATCTTCAAATGGCCCTAACTTCTATACGGTGCATCCAATACCTATCAAAATTTGCAAAAATCAAATGCTTCTCATTTTTTACTGGAGCGTCATAAAATCTTGAAATTTTGTGACAATAAAGTACTCATGCCACTTGTCAATTTAAGCTATCGCTCATAGCTATGCTAACCTTGAGTCCCAAATCAAACACTGATCAATCTGCAAATGGCCCTAGCTTCTATAAGAGTTTGCAACAATCAAATGCTTGTAACTTTTTACTTTAACGTCATAAAAAAATGAAATTTTGTGACAATAAAGTACTCGTGGCTCTTGTCAATTTAAGCTAATGCTTATAGCTACGCTAACTTTGAGTCCCAAATCAAACACTGATAAAACTTCAAAAGACCCTAACTTCTATACTGTGCGTCCTATACCTATCAAAGTTTGCAACAATCAAATGCTTGTAATTTTTTATTGCAGCGTCATAAAATATTGAAATTTTGTGACAATAAAGTACTCGTGCCTCTTTTCAATGTAAGCTATCGCTCATAGCTATGCTAACCTTGAGTCCCAAATGACAAACTGATAAAACTTCAAATGACCCTAACTTCTATACGGTGCGTCCTATACCTATCATAGTTTGCAACAATCAAATGCTTGTAACTTTTTACTGGAGCATAATAAAATCTTAAAATTTTGTGACAATTAAGTACTCGTGAATCTTGTCAATTTAAGCTATCGCTCATAGCAATGCTACACTTGAGTCCCAAATAAAACACTGATAAAGCTTCAAATAGCCCTAACTTCTATACGGTGCATCCTATACCTATTAAATTTTGCAACAATAAAATGCTTGTAACTTTTTACTAGAGCGTATTGATACCTTGAAATTTTGTGACAATTAAGTACTCGTGCCTCTAGTCAATTAAGGTTATCTCTCATAGCTATGCTACCCTTGAGTCCCAAATCAAACACTGATAAAACTTCAAATGGCCCTAAATTCTATACGGTGCGTCCAATACCTATCAAAATTTGCAACAATCAAATGCTTGTAATTTTTTACTGGAGCGTCATAAAATCTTGAAATTTTGTGACAATAAAGTACTCGTGCCTCTTGTCAATTTAAGCCATCGCTCATAGCTATGCTACCCTTGAGTCCCAAATCAAACGCTGATAAAACTTCAAAAGGCCCTAACGTCTATACGGTGCGTCTTATACCTATCAAAGTTTGCGACAATCAAATGCTTGTAACTTTGTACTTAATAAAACCTTGAAATTCTGTGGCAACAAAGTACTCGTGCCTCTTGTCAGTTTAAGTTATCGCTCAAAGCTTTGCTACCATTGAGTCCCAAATCAAACGCTGATAAAACTTCAAAAGGCCCTAATGTCTATACGGTGCGTCTTATACCTATCAAAGTTTGCGACAATCAAATGCTTGTAACTTTGTACTGGATCGTAATAAAATCTTGAAATTTTGTGACAATAAGATACTCGTGCCTCTTGTCAATTAAAATTATAGCTCATAGCTACCATTGAGTCCCAAATCAAACGCTGATAAAACTTCAAAAGGCCCTAACTTCTATACGGTGCGTCTTATACCTATCAAAGTTTGCAACAATCAAATACTTGTAACTTTTTACAGGATCGTGATAAAACTTTGAAATTTTGTGGCAACAAATTACTCGTGCCTCTTATCAATTTAAGCTCATAGCTATGCTACCTTTGAATCCCAAATCAAACACTGATAAAACTTCAAAAGGCCCAAACTTCTATACTGTGCGTCCTATACCAATCAAAGTTTGCAACATTCAAATGCTTGTAACTTTTTACTGGAGCGTAATAAAATCTTGAAATTTTGTGACAATAAAGTACTCGAACCTCTTGTCAATTTAAGCTATCGCTCATAGCTATGCCACCCTTGAGTCCCAAATCAAACACTGGTGAAACTTCAAATGGCTCTATACCTATCAAAGTTTGCAACAATCAAATGCTTGTAATTTTTTACTGGAGCGTCATAAAATCTTGAAATTTTTTAACAATAAAGTACTCGTGCCTCTTGTCAATTTAAGCTATTGCTCATAGCTATGCTACCCTTGAGTCCCAAATCAAACACTGATAAAACTTCAAATAGCAGTAGCTTCTATACGATGCATCCTACACCTATCAAAGTTTGCAACAATCAAATTCTTGTAACTTCTTACTGGAGCGTCATAAAATCTTGAAATTTTGTGACAATAAAGTATTCGTGCTTCTAGTCAATTAATGTTATCGCTCATAGCGATGCTACCCTTGACTCCAAAATAAAACACTGATAAAACTTCAAATGGCCCTAACTTATATACGGTGCGTCTAATACCTATCAAAGTTTACAACAATCAAATGCTTCTAACTTTTTACTGGACCGTCGTATAATCTTGAAATTTTGTGACAATAAATTACTCGTGCCTCTTGTCAATTAAAGTTGTAGCTCATAGTTATGCTACCCTGGAGTCCCAAATCAAACACTGATAAAACTTCAAATGGCCCTAACATCTATACGGTGCATCCTACACATATGAAAGTTTGCAACAATCAAATTCTTGTAACTTCTTACTGGAGCGTCATAAAATCTTGAAATTTTGTGACAATAAAGTATTCGTGCCTCTAGTCAATAAAAGTTATCTCTCATAGCTATGCTACCCTTGAGTCCCAAATCAAAAAATGATAAAACTTCAAATGGCCCTAACTTCTACATGGTGCGTCCTACATCTATCAAAGTATACAACAATCAAATGCTTGTAACTTTTTACTGGAGCGTCATAAGATCTTGAAATTTTGTGACAATAAAGTACTCGTGCCTCTATCCAATTAAGCTATCGCTCATAGCTATGCTACCCTTGACTCCAAAATAAAACACTGATAAAACTTCAAATGGCCTTAACTGCTATACGGTGCGCCCTACACCTATTAAAGTTTGCAAGAACCAAATGCTTGTAACTTTTTACTATAGCGTCATAAAATCTTGAAATGTTGTGACAATAAAGTACTGGTGGCTCTTGTCAATTTAAGCTATCGCTCGTAACAATGCTACACTTGAGTCCCAAATGAAACACTGATAAAACTTCAAATAGCCCTAACTTCTATACGGTGCATCCTATACCTATCAAAGTTTGCAACAATAAAATGCTTGTAACTTTTTACTAGAGCGTATTGATACCTTGAAATTTTGTGACAATTAAGTACTCGTGCCTCTAGTCAATTAAAGTTATCTCTCATAGCTATGCTACCCTTGAGTCCCAAATCAAACACTGATAAAACTTCAAATGGCTCTAGCTTCTATCAGAGTTTTCAGCAATCAAATGCTTGTAACTTTTTACTTGAACGTCAGAAAGGAATGAAATTTTGTGACAATAAAGTACTCGTGCCTCTTGTCACTTTAAGCAAATGCTTATAGCCTCGCTACCTTTGAATCCCAAATCAAATGCTGATAAAACTTCAAAAGGTCCTAACTTTTATACTGTGCGTCCTATACCTATCAAAGTTTGCAACAATCAAATGCTTGTAACTTTTTACTAGAGCGTATTGATACCTTGAAATTTTGTGACAATTAAGTACTCGTGCCTCTAGTCAATTAAAGTTATCTCTCATAGCTATGCTACCCTTGAGTCCCAAATCAAACACTGATAAAACTTCAAATGGCTCTAGCTTCTATCAGAGTTTTCAACAATCAAATGCTTGTAACTTTTTACTTGAACGTCAGAAAGGAACGAAATTTTGTGACAATAAAGTACTCGTGCCTCTTGTCACTTTAAGCAAATGCTTATAACTACGCTACTTTTGAATCCCAAATCAAACGCTGATAAAACTTCAAAAGGTCCTAACTTCTATACTGTGCGTCCTATACCTATCAAAGTTTGCAACAATCAAATGCTTGTAACTTTTTATTGCAGCGTCATAAAATATTGAAATTTTGTGACAATAAACTACTCGTGCCTCTTTTCAATTTAAGCGATCGCTCATAGCTATGCTACCTCTTGGGTCCCAAATGACACACTGATAAAACTTCAAATGACCCTAACTTCTATACGGTGCGTCCTATACATATCAAAGTTAGCAACAATCAAATGCTTGTAACTTTTTACTGGAGCGTCATAAAATATTGAAATTTTTTTACTATAAAGTACTCGTGCGTCTTGTCAATTTAAGCTATCGCTCATAGCTTTGCTACCCTTGAGTCCCAAATCAAACACTGATAAAATTTCAAATAGCAGTAACTTCTATACGATGCATCCAATACCTATTAAAATTTGCAACAATCAAATGATTGTCATTTTTTACTGGAGCGTCATAAAATCTTGAAATTTTGTGACAATAAAGTACTCGTTCCTCTTGCCAATTTAAGCTATCGCTCATAACTATGCTACCATTAAGTCACAAATCAAACACTGATAAAACTTCAAATGGCCCTAGCTTCTATCAGAGTTTGCAACAATCAAATGCTTGTAACTTTTTATTGGAACGTCATAAAAGAATGAAATTTTGTGACAAAAGTACTAGTGCCTCTTGTCAATTTAAGCTAATACTTATAGCTACGGTACCTTTGAGTCCCAAATCAAACACTGATAAAACTTCTAAAGACCCTAACTTCTATACTGTGCTTCCTATACCTATCACAGTTTGCAACAATCAAATGCTTGTAACTTTTTACTGGAGCATAATAAAACCTTGGAATTTGGTACAATTAAGTGCTCGTGAATCTTGTCAATTAAAGTTATCGGTCATAGCTATGCTACCCTTGAGTCCCAAATCAAACACTGATAAAACTTCAAATGGCCCTAACTTCTACATGGTGCGTCCTACATCTATCAAAGTATACAACAATCAAATGCTTGTAACTTTTTACTGGAGCGTCATAAAATCTTGAAATTTTGTGACAATAAAGCACTCGTGCCTCTTGTCAATTTAAGCTATCGCTCATAGCTATGCTTCCCTTGAGTCCCAAATCAAACACTGATAAAACTTCAAGTGGCCCTAACTTCTATACGGTGCGTCCAATACCTATAAAAATTTGCAACAATCAAATGCTTGTAATTTTATACATCAGCGTCATAAAATCTTGAAATTTTGTGCCAATAAAGTACTCGTGCCTCTTGTCAATTTAAGCCATCGCTCATAGCTATGCTTCCCTTGAGTCCCAAATCAAACAGTGATAAAACTTCAAATGGCCCTAGCTTCTATCAGAGTTTGCAACAATCAAATGCTTGTAACTTTTTACTGGAACGTCATAAAATAATGAAATTTTGTGACAATAAAGTACTCGTGCCTCTTGTCAATTTAAGTTAATGCTTATAGCTACGCTACCTTTGAGTCCCAAATCAAACACTGATAAAACTTCAAAAGGCCTTAACTTCTATACTGTGCGTCCTATATCTATCAAAGTTTGCAACAATCAAATGCTTGTAACTGTTTATTGCAGCGTCATAAAATATTGAAATTTTATGACAATAAAGTACTCGTGCCTCTTTTCAATTTAAGCTATCACTCATAGCTATGCTACCTCTTGTGTCCCAAATGACACACTTATAAAACTTAAAATGACCCTAACTTCTATGCGGCGCGTCCTATACCTATCAAAGTTTCGAACAATCAAATGCTTGTAACTTTTTACTGGAGCGTCATAAAATCTTGACATTTTTTGACAATAAAGTAATCGTGCCTCTTGTCAATTTAAGCTATCGCTCATAGCTATGCTACCCTTGAGTCCCAAATCAAACACTGATAAAACTTCAAATGGCCCTAACTCTATACGGTGTGTCCTATATCTACCAAAGTTTGCAACAATCAAATTCTTGTAACTTCTTACTGGAGCGTCATAAAAACTTAAAATTTTGTGACAATAAAGTATTCGTGCCTCTAGTCAATTAAAGTTATCTCTCATAGCTATACTACCCTTGAGTCCCAAATCAAACACTGATAAATCTTCAAATGGCCCTAACTTCTATACGGTGCATCCAATACCTATCAAAATTTGCAAAAATCAAATGCTTCTCATTTTTTACTGGAGCGTCATAAAATCTTGAAATTTTGTGACAATAAAGTACTCATGCCACTTGTCAATTTAAGCTATCGCTCATAGCTATGCTAACCTTGAGTCCCAAATCAAACACTGATCAATCTGCAAATGGCCCTAGCTTCTATAAGAGTTTGCAACAATCAAATGCTTGTAACTTTTTACTGGAACGTCATAAAAAAATGAAATTTTGTGACAATAAAGTACTCGTGGCTCTTGTCAATTTAAGCTAATGCTTATAGCTACGCTACCTTTGAGTCCCAAATCAAACACTGATAAAACTTCAAAAGACCCTAACTTCTATACTGTGCGTCCTATACCTATCAAAGTTTGCAACAATCAAATGCTTGTAATTTTTTATTGCAGCGTCATAAAATATTGAAATTTTGTGACAATAAAGTACTCGTGCCTCTTTTCAATGTAAGCTATCGCTCATAGCTATGCTAACCTTGAGTCCCAAATGACAAACTGATAAAACTTCAAATGACCCTAACTTCTATACGGTGCGTCCTATACCTATCATAGTTTGCAACAATCAAATGCTTGTAACTTTTTACTGGAGCATAATAAAATCTTAAAATTTTGTGACAATTAAGTACTCGTGAATCTTGTCAATTTAAGCTATCGCTCATAGCAATGCTACACTTGAGTCCCAAATAAAACACTGATAAAGCTTCAAATAGCCCTAACTTCTATACGGTGCATCCTATACCTATTAAATTTTGCAACAATAAAATGCTTGTAACTTTTTACTGGAGCGTCATATAACCTTGAAATTTTGTGACAATAAAGTGCTCGTGCCTCTTGTCAATTTAAGCTATCGTTCATAGCTATGCTACCCTTGAGTCCAAAATAAAACACTGATAAGACTTCAAATGGCCCTAACTTCTATACGGTGCGTCCTCGACCTATCAAAATTTGCAACAATCAAATGCTTTTAACTTTTTACTGGAGCATAATAAAACCTTGAAATTTTGTGACAATTAAGTACTCGTGAATCTTGTCAATTAAAGTTATCGCTCATAGCTATGCTACCCTTGAGTCCCAAATCAAACACTGATAAAACTTCAAATGGCCCTCACTTCTACATGGTGCGTCCTACACCTATCAATGTATACAATAATCAAATGCTTGTAACTTTTTACTGGAGCGTCATAAAAGCTTGAAATTTTGTGACAATAAAGTACTCGTGCCTCTTATCAATTTAAGCTATCGCTCATAGCTATGCTACCTTTGAATCAAAAATCAAACACTCATAAAACTTCAAATGGCCCAAACTTCTATACTGTGCGTCCTATACCAAACAAAGTTTGCAACATTCAAATGCTTGTAACTTTTTACTGGAGCGTAATAAAATCTTGAAATTTTGTGACAATAAAGTACTCGAACCTCTTGTCAATTTAAGCTATCGCTCATAGATATGCTACCCTTGAGTCCCAAATCAATCACTGGTGGAACTTCAAATGGCTCTAACTTCTATAGTGTGCGTCCTATACCAATCAAAGTTTGCAACATTCAAATTTTTGTAACTTTTTACCGGAGCGTAATAAAACCTTGAAATTTTGTGGCAACAAAGTACTCGTGCCTCTTATCAATTTAAGCTATCGCTCATAGCTAGGCTACCCTTGAGTCCCAAAACAAACACTGATAAAACTTCAAATGGCCCTAACTTCTATACGGAGCGTCTTATACCTATCAAGCTTTGCAACAATCAAATGCTTGTAACTTTTTACTGGACCGTCGTATAATCTTGAAACTTTGTGACAATAAAGTACTCGTGCCTCTTGTCAATTAAAATTATAGCTCATAGCTACCATTGAGTCCCAAATCAAACGCTGTTAAAACTTCAAAAGGCCCTAACTTCTATACGGTGCGTCTTATACCTATCAAAGTTTGCAACAATCAAATGCTTGTAACTTTTTACAGGATCATGATAAAACCTTGAAATTTTGTGGCAACAAAGTACTCGTGCCTCTTATCAATTTAAGCTCATAGCTATGCTACCTTTGAATCCCAAATCAAACACTGATAAAACTTCAAAAGGCGCAAACTTCTATACTGTGCGTCCTATACCAATCAAAGTTTGCAACATTCAAATTCTTGTAACTTTTTACCGGAGCGTAATAAAACCTTGAAATTTTGTGGCAACAAAGTACTCGTGCCTCTTATCAATTTAAGCTATCGCTCATAGCTAGGCTACCCTTGAGTCCCAAAACAAACACTGATAAAACTTCAAATGGCCCTAACTTCTATACGGAGCGTCTTATACCTATCAAGCTGTTAAAATGAATATATTATTTTATACGAAGCTGTATAGTACTAAAAATGTTACATGCAACACTGTGTAAAGAATACATAAAATGACATTTACAAACTTCAATTGTCCTAATAAAAACCTTCTGTTTCCTGCAACCATATAAACAACACGCGTTTTCCTTACACATAAAATTTCCCTGCGTAAATTACTCTACGCAACAGGTTATGGGCTTAAATATAAAGCTGTGTATGTTGTAAAGGAAAATATTTAATTCTAGTCATCAAGTAAGTTTTTTTTTCGTGATAAGCGTTGCTGATTACCGGGATAAAATGAGCTCCAGTTCACTGTCATTTCCATTCGAAAAACTTCATGGAAGAGAGAATTTCGATGTATGGAAGCAACAGGCAAAGTCATACTTAGTAATTAAAAAACTGTGGAAAACAGTTGAATCAGGCCTGACTACAAGTGCAACTGAAGAGGAGAAGGATGCCGATTGCCGCGCAACTGCAGACATTTTTCTAATGGTCGATTCAAGCAACTATGGAATTATTGCGGAAAAGAAGACTGCGAAGTTAGCGTGGAATAGCTTAATGGAGGCATACGAAGATAAAGGCCTAACTAGGAAGGTTGAATTGTTGAAACAACTCGTTCAACTAAAGTTGGCGGACTTCCCTTCAATGCAGGAGTACATTAACGCTATGCTGCTAACATCTTTAAAGGTTAAAACAGCTGGACTTCAACTTGATGACGAGCTAATTGCATAATTGTTATTAGCAGGACTGCCAAATGAGTTCAAATCACTGGTATTAGCAGTTGAAAACTCAAAAAAAGTGCTAACAGTTGATGCCATCAAATCGCTTTTGCTACAAGATGCCAAGTTTGATGTAAAAAGCAATGAAGAAAGTGCTTTGTACACGAACAAGAAAATGTACAACAACAAAAAGTTTCGTTGTCACGCATGCAAGCAGCCTGGACATTTTGCTAAAAATTGTCGAAAGAAAGCAAAGAAGGAAAAAGATCTGCTTCTGCTAACGTCGCTGTGTACAAACATAAACAATGCTTCGAACTGGCATGTCGATTCTGGTGCTACAAATCATATGACTTGTAATAAAGATATTCTACGAAACACAACACATACACCAAACAAATCAATAACAATTGCAGACAACAATAAATTAGATGTGGAATGTGTTGGCGATGCAGAACTCTCTATTGTGAATGGCAAAGCGAATAACAAGATCATAATAAAGAACGTCGAATATGTTCCAAATTTGTGCACGAATTTATTGTCAGTAAGCCAAATGGCGTTGAATGGCAGAAAGATTATTTTTGAAGACAAAACGTGCAAAATAATCGATAAAAGCAACAATAGGCAGATTGCTTCAGCGAGTTTGGTTGGCGGGCTGTACAAATTGGACTGTTCTGAGCGTGATCGTGCATTTGTGGCAATGGACTATGAGCTGTGGCATAGGAGACTTGGGCATATCAGCAGAGATCTTGTGAGCGCAACTGGCATGACAAGTGGATTTAGTGTTAAATCGGCCGACAAGTCAAAATGTATCGTGTGTATAAAAGGAAAACACACTAGAGCACAGTTTAGTGATAGTGAAAGTTCGGCGCAAGGCGTTTTGGATATTATACATAACGATGTAATGGGTCCTTTTAAAGTGGCGTCATATTCTGGTGCGCGCTATATACTTACCTTTGTGGATGACTACACACGGAAAGTTTTTGCAATTCCCATAAAAGCTAAGTCCGATGTGTATGAAGAATTCCTAAAATTCAAAAAGCTGGTTGAGAAGCAGTGCTGCAAAAGCATAAAAATATTACGCTCTGACAACGGAACAGAGTATGTGAATGGACAGCTTCAAAAGTTCCTCGCCGCATGCGGAATTTTGCATCAAACCACAACACCATACACGCCTCAACAAAATGGCGTGGCAGAGCGGATGAATAGAACGCTGATGGAACGAATTCGGTGCATGCTCTTGGATGCTGGCCTTAACGAAAAATTTTGGGCAGAAGCGGCGAACACGGCGGCGTATGTGCTTAACAGAATAGCACGTAAATCTAATACAGCGAGTCCTGAGGAGCTTTGGTCAGGTAAAAAACTTTCTCTGAAGCATTTGCGAGTATTTGGGTGTAAAGCGTTAGTCCACATACCGAAGCAAAAGCGTACAAGCAAATTCGAAGCAAAATCTATTGAATGCACATTCGTTGGATATAGTGCTACCTCCAAAGCATATAGATTGTTCAACCCTGAAAAAAAATCAGTCATAATAAGCCGTGACGTGATATTTTTGGAAAATCAAAGGCCCTCGACAATTACACCGCCTGTCAACAACTTTCATAGTGATTTCTGGCAACAACCGATTGACTGTGATGACGATTTAGTGGGGCAAGATGGGAATCAGAAATCGGCATCAGAAGTTCTACAAGATGGGAATCAGAAATCGCCATCAGAAGTTCTACAAGATACCTTGGGTGAAGATATAGAAGATGCAGCAGATGATGATGGTACAATGCTTGACGACATCAATGACGAGACATATGTGCCAGATGAAAACATGAGTCAAATGGATACACAGGTACGTAGATCTAAACGAATTAATCAATTACGTACTTCGCATAATTTTTGTGCAATGAGTTTCATCTTAGAAGAGCCTCAAACAGTAGAAGAAGCTGTATCTGGCCAAAATGCTGAAGTTTGGAAGATCGCTATGCATGATGAGATGGCATCGCATATAGCTAACCAAACATGGGAGCTAACAGCACTACCACCAGGGAAGAAAGCCATTCAGAGCAAGTGGGTTTTCAAAAATAAACTCAATGCTGACGGCGAAGCAGTGAGACAAAAGGCAAGACTAGTCGTAAAGGGGTATAGTCAGAAAAAGGGCATTGACTATGATGAGACGTTTGCGCCTGTTATGAGGTATACTTCGCTCCGAATGCTTCTGGCTTTGTCAGTCAAATATGACCTGCTCATACATCAAATGGATGCTGTCACCGCTTTCCTAAATGCCGAGCTGAAAGAGGAAATATATATGAAGCAGCCAGCTGGATTTGATGACAATTCTGGAAGGGTTTGTAAACTGAAAAAGAGTTTATATGGCTTAAAACAAGCAAGTCGAGTCTGGAACAAAAAGCTCAACTCTGTGCTGCTGGACCTTGGCCTCTGCAGAAGTGAAGTAGATCAGTGCATCTATCGTAGCCAATCGGAGAAAGAAATGTTATTTGTGGCGATATACGTTGATGATGTCTTAATATTCAGCAGAGACATTAAAAGGGTCGATGAACTTAAGGCAAGCTTGATGAAATCGTTCAAAATGAAGGATATGGGCGAAGCTACATCTGTTCTAGGCATCAAAATTACACGAGATGACGACGGCATTAAAATTAATCAATCAAGGTACATATCTGATGTTTTAAAACGTTTTGGCATGGACACATGTCACCCGATATCCACGCCTATCGACGTCAATCAAAAATTAACGTATGAAATGTGCCCGAAAACTGATGCTGACAGGATTGAGATGTCTAAAGTGCCTTACATGCAGGCTGTAGGCTGCCTTCTATATGCTGCACAAATTACGAGACCTGACATCGGTTTTGCGGTTAACATCTTCAGCCGTTTCTCCTCAAATCCTGGCAAAGCGCACTGGACTGCACTAAAGCGCATCATGAGGTATTTACAAGGCACAATAGATAAGTGCATATTTTTCAAAAAAAATATTGAGGAAATCATTGGCTTTTGTGACGCCGACTGGGCCGGTGACATCGACAGTAGACGTTCCACCACTGGTTATATTTTCATTTTTCAAAGTGGTGCAATATCTTGGGCAACGAAGCGGCAGCAAACCGTTGCTCTTTCATCGACAGAAGCCGAACTTATGTCAGCAGTCAACGCCATTCAAGAGTCCGTATGGCTAAAGCGACTTCAGAGTGAGTTAATACCCAGCGTTCCGAAACCAATGGTCCTATTTTGCGACAATAAGAGTGCGATGTTTATAGCTACCAATAATTCATTTTCGGCACGTACAAAACATATAGATATAAAAGCGAAATTCATTCAAGAAAAAATTGAGAATAATGAAATTAAATTTGAATACATCAATACTGATAATATGTTGGCAGATAATTTAACAAAAGCAGTCACTGCCACAAAAACCCAATTTTTCTTAAATGAAGTCGGTTTAAAATAATGAAGATAATTTTTGTTGAATAATTTTAATGAATAATTTTTAAATACAAGAGACGAATATGTCATATTAAAGTAAATTTAATTTTAAGAAGTTTAAGTCGCTGAAGAAAAAAAGATTAACATAACTTTTCCTTTTGAATAAAATAAAACATTCGGGAAGGGTGTTAAAATGAATATATTATTTTATACGAAGCTGTATAGTACTAAAAATGTTACATGCAACACTGTGTAAAGAATACATAAAATGACATTTACAAACTTCAATTGTCCTAATAAAAACCTTCTGTTTCCTGCAACCATATAAACAACACGCGTTTTCCTTACACATAAAATTTCCCTGCGTAAATTACTCTACGCAACACAAGCTTTGCAACAATCAAATGCTTGTAACTTTTTACTGGACCGTCGTATAATCTTGAAATTTTGTGACAATAAAGTACTCGTGCATCTTGTCAATTAAAATTATAGCTCATAGCTACCATTGAGTCCCAAATCAAACGCTGATAAAACTTCAAAAGGCCCTAACTTCTATACGGTGCGTCTTATACCTATCAAAGTTTGCAACAATCAAATGCTTGTAACTTTTTACAGGATCGTGATAAAACCTTGAAATTTTGTGTCAACAAAGTACTCGTGCCTCTTATCAATTTAAGCTCATAGCTATGCTACCTTTGAATCCCAAATCAAACACTGATAAAACTTCAAAAGGCCCAAACTTCTATACTGTGCGTCCTATACCAATCAAAGTTTGCAACATTCAAATGCTTGTAACTTTTTACTGGAGCGTAATAAAATCTTGAAATTTTGTGACAATAAAGTACTCGAACCTCTTGTCAATTTAAGCTATCGCTCATAGCTATGCTACACTTGAGTCCCAAATCAAACACTGGTGAAACTTCAAATGGCTCTAACTTCTATACTGTGCGTCCTATACCAATCAAAGTTTGCAACAATCAAATGCTTGTAACTTTTTACTGGATCGTAATAAAATCTTGAAATTTTGGGACAATAAGATACTCGTGCCTCTTGTCAATTAAAGTTATAGCTCATAGCTATGCTACCTTTGAATCCGAAAACAAACACTGATAAAACTTCAAATGGCCCAAGCTTCTATACTGTGCGTCCTATACCAGTCAAAGTTTGCAACATTCAAATGCTTGTAACTTTTTACTGGAGCGTCATAAAACATTGAAATTTTGTAAAAATAAGATACTCGAACCTCTTGTCAATTTAAGCTATCGCTCATAGCTATGCTACCCTTGAGTCCCAAATCAAACACTGGTGAAACTTCAAATGGCTCTAACTTCTATACTGTGCGTCCTATACCAATCAAAGTTTGCAACATTCAAATTCTTGTAACTTTTTACCGGAGCGTAATAAAACCTTGAACTTTTGTGGCAACAAACTACTCGTGCCTCTTATCAATTTAAGCTATCACTCATAGCTATGCTACCCTTGAGTCCCAAATCAAACACTGATAAAACTTCAAATGGCCCAAACTTCTATACTGTGCGTCCTATACCAATCAAAGTTTGCAACAAAGTTACCAAACAAAGTTTACAATGCTTGTAACTTTTTACTGTCGCGTAATAAAATCTTGAAATTTTGTGACAATAAAGTACTCGTGCCTCTCATCAATTTAAGCTATCGCTCATAGCTATGCTACCTTTGAGTCCCAAATCAAACGCTGATAAAACTTCAAATGGCTCTAACTTCTATACTGTCCGTCCTATACCAATCAAAGTTTGCAACAATCAAATGCTTGTAACTTTTTACTGGATCGTAATAAAATCTGGAAATTTTGGGACAGTAAGATACTCGGGCCTCTTGTCAATTAAAGTTATAGCTCATAGCTATGCTACCTTTGAATCCCAAAACAAACACTGATAAGACTTCACATGGCCCTAACTTCTATACGGTGCGTCCTATACCTATCAAAGTTTGCAACATTCAAATGCTTGTAACTTTTTACTGGACCGTCCTAAAAGCTTGGAATTTTGTGATAATAAAGTACTCGTGCTTCTTACCAATTTAAGCTATCGCTCATAGCTATGCTACGTTTGAATCCCAAATCAAACACTGATAAAACTTCAAATGGCCCAAACTTCTATACTGTGCGTCCTATACCTATCAAAGTTTGCAACATTCAATGCTTGTAACTTTTTTCTGGAGCGTAATAAAACCTTGAAATTTTGTGGCAACAAAGTACTCGTGCCTCTTATCAATTTAAGCTATCGCTCATAGCTATGCTACCCTTGAGTCCCAAATCAAACACTGATAAAACTTCAAATGGTACAAACTTCTGTACTGTGCATCCTATACCAATCAAAGTTTGCAAAATTCAAATGCTTGTAACTTTTTACTGGAGCGTAATAAAATCTTGAAATTTTGTGACAATAAATTACTCGTGCCTCTTATCAATTTAAGCTATCGCTCATAGCTATGCTACCTTTGAATCTCAAATCAAACACTGATAAGACTTCACATGGCCCTAACTTCTATACGGTGCGTCCTATACCTATCAAAGTTTGCAACATTCAAATGCTTGTAACTTTTTACTGGACCGTCATAAAAGCTTGGAATGTTGTGATAATAAAGAACTCGAGCCTCTTATCAATTTAAGCTATCGCTCATAGCTATGCTACCATTGAGTCCCAAATCAAACACTGATGAAACTTCAAATGGCTCTAACTTCTATACTGTGCGTCCTATACCAATCAAAGTTTGCAACATTCAAATTCTTGTAACTTTTTACCGGAGCGTAATAAAACCTTGCAATTTTGTGGCAACAAAGTACTCGTGCCTCTTATCAATTTAAGCTATCGCTCATAGCTATGCTACCCTTGAGTCCCAAAACAAACACTGATAAAACTTTAAATGGCCCTAGCTTCTATACGGAGCGTCCTATACCTATCAAAGTTTGCAACATTCAAATGCTTGTAACTTTTTACTGGACCGTCATAAAAGCTTGAAATTTTGTGACAATAAAGTACTCGTGCCTCTTATCAATTTAATCTCATAGCTATTCTACCTTTGAATCCCAAATCAAACACTGATAAAACTTCAAATGTCCCAAACTTCTATACTGTGCGTCCTATACCAATCAAAGTTTGCAACATTCAAATGCTTGTAACTTTTTACTGGAGCGTAATAAAGTCTTGAAATTTTGTGACAATAAAGTACTCGAACCTCTTGTCAATTTAAGCTATCGCTCATAACTATGCTACCCTTGAGTCCCAAATCAAACACTGGTGAGACTTGAAATTACTCTAACTTCTATACTGTGCGTCCTATACAAATCAAAGTTTGCAACAATCAAATGCTTGTAACTTTTTACTGGATCGTAATAAAATCTTGAAATTTTGGGACAATAAGATACTCGTGCCTCTTGTCAATTAAAGTTATAGCTCATAGCTATGCTACCTTTGAATCCCAAAACAAACACTGATAAAACTTCAAATGGCCCAAGCTTCTATACTGTGCGTCCTATACCAATCAAAGTTTGCAACATTCAAATGCTTGTAACTTTTTACTGGAGCGTCATAAAACCTTGAAATTTTGTAACAATAAAGTACTCATGCCTCTTGTCAATTTAAGCTATCGCTCATAGCTATGCTACACTTGAGTCACAAATAAAACACTGATAAAACTTCAAATAGTCCTAAATTCTATACGGTGCGTCCTATACCTATCAAAGTTTGCAACAATCAAATGCTTGTGACTTTTTACTGGACCGTCATAAAAGCTTGGAATTTTGTGATAATAAAGTACTCGTGCCTCATAGCTATGCTACCTTTGCATCCCAAATCAAACACTGATAAAACTTCAAATGGCCCAAAATTTTTTACTGTGCGTCCTATACCAATCAAAGTTTGCAACATTCAATGCTTGTAACTTTTTACTGGAGAGTCATAAAACCTTGAAATTTTCTGACAATAGAGTACTCGAGCCTCTTGTCAATTTAAGTTATCGCTCATAGCTATGCTACCATTGAGTCCCAAATCAAACACTGATAAAACTTCAAATGGCCCTCACTTCTATACGGTGCGTCTTATACCTATTAAAGTTTGCAACAATCAAATGCTTGTAACTTTTTACTGGATCGTAACAAAATCTTGAAATTTTGTGACAATAAGGTACTCGTGCCTGTAGTCAATTAAAGTTATCGCTCATAGCTATGCTACCCGTGAGTCTCAAATCAAACACTGATAAAACTTCACATGGCCCTAACTTCTATACGGTGCGTCCTATTCCTATCAAAGTTTGCAACATTCAAATGCTTGTAACTTTTTACTGGACCGTCATAAAAGCTTGAAATTTTGTGACAATAAAGTACTCGTGCCTCTTATCAATTTAATCTCATAGCTATGCTACCTTTGAATCCCAAATCAAACACTGATTAAAATTCAAATGGCTCAAACTTCTATACTGTGCGTCCTATACCAATCAAAGTTTGCAACATTCAAATGCTTTTAACTTTTTACTGGAGCGTCATAAATCCTTGAAATTTTGTAACAATAAAGCACTCGTGCCTCTTGTCAATTTAAGCTATCGCTCATAGCTATGCTACACTTGAGTCACAAATAAAACACTGATAAAACTTCAAATAGTCCTAACTTCTATACGGTGCGTCCTATACCTATCAAAGTTTGCAACATTCAAATGCTTGTAACTTTTTACTGGAGCGTAATAAAACCTTGAAATTTTGTGGCAACAAAGTACTCGTGCCTCTTATCAATTTAAGCTATCGCTCATAGCTATGCTACCCTTGAGTCCCAAAACAAACACTGATAAAACTTCAAATGGCCCTAACTTCTATACGGTGCGTCCTATACCTATCAAAGTTTGCAACATTCAAATGCTTGTAACTTTTTACTGGAGCGTAATAAAATCTTGAAATTTTGTGACAATAAAGTACTCGTGCCTCTTATCAATTTAAGCTATCACTCATAGCTATGCAACCCTTGAGTCCCAAATCAAACACTGATAAAACTTCAAATGGCCAAAGCTTCTATACTGTGCGTCCTATGCCAATCAAAGTTTGCAACATTCAAAAGCTTGTAACTTTTTACTGGAGCGTCACAAAACCTTGAAATTTTGTAACAATAAAGCACTCGTGCCTCTTGTCAATTTAAGCTATCGCTCATAGCTATGCTACACTTGAGTCACAAATAAAACACTGATAAAACTTCAAATCGTCCTAACTTCTATACGGTGCGTCCTATACCTATCAAAGTTTGCAACATTCAAATGCTTGAAACTTTTTACTGGAGCGTAATAAAACTTTGAAATTTTGTGACAATAAAGTACTCGAGCCTCTTGTCAATTTAAGTTATCGCTCATAGCTATGCTACCTTTGAATCCCAAATCAAACACTGATAAAACTTCAAATGGCCCAAACTTCTATACTGTGCGTCCTATACCAATCAAAGTTTGCAACATTCAATGCTTGTAACTTTTTACGGGACCGTCATAAAAGCTTGAAATTTTGTGACAATAAAGTTCTCGTGCCTCTTATCAATTTAAGCTATCGCTCATAGCTATGCTACCTGTTTATGGGAATGGTAAGCCTTTTTACGAACCGCTTGAACTATTCAATTTTTAAACGACCGATAATAAAAACTGCAACTACGTGTGCTTAAGGTATATGATCAACTGGGGAGAATTTTATTTGGACAGTGCAAGCTATGCTAATACATCAAAAATACATATAGAAAATTAAAGGAGGAGAGAGAGAGAGAGAGAGAGAGTTAAATTAAGAGAGTTAAACATTGTTATATTAAGAGACATTGTTATATTACTAAAATACGAGTATTTATAATTAAATATAGTGTTACTACGAACATCCTCCCCCCGTTGGAAGGGTCACGTTTTCAACATTGCCAGGATCTGTGGGAAGGCAGCATAGCTTGGTCACGGCTCGTTTGAGTATACCACTTGATGTGCGAAGAACCGCCACACGAACAACATTGTCATCACCCTTAATTGTTTCCGCTACTCTTGCCATTTGCCACTTTAAAGGTGGAATATTTTCGTCCTTTATCAAAACAAGAGCTCCCACTTGTAGATTTGCTGAAGCGTGTTGCCATTTGGTTCTTTGCTGCAGAAGAGTTAAGTACTCCGAACTCCATTTTCTCCAAAATTGTTGCTGCATATAGCAAACGCGTTGCCAACGATTTAATCGATTGAAATTCAAAGGAGTGACATCCGGTTCTATTATAGCGGTGAAGGGACCGCCAATAAGAAAATGGGCAGGAGTTAGTACGTCTAAATCGTCAGGATTTTCTGAAATGGGACAAAGAGGACGTGAATTTACAATTGCGGATATTTGACACACAAGAGTACGGAGCTCTTCGAAATTTAGAATGTTTGAACCGACAGCTCGATAAAAATGAAACTTGGCGGTTTTAATAGCCGCCTCCCAGAGTCCTCCAAAATGTGGAGATCTAGGTGGTATGCATTTCCAATCAATTCCATCGCTGAGGCATTGCTGCTCAACTGCCCTTAAGTGTGTCTCATTGAAGAACAACCTTTTTAGAGAAACCAATTCATTTTTCGCCCCTACGAAATTTGTTGCGTTGTCTGACCAAATGGTTTTCGGTTTTCCTCGAGTGCATGTAAAACGGCGTAGAGCTGCCAAGAATGCTGGAGTAGACAAATCCTTTACCAGTTCCAAGTGGACAGCCTTTGTAGAAAAGCAAATAAATAGGCAGACGTAATATTTTATTGGTGGTCTATTCCGAACTTCAGACCGATAGTAGAATGGCCCACAAAAGTCCGTACCAGTCACTAGAAAGGCTCTGTTTGCCTTTACTCTTCCTTCCGGTAAATCTCCCGTGATGTACTCCGTTAACCTAGGCCGTACGTGCAAGCACCTGATACACTTATTAATGATGTGGCTTACTGCCTTGCGACCACCTACTGGCCAATATTGTAAACGAATTGCGGCTAATGATGCCTGCGTCCCTGCATGCAATAATTTGCGATGAAAGAATTCTATTATCGAATTTGTAACCGGATGCCCTTGGGGTAATATAATTGGATGCTTCGATTCAATGTCCAGAGCTGAATGCTGGAGGCGTCCTCTCACTCGCATTAAACAAAAGTTATCTAAAAATGGTGTGAGAGAGCAGATTTTGCTAGATGATGCTACGCGACTACCAGATTTGAGTATTTTGTAATCTGGGAAGTGCCTTTGTTGTACCATTCGAATCAATAAATATGTGCCTTGATGAACATCCTCTGTAAGTGAACCCCTGCTTTCCTTGCCTCGCGAAATAAATTTGTAAATATAGCCGAATACTCGTTGCAGCTTTCCAAAGGAGTTAAGAAATTTGCATTTTAATGATAAGTCCGACATGGTTGATGTTGAAAGGAAAATATTCTTGCGCTTCTCGGGTAGTTCTTTAACATAACCTGGTGAATCTGGCCACGTATCTCGATCACCTTGAAGAAAAGGAGGGCCATGCTTCCAAAGCTTACATTTCAGTAATTCACGTGGTGTGGATCCCCTTGACAGAATATCTGCAGGATTCATTGTGGTTGGTACAAAATGCCATTTCATTCCTGCAGTGAGAATTTGAATATTATTCACTCTTTGAAACGAATACTGTGAAGTTTGACGGTTCATTTCGTAACCATGATAATACCACCATGGAATCTGACCAGCCGTGAAAATCACATTAAAAAATTCCTAATTTTGAAATGAGCTTACAAGTTCCGATAGGAGCATAGCTGCAGATAACTCTAGTTTTGGGACTGTCAGGGTTTTTAGTGGAGAAACTCGTGATAAATTTACCCAAGTTGAATAAAGTGTCTGGGGTAAGCTCTCGTCCCAGTCTACCTTGTCCTTGCATAGTTGTTGAAGTAAGATTTTGGCCTTAGTGATGACAGGACCAATCAAGCCTAATGTGTCATAAAATCGGGCAATGGTGGACAATACCGATCGTTTTGTCACTTTACCCGGAAGTGAGTGTGGCATGAATAAAAACAAGAAAGAATCTGCCACAGGATCCCATACCAAGCCAAGAGTTTTGGTCACGTCGCTCCCATCACTAAGTCTCAAATATTTTTGTTTCTCTTCTTCTGGAACTTGGATTAGCACCTTAGAATTGTTGGAACACCATTTTCTTAATTTGAAATTTCCTTTATTAAGGAGCTCAGTTGTTTGACGCATAATCTCCGTGGCTTCGTCTTCAGAATTTCCTCCTGAAATGAGGTCGTCAACATAGAAATCTCTGCGAACTGTCTCTGCACCGATTGGCAGAACTCGCTCTTCATCATAAGCTAATTGATGCATGGTACGAATAGACAAAAATGCCGCCGATTTGGTACCGTATGTGACCGTATCTAACTTATATATTTGTATATTTTCCTCTGGAGATTCACGCCATAAAATGCATTGAAGAAAATTGTCAGGATGCTGCATTCGTACACATCTGTACATTTTGCATATATATCCTGTTAGAGCGATCTCAAAGGTTCGGAAGCGTAATAGAATACTGAAAAGATTTGGCTGGATTGTAGGTCCAGCCATCAGCAAATCGTTAAGCGAATAGCCAGTGGAAGTTGATGCCGACGCATCAAACACAACTCGCAATTTTGTTGTTGTGCTGTCTGACTTAAAAACACAATGATGAGACAAAAAATACGTTGGAGTGCCAAGGTAACAATCGTCGGCAAGTGACATGTGATTTAAATCTCTGTACTCCTTAGTAAATGATGAGTATTGAATTCGTAATTCAGTGTTTCGAAGAAGCTTTCTTTCTAAAGACTTAAAGCGCAATAATGCTTGCTGATACGATTCACCAAGGAGGTCAATGCTATGTTTTGTGGGAAGACGCACAGAGTACTCGCCACAACTTAAACGTTTAACATTGTTTTTGAAGTGCAATTCGCACTCAGAGCTTTCATTAGTAGCCTTACGCTCAGTCTCAACAAAATGCTCTACCTCCCAAAAACTCCTTAATAGCTGCTCTAAAGAGCCATCAGAATCATTTTCTGAAGCACGTTTATCAACGACTGCTAAAGATACAATTTTACTAGTGGAAGGTTGTCTTCCACCACATACAATCCAGCCTAACTTTGTTTTCTGAAGGAGTGGTAAGGTTGGGCTCAATCGAATTTGGCCGACGCACATCAAATCAAAGAAGAGTCCGGCTCCAATCAAAATATCCACACGCTGAGATTTGAAGAATGTTGGGTCGGCAAGAGTTATATTTGAAGGTATATTCCAAAATGTTTGCATTTAAAGAGATATTGGGTTGATGGTCGGTGATCGAAGGAATGGCAACGGCTGTGATTGAGGTATGATAACCACCATCATGAGATTGAAAACAGATATCAACAGTTTGGTCAGCCACAAAATCCCTTTCATCAATTCCAGACACTTGAATTTTTGATTTGGTTGTTTTGAGTTGTAGCTGACTAGCGGCACGATTTGTTATAAAATTTAATTGTGACGCGGAATCAAGGATTGCTCTGAATGGAATCGGGTTTCCTGTTCTTGGTTTCAAAAACACAATTGCAGTAGCGAGAAAAATGAAATCTTCAGGCATTACGCTTGATGTGGCAAGCTGAGAGTTCAAAAGTGAAGTTGACACCTGGGCTGCCTGTGAATTGTGGGCAGGAGCAGAAAGGTTAGAACAATTTGATATTACTGCAGCAGCTTGAGGCGAAGCAATGCGATCAAAATGTAATAGTGTATGATGCTTAGATGAGCACTGCTTGAAACAGACAGATTTGCAATTTTTGATAATATGCCCTGCTTTCAAACAATTAATACATAGCTGTCGCCTTTTGGCTTCTTTAAACCGAAAGGTGGGTGATAACCTTAAAAAAGGCGAACAGGAAGTAATTGCATGCTCCCTTACATTGCAAAATGTGCAAGGTTGATTAGGATGAACTGTGACGAACGCATGTTTAGTACCCACATGCTTGCTCAGTGTCTGGATTACCGAGGCTGCAGTTATACCTTCCATTATCCGGCATCTCTTCTCCAGGAACTCCACCATAGATTCCCACGTTGGTATGTCGTGCGAAGAAGATTCCTCCTCCCACTTCGCTCTGGTTCGACCTTGCTGTTAAGCAGATATATGAGCACACTATCAAGAAGTTCATCTCGACCGGCAATAGAGTACAAGGCTCGAAGGTGAGATTTAATCTTATCACACATTTGTCTTAAACCAATGGCAGAGCCATCACGAACCGTCTTTAGATTGAAAATTTCCTTAACATGTGTCTGAAACTGAATGCGATTAATATCAAATCTAGATTTTAGCAAAGTTACCGCATTAATATAATTTTGGTCATTTATTTCCAATGACCGAATGGCATCCATCGCTGTTCCACTCAAACAAGATTTTGAATGCTGGAATTTTTCCACGCCCTTTTAATTTTGATGGTTGCCAATTATTGTTTCAAACAATGACCAAAAGTCAGGCCACTCAGTGATCGTACCATCGAAACGTGGCAACTCTAACTTCGGCAAATACGAAGTTTTACAATTTGAAACATCTGATCCTCCACCGAAAACAGTCTTGGGAGTAGATGCCACGCACCTGAAGACGCACGCTCCTTTAGCTCTTTGGCAATAGCAGATTTAATCTCCGAAAAGTATTCAAAAAATTGGCATCGAGCATCACTCTCAATTTCTTCATGGTCCTCTATCTCCAATTGAGATTGCACGTCTTCGAACTACTCTTGCTGCTCCAATTTGATGGAAAGCACTAATTCATCAGATGAACGTAACACAATTTCAGTTAATCCCTTCTGTATTAACTACAATTGCGAGATGAACCATGCACTCTTACGCGCCAAGAACATCCGATTTTTATTAACCATTTCCAGAACCGCTGGATTTGACACGGAATGTCGACCTTTCTTTGATCTTGACATGGTAGTATTTGCTGTAAACTAAAAATCACAAACCGATATGACGAACGAAAAGTACCGATATTGTTTAGTGTAGCTACAACGAAAGGTAAACTGAGAAATAGCGAGTACCGATATATCCGAAACCGTATTTATTTTGCCTCTAAACTTTAGGTAATTATTTTAAGCCTTGCATTTAAATGCACACGTTTAATGAACTTATTAAACCGAATGTCCGAACACTAAAACTGTGTTATAGAAAGTCACGATCGCAGAGTAATCAATTAATATGACAATATAGGCACGATTGCAGCGAACTGAATTGACCGAACACAACTGTAGCGACACTAAACGAAGCAGCGAGAAAGCAATATACTCGTATGCACCGGCAACGAAAGGTAAACGAAGTAAGCGAAATTGCGCTGGCAGCGGCAACGAGTTTTAATGTTTAATGTGAGAATTAAACCAAGTGTTTGAATCCCCAATTATCTCCGAAGGTCACACAAAGTCAAAAAGAAGGCGTCGGTGTATTTTCCAGCCAACCAATTTTAGCAGGAAAAGTTCCGACCAAGTAAATGTCCGTTTGAATACCCAATTCAAAAACGAATTAAACGAAAAAACGCAACCGATATCACGTCGGGGTCACCAAATGTTTATGGGAATGGTAAGCCTTTTTACCAACCGCTTCAACTATTCAATTTTTAAACGACCGATAATAAAAACTGCAACTACGTGTGCTTAAGGTATATGATAAACTGGGGAGAATTTTATTTGCACAGTGCAAGCTATGCTAATACATCAAAAATACATATACAAAATTAAAGGAGGAGAGAGAGAGAGAGAGAGAGAGTTAAATTAAGAGAGTTAAACATTGTTATATTAAGAGATATTGTTATATTACTAAAATACGAGTATTTATAATTAAATATAGTGTTACTACGAACACTACCTTTGAATCCCAAATCAAACACAGATAAAAATTCAAATGGCCCAAACTTCTATACTGTGCGTCCTATACCAATCAAAGTTTGCAACATTCAAATGCTTGTAACTTTTTACTGGAGTGTAATAAATTCTTGAAATTTTGTGACAATAAAGTACTCGAACCTCTTGTCAATTTAAGCTATCGCTCATAGCTATGCTACCCTTGAGTCCCAAATCAAAGACTGATGAAACTTCAAATGGCTCTAACTTCTATACTGTGCGTCCTATACCAATCAATGTTTGCAACATTCAAATTCTTGTAAGTTTTTACAGGAGCGTCATAAAACCTTGAAATTTTGTAACAATAAAGTACTCGTGCCTCTTGTCAATTTAAGCTATCGCTCATAGCTATGCTACCCTCGACTCCCAAATCAAACACTGATAAAACTTCAAATGGCCCTACCTTCTCTACGGTGCGTCCTATACCAATCAAAGTTTGCAACATTCAAATGCTTGTACTTTTTACTGGAGCGTCATAAAACCTTGAAATTTTGTGTCAATAAAGTACTCGAGACTCTTGTCAATTTAAGTTATCGCTCATAGCTATGCTACCATTGAGTCCCAAATCAAACACTGATAAAACTTCAAATGGCTCTAACTTGTATACGGTGTGTCTTATACCTATGAAAGTTTGCAACAATCAAATGCTTGTAACTTTTTAATATATCGTAATAAAATCTTGAAATTTGGTGACAATAAGGTAGTCGTGCCTCTTGTCAATTAAAGTTATCGCTCATAGCTATGCTACCCGTGAGTCTCAAATCAAACACTGATAAAACTTCAAATGGCTCTAACTTCTATACGGTGCGTCTTATACCTATTAAAGTTTGCAACAATCAAATTCTTGCAACTTTTTACTGGATCGTAATAAAATCTTGAAATTTTGTGACAATAAAGTACTCGAACCACTTGCCAATTTAAGCTATCGCTCATAGCTATGCTACCCTCGAGTCCCAAATCAAACACTGATAAAACTTCAAATGGCCCTAACTTCTATACGGTGCGTTCTATCAAAGTTTGCTACATTCAAACGCTTGTCACTTTTTACTGGAGCGTAATAAAACCTTGAAATTTTGTGGCAACAAAGTACTCGTGCCTCTTATCAATTTGAGCTATCGCTCATAGCTATGCTACCCTTGAGTCACAAAACAAACACTGATAAAACTTCAAATGGCCCTAACTTCTATACGGTGCGTCCTATACCTATCAAAGTTTGCAACATTCAAATGCTTGTAACTTTTTACTGGACCGTCATAAAAGCTTGAAATTTTGTGACAATAAAGTACTCTTGCCTCTTATCAATTTAAGCTATCGCTCATAGCTATGCTACCTTTGAATCCCAAATCAAACATTGATAAAACTTCAAATGGCCCTAACTTCTATACGGTGCGTCCAATACCTATCAAAGATTGCAACATTCAAATGCTTGTAACTTTTTAATGGAGCGTAATAAAATCTTTAAATTTTGTGACAATAAAGTACTCGAACCTCTTGTCAATTTAAGCTATCGCTCATAGCTATGCTACCCTTGAGTCCCAAATCAATCACTGATGAAACTTCAAATGGTTCTAACTTTTATACTCTGCGTCCTATACCAATCAAAATTTGCAACATTCAAATGCTTGTAACTTTTTACTGGAGCGTCATAAAACCTTGAAATTTTGTGTCAATAAAGTACTCGAGCCTCTTGTCAATTTAAGTTATCGCTCATAGCTATGCTACCATTGAGTCCCAAATCAAACACTGATAAAACTTCAAATGGCCCTAACTAGTATACGGTGTGTCTTATACCTATCAAAGTTTGCAACAATCAAATGCTTGTAACTTTTTAATATATCGTAATAAAATCTTGAAATTTTGTGACAATTAGGTACTCGTGCCTCTTGTCAATTAAAGTTATCACTCATAGCTATGCTACCCGTGAGTCACATATCAAACACTGAATCAAACTTCACATGGCCCTAACTTCTATACGGTGCGTCCTATACCTATCAAAGTTTGGAACATTCAAATGCTTGCAACTTTTTACTGGAGCGTCATAAAACCTTGAAATTTTGTAGCAATAAAGTACTCGAGCCTCTTGTCAATTTAAGATATCGCTCATAGCTAAGCTACCCTTGAGTCCCAAAACAAACACTGATAAAACTTCAAATGGCCCTTACTTCTATACGGTGCGTCCTATACCTATCAAAGTTTGCAACATTCAAACGCTTGTAACTTTTTACTGGAGCGTCATAAAACCTTTAAATTTTGTGACAATAAAGTACTCGAGCCTCCTGTCAATTTAAGTTATCGCTCATAGCTATGCTACCATTGAGTCCCAAATCAAACACTGATAAAACTTCAAATGGCCCTAACTAGTATACGGTGTGTCTTATACCTATCAAAGTTTGCGACAATCAAATGCTTGTAACTTTTTAATATATCGTAATAAAATCTTGAAATTTTGTGACAATAAGGTACTCGTGCCTCTTGTCAATTAAAGTTATCACTCATAGCTATGCTACCCGTGAGTCACATATCAAACACTGAATCAAACTTCACATGGCCCTAACTTCTATACGGTGCGTCCTATACCTATCAAAGTTTGCAACATTCAAATGCTTGTAACTTTTTACTGGAGCGTAATAAAATCTTGAAATTTTGTGACAATAAATCACTCAAACCTCTTGTCAATTAAAGTTATCGGTCATAGCTATGGTACCCGTGAGTCTCAAATCAAACACTGCTAAAACCTCACATGGCCCTAACTTGTATACGGTGCGTCCTATACCTATCAAAGTTTGCAACAATCAAATGCTTGTAACTTTTTACTGGAGCGTCATAAAACCTTGAAATTTTGTGACAATAAAGTACTCTTGCCTCTTATCAATTTAAGCTATCGCTCATAGCTATGCTACCTTTGAATCCCAAATCAAACATTGATAAAACTTCAAATGGCTCTAACTTGTATACGGTGTGTCTTATACCTATCAAAGTTTGCAACAATCAAATGCTTGTAACTATTTAATATATCGTAATAAAATCTTGAAATTTTGTGACAATGAGGTAGTCGTGCCTCTTGTCAATTAAAGTTATCGCTCATAGCTATGCTACCCGTGAGTCTCAAATCAAACACTGATAAAACTTCAAATGGTCCCAACTTCTATACGGTGCGTCCAATACCTATCAAAGATTGCAACATTCAAATGCTTGTAACTTTTTAATGGAGCGTAATAAAATCTTTAAATTTTGTGACAATAAAGTACTCGAACCTCTTGTCAATTTAAGCTATCGCTCATAGCTATGCTACCCTTGAGTCCCAAATCAATCACTGATGAAACTACAAATGGCTCTAACTTTTATACTCTGCGTCCTATACCAATCAAAGTTTGCAACATTCAAATGCTTGTAACTTTTTACTGGAGCGTCATAAAACCTTGAAATTTTGTGGCAATAAAGTACTCGAGCCTCTTGTCAATTTAAGATATCGCTCAAAGCTATGCTAACATTGAGTCCCAAAACAAACACTAATAAAACTTCAAATGGCACTAACTTCTACACGGTGAATCTTATACTTATCAAAGTTTGCAACAATCAAATGCTTGTAACATTTTTACTGGATCGTAATAAAATCTTGAAATTTTGTGACAATAAGGTACTCGTGCCTCTTGTCAATTAAAGTTATCATTCATAGCTATGCTACCCGTGAGTCACAAATCACTGATAAAACTTCAAATGGCCCTAACTTCTATACGGTGCGTCCATTACCTATCAAAGATTGCAACATTCAAATGCTTGTAACTTTTTAATGGAGCGTAATAAAATCTTTAAATTTTGTGACAATAAAGTACTCGAACCTCTTGTCAATTTAAGCTATCGCTCATAGCTATGCTACCCTTGAGTCCCAAAACAAACACGTATAAAATTTCAAATGGCCCTAACTTCTATACGGTGCGTCCTATACCTATCAAAGTTTGCAACAATCAAATGCTTGTAACTTTTTACTGGAGCGTCATAAAACCTTGAAATTTTGTGACAATAAAGTACTCTTGCCTCTTATCAATTTAAGCTATCGCTCATAGCTATGCTACCTTTGAATCCCAAATCAAACATTGATAAAACTTCAAATGGCCCTAATTTCTATACGGTGCGTCTTATACCTATCAAAGTTTGCAACAATCAAATGCTTGTAACTTTTTACTGGATCGTAATAAAATCTTGAAATTTTGTGACAATAAAGTACTCGAACTTCTTGTCAATTTATGCTATCGCTCATAGCTATGCTACCCTTCAGTCCCAAATCAAACACTGATAAAACTTCAAATGGCCCTAACTTCTCTACGGTGCGTCCTATACCAATCAAAGTTTGCAACATTCAAATGCTTGTAACTTTTTACTGGAGCGTCATAAAACCTTGAAATTTTGTGTCAATAAAGTACTCGAGCCTCTTGTCAATTTAAGTTATCGCTCATAGCTATGCTACCATTGAGTCCTAAATCAAACACTGATAAAACTTCAAATGGCTCTAACTTGTATACGGTGTGTCTTATACCTATCAAAGTTTGCAACAATCAAATGCTTGTAACTTTTTAATATATCGTAATAAAATCTTGAAATTTTGTGACAATGAGGTAGTCGTGCCTCTTGTCAATTAAAGTTATCGCTCATAGCTTTGCTACCCGTGAGTCTCAAATCAAACACTGATAAAACTTCAAATGGCCCCAACTTCTATACGGTGCGTCCAATACCTATCAAAGATTGCAACATTCAAATGCTTGTAACTTTTTAATGGAGCGTAATAAAATCTTTAAATTTTGTGACAATAAAGTACTCGAACCTCTTGTCAATTTAAGCTATCGCTCATAGCTATGCTACCCTTGAGTCCCAAATCAAACACTGATGAAACTTCAAATGGCTCTAACTTTTATACTCTGCGTCCTATACCAATCAAAGTTTGCAACATTCAAATGCTTGTAACTTTTTACTGGAGCGTAATAAAACCTTGAAATTTTGTGACAATAGAGTACTCGAGCCTCTTGTCAATTTAAGTTATCGCTCATAGCTATGCTACCATTGAGTCCCTAATCAAACACTGATAAAATTTCAAATGGCCCTAACTTCTATACGGTGCGTCTTATACCTATCAAAGTTCGCAACAATCAAATGCTTGTAACTTTTTACTGGATCGTAATAAAATCTTGAAATTTTGTGACAATAAAGTACTCGAACCTCTTGTCAATTTATGCTATCGCTCATAGCTATACTACCCTTCAGTCCCAAATTAAACACTGATAAAACTTCAAATGGCCCTACCTTCTCTACGGTGCTTCCTATACCAATCAAAGTTTGCAACATTCAAATGCTTGTACTTTTTACTGGAGCGTCATAAAACCTTGAAATTTTGTGTCAATAAAGTACTAGAGCCTCTTGTCAATTTAAGTTATCGCTCATAGCTATGCTACCATTGAGTCCCAAATCAAACACTGATAAAACTTCAAATGGCTCTAACTTGTCTTATACCTATGAAAGTTTGCAACAATCAAATGCTTGTAACTTTTTAATATATCGTAATAAAATCTTGAAATTTGGTGACAATAAGGTAGTCGTGCCTCTTGTCAATTAAAGTTATCGCTCATAGCTATGCTACCCGTGAGTCTCAAATCAAACACTGATAAAACTTCAAATGGCTCTAACTTCTATACGGTGCGTCTTATACCTATTAAAGTTTGCAACAATCAAATGCTTGTAACTTTTTACTGGATCGTAATAAAATCTTGAAATTTTGTGACAATAAAGTACTCGAACCTCTTGCCAATTTAAGCTATCGCTCATAGCTATGCTACCCTCGAGTCCCAAATCAAACACTGATAAAACTTTACATGGCCCTAACTTCTATACGGTGCGTTCTATCAAAGTTTGCAACATTCAAACGCTTGTAACTTTTTACTGGAGCGTAATAAAACCTTGAAATTTTGTGGCAACAAAGTACTCGTGCCTCTTATCAATTTGAGCTATCGCTCATAGCTATGCTACCCTTGAGTCCCAAAACAAACACTGATAAAACTTCAAATGGCCCTAACTTCTATACGGTGCGTCCTATACCTATCAAAGTTTGCAACATTCAAATGCTTGTAACTTTTTACTGGACCGTCATAAAAGCTTGAAATTTTGTGACAATAAAGTACTCTTGCCTCTTATCAATTTAAGATATCGCTCAGAGCTATGCTACCTTTGAATCCCAAATCAAACACTGATAAAACTTCAAATGGCCCTAACATCTATACGGTGCGTCCTATACCTATCAAAGTTTGCAACATTCAAATGCTTGTAACTTTTTACTGGAGCGTCATAAAACCCTGAAATTTTGTGACAATAAAGTACTCGAACCTCTTGTCAATTTAAGTTATCGCTCATAGCTATGCTACCATTGAGTCCCAAATCAAACACTGATAAAACTTCAAATGGCCCTAACTAGTATACGGTGTGTCTTATACCTATCAAAGTTTGCAACAATCAAATGCTTGTAACTTTTTAATATATCGTAATAAAATCTTGAAATTTTGTGACAATAAGGTACTCGTGCCTCGTGTCAATTAAAGTTATCACTCATAGCTATGCTACCCGTGAGTCACATATCAAACACTGAATCAAACTTCACATGGCCCTAACTTCTATACGGTGCGTCCTATACCTATCAAAGTTTGCAACATTCAAATGCTTGTAACTTTTTACTGGAGCGTAATAAAATCTTGAAATTTTGTGACAATAAATCACTCAAACCTCTTGTCAATTAAAGTTATCGGTCATAGCTATGGTACCCGTGAGTCTCAAATCAAACACTGCTAAAACCTCACATGGCCCTAACTTGTATACGGTGCGTCCTATACCTATCAAAGTTTGCAACAATCAAATGCTTGTTACTTTTTACTGGAGCATCACAAAACCTTGAACTTTTGTGACAATAAAGTACTCTTGCCTCTTATCAATCTAAGCTATCGCTCATAGCTATGCTACCTTTGAATCCCAAATCAAACATTGATAAAACTTCAAATGGCCCTAACTCCTATACGGTGCGTCTTATACCTATCAAAGTTTGCAACAATCAAATGCTTGTAACTTTTTACTGGATCGTAATAAAATCTTGAAATTTTGTGACAATAAAGTACTCGAACCTCTTGTCAATTTATGCTATCGCTCATAGCTATGCTACCCTTTAGTCCCAAATCAAACACTGATAAAACTTTAAATGGCCCTAACTTCTCTACGGTGCGTCCTATACCAATCAAAGTTTGCAACATTCAAATGCTTGTAACTTTTTACTGGAGCGTCATAAAACCTTGAAATTTTGTGTCAATAAAGTACTCGAGCCTCTTGTCAATTTAAGTTATCATTCATAGCTATGCTACCCGTGAGTCACAAATCACTGATAAAACTTCAAATGGCTCTAACTTGTATACGGTGTGTCTTATACCTATCAAAGTTTGCAACAATCAAATGCTTGTAACTATTTAATATATCGTAATAAAATCTTGAAATTTTGTGACAATGAGGTAGTCGTGCCTCTTGTCAATTAAAGTTATCGCTCATAGCTGTGCTACCCGTGAGTCTCAAATCAAACACTGATAAAACTTCAAATGGCCCCAACTTCTATACGGTGCGTCCAATACCTATCAAAGATTGCAACATTCAAATGCTTGTAACTTTTTAATGGAGCGTAATAAAATCTTTAAATTTTGTGACAATAAAGTACTCGAACCTCTTGACAATTTAAGTTATCGCTCATAGCTATGCTACCCTTGAGTCCCAAAACAAACACTGATAAAATTTCAAATGGCCCTAACTTCTCTACGGTGCGTCCTATACCTATCAAAGTTTGCAACAATCAAATGCTTGTAACTTTTTACTGGAGCGTCATAAAACCTTGAAATTTTGTGGCAATAAAGTACTCGAGCCTCTTGTCAATTTAAGATATCGCTCAAAGCTATGCTACCATTGAGTCCCAAAACAAACACTAATAAAACTTCAAATGGCACTAACTTCTACACGGTGAATCTTATACTTATCAAAGTTTGCAACAATCAAATGCTTGTAATATTTTTACTGGATCGTAATAAAATCTTGAAATTTTATGACAATAAGGTACTCGTGCCTCTTGTCAATTAAAGTTATCATTCATAGCTATGCTACCCGTGAGTCACAAATCACTGATAAAACTTCAAATGGCCCTAACTTCTATACGGTGCGTCCATTACCTATCAAAGATTGCAACATTCAAATGCTTGTAACTTTTTAATGGAGCGTAATAAAATCTTTAAATTTTGTGACAATAAAGTACTCGAGCCTCTTGTCAATTTAAGTTATCGCTCATAGCTATGCTACCATTGAGTCCCAAATCAAACACTGATAAAACATCAAATGGCTCTAACTTGTATACGGTGTGTCTTATACCTATCAAAGTTTGCAACAATCAAATGCTTGTAACTTTTTAATATATCGTAATAAAATGTTGAAATTTTGTGACAATGATGTAGTCGTGCCTCTTGTCAATTAAAGTTATCGCTCATAGCTTTGCTACCCGTGAGTCTCAAATCAAACACTGATAAAACTTCAAATGGCCCCAACTTCTATACGGTGCGTCCAATACCTATCAAAGATTGCAACATTCAAATGCTTGTAACTTTTTAATGGAGCGTAATAAAATCTTTAAATTTTGTGACAATAAAGTACTCGAACCTCTTGTCAATTTAAGCTATCGCTCATAGCTATGCTACCCTTGAGTCCCAAATCAAACACTGATGAAACTTCAAATGGCTCTAACTTTTATACTCTGCGTCCTATACCAATCAAAGTTTGCAACATTCAAATGCTTGTAACTTTTTACTGGAGCGTCATAAAACCTTGAAATTTTGTAGCAATAAAGTACTCGAGCCTCTTGTCAATTTAAGATATCGCTCAAAGCTATGCTACCATTGAGTCCCAAAACAAACACTGATAAAACTTCAAATGGCACTAACTTCTATACGGTGAATCTTATACTTATCAGAGTTTGCAACAATCAAATGCTTGTAACATTTTTACTGGATCGTAATAAAATCTTGAAATTTTGTGACAATAAGGTACTCGTGCCTGTTGTCAATTAAAGTTATCACTCATAGCTATGCTACCCGTGAGTCACAAATCACTGATAAAACTTCAAATGGCCCAAACTTCTATACGGTGCGTCTTATACCTATTAAAGTTTGCAACAATCAAATGCTTGTAACGTTTTACTGGATCGTAATAAAATCTTGAAATTTTGTGACAATAAAGTACTCGAACCTCTTGCCAATTTAAGCTATCGCTCATAGCTATGCTACCCTCGAGTCCCAAATCAAACACTGATAAAACTTCACATGGCCCTAACTTCTATACGGTGCGTCCTATACCTATCAACGTTTGCAACATTCAAACGCTTGTCACTTTTTACTGGAGCGTAATAAAACCTTGAAATTTTGTGGCAACAAAGTACTCGTGCCTCTTATCAATTTAAGCTATCGCTCATAGCTATGCTACCTTTGAATCCCAAATCAAACACTGATAAATCTTCAAATGGCCCTAACTTCTATACGGTGCGTCCTATACCTATCAAAGTTTGCAAAATTCAAATGCTTGTAACTTTTTACTGGAGCGTCATAAAACCTTGAAATTTTGTAGCAATAAAGTACTCGAGCCTCTTGTCAATTTAAGATATCGCTCATAGCTATGCTACCCTTGAATCCATAAACAAACACTGATAAAACTTCAAATGGCCCTAACTTCTATACGGTGCGTCCTATACCTATCAAAGTTTGCAACATTCAAACGCTTGTTACTTTTTACTGGAGCGTCATAAAACCTTGAAATTTTGTGACAATAAAGTACTCGAGCCTCTTGTCAATTTAAGTTATCGCTCATAGCTATGCTACCATTGAGTCCCTAATCAAACACTGATAAAATTTCCAATGGCCCTAACTTCTTTACGGTGCGTCTTATACCTATCAAAGTTCGCAACAATCAAATGCTTGTAACTTTTTACTGGATCGTAATAAAATCTTGAAATTTTGTGACAATAAAGTACTCGAACCTCTTGTCAATTTATGCTATCGCTCATAGCTATACTACCCTTCAGTCCCAAATTAAACACTGATAAAACTTCAAATGGCCCTACCTTCTCTACGGTGCGTCCTATACCAATCAAAGTTTGCAACATTCAAATGCTTGTACTTTTTACTGGAGCGTCATAAAACCTTGAAATTTTGTGTCAATAAAGTACTAGAGCCTCTTGTCAATTTAAGTTATCGCTCATAGCTATGCTACCATTGAGTCCCAAATCAAACACTGATAAAACTTCAAATGGCTCTAACTTGTCTTATACCTATGAAAGTTTGCAACAATCAAATGCTTGTAACTTTTTAATATATCGTAATAAAATCTTGAAATTTGGTGACAATAAGGTAGTCGTGCCTCTTGTCAATTAAAGTTATCGCTCATAGCTATGCTACCCGTGAGTCTCAAATCAAACACTGATAAAACTTCAAATGGCTCTAACTTCTATATGGTGCGTCTTATACCTATTAAAGTTTGCAACAATCAAATGCTTGTAACTTTTTACTGGATCGTAATAAAATCTTGAAATTTTGTGACAATAAAGTACTCGAACCTCTTGCCAATTTAAGCTATCGCTCATAGCTATGCTACCCTCGAGTCCCAAATCAAACACTGATAAAACTTCACATGGCCCTAACTTCTATACGGTGCGTTCTATCAAAGTTTGCAACATTCAAACGCTTGTAACTTTTTACTGGAGCGTAATAAAACCTTGAAATTTTGTGGCAACAAAGTACTCGTGCCTCTTATCAATTTGAGCTATCGCTCATAGCTATGCTACCCTTGAGTCCCAAAACAAACACTGATAAAACTTCAAATGGCCCTAACTTCTATACGGTGCGTCCTATACCTATCAAAGTTTGCAACATTCAAATGCTTGTAACTTTTTACTGGACCGTCATAAAAGCTTGAAATTTTGTGACAATAAAGTACTCTTGCCTCTTATCAATTTAAGATATCGCTCAGAGCTATGCTACCTTTGAATCCCAAATCAAACACTGATAAAACTTCAAATGGCCCTAACTTCTATACGGTGCGTCCTATACCTATCAAAGTTTGCAACATTCAAATGCTTGTAACTTTTTACTGGAGCGTCATAAAACCCTGAAATTTTGTGACAATAAAGTACTCGTGCCTCTTATCAATTTAAGCTATCGCTCATAGCTATGCTACCTTTGAATCCCAAATCAAACATTGATAAAACTTCAAATGGCCCTAACTTCTATACGGTGCGTCCAATACCTATCAAAGATTGCAACATTCAAATGCTTGTAACTTTTTAATGGAGCGTAATAAAATCTTTAAATTTTGTGACAATAAAGTACTCGAACCTCTTGTCAATTTAAGCTATCGCTCATAGATATGCTACCCTTGAGTCCCAAATCAATCACTGATGAAACTTCAAATGGCTCTAACTTTTATACTCTGCGTCCTATACCAATCAAAGTTTGCAACATTCAAATGCTTGTAACTTTTTACTGGAGCGTCATAAAACCTTTAAATTTTGTGACAATAAAGTCATCGAGCCTCCTGTCAATTTAAGTTATCGCTCATAGCTATGCTACCATTGAGTCCCAAATCAAACACTGATAAAACTTCAAATGGCCCTAACTAGTATACGGTGTGTCTTATACCTATCAAAGTTTGCAACAATCAAATGCTTGTAACATTTTAATATATCGTAATAAAATCTTGAAATTTTGTGACAATAAGGTACTCGTGCCTCTTGTCAATTAAAGTTATCACTCATAGCTATGCTACCCGTGAGTCACATATCAAACACTGAATCAAACTTCACATGGCCCTAACTTCTATACGGTGCGTCCTATACCTATCAAAGTTTGCAACATTCAAATGCTTGTAACTTTTTACTGGAGCGTAATAAAATCTTGAAATTTTGTGACAATAAATCACTCAAACCTCTTGTCAATTAAAGTTATCGGTCATAGCTATGGTACCCGTGAGTCTCAAATCAAACACTGATAAAACATCACATGGCCCTAACTTCTATACGGTGCGTCCTATACCTATCAACGTTTGCAACATTCAAACGCTTGTCACTTTTTACTGGAGCGTAATAAAACCTTGAAATTTTGTGGCAACAAAGTACTCGTGCCTCTTATCAATTTAAGCTATCGCTCATAGCTATGCTACCTTTGAATCCCAAATCAAACACTGATAAATCTTCGAATGGCCCTAACTTCTATACGGTGCGTCCTATACCTATCAAAGTTTGCAAAATTCAAATGCTTGTAACTTTTTACTGGAGCGTCATAAAACCTTGAAATTTTGTAGCAATAAAGTACTCGAGCCTCTTGTCAATTTAAGATATCGCTCATAGCTATGCTACCCTTGAATCCCAAAACAAACACTGATAAAACTTCAAATGGCCCTAACTTCTATACGGTGCGTCCTATACCTATCAAAGTTTGCAACATTCAAACGCTTGCAACTTTTTACTGGAGCGTCATAAAACCTTGAAATTTTGTGACAATAAAGTACTCGAGCCTCTTGTCAATTTAAGTTATCGCTCATAGCTATGCTACCATTGAGTCCCAAATCAAACACTGATAAAACTTCAAATGGCCCTAACTAGTATACGATGTGTCTTATACCTATCAAAGTTTGCAACAATCAAATGCTTGTAACTTTTTAATATATCGTAATAAAATCTTGAAATTTTGTGACAATAAGGTACTCGTGCCTCTTGTCAATTAAAGTTATCACTCATAGCTATGCTACCCGTGAGTCACATATCAAACACTGAATCAAACTTCACATGGCCCTAATTTCTATACGGTGCGTCCTATACCTATCAAAGTTTGCAACATTCAAATGCTTGTAACTTTTTACTGGATCGTAATAAAATCTTGAAATTTTGTGACAATAAAGTACTCAAACCTCTTGTCAATTAAAATTATCGGTCATAGCTATGGTACCCGTGAGTCTCAAATCAAACACTGCTAAAACTTCACATGGCCCTAACTTCTATACGGTGCGTCCTATACCTATCAAAGTTTGCAACAATCGAATGCTTGTAACTTTTTACTGGAGCGTAGTAAAACCTTGAAATTTTGTGACAATAAAGTACTCGAGCCTCTTGTCAATTTAAGCTATCGCTCATAGCTATGCTACCCTTGAGTCCCAAAACAAACACTGATAAAACTTCAAATGGCCCTAGCTTCTATACGGTGCGTCCTATACCTATCAAAGTTTGCAACAATCAAATGCTTGTAATTTTTTACTGGAGCGTAGTAAAATCTTGAAATTTTGTGACAATAAAGCACTCGACCCTCTTGTCAATTTAAGCTATCGCTCATAGCTATGCTACCCTTGAGTCACAAATCACACACTGATAAATCTTCAAATGGCCCTAACTTCTATACGGTGCGTCCTATACCTATCAAAGTTTGCAACATTCAAATGCTTGAAACTTTTTACTGGAGCGTAATAAAACCTTGAAATTTTGTGACAATAAAGTATTCGAGCCTCTTGTCAATTTAAGTTATCGCTCATAGCTATGCTACCATTGAGTCCCTAATCAAACACTGATAAAACTTCAAATGGCCCTAACTTCTATACGGTGCGTCTTATACCTATCAAAGTTTGCAACAATCAAATGCTTGTAACTTTTTACTGGATCGTAATAAAATCTTGGAATTTTGTGACAATAAACCACTCGAACCTCTTGTCAATTTATGCTATCGCTCATAGCTATGCTACCCTTCAGTCCCAAATCAAACACTGATAAAACTTCAAATGGCCCTAACTTCTATACCGTGCGTCCCTTACCTATCAAAGTTTGCAACATTCAAATGCTTGTAACTTTTTACTGGAGCGTAATAAAACCTGGAAATTTTGTGACAATAAAGTGCCTCTTTATAATTTAAATGATCGTTCATAGCTATGCTCCCCTTGAGTCCCAAAACAAACACTGATAAAACTTCAAATGGCCCTAACTTCAATACGGTGAGTCCTATACCTATCACAGTTTCCAACATTCAAATGGTTGTAACATTTTACTGGAGCGTCATAAAACCTTGAAATTTTGTGACAAGAAAATACTCGTGCCTCTTGTCAATTTAAGCTATCGTTCATAGCTAAACTACCCTTGAGTCCCAATACAAACGCTGATAAAACTTCAAATGGCACTAACTTCTATACCGTGTGTCCCTTACCTATCAAAGTTTGCAACATTCAAATGCTTGTATCTTTCTAATGGAGCGTAATAAAATCTTGAAATTTTGTGACAATAAAGTACTCGTGCCTCTTATAAATTTAAGCAATCGCTCATAGCAATGCTACCATTGAGTCCCAAATCAAGCACTGATAAAGCTTCAAATGGCCCTAACTTCTCTACGGTGCGTCCTATACCAATCAAAGTTTGCAACATTCAAATGCTTGTAACTTTTTCATGGAGCGTCATAAAACCTTGAAATTTTGTGTCAATAAAGTACTCGAGCCTCTTGTCAATTTAAGTTATCGCTCATAGCTATGCTACCATTGAGTCCCAAATCAAACACTGATAAAACTTCAAATGGCTCTAACTTGTATACGGTGTGTCTTATACCTATCAAAGTTTGCAACAATCAAATGCTTGTAACTTTTTAATATATCGTAATAAAATCTTGAAATTTTGTGACAATGATGTAGTCGTGCCTCTTGTCAATTAAAGTTATCGCTCATAGCTTTGCTACCCGTGAGTCTCAAATCAAACACTGATAAAACTTCAAATGGCCCCAACTTCTATACGGTGCGTCCAATACCTATCAAAGATTGCAACATTCAAATGCTTGTAACTTTTTAATGGAGCGTAATAAAATCTTTAAATTTTGTGACAATAAAGTACTCGAACCTCTTGTCAATTTAAGCTATCGCTCATAGCTATGCTACCCTTGAGTCCCAAATCAAACACTGATGAAACTTCAAATGGCCCTAACTTTTATACTCTGCGTCCTATACCAATCAAAGTTTGCAACAATCAAATGCTTGTAACATTTTTACTGGATCGTAATAAAATCTTGAAATTTTGTGACAATAAGGTACTCGTGCCTGTTGTCAATTAAAGTTATCACTCATAGCTATGCTACCCGTGAGTCACAAATCACTGATAAAACTTCAAATGGCCCAAACTTCTATACGGTGCGTCTTATACCTATTAAAGTTTGCAACAATCAAATGCTTGTAACGTTTTACTGGATCGTAATAAAATCTTGAAATTTTGTGACAATAAAGTACTCGAACCTCTTGCCAATTTAAGCTATCGCTCATAGCTATGCTACCCTCGAGTCCCAAATCAAACACTGATAAAACTTCACATGGCCCTAACTTCTATACGGTGCGTCCTATACCTATCAAAGTTTGCAACATTCAAACGCTTGTCACTTTTTACTGGAGCGTAATAAAACTTTGAAATTTTGTGGCAACAAAGTACTCGAACCTCTTGTCAATTTATGCTATCGCTCATAGCTATACTACCCTTCAGTCCCAAATTAAACACTGATAAAACTTCAAATGGCCCTACCTTCTCTACGGTGCTTCCTATACCAATCAAAGTTTGCAACATTCAAATGCTTGTACTTTTTACTGGAGCGTCATAAAACCTTGAAATTTTGTGTCAATAAAGTACTAGAGCCTCTTGTCAATTTAAGTTATCGCTCATAGCTATGCTACCATTGAGTCCCAAATCAAACACTGATAAAACTTCAAATGGCTCTAACTTGTCTTATACCTATGAAAGTTTGCAACAATCAAATGCTTGTAACTTTTTAATATATCGTAATAAAATCTTGAAATTTGGTGACAATAAGGTAGTCGTGCCTCTTGTCAATTAAAGTTATCGCTCATAGCTATGCTACCCGTGAGTCTCAAATCAAACACTGATAAAACTTCAAATGGCTCTAACTTCTATACGGTGCGTCTTATACCTATTAAAGTTTGCAACAATCAAATGCTTGTAACTTTTTACTGGATCGTAATAAAATCTTGAAATTTTGTGACAATAAAGTACTCGAACCTCTTGCCAATTTAAGCTATCGCTCATAGCTATGCTACCCTCGAGTCCCAAATCAAACACTGATAAAACTTTACATGGCCCTAACTTCTATACGGTGCGTTCTATCAAAGTTTGCAACATTCAAACGCTTGTAACTTTTTACTGGAGCGTAATAAAACCTTGAAATTTTGTGGCAACAAAGTACTCGTGCCTCTTATCAATTTGAGCTATCGCTCATAGCTATGCTACCCTTGAGTCCCAAAACAAACACTGATAAAACTTCAAATGGCCCTAACTTCTATACGGTGCGTCCTATACCTATCAAAGTTTGCAACATTCAAATGCTTGTAACTTTTTACTGGACCGTCATAAAAGCTTGAAATTTTGTGACAATAAAGTACTCTTGCCTCTTATCAATTTAAGATATCGCTCAGAGCTATGCTACCTTTGAATCCCAAATCAAACACTGATAAAACTTCAAATGGCCCTAACATCTATACGGTGCGTCCTATACCTATCAAAGTTTGCAACATTCAAATGCTTGTAACTTTTTACTGGAGCGTCATAAAACCCTGAAATTTTGTGACAATAAAGTACTCTTGCCTCTTATCAATTTAAGCTATCGCTCATAGCTATGCTACCTTTGAATCCCAAATCAAACATTGATAAAACTTCAAATGGCCCTAACTTCTATACGGTGCGTCCAATACCTATCAAAGATTGCAACATTCAAATGCTTGTAACTTTTTAATGGAGCGTAATAAAATCTTTAAATTTTGTGACAATAAAGTACTCGAACCTCTTGTCAATTTAAGTTATCGCTCATAGCTATGCTACCATTGAGTCCCAAATCAAACACTGATAAAACTTCAAATGGCCCTAACTAGTATACGGTGTGTCTTATACCTATCAAAGTTTGCAACAATCAAATGCTTGTAACTTTTTAATATATCGTAATAAAATCTTGAAATTTTGTGACAATAAGGTACTCGTGCCTCGTGTCAATTAAAGTTATCACTCATAGCTATGCTACCCGTGAGTCACATATCAAACACTGAATCAAACTTCACATGGCCCTAACTTCTATACGGTGCGTCCTATACCTATCAAAGTTTGCAACATTCAAATGCTTGTAACTTTTTACTGGAGCGTAATAAAATCTTGAAATTTTGTGACAATAAATCACTCAAACCTCTTGTCAATTAAAGTTATCGGTCATAGCTATGGTACCCGTGAGTCTCAAATCAAACACTGCTAAAACCTCACATGGCCCTAACTTGTATACGGTGCGTCCTATACCTATCAAAGTTTGCAACAATCAAATGCTTGTAACTTTTTACTGGAGCGTCATAAAACCTTGAAATTTTGTGACAATAAAGTACTCTTGCCTCTTATCAATTTAAGCTATCGCTCATAGCTATGCTACCTTTGAATCCCAAATCAAACATTGATAAAACTTCAAATGGCCCTAACTCCTATACGGTGCGTCTTATACCTATCAAAGTTTGCAACAATCAAATGCTTGTAACTTTTTACTGGATCGTAATAAAATCTTGAAATTTTGTGACAATAAAGTACTCGAACCTCTTGTCAATTTATGCTATCGCTCATAGCTATGCTACCCTTTAGTCCCAAATCAAACACTGATAAAACTTTAAATGGCCCTAACTTCTCTACGGTGCGTCCTATACCAATCAAAGTTTGCAACATTCAAATGCTTGTAACTTTTTACTGGAGCGTCATAAAACCTTGAAATTTTGTGTCAATAAAGTACTCGAGCCTCTTGTCAATTTAAGTTATCATTCATAGCTATGCTACCCGTGAGTCACAAATCACTGATAAAACTTCAAATGGCTCTAACTTGTATACGGTGTGTCTTATACCTATCAAAGTTTGCAACAATCAAATGCTTGTAACTATTTAATATATCGTAATAAAATCTTGAAATTTTGTGACAATGAGGTAGTCGTGCCTCTTGTCAATTAAAGTTATCGCTCATAGCTGTGCTACCCGTGAGTCTCAAATCAAACACTGATAAAACTTCAAATGGCCCCAACTTCTATACGGTGCGTCCAATACCTATCAAAGATTGCAACATTCAAATGCTTGTAACTTTTTAATGGAGCGTAATAAAATCTTTAAATTTTGTGACAATAAAGTACTCGAACCTCTTGACAATTTAAGTTATCGCTCATAGCTATGCTACCCTTGAGTCCCAAAACAAACACTGATAAAATTTCAAATGGCCCTAACTTCTCTACGGTGCGTCCTATACCTATCAAAGTTTGCAACAATCAAATGCTTGTAACTTTTTACTGGAGCGTCATAAAACCTTGAAATTTTGTGGCAATAAAGTACTCGAGCCTCTTGTCAATTTAAGATATCGCTCAAAGCTATGCTACCATTGAGTCCCAAAACAAACACTAATAAAACTTCAAATGGCACTAACTTCTACACGGTGAATCTTATACTTATCAAAGTTTGCAACAATCAAATGCTTGTAATATTTTTACTGGATCGTAATAAAATCTTGAAATTTTATGACAATAAGGTACTCGTGCCTCTTGTCAATTAAAGTTATCATTCATAGCTATGCTACCCGTGAGTCACAAATCACTGATAAAACTTCAAATGGCCCTAACTTCTATACGGTGCGTCCATTACCTATCAAAGATTGCAACATTCAAATGCTTGTAACTTTTTAATGGAGCGTAATAAAATCTTTAAATTTTGTGACAATAAAGTACTCGAGCCTCTTGTCAATTTAAGTTATCGCTCATAGCTATGCTACCATTGAGTCCCAAATCAAACACTGATAAAACATCAAATGGCTCTAACTTGTATACGGTGTGTCTTATACCTATCAAAGTTTGCAACAATCAAATGCTTGTAACTTTTTAATATATCGTAATAAAATGTTGAAATTTTGTGACAATGATGTAGTCGTGCCTCTTGTCAATTAAAGTTATCGCTCATAGCTTTGCTACCCGTGAGTCTCAAATCAAACACTGATAAAACTTCAAATGGCCCCAACTTCTATACGGTGCGTCCAATACCTATCAAAGATTGCAACATTCAAATGCTTGTAACTTTTTAATGGAGCGTAATAAAATCTTTAAATTTTGTGACAATAAAGTACTCGAACCTCTTGTCAATTTAAGCTATCGCTCATAGCTATGCTACCCTTGAGTCCCAAATCAAACACTGATGAAACTTCAAATGGCTCTAACTTTTATACTCTGCGTCCTATACCAATCAAAGTTTGCAACATTCAAATGCTTGTAACTTTTTACTGGAGCGTCATAAAACCTTGAAATTTTGTAGCAATAAAGTACTCGAGCCTCTTGTCAATTTAAGATATCGCTCAAAGCTATGCTACCATTGAGTCCCAAAACAAACACTGATAAAACTTCAAATGGCACTAACTTCTATACGGTGAATCTTATACTTATCAGAGTTTGCAACAATCAAATGCTTGTAACATTTTTACTGGATCGTAATAAAATCTTGAAATTTTGTGACAATAAGGTACTCGTGCCTTTTGTCAATTAAAGTTATCACTCATAGCTATGCTACCCGTGAGTCACAAATCACTGATAAAACTTCAAATGGCCCAAACTTCTATACGGTGCGTCTTATACCTATTAAAGTTTGCAACAATCAAATGCTTGTAACGTTTTACTGGATCGTAATAAAATCTTGAAATTTTGTGACAATAAAGTACTCGAACCTCTTGCCAATTTAAGCTATCGCTCATAGCTATGCTACCCTCGAGTCCCAAATCAAACACTGATAAAACTTCACATGGCCCTAACTTCTATACGGTGCGTCCTATACCTATCAACGTTTGCAACATTCAAACGCTTGTCACTTTTTACTGGAGCGTAATAAAACCTTGAAATTTTGTGGCAACAAAGTACTCGTGCCTCTTATCAATTTAAGCTATCGCTCATAGCTATGCTACCTTTGAATCCCAAATCAAACACTGATAAATCTTCAAATGGCCCTAACTTCTATACGGTGCGTCCTATACCTATCAAAGTTTGCAAAATTCAAATGCTTGTAACTTTTTACTGGAGCGTCATAAAACCTTGAAATTTTGTAGCAATAAAGTACTCGAGCCTCTTGTCAATTTAAGATATTGCTCATAGCTATGCTACCCTTGAATCCCTAAACAAACACTGATAAAACTTCAAATGGCCCTAACTTCTATACGGTGCGTCCTATACCTATCAAAGTTTGCAACATTCAAACGCTTGTTACTTTTTACTGGAGCGTCATAAAACCTTGAAATTTTGTGACAATAAAGTACTCGAGCCTCTTGTCAATTTAAGTTATCGCTCATAGCTATGCTACCATTGAGTCCCTAATCAAACACTGATAAAATTTCCAATGGCCCTAACTTCTTTACGGTGCGTCTTATACCTATCAAAGTTCGCAACAATCAAATGCTTGTAACTTTTTACTGGATCGTAATAAAATCTTGAAATTTTGTGACAATAAAGTACTCGAACCTCTTGTCAATTTATGCTATCGCTCATAGCTATACTACCCTTCAGTCCCAAATTAAACACTGATAAAACTTCAAATGGCCCTACCTTCTCTACGGTGCGTCCTATACCAATCAAAGTTTGCAACATTCAAATGCTTGTACTTTTTACTGGAGCGTCATAAAACCTTGAAATTTTGTGTCAATAAAGTACTAGAGCCTCTTGTCAATTTAAGTTATCGCTCATAGCTATGCTACCATTGAGTCCCAAATCAAACACTGATAAAACTTCAAATGGCTCTAACTTGTCTTATACCTATGAAAGTTTGCAACAATCAAATGCTTGTAACTTTTTAATATATCGTAATAAAATCTTGAAATTTGGTGACAATAAGGTAGTCGTGCCTCTTGTCAATTAAAGTTATCGCTCATAGCTATGCTACCCGTGAGTCTCAAATCAAACACTGATAAAACTTCAAATGGCTCTAACTTCTATATGGTGCGTCTTATACCTATTAAAGTTTGCAACAATCAAATGCTTGTAACTTTTTACTGGATCGTAATAAAATCTTGAAATTTTGTGACAATAAAGTACTCGAACCTCTTGCCAATTTAAGCTATCGCTCATAGCTATGCTACCCTCGAGTCCCAAATCAAACACTGATAAAACTTCACATGGCCCTAACTTCTATACGGTGCGTTCTATCAAAGTTTGCAACATTCAAACGCTTGTAACTTTTTACTGGAGCGTAATAAAACCTTGAAATTTTGTGGCAACAAAGTACTCGTGCCTCTTATCAATTTGAGCTATCGCTCATAGCTATGCTACCCTTGAGTCCCAAATCAAACACTGATAAAACTTCAAATGGCCCTAACTTCTATACGGTGCGTCCTATACCTATCAAAGTTTGCAACATTCAAATGCTTGTAACTTTTTACTGGACCGTCATAAAAGCTTGAAATTTTGTGACAATAAAGTACTCTTGCCTCTTATCAATTTAAGATATCGCTCAGAGCTATGCTACCTTTGAATCCCAAATCAAACACTGATAAAACTTCAAATGGCCCTAACATCTATACGGTGCGTCCTATACCTATCAAAGTTTGCAACATTCAAATGCTTGTAACTTTTTACTGGAGCGTCATAAAACCCTGAAATTTTGTGACAATAAAGTACTCTTGCCTCTTATCAATTTAAGCTATCGCTCATAGCTATGCTACCTTTGAATCCCAAATCAAACATTGATAAAACTTCAAATGGCCCTAACTTCTATACGGTGCGTCCAATACCTATCAAAGATTGCAACATTCAAATGCTTGTAACTTTTTAATGGAGCGTAATAAAATCTTTAAATTTTGTGACAATAAAGTACTCGAACCTCTTGTCAATTTAAGCTATCGCTCATAGATATGCTACCCTTGAGTCCCAAATCAATCACTGATGAAACTTCAAATGGCTCTAACTTTTATACTCTGCGTCCTATACCAATCAAAGTTTGCAACATTCAAATGCTTGTAACTTTTTACTGGAGCGTCATAAAACCTTTAAATTTTGTGACAATAAAGTCATCGAGCCTCCTGTCAATTTAAGTTATCGCTCATAGCTATGCTACCATTGAGTCCCAAATCAAACACTGATAAAACTTCAAATGGCCCTAACTAGTATACGGTGTGTCTTATACCTATCAAAGTTTGCAACAATCAAATGCTTGTAACATTTTAATATATCGTAATAAAATCTTGAAATTTTGTGACAATAAGGTACTCGTGCCTCTTGTCAATTAAAGTTATCACTCATAGCTATGCTACCCGTGAGTCACATATCAAACACTGAATCAAACTTCACATGGCCCTAACTTCTATACGGTGCGTCCTATACCTATCAAAGTTTGCAACATTCAAATGCTTGTAACTTTTTACTGGAGCGTAATAAAATCTTGAAATTTTGTGACAATAAATCACTCAAACCTCTTGTCAATTAAAGTTATCGGTCATAGCTATGGTACCCGTGAGTCTCAAATCAAACACTGCTAAAACCTCACATGGCCCTAACTTGTATACGGTGCGTCCTATACCTATCAAAGTTTGCAACAATCAAATGCTTGTAACTTTTTACTGGAGCGTCATAAAACCTTGAAATTTTGTGACAATTAAGTACTCTTGCCTCTTATCAATTTAAGCTATCGCTCATAGCTATGCTACCTTTGAATCCCAAATCAAACATTGATAAAACTTCAAATGGCCCTAACTCCTATACGGTGCGTCTTATACCTATCAAAGTTTGCAACAATCAAATGCTTGTAACTTTTTACTGGATCGTAATAAAATCTTCAAATTTTGTGACAATAAAGTACTCGAACCTCTTGTCAATTTATGCTATCGCTCATAGCTATGCTACCCTTTAGTCCCAAATCAAACACTGATAAAACTTTAAATGGCCCTAACTTCTCTACGGTGCGTCCTATACCAATCAAAGTTTGCAACATTCAAATGCTTGTAACTTTTTACTGGAGCGTCATAAAACCTTGAAATTTTGTGTCAATAAAGTACTCGAGCCTCTTGTCAATTTAAGTTATCGCTCATAGCTATGCTACCATTGAATCCCAAATCAAACACTGATAAAACTTCAAATGGCTCTAACTTGTATACGGTGTGTCTTATACCTATCAAAGTTTGCAACAATCAAATGGTTGTAACTATTTAATATATCGTAATAAAATCTTGAAATTTTGTGACAATGAGGTAGTCGTGCCTCTTGTCAATTAAAGTTATCGCTCATAGCTATGCTACCCGTGAGTCTCAAATCAAACACTGATAAAACTTCAAATGGCCCCAACTTCTATACGGTGCGTCCAATACCTATCAAAGATTGCAACATTCAAATGCTTGTAACTTTTTAATGGAGCGTAATAAAATCTTTAAATTTTGTGAGAATAAAGTACTCGAACCTCTTGTCAATTTAAGTTATCGCTCATAGCTATGCTACCCTTGAGTCCCAAAACAAACACTGATAAAATTTCAAATGGCCCTAACTTCTATACGGTGCGTCCTATACCTATCAAAGTTTGCAACAATCAAATGCTTGTAACTTTTTACTGGAGCGTCATAAAACCTTGAAATTTTGTGGCAATAAAGTACTCGAGCCTCTTGTCAATTTAAGATATCGCTCAAAGCTATGCTACCATTGAGTCCCAAAACAAACACTAATAAAACTTCAAATGGCACTAACTTCTACACGGTGAATCTTATACTTATCAAAGTTTGCAACAATCAAATGCTTGTAAAATTTTTACTGGATCGTAATAAAATCTTGAAATTTTGTGACAATAAGGTACTCGTGCCTCTTGTCAATTAAAGTTATCATTCATAGCTATGCTACCCGTGAGTCACAAATCACTGATAAAACTTCAAATGGCCCTAACTTCTATACGGTGCGTCCATTACCTATCAAAGATTGCAACATTCAAATGCTTGTAACTTTTTAATGGAGCGTAATAAAATCTTTAAATTTTGTGACAATAAAGTACTCGAACCTCTTGTCAATTTAAGTTATCGCTCATAGCTATGCTACCCTTGAGTCCCAAAACAAACACTGATAAAATTTCAAATGGCCCTAACTTCTATACGGTGCGTCCTATACCTATCAAAGTTTGCAACAATCAAATGCTTGTAACTTTTTACTGGAGCGTCATAAAACCTTGAAATTTTGTGACAATAAAGTACTCTTGCCTCTTATCAATTTAAGCTATCGCTCATAGCTATGCTACCTTTGAATCCCAAATCAAACATTGATAAAACTTCAAATGGCCCTAACTTCTATACGGTGCGTCTTATACCTATCAAAGATTGCAACATTCAAATGCTTGTAACTTTTTAATGGAGCGTAATAAAATCTTTAAATTTTGTGACAATAAAGTACTCGAACCTCTTGTCAATTTAAGCTATCGCTCATAGCTATGCTACCCTTGAGTCCCAAATCAAACACTGATGAAACTTCAAATGGCTCTAACTTTTATACTCTGCGTCCTATACCAATCAAAGTTTGCAACATTCAAATGCTTGTAACTTTTTACTGGAGCGTCATAAAACCTTGAAATTTTGTAGCAATAAAGTACTCGAGCCTCTCGTCAATTTAAGATATCGCTCAAAGCTATGCTACCATTCAGTCCCAAAACAAACACTGATAAAACTTCAAATGGCACTAACTTCTATACGGTGAATCTTATACTTATCAAAGTTTGCAACAATCAAATGCTTGTAACATTTTTACTGGATCGTAATAAAATCTTGAAATTTTGTGACAATAAGGTACTCGTGCCTGTTGTCAATTAAAGTTATCACTCATAGCTATGCTACCCGTGAGTCACAAATCACTGATAAAACTTCAAATGGCCCAAACTTCTATACGGTGCGTCTTATACCTATTAAAGTTTGCAACAATCAAATGCTTGTAACGTTTTACTGGATCGTAATAAAATCTTGAAATTTTGTGACAATAAAGTACTCGAACCTCTTGCCAATTTAAGCTATCGCTCATAGCTATGCTACCCTCGAGTCCCAAATCAAACACTGATAAAACATCACATGGCCCTAACTTCTATACGGTGCGTCCTATACCTATCAACGTTTGCAACATTCAAACGCTTGTCACTTTTTACTGGAGCGTAATAAAACCTTGAAATTTTGTGGCAACAAAGTACTCGTGCCTCTTATCAATTTAAGCTATCGCTCATAGCTATGCTACCTTTGAATCCCAAATCAAACACTGATAAATCTTCGAATGGCCCTAACTTCTATACGGTGCGTCCTATACCTATCAAAGTTTGCAAAATTCAAATGCTTGTAACTTTTTACTGGAGCGTCATAAAACCTTGAAATTTTGTAGCAATAAAGTACTCGAGCCTCTTGTCAATTTAAGATATCGCTCATAGCTATGCTACCCTTGAATCCCAAAACAAACACTGATAAAACTTCAAATGGCCCTAACTTCTATACGGTGCGTCCTATACCTATCAAAGTTTGCAACATTCAAACGCTTGCAACTTTTTACTGGAGCGTCATAAAACCTTGAAATTTTGTGACAATAAAGTACTCGAGCCTCTTGTCAATTTAAGTTATCGCTCATAGCTATGCTACCATTGAGTCCCAAATCAAACACTGATAAAACTTCAAATGGCCCTAACTAGTATACGATGTGTCTTATACCTATCAAAGTTTGCAACAATCAAATGCTTGTAACTTTTTAATATATCGTAATAAAATCTTGAAATTTTGTGACAATAAGGTACTCGTGCCTCTTGTCAATTAAAGTTATCACTCATAGCTATGCTACCCGTGAGTCACATATCAAACACTGAATCAAACTTCACATGGCCCTAATTTCTATACGGTGCGTCCTATACCTATCAAAGTTTGCAACATTCAAATGCTTGTAACTTTTTACTGGATCGTAATAAAATCTTGAAATTTTGTGACAATAAAGTACTCAAACCTCTTGTCAATTAAAATTATCGGTCATAGCTATGGTACCCGTGAGTCTCAAATCAAACACTGCTAAAACTTCACATGGCCCTAACTTCTATACGGTGCGTCCTATACCTATCAAAGTTTGCAACAATCGAATGCTTGTAACTTTTTACTGGAGCGTAGTAAAACCTTGAAATTTTGTGACAATAAAGTACTCGAGCCTCTTGTCAATTTAAGCTATCGCTCATAGCTATGCTACCCTTGAGTCCCAAAACAAACACTGATAAAACTTCAAATGGCCCTAGCTTCTATACGGTGCGTCCTATACCTATCAAAGTTTGCAACAATCAAATGCTTGTAATTTTTTACTGGAGCGTAGTAAAATCTTGAAATTTTGTGACAATAAAGCACTCGACCCTCTTGTCAATTTAAGCTATCGCTTATAGCTATGCTACCCTTGAGTCACAAATCACACACTGATAAATCTTCAAATGGCCCTAACTTCTATACGGTGCGTCCTATACCTATCAAAGTTTGCAACATTCAAATGCTTGAAACTTTTTACTGGAGCGTAATAAAACCTTGAAATTTTGTGACAATAAAGTATTCGAGCCTCTTGTCAATTTAAGTTATCGCTCATAGCTATGCTACCATTGAGTCCCTAATCAAACACTGATAAAACTTCAAATGGCCCTAACTTCTATACGGTGCGTCTTATACCTATCAAAGTTTGCAACAATCAAATGCTTGTAACTTTTTACTGGATCGTAATAAAATCTTGGAATTTTGTGACAATAAACCACTCGAACCTCTTGTCAATTTATGCTATCGCTCATAGCTATGCTACCCTTCAGTCCCAAATCAAACACTGATAAAACTTCAAATGGCCCTAACTTCTATACCGTGCGTCCCTTACCTATCAAAGTTTGCAACATTCAAATGCTTGTAACTTTTTACTGGAGCGTAATAAAACCTGGAAATTTTGTGACAATAAAGTGCCTCTTTATAATTTAAATGATCGTTCATAGCTATGCTCCCCTTGAGTCCCAAAACAAACACTGATAAAACTTCAAATGGCCCTAACTTCAATACGGTGAGTCCTATACCTATCACAGTTTCCAACATTCAAATGGTTGTAACATTTTACTGGAGCGTCATAAAACCTTGAAATTTTGTGACAAGAAAATACTCGTGCCTCTTGTCAATTTAAGCTATCGTTCATAGCTAAACTACCCTTGAGTCCCAATACAAACGCTGATAAAACTTCAAATGGCCCTAACTTCTATACCGTGTGTCCCTTACCTATCAAAGTTTGCAACATTCAAATGCTTGTATCTTTCTAATGGAGCGTAATAAAATCTTGAAATTTTGTGACAATAAAGTACTCGTGCCTCTTATAAATTTAAGCAATCGCTCATAGCAATGCTACCATTGAGTCCCAAATCAAGCACTGATAAAGCTTCAAATGGCCCTAACTTCTCTACGGTGCGTCCTATACCAATCAAAGTTTGCAACATTCAAATGCTTGTAACTTTTTCATGGAGCGTCATAAAACCTTGAAATTTTGTGTCAATAAAGTACTCGAGCCTCTTGTCAATTTAAGTTATCGCTCATAGCTATGCTACCATTGAGTCCCAAATCAAACACTGATAAAACTTCAAATGGCTCTAACTTGTATACGGTGTGTCTTATACCTATCAAAGTTTGCAACAATCAAATGCTTGTAACTTTTTAATATATCGTAATAAAATCTTGAAATTTTGTGACAATGATGTAGTCGTGCCTCTTGTCAATTAAAGTTATCGCTCATAGCTTTGCTACCCGTGAGTCTCAAATCAAACACTGATAAAACTTCAAATGGCCCCAACTTCTATACGGTGCGTCCAATACCTATCAAAGATTGCAACATTCAAATGCTTGTAACTTTTTAATGGAGCGTAATAAAATCTTTAAATTTTGTGACAATAGAGTACTCGAACCTCTTGTCAATTTAAGCTATCGCTCATAGCTATGCTACCCTTGAGTCCCAAATCAAACACTGATGAAACTTCAAATGGCCCTAACTTTTATACTCTGCGTCCTATACCAATCAAAGTTTGCAACAATCAAATGCTTGTAACATTTTTACTGGATAGTAATAAAATCTGGAAATTTTGTGACAATAAAGTGCCTGTTGTCAATTAAAGTTATCACTCATAGCTATGCTACCCGTGAGTCACAAATCACTGATAAAACTTCAAATGGCCCAAACTTCTATACGGTGCGTCTTATACCTATTAAAGTTTGCAACAATCAAATGCTTGTAACGTTTTACTGGATCGTAATAAAATCTTGAAATTTTGTGACAATAAAGTACTCGAACCTCTTGCCAATTTAAGCTATCGCTCATAGCTATGCTACCCTCGAGTCCCAAATCAAACACTGATAAAACTTCACATGGCCCTAACTTCTATACGGTGCGTCCTATACCTATCAAAGTTTGCAACATTCAAACGCTTGTCACTTTTTACTGGAGCGTAATAAAACTTTGAAATTTTGTGGCAACAAAGTACTCGTGCCTCTTATCAATTTAAGCTATCGTTCATAGCTAAGCTACCCTTGAGTCCCAATACAAACGCTGATAAAACTTCAAATGGCCCTAACTTCAATACCGTGCGTCCCTTACCTATCAAAGTTTGCAACATTCAAATGCTTGTATCTTTTTACTGGAGCGTAATAAAATCTTGAAATTTTGTGACAATAAAGTACTCGTGCCTCTTATAAATTTAAGCTATCGCTCATAGCAATGCTACCATTGAGTCCCAAATCAAGCACTGATAAAACTTCAAATGGCCCTAACTTCTATACTGTGCGTCCTATACCAATCAAAGTTTGCAACATTCAAATGCTTGTAACTTTTTACTGGAACGTCATAAAACCTTGAAATTTTGTGACAATAAAGTACTCGTGCCTCGTGTCTATTTAAGCTATCGTTTATAGCTATACCTATCAAAGTTTGCAACATTCAAATGCTTGTAACTTTTCACTGGATCGTAATAAAATCTTGAAATTTTGTGACAATAAAGTACTCAAACCTCTTGTCAATTAAAGTTATCGGTCATAGCTATGGTACCCGTGAGTCTCAAATGAAACACTGATAAAACCTCACATGGCCCTAACTTCTATACGGTGCGTCCTATACCTATCAAAGTTTGCAACAATCGAATGCTTGTAACTTTTTACTGGAGCGTAGTAAAACTTTGAAATTTTGTGACAATAAAGTACTCGAGCCTCTTGTCAATTTAAGCTATCGCTCATAGCTATGCTACCCTTGAGTCCCAAAACAAACACTGATAAAACTTCAAATGGCCCTAACTTCTATACGGTGCGTCCTATACCTATCAAAGTTTGTAACAATCAAATGCTTGTAATTTTTTACTGGAGCGTAATAAAATCTTGAAATTTTGTGACAATAAAGCACTCGAGCCTCTTGTCAATATAAGCTATCGCTCATAGCTATGCTACCCTTGAGTCACAAATCACACACTGATAAATCTTCAAATGGCCCTAACTTCTATACGGTGCGTCCTATACCTATCAAAGTTTGCAACATTCAAATGCTTGAAACTTTTTACTGGAGCGTAATAAAACCTTGAAATTTTGTGACAATAAAGTATTCGAGCCTCTTGTCAATTTAAGTTATCGCTCATAGCTATGCTACCATTGAGTCCCTAATCAAACACTGATAAAACTTCAAATGGCCCTAACTTCTATACGGTGCGTCTTATACCTATCAAAGTTTGCAACAATCAAATGCTTGTAACTTTTTACTGGATCGTAATAAAATCTGGAAATTTTGTGACAATAAAGTGCCTCTTTATAACTTAAATGATCGTTCATAGCTATGCTCCCCTTGAGTCCCAAAATAAACACTGATAAAACTTCAAATGGCCCTAACTTCTATACGGTGCGTCCTATACTTATCACAGTTTCCAACATTCAAATGGTTGTAACATTTTACTGGAGCGTCATAAAACCTTGAAATTTTGTGACAAGAAAATACTCGTGCCTCTTGTCAATTTAAGCTATCGTTCATAGCTAAACTACCCTTGAGTCCCAATACAAACGCTGATAAAACTTCAAATGGCCCTAACTTCTATACGGTGCGTCCTATACCTATCAAAGTTTGTAACAATCAAATGCTTGTAATTTTTTACTGGAGCGTAATAAAACCTTGAAATTTTGTGACAATAAACCACTCGAACCTCTTGTCAATTTATGCTATCGCTCATAGCTATGCTACCCTTCAGTCCCAAATCAAACACTGATAAAACTTCAAATGGCCCTAACTTTTATACCGTGCGTCCCTTACCTATCAAAGTTTGCAACATTCAAACGCTTGTAACTTTTTACTGGAGCGAAATAAAACCTTGAAATTTTGTGTCAATGAAGTACTCGTGCCTCTTATCAATTTAAGCTATCGCTCATAGCTATGCTACCCTTGAGTCCCAAAACAAACACTGATAAAACTTTAAATGGACCTAACTTCTATACCGTGCGTCCCTTACCTATCAAAGTTTGCAACATTCAAATGCTTGTAACTTTTTACTGGAGCGTAATAAAACCTGGAAATTTTGTGACAATAAAGTGCCTCTTTATAACTTAAATGATCGTTCATAGCTATGCTCCCCTTGAGTCCCAAAATAAACACTGATAAAACTTCAAATGGCCCTAACTTCTATACGGTGCGTCCTATACTTATCACAGTTTCCAACATTCAAATGGTTGTAACATTTTACTGGAGCGTCATAAAACCTTGAAATTTTGTGACAAGAAAATACTCGTGCCTCTTGTCAATTTAAGCTATCGTTCATAGCTAAACTACCCTTGAGTCCCAATACAAACGCTGATAAAACTTCAAATGGCCCTAACTTCTATACCGTGTGTCCCTTACCTATCAAAGTTTGCAACATTCAAATACTTGTATCTTTCTAATGGAGCGTAATAAAATCTTGAAATTTTGTGACAATAAAGTACTCGTGCCTCTTATAAATTTAAGCAATCGCTCATAGCAATGCTACCATTGAGTCCCAAATCAAGCACTGATAAAACTTCAAATGGCCCTAACTTCTCTACGGTGCGTCCTATACCAATCAAAGTTTGCAACATTCAAATGCTTGTAACTTTTTCATGGAGCGTCATAAAACCTTGAAATTTTGTGTCAATAAAGTACTCGAGCCTCTTGTCAATTTAAGTTATCGCTCATAGCTATGCTACCATTGAGTCCCAAATCAAACACTGATAAAACTTGAAATGGCTCTAACTTGTATACGGTGTGTCTTATACCTATCAAAGTTTGCAACAATCAAATGCTTGTAACTTTTTAATATATCGTAATAAAATCTTGAAATTTTGTGACAATGATGTAGTCGTGCCTCTTGTCAATTAAAGTTATCGCTCATAGCTTTGCTACCCGTGAGTCTCAAATCAAACACTGATAAAACTTCAAATGGCCCCAACTTCTATACGGTGCGTCCAATACCTATCAAAGATTGCAACATTCAAATGCTTGTAACTTTTTAATGGAGCGTAATAAAATCTTTAAATTTTGTGACAATAAAGTACTCGAACCTCTTGTCAATTTAAGCTATCGCTCATAGCTATGCTACCCTTGAGTCCCAAATCAAACACTGATGAAACTTCAAATGGCCCTAACTTTTATACTCTGCGTCCTATACCAATCAAAGTTTGCAACAATCAAATGCTTGTAACATTTTTACTGGATCGTAATAAAATCTTGAAATTTTGTGACAATAAGGTATTCGTGCCTGTTGTCAATTAAAGTTATCACTCATAGCTATGCTACCCGTGAGTCACAAATCACTGATAAAACTTCAAATGGCCCAAACTTCTATACGGTGCGTCTTATACCTATTAAAGTTTGCAACAATCAAATGCTTGTAACGTTTTACTGGATCGTAATAAAATCTTGAAATTTTGTGACAATAAAGTACTCGAACCTCTTGCCAATTTAAGCTATCGCTCATAGCTATGCTACCCTCGAGTCCCAAATCAAACACTGATAAAACTTCACATGGCCCTAACTTCTATACGGTGCGTCCTATACCTATCAAAGTTTGCAACATTCAAACGCTTGTCACTTTTTACTGGAGCGTAATAAAACTTTGAAATTTTGTGGCAACAAAGTACTCGTGCCTCTTATCAATTTAAGCTATCGCTCATAGCTATGCTACCTTTGAATCCCAAATCAAACACTGATAAATCTTCAAATGGCCCTAACTTCTATACGGTGCGTCCTATACCTATCAAAGTTTGCAAAATTCAAATGCTTGTAACTTTTTACTGGAGCGTCATAAAACCTTGAAATTTTGTAGCAATAAAGTACTCGAGCCTCTTGTCAATTTAAGATATCGCTCATAGCTATGCTACCCTTGAATCCCAAAACAAACACTGATAAAACTTCAAATGGCCCTAACTTCTATACGGTGCGTCCTATAGCTATCAAAGTTTGCAACATTCAAACGCTTGTAACTTTTTACTGGAGCGTCATAAAACCTTGATATTTTGTGACAATAAAGTACTCGAGCCTCTTGTCAATTTAAGTTATCGCTCATAGCTATGCTACCATTGAGTCCCAAATCAAACACTGATAAAACTTCAAATGGCCCTAACTAGTATACGGTGTGTCTTATACCTATCAAAGTTTGCAACAATCAAATGCTTGTAACTTTTTAATATATCGTAATAAAATCTTGAAATTTTGTGACAATAAGGTACTCGTGCCTCTTGTCAATTAAAGTTATCACTCATAGCTATGCTACCCGTGAGTCACATATCAAACACTGAATCAAACTTCACATGGCCCTAATTTCTATACGGTGCGTCCTATACCTATCAAAGTTTGCAACATTCAAATGCTTGTAACTTTTTACTGGAGCGTAATAAAACCTGGAAATTTTGTGACAATAAAGTGCCTCTTTCCAATTTAAACGATCGCTCATAGCTATGCTCCCCTTGAGTCCCAAAACAAACACAGATAAAACTTCAAATGGCCCTAACTTCTATACGGTGCGTCCTATACCTATCACAGTTTCCAACATTCAAATGGTTGTAACATTTTACTGGAGCGTCATAAAACCTTGAAATTTTGTGACACGAAAATACCCGTGCCTCTTGTCAATTTAAGCTATCGTTCATAGCTAAGCTACCCTTGAGTCCCAATACAAACGCTGATAAAACTTCAAATGGCCCTAACTTCAATACCGTGCGTCCCTTACCTATCAAAGTTTGCAACATTCAAATGCTTGTATCTTTTTACTGGAGCGTAATAAAATCTTGAAATTTTGTGACAATAAAGTACTCGTGCCTCTTATAAATTTAAGCTATCGCTCATAGCAATGCTACCATTGAGTCCCAAATCAAGCACTGATAAAACTTCAAATGGCCCTAACTTCTATACTGTGCGTCCTATACCAATCAAAGTTTGCAACATTCAAATGCTTGTAACTTTTTACTGGAACGTCATAAAACCTTGAAATTTTGTGACAATAAAGTACTCGTGCCTCGTGTCTATTTAAGCTATCGTTTATAGCTATACCTATCAAAGTTTGCAACATTCAAATGCTTGTAACTTTTCACTGGATCGTAATAAAATCTTGAAATTTTGTGACAATAAAGTACTCAAACCTCTTGTCAATTAAAGTTATCGGTCATAGCTATGGTACCCGTGAGTCTCAAATGAAACACTGATAAAACTTCAAATGGCCCTAACTTCTATACTGTGCGTCCTATACCAATCAAAGTTTGCAACATTCAAATGCTTGTAACTTTTTACTGGAACGTCATAAAACCTTGAAATTTTGTGACAATAAGGTACTCGTGCCTCTTGTCAATTAAAGTTATCACTCATAGCTATGCTACCCGTGAGTCACATATCAAACACTGAATCAAACTTCACATGGCCCTAATTTCTATACGGTGCGTCCTATACCTATCAAAGTTTGCAACATTCAAATGCTTGTAACTTTTTACTGGAGCGTAATAAAATCTTGAAATATTGTGACAATAAAGTACTCAAACCTCTTGTCAATTAAAGTTATCGGTCATAGCTATGGTACCCGTGAGTCTCAAATCAAACACTGCTAAAACTTCACATGGCCCTAACTTGTATACGGTGCGTCCTATACCTATCAAAGTTTGCAACAATCAAATGCTTGTAACTTTTTACTGGAGCGTAGTAAAACCTTGAAATTTTGTGACAATAAAGTACTCGAGCCTCTTGTCAATTTAAGCTATCGCTCATAGCTATGCTACCCTTGAGTCACAAATCACACACTGATAAATCTTCAAATGGCCCTAACTTTTATACGGTGCGTCCTATACCTATCAAAGTTTGCAACATTCAAATGCTTGAAACTTTTTACTGGAGCGTAATAAAACCTTGAAATTTTGTGACAATAAAGTACTCGAGCCTCTTGTCAATTTAAGTTATCGCTCATAGCTATGCTACCATTGAGTCCCTAATCAAACACTGATAAAACTTCAAATGGCCGTAACTTCTATACGGTGCGTCTTATACCTACAAAGTTTGCAACAATCAAATGCTTGTAACTTTTTACTGGATCGTAATAAAATCTTGAAATTTTGTGACAATGAAGTACTCGAACCTCTTGTCAATTTATGCTATCGCTCATAGATATGCTACCCTTCAGTCCCAAATCAAACACTGATAAAACTTCAAATGGCCCTAACTTCTATACCATGCGTCCCTTATCTATCAAAGTTTGCAACATTCAAATGCTTGTAACTTTTTACTGGACCGTAATAAAACCTGGAAATTTTGTGACAATAAAGTGCCTCTTTCCAATTTAAACGATCGCTCATAGCTATGCTCCCCTTGAGTCCCAAAACAAACACAGATAAAACTTCAAATGGCCCTAACTTCTATACGGTGCGTCCTATACCTATCACAGTTTCCAACATTCAAATGGTTGTAACATTTTACTGGAGCGTCATAAAACCTTGAAATTTTGTGACACGAAAATACCCGTGCCTCTTGTCAATTTAAGCTATCGTTCATAGCTAAGCTACCCTTGAGTCCCAATACAAACGCTGATAAAACTTCAAATGGCCCTAACTTCAATACCGTGCGTCCCTTACCTATCAAAGTTTGCAACATTCAAATGCTTGTATCTTTTTACTGGAGCGTAATAAAATCTTGAAATTTTGTGACAATAAAGTACTCGTGCCTCTTATAAATTTAAGCTATCGCTCATAGCAATGCTACCATTGAGTCCCAAATCAAGCACTGATAAAACTTCAAATGGCCCTAACTTCTATACTGTGCGTCCTATACCAATCAAAGTTGGCAACATTCAAATGCTTGTAACTTTTTACTGGAACGTCATAAAACCTTGAAATTTTGTGACAATAAAGTACTCGTGCCTCGTGTCTATTTAAGCTATCGTTTATAGCTATACCTATCAAAGTTTGCAACATTCAAATGCTTGTAACTTTTCACTGGATCGTAATAAAATCTTGAAATTTTGTGACAATAAAGTACTCAAACCTCTTGTCAATTAAAGTTATCGGTCATAGCTATGGTACCCGTGAGTCTCAAATGAAACACTGATAAAACCTCACATGGCCCTAACTTCTATACGGTGCGTCCTATACCTATCAAAGTTTGCAACAATCGAATGCTTGTAACTTTTTACTGGAGCGTAGTAAAACCTTGAAATTTTGTGACAATAAAGTACTCGAGCCTCTTGTCAATTTAAGCTATCGCTCATAGCTATGCTACCCTTGAGTCCCAAAACAAACACTGATAAAACTTCAAATGGCCCTAACTTCTATACGGTGCGTCCTATACCTATCAAAGTTTGTAACAATCAAATGCTTGTAATTTTTTACTGGAGCGTAGTAAAATCTTGAAATTTTGTGACAATAAAGCACTCGAGCCTCTTGTCAATATAAGCTATCGCTCATAGCTATGCTACCCTTGAGTCACAAATCACACACTGATAAATCTTCAAATGGCCCTAACTTCTATACGGTGCGTCCTATACCTATCAAAGTTTGCAACATTCAAATGCTTGAAACTTTTTACTGGAGCGTAATAAAACCTTGAAATTTTGTGACAATAAAGTATTCGAGCCTCTTGTCAATTTAAGTTATCGCTCATAGCTATGCTACCATTGAGTCCCTAATCAAACACTGATAAAACTTCAAATGGCCCTAACTTCTATACGGTGCGTCTTATACCTATCAAAGTTTGCAACAATCAAATGCTTGTAACTTTTTACTGGATCGTAATAAAATCTTGAAATTTTGTGACAATAAACCACTCGAACCTCTTGTCAATTTATGCTATCGCTCATAGCTATGCTACCCTTCAGTCCCAAAACAAACACTGATAAAACTTCAAATGGCCCTAACTTCTATACGGTGCGTCCTATACTTATCACAGTTTCCAACATTCAAATGGTTGTAACATTTTACTGGAGCGTCATAAAACCTTGAAATTTTGTGACAAGAAAATACTCGTGCCTCTTGTCAATTTAAGCTATCGTTCATAGCTAAACTACCCTTGAGTCCCAATACAAACGCTGATAAAACTTCAAATGGCCCTAACTTCTATACCGTGTGTCCCTTACCTATCAAAGTTTGCAACATTCAAATGCTTGTATCTTTCTAATGGAGCGTAATAAAATCTTGAAATTTTGTGACAATAAAGTACTCGTGCCTCTTATAAATTTAAGCAATCGCTCATAGCAATGCTACCATTGAGTCCCAAATCAAGCACTGATAAAACTTCAAATGGCCCTAACTTCTTTACTGTGCGTCCTATACCAATCATAGTTTGCAACATTCAAATGCTTGTAACTTTTTACTGGATCGTAATAAAATCTTGAAATTTTGTGACAATAAAGTACTCGTGCCTCTTATCAATTTTAGCTATCGCTCATAGCTATGCTACCTTTGAATCCCAAATCGAACACTGATAAAACTTCAAATGGCACAAACTTCTTTACTGTGCGTCCTATAACAATCAAAGTTTGCAACATTCAAATGCTTGTAACTTTTTACTGGAGCGTAATAAAACCTTGAAATTTTGTGACAATAAAGTACTCGTGCCTCTTATCAATTTAAGCTAACGCTCATAGCTATGCTACCCTTGAGTCCCAAAACAAACACTGATAAAACTTGAAATGGCCCTAACTTCTATTCCGTGCGTCCCATACCTATCAAAGTTTGCAACATTCAAATGCTTGTAACTTTTTACTGGAACGTAATAAAACTTGAATTTTTGTGACAATAAAGTACTCGACCCTCTTGCCAATTTAAGCTATCGCTCATAGCTATACTCCCCTTGAGTCCCAAAACAAACACTGATAAAACTTCAAATGGCCCGAACTTCTATACGGTGCGTCCTATACCTATCACAGCTTCCAACATTCAAATGGTTGTAACATTTTACTGGAGCGTCATAAAACCTTGAAATTTTGTGTCAATAAAGTACTCGTGCCTCTTATCAATTTAAGCTATCGCTCATAGCTATGCTACCCTTGAGTCCCAAAACAAACACTGATAAAACTTCAAATGGCCCTAACTTCTATACCGTGCGTCCCTTACCTATCAAAGTTTGCAACATTCAAATGCTTGTAACTTTTTACTGGAGCGTAATAAAACCTGGAAATTTTGTGACAATAAAGTGAATCTTTCCAATTTAAACGATCGCTCATAGCTATGCTCCCCTTGAGTCCCAAAACAAACACTGATAAAACTTCAAATGGCCCTAACTTCTATACGGTGCGTCCTATACCTATCACAGTTTCCAACATTCAAATGGTTGTAACATTTTACTGGAGCGTCACAAAACCTTGAAATTTTGTGACAAGAAAATGCTCGTGCCTCTTGTCAATTTATGCTATCGTTCATAGCTAAGCTACCCTTGAGTCCCAATACAAACGCTGATAAAACTTCAAATGGCCCTAACTTCTATACCGTGTGTCCCTTACCTATCAAAGTTTGCAACATTCAAATGCTTGTATCTTTTTACTGGAGCGTAATAAAATCTTGAAATTTTGTGACAATTAACTACTCGTGCCTCTTATAAATTTAAGCTATCGCTCATAGCAATGCTACTATTGAGTCCCAAATCAAGCACTGATAAAACTTCAAATGGCCCTAACTTCTATACTGTGCGTCCTATACCAATCAAAGTTTGCAACATTCAAATGCTTGTAACTTTTTACTGGAATGTCATAAAACCTTGAAATTTTGTGACAATAAAGTTCTCGTGCCTCGTGTCTATTTAAGCTATCGCTTATAGCTATACCTATCAAAGTTTGCAACATTCAAATGCTTGTAACTTTTTACTGGATCGTAATAAATTCTTGAAATTTTGTGACAATAAAGTACTCAAACCTCTTGTCAATTAAAGTTATCGGTCATAGCTATGGTACCCGTGAGTCTCAAATGAAACACTGATAAAACCTCACATGGCCCTAACTTCTATACGGTCCGACCTATACCTATCAAAGTTTGCAACAATCAAATGCTTGTAACTTTTTACTGGAGCGTAGTAAAACCTTGAAATTTTGTGACAATAAAGTACTCGAGCCTCTTGTCAATTTAAGCTATCGGTCATAGCTATGCTACCTTTGAGTCCCAAAACAAACACTGATAAAACTTCAAATGGCCCTAACTTCTATACGGTGCGTCCTATACCTATCACAGCTTCCAACATTCAAATGGTTGTAATATTTTACTGGAGCGTCATAAAACCTTGAAATTTTGTGACAAGAAAATACTCGTGCCTCTTGTCAATTTAAGCTATCGTTCATAGCTATGCTACCCTTGAGTCACAAATCAAACACTGATAAAACTTCAAATGGCCCCAACTTCTATACGGTACGACTTATGCCTATCAAAGTTTGGAACAATCAAATGCTTGTAACTTTTTACTTCAGCGTCATAAAACCTTGAAATTTTGTGACAATAAATTACTCGAGCCTCTTACCAATTTAAGCTATCGCTCATAGCTATGCTACACTTGAGTCACAAATCAAACACTGATAAAACTTCAAATGGCCCTAACTTCTATACTGTGCGTCCTATACCTATCAAAGTTTGCAGCATTCAAACGCTTGCAACTTTTTACTCGAGCGTCATAAAATCTTGAAATTTTGTGACAATAAATTACTCGTGCCTCTTATCAATTTAAGCTATCGCTCATAGCAATGCTACCATTGAGTCCCAAATCAAGCACTCATAAAACTTCAAATGGCCCTAACTTCTATACTGTGCATCCTATACCAATCAAAGTTTGCAACATTCAAACACTTATAACTTTTTACTGCAGCGTAATAAAACCTTGAAGTTTTGTGTCAATAAAGTACTCGTGACTCTTATCAATTTAAGCTATCGCTCATAGCTGTGCTACCCTTGAGTCCCAAAACAAACACTGATAAACCTTCAAATGGCCCTAACTTCTATACGGTGCGTCCTATACCTATCAAAGTTTGCAACATTCAAGTGCTTGAAACTTTTTACTGGAGCGTAATAAAACCTTGAAATTTTGTGACAATAAAGTATTCGAGCCTCTTGTCAATTTAAGTTATCGCTCATAGCTATGCTACCATTGAGTCCCTAATCAAACACTGATAAAACTTCAAATGACCCTAACTTCTATACGGTGCGTCTTATACCTATCAAAGTTTGCAACAATCAAATGCTTGTAACTTTTTACTGGATCGTAATAAAATCTTGAAATTTTGTGACAATAAAGTACTCGAACCTCTTGTCAATTTATGCTATCGCTCATAGCTATGCTACCCTTCAGTCCCAAATTAAACACTGATAAAACTTCAAATGGACCTAACTTCTATACCGTGCGTCCTATACCTATCAAAGTTTGCAACATTCAAATGCTTGTAACTTTTTACTGGAGCGTAATAAAATCTGGAAATTTTGTGACAATAAAGTACTCGTGCCTCTAATCAATTTAAGCTAACGCTCATAGCTATGCTACCCTTGAGTCCCAAAACAAACACTGATAAAACTTGAAATGGCCCTAACTTCTATACCGTGCGTCCCATACCTATCAAAGTTTGCAACATTCAAATGCTTGTAACTTTTTACTGGAACGTAATAAAACTTGAAATTTTGTGACAATAAAGTACTCGACCCTCTTGTCAATTTAAGCTATCGCTCATATCTATGCTACCATTGAGTCCCAAATCAAACACTGATAAAACTTCAAATGGCCCTAACTTCTATACGGTGCGTCCTATACCTATCAAAGTTTGCAACATTCAAGTGCTTGAAACTTTTTACTGGAGCGTAATAAAACCTTGAAATTTTGTGACAATAAAGTATTCGAGCCTCTTGTCAATTTAAGTTATCGCTCATAGCTATGCTACCATTGAGTCCCTAATCAAACACTGATAAAACTTCAAATGACCCTAACTTCTATACGGTGCGTCTTATACCTATCAAAGTTTGCAACAATCAAATGCTTGTAACTTTTTACTGGATCGTAATAAAATCTTGAAATTTTGTGACAATAAAGTACTCGAACCTCTTGTCAATTTATGCTATCGCTCATAGCTATGCTACCCTTCAGTCCCAAATCAAACACTGATAAACCTTCAAATGGCCCTAACTTCTATACGGTGCGTCCTATACCTATCAAAGTTTGCAACATTCAAGTGCTTGAAACTTTTTACTGGAGCGTAATAAAACCTTGAAATTTTGTGACAATAAAGTATTCGAGCCTCTTGTCAATTTAAGTTATCGCTCATAGCTATGCTACCATTGAGTCCCTAATCAAACACTGATAAAACTTCAAATGGCCCTAACTTCTATACGGTGCGTCTTATACCTATCAAAGTTTGCAACAATCAAATGCTTGTAACTTTTTACTGGATCGTAATAAAATCTTGAAATTTTGTGACAATAAAGTACTCGAACCTCTTGTCAATTTATGCTATCGCTCATAGCTATGCTACCCTTCAGTCCCAAATCAAACACTGATAAAACTTCAAATGGCCCAAACTTCTATACCGTGTGTCATTTACCTATCAAAGTTTGCAACATTCAAATGCTTGTATCTTTTTACTGGAGCGTAATAAAATCTTGAAATTTTGTGACAATAAAGTATTCGTGCCTTTTATAAATTTAAGCTATCGCTCATAGCAATGCTACCATTGAGTCCCAAATCAAGCACTGATCAAACTTTAAATGGACCTAACTTCTATACCGTGCGTCCCTTACCTGTCAAAGTTTGTAACATTCAAATGCTTGTAACTTTTTACTAGAGCGTAATAAAACCTGGAAATTTTGTGACAATAAAGTGCCTCTTTATAATTTAAACGATCGTTCATAGCTATGCTCCCCTTGAGACCCAAAACAAACAGTGATAAAACTTCAAATGGCCCTAACTTCTATATGGTGCGTCCTATACCTATCACAGTTTCCAACATTCAAATGGTTGTAACATTTTACTAGAGCGTCATAAAACCTTGAAATTTTGTGACAAGAAAATACTCGTGCCTCTTGTCAATTTAAGCTATCGTTCATAGCTAAGCTACCCTTGAGTCCCAATACAAACGCTGATAAAACTTCAAATGGCCCTAACTTCTATACCGTGTGTCCCTTACCTATCAAAGTTTGCAACATTCAAATGCTTGTATCTTTCTAATGGAGCGTAATAAAATCTTGAAATTTTGTGACAATAAAGAACTCGTGCCTCTTATAAATTTAAGCTATCGCTCATAGCAATGCTACCATTGAGTCCCAAATCAAGCACTGATAAAACTTCAAATGGCCCTAACTTCTTTACTGTGCGTCCTATACCAATCAAAGTTTGCAACATTCAAATGCTTGTAACTTTTTACTGGATCGTAATAAAATCTTGAAATTATGTGACAATAAAGTACTCAAACCTCTTGTCAATTAAAGTTATCGGTCATAGCTATGGTACCCGTGAGTCTCAAATGAAACACTGATAAAACCTCACATGACCCTAACTTCTATACGGTGCGTCCTATACCTATCAAAGTTTGCAACAATCAAATGCTTGTAACTTTTTACTGGAGCGTAGTAAAACTTTGAAATTTTGTGACAATAAAGTACTCGTGCCTCTTATCAATTTAAGCTAACGTTCATAGCTATGCTACCCTTGAGTCCCAAAACAAACACTGATAAAACTTGAAATGGCCCAAACTTCTATACTGTGCGTCCTATAACAATCAAAGTTTGCAACATTCAAATGCTTGTAACTTTTTACTGGAGCGTAATAAAACCTTGAAATTTTGTGACAATAAAGTACTCGTGCCTCTTATCAATTTAAGCTAACGCTCATAGCTATGCTACCCTTGAGTCCCAAAACAAACACTGATAAAACTTCAAATGGCCCTAACTTCTATACCGTGCGTCCCTTACCTATCAAAGTTTGCAACATTCAAATGCTTGTAACTTTTTACTGGAGCGTAATAAAACCTGGAAATTTTGTGACAATAAATTGCCTCTTTCCAATTTAAACGATCGCTCATAGCTATGCTCCCCTTGAGTCCCAAAACAAACACTGATAAAACTTCAAATGGCCCTAACTTCTATACGGTGCGTCCTATACCTATTACAGTTTCCAACATTCAAATGGTTGTAACATTTTACTGGAGCGTCATAAAACCTTGAAATTTTGTGACAAGAAAATGCTCGTGCCTCTTGTCAATTTAAGCTATCGTTCATAGCTAAGCTACCCTTGAATCCCAATACAAACGCTGATAAAACTTCAAATGGCCCTAACTTCTATACAGTGTGTCCCTTACCTATCAAAGTTTGCAACATTCAAATGCTTGTATCTTTTTACTGGAGCGTAATAAAATCTTGAAATTTTGTGACAATTAACTGCTCGTGCCTCTTATAAATTTAAGCTATCGCTCATAGCAATGCTACTATTGAGTCCCAAATCAAGCACTGATAAAACTACAAATGGCCCTAACTTCTATACTGTGCGTCCTATACCAATCAAAGTTTGCAACATTCAAATGCTTGTAACTTTTTTCTGGAACGTCATAAAACCTTGAAATTTTGTGACAATAAAGTACTCGTGCCTCGTGTCTATTTAAGCTATCGCTTATAGCTATACCTATCAAAGTTTGCAACATTCAAATGCTTGTAACTTTTTACTGGATCGTAATAAATTCTTGAAATTTTGTGACAATAAAGTACTCAAACCTCTTGTCAATTAAACTTATCGGTCATAGCTATGGTACCCGTGAGTCTCAAATGAAACACTGATAAAACCTCACATGGCCCTAACTTCTATACGGTCCGTCCTATACCTATCAAAGTTTGCAACAATCAAATGCTTGTAACTTTTTACTGGAGCGTAGTAAAACCTTGAAATTTTGTGACAATAAAGTACTCGAGCCTCTTGTCAATTTAAGCTATCGGTCATAGCTATGCTACCGTTGAGTCCCAAAACAAACACTGATAAAACTTCAAATGGCCCTAACTTCTATACGGTGCGTCCTATACCTATCACAGCTTCCAACATTCAAATGGTTGTAATATTTTACTGGAGCGTCATAAAACCTTGAAATTTTGTGACAAGAAAATACTCGTGCCTCTTGTCAATTTAAGCTATCGTTCATAGCTAAGCTACCCTTGAGTCCCAAATCAAACACTGATAAAACTTCAAATGGCCCTAACTTCTATACGGTGCGACTTATGCCTATCAAAGTTTGGCACAATCAAATGCTTGTAACTTTTTTCTGGAGCGTCATAAAAGCTTGAAATTTTGTGACAATAAAGTACTCGTGCCTCTTATCGATTTAAGCTGTCGCTCATAGCAATGATACCATTGAGTTCCAAATCAAGCACTGATAAAACTTCAAATGGCCCTAACTTCTATACTGTGCATCCTATACCAATCAAAGTTTGCAACATTCAAACGCTTATAACTTTTTACTGCAGCGTAATAAAACCTTGAAGTTTTGTGTCAATAAAGTACTCGTGCCTCTAATCAATTTAAGCTAACGCTCATAGCTATGCTACCCTTGAGTCCCAAAACAAACACTGATAAAACTTGAAATGGCCCTAACTTCTATACCGTGCGTCCCATACCTATCAAAGTTTGCAACATTCAAATGCTTGTAACTTTTTACTGGAGCGTAATAAAACTTGAAATTTTGTGACAATAAAGTACTCGACCCTCTTGTCAATTTAAGCTATCGCTCATATCTATGCTACCATTGAGTCCCACATCAAACACTGATAAAACTTCAAATGGCCCTAATTTCTATACGGTGCGTGCCATACCTATCAAAGTTTGCAACATTCAAATGCTTGTACCTTTTTAATGGAGTGTAATAAAACCTGGAAATTTTGTGACAAGAAAATACTCGTGCCTCTTGTCAATTTAAGCTATCGTTCATAGCTAAGCTACCCTTGAGTCCCAAAACAAACACTGATAAAACTTCAAATGGCCCGAACTTCTATACGGTGCATCCTATACCTATCACAGCTTCCAACATTCAAATGGTTGTAACATTTTACTGGAGCGTCATAAAACCTTGAAATTTTGTGTCAATAAAGTACTCGTGCCTCTTATCAATTTAAGCTATCGCTCATAGCTATGCTACCCTTGAGTCCCAAAACAAACACTGATAAAACTTCAAATGGCCCTAACTTCTATACCGTGCGTCCCTTACCTATCAAAGTTTGCAACATTCAAATGCTTGTAACTTTTTACTGGAGCGTAATAAAACCTGGAAATTTTCTGACAATAAAGTGCCTCTTTCCAATTTAAACGATCGCTCATAGCTATGCTCCCCTTGAGTCCCAAAACAAACACTGATAAAACTTGAAATCGCCCTAACTTCTATACCGTGCGTCCCATACCTATCAAAGTTTGCAACATTCAAATGCTTGTAACTTTTTACTGGAACGTAATAAAACTTGAAATTTTGTGACAATAAAGTCCTCGACCCTCTTGTCAATTTAAGCTATCGCTCATAGCTATACTCCCCTTGAGTCCCAAAACAAACACTGATAAAACTTCAAATGGCCCGAACTTTTATACGGTGCGTCCTATACCTATCACAGCTTCCAACATTCAAATGGTTGTAACATTTTACTGGAGCGTCATAAAACCTTGAAATTTTGTGTCAATAAAGTACTCGTGCCTCTTATCAATTTAAGCTATCGCTCATAGCTATGCTACCCTTGAGTCCCAAAACAATCACTGATAAAACTTCAAATGGCCCTAACTTCTATACCGTGCGTCCCTTACCTATCAAAGTTTGCAACATTCAAATGCTTGTAACTTTTTACTGGAGCGTAATAAAACCTGGAAATTTTCTGACAATAAAGTGCCTCTTTCCAATTTAAACGATCGCTCATAGCTATGCTACCCTTGAGTCCCAAAACAAACACTGATAAAACTTCAAATGGCCCTAACTTCTATACCGTGCGTCCCTTACCTATCAAAGTTTGCAACATTCAAATGCTTGTAACTTTTTACTGGAGCGTAATAAAACCTGGAAATTTTGTGACAATAAAGTGCCTCTTTCCAATTTAAACGATCGCTCATAGCTATGCTACCCTTGAGTCCCAAAACAAACACTGATAAAACTTCAAATGGCCCTAACTTCTATACCGTGCGTCCCTTACCTATCAAAGTTTGCAACATTCAAATGCTTGTAACTTTTTACTGGAGCGTAATAAAACCTGGAAATTTTGTGACAATAAAGTGCCTCTTTCCAATTTAAACGATCGCTCATAGCTATGCTACCCTTGAGTCCCAAAACAAACACTGATAAAACTTCAAATGGCCCTAACTTCTATACCGTGTGTCCCTTACGTATGAAAGTTTGCAACATTCAACTCTTTTTACTGGAGCGTAATAAAATCTTGAAATTTTGTGACAATTAACTACTCGTGCCTCTTATAAATTTAAGCTATCGCTCAAAGCAATGCTACCATTGAGTCCCAAATCAAGCACTGAAAAAACTTCAAATGGCCCTAACTTCTAAACTGTGCGTCCTATACCAATCAAAGTTTGCAACATTCAAGTGCTTGTAACTTTTTACTGGAACGTCATAAAACCTTGAAATTTTGTGACAATAAAGTACTCAAACCTCTTGTCAATTAAAGTTATCGGTCATAGTTATGGTACCCGTGAGTCTCAAATGAAACACTGATAAACCCTCACATGGCCCTAACTTCTATACGGTCCGTCCTATACCTATCAAAGTTTGCAACAATCAAATGCTTGTAACTATTTACTGGAGCGTAGTAAAACCTTGAAATTTTGTGACAATAAAGTACTCGAGCCTCTTGTCAATTTAAGCTATCGGTCATAGCTATGCTACCCTTGAGTCCCAAAACAAACACTGATAAAACTTCAAATGGCCCTAACTTCTATACGGTGCGTCCTATACCTATCACAGCTTCCAACATTCAAATGGTTGTAATATTTTACTGGAGCGTCATAAAACCTTGAAATTTTGTGACAAGAAAATACACGTGCCTCTTGTCAATTTAAGCTATCGTTCATAGCTATGCTACCCTTGAGTCACAAATCAAACACTGATAAAACTTCAAATGGCCCTAACTTCTATATGGTACGACTTATGCCTATCAAAGTTTGGAACAATCAAATACTTGTAACTTTTTACTTCAGCGTCATAAAACCTTGTAATTTTGTGACAATAAATTACTCGAGCCTCTTACCAATTTAAGCTATCGCTCATAGCTATGCTACACTTGAGTCTCAAATCAAACACTGATAAAACTTCAAATGGCCCTAACTTCTATACTGTGCGTCCTATGCCTATCAAAGTTTGCAGCATTCAAACGCTTGCAACTTTTTACTGGAGCGTCATAAAATCTTGAAATTTTGTGACAATAAATTACTCGTGCCTCTTATCAATTTAAGCTATCGCTCATAGCAATGCTTCCATTGAGTCCCAAATCAAGCACTCATAAAACTTCAAATGGCCCTAACTTCTATACTGTGCATCCTATACCAATCAAAGTTTGCAACATTCAAACGCTTATAACTTTTTACTGCAGCGTAATAAAACCTTGAAGTTTTGTGTCAATAAAGTACTCGTGCCTTGTATCAATTTAAGCTGTCGCTCATAGCAATGATACCATTGAGTCCCAAATCAAGCACTGATAAAACTTCAAATGGCCCTAACTACTATACTGTGCATCCTATACCAATCAAAGTTTGCAACATTCAAACGCTTATAACTTTTTACTGCAGCGTAATAAAACCTTGAAGTTTTGTGACAATAAAGTACTCGTGCCTCTTATCAATTTAAGCTATAGCTCATAGCTATGCTCCCCTTGAGTCCCAAAACAAACACTGATAAAACTTCAAATGGCCCTAACTTCTATACCGTGCGTCCTATACCTATCACAGCTTCCAACATTCAAATGGTTGTATCATTTTACTGGAGCGTCATAAAACCTTGAAATTTTGTGACAAGAAAATACTCGTGCCTCTTGTCAATTTAAGCTATCGTTCATAGCTAAGCTACCCTTGAGTCCCAAATCAAACACTGATAAAACTTCAAATGGCCCTAACTTCTATACGGTGCGACTTATGCCTATCAAAGTTTGGCACAATCAAATGCTTGTAACTTTTTTCTGGAGCGTCATAAAAGCTTGAAATTTTGTGACAATAAAGTACTCGTGCCTCTTATCAATTTAAGCTATCGCTCATAGTTTTGCTACCCTTGAGTCCCAAAAAAAACACTGATAAACCTTCAAATGGCCCTAACTTCTATACCGTGCGTCCCATACCTATCAAAGTTTGCAACATTCAAATGCTTGTAATTTTTTCTGGAGCGTAATAAAACCTGGAAATTTTGTGACAATAAAGTACTCGTGCCTCTTATCAATTTAAGCTATAGCTCATAGCTATGCTCCCCTTGAGTCCCAAAACAAACACTGATAAAACTTCAAATGGCCCTAACTTCTATACGGTGCGTCTTATACCTATCACAGTTTCCAACATTCAAATGGTTGTAACATTGTACTGGAGCGTCATAAAACCTTGAAATTTTGTGACAAGAAAATACTCGTGCATCTTGTAAATTTAAGCTATCGTTCATAGCTAAGCTACCCTTGAGTCCCAAATCAAACAATGATAAAACTTCAAATGGCCCTAACTTCTATACGGTGCGTCTTATACCTATCAAAGTTTGGAACAATCAAATGCTTGTAACATTTTACTGGAGCGTCAGAGAAGCTTGAAATTTTGTGACAATAAAGTACTCGTGCCTCGTATCAATTTAAGCAATCGCTCATAGCAATGCTTCCATTGAGATCCAAATCAAGCACTGATAAAACTTCAAATGGCCCTAACTTCTATACTGTGCGTCCTATACCAATCAAAGTTTGCAACTTTCAAATGCTTTTAGCTTTTTACTTCAGCGTCATAAAACCTTGAAATTTTGTGACAATAATTTACTCGAGCCTCTTACCAATTTAAGCTATCGCTCATAGCTATGCTACACTTGAGTCTCAAATCAAACACTGATACAACTTCAAATGGCCCTAACTTCTATACTGTGCGTCCTATACCTATCAAAGTTTGCAGAATTCAAATGCTTGCAAATTTTAACTGGAGCGTCATAAAATCTTGAAATTTTGTGACAATAAATTACTTGAGCCTCTTACCAATTTAAGCTGTCACTCATAGCTATGCTACACTTGAGTCTCAAATCAAACACTGATAAAACTTCAAATGGCCCTAACTTCTATACTGTGCGTCCTATACCTATCAAAGTTTGTAGCATTCAAACGCTTGTAACTTTTTGCTGGAGCGTAATCGAACCTTGAAATTTTGTGGCAATAAATTACTCGTGCCTCTTATCAATTTAAGTTATCGCTCATAGCTATGCTACCCTTGAGTCCCAAAACAAACACTGATAAAACTTCAAATGGCCCTAACTTCTATACTGTGCGTCCTTTACCTATCAAAGTTTGCAACATTCAAATGCTTGTAACTTTTTACTGGAGCGTAATAAAACCTGGAAATTTTGTGACAATAAAGTGCCTCTTTCCAATTTAAACGATCGCGCATAGCTATGCTACCCTTGAGTCCCAAAACAAACACTGATAAAACTTCAAATGGCCCTAACTTCTATACCGTGTGTCCCTTACGTATGAAAGTTTGCAACATTCAAATGCTTGTATCTTTTTACTGGAGCGTAATAAAATCTTGAAATTTTGTGACAATTAACTACTCGTGCCTCTTATAAATTTAAGCTATCGCTCATAGCAATGCTACCATTGAGTCCCAAATCAAGCACTGAAAAAACTTCAAATGGCCCTAACTTCTATACTGTGCGTCCTATACCAATCAAAGTTTGCAACATTCAAGTGCTTGTAACTTTTTACTGGAACGTCATAAAACCTTGAAATTTTGTGACAATAAAGTACTCAAACCTCTTGTCAATTAAAGTTATCGGTCATAGTTATGGTACCCGTGAGTCTCAAATGAAACACTGATAAATCCTCACATGGCCCTAACTTCTATACGGTCCGTCCTATACCTATCAAAGTTTGCAACAATCAAATGCTTGTAACTATTTACTGGAGCGTAGTAAAACCTTGAAATTTTGTGACAATAAAGTACTCGAGCCTCTTGTCAATTTAAGTTATCGGTCATAGCTATGCTACCCTTGAGTCCCAAAACAAACACTGATAAAACTTCAAATGGCCCTAACTTCTATACGGTGCGTCCTATACCTATCACAGCTTCCAACATTCAAATGGTTGTAATATTTTACTGGAGCGTCATAAAACCTTGAAATTTTGTGACAAGAAAATACTCGTGCCTCTTGTCAATTTAAGCTATCGTTCATAGCTATGCTACCCTTGAGTCACAAATCAAACACTGATAAAACTTCAAATGGCCCTAACTTCTATATGGTACGACTTATGCCTATCAAAGTTTGGAACAATCAAATACTTGTAACTTTTTACTTCAGCGTCATAAAACCTTGTAATTTTGTGACAATAAATTACTCGAGCCTCTTACCAATTTAAGCTATCGCTCATAGCTATGCTACACTTGAGTCTCAAATCAAACACTGATAAAACTTCAAATGGCCCTAACTTCTATACTGTGCGTCCTATACCTATCAAAGTTTGCAACATTCAAACGCTTATAACTTTTTACTGCAGCGTAATAAAACCTTGAAATTTTGTGTCAATAAAGTACTCGTGCCTCTTATCAATTTAAGCTGTCGCTCATAGCAATGATACCATTGAGTCCCAAATCAAGCACTGATAAAACTTCAAATGGCCCTAACTACTATACTGTGCATCCTATACCAATCAAAGTTTGCAACATTCAAACGCTTATAACTTTTTACTGCAGCGTAATAAAACCTTGAAGTTTTGTGACAATAAAGTACTCGTGCCTCTTATCAATTTAAGCTATAGCTCATAGCTATGCTCCCCTTGAGTCCCAAAACAAACACTGATAAAACTTCAAATGGCCCTAACTTCTATACCGTGCGTCCTATACCTATCACAGCTTCCAACATTCAAATGGTTGTATCATTTTACTGGAGCGTCATAAAACCTTGAAATTTTGTGACAAGAAAATACTCGTGCCTCTTGTCAATTTAAGCTATCGTTCATAGCTAAGCTACCCTTGAGTCCCAAATCAAACACTGATAAAACTTCAAATGGCCCTAACTTCTATACGGTGCGACTTATGCCTATCAAAGTTTGGCACAATCAAATGCTTGTAACTTTTTTCTGGAGCGTCATAAAAGCTTGAAATTTTGTGACAATAAAGTACTCGTGCCTCTTATCAATTTAAGCTATCGCTCATAGTTTTGCTACCCTTGAGTCCCAAAAAAAACACTGATAAACCTTCAAATGGCCCTAACTTCTATACCGTGCGTCCCATACCTATCAAAGTTTGCAACATTCAAATGCTTGTAACTTTTTACTGGAGCGTAATAAAACCTGGAAATTTTGTGACAATAAAGTACTCGTGCCTCTTATCAATTTAAGCTATAGCTCATAGCTATGCTCCCCTTGAGTCCCAAAACAAACACTGATAAAACTTCAAATGGCCCTAACTTCTATACGGTGCGTCCTATACCTATCACAGTTTCCAACATTCAAATGGTTGTAACATTGTACTGGAGCGTCATAAAACCTTGAAATTTTGTGACAAGAAAATACTCGTGCATCTTGTCAATTTAAGCTATCGTTCATAGCTAAGCTACCCTTGAGTCCCAAATCAAACAATGATAAAACTTCAAATGGCCCTAACTTCTATACGGTGCGTCTTATACCTATCAAAGTTTGGAACAATCAAATGCTTGTAACTTTTTACTGGAGCGTCATAGAAGCTTGAAATTTTGTGACAATAAAGTACTCGTGCCTCGTATCAATTTAAGCAATCGCTCATAGCAATACTTCCATTGAGATCCAAATCAAGCACTGATAAAACTCCAAATGGCCCTAACTTCTATACTGTGCGTCCTATACCAATCTAAGTTTGCAACTTTCAAATGCTTTTAGCTTTTTACTTCAGCGTCATAAAACCTTGAAATTTTGTGACAATAAATTACTCGAGCCTCTTACCAATTTAAGCTATCGCTCATAGCTATGCTACACTTGAGTCTCAAATCAAACACTGATACAACTTCAAATGGCCCTAACTTCTATACTGTGCGTCCTATACCTATCAAAGTTTGCAGAATTCAAATGCTTGCAAATTTTAACTGGAGCGTCATAAAATCTTGAAATTTTGTGACAATAAATTACTTGAGCCTCTTACCAATTTAAGCTGTCACTCATAGCTATGCTACACTTGAGTCTCAAATCAAACACTGATAAAACTTCAAATGGCCCTAACTTCTATACTGTGCGTCCTATACCTATCAAAGTTTGTAGCATTCAAACGCTTGTAACTTTTTGCTGGAGCGTAATCGAACCTTGAAATTTTGTGGCAATAAAGTACTCGTGCCTCTTATCAATTTAAGCTATCGCTCATAGCTATGCTACCCTTGAGTCCCAAAACAAACACTGATAAAACTTCAAATGGCCCTAACTTCTATACCGTGCGTCCCATACTTATCAAAGTTTGCAACATTCAAATGCTTGTAACTTTTTACTGGAGCGTAATAAAACCTGGAAATTTTGTGACAATAAAGTACTCGTGCCTCTTATCAATTTAAGCTATCGCTCATAGCTATACTCCCCTGGAGTCCCAAAACAAACACTGATAGAACTTCAAATGGCCCTAACTTCTATACGGTGCGTCCAACATTCAAATGGTTGTAACATTTTACTGGAGCGTCATAAAACCTTGAAATTTTGTGACAAGAAAATACTCGTGCATCTTGTCAATTTCAGCTATGGTTCATAGCTATGCTGCTCTTGAGTCCCAAAACAAACACTGATAAAACTTCAAATATCCCTAACTTCTATACGGTGCGTCCTATACCTATCAAAGTTTTTAGTATTCAAACGCTTGCAACTTTTTATTGGAGCGTCATAAAATCTTGAAATTTTGTGACAATAAATTACTCGAGCCTCTTACCAATTTAAGCTATCGCTCATAGCTATGCTACCCGTGAGTCTCAAATCAAACACTGATAAAACTTCAAGTAACTAACTTCTATACGGTGTGTCTTATACCTATCAAAGTTTGGACAATCAAATGCTTGTAACTTTTTACTGGATCGTAATAAAATCTTGAAATTTTGTGACAATAAGGTACTCGTGCCTCTTGTCAATTAAAGTTATCGCTCATAGCTATGCTACCCGTGAATCTCAAATCAAACACTGATAAAACTTCAAGTGGCCCTAACTTCTATACGGTGCGTCCTATACCTATCAAAGTTTGCAACATTCAAATGTTTGTAACTTTTTACTGGAGCGTAATAAAATCTTGAAATTTTGTGACAATAAAGTACTCGAACCTCTTGTCAATTTAAGCTATCGCTCATAGCTATGCTACCCTTGAGTAATAAATCAAACACTGATAAAACTTCAAATGGCCCTAACTTCTATACGGTGCGTCCTATTCCTATCAAAGTTTGCAACATTCAAACGCTTGTAGCTTTTTACTGGAGCGTAATCAAACCTTGAAATTTTGTGGCAATAAAGTACTCGTGCCTCTTATCAATTTAAGCTATCGCTCATAGCTATGCTACCCTTGAGTCCCAAAACAAACACTGATAAAACTTCAAATGGGCCTAACTTCTACACCGTGCGTCCCCTACCTATCAAAATTTGCAACTTTCAAATGCTTGTAACATTTTACTGGAGCGTAATAAAACCTGGAAAATTTGTGACAATAAAGTACTCGTGCCTCTTATCAATTTAAGCTATCGCTCATAGCTATGCTACCCTTGAGTCCCAAAACAAACACTGATAAAACTTCAAATGGCCCTAACTTCTATACGGTGCTTCCTATACCTATCACAGTTTCCAACATTCAAATGGTTGTAACAATTTACTGGAGCGTCATAAAACCTTGAAATTTTGTGACAATAAAATAATCGTGCCTCTTGTCAATTTAAGCTATCGTTCTTAGCTATGCTACCCTTGAGTCCCAAAACAAACACTGATAAAACTTCAAATGGCCCTAACTTCTATACGGTGCGTCCTATACCTATCAAAGTTTTTAGTATTCAAACGCTTGCAACTTTTTACTGGAGCGTCATAAAATCTTGAAATTTTGTGACAATAAATTACTCGAGCCTCTTACTAATTTAAGCTATCGCTCATAGCTATGCTACCCGTGAGTCTCAAATCAAACACTGATAAAACTTCAAATGGCCCTAACTTCTATACGGTGCGTCCTATACCTATCAAAGTTTGCAACATTCAAATGCTTGTAACTTTTTACTGGAGCGTAATAAAATCTTGAAATTTTGTGACAATAAAGTACTCGAACCTCTTGTCAATTTAAGCTATCGCTCATAGCTATGCTACCCTTGAGTCCCAAATCAAACACTGATAAAACTTAATATGGCCCTAACTTCTATACCGTGCGTCCCATACCTATCACAGTTTCCAACATTCAAATGGTTGTAACATTTTACTGGAGCGTCATAACAAATAGAAATTTTGTGACAAGAAAATACGCGTGCATCTTGTCAATTTAAGCTATCGTTCATAGCTAAGCTTCCCTTGAGTCCCAAATCAAACAATCATAAAACTTCAAATGGCCCTAACTTCTATACGGTGCGTCTTATACCTATCAAAGTTTGCGACAATCAAATGCTTGTAACTTTTTACTGGATCGTAATAAAATCTTGAAATTTTGTGACAATAAAGTACTCGTGTCTCTTATCAATTTAAGCTATCGCTCATAGCTATGCTACCCTTGAGTCCCAAAACAAACACTGATAAATCTTCAAATGGTCCTAACTTCTATACGGTGCGTCCTATACCTATCACAGTTTCCAACATTCGAATGGTTATACCACTTTACTGGAGCGTCATAAAACCTTGAAATTTTGTGACAATAAAATACTCGTGCCTCTTGTCAATTTAAGCTATCGTTCATAGCTATGCTACCCTTGAGTCACAAATCAAACACTGATAAAACTTCAAATGGCCCTAACTTCTATACAGTGCGCCCTATACCTATCAAAGTTTGCAACATTCAAATGCTTGTAACTTTTTACTGGAGCGTCATAAAACCTTGAAATTTTGTGAAAATAAAGTACTCGTGTCTCTTGTCAATATAAGCTATCGCTCATAGCTACGCTACCCTTGAGTCACAAATCAAACACTGATAAAACTTCAAATAGCCCTAGCTTCTATACAGTGCGTCTTATACCTATCATAGTTTGGAACAATCAAATGCTTGTAACTTTTTACTGGAGCGTCATAAAAGCTTGAAATTTTGTGACAATAAAGTACTCGTGTCTCTTGTCAATTTAAGCTATCGCTCATAGCTATGCTACCCTTGAGTCCCAAAACAAACACTGATAAATCTTCAAATGGCCCTAACTTCTATACGGTGCGTCCTATACCTATCACAGTTTCCAACATTCGAATGGTTGTACCACTTTACTGGAGCGTCATAAAACCTTGAAATTTTGTGACAATAAAATACTCGTGCCTCTTGTCAATTTAAGCTATCGTTCATAGCTATGCTACCCTTGAGTCACAAATCAAACACTGATAAAACTTCAAATGGCCCTAACTTCTATACAGTGCGCCCTATACCTATCAAAGTTTGCAACATTCAAATGCTTGTAACTTTTTACTGGAGCGTCATAAAACCTTGAAATTTTGTGAAAATAAAGTACTCGTGCATCTTATCAATTTAAGCTATCGCTCATAGCAATGCTACCATTGAGTCCCAAATCAAACATTGATAAAACTTCAAATGGCCCTAACTTCTATACTGTGCGTCCTATACCAATCAAAGTTTGCAACATACAAATGCTTGTAACTTTTGACAGGAGCGTCATAAAATCTTGAAATTTTGTGGCAATAAAGTACTCGTGCCTCTTGTCAATTTAAGCTATCGCTCATAGCTATGCTACCCTTGAGTCACAAATCAAACACTGATAAAACTTCAAATGGCCCTAACTTCTATACGGTGCGTCCTATACCTATCACAGTTTCCAACATTCGAATGGTTGTACCATTTTACTGGAGCGCCATAAAACCTTGAAATTTTGTGACAATAAAATACTCGTGCCTCTTGTCAATTTAAGCTATCGTTCATAGCTATGCTACCCTTGAGTCCCAATACAAACGCTGATAAAACTTCAAATGGCCCTAAGTTCTATACGGTGCGTCTTGAACCTATCAAACTTTGCAACAATCAAATGCTTGTAACTTTTTACTGGATCGTAATAAAGTCTTGAAATTTTGTGACAATAAGGTACTCGTGCCTCTTGTCAATTAAAGTTATCGCTCATAGCTGTGCTACCCGTGAGTCTCAAATCAAACACTGATAAAACTTCAAATGGATCTAAATTCTGTACGGTGCGTCCTACACCTATCAAAGTTTGCAACATTCAAACGCTTGTAACTTTTTACTGGAGCGTAATAAAACCTTGAAATTTTGTGACAGTAAAGAACTCGCACCTCTTGTCAATTTAAGCTATCGCTCATAGCTATGCTACACTTGAGTCACAAATCAAACACTGATAAAACTTCTAATGGCCCTAACTTCTATACGGTGCGTCTTATACCTATCAAAGTTTGGAACAATCAAATGCTTGTAACTTTTTACTGGAGCGTCATAAAAGCTTGAAATTTTGTGACAATAAAGTACTCGTGCCTCTTATCAATTTAAGCTATCACTCATAGCAATGCTACCATTGAGTCCCAAATCAAACACTGATAAAACTTCAAATGGCCCTAACTTCTATACTGTGCGTCCTATACCAATCAAAGTTTGCAACATACAAATGCTTGTAACTTTTGACAGGAGCGTCATAAAATCTTGAAATTGTGTGGCAATAAAGTACTCGTGCCTCTTGTCAATTTAAGCTATCTATCATAGCTATGCTACACTTGAGTCACAAATCAAACACTGATAAAACTTCTAATGGCCCTAACTTCTATACGGTGCATCTTATACCTATCAAAGTTTGGAACAATCAAATGCTTGTAACTTTTTACTGGAGCGTCATAAAAGCTTGAAATTTTGTGACAATAAAGTACTCGTGCCTCTTATCAATTTAAGCTATCACTCATAGCAATGCTACCCTTGAGTCACAAATCAAACACTGATAAAACTTCTAATGGCCCTAACTTCTATACGGTGCGTCCTATACCTATCACAGTTTCCAACATTCGAATGGTTGTACCATTTTACTGGAGCGCCATAAAACCTTGAAATTTTGTGACAATAAAGTACTCGTGTCTCTTGTCAATTTAAGCTATCGCTCATAGCTATGCTACCCTTGAGTCCCAAAACAAACACTGCAACAATCAAACGCTTGTAACTTTTTAATGGAGCGTAATAAAATATTGAAATTTTGTGACAGTAAAGTACTCGCACCTCTTGTCAATTTAAGCTATCGCTCATAGCTATGCTACCATTGAGTCCCAAATCAAACACTGATACAACTTCAAATGGCCTTAACTTCTATACGGTGCGTCCTATACCTATCAAAGTTTGCAACATTCAAACGCTTGTAACTTTTTACTGGAGCGTAATAAAAGCTTGAAATTTTGTGGCAATAAAGTACTCGTGTCACTTGTCATTATAGGCTATCGCTCATAGCTATGCTCCCCTTGAGTCCCAAATCAAACACTGATAAAACTTCAAATAGCTCTAATTTCTATACGTTGCAGCCTACACCTACCAAAGTTTGCAACATTCAAATGCTTGTAACTTTTTACTGGAGCGTCATAAAACCTTGAAATTTTGTGGCAATAAAGTACTCGTGCCTCTTGTCAATTTAAGCTATCGCTCATAGCTATGCTACACTTGAGTCACAAATCAAACACTGATAAAACTTCTAATGGCCCTAACTTTTATACGGTGCATCTTATACCTATCAAAGTTTGCAACAATCAAATGCTTGTAACTTTTTACTGGAGCGTCATAAAATCTTGAAATTTTGTGACAATAAAGTACTCGTGTCTCTTGTCAATTTAAGCTATCGCTCATAGCTATGCTACACTTGAGTCACAAATCAAACACTGATAAAACTTCTAATGGCCCTAACATCTATACGGTGCGTCCTATACCTATCACAGTTTCCAACATTCGAATGGTTGTACCACTTTACTGGAGCGTCATAAAACCTTGAAATTTTGTGACAATAAAATACTCGTGCCTCTTGTCAATTTAAGTTATCGTTCATAGCTATGCTACCCTTGAGTCACAAATCAAACACTGATAAAACTTCAAATGGCCCTAAGTTCTATACGGTGCGTCTTGAACCTATCAAAGTGTGCAACAATCAAATGCTTGTAACTTTTTACTGGATCGTAATAAAATCTTGAAATTTTGTGACAATAAGGTACTCGTCCCTCTTGTCAATATAAGCTATCGCTCATAGCTATGCTACCCTTGAGTCACAAATCAAACACTGATAAAATTTCAAATGGCCCTAACTTCTATGCAGTGCGTCTTATACCTATCAAAGTTTGCAACATTCAAATGCTTGTAACTTTTTACTGGAGCGTCATAAAACCTTGAAATTTTGTGAAAATAAAGTACTCGTGTCTCTTGTCAATAAAAGCTATCGCTCATAGCTACGCTACCCTTGAGTCACAAATCAAACACTGATAAAACTTCAAATAGCCCTAGCTTCTATACAGTGCGTCTTATACCTATCAAAGTTTGGAACAATCAAATGCTTGTAACTTTTTACTGGAGCGTCATAAAAGCTTGAAATTTTGTAACAATAAAGTACTCGTGCATCTTATCAATTTAAGCTATCGCTCATAGCAATGCTACCATTGAGTCCCAAATCAAACACTGATAAAACTTCAAATGGCCCTAACTTCTATACTGTGCATCCTATACGAATCAAAGTTTGCAACATACAAATGCTTGTAACTTTTGACAGGAGCGTCATAAAATCTTGAAATTTTGTGGCAATAAAGTACTCGTGCCTCTTGTCAATTTAAGCTATCGCTCATAGCTATGCTACCCTTGAGTCACAAATCAAACACTGATAAAACTTCAAATGGCCCTAACTTCTATACGGTGCGTCCTATACCTATCACAGTTTCCAACATTCGAATGGTTGTACCATTTTACTGTAGCGCCATAAAACCTTGAAATTTTGTGACAATAAAATACTCGTGCCTCTTGTCAATTTAAGCTATCGTTCATAGCTATGCTACCCTTGAGTCCCAATACAAACGCTGATAAAACTTCAATTGGCCCTAATTTCTATACGGTGCGTCTTATACCTATCAAAGTTTGCAACAATCAAATGCTTGTAACTTTTTACTGGAGCGTCATAAAATCTTGAAATTTTGTGACAATAAATTACTCGAGCCTCTTACCAATTTAAGCTATCGCTCATAGCTATGCTACACTTGAGTCTCAAATCACACACTGATAAAATTTCAAATGGCCCTAACTTCTATACAGTGCGCCCTATACCTATCAAAGTTTGCAACATTTAAAAGCTTGTAAATTTTTACTAGAGCGTCATAAAACCTTGAAATTTTGTGAAAATAAAGTACTCGTGTCTCTTGTCAATATAAGCTATCGCTCATAGCTATGCTACCCTTGAGTCACAAATCAAACACTGATAAAACTTCAAATGGATCTAAATTCTGTACGGTGCGTCCTACACCTATCAAAGTTTGCAACATTCAAACGCTTGTAACTTTTTACTGGAGCGTAATAAAATCTTCAAATTTTGTGACAGTAAAGAACTCGTGTCTCTTGTCAATTTAAGCTATCGCTCATAGCTATGCTACACTTGAGTCACAAATCAAACACTGATAAAACTTCTAATGGCCCTAACTTCTATACGGTGCGTCCTATACCTATCACAGTTTCCAACATTCGAATGGTTGTACCATTTTACTGGAGCGCCATAAAACCTTGAAATTTTGTGACAATAAAATACTCGTGCCTCTTGTCAATTTAAGCTATCGTTCATAGCTATGCTACCCTTGAGTCCCAATACAAACGCTGATAAAACTTCAATTGGCCCTAACTTCTATACGGTGCGTCTTATACCTATCAAAGTTTGCAACAATCAAATGCTTGTAACTTTTTACTGGAGCGTCATAAAATCTTGAAATTTTGTGACAATAAATTACTCGAGCCTCTTATCAATTTAAGCTATCGCTCATAGCTATGCTACACTTGAGTCTCAAATCAAACACTGATAAAATTTCAAATGGCCCTAACTTCTATACAGTGCGTCTTATACCTATCAAAGTTAGCAACAATCAAATGCTTGTAACTTTTTACTGGAGCGCCATAAAAGCTTGAAATTTTGTGACAATAAAGTACTCGTGTCTCTTGTCAATTTAAGCTATCGCTCATAGCTATGCTACCCTTGAGTCACAAATCAAACACTGATAAAACTTCAAATGGATCTAAATTCTGTACGGTGCGTCCTACACCTATCAAAGTTTGCAACATTCAAACGCTTGTAACTTTTTACTGGAGCGTAATAAAATCTTGAAATTTTGTGACAGTAAAGTACTCGTGTCTCTTGTCAATTTAAGCTATCGCTCATAGCTATGCTACACTTGAGTCACAAATCAAACACTGATAAAACTTCTAATGGCCCCAACTTCTATACGGTGCGTCCTATACCTATCACAGTTTCCAACATTCGAATGGTTGTACCACTTTACTGGAGCGTCATAAAACCTTGAAATTTTGTGACAATAAAATACTCGTGCCTCTTGTCAATTTAAGCTATCGTTCATAGCTATGCTACCCTTGAGTCACAAATCAAACACTGATAAAACTTCAAATGGCCCTAAGTTCTATACGGTGCGTCTTGAACCTATCAAAGTTTGCAACAATCAAATGCTTGTAACTTTTTACTGGATCGTAATAAAATCTTGAAATTTTGTGACAATAAGGTACTCGTCCCTCTTGTCAATATAAGCTATCGCTCATAGCTATGCTACCCTTGAGTCACAAATCAAACACTGATAAAATTTCAAATGGCCCTAACTTCTATGCAGTGCGTCTTATACCTATCAAAGTTTGCAACATTCAAATGCTGGTAACTTTTTACTGGAGCGTCATAAAACCTTGAAATTTTGTGAAAATAAAGTACTCGTGTCTCTTGTCAATATAAGCTATCGCTCATAGCTACGCTACCCTTGAGTCACAAATCAAACACTGATAAAACTTCAAATAGCCCTAGCTTCTATACAGTGCGTCTTATACCTATCAAAGTTTGGAACAATCAAATGCTTGTAACTTTTTACTGGAGCGTCATAAAAGCTTGAAATTTTGTAACAATAAAGTACTCGTGCATCTTATCAATTTAAGCTATCGCTCATAGCAATGCTACCATTGAGTCCCAAATCAAACACTGATAAAACTTCAAATGGCCCTAACTTCTATACTGTGCGTCCTATACCAATCAAAGTTTGCAACATACAAATGCTTGCAACTTTTGACAGGAGCGTCATAAAATCTTGAAATTTTGTGGCAATAAAGTACTCGTGCCTCTTGTCAATTTAAGCTATCGCTCATAGCTATGCTACCCTTGAGTCACAAATCAAACACTGATAAAACTTCAAATGGCCCTAACTTCTATACGGTGCGTCCTATACCTATCACAGTTTCCAACAATCGAATGGTTGTACCATTTTACTGGAGCGCCAAAAAACCTTGAAATTTTGTGACAATAAAATACTCGTGCCTCTTGTCAATTTAAGCTATCGTTCATAGCTATGCTACCCTTGAGTCCCAATACAAACGCTGATAAAACTTCAATTGGCCCTAACTTCTATACGGTGCGTCTTATACCTATCAAAGTTTGCAACAATCAAATGCTTGTAACTTTTTACTGGAGCGTCATAAAATCTTGAAATTTTGTGACAATAAATTACTCGAGCCTCTTACCAATTTAAGCTATCGCTCATAGCTATGCTACACTTGAGTCTCAAATCAAACACTGATAAAATTTCAAATGGCCCTAACTTCTATACAGTGCGCCCTATACCTATCAAAGTTTGCAACATTTAAAAGCTTGTAAATTTTTACTAGAGCGTCATAAAACCTTGAAATTTTGTGAAAATAAAGTACTCGTGTCTCTTGTCAATATAAGCTATCGCTCATAGCTATGCTACCCTTGAGTCACAAATCAAACACTGATAAAACTTCAAATGGATCTAAATTCTGTACAGTGCGTCCTACACCTATCAAAGTTTGCAACATTCAAACGCTTGTAACTTTTTACTGGAGCGTAATAAAATCTTGAAATTTTGTGACAGTAAAGAACTCGTGTCTCTTGTCAATTTAAGCTATCGCTCATAGCTATGCTACACTTGAGTCACAAATCAAACACTGATAAAACTTCTAATGGCCCTAACTTCTATACGGTGCGTCCTATACCTATCACAGTTTCCAACATTCGAATGGTTGTACCACTTTACTGGAGCGTCATAAAACCTTGAAATTTTGTGACAATAAAATACTCGTGCCTCTTGTCAATTTAAGCTATCGTTCATAGCTATGCTACCCTTGAGTCACAAATCAAACACTGATAAAACTTCAAATGGCCCTAAGTTCTATACGGTGCGTCTTGAACCTATCAAAGTTTGCAACAATCAAATGCTTGTAACTTTTTACTGGATCGTAATAAAATCTTGAAATTTTGTGACAATAAGGTACTCGTCCCTCTTGTCAATATAAGCTATCGCTCATAGCTATGCTACCCTTGAGTCACAAATCAAACACTGATAAAATTTCAAATGGCCCTAACTTCTATGCAGTGCGTCTTATACCTATCAAAGTTTGCAACATTCAAATGCTGGTAACTTTTTACTGGAGCGTCATAAAACCTTGAAATTTTGTGAAAATAAAGTACTCGTGTCTCTTGTCAATATAAGCTATCGCTCATAGCTACGCTACCCTTGAGTCACAAATCAAACACTGATAAAACTTCAAATAGCCCTAGCTTCTATACAGTGCGTCTTATACCTATCAAAGTTTGGAACAATCAAATGCTTGTAACTTTTTACTGGAGCGTCATAAAAGCTTGAAATTTTGTAACAATAAAGTACTCGTGCATCTTATCAATTTAAGCTATCGCTCATAGCAATGCTACCATTGAGTCCCAAATCAAACACTGATAAAACTTCAAATGGCCCTAACTTCTATACTGTGCGTCCTATACCAATCAAAGTTTGCAACATACAAATGCTTGTAACTTTTGACAGGAGCGTCATAAAATCTTGAAATTTTGTATCAATAAAGTACTCGTGCCTCTTGTCAATTTAAGCTATCGCTCGTAGCTATGCTACCCTTGAGTCACAAATCAAACACTGATAAAACTTCAAATGGCCCTAACTTCTATACGGTGCGTCCTATACCTATCACAGTTTCCAACAATCGAATGGTTGTACCATTTTACTGGAGCGCCATAAAACCTTGAAATTTTGTGACAATAAAATACTCGTGCCTCTTGTCAATTTAAGCTATCGTTCATAGCTATGCTATCCTTGAGTCCCAATACAAACGCTGATAAAACTTCAATTGGCCCTAACTTCTATACGGTGCGTCTTATACCTATCAAAGTTTGCAACAATCAAATGCTTGTAACTTTTTACTGGAGCGTCAAAAAACCTTGAAATTTTGTGACAATAAATTACTCGAGCCTCTTACCAATTTAAGCTATCGCTCATAGCTATGCTACACTTGAGTCTCAAATCAAACACTGATAAAATTTCAAATGGCCCTAACTTCTATACAGTGCGTCTTATACCTATCAAAGTTAGCAACAATCAAATGCTTGTAACTTTTTACTGGAGCGCCATAAAAGCTTGAAATTTTGTGACAATAAAGTACTCGTGTCTCTTGTCAATTTAAGCTATCGCTCATAGCTATGCTACCCTTGAGTCACAAATCAAACACTGATAAAACTTCAAATGGATCTAAATTCTGTACGGTGCGTCCTACACCTATCAAAGTTTGCAACATTCAAACGCTTGTAACTTTTTACTGGAGCGTAATAAAATCTTGAAATTTTGTGACAGTAAAGAACTCGTGTCTCTTGTCAATTTAAGCTATCGCTCATAGCTATGCTACACTTGAGTCACAAATCAAACACTGATAAAACTTCTAATGGCCCCAACTTCTATACGGTGCGTCCTATACCTATCACAGTTTCCAACTTTCGAATGGTTGTACCACTTTACTGGAGCGTCATAAAACCTTGAAATTTTGTGACAATAAAATACTCGTGCCTCTTGTCAATTTAAGCTATCGTTCATAGCTATGCTACCCTTGAGTCACAAATCAAACACTGATAAAATTTCAAATGGCCCTAACTTCTATGCAGTGCGTCTTATACCTATCAAAGTTTGCAACATTCAAATGATGGTAACTTTTTACTGGAGCGTCATAAAACCTTGAAGTTTTGTGAAAATAAAGTACTCGTGTCTCTTGTCAATATAAGCTATCGCTCATAGCTACGCTACCCTTGAGTCACAAATCAAACACTGATAAAACTTCAAATAGCCCTAGCTTCTATACAGTGCGTCTTATACCTATCAAAGTTTGGAACAATCAAATGCTTGTAACTTTTTACTGGAGCGTCATAAAAGCTTGAAATTTTGTAACAATAAAGTACTCGTGTATCTTATCAATTTAAGCTATCGCTCATAGCAATGCTACCATTGAGTCCCAAATCAAACACTGATAAAACTTCAAATGGCCCTAACTTCTATACTGTGCGTCCTATACCAATCAAAGTTTGCAACATACAAATGCTTGTAACTTTTGACAGGAGCGTCATAAAATCTTGAAATTTTGTGGCAATAAAGTACTCGTGCCTCTTGTCAATTTAAGCTATCGCTCATAGCTATGCTACCCTTGAGTCACAAATCAAACACTGATAAAACTTCAAATGGCCCTAACTTCTATACGGTGCGTCCTATACCTATCACAGTTTCCAACATTCGAATGGTTGTACCATTTTACTGGAGCGCCATAAAACCTTGAAATTTTGTGACAATAAAATACTCGTGCCTCTTGTCAATTTAAGCTATCGTTCATAGCTATGCTACCCTTGAGTCCCAATACAAACGCTGATAAAACTTCAATTGGCCCTAACTTCTATACGATGCGTCTTATACCTATCAAAGTTTGCAACAATCAAATGCTTGTAACTTTTTACTGGAGCGTCATAAAATCTTGAAATTTTGTGACAATAAATTACTCGAGCCTCTTACCAATTTAAGCTATCGCTCATAGCTATGCTACACTTGAGTCTCAAATCAAACACTGATAAAATTTCAAATGGCCCTAACTTCTATACAGTGCGCCCTATACCTATCAAAGTTTGCAACATTTAAAAGCTTGTAAATTTTTACTAGAGCGTCATAAAACCTTGAAATTTTGTGAAAATAAAGTACTCGTGTCTCTTGTCAATATAAGCTATCGCTCATAGCTATGCTACCCTTGAGTCACAAATCAAACACTGATAAAACTTCAAATGGATCTAAATTCTGTACGGTGCGTCCTACACCTATCAAAGTTTGCAACATTCAAACGCTTGTAACTTTTTACTGGAGCGTAATAAAATCTTGAAATTTTGTGACAGTAAAGAACTCTTGTCTCTTGTCAATTTAAGCTATCGCTCATAGCTATGCTACACTTGAGTCACAAATCAAACACTGATAAAACTTCTAATGGCCCTAACTTCTATACGGTGCGTCCTATACCTATCACAGTTTCCAACATTCGAATGGTTGTACCACTTTACTGGAGCGTCATAAAACCTTGAAATTTTGTGACAATAAAATACTCGTGCCTCTTGTCAATTTAAGCTATCGTTCATAGCTATGCTACCCTTGAGTCACAAATCAAACACTGATAAAACTTCAAATGGCCCTAAGTTCTATACGGTGCGTCTTGAACCTATCAAAGTTTGCAACAATCAAATGCTTGTAACTTTTTACTGGATCGTAATAAAATCTTGAAATTTTGTGACAATAAGGTACTCGTCCCTCTTGTCAATATAAGCTATCGCTCATAGCTATGCTACCCTTGAGTCACAAATCAAACACTGATAAAATTTCAAATGGCCCTAACTTCTATGCAGTGCGTCTTATACCTATCAAAGTTTGCAACATTCAAATGCTGGTAACTTTTTACTGGAGCGTCATAAAACCTTGAAATTTTGTGAAAATAAAGTACTCGTGTCTCTTGTCAATATAAGCTATCGCTCATAGCTACGCTACCCTTGAGTCACAAATCAAACACTGATAAAACTTCAAATAGCCCTAGCTTCTATACAGTGCGTCTTATACCTATCAAAGTTTGCAACAATCAAATGCTTGTAACTTTTTACTGGAGCTTCATAAAAGCTTGAAATTTTGTAACAATAAAGTACTCGTGCATCTTATCAATTTAAGCTATCGCTCATAGCAATGCTACCATTGAGTCCCAAATCAAACACTGATAAAACTTCAAATGGCCCTAACTTCTATACTGTGCGTCCTATACCAATCAAAGTTTGCAACATACAAATGCTTGTAACTTTTGACAGGAGCGTCATAAAATCTTGAAATTTTGTATCAATAAAGTACTCGTGCCTCTTGTCAATTTAAGCTATCGCTCGTAGCTATGCTACCCTTGAGTCACAAATCAAACACTGATAAAACTTCAAATGGCCCTAACTTCTATACGGTGCGTCCTATACCTATCACAGTTTCCAACAATCGAATGGTTGTACCATTTTACTGGAGCGCCATAAAACCTTGAAATTTTGTGACAATAAAATACTCGTGCCTCTTGTCAATTTAAGCTATCGTTCATAGCTATGCTATCCTTGAGTCCCAATACAAACGCTGATAAAACTTCAATTGGCCCTAACTTCTATACGGTGCGTCTTATACCTATCAAAGTTTGCAACAATCAAATGCTTGTAACTTTTTACTGGAGCGTCATAAAATCTTGAAATTTTGTGACAATAAATTACTCGAGCCTCTTACCAATTTAAGCTATCGCTCATAGCTATGCTACACTTGAGTCTCAAATCAAACACTGATAAAATTTCAAATGGCCCTAACTTCTATACAGTGCGTCTTATACCTATCAAAGTTAGCAACAATCAAATGCTTGTAACTTTTTACTGGAGCGCCATAAAAGCTTGAAATTTTGTGACAATAAAGTACTCGTGTCTCTTGTCAATTTAAGCTATCGCTCATAGCTATGCTACCCTTGAGTCACAAATCAAACACTGATAAAACTTCAAATGGATCTAAATTCTGTACGGTGCGTCCTACACCTATCAAAGTTTGCAACATTCAAACGCTTGTAACTTTTTACTGGAGCGTAATAAAATCTTGAAATTTTGTGACAGTAAAGAACTCGTGTCTCTTGTCAATTTAAGCTATCGCTCATAGCTATGCTACACTTGAGTCACAAATCAAACACTGATAAAACTTCTAATGGCCCCAACTTCTATACGGTGCGTCCTATACCTATCACAGTTTCCAACTTTCGAATGGTTGTACCACTTTACTGGAGCGTCATAAAACCTTGAAATTTTGTGACAATAAAATACTCGTGCCTCTTGTCAATTTAAGCTATCGTTCATAGCTATGCTACCCTTGAGTCACAAATCAAACACTGATAAAACTTCAAATGGCCCTAAGTTCTATACGGTGCGTCTTGAACCTATCAAAGTTTGCAACAATCAAATGCTTGTAACTTTTTACTGGATCGTAATAAAATCTTGAAATTTTGTGACAATAAGGTACTCGTCCCTCTTGTCAATATAAGCTATCGCTCATAGCTATGCTACCCTTGAGTCACAAATCAAACACTGATAAAATTTCAAATGGCCCTAACTTCTATGCAGTGCGTCTTATACCTATCAAAGTTTGCAACATTCAAATGCTGGTAACTTTTTACTGGAGCGTCATAAAACCTTGAAATTTTGTGAAAATAAAGTACTCGTGTCTCTTGTCAATATAAGCTATCGCTCATAGCTACGCTACCCTTGAGTCACAAATCAAACACTGATAAAACTTCAAATAGCCCTAGCTTCTATACAGTGCGTCTTATACCTATCAAAGTTTGGAACAATCAAATGCTTGTAACTTTTTACTGGAGCGTCATAAAAGCTTGAAATTTTGTAACAATAAAGTACTCGTGCATCTTATCAATTTAAGCTATCGCTCATAGCAATGCTACCATTGAGTCCCAAATCAAACACTGATAAAACTTCAAATGGCCCTAACTTCTATACTGTGCGTCCTATACTAATCAAAGTTTGCAACATACAAATGCTTGTAACTTTTGACAGGAGCGTCATAAAATCTTGAAATTTTGTGGCAATAAAGTACTCGTGCCTCTTGTCAATTTAAGCTATCGCTCATAGCTATGCTACCCTTGAGTCACAAATCAAACACTGATAAAACTTCAAATGGCCCTAACTTCTATACGGTGCGTCCTATACCTATCACAGTTTCCAACAATCGAATGGTTGTACCATTTTACTGGAGCGCCATAAAACCTTGAAATTTTGTGACAATAAAATACTCGTGCCTCTTGTCAATTTAAGCTATCGTTCATAGCTATGCTACCCTTGTGTCCAAATACAAACGCTGATAAAACTTCAATTGGCCCTAACTTCTATACGGTGCGTCTTATACCTATCAAAGTTTGCAACAATCAAATGCTTGTAACTTTTTACTGGAGCGTCATAAAATCTTGAAATTTTGTGACAATAAATTACTCGAGCCTCTTACCAATTTAAGCTATCGCTCATAGCTATGCTACACTTGAGTCTCAAATCAAACACTGATAAAATTTCAAATGGCCCTAACTTCTATACAGTGCACCCTATACCTATCAAAGTTTGCAACATTTAAAAGCTTGTAAATTTTTACTAGAGCGTCATAAAACCTTGAAATTTTGTGAAAATAAAGTACTCGTGTCTCTTGTCAATATAAGCTATCGCTCATAGCTATGCTACCCTTGAGTCACAAATCAAACACTGATAAAACTTCAAATGGATCTAAATTCTGTACGGTGCGTCCTACACCTATCAAAGTTTGCAACATTCAAACGCTTGTAACTTTTGACAGGAGCGTCATAAAATCTTGAAATTTTGTGACAGTAAAGAACTCGTGTCTCTTGTCAATTTAAGCTATCGCTCATAGCTATGCTACCCTTGAGTCACAAATCAAACACTGATAAAACTTCAAATGGCCCTAACTTCTATACGGTGCGTCCTATACCTATCACAGTTTCCAACAATCGAATGGTTGTACCATTTTACTGGAGCGCCATAAAACCTTGAAATTTTGTGACAATAAAATACTCGTGCCTCTTGTCAATTTAAGCTATCGTTCATAGCTATGCTACCCTTGAGTCCCAATACAAACGCTGATAAAACTTCAATTGGCCCTAACTTCTATACGGTGCGTCTTATACCTATCAAAGTTTGCAACAATCAAATGCTTGTAACTTTTTACTGGAGCGTCACAAAATCTTGAAATTTTGTGACAATAAATTACTCGAGCCTCTTACCAATTTAAGCTATCGCTCATAGCTATGCTACACTTGAGTCTCAAATCAAACACTAATAAAATTTCAAATGGCCCTAACTTCTATACAGTGCGCCCTATACCTATCAAAGTTTGCAACATTTAAAAGCTTGTAAATTTTTACTAGAGCGTCATAAAACCTTGAAATTTTGTGAAAATAAAGTACTCGTGTCTCTTGTCAATATAAGCTATCGCTCATAGCTATGCTACCCTTGAGTCACAAATCAAACACTGATAAAACTTCAAATGGATCTAAATTCTGTACGGTGCGTCCTACACCTATCAAAGTTTGCAACATTCAAACGCTTGTAACTTTTTACTGGAGCGTAATAAAATCTTGAAATTTTGTGACAGTAAAGAACTCGTGTCTCTTGTCAATTTAAGCTATCGCTCATAGCTATGCTACACTTGAGTCACAAATCAAACACTGATAAAACTTCTAATGGCCCTAACTTCTATACGGTGCGTCCTATACCTATCACAGTTTCCAACATTCGAATGGTTGTACCACTTTACTGGAGCGTCATAAAACCTTGAAATTTTGTGACAATAAAATACTCGTGCCTCTTGTCAATTTAAGCTATCGTTCATAGCTATGCTACCCTTTTGTCACAAATCAAACACTGATAAAACTTCAAATGGCCCTAAGTTCTATACGGTGCGTCTTGAACCTATCAAAGTTTGCAACAATCAAATGCTTGTAACTTTTTACTGGATCGTAATAAAATCTTGAAATTTTGTGACAATAAGGTACTCGTCCCTCTTGTCAATATAAGCTATCGCTCATAGCTATGCTACCCTTGAGTCACAAATCAAACACTGATAAAATTTCAAATGGCCCTAACTTCTATGCAGTGCGTCTTATACCTTTCAAAGTTTGCAACATTCAAATGCTGGTAACTTTTTACTGGAGCGTCATAAAACCTTGAAATTTTTTGAAAATAAAGTACTCGTGTCTCTTGTCAATATAAGCTATCGCTCATAGCTACGCTACCCTTGAGTCACAAATCAAACACTGATAAAACTTCAAATAGCCCTAGCTTCTATACAGTGCGTCTTATACCTATCAAAGTTTGGAACAATCAAATGCTTGTAACTTTTTACTGGAGCGTCATAAAAGCTTGAAATTTTGTAACAATAAAGTACTCGTGCATCTTATCAATTTAAGCTATCGCTCATAGCAATGCTACCATTGAGTCCCAAATCAAACACTGATAAAACTTCAAATGGCCCTAACTTCTATACTGTGCGTCCTATACCAATCAAAGTTTGCAACATTCAAACGCTTGTAACTTTTGACAGGAGCGTCATAAAATCTTGAAATTTTGTGACAGTAAAGAACTCGTGTCTCTTGTCAATTTAAGCTATCGCTCATAGCTATGCTACCCTTGAGTCACAAATCAAACACTGATAAAACTTCAAATGGCCCTAACTTCTATACGGTGCGTCCTATACCTATCACAGTTTCCAACAATCGAATGGTTGTACCATTTTACTGGAGCGCCATAAAACCTTGAAATTTTGTGACAATAAAATACTCGTGCCTCTTGTCAATTTAAGCTATCGTTCATAGCTATGCTACCCTTGAGTCCCAATACAAACGCTGATAAAACTTCAATTGGCCCTAACTTCTATACGGTGCGTCTTATACCTATCAAAGTTTGCAACAATCAAATGCTTGTAACTTTTTACTGGAGCGTCATAAAATCTTGAAATTTTGTGACAATAAATTACTCGAGCCTTTTACCAATTTAAGCTATCGCTCATAGCTATGCTACACTTGAGTCTCAAATCAAACACTGATAAAATTTCAAATGGCCCTAACTTCCATACAGTGCGTCTTATACCTATCAAAGTTAGCAACAATCAAATGCTTGTAACTTTTTACTGGAGCGCCATAAAAGCTTGAAATTTTGTGACAATAAAGTACTCGTGTCTCTTGTCAATTTAAGCTATCGCTCATAGCTATGCTACACTTGAGTCACAAATCAAACACTGATAAAACTTCTAATGGCCCTAACTTCTATACGGTGCGTCCTATACCTATCACAGTTTCCAACATTCGAATGGTTGTACCACTTTACTGGAGCGTCATAAAACCTTGAAATTTTGTGACAATAAAATACTCGTGCCTCTTGTCAATATAAGCTATCGTTCATAGCTATGCTACCCTTGAGTCACAAATCAAACACTGATAAAACTTCAAATGGCCCTAAGTTCTATACGGTGCTTCTTGAACCTATCAAAGTTTGCAACAATCAAATGCTTGTAACATTTTACTGGATCGTAATAAAATCTTGAAATTTTGTGACAATAAGGTACTCGTCCCTCTTGTCAATATAAGCTATCGCTCATAGCTATGCTACCCTTGAGTCACAAATCAAACACTAATAAAATTTCAAATGGCCCTAACTTCTATGCAGTGCGTCTTATACCTATCAAAGTTTGCAACATTCAAATGCTGGTAACTTTTTACTGGAGCGTCATAAAACCTTGAAATTTTGTGAAAATAAAGTACTCGTGTCTCTTGTCAATATAAGCTATCGCTCATAGCTACGCTACCCTTGAGTCACAAATCAAACACTGATAAAACTTCAAATAGCCCTAGCTTCTATACAGTGCGTCTTATACCTATCAAAGTTTGGAACAATCAAATGCTTGTAACTTTTTACTGGAGCGTCATAAAAGCTTGAAATTTTGTAACAATAAACTACTCGTGCATCTTATCAATATAAGCTATCGCTCATAGCTACGCTACCCTTGAGTCACAAATCAAACACTGATAAAACTTCAAATGGCCCTAACTTCTATACGGTGCGTCCTATACCTATCACAGTTTCCAACATTCGAATGGTTGTACCATTTTACTGGAGCGCCATAAAACCTTGAAATTTTGTGACAATAAAATACTCGTGCCTCTTGTCAATTTAAGCTATCGTTCATAGCTATGTTACCCTTGAGTCCCAATACAAACGCTGATAAAACTTCAATTGGCCCTAACTTCTATACTGTGCGTCCTATACCAATCAAAGTTTGCAACATACAAATGCTTGTAACTTTTGACAGGAGCGTCATAAAATCTTGAAATTTTGTGGCAATAAAGTACTCGTGCCTCTTGTCAATTTAAGCTATTGTTCATAGCTATGCTACCATTGAGTCCCAATACAAACGCTGATAAAATTTCAAATGGCCCTAACTTCTATGCAGTGCGTCTTATACCTATCAAAGTTTGCAACATTCAAATGCTTGTAACTTTTTACTGGAGCGTCATAAAACCTTGAAATTTTGTGAAAATAAAGAACTCGTGTCTCTTGTCAATATAAGCTATCGCTCATAGCTACGCTACCCTTGAGTCACAAATCAAACACTGATAAAACTTCAAATACCCCTAACTTCTATACGGTGCGTCTTATACCTATCAAAGTTTGCAACAATCAAATGTTTGTAACTTTTTACTGGAGCGTCATAAAATCTTGAAATTTTGTGACAATAAATTACTCGAGCCTCTTACCAATTTAAGCTATCGCTCATAGCTATGCTACACTTGAGTCTCAAATCAAACACTGATAAAATTTCAAATGGCCCTAACTTCTATACAGTGCGCCCTATACCTATCAAAGTTTGCAACATTTAAATGATTGTAAATTTTTACTAGAGCGTCATAAAACCTTGAAATTTTGTGAAAATAAAGTACTCGTGTCTCTTGTCAATATAAGCTTTCGCTCATAGCTATACTACCCTTGAGTCACAAATCAAACACTGATAAAACTTCAAATAGGCCTAACTTCTATACGGTGCGTCTTATACCTATCAAAGTTTGCAACAATCAAATGCTTGTAACTTTTTACTGGAGCGCCATAAAAGCATGAAATTTTGTGACAATAAAGTACTCGTGTCTCTTGTCAATTTAAGCTATCGCTCATAGCTATCCTACCCTTGAGTCCCAAAACAAACACTGATAAAACTTCAAATAGCCCTAACTTCTATACGGTGCGTCTTGAACCTATCAAAGTTTGCAACAATCAAATGCTTGTAACTTTTTACTGGATCGTAATAAAATCTTGAAATTTTGTGACAATAAGGTACTCGTGCCTCTTGTCAATTAAAGTTATCGCTCATAGCTATGCTACCCGTGAGTCTCAAATCAAACACTGATAAAACTTCAAATGGATCTAAATTCTATACGGTGCGTCTTATACCTATCAAAGTTTGCAACATTCAAACGCTTGTAACTTTTTACTGGAGCGTAATAAAATCTTGAAATTTTGTGACAGTAAAGTACTCGCACCTTTTGTCAATTTAAGCTATCGCTCATAGTTATGCTACCATTGAGTCCCAAATCAAACACTGATAAAACTTCAAATGGCCCTAACTTCTATACGGTGCGTCCTATACCTATCAAAGTTTGCAACATTCAAACGCTTGTAACTTTTTACTGGAGCGTAATAAAAGCTTGAAATTTTGTGGCAATAAAGTACTCGTGTCTCTTGTCATTATAGGCTATCGCTCATAGCTATGCTCCCCTTGAGTCCCAAATCAAACACTGATAAAACTTCAAAAAGCTCTAATTTCTATACGTTGCAGCCTACACCTACCAAAGTTTGCAACATTCAAATGCTTGTAACTTTTTACTGGAGCGTCATAAAACCTTGAAATTTTGTGACAATAAAGTACTCGTGTCTCTTGTCAATTTAAGCTATCGCTCATAGCTATGCTACCCTTGAGTCCGTAAACAAACACTGATAAATCTTCAAATGGCCCTAACTTCTATACGGTGCGTCCTATACCTATCACAGTTTCCAACATTCGAATGGTTGTACCACTTTACTGGAGCGTCATAAAACCTTGAAATTTTGTGACAATAAAATACTCGTGCCTCTTGTCAATTTAAGCTATCGTTCATAGCTATGCTACACTTGAATCACAAATCAAACACTGATAAAACTTCTAATGGCCCTAACTGCTATACGGTGCATCTTATACCTTTCCAAGTTTGCAACAATCAAATGCTTGTAACTTTTTACTGGAGCGTCATAAAAGCTTGAAATTTTGTGACAATAAAGTACTCGTGTCTCTTGTCAATTTAAGCTATCGCTCATAGCTATGCTACCCTTGAGTCCCAAAACAAACACTGATAAATCTTCAAATGGCCCTAACTTCTATACGGTGTGTCCTATACCTATCACAGTTTCCAACATTCGAATGGTTGTACCACTTTACTGGAGCGTCATAAAACCTTGAAATTTTGTGACAATAAAATACTCGTGCCTCTTGTCAATTTAAGCTATCGTTCATAGCTATGCTACCCTTGAGTCACAAATCAAACACTGATAAAACTTCAAATGGCCCTAAGTTCTATATGGTGCGTCTTGAACCTATCAAAGTTTGCAACAATCAAATGCTTGTAACTTTTTACTGGATCGTAATAAAATCTTGAAATTTTGTCACAATAAGATACTCGTCCCGCTTGTCAATATAAGCTATCGCTCATAGCTATGCTACCCTTGAGTCACAAATCAAACACTGATAAAATTTCAAATGGCCCTAACTTCTATACAGTGCGCCCTATACCTATCAAAGTTTGCAACATTCAAATGCTTGTAACTTTTTACTGGAGCGTCATAAAAGCTTGAAATTTTGTGACAATAAAGTACTCGTGCATCTTATCAATTTAAGCTATCGCTCATAGCAATGCTACCATTGAGTCCCAAGTCAAACACTGATAAAATTTCAAATGGCCCTAACTTCTATACAGTGCGCCCTATACCTATCAAAGTTTGCAACATTTAAATGCTTGTAAATTTTTACTAAAGCGTCATAAAACCTTGAAATTTTGTGAAAATAAAGTACTCGTGTCTCTTGTCAATATAAGCTATCGCTCATAGCTATGCTACCCTTGAGTCACAAATCAAACACGGATAAAACTTTAAATAGCCCTAACTTCTATACGGTGCGTCTTATACCTATCAAAGTTTGCAACAATCAAATGATTGTAACTTTTTACTGGATCTTAATAAAATCTTGAAATTTTGTGACAATAAGGTACTCGTGCCTCTTGTCAATTAAAGTTATCGCTCATAGCTATGCTACCCGTGAGTCTCAAATCAAACACTGATAAAACTTCAAATAGATCTAAATTCTATACGGTTCGTCTTATACCTATCAAAGTTTGCAACATTCAAACGCTTGTAACTTTTTACTGGAGCGTAATAAAATCTTGAAATTTTGTGACAATAAAGTACTCGCACCTCTTGTCAATTTAAGCTATCGCTCATAGCTATGCTACCATTGAGTCCCAAATCAAACACTGATAAAACTTCAAATGGCCCTAACTTCTATACGGTGCGTCCTATACCTATCAAAGTTTGCAACATTCAAACGCTTGTAACTTTTTACTGGAGCGTAAGAAAAGCTTGAAATTTTGTGGCAATAAAGTACTCGTGCCTCTTATCAATTTAAGCTATCGCTCATAGCTATGCTACCCTTGAGTCCCAAAACAAACACTGATAAAACTTCAAATGGCCCTAACTTCTATACCGTGCGTCCCATACCTATCAAAGTTTGCAACATTCAAATACTTGTAACTTTTTACTGGAGCGTAATAAAACCTGGAAAATTTGTGACAATAAAGTACTCGTGCCTCTCAGCAATTTAAGCTATCGCTCATAGCTATGCTACCCTTGAGTCCCAAAACAAACACTGATAAAACTTCAAATGGCCCTAAATTCTATACGGTGCATCCTATACCTATCACAGTTTCCAACATTCAAATGGTTGTAACAATTTACTGGAGCGTCATAAAACCTTGAAATTTTGTGACAATAAAGTACTCGAGCCTCTGGTCAATTTAAGCTATCGCTCTTAGCAATGCTACCCTTGAGTCCCAAATCAAACACTGATAAAACTTCAAATGGCCCCAACTTCTATACGGTGCATCTTATACCTATCAAAGTTTGGAACAATCAAATGCTTGTAACTTTTTACTGGAGCGTCATAAAAGCTTGAAATTTTGTGACAATAAAGTACTCGTGCCTCTTATCAATTTAAGTTATCGCTCATAGCAATGCTACCCTTGAGTTCCAAAACAAACACTGACAAAACTTCAAATGGCCCTAACTTCTATACGGTGCGTCCTATACTAATCAAAGTTTGCAACATTCAAATGCTTGTAACTTTTTACTGGATCGTAATAAAACCTTGAAATTTTGTAACAATAAAGTACTCGTGCCAATTGTCAATTTAACCTATCGCTCATAGCTATGCTACCCTTGAGTCCCAAATAAAACACTGAAAAAACTTCAAATGGCCCTAAATCTATACTGTGCGTTCTATACCAATGAAAGTTTGCAACATTCAAATTGTTGAAACTTTTTACTGGAGCTTAATAAAACCTTGAAATTTTGTGACAATAAAATACTCGTGCCTCTTGTCAATTTAAGCTATCGTTCATAGCTATGCTACCCTTGAGTCCCAATACAAACGCTGATAAAACTTCAAATGGCCCTAAATCTATACTGTGCGTCCTATACCAATGAAAGTTTGCAACATACAAATGCTTGTAACTTTTGACTGGAGCGTCATAAAATCTTGCAATTTTGTGACAATAAAGTTCTCGTGCCTCTTATCAATTTAAGCTATCGCTCATAGCTATGCTACCCTTGATTCCATAATCAAACACTGATAAAATTTCAAATGTCCCTAACTTCTATACTGTGCGTCCTATACCTATCAAAGTTTGCAACATTCAAATGCTTGTAACTTTTTACCGGAGCGTCATAAAAGCTTGAAATTTGGTGACAATAAAGTACTCGTGCCTCTTGTCAATTTAAGCTATCGCTCATAGCTATGCTACACTTGAGTCACAAATCAAACACTGATAAAACTTCTAACGGCCCTAACTTCTATACGGTGCATCTTATACCTATCAAAGTTTGACACAATCAAATGCTTGTAACTTTTTACTGGAGCTTCATAAAAGCTTGAAATATTGTGACAATAAAGTACTCGTGTCTCTTGTCAATTTAAGCTATCGCTCATAGCTATGCTACCCTTGAGTCCCAAAACAAACACTGATAAAACTTCAAATGGCCGTAACTTCTATACGGTGCGTCCCATACCTATCACAGTTTCCAACTTTCGAATGGTTGTACCATTTTACTGGAGCGTCATAAAATCTTGAAATTTTGTGACAATAAGGTTCTCGTGCCTCTTGTCAATTTAAGCTATCGCTCATAGCTATGCTACCCTTGAGTCCCAAAACAAACACTGATAAAACTTCAAATGGCCCTAACTTCTATACCGTGCGTCTTATACCTATCAAAGTTTGCAACAATCAAATGCTTGTAACTTTTTACTGGAGCGTCATAAAATCTTGAAATTTTGTGACAATAAATTACTCGTGCCTCTTGTCAATTTAAGCTATCGCTCATAGCTATGCTACCCTTGAGTCCCAAAACAAACACTGATAAAACTTCAAATGGCCGTAACTTCTATACGGTGCGTCCTATACCTATCACAGTTTCCAACTTTCGAATGGTTGTACCATTTTACTGGAGCGTCATAAAATCTTGAAATTTTGTGACAATAAGGTACTCGTGTCTCTTGTCAATATAAGTTTTCGCTCATAGCTATGCTACCCTTGAGTCACAAATCAAACACTGATAAAACTTCAAATAGCCCTAACTTCTATACGGTGCGTCTTATACCTCTCAAAGTTTGCAACAATCAAATGCTTGTAACTTTTTACTGGAGCGTCATAAAAGCTTGAAATTTTGTGACAATAAAGTACTCGTGTCTCTTGTCAATTTAAGCTATCGCTCATAGCTATGCTACTCTTGAGTCCCAAAACAAACACTGATAAATCTTCAAATGGCCCTAACTTCTATACGGTGCGTCCTATACCTATCACAGTTTCCAACATTCGAATGGTTGTACCACTTTACTGGAGCGTCATAAAACCTTGAAATTTTGTGACAATAAAATACTCGTGCCTCTTGTCAATTTAAGCTATCGTTCATAGCTATGCTACCCTTGAGTCACAAATCAAACACTGATAAAACTTCAAATGGCCCTAAGTTCTATACGGTGCGTCTTGAACCAATCAAAGTTTGCAACAATCAAATGCTTGTAACTTTTTACTGGATCGTAATAAAATCTTGAAATTTTGTGACAATAAGGTACTCGTGCCTCTTGTCAATATAAGCTATCGATCATAGCTATGCTACCCTTGAGTCACAAATCAAACACTGATAAAATTTCAAATGGCCCTTACTTCTATACAGTGCGCCCTATACCTATCAAAGTTTGCAACATTCAAATGCTTGTAACTTTTTACTGGAGCGTCATAAAACCTTGAAACTTTGTGAAAATAAAGTACTCGTGTCTCTTGTCAATATAAGCTATCGCTCATAGCTACGCTACCCTTGAGTCACAAATCAAACACTGATAAAACTTCAAATAGCCCTAACTTCTATACGGTGCGTCTTATACCTATCAAAGTTTGGAACAATCAAATGCTTGAAACTTTTTACTGGAGGGTCATAAAAGCTTGAAATTTTGTAACAATAAATTACTCGTGCCTCTTATCAATTTAAGCTATCGCTCATAGCAATGCTACCATTGAGTCCCAAATCAAACACTGATAAAACTTCAAATGGCCCTAACTTCTATACTGTGCGTCCTATACCTATCAAAGTTTGCAACATTCAAATGCTTGTAACTTTTTACCGGAGCGTTATAAAATCTTGAAATTTTGTGAAAATAAAGTACTCGTGTCTCTTGTCATTATAGGCTATCGGTCATAGCTATGCTCCCCTTGAGTCCCAAATCAAACACTGATAAAACTTCAAATAGCTGTAACTTCTATACGTTGCAGCCTACACCTACCAAAGTTTGCAACATTCAAATGCGTGTAACTTTTTACTGGAGCGTCATAAACCCTTGAAATTTTGTGGCAATAAAGTACTCGTGCCTCTTGTCAATTTAAGCTATCGCTCATAGCTATCGCTCATAGCTATGCTACCCTTGAGTCACAAATCAAACACTGATACAACTTCTAATGGCCCTAACTTCTATACGGTGCGTCTTATACCTATCAAAGTTTGCAACAATCAAATGTTTGTAACTTTTTACTGGAGCGTCATAAGAGCTTGAAATTTTGTGACAATAAAGTACTCGTGTCTCTTGTCAATTTAAGCTATCGCTCATAGCTATGCTACCCTTGACTCCCAAAACAAACACTGATAAAATTTCAAATGGCCCTAACTTCTATGCAGTGCGTCCTATACCTATCACAGTTTCCAACATTCGAATGGTTGTACCATTTTACTGGAGCGCCATAAAGCCTTGAAATTTTGTGACAATAAAATACTCGTGCCTCTTGTCAATTTAAGCTATCGTTCATAGCTATGCTACCCTTGAGTCCCAATACAAACGCTGATAAAACTTCAATTGGCCCTAACTTCTATACGGTGCGTCTTATACCTATCAAAGTTTGCAACAATCAAATGCTTGTAACTTTTTACTGGAGCGTCATAAAACCTTGAAATTTTGTGGCAATAAAGTACTCGTGCCTCTTGTCAATTTAAGCTATCGCTCATAGCTATGCTACCCTTGAGTCACAAATCAAACACTGATAAAACTTCTAATAGCCCTAACTTCAATACGGTGCGTCTTATACCTATCAAAGTTTGCAACAATCAAATGCTTGTAACTTTTTACTGGAGCGTCATAAAATCTTGAAATTTTGTGACAATAAATTACTCGAGCCTCTTACCAATTTAAGCTATCGCTCATAGCTATGCTACACTTGAGTCTCAAATCAAACACTGATAAAATTTCAAATGGCCCTAACTTCTATACAGTGCGTCCTATACCTATCACAGTTTCCAACATTCGAATGGTTGTGCCATTTTACTGGAGCGTCATAAAAACTTGAAATTTTGTGACAATAAAATACTCGTGCCTCTTGTCAATTTAAGCTATCGTTCATAGCTATGCTACACTTGAGTCCCAAATCAAACACTGATAAAATTTCAAATGGCCCTAACTTCTATACGGTGCGTCATCTACCTATCAAAGTTTGCAACATTCAAATGCTTGTAACTTTTTACTGGAGCGTCATAAAACCTTGAAATTTTGTGAAAATGAAGTACTCGTGTCTCTTGTCATTATAGGCTATCGCTCATAGCTATGCTCCCATTGAGTCCCAAATGAAACACTGATAAAACTTCAAATAGCTCTAACTTCTATACGTTGCAGCCTACACCTATAAAAGTTTGCAACATTCAAATGCTTGTAACTTTTACTGGAACGTCATAAACCCTTGAAATTTTGTGGCAATAAAGTACTCGTGCCTCTTGTCAATTTAAGCTATCGCTCATAGCTATGCTACCCTTGAGTCACAAATCAAACACTGATAAAACTTCTAATAGCCCTAACTTCTATACGGTGCGTCTTATACCTATCAAAGTTTGCAACAATCAAATGCTTGTAACTTTTTACTGGAGCGTCATAAAATCTTGAAATTTTGTGACAATAAATTACTCGAGCCTCTTACCAATTTAAGCTATCGCTCATAGCTATGCTACACTTGAGTCTCAAATCAAACACTGATAAAATTTCAAATGGCCCTAACTTCTATACAGTGCGTCCTATACCTATCACAGTTTCCAACATTCGAATGGTTGTACCATTTTACTGGAGCGTCATAAAAACTTGAAATTTTGGGACAATAAAATACTCGTGCCTCTTGTCAATTTAAGCTATCGTTCATAGCTATGCTACGCTTGCGTCCCAATACAAACGCTGATAAAACTTCAAATGGCCCTAAGTTCTATACGGTGCGTCTTGAACCTATCAAAGTTTGCAACAATCAAATGCTTGTAACTTTTTACTGGATCGTAATAAAATCTTGAAATTTTGTGACAATAAAGTACTCGCACCTCTTGTCAATTTAAGCTATCGCTCAAAGCTATGCTACCATTGAGTCCCAAATCAAACACTGATAAAACTTCAAATGGCCCTAACTTCTATACGGTGCGTCCTCTACCTATCAAAGTTTGCAACATTCAAACGCTTGTAACTTTTTACTGGAGCGTAATAAAAGCTTGAAATTTTGTGAAAATAAAGTACTCGTGTCTCTTGTCAATATAAGCTATCGCTCATAGCTATGCTACCCTTGAGTCACAAATCAAACACTGATAAAACTTCAATTAGCCCTAACTTCTATACGGTGCGTCTTATACCTATCAAAGTTTGCAACAGTCAAATGCTTGTAACTTTTTACTGGAGCGCCATAAAAGCTTGAAATTTTGTGACAATAAAGTACTCGTGTCTCTTGTCAATCTAAGCTATCGCTCATAGCTATGCTACCCTTGAGTCCCAAAACAAACACTGATAAATCTTCAAATGGCCCTAACTTCTGTACGGTGCGTCCTATACCTATCACAGTTTCCAACATTCGAATGGTTGTACCATTTTACTGGAGCGTCATAAAATCTTGAAATTTTGTGACAATAAAATACTCGTGCCTCTTGTCAATTTAAGCTATCGTTCATAGCTATGCTACCCTTGCGTCCCAATACAAACGCTGATAAAACTTCAAATGGCCCTAAGTTCTATACGGTGCGTCTTGAACCTATCAAAGTTTGCAACAATCAAATGCTTGTAACTTTTTACTGGATCGTAATAAAATCTTGAAATTTTATGACAATAAGGTACTCGTGCCTCTTGTCAATTAAAGTTATCGCTCATAGCTATGCTACCCGTGAGTTTCAAATCAAACACTGATAAAACTTCAAATGGATCTAAATTCTATACGGTGCGTCTTATACCTATCAAAGTTTGCAACATTCAAACGCATGTAACTTTTTACTGGAGCGTAATAAAATCTTGAAATTTTGTGACAATAAAGTACTCGCACCTCTTGTCAATTGAAGCTATCGCTCATAGCTATGCTACCATTGAGTCCCAAATCAAACACTGATAAAACTTCAAATGGCCCTAACTTCTATACGGTGCGTCCTATACCTATCAAAGTTTGCAACATTCAAACGCTTGTAACTTTTTACTGGAGCGTAATAAAAGCTTGGAATTTTGAGGCAATAAATTACTCGTGCCTCTTATCAATTTAAGCTATAGCTCATAGCTATGCTACCCTTGAGTCCCAAAACAAACACTGATAAAACTTCAAATGGCCCTAACTTCTATACCATGCGTCCCATACCTATCAAAGTTTGCAACATTCAAATACTTGTAACTTTTTACTGGAGCGTAATAAAACCTGGAAAATTTGTGACAATAAAGTACTCGTGCCTCTCATCAATTTAAGCTATCGCTCATAGCTATGCTACCCTTGAGTCCCAAAAAAAAACACTGATAAAACTTCAAATGGCCCTAAATTCTATACGGTGCGTCCTATACCTATCACAGTTTCCAACATTGAAATGGTTGTAACAATTTACTGGAGCGTCATAAAACCTTGAAATTTTGTGACAATAAAGTACTCGAGCCTCTGGTCAATTTAAGCTATCGCTCATAGCTATGCTACTCTTGATTCCAAAATCAAACACTGATAAAAATTCAAATGTCCCTAACTTCTATACTGTGCGTCCTATATCTATCAAAGTTTGCAACATTCAAATGCTTGTAACTTTTTACCGGAGCGTCATAAAATCTTGAAATTTTGTGACATAAAATTACTCGAGCCTCTTACCAATTTAAGCTATCGCTCATAGCTATGCTACACTTGAGTCCCAAATCAAACACTGATAAAATTTCAAATGGCCCTAACTTCTATACGGTGCGTCATCTACCTATCAAAGTTTGCAACATTCAAATGCTTGTAACTTTTTACTGGAGCGTCATAAAACCTTGAAATTTTGTGAAAATAAAGTACTCGTGTCTCTTGTCATTATAGGCTATCGCTCATAGCTATGCTACCCTTGAGTCCCAAAACAAACACTGATAAAACTTCAAATAGCTCTAACTTCTATACGTTGCAGCCTACACCTACCAAAGTTTGCAACATTCAAATGCTTGTAACTTTTTACTGGAGCGTCATAAAACCTTGAAATTTTGTGGCAATAAAGTACTCGTGCCTCTTGTCAATTTAAGCTATCGCTCATAGCTATGCTACCCTTGAGTCACAAATCAAACACTGATAAAACTTCTAATAGCCCTAACTTCTATACGGTGCGTCTTATACCTATCAAAGTTTGCAACAATCAAATGCTTGTAACTTGCTTGTAAATGCTTTTTACAGGAGCGTCATAAAATCTTGAAATTTTGTGACAATAAATTACTCGAGCCTCTTACCAATTTAAGCTATCGCTCATAGCTATGCTACACTTGAGTCTCAAATCAAACACTGATAAAATTTCAAATGGCCCTAACTTCTATACAGTGCGTCCTATACCTATCACAGTTTCCAACATTCGAATGGTTGTACCATTTTACTGGAGCGTCATAAAAACTTGAAATTTTGTGACAATAAAATACTCGTGCCTCTTGTCAATTTAAGCTATCGTTCATAGCTTTGCTACGCTTCCGTCCCAATACAAACGCTGATAAAACTTCAAATGGCCCTAAGTTCTATACGGTGCGTCTTGAACCTATCAAAGTTTGCAACAATCAAATGCTTGTAACTTTTTACTGGATCGTAATAAAATCTTGAAATTTTGTGACAATAAAGTACTCGCACCTCTTGTCAATTTAAGCTATCGCTCATAGCTATGCTACCATTGAGTCCCTAATCAAACACTGATAAAACTTCAAATGGCCATAACTTCTATACGGTGCGTCCTCTACCTATCAAAGTTTGCAACATTCAAACGCTTGTAACTTTTTACTGGAGCGTAATAAAAGCTTGAAATTTTGTGAAAATAAAGTACTCGTGTCTCTTGTCAATATAAGCTATCGCTCATAGCTATGCTACCCTTGAGTCACAAATCAAACACTGATAAAACTTCAATTAGCCCTAACTTCTATACGGTGCGTCCTATACCTATCACAGTTTCCAACATTGAAATGGTTGTAACAATTTACTGCAGCGTCATAAAACCTTGAAATTTTGTGACAATAAAGTACTCGAGCCTCTGGTCAATTTAAGCTATCGCTCTTAGCAATGCTACCCTTGAGACCCAAATCAAACACTGATAAAAATTCAAATGGCCCCAACTTCTATACGGTGCGTCTTATACCTATCAAAGTTTGGAACATTCAAATGCTTGTAACTTTTTACTGGAGCGTCATAAAAGCTTGAAATTTTGTGACAATAAAGTACTCGTGCCTCTTATCAATTTAAGTTATCGCTCATAGCAATGCTACCCTTGAGTTCCAAAACAAACACTGATAAAACTTCAAATGGCCCTAACTTCTATACGGTGCGTCCTATACCTATCAAAGTTTGCAACATTCAAATGCTTGTAACTTTTTACTGGAGCGTAATAAAACCTTGAAATTTTGTAACAATAAAGGACTCGTGCCAATTGTCAATTTAACCTATCGCTCATAGCTATGCTACCCTTGAGTCCCAAATAAAACACTGATAAAACTTCAAATAGACCTAAATTCTATACGGTGCGTCCTATACCTATCAAAGTTTGCAACATTCAAATTGTTGAAACTTTTTACCGGAGCGTCATAAAATCTTGAAATTTTGTGACTTAAAATTACTCGAGCCTCTTACCAATTTAAGCTTTCGTTCATAGCTATGCTACCCTTGATTCCAAAATCAAACACTGATAAAAATTCATATGTCCCTAAATTCTATACGGTGCGTCATCTACCTATCAAAGTTTGCAACATTCAAATGCTTGTAACTTTTTACTGGAGCGTCATAAAATCTTGAAATTTTGTGACAATAAATTACTCGAGCCTCTTACCAATTTAAGCTATCGCTCATAGCTATGCTACCATTGAGTCCCAAATCAAACACTGATAAAACTTCAAATGGCCATAACTTCTATACGGTGCGTCCTCTACCTATCAAAGTTTGCAACATTCAAACGCTTGTAACTTTTTACTGGAGCGTAATAAAAGCTTGAAATTTTGTGAAAATAAAGTACTCGTGTCTCTTGTCAATATAAGCTATCGCTCATAGCTATGCTACCCTTGAGTCACAAATCAAACACTGATAAAACTTCAATTAGCCCTAACTTCTATACGGTGCGTCCTATACCTATCACAGTTTCCAACATTCAAATGCTTGTAACTTTTTACCGGAGCGTCATAAAATCTTGAAATTTTGTGACTTAAAATTACTCGAGCCTCTTACCAATTTAAGCTTTCGTTCATAGCTATGCTACCCTTGATTCCAAAATCAAACACTGATAAAAATTCATATAACCCTAAATTCTATACTGTGCGTCCTATATCTATCAAACTTTGCAACATTCAAATGCTTGTAACTTTTTACCGGAGCGTCATAAAATCTTGAAATTTTGTGACTTAAAATTACTCGAGCCTCTTACCAATTTAAGCTTTCGCTCATAGCTATGCTACACTTGAGTCCCAAATCAAACACTGATAAAATTTCAAATGGCCCTAACTTCTATACGGTGCGTCATCTACCTATCAAAGTTTGCAACATTCAAATGCTTGTAACTTTTTACTGGAGCGTCATAAAATCTTGAAATTTTGTGACAATAAATTACTCGAGCCTCTTACCAATTTAAGCTATCGCTCATAGCTATGCTACACTTGAGTCTCAAATCAAACACTGATAAAATTTCAAATGGCCCTAACTTCTATACAGTGCGTCCTATACCTATCACAGTTTCCAACATTCGAATGGTTGTACCATTTTACTGGAGCGTCATAAAAACTTGAAATTTTGTGACAATAAAATACTCGTGCCTCTTGTCAATTTAAGCTATCGTTCATAGCTATGCTACCCTTGCGTCCCAATACAAACGCTGATAAAACTTCAAATGGCCCTAAGTTCTATACGGTGCGTCTTGAACCTATCAAAGTTTGCAACAATCAAATGCTTGTAACTTTTTACTGGATCGTAATAAAATCTTGAAATTTTGTGACAATAAAGTACTCGCACCTCTTGTCAATTTAAGCTATCGCTCATAGCTATGCTACCATTGAGTCCCAAATCAAACACTGATAAAACTTCAAATAGACCTAAATTCTATACGGTGCGTCCTATACCTATCAAAGTTTGCAACATTCAAATTGTTGAAACTTTTTACTGGAGCTTAATAAAACCTTGAAATTTTGTGACAATAAAATACTCGTGCCTCTTGTCAATTTAAGCTATCGTTCATAGCTATGCTACCCTTGAGTCCCAATACAAACGCTGATAAAACTTCAAATAGCCCTAAATTGTATACTGTGCGTCCTATACCAATCAAAGTTTGCAACATACAAATGCTTGTCACTTTTGACTGGAGCGTCATAAAATCTTGCAATTTTGTGACAATAAAGTTCTCGTGCCTCTTACCAATTTAAGCTATCGCTCATAGCTATGCTACCCTTGATTCCATAATCAAACACTGATAAAAATTCAAATGTCCCTAACTTCTATACTGTGCGTCCTATACCTATCAAAGTTCGCTACATTCAAATGCTTGTAACTTTTTACCGGAGCGTCATAAAATCTTGAAATTTTGTGACAATAAATTACTCGAGCCTCTTACCAATTTAAGCTGTCGTTCATAGCTATGCTACACTTGAGTCCCAAATCAAACACTGATAAAATTTCAAATGGCCCTAACTTCTATACGGTGCGTCATCTACCCATCAAAATTTGCAACATTCAAATGCTTGTAACTTTTTACTGGAGCGTCATAAAACCTTGAAATTTTGTGAAAATAAAGTACTCGTGTCTCTTGTCATTATAGGCTATCGCTCATAGCTATGCTCCCCTTGAGTCCCAAATCAAACACTGATAAAACTTCAAATAGCTCTAACTTCCATACGTTGCAGCCTACACCTACCAAAGTTTGCAACATTCAAATGCTTGTAACTTTTTACTGGAGTGTCATAAAACCTTGAAATTTTGTGGAAATAAAGTACTCGTGCCTCTTGTCAATTTAAGCTATCGCTCATAGCTATGCTAGCCTTGAGTCCCAAATAAAACACTGATAAAACTTCAAATAGACCTAAATTCTATACGGTGCGTCCTATACCTATCAAAGTTTGCAACATTCAAATTGTTGAAACTTTTTACTGGAGCTTAATAAAACCTTGAAATTTTGTGACAATAATATACTCGAGTCTCTTGTCAATTTAAGTTATCGCTCATAGCTATGCTACCATTGAGTTCCAAATCAAACAGTGATAAAACTTCAAATGGCCCTAACTTCTATACGGTGCGTCGAATACTTATCAAAGTTTGCAACAATCAAATGCTTGTAACTTTTTACTGGATCGTAATAAAATCTTGAAATTTTGTGACAATAAGGTACTCGTGCCTCTTGTCAATTAAAGTTATCGCTCATAGCTATGCTACCAGTGAGTCTCAAATCAAACACTGATAAAATTTCAAATGGCTCTAACTTCTATACGGTGCGTCCTATACCTATCAAAGTTTGCAGCATTCAAATGCTTGTAACTTTTTACTGGAGCGTAGTAAAATCTTGAAATTTTGTGATAATAAAGCACTCGAGCCTCTTGTCAATTTAAGCTATCGCTCATAGCTATGCTACTCTTGAGTCACATATCAAACACTGATAAAACTTCAAATGGCCCTAACTTCTATACGGTGCGAATTTTACCTATCAAAGTTTGCAACAATCTAATGCTTGTAACTTTTTACTGGAGCGTCATAAAAGCTTAAAATTTGTGACAATAAAGTACTCGTGCCTCTTATCAATTTAAGCTATCGCTCAAAGCTATGCTACCCTTGAGTCCCAAAATAAACACTGATAAAACTTCAAATGGCCCTAACTTCTATACGGTGCGTCCTATAAAGATCACAGTTTCCAACATTCAAATGGTTGTAACATTTTACTGGAGCGTCATAAAACCTTGAAATTTTGTGACAATAAAATACTCGTGCCTCTTGTCAATTTAAGCTATCGTTCATAGCTATGCTACCCTTGAGTCTCAATACAAACGCTGATAAAACTTCAAATGGCCCTAAATTCTATACGGTGCGTCCTATACCTATCTAAGTTTGCAACATTGAAATGCTTGTATCTTTTTACTGGAGCGTAATAAAATCTTGAAATTTTGTGACAAAGTACTCGAGCCTCTTGTCAATTTAAGCTATCGCTCATAGCTATGCTACCCTTGATTCCAACATCAAACACTGATAAAACTTCAAATGTCCCTAACTTCTATACTGTGCGTCCTATACCTATCAAAGTTTGCAGCATTCAAATGCTTGTAACTTTTTACTGGAGCGTCATAAAATCTTGAAATTTTGTGACAATAAATTACTCGAGCCTCTTACCAATTTAAGCTATCGCTCATAGCAATGCTACCCTTGAGTCCCAATACAAACTCTGATAAAACTTCAAATGGCCCTAACTTCTATACGGTACGTCCTATACCTATCGCAGTTTCCTACATTCAAATGGTTGTAACATTTTACTGGAGCGTCATAAAACCTTGAAATTTTATGACAATAAAGAACTCGTGCCTCTTATCAATTTAAGCTTTTGCTCATAGCAATGCTACCATTGAGTCCCAAATCAAGCACTGATAAAGTTTCAAATGGCCCTAACTTCTATACTGTGCGTCCTATACCAATCAAAGCTTGCAACATTCAAATGCTTGTAACTTTTTACTGGAGCGTCATAAAACCTTGAAATTTTGTGACAATAAAGTACTCGTGCCTCTTGTCAATTTAAGCTATCGCTCATAGCTATGCTATTCTTGAGTCCCAAATCAAACACTGTAAAAACTTCAAATGGCCCTAACTTCTATATGGTGCGTCCTACACCTATCAAAGTTTGCAACATTCAAATGCTTGTAACTTTTTACTGGAGTGTCATAAAATCTTTAAATTTTGTGATAATAAAGTACTCGTGCTTGTTATCAATTTAAGCTATCGCTCATAGCTATGCTACCCTTGACTCCAAAATCAAACACTGATAAAACTTCAAATGTCGCTAACTTCTATACCTATCAAAGTCCTATACCTATCAAAGTTTGCAACATTCAAATGCTTGTAACTTTTTACTGGAGCGCAATAAAATCTTGAAATTTTGTGACAATGAAGTACTCGAGCCTCTTATCACTTAAAGATATGGCTCATAGCTATGCTATTCTTGAGTCCCAAATCAAACACTGTAAAAACTTCAAATGGCCCTAACTTCTATATGGTGCGTCCTACACCTATCAAAGTTTGCAACATTCAAATGCTTGTAACTTTTTACTGGAGTGTCATAAAATCTTTAAATTTTGTGATAATGAAGTACTCGTGCTTGTTATCAATTTAAGCTATCGCTCATAGCTATGCTACCCTTGACTCCAAAATCAAACACTGATAAAACTTCAAATGTCGCTAACTTCTATACCTATCAAAGTCCTATACCTATCAAAGTTTGCAACATTCAAATGCTTGTTACTTTTTACCGGAGCGTCATAAAATCTTGAAATTTTGTGACAATAAATTACTCGAGCCTCTTACCAATTGAAGCTATCGCTCATAGCTATGCTACACTTGAGTCCCAAATCAAACACTGATAAAATTTTAAATGGCCCTAACATCTATACGGTGCGTCATCTACCTATCAAAATTTGCAACATTCAAATGCTTGTAACTTTTTACTGGAGCGTCATAAAACCTTGAAATTTTGTGAAAATAAAGTACTCGTGTCACTTGTCATTATAGGTTATCGCTCATAGCTATGCTCCCCTTGAGAACCAAATCAAACACTGATAAAACTTCAAATAGCTCTAACTTCTATACGTTGCAGCCTACACCTACCAAAGTTTTGCAACATTCAAATGCTTGTAACTTTTTACTGGAGCGTCATAAAACCTTGAAATTTTGTGGGAATAAAGTACTCGTGCCTCTTGTCAATTTAAGCTATCGCTCATAGCTATGCTACCCTTGAGTCCCAAATAAAACACTGATAAAACTTCAAATATACCTAAATTCTATACGGTGCGTCCTATACCTATCAAAGTTTGCAACATTCAAATTGTTGAAACTTTTTACTGGAGCTTAATAAAACCTTGAAATTTTGTGACAATAATGTACTCGAGCCTCTTGTCAATTTAAGCTATCGCTCATAGCTATGCTACCATTGAGTTCCAAATCCAACACTGATAAAACTTCAAATGGCCCTAACTTCTATACGGTGCGTCGAATACCTATCAAAGTTTGCAACAAAAAAACGTCAATTGCTTGTAACTTTTTACTGGATCGTAATAAAATCTTGAAATTTTGTGACAATAAGGTACTCGTGCCTCTTGTCAATTAAAGTTATCGCTCATAGCTATGCTACCCGTGAGTCTCAAATCAAACACTGATAAAATTTCAAATGGCTCTAACTTCTATACGGTGCGACCTATACCTATAAAAGTTTGCAGCATTCAAATGTTTGTAACTTTTTACTGGAGCGTAGTAAAATCTTGAAATTTTGTGACAATAAAGTACTCGTGCCTCCTTTCAATTTAAGCTTTTGCTCATAGCAATGCTACCATTGAGTCCCAAATCAAGCACTGATAAAGTTTCAAATGGCCCTAACTTCTATACTGTGCGTCCTATACCAATCAAAGCTTGCAACATTCAAATGCTTGTAACTTTTTACTGGAGCGTCATAAAACCTTAAAATTTTGTGACAATAAAGTACTCGTGCCTCTTGTCAATTAAAGTTATAGCTCATAGCTATGCTACCTTTGAATCCCAAAACAAACACTGATAAAACTTCAAATGGCCCAAGCTTCTATACTGTGCGTCCTATACCAGTCAAAGTTGGCAACATTCAAATGCTTGTAACTTTTTACTGGAGCGTCATAAAACATTGAAATTTTGTAAAAATAAGATACTCGAACCTCTTGTCAATTTAAGTTATCGCTCATAGCTATGCTACCCTTGAGTCCCAAATCAAACACTGGTGAAACTTCAAATGGCTCTAACTTCTATACTGTGCGTCCTATACCAATCAAAGTTTGCAACATTCAAATTCTTGTAACTTTTTACCGGAGCGTAATAAAACCTTGAACTTTTGTGGCAACAAACTACTCGTGCCTCTTATCAATTTAAGCTATCGCTCATAGCTATGCTACCCTTGAGTCCCAAATCAAACACTGATAGAACTTCAAATGGCCCAAACTTCTATACTGTGCGTCCTATACCAATCAAAGTTTGCAACAAAGTTACCAAACAAAGTTTACAATGCTTGTAACTTTTTACTGTCGCGTAATAAAATCTTGAAATTTTGTGACAATAAAGTACTCGTTCCTCTCATCAATTTAAGCTATCGCTCATAGCTATGCTACCTTTGAATCCTAAATCAAACACTGATAAAACTTTAAATGGCCCAAACTTCTATACTGTGCGTCCAATACCAATCAAAGTTTGCAACATTCAATGCTTGTAACTTTTTACTGGAGCGTCATAAAACCTTGAAATTTTGTGACAATAGAGTACTCGAGCCTCTTGTCAATTTCAGTTATCGCTCATAGCTATGTTACCATTGAGTCCCAAATCAAACACTGATAAAACTTCAAATGCCCCTAACTTCTATACGGTGCGTCCTATACCTATCAAAGTTTGCAACATTCAAATGCTTGTAACTTTTTACTGGACCGTCCTAAAAGCTTGGAATTTTGTGATAATAAAGTACTCGTGCTTCTTACCAATTTAAGCTATCGCTCATAGCTATGCTACGTTTGAATCCCAAATCAAACACTGATAAAACTTCAAATGGCCCAAACTTCTATACTGTGCGTCCTATACTAATCAAAGTTTGCAACATTCAATGCTTGTAACTTTTTTCCGGAGCGTAATAAAACCTTGAAATTTTGTGGCAACAAAGTACTCGTGCCTCTTATCAATTTAAGCTATCGCTCATAGCTATGCTACCCTTGAGTCCCAAATCAAACACTGATAAAACTTCAAATGGTACAAACTTCTATACTGTGCGTCCTATACCAATCAAAGTTTGCAAAATTCAAATGCTTGTAACTTTTTACTGGAGCGTAATAAAATCTTGAAATTTTGTGACAATAAAGTACTCGTGCCTCTTATCAATTTAAGCTATCGCTCATAGCTATGCTACCTTTGAATCTCAAATCAAACACTGATAAAACTTTAAATGGCCCAAACTTCTATACTGTGCTTCCTATACCAATCAAAGTTTGCAACATTCAATGCTTGTAACTTTTTACTGGAGCGTCATAAAACCTTGAATTTTGTGACAATAGAGTACTCGAGCCTCTTGTCAATTTAAGTTATCGCTCATAGCTATGCTACCATTGAGTCCCAAATCAAACGCTGATAAAACTTCAAAAGGCCCTAACTTCTATACGGTGCTTCTTATACCTATCAAAGTTTGCAACAATCAAATGCTTGTAACTTTTTACACGATCGTGATAAAACCTTGAAATTTTGTGGCAACAAAGTACTCGTGCCTCTTATCAATTTAAGCTCATAGCTATGCCACCTTTGAATCCCAAATCAAACACTGATAAAACTTCAAATGGCCCAAACTTCTATACTGTGCGTCCTATACCAATCAAAGTTTGCAACATTCAAATGCTTGTAACTTTTTACTGGAGCGTAATAAAATCTTGAAATTTTGTGACAATAATGTACTCGAACCTCTTGTCAATTTAAGCTATCGCTCATAGCTATGCTACCCTTGAGTCCCAAATCAAACGCTGGTGAAACTTCAAATGGCTCTAACTTCTATACTGTGCGTCCTATACCAATCAAAGTTTGCAACAATCAAATGCTTGTAACTTTTTACTGGATCGTAATAAAATCTTGAAATTTTGGGACAATAAGATACTCGTTCCTCTTGTCAATTAAAGTTATAGCTCATAGCTATGCTACCTTTGAATCCCAAAACAAACACTGATAAGACTTCAAATGGCCCAAGCTTCTATACTGTGTGTCTTATACCAATCAAAGTTTGCAACATTCAAATGCTTGTAACTTTTTACTGGAGCGTCATAAAACCTTGAAATTTTGTAACAATAAAGTACTCGAGCCTCTTGTCAATTTAAACTATCGCTCATAGCTATGCTACACTTGAGTCACAAATAAAACACTGATAAATCTTCAAATAGTCCTAAATTCTGTACGGTGCGTCCTATACCTATCAAAATTTGCAACATTCAAATGCTTGAAACTTTTTACTGGAGCGTAATAAAACCGTGAAATTTTGTGACAATAAAGTACTCGAGCCTCTTGTCAATTTAAGTTATCGCTCATAGCTATGCTACCATTGAGTCCCAAATCAAACACTGATAAAACTTTAAATGGCCCAAACTTCTATACTGTGCGTCCTATACCTATCAAAGTTTGCAACATTCAAATGCTTGTAACTTTTTACTGGACCGTCCTAAAAGCTTGGAATTTTGTGATAATAAAGTACTCGTGCTTCTTACCAATTTAAGCTATCGCTCATAGCTATGCTACGTTTGAATCCCAAATCAAACACTGATAAAACTTCAAATGGCCCAAACTTCTATACTGTGCGTCCTATACTAATCAAAGTTTGCAACATTCAATGCTTGTAACTTTTTTCCGGAGCGTAATAAAACCTTGAAATTTTGTGGCAACAAAGTACTCGTGCCTCTTATCAATTTAAGCTATCGCTCATAGCTATGCTACCCTTGAGTCCCAAATCAAACACTGATAAAACTTCAAATGGTACAAACTTCTATACTGTGCGTCCTATACCAATCAAAGTTTGCAAAATTCAAATGCTTGTAACTTTTTACTGGAGCGTAATAAAATCTTGAAATTTTGTGACAATAAAGTACTCGTGCCTCTTATCAATTTAAGCTATCGCTCATAGCTATGCTACCTTTGAATCTCAAATCAAACACTGATAAAACTTTAAATGGCCCAAACTTCTATACTGTGCGTCCTATACCAATCAAAGTTTGCAACATTCAATGCTTGTAACTTTTTACTGGAGCGTCATAAAACCTTGAATTTTGTGACAATAGAGTACTCGAGCCTCTTGTCAATTTAAGTTATCGCTCATAGCTATGCTACCATTGAGTCCCAAATCAAACGCTGATAAAACTTCAAAAGGCCCTAACTTCTATACGGTGCTTCTTATACCTATCAAAGTTTGCAACAATCAAATGCTTGTAACTTTTTACACGATCGTGATAAAACCTTGAAATTTTGTGGCAACAAAGTACTCGTGCCTCTTATCAATTTAAGCTCATAGCTATGCCACCTTTGAATCCCAAATCAAACACTGATAAAACTTCAAATGGCCCAAACTTCTATACTGTGCGTCCTATACCAATCAAAGTTTGCAACATTCAAATGCTTGTAACTTTTTACTGGAGCGTAATAAAATCTTGAAATTTTGTGACAATAATGTACTCGAACCTCTTGTCAATTTAAGCTATCGCTCATAGCTATGCTACCCTTGAGTCCCAAATCAAACGCTGGTGAAACTTCAAATGGCACTAACTTCTATACTGTGCGTCCTATACCAATCAAAGTTTGCAACAATCAAATGCTTGTAACTTTTTACTGGATCGTAATAAAATCTTGAAATTTTGGGACAATAAGATACTCGTTCCTCTTGTCAATTAAAGATATAGCTCATAGCTATGCTACCTTTGAATCCCAAAACAAACACTGATAAGACTTCAAATGGCCCAAGCTTCTATACTGTGTGTCTTATACCAATCAAAGTTTGCAACATTCAAATGCTTGTAACTTTTTACTGGAGCGTCATAAAACCTTGAAATTTTGTAACAATAAAGTACTCGAGCCTCTTGTCAATTTAAACTATCGCTCATAGCTATGCTACACTTGAGTCACAAATAAAACACTGATAAATCTTCAAATAGTCCTAAATTCTGTACGGTGCGTCCTATACCTATCAAAATTTGCAACATTCAAATGCTTGAAACTTTTTACTGGAGCGTAATAAAACCGTGAAATTTTGTGACAATAAAGTACTCGAGCCTCTTGTCAATTTAAGTTATCGCTCATAGCTATGCTACCATTGAGTCCCAAATCAAACACTGATAAAACTTCACATGGCCCTAACTTCTATACGGTGCAACCTATACCTATCAAAGTTTGCAACATTCAAATGCTTGTAACTTTTTACTGGACCGTCATAAAAGCTTGGAATTTTGTGATAATAAAGTACTCGAGCCTCTTATCAATTTAAGCTATCGCTCATAGCTATGCTACCCTTGAGTCCCAAATCAAACACTGATGAAACTTCAAATGGCTCTAACTTCTATACTGTGCGTCCTATACCAATCAAAGTTTGCAACATTCAAATTCTTGTAACTTTTTACCGAAGCGTAATAAAACCGTGAAATTTTGTGGCAACAAAGTACTCGTGCCTCTTATCAATTTAAGCTTTCGCTCATAGCTATGCTACCCTTGAGTCCCAAAACAAACACTGATAAAACTTTAAATGGCCCTAGCTTCTATACGGAGCGTCGTATACCTATCAAAGTTTGCAACATTCAAATGCTTGTAACTTTTTACTGGACCGTCATAAAAGCTTGAAATTTTGTGACAATAAAGTACTCGTGCCTCTTATCAATTTAATCTCATAGCTATTCTACCTTTGAATCCCAAATCAAACACTGATAAAACTTCAAATGTCCCAAACTTCTATACTGTGCGTCCTATACCAATCAAAGTTTGCAACATTCAAATGCTTGTAACTTTTTACTGGAGCGTAATAAAGTCTTGAAATTTTGTGACAATAAAATACTCGAACCTCTTGTCAATTTAAGCTATCGCTCATAACTATGCTACCCTTGAGTCCCAAATCAAACACTGGTGGGACTTCAAATGGCTCTAACTTCTATACTGTGCGTCCTATACAAATCAAAGTTTGCAACAATCAAATGCTTGTAACTTTTTACTGGATCGTAATAAAATCTTGAAATTTTGGGACAATAAGATACTCGTGCCTCTTGTCAATTAAAGTTATAGCTCATAGCTATGCTACCTTTGAATCCCAAAACAAACACTGATAAAACTTCAAATGGCCCAAGCTTCTATACTGTGCGTCCTATACCAATCAAAGTTTGCAACATTCAAATGCTTGTAACTTTTTACTGGAGCGTCATAAAACCTTGAAATTTTGTAACAATAAAGTACTCATGCCTCTTGTCAATTTAAGCTATCGCTCATAGCTATGCTACACTTGAGTCACAAATAAAACACTGATAAAACTTCAAATAGTCCTAAATTCTATACGGTGCGTCCTATACCTATCAAAGTTTGCAACAATCAAATGCTTGTAACTTTTTACTGGACCGTCATAAAAGCTTGGAATTTTGTGATAATAAAGTACTCGTGCCTCATAGCTATGCTACCTTTGCATCCCAAATCAAACACTGATAAAACTTCAAATGGCCCAAAATTTTTTACTGTGCGTCCTATACCAATCAAAGTTTGCAACATTCAATGCTTGTAACTTTTTACTGGAGCGTCATAAAACCTTGAAATTTTCTGACTCGAGCCTCTTGTCAATTTAAGTTATCGCTCATAGCTATGCTACCATTGAGTCCCAAATCAAACACTGATAAAACTTCAAATGGCCCTCACTTCTGTACGGTGCGTCTTATACCTATCAAAGTTTGCAACAATCAAATGCTTGTAACTTTTTACTGGATCGTAACAAAATCTTGAAATTTTGTGACAATAAGGTACTCGTGCCTGTAGTCAATTAAAGTTATCGCTCATAGCTATGCTACCCGTGAGTCTCAAATCAAACACTGATAAAACTTCACATGGCCCTAACTTCTATACGGTGCGTCCTATTCCTGTCAAAGTTTGCAACATTCAAATGCTTGTAACTTTTTACTGGACCGTCATAAAAGCTTGAAATTTTGTGACAATAAAGTACTCGTGCCTCTTATCAATTTAATCTCATAGCTATTCTACCTTTGAATCCCAAATCAAACACTGATTAAAATTCAAACGGCTCAAACTTCTATACTGTGCGTCCTATACCAATCAAAGTTTGCAACATTCAAATGCTTTTAACTTTTTACTGGACCGTCCTAAAAGCTTGGAATTTTGTGATAATAAAGTACTCGTGCTTCTTACCAATTTAAGCTATCGCTCATAGCTATGCTACGTTTGAATCCCAAATCAAACACTGATAAAACTTCAAATGGCCCAAACTTCTATACTGTGCGTCCTATACCAATCAAAGTTTGCAACATTCAATGCTTGTAACTTTTTTCCGGAGCGTAATAAAACCTTGAAATTTTGTGGCAACAAAGTACTCGTGCCTCTTATCAATTTAAGCTATCGCTCATAGCTATGCTACCCTTGAGTCCCAAATCAAACACTGATAAAACTTCAAATGGTACAAACTTCTATACTGTGCGTCCTATACCAATCAAAGTTTGCAAAATTCAAATGCTTGTAACTTTTTACTGGAGCGTAATAAAATCTTGAAATTTTGTGACAATAAAGTACTCGTGCCTCTTATCAATTTAAGCTATCGCTCATAGCTATGCTACCTTTGAATCTCAAATCAAACACTGATAAAACTTTAAATGGCCCAAACTTCTATACTGTGCGTCCTATACCAATCAAAGTTTGCAACATTCAATGCTTGTAACTTTTTACTGGAGCGTCATAAAACCTTGAATTTTGTGACAATAGAGTACTCGAGCCTCTTGTCAATTTAAGTTATCGCTCATAGCTATGCTACCATTGAGTCCCAAATCAAACGCTGATAAAACTTCAAAAGGCCCTAACTTCTATACGGTGCTTCTTATACCTATCAAAGTTTGCAACATTCAAATGCTTTTAACTTTTTACTGGAGCGTCATAAATCCTTGAAATTTTGTAACAATAAAGCACTCGTGCCTCTTATCAATTTAAGCTCATAGCTATGCCACCTTTGAATCCCAAATCAAACACTGATAAAACTTCAAATGGCCCAAACTTCTATACTGCGCGTCCTATACCAATCAAAGTTTGCAACATTCAAATGCTTGTAACTTTTTACTGGAGCGTAATAAAATCTTGAAATTTTGTGACAATAATGTACTCGAACCTCTTGTCAATTTAAGCTATCGCTCATAGCTATGCTACCCTTGAGTCCCAAATCAAACACTGGTGAAACTTCAAATGGCTCTAACTTCTATACTGTGCGTCCTATACCAATCAAAGTTTGCAACAATCAAATGCTTGTAACTTTTTACTGGATCGTAATAAAATCTTGAAATTTTGGGACAATAAGATACTCGTGCCTCTTGTCAATTAAAGTTATAGCTCATAGCTATGCTACCTTTGAATCCCAAAACAAACACTGATAAGACTTCAAATGGCCCAAGCTTCTATACTGTGTGTCTTATACCAATCAAAGTTTGCAACATTCAAATGCTTGTAACTTTTTACTGGAGCGTCATAAAACCTTGAAATTTTGTAACAATAAAGTACTCGAGCCTCTGGTCAATTTAAACTATCGCTCATAGCTATGCTACACTTGAGTCACAAATAAAACACTGATAAATCTTCAAATAGTCCTAAATTCTGTACGGAGCGTCCTATACCTATCAAAATTTGCAACATTCAAATGCTTGAAACTTTTTACTGGAGCGTAATAAAACCGTGAAATTTTGTGACAATAAAGTACTCGAGCCTCTTGTCAATTTAAGTTATCGCTCATAGCTATGCTACCATTGAGTCCCAAATCAAACACTGATAAAACTTCACATGGCCCTAACTTCTATACGGTGCAACCTATACCTATCAAAGTTTGCAACATTCAAATGCTTGTAACTTTTTACTGGACCGTCATAAAAGCTTGGAATTTTGTGATAATAAAGTACTCGAGCCTCTTATCAATTTAAGCTATCGCTCATAGCTATGCTACGTTTGAATCCCAAATCAAACACTGATAAAACTTCAAATGGCCCAAACTTCTATACTGTGCGTCCTATACCAATCAAAGTTTGCAACATTCAATGCTTGTAACTTTTTTCCGGAGCGTAATAAAACCTTGAAATTTTGTGGCAACAAAGTACTCGTGCCTCTTATCAATTTAAGCTATCGCTCATAGCTATGCTACCCTTGAGTCCCAAATCAAACACTGATAAAACTTCAAATGGTACAAACTTCTATACTGTGCGTCCTATACCAATCAAAGTTTGCAAAATTCAAATGCTTGTAACTTTTTACTGGAGCGTAATAAAATCTTGAAATTTTGTGACAATAAAGTACTCGTGCCTCTTATCAATTTAAGCTATCGCTCATAGCTATGCTACCTTTGAATCTCAAATCAAACACTGATAAAACTTTAAATGGCCCAAACTTCTATACTGTGCGTCCTATACCAATCAAAGTTTGCAACATTCAATGCTTGTAACTTTTTACTGGAGCGTCATAAAACCTTGAATTTTGTGACAATAGAGTACTCGAGCCTCTTGTCAATTTAAGTTATCGCTCATAGCTATGCTACCATTGAGTCCCAAATCAAACGCTGATAAAACTTCAAAAGGCCCTAACTTCTATACGGTGCTTCTTATACCTATCAAAGTTTGCAACATTCAAATGCTTTTAACTTTTTACTGGAGCGTCATAAATCCTTGAAATTTTGTAACAATAAAGCACTCGTGCCTCTTATCAATTTAAGCTCATAGCTATGCCACCTTTGAATCCCAAATCAAACACTGATAAAACTTCAAATGGCCCAAACTTCTATACTGCGCGTCCTATACCAATCAAAGTTTGCAACATTCAAATGCTTGTAACTTTTTACTGGAGCGTAATAAAATCTTGAAATTTTGTGACAATAATGTACTCGAACCTCTTGTCAATTTAAGCTATCGCTCATAGCTATGCTACCCTTGAGTCCCAAATCAAACACTGGTGAAACTTCAAATGGCTCTAACTTCTATACTGTGCGTCCTATACCAATCAAAGTTTGCAACAATCAAATGCTTGTAACTTTTTACTGGATCGTAATAAAATCTTGAAATTTTGGGACAATAAGATACTCGTGCCTCTTGTCAATTAAAGTTATAGCTCATAGCTATGCTACCTTTGAATCCCAAAACAAACACTGATAAGACTTCAAATGGCCCAAGCTTCTATACTGTGTGTCTTATACCAATCAAAGTTTGCAACATTCAAATGCTTGTAACTTTTTACTGGAGCGTCATAAAACCTTGAAATTTTGTAACAATAAAGTACTCGAGCCTCTGGTCAATTTAAACTATCGCTCATAGCTATGCTACACTTGAGTCACAAATAAAACACTGATAAATCTTCAAATAGTCCTAAATTCTGTACGGAGCGTCCTATACCTATCAAAATTTGCAACATTCAAATGCTTGAAACTTTTTACTGGAGCGTAATAAAACCGTGAAATTTTGTGACAATAAAGTACTCGAGCCTCTTGTCAATTTAAGTTATCGCTCATAGCTATGCTACCATTGAGTCCCAAATCAAACACTGATAAAACTTCACATGGCCCTAACTTCTATACGGTGCAACCTATACCTATCAAAGTTTGCAACATTCAAATGCTTGTAACTTTTTACTGGACCGTCATAAAAGCTTGGAATTTTGTGATAATAAAGTACTCGAGCCTCTTATCAATTTAAGCTATCGCTCATAGCTATGCTACCCTTGAGTCCCAAATCAAACACTGATGAAACTTCAAATGGCTCTAACTTCTATACTGTGCGTCCTATACCAATCAAAGTTTGCAACATTCAAATTCTTGTAACTTTTTACCGAAGCGTAATAAAACCGTGAAATTTTGTGGCAACAAAGTACTCGTGCCTCTTATCAATTTAAGCTATCGCTCATAGCTATGCTACCCTTGAGTCCCAAAACAAACACTGATAAAACTTTAAATGGCCCTAGCTTCTATACGGAGCGTCCTATACCTATCAAAGTTTGCAACATTCAAATGCTTGTAACTTTTTACTGGACCGTCATAAAAGCTTGAAATTTTGTGACAATAAAGTACTCGTGCCTCTTATCAATTTAATCTCATAGCTATTCTACCTTTGAATCCCAAATCAAACACTGATAAAACTTCAAATGTCCCAAACTTCTATACTATGCGTCCTATACCAATCAAAGTTTGCAACATTCAAATGCTTGTAACTTTTTACTGGAGCGTAATAAAGTCTTGAAATTTTGTGACAATAAAGTACTCGAACCTCTTGTCAATTTAAGCTATCGCTCATAACTATGCTACCCTTGAGTCCCAAATCAAGCACTGGTGAGACTTCAAATGGCTCTAACTTCTATACTGTGCGTCCTATACAAATCAAAGTTTGCAACAATCAAATGCTTGTAACTTTTTACTGGATCGTAATAAAATCTTGAAATTTTGGGACAATAAGATACTCGTGCCTCTTGTCAATTAAAGTTATAGCTCATAGCTATGCTACCTTTGAATCCCAAAACAAACACTGATAAAACTTCAAATGGCCCAAGCTTCTATACTGTGCGTCCTATACCAATCAAAGTTTGCAACATTCAAATGCTTGTAACTTTTTACTGGAGCGTCATAAAACCTTGAAATTTTGTAACAATAAAGTACTCATGCCTCTTGTCAATTTAAGCTATCGCTCATAGCTATGCTACACTTCAGTCACAAATAAAACACTGATAAAACTTCAAATAGTCCTAAATTCTATACGGTGCGTCCTATACCTATCAAAGTTTGCAACAATCAAATGCTTGTAACTTTTTACTGGACCGTCATAAAAGCTTGGAATTTTGTGATAATAAAGTACTCGTGCCTCATAGCTATGCTACCTTTGCATCCCAAATCGAACACTGATAAAACTTCAAATGGCCCAAAATTTTTTACTGTGCGTCCTATACCAATCAAAGTTTGCAACATTCAATGCTTGTAACTTTTTACTGGAGCTTGAAAAACCTTGAAATTTTCTGACAATAGAGTACTCGAGCCTCTTGTCAATTTAAGTTATCGCTCATAGCTATGCTACCATTGAGTCCCAAATCAAACACTGATAAAACTTCAAATGGCCCTCACTTCTATACGGTGCGTCTTATACCTATCAAAGTTTGCAACAATCAAATGCTTGTAACTTTTTACTGGATCGTAACAAAATCTTGAAATTTTGTGACAATAAGGTACTCGTGCCTGTAGTCAATTAAAGTTATCGCTCATAGCTATGCTACCCGTGAGTCTCAAATCAAACACTGATAAAACTTCACATGGCCCTAACTTCTATACGGTGCGTCCTATTCCTATCAAAGTTTGCAACATTCAAATGCTTGTAACTTTTTACTGGACCGTCATAAAAGCTTGAAATTTTGTGACAATAAAGTACTCGTGCCTCTTATCAATTTAATCTCATAGCTATTCTACCTTTGAATCCCAAATCAAACACTGATTAAAATTCAAACGGCTCAAACTTCTATACTGTGCGTCCTATACCAATCAAAGTTTGCAACATTCAAATGCTTTTAACTTTTTACTGGAGCGTCATAAATCCTTGAAATTTTGTAACAATAAAGCAATAGTGCCTCTTGTCAATTTAAGCTATCGCTCACAGCTATGCTACACTTGAGTCACAAATAATACACTGATAAAACTTCAAATAGTCCTAACTTCTATACGGTGCGTCCTATACCTATCAATGTTTGCAACATTCAAATGCTTGTAACTTTTTACTGGAGCGTAATAAAATCTTGAAATTTTGTGACAATAAGGTACTCGTGCCTCTTATCAATTTAAGCTATCACTCATAGCTATGCAACCCTTGAGTTCCAAATCAAACACTGATAAAACTTCACATGGCCCTAACTTCTATACGGTGCGCCCTATACCTATCAAAGTTTGCAACATTCAAACGCTTGTAACTTTTTACTGGAGCGTAATAAAACCTTGAAATTTTGTGGCAACAAAGTACTCGTGCCTCTTATCAATTTAAGCTATCGCTCATAGCTATGCTACACTTGAGTCCCAAAACAAACACTGATAAAACTTCAAATGGCCCTAACTTCTATACGGTGCGTCCTATACCTATCAAAGTTTGCAACATTCAAATGCTTGTAACTTTTTACTGGAGCGTAATAAAATCTTGAAATTTTGTGACAATAAAGTACTCGTGCCTCTTATCAATTTAAGCTATCACTCATAGCTATGCAACCCTTGAGTCCCAAATCAAACACTGATAAAACTTCAAATGGCCAAAGCTTCTATACTGTGCGTCCTATGCCAATCAAAGTTTGCAACATTCAAAAGCTTGTAACTTTTTACTGGAGCGTCACAAAACCTTGAAATTTTGTAACAATAAAGCACTCGTGCCTCTTGTCAATTTAAGCTATCGCTCATAGCTATGCTACACTTGAGTCACAAATAAAACACTGATAAAACTTCAAATCGTCCTAACTTCTATACGGTGCGTCCTATACCTATCAAAGTTTGCAACATTCAAATGCTTGAAACTTTTTACTGGAGCGTAATAAAACCTTGAAATTTTGTGACAATAAAGTACTCGAGCCTCTTGTCAATTTAAGTTATCGCTCATAGCTATGCTACCTTTGAATCCCAAATCAAACACTGATAAAACTTCAAATGGCCCAAACTTCTATACTGTGCGTCCTATACCAATCAAAGTTTGCAACATTCAATGCTTGTAACTTTTTTCTGGAGCGTCATAAAACATTGAAATTTTGTGACAATAGAGTACTCGAGCCTCTTGTCAATTTAAGTTATCGTTCATTGAGTCCCAAATCAGACACTGATAAAACCTATCTACCTATCAAAGTTTGCAACATTCAAATGCTTGTAACTTTTTACTGGACCGTCATAAAAGCTTGAAATTTTGTGACAATAAAGTACTCGTGCCTCTTATCAATTTAAGCTATAGCTCATAGCTATGCTACCTGTTTATGGGAATGGTAAGCCTTTTTACGAACCGCTTGAACTATTCAATTTTTAAACGACCGATAATAAAAACTGCAACTACGTGTGCTTAAGGTATATGATCAACTGGGGAGAATTTTATTTGGACAGTGCAAGCTATGCTAATACATCAAAAATACATATAGAAAATTAAAAGAGGAGAGAGAGAGAGAGATAGAGAGTTAAATTAAGAGAGTTAAACATTGTTATATTAAAAGACATTGTTATATTACTAAAATACGAGTATTTATAATTAAATATAGTGTTACTACGAACATCCTCCCCTCGTTGGAAGGGTCACGTTTTCAACATTGCCAGGATCTGTGGGAAGGCAGCATAGTTTGGTCACGGCTCGTTTGAGTATACCACTTGATGTGCGAAGAACCGCCACACGAACAACATTGTCATCACCCTTAATTGTTTCCGCTACTCTTGCCATTTACCACTTTAAAGGTGGAATATTTTCGTCCTTTATCAAAACAAGAGCTCCCACTTGTAGATTTGCTGAAGCGTGTTGCCATTTGGTTCTTTGCTGCAGAAGAGTTAAGTACTCCGAACTCCATTTTCTCCAAAATTGTTGCTGCATATAGCAAACGCGTTGCCAACGATTTAATCGATTGAAATTCAAAGGAGTGACATCCGGTTCTATTATAGCGGTGAAGGGACCGCCAATAAGAAAATGGGCAGGAGTTAGTACGTCTAAATCGTCAGGATTTTCTGAAATGGGACAAAGAGGACGTGAGTTTACAATTGCGGATATTTGACACACAAGAGTACGGAGCTCTTCGAAATTTAGAATGTTTGAACCGACAGCTCGATAAAGAGTCCTCCAAAATGTGGAGATCTAGGTGGTATGCATTTCCAATCAATTCCATCGCTGAGGCATTGCTGCTCAACTGCCCTTAAGTGTGTCTCATTGAAGAACAACCTTTTTAGAGAAACCAATTCATTTTTCGCCCCTACGAAATTTGTTGCGTTGTCTGACCAAATGGTTTTCGGTTTTCCTCGAGTGCATGTAAAACGGCGTAGAGCTGCCAAGAATGCTGGAGTAGACAAATCCTTTACCAGTTCCAAGTGGACAGCCTTTGTAGAAAAGCAAATAAATAGGCAGACGTAACATTTTATTGGTGGTCTATTCCGAACTTCAGACCGATAGTAGAATGGCCCACAAAAGTCCGTACCAGTCACTAGAAAGGCTCTGTTTGCCTTTACTCTTCCTTCCGGTAAATCTCCCGTGATGTACTCCGTTAACCTAGGCCGTACGTGCAAGCACCTGATACACTTATTAATGATGTGGCTTACTGCCTTGCGACCACCTACTGGCCAATATTGTAAACGAATTCCGGCTAATGATGCCTGCGTCCCTGCATGCAATAATTTGCGATGAAAGAATTCTATTATCGAATTTGTAACCGGATGCCCTTGGGGCAATATAATTGGATGCTTCGATTCAATGTCCAGAGCTGAATGCTGGAGGCGTCCTCTCACTCGCATTAAACAAAAGTTATCTAAAAATGGTGTGAGAGAGCAGATTTTGCTAGATGATGCTACGCGACTACCAGATTTGAGTATTTTGTAATCTGGGAAGTGCCTTTGTTGTACCATTCGAATCAATAAATATGTGCCTTGATGAACATCCTCTGTAAGTGAACCCCTGCTTTCCTTGCCTCGCGAAATAAATTTGTAAATATAGCCGAATACTCGTTGCAGCTTTCCAAAGGTGTTAAGAAATTTGCATTTTAATGATAAGTCCGACATGTTTGATGTTGAAAGGAAAATATTCTTGCGCTTCTCGGGTAGTTCTTTAACATAACCTGGTGAATCTGGCCACGTATCTCGATCACCTTGAAGAAAAGGAGGGCCATGCTTCCAAAGCTTACATTTCAGTAATTCACGTGGTGTGGATCCCCTTGACAGAATATCTGCAGGATTCATTGTGGTTGGTACAAAATGCCATTTCATTCCTGCAGTGAGAATTTGAATATTATTCACTCTTTGAAACGAATACTGTGAAGTTTGACGGTTCATTTCGTAACCATGATAATACCACCATGGAATCTGACCAGCCGTGAAAATCACATTAAAAAATTCCTAATTTTGAAATTGAGCTTACAAGTTCCGATAGGAGCATAGCTGCAGATAACTCTAGTTTTGGGACTGTCAGGGTTTTTAGTGGAGAAACTCGTGATAAATTTACCCAAGTTGAATAAAGTGTCTGGGGTAAGCTCTCGTCCCAGTCTACCTTGTCCTTCCATAGTTGTTGAAGCAAGATTTTGGCCTTAGTGATGACAGGACCAATCAAGCCTAATGTGTCATAAAATCGGGCAATGGTGGACAATACCGATCGTTTTGTCACTTTACCCGGAAGTGAGTGTGGCATGAATAAAAACAAGAAAGAATCTGCCACAGGATCCCATACCAAGCCAAGAGTTTTGGTCACGTCGCTCCCATCACTAAGTCTCAAATATTTTTCTTTATCTTCTTCTGGAACTTGGATTAGCACCTTAGAATTGTTGGAACACCATTTTCTTAATTTGAAATTTCCTTTATTAAGGAGCTCAGTTGTTTGACGCATAATCTCCGTGGCTTCGTCTTCAGAATTTCCTCCTGAAATGAAGTCGTCAACATAAAAATCTCTGCGAACTGTCTCTGCACCGATTGGCAGAACTCGCTCTTCATCATAAGCTAATTGATGCATGGTACGAATAGACAAAAATGCCGCCGATTTGGTACCGTATGTGACCGTATCTAACTTATATATTTGTATATTTTCCTCTGGAGATTCACGCCATAAAATGCATTGAAGAAAATTGTCAGGATGCTGCATTCGTACACATCTGTACATTTTGCATATATATCCTGTTAGAGCGATCTCAAAGGTTCGGAAGCGTAATAGAATACTGAAAAGATTTGGCTGGATTGTAGGTCCAGCCATCAGCAAATCGTTAAGCGAATAGCCAGTGGAAGTTGATGCCGACGCATCAAACACAACTCGCAATTTTGTTGTTGTGCTGTCTGACTTAAAAACACAATGATGAGACAAAAAATACGTTGGAGTGCCAAGGTAACAATCGTCGGCAAGTGACATGTGATTTAAATCTCTGTACTCCTTAATAAATGATGAGTATTGAATTCGTAATTCAGTGTTTCGAAGAAGCTTTCTTTCTAAAGACTTAAAGCGCAATAATGCTTGCTGATACGATTCACCAAGGAGGTCAATGCTATGTTTTGTGGGAAGACGCACAGAGTACTCGCCAGAACTTAAACGTTTAACATTGTTTTTGAAGTGCAATTCGCACTCAGAGCTTTCATTAGTAGCCTTACGCTCAATCTCAACAAAATGCTCTACCTCCCAAAAACTCCTTAATAGCTGCTCTAAAGAGCCATCAGAATCATTTTCTGAAGCACGTTTATCGACGACTGCTAAAGATACAATTTTACTAGTGGAAGGTTGTCTTCCACCACATACAATCCAGCCTAACTTTGTTTTCTGAAGGAGTGGTAAGGTTGGGCTCAATCGAATTTGGCCGACGCACATCAAATCAAAGAAGAGTCCGGCTCCAATCAAAATATCCACACGCTGAGATTTGAAGAATGTTGGGTCGGCAAGAGTTTGAAGGTATATTCCAAAATGTTTGCATTTAAAGAGATATTGGGTTGATGGTCGGTGATCGAAGGAATGGCAACGGCTGTGATTGAGGTATGATAACCACCATCATGAGATTGAAAACAGATATCAACAGTTTGGTCAGCCACAAAATCCCTTTCATCAATTCCAGACACTTGAGTTTTTGATTTGGTTGTTTTGAGTTGTAGCTGACTAGCGGCACGATTTGTTATAAAATTTAATTGTGACGGGGAATCAAGGATTGCTCTGAATGGAATCGGGTTTCCTGTTCTTGGTTTCAAAAACACAATTGCAGTAGCGAGAAAAATAAAATCTTCAGGCATTACGCTTGATGTGGCAAGCTGAGAGTTCAGAAATGAAGTTGACACCTGGGCTGCCTGTGAATTGTGGGCAGGAGCAGAAAGGTTAGAACAATTTGATATTACTGCAGCAGCTTGAGGCGAAGCAATGCGATCAAAATATAATAGTGTATGATGCTTAGATGAGCACTGCTTGAAACAGAGAGATTTGCAATTTTTGATAATATGCCCTGGTTTCAAACAATTAATACATAGCTGTCGCCTTTTGGCTTCTTTAAACCGAAAGGTGGGTGATAACCTTAAAAAAGGCGAACAGGAAGTAATTGCATGCTCCCTTACATTGCAAAATGTGCAAGGTTGATTAGGATGAACTGTGACGAACGCATGTTTAGTACCCACATGCTTGCTCAGTGTCTGGCTTACCGAGGCTGCAGTTATACCTTCCATTATCCGGCATCTCTTCTCCAGGAACTCCACCATAGATTCCCACGTTGGTATGTCGTGCGAAGAAGATTCCTCCTCCCACTTCGCTCTGGTTCGACATTGCTGTTAAGCAGATATATGAGCACACTATCAAGAAGTTCATCTCGACCGGCAATAGAGTACAAGGCTCGAAGGTGAGATTTAATCTTATCACACATTTGTCTTAAACCAATGGCAGAGCCATCACGAACCGTCTTTAGATTGAAAATTTCCTTAACATGTGTCTGAAACTGAATGCGTTTAATATCAAATCTAGATTTTAGCAAAGTTACCGCATTAATATAATTTTGGTCATTTATTTCCAATGACCGAATGGCATCCATCGCTGTTCCACTCAAACAAGATTTTAAATGCTGGAATTTTTCCACGCCCTTTTAATTTTGATGGTTGCCAATTATTGTTTCAATTATTATTTTTATTATTATTGACAGGCTAAAAGAACACCGCGACCTAAAAGATCTATTGTGCAGCCTCGTACCCAACTAAAACAGTCCTAGACTGTTTATAAATCTCGTAACTGCTGTGGGCTTAATTTTAACTAGGTGATTTGGAGATATGAACCCACTGCCTAGGTACTTATACCTGCGTCTTGCCACCGCTGGGCAAGTGCATAGAATGTGTTCTGCCGTTTCCTGCTCCTCTTGACAGAGTCGACAAGAATCGTCTTCTACCACGCCTATTTTCTTCAGGTGGTAATTTAGTTTACAGTGTCCTGTTAAAAGTTCAGTGTATAGTTTGATGTCATTTCTGCTGAGGTTTAAAGAAGCATCTACCCTGATGTGTTCAGGATCAATGAGTAGTCTCGACTGCCGCATGCCTTTTTGGGCTCTCCAGTAGTTTAGCAGACTTCGTCTGTCCTGTTCGCACAACAAGTTATTTGTGAAGCTACTGTTTACCCCACAGAAGGGTTCTGGGCCTATAAAGGCAGTGTCTGCACCCTTTTTTGCTAAAGAATCTGCCATTTCGTTGCCGTCATGTCCCTCGTGTCCCGGTACCCACATTAGCGTAACAGAGTTTCTCGCTGCTAGGGTATTGAGAAGTTTACAGCATTCCCAGACCAGCTTTGATTGGAATGAGAAGTTTATTAATGATTTTAGAGCTGCCTGGCTATCTGAGAGTATGCATATTTTGGTGTTGCGTGTACCCCTGCGTAGACATTCTCTAGCACATAACTCTAAAGCGTGGACCTCCGCCTGAAAAATGGAAGCTGTTTTTCCCATTGCAATTGCTTTTTGGAAATTTGGCCCTACAATTCCAGCTCCTGCACTGCCATCTTCCATTTTGGACCCATCTGTATACCACAACTGAGAGTCCTGTTTTATTGTTATTTCCTTGTTTCTTCAAGCTGAACGGTCACTGATGACCACTTTGAATTGCTTTGAGAAGTCTAATTTTCTGTCCATTTTGTCGAAGACCATGAGGCACGGAGAATTCCAGACAGTGTCCAGAATCTTTGCGTGCCCCGAAAGGTTGCCTTCTTTAAGATGGGCTAGATTAGGTAGCCTTAGGGCCGCGCTGGCCGCCATCCTTTTAACTACAAGGTGTAGAGGAGTCAGTCCAGTGATCACTCCCAAAGCTACTGTGGGGCACGTTCTCATTGCTCCCGTCACACTCAAATTGTTTCAAACAATGACCAAAAGTCAGGCCACTCAGTGATCGTACCATCGAAACGTGGCAACTCTAACTTCGGCAAATACGAAGTTTTACAGTTTGAAACATCTGAGCCTCCACCGAAAACTGTCTTGGGAGTAGATGCCACGCACCTGAAGACGCACGCTCCTTTAGCTCTTTGGCAATAGCAGATTTAATCTCCGAAAAGTATTCAAAAAATTGGCATCGAGCATCACTCTCAATTTCTTCATGGTCCTCCATCTCCAATTGAGATTGCACGTCTTCGAACTACTCTTGCTGCTCCAATTTGATGGAAAGCACTAATTCATCAGATGAACGTAACACAATTTCAGTTAATCCCTTCTGTATTAACTGCAATTGCGAGATGAACCATGCACTCTTACGCGCCAAGAACATCCGATTTTTATTAACCGTTTCCAGAACCGCTGGATTTGACACGGAATGTCGACCTTTCTTTGATCTTGACATGGTAGTATTTGCTGTAAACTAAAAATCACAAACCGATATGACGAACGAAAAGTACCGATATTGTCTAGTGTAGCTACAACGAAAGGTAAACTGAGAAATAGCGAGTATCGATATATCCGAAACCGTATTTATTTTGCCTCTAAACTTTAGGTAATTATTTTAAGCCTTGCATTTAAATGCACACGTTTAATGAACTTATTAAACCGAATGTCCGAACACTAAAACTGTGTTATAGAAAGTCACGATCGCAGAGTAATCAATTAATATGACAATATAGGCACGATTGCAGCGAACTGAATTGACCGAACACAACTGTAGCGACACTAAACGAAGCAGCGAGAAAGCAATATACTCGTATGCACCGGCAACGAAAGGTAAACGAAGTAAGCGAAATTGCGCTGGCAGTGGCAACGAGTTTTAATGTTTAATGTGAGAATTAAACCAAGTGTTTGAATCCCCAATTATCTCCGAAGGTCACACAAAGTCAAAAAGAAGGCGTCGGTGTATTTTCCAGCCAACCAATTTTAGCAGGAAAAGTTCTGACCAAGTAAATGTCCGTTTGAATACCCAATTCAAAAACGAATTAAACGAAAAAACGCAACCGATATCACGTCGGGGTCACCAAATGTTTATGGGAATGGTAAGCCTTTTTACCAACCGCGTGAACTATTCAATTTTTAAACGACCGATAATAAAAACTGCAACTACGTGTGCTTAAGGTATATGATAAACTGGGGAGAATTTTATTTGCACAGTGCAAGCTATGCTAATACATCAAAAATACATATACAAAATTAAAGGAGGAGAGAGAGAGAGAGAGAGTTAAATTAAGAGAGTTAAACATTGTTATAGTAAGAGATATTGTTATATTACTAAAATACGAGTATTTATAATTAAATATAGTGTTACTGCGAACACTACCTTTGAATCCCAAATCAAACACAGATAAAAATTGAAATGGCCCAAACTTCTATACTGTGCGTCCTATACCAATCAAAGTTTGCAACATTCAAATGCTTGTAACTTTTTACTGGAGCGTAATAAATTCTTGAAATTTTGTGACAATAAAGTACTCGAACCTCTTGTCAATTTAAGCTATCGCTCATAGCTATGCTACCCTTGAGTCCCAAATCAAAGACTGAAGAAACTTCAAATGGCTCTAACTTCTATACTGTGCGTCCTATACCAATCAATGTTTGCAACATTCAAATTCTTGTAAGTTTTTACTGGAGCGTCATAAAACCTTGAAATTTTGTAACAATAAAGTACTCGTTCCTCTTGTCAATTTAAGCTATCGCTCATAGCTATGCTACCCTCGAGTCCCAAATCAAACACTGATAAAACTTCAAATGGCCCTAACTTCTATACGGTGCGTCCTATACCTATCAAAGTTTGCAACAATCAAATGCTTGTAACTTTTTACTGGAGCGTAGTAAAACCTTGAAATTTTGTGACAATAAAGTACTCGAGCCTCTTGTCAATTTAAGCTATCGCTCATAGCTATGCTACCCTTGAGTTTCAAATCACACACTGATAAATCTTCAAATGGCCCTAACTTCTATACGGTGCGTCCTATACCTATCAGAGTTTGCAACATTCAAATGCTTGAAATTTTTTACTGGAGCGTAATAAAACCTTGAAATTTTGTGACAATAGAGTACTCGAGCCTCTTGTCAATTTAAGTTATCGCTCATAGCTATGCTACCATTGAGTCCCTAATCAAACACTGATAAAACTTCAAATGGCCCTAACTTCTATACGGTGCGTCTTATACCTATCAAAGTTCGCAACAATCAAATGCTTGTAACTTTTTACTGGATCGTAATAAAATCTTGAAATTTTGTGACAATAAAGTACTCGAACCTCTTGCCAATTTATGCTATCGTTCATAGCTATACTACCCTTCAGTCACAAATTAAACACTGATAAAACTTCACATGGCCCTAACTTCTATACGGTGCGTCCCATACCAATCAAAGTTGGCAACATTCAAATGCTTGTACTTTTTACTGGAGCGTCATAAAACCTTGAAATTTTGTGTCAATAAAGTACTCGAGCCTCTTGTCAATTTAAGTTATCGCTCATAGCTATGCTACCATTGAGTCCCAAATCAAACACTGATAAAACTTCAAATGGCTCTAACTTGTATATGGTGTGTCTTATACCTATGAAAGTTTGCAACAATCAAATGCTTGTAACTTTTTAATATATCGTAATAAAATCTTGAAATTTGGTGACAATAAGGTAGTCGTGCCTCTTGTCAATTAAAGTTATCGCTCATAGCTATGCTACCCGTGAGTCTCAAATCAAACACTGATAAAACTTCAAATGGCTCTAACTTCTATACGGTGCGTCTTATACCTATTAAAGTTTGCAACAATCAAATGCTTGTAACTTTTTACTAGATCGTAATAAAATCTTGAAATTTTGTGACAATAAAGTACTCGAACCTCTTGCCAATTTAAGCTATCGCTCATACCTATGCTACCCTCGAGTCCCAAATCAAACACTGATAAAACTTCACATGGCCCTAACTTCTATACGGTGCGTTCTATCAAAGTTTGCAACATTCAAACGCTTGTAACTTTTTACTGGAGCGTAATAAAACCTTGAAATTTTGTGGCAACAAAGTACTCGTGCCTCTTATCAATTTGAGCTATCGCTCATAGCTATGCTACCCTTGAGTCACAAAACAAACACTGATAAAACTTCAAATGGCCCTAACTTCTATACGGTGCGTCCTATACCTATCAAAGTTTGCAACATTCAAATGCTTGTAACTTTTTACTGGACCGTCATAAAAGCTTGAAATTTTGTGACAATAAAGTACTCTTGCCTCTTATCAATTTAAGATATCGCTCAGAGCTATACTACCTTTGAATCCCAAATCAAACACTGATAAAACTTCAAATGGCCCTAACATCTATACGGTGCGTCCTATACCTATTAAAGTTTGCAACATTCAAATGCTTGTAACTTTTTACTGGAGCGTCATAAAACCCTGAAATTTTGTGACAATAAAGTACTCTTGACTCTTATCAATTTATGCTATCGCTCATAGCTATACTACCCTTCAGTCACAAATTAAACACTGATAAAACTTCAAATGGCCCTAACTTCTATACGGTGCGTCCAATACCTATCAAAGATTGCAACATTCAAATGCTTGTAACTTTTTAATGGAGCGTAATAAAATCTTTAAGTTTTGTGACAATAAAGTACTCGAACCTCTTGTCAATTTAAGCTATCGCTCATAGCTATGCTACCCTTGAGTCCCAAATCAATCACTGATGAAACTTCAAATGGCTCTAACTTTTATACTCTGCGTCCTATACCAATCAAAGTTTGCAACATTCAAATGCTTGTAACTTTTTACTGGAGTCCCAAATCAATCACTGATGAAACTTCAAATGGCTCTAACTTTTATACTCTGCGTCCTATACCAATCAAAGTTTGCAACATTCAAATGCTTGTAACTTTTTACTGGAGCGTCATAAAACCTTGAAATTTTGTGTCAATAAAGTACTCGAGCCTCTTGTCAATTTAAGTTATCGCTCATAGCTATGCTACCATTGAGTCCCAAATCAAACACTGATAAAACTTCAAATGGCCCTAACTAGTATACGGTGTGTCTTATACCTATCAAAGTTTGCAACAATCAAATGCTTGTAACTTTTTAATATATCGTAATAAAATCTTGAAATTTTGTGACAATAAGGTACTCGTGCCTCTTGTCAATTAAAGTTATCACTCATAGCTATGCTACCCGTGAGTCACATATCAAACACTGAATCAAACTTCACATGGCCCTAACTTCTATACGGTGCGTCCTATACCTATCAAAGTTTGCACAATCAAATGCTTGTAACTTTTTACTGGAGCGTCATAAAACCTTGAAATTTTGTGACAATAAAGTACTCTTGCCTCTTATCAATTTAAGCTATCGCTCATAGCTATGCTACCTTTGAATCCCAAATCAAACATTGATAAAACTTCAAATGGCCCTAACTTCTATACGGTGCGTCTTATACCTATCAAAGTTTGCAACAATCAAATGCTTGTAACTTTTTACTGGATCGTAATAAAATCTTGAAATTTTGTGACAATAAAGTACTCGAACCTCTTGTCAATTTATGCTATCGCTCATAGCTATGCTACCCTTTAGTCCCAAATCAAACACTGATAAAACTTCAAATGGCCCTTACTTCTCTACGGTGCGTCCTATACCAATCAAAGTTTGCAACATTCAAATGCTTGTAACTTTTTACTGGAGCGTCATAAAACCTTGAAATTTTGTGTCAATAAAGTACTCGAGCCTCTTGTCAATTTAAGTTATCGCTCATAGCTATGCTACCATTGAGTCCCAAATCAAACACTGATAAAACTTCAAATGGCTCTAACTTGTATACGGTGTGTCTTATACCTATCAAAGTTTGCAACAATCAAATGCTTGTAACTATTTAATATATCGTAATAAAATCTTGAAATTTTGTGACAATGAGGTAGTCGTGCCTCTTGTCAATTAAAGTTATCGCTCATAGCTATGCTACCCGTGAGTCTCAAATCAAACACTGATAAAACTTCAAATGGTCCCAACTTCTATACGGTGCGTCCAATACCTATCAAAGATTGCAACATTCAAATGCTTGTAACTTTTTAATGGAGCGTAATAAAATCTTTAAATTTTGTGACAATAAAGTACTCGAACCTCTTGTCAATTTAAGCTATCGCTCATAGCTATGCTACCCTTGAGTCCCAAATCAATCACTGATGAAACTACAAATGGCTCTAACTTTTATATTCTGCGTCCTATACCAATCAAAGTTTGCAACATTCAAATGCTTGTAACTTTTTACTGGAGCGTCATAAAACCTTGAAATTTTGTGGCAATAAAGTACTCGAGCCTCTTGTCAATTTAAGATATCGCTCAAAGCTATGCTACCATTGAGTCCCAAAACAAACACTAATAAAACTTCAAATGGCACTAACTTCTACACGGTGAATCTTATACTTATCAAAGTTTGCAACAATCAAATGCTTGTAACATTTTTACTGGATCGTAATAAAATCTTGAAATTTTGTGACAATAAGGTACTCGTGCCTCTTGTCAATTAAAGTTATCATTCATAGCTATGCTACCCGTGAGTCACAAATCACTGATAAAACTTCAAATGGCCCTAACTTCTATACGGTGCGTCCATTACCTATCAAAGATTGCAACATTCAAATGCTTGTAACTTTTTAATGGAGCGTAATAAAATCTTTAAATTTTGTGACAATAAATTACTCGAACCTCTTGTCAATTTAAGCTATCGCTCATAGCTATGCTACCCTTGAGTACCAAAACAAACACTGATAAAATTTCAAATGGCCCTAACTTCTATACGGTGCGCCCTATACCTATCAAAGTTTGCAACAATCAAATGCTTGTAACTTTTTACTGGAGCGTCATAAAACCTTGAAATTTTGTGACAATAAAGTACTCTTGCCTCTTATCAATTTAAGCTATCGCTCATAGCTATGCTACCTTTGAATCCCAAATCAAACATTGATAAAACTTCAAATGGCCCTAATTTCTATACGGTGCGTCTTATACCTATCAAAGTTTGCAACAATCAAATGCTTGTAACTTTTTACTGGATCGTAATAAAATCTTGAAATTTTGTGACAATAAAGTACTCGAACTTCTTGTCAATTTATGCTATCGCTCATAGCTATGTTACCCTTCAGTCCCAAATCAAACACTGATAAAACTTCAAATGGCCCTAACTTCTCTACGGTTCGTCCTATACCAATCAAAGTTTGCAACATTCAAATGCTTGTAACTTTTTACTGGAGCGTCATAAAACCTTGAAATTTTGTGTCAATAAAGTACTCGAGCCTCTTGTCAATTTAAGTTATCGCTCATAGCTATGCTACTTTTGTGTCCTAAATTAAACACTGATAAAACTTCAAATGGCTCTAACTTGTATACGGTGTGTCTTATACCTATCAAAGTTTGCAACAATCAAATGCTTGTAACTTTTTAATATATCGTAATAAAATCTTGAAATTTTGTGACAATGAGGTAGTCGTGCCTCTTGTCAATTAAAGTTATCGCTCATAGCTTTGTTACCCGTGAGTCTCAAATCAAACACTGATAAAACTTCAAATGGCCCCAACTTCTATACGGTGCGTCCAATACTTATCAAAGATTGCAACATTCAAATGCTTGTAACTTTTTAATGGAGCGTAATAAAATCTTTAAATTTTGTGACAATAAAGTACTCGAACCTCTTGTCAATTTAAGCTATCGCTCATAGCTATGCTACCCTTGAGTCCCAAATCAAACACTGATGTAACTTCAAATGGCTCTAACTTTTATACGCTGCGTCCTATACCAATCAAAGTTTGCAACATTCAAATGCTTGTAACTTTTTACTGGAGCGTAATAAAACCTTGAAATTTTGTGACAATAGAGTACTCGAGCCTCTTGTCAATTTAAGTTATCGCTCATAGCTATGCTACCATTGAGTCCCTAATCAAACACTGATAAAACTTCAAATGGCCCTAACTTCTATACGGTGCGTCTTATACCTATCAAAGTTCGCAACAATCAAATGCTTGTAACTTTTTACTGGATCGTAATAAAATCTTGAAATTTTGTGACAATAAAGTACTCGAACCTCTTGTCAATTTATGCTATCGCTCATAGCTATACTACCCTTCAGTCCCAAATTAAACACTGATAAAACTTCAAATGGCCCTACCTTCTCTACGGTGCGTCCTATACCAATCAAAGTTTGCAACATTCAAATGCTTGTACTTTTTACTGGAGCGTAATAAAATCTTTAAATTTTGTGACAATAAAGTACTCGAACCTCTTGTCAATTTAAGCTATCGCTCATAGCTATGCTACCCTTGAGTCCCAAATCAATCACTGATGAAACTACAAATGGCTCTAACTTTTATATTCTGCGTCCTATACCACTCAAAGTTTGCAACATTCAAATGCTTGTAACTTTTTACTGGAGCGTCATAAAACCTTGAAATTTTGTGGCAATAAAGTACTCGACCCTCTTGTCAATTTAAGATATCGCTCAAAGCTATGCTACCATTGAGTCCCAAAACAAACACTAATAAAACTTCAAATGGGCACTAACTTCTACACGGTGAATCTTATACTTATCAAAGTTTGCAACAATCAAATGCTTGTAACATTTTTACTGGATCGTAATAAAATCTTGAAATTTTGTGACAATAAGGTACTCGTGCCTCTTGTCAATTAAAGTTATCATTCATAGCTATGCTACCCGTGAGTCACAAATCACTGATAATACTTCAAATGGCCCTAACTTCTATACGGTGCGTCCATTACCTATCAAAGATTGCAACATTCAAATGCTTGTAACTTTTTAATGGAGCGTAATAAAATCTTTAAATTTTGTGACAATAAATTACTCGAACCTCTTGTCAATTTAAGCTATCGCTCATAGCTATGCTACCCTTGAGTACCAAAACAAACACTGATAAAATTTCAAATGGCCCTAACTTTTATACGGTGCGCCCTATACCTATCAAAGTTTGCAACAATCAAATGCTTGTAACTTTTTACTGGAGCGTCATAAAACCTTGAAATTTTGTGACAATAAAGTACTCTTGCCTCTTATCAATTTAAGCTATCGCTCATAGCTATGCTACCTTTGAATCCCAAATCAAACATTGATAAAACTTCAAATGGCCCTAATTTCTATACGGTGCGTCTTATACCTATCAAAGTTTGCAACAATCAAATGCTTGTAACTTTTTACTGGATCGTAATAAAATCTTGAAATTTTGTGACAATAAAGTACTCGAACTTCTTGTCAATTTATGCTATCGCTCATAGCTATGCTACCCTTCAGTCCCAAATCAAACACTGATAAAACTTCAAATGGCCCTAACTTCTCTACGGTGCGTCCTATACCAATCAAAGTTTGCAACATTCAAATGCTTGTAACTTTTTACTGGAGCGTCATAAAACCTTGAAATTTTGTGTCAATAAAGTACTCGAGCCTCTTGTCAATTTAAGTTATCGCTCATAGCTATGCTACTTTTGAGTCCTAAATTAAACACTGATAAAACTTCAAATGGCTCTAACTTGTATACGGTGTGTCTTATACCTATCAAAGTTTGCAACAATCAAATGCTTGTAACTTTTTAATATATCGTAATAAAATCTTGAAATTTTGTGACAATGAGGTAGTCGTGCCTCTTGTCAATTAAAGTTATCGCTCATAGCTTTGTTACCCGTGAGTCTCAAATCAAACACTGATAAAACTTCAAATGGCCCCAACTTCTATACGGTGCGTCCAATACCTATCAAAGATTGCAACATTCAAATGCTTGTAACTTTTTAATGGAGCGTAATAAAATCTTTAAATTTTGTGACAATAAAGTACTCGAACCTCTTGTCAATTTAAGCTATCGCTCATAGCTATGCTACCCTTGAGTCCCAAATCAAACACTGATGTAACTTCAAATGGCTCTAACTTTTATACTCTGCGTCCTATACCAATCAAAGTTTGCAACATTCAAATGCTTGTAACTTTTTACTGGAGCGTAATAAAACCTTGAAATTTTGTGACAATAGAGTACTCGAGCCTCTTGTCAATTTAAGTTATCGCTCATAGCTATGCTACCATTGAGTCCCTAATCAAACACTGATAAAACTTCAAATGGCCCTAACTTCTATACGGTGCGTCTTATACCTATCAAAGTTCGCAACAATCAAATGCTTGTAACTTTTTACTGGATCGTAATAAAATCTTGAAATTTTGTGACAATAAAGTACTCGAACCTCTTGTCAATTTATGCTATCGCTCATAGCTATACTACCCTTCAGTCCCAAATTAAACACTGATAAAACTTCAAATGGCCCTACCTTCTCTACGGTGCGTCCTATACCAATCAAAGTTTGCAACATTCAAATGCTTGTACTTTTTACTGGAGCGTCATAAAACCTTGAAATTTGGTGTCCATAAAGTACTCGAGCCTCTTGTCAATTTAAGTTATCGCTCATAGCTATGCTACCATTGAGTCCCAAATCAAACACTGATAAAACTTCAAATGGCTCTAACTTTTATACGGTGTGTCTTATACCTATGAAAATTTGCAACAATCAAATGCTTGTAACTTTTTAATATAGCGTAATAAAATCTTGAAATTTGGTGACAATAAGGTAGTCGTGCCTCTTGTCAATTAAAGTTATCGCTCATAGCTATGCTACCCGTGAGTCTCAAATCAAACACTGATAAAACTTCAAATGGCTCTAACTTCTATACGGTGCGTCTTATACCTATTAAAGTTTGCAACAATCAAATGCTTGTAACTTTTTACTGGATCGTAATAAAATCTTGAAATTTTGTGACAATAAAGTACTCGAACCTCTTGCCAATTTAAGCTATCGCTCATAGCTATGCTACCCTCGAGTCCCAAATCAAACACTGATAAAACTTCACATGGCCCTAACTTCTATACGGTGCGTTCTATCAAAGTTTGCAACATTCAAACGCTTGTAACTTTTTACTGGAGCGTAATAAAACCTTGAAATTTTGTGACAATAAGGTACTCGTGCCTCTTGTCAATTAAAGTTATCACTCATAGCTATGCTACCCGTGAGTCACATATCAAACACTGAATCAAACTTCACATGGCCCTAACTTCTATACGGTGCGTCCTATACCTATCAAAGTTTGCAACATTCAAATGCTTGTAACTTTTTACTGGAGCGTAATAAAATCTTGAAATTTTGTGACAATAAATCACTCAAACCTCTTGTCAATTAAAGTTATTGGTCATAGCTATGGTACCCGTGAGTCTCAAATCAAACACTGCTAAAACCTCACATGGCCCTAACTTGTATACGGTGCGTCCTATACCTATCAAAGTTTGCAACAATCAAATGCTTGTAACTTTTTACTGGAGCGTCATAAAACCTTGAAATTTTGTGACAATAAAGTACTCTTGCCTCTTATCAATTTAAGCTATCGCTCATAGCTATGCTACCTTTGAATCCCAAATCAAACATTGATAAAACTTCAAATGGCCCTAACTTCTATACGGTGCGTCTTATACCTATCAAAGTTTGCAACAATCAAATGCTTGTAACTTTTTACTGGATCGTAATAAAATCTTGAAATTTTGTGACAATAAAGTACTCGAACCTCTTGTCAATTTATGCTATCGCTCATAGCTATGCTACCCTTTAGTCCCAAATCAAACACTGATAAAACTTCAAATGGCCCTAACTTGTATACGGTGTGTCTTATACCTATCAAAGTTTGCAACAATCAAATGCTTGTAACTATTTAATATATCGTAATAAAATCTTGAAATTTTGTGACAATGAGGTAGTCGTGCCTCTTGTCAATTAAAGTTATCGCTCATAGCTATGCTACCCGTGAGTCTCAAATCAAACACTGATAAAACTTCAAATGGCCCCAACTTCTATACGGTGCGTCCAATACCTATCAAAGATTGCAACATTCAAATGCTTGTAACTTTTTAATGGAGCGTAATAAAATCTTTAAATTTTGTGACAATAAAGTACTCGAACCTCTTGTCAATTTAAGCTATCGCTCATAGCTATGCTACCCTTGAGTCCCAAATCAATCACTGATGAAACTACAAATGGCTCTAACTTTTATACTCTGCGTCCTATACCAATCAAAGTTTGCAACATTCAAATGCTTGTAACTTTTTACTGGAGCGTCATAAAACCTTGAAATTTTGTGGCAATAAAGTACTCGAGCCTCTTGTCAATTTAAGATATCGCTCAAAGCTATGCTACCATTGAGTCCCAAAACAAACACTAATAAAACTTCAAATGGCACTAACTTCTACACGGTGAATCTTATACTTATCAAAGTTTGCAACAATCAAATGCTTGTAACATTTTTACTGGATCGTAATAAAATCTTGAAATTTTGTGACAATAAGGTACTCGTGCCTCTTGTCAATTAAAGTTATCATTCATAGCTATGCTACCCGTGAGTCACAAATCACTGATAAAACTTCAAATGGCCCTAACTTCTATACGGTGCGTCCATTACCTATCAAAGATTGCAACATTCAAATGCTTGTAACTTTTTAATGGAGCGTAATAAAATCTTTAAATTTTGTGACAATAAAGTACTCGAACCTCTTGTCAATTTAAGCTATCGCTCATAGCTATGCTACCCTTGAGTCCCAAAACAAACACTGATAAAATTTCAAATGGCCCTAACTTCTATACGGTGCGTCCTATACCTATCAAAGTTTGCAACAATCAAATGCTTGTAACTTTTTACTGGAGCGTCATAAAACCTTGAAATTTTGTGACAATAAAGTACTCTTGCCTCTTATCAATTTAAGCTATCGCTCATAGCTATGCTACCTTTGAATCCCAAATCAAACATTGATAAAACTTCAAATGGCCCTAACTTCTATACGGTGCGTCTTATACCTATCAAAGTTTGCAACAATCAAATGCTTGTAACTTTTTACTGGATCGTAATAAAATCTTGAAATTTTGTGACAATAAAGTACTCGAACTTCTTGTCAATTTATGCTATCGCTCATAGCTATGCTACCCTTCAGTCCCAAATCAAACACTGATGAAACTTCAAATGGCTCTAACTTTTATACTCTGCGTCCTATACCAATCAAAGTTTGCAACATTCAAATGCTTGTAACTTTTTACTGGAGCGTCATAAAACCTTGAAATTTTGTAGCAATAAAGTACTCGAGCCTCTTGTCAATTTAAGATATCGCTCAAAGCTATGCTACCATTGAGTCCCAAAACAAACACTGAAAAAACTTCAAATGGCACTAACTACTATACGGTGAATCTTATACTTATCAAAGTTTGCAACAATCAAATGCTTGTAACATTTTTACTGGATCGTAATAAAATCTTGAAATTTTGTGACAATAAGGTACTCGTGCCGGTTGTCAATTAAAGTTATCACTCATAGCTATGCTACCCGTGAGTCACAAATCACTGATAAAACTTCAAATGGCCCAAACTTCTATACGGTGCGTCTTATACCTATTAAAGTTTGCAACAATCAAATGCTTGTAACGTTTTACTGGATCGTAATAAAATCTTGAAATTTTGTGACAATAAAGTACTCGAACCTCTTACCAATTTAAGCTATCCCTCATAGCTATGCTACCCTCGAATCCCAAATCAAACACTGATAAAACTTCACATGGCCCTAACTTCTATACGGTGCGTCCTATACCTATCAAAGTTTGCAACATTCAAACGCTTGTAACTTTTTACTGGAGCGTAATAAAACCTTGAAATTTTGTGGCAACAAAGTACTCGTGCCTCTTATCAATTTAAGCTATCGCTCATAGCTATGCTACCTTTGAATCCCAAATCAAACACTGATAAATCTTCAAATGGCCCTAACTTCTATACGGTGCGTCCTATACCTATCAAAGTTTGCAAAATTCAAATGCTTGTAACTTTTTACAGGAGCGTCATAAAACCTTGAAATTTTGTAGCAATAAAGTACTCGAGCCTCTTGTCGATTTAAGATATCGCTCATAGCTATGCTACCCTTGAATCCCAAAACAAACACTGATAAAACTTCAAATGGCCCTAACTTCTATACGGTGCGTCCTATACCTATCAAAGTTTGCAACATTCAAACGCTTGTAACTTTTTACTGGAGCGTCATAAAACCTTGAAATTTTGTGACAATAAAGTACTCGAGCCTCTTATCAATTTAAGTTATCGCTCATAGCTATGCTACCATTGAGTCCCAAATCAAACACTGATAAAACTTCAAATGGCCCTAACTAGTATACGGTGTGTCTTATACCTATCAAAGTTTGCAACAATCAAATGCTTGTAACTTTTTAATATATCGTAATAAAATCTTGAAATTTTGTGACAATAAGGTACTCGTGCCTCTTGTCAATTAAAGTTATCACTCATAGCTATGCTACCCGTGAGTCACATATCAAACACTGAATCAAACTTCACATGGCCCTAATTTCTATACGGTGCGTCCTATACCTATCAAAGTTTGCAACATTCAAATGCTTGTAACTTTTTACTGGAGCGTAATAAAATCTTGAAATTTTGTGACAATAAAGTACTCAAACCTCTTGTCAATTAAAGTTATCGGTCATAGCTATGGTACCCGTGAGTCTCAAATCAAACACTGCTAAAACTTCACATGGCCCTAACTTGTATACGGTGCGTCCTATACCTATCAAAGTTTGCAACAATCAAATGCTTGTAACTTTTTACTGGAGCGTAGTAAAACCTTGAAATTTTGTGACAATAAAGTACTCGAGCCTCTTGTCAATTTAAGCTATCGCTCATAGCTATGCTACCCTTGAGTCACAAATCACACACTGATAAATCTTCAAATGGCCCTAACTTCTATACGGTGCGTCCTATACCTATCAAAGTTTGCAACATTCAAATGCTTGAAACTTTTTACTGGAGCGTAATAAAACCTTGAAATTTTGTGACAATAAAGTACTCGAGCCTCTTGTCAATTTAAGTTATCGCTCAAAGCTATGCTACCATTGAGTTCCAAAACAAACACTAATAAAACTTCAAATGGCACTAACTTCTACACGGTGAATCTTATACTTATCAAAGTTTGCAACAATCAAATGCTTGTAACATTTTTACTGGATCGTAATAAAATCTTGAAATTTTGTGACAATAAGGTACTCGTGCCTCTTGTCAATTAAAGTTATCATTCATAGCTATGCCACCCGTGAGTCACAAATCACTGATAAAACTTCAAATGGCCCTAACTTCTATACGGTGCGTCCATTACCTATCAAAGATTGCAACATTCAAATGTTTGTAACTTTTTAATGGAGCGTAATAAAATCTTTAAATTTTGTGACAATAAGGTACTCGTGCCTGTTGTCAATTAAAGTTATCACTCATAGCTATGCTACCCGTGAGTCACAAATCACTGATAAAACTTCAAATGGCCCAAACTTCTATACGGTGCGTCTTATACCTATTAAAGTTTGCAACAATCAAATGCTTGTAACGTTTTACTGGATCGTAATAAAATCTTGAAATTTTGTGACAATAAAGTACTCGAACCTCTTGCCAATTTAAGCTATCCCTCATAGCTATGCTACCCTCGAATCCCAAATCAAACACTGATAAAACTTCACATGGCCCTAACTTCTATACGGTGCGTCCTATACCTATCAAAGTTTGCAACATTCAAACGCTTGTAACTTTTTACTGGAGCGTAATAAAACCTTGAAATTTTGTGGCAACAAAGTACTCGTGCCTCTTATCAATTTAAGCTATCGCTCATAGCTATGCTACCTTTGAATCCCAAATCAAACACTGATAAATCTTCAAATGGCCCTAACTTCTATACGGTGCGTCCTATACCTATCAAAGTTTGCAAAATTCAAATGCTTGTAACTTTTTACTGGAGCGTCATAAAACCTTGAAATTTTGTAGCAATAAAGTACTCGAGCCTCTTGTCGATTTAAGATATCGCTCATAGCTATGCTACCCTTGAATCCCAAAACAAACACTGATAAAACTTCAAATGGCCCTAACTTCTATACGGTGCGTCCTATACCTATCAAAGTTTGCAACATTCAAACGCTTGTAACTTTTTACTGGAGCGTCATAAAACCTTGAAATTTTGTGACAATAAAGTACTCGAGCCTCTTATCAAGAGTTATCGCTCATAGCTATGCTACCATTTAAGTTATCGCTCATAGCTATGCTACCATTGAGTCCCAAATCAAACACTGATAAAACTTCAAATGGCCCTAACTAGTATACGGTGTGTCTTATACCTATCAAAGTTTGCAACAATCAAATGCTTGTAACTTTTTAATATATCGTAATAAAATCTTGAAATTTTGTGACAATAAGGTACTCGTGCCTCTTGTCAATTAAAGCTATCACTCATAGCTATGCTACCCGTGAGTCACATATCAAACACTGAATCAAACTTCACATGGCCCTAATTTCTATACGGTGCGTCCTATACCTATCAAAGTTTGCAACATTCAAATGCTTGTAACTTTTTACTGGAGCGTAATAAAATCTTGAAATTTTGTGACAATAAAGTACTCAAACCTCTTGTCAATTAAAGTTATCGGTCATAGCTATGGTACCCGTGAGTCTCAAATCAAACACTGCTAAAACTTCACATGGCCCTAACTTGTATACGGTGCGTCCTATACCTATCAAAGTTTGCAACAATCAAATGCTTGTAACTTTTTACTGGAGCGTAGTAAAACCTTGAAATTTTGTGACAATAAAGTACTCGAGCCTCTTGTCAATTTAAGCTATCGCTCATAGCTATGCTACCCTTGAGTCACAAATCACACACTGATAAATCTTCAAATGGCCCTAACTTCTATACGGTGCGTCCTATACCTATCAAAGTTTGCAACATTCAAATGCTTGAAACTTTTTACTGGAGCGTAATAAAACCTTGAAATTTTGTGACAATAAAGTACTCGAGCCTCTTGTCAATTTAAGTTATCGCTCATAGCTATGCTACCATTGAGTCCCTAATCAAACACTGATAAAACTTCAAATGGCCGTAACTTCTATACGGTGCGTCTTATACCTATCAAAGTTTGCAACAATCAAATGCTTGTAACTTTTTACTGGATCGTAATAAAATCTTGAAATTTTGTGACAATAAACCACTCGAACCTCTTGTCAATTTATGCTATCGCTCATAGCTATGCTACCCTTCAGTCCCAAATCAAACACTGATAAAACTTCAAATGGCCCTAACTTCTATACCGTGCGTCCCTTACCTATCAAAGTTTGCAACATTCAAACGCTTGTAACTTTTTACTGGAGCGAAATAAAACCTTGAAATTTTGTGTCAATAAAGTACTCGTGCCTCTTATCAATTTAAGCTATCGCTCATAGCTATGCTACCCTTGAGTCCCAAAACAAACACTGATAAAACTTTAAATGGACCTAACTTCTATACCGTGCGTCCCTTACCTATCAAAGTTTGCAACATTCAAATGCTTGTAACTTTTTACTGGAAAGTAATAAAACCTGGAAATTTTGTGACAATAAAGTGCCTCTTTATAATTTAAACGATCGTTCATAGCTATGCTGCCCTTGAGTCCCAAAACAAACACTGATAAAACTTCAAATGGCCCTAACTTCTATACGGTGCGTCCTATACCTATCACAGTTTCCAACATTCAAATGGTTGTAACATTTTACTGGAGCGTCATAAAACCTTGATATTTTGTGACAAGAAAATACTCGTGCCTCTTGTCAATTTAAGCTATCGTTCATAGCTAAACTACCCTTGAGTCCCAATACAAACGCTGATAATACTTCAAATGGCCCTAACTTCTATACCGTGTGTCCCTTACCTATCAAAGTTTGCAACATTCAAATGCTTGTATCTTTCTAATGGAGCGTAATAAAATCTTGAAATTTTGTGACAATAAAGTACTCGTGCCTCTTATAAATTTAAGCAATCGCTCATAGCAATGCTACCATTGAGTCCCAAATCAAGCACTGATAAAACTTCAAATGGCCCTAACTTCTTTACTGTGCGTCCTATACCAATCAAAGTTTGCAACATTCAAATGCTTGTAACTTTTTACTGGATCGTAATAAAATCTTGAAATTTTGTGACAATAAAGTACTCAAACCTCTTGTCAATTAAAGTTATCGGTCATAGCTATGGTACCCGTGAGTCTCAAATGAAACACTGATAAAACCTCACATGGCCCTAACTTCTATACGGTGCGTCCTATACCTATCAAAGTTTACAACCATCAAATGCTTGTAACTTTTTACTGGAGCGTAGTAAAACTTTGAAATTTTGTGACAATAAAGTACTCGAGCCTCTTGTCAATTTAAGCTATCGCTCATAGCTATGCTACCCTTGAGTCCCAAAACAAACACTGATGAAACTTCAAATGGCCCTAATTTCTATACGGTGCGTCCTATACCTATCAAAGTTTGCAACATTCAAATGCTTGTAACTTTTTACTGGAGCGTAATAAAATCTTGAAATTTTGTGACTATAAAGTACTCAAACCTCTTGTCAATTAAAGTTATCGGTCATAGCTATGGTACCCGTGAGTCTCAAATCAAACACTGCTAAAACTTCACATGGCCCTAACTTGTATACGGTGCGTCCTATACCTATCAAAGTTTGCAACAATCAAATGCTTGTAACTTTTTACTGGAGCGTAGTAAAACCTTGAAATTTTGTGACAATAAAGTACTCGAGCCTCTTGTCAATTTAAGCTATCGCTCATAGCTATGCTACCCTTGAGTCACAAATCACACACTGATAAATCTTCAAATGGCCCTAACTTCTATACGGTGCGTCCTATACCTATCAACGTTTGCAACATTCAAATGCTTGAAACTTTTTACTGGAGCGTAATAAAACCTTGAAATTTTGTGACAATAAAGTACTCGAGCCTCTTGTCAATTTAAGTTATCGCTCATAGCTATGCTACCATTGAGTCCCTAATCAAACACTGATAAAAATTCAAATGGCCGTAACTTCTATACGGTGCGTCTTATACCTATCAAAGTTTGCAACAATCAAATGCTTGTAACTTTTTACTGGATCGTAATAAAATCTTGAAATTTTGTGACAATAAACCACTCGAACCTCTTGTCAATTTATGCTATCGCTCATAGCTATGCTACCCTTCAGTCCCAAATCAAACACTGATAAAACTTCAAATGGCCCTAACTTCTATACCATGCGTCCCTTACCTATCAAAGTTTGCAACATTCAAACGCTTGTAACTTTTTACTGGAGCGAAATAAAACCTTGAAATTTTGTGTCAATAAAGTACTCGTGCCTCTTATCAATTTAAGCTATCGCTCATAGCTATGCTACCCTTGAGTCCCAAAACAAACACTGATAAAACTTTAAATGGACCTAACTTCTATACCGTGCGTCCCTTACCTATCAAAGTTTGCAACATTCAAATGCTTGTAACTTTTTACTGGAAAGTAATAAAACCTGGAAATTTTGTGACAATAAAGTGCCTCTTTATAATTTAAACGATCGTTCATAGCTATGCTCCCCTTGAGTCCCAAAACAAACACTGATAAAACTTCAAATGGCCCTAACTTATATACGGTGCGTCCTATACCTATCACAGTTTCCAACATTCAAATGGTTGTAACATTATACTGGAGCGTCATAAAACCTTGATATTTTGTGACAAGAAAATACTCGTGCCTCTTGTCAATTTAAGCTATCGTTCATAGCTAAACTACCCTTGAGTCCCAATACAAACGCTGATAATACTTCAAATGGCCCTAACTTCTATACCGTGTGTCCCTTACCTATCAAAGTTTGCAACATTCAAATGCTTGTATCTTTCTAATGGAGCGTAATAAAATCTTGAAATTTTGTGACAATAAAGTACTCGTGCCTCTTATAAATTTAAGCAATCGCTCATAGCAATGCTACCATTGAGTCCCAAATCAAGCACTGATAAAACTTCAAATGGCCCTAACTTCTTTACTGTGCGTCCTATACCAATCAAAGTTTGCAACATTCAAATGCTTGTAACTTTTTACTGGATCGTAATAAAATCTTGAAATTTTGTGACAATAAAGTACTCAAACCTCTTGTCAATTAAAGTTATCGGTCATAGCTATGGTACCCGTGAGTCTCAAATGAAACACTGATAAAACCTCACATGGCCCTAACTTCTATACGGTGCGTCCTATACCTATCAAAGTTTACAACCATCAAATGCTTGTAACTTTTTACTGGAGCGTAGTAAAACTTTGAAATTTTGTGACAATAAAGTACTCGAGCCTCTTGTCAATTTAAGCTATCGCTCATAGCTATGCTACCCTTGAGTCCCAAAACAAACACTGATGAAACTTCAAATGGCCCTAACTTCTATACGGTGCGTCCTATACCTATCAAAGTTTGCAACAATCAAATGCTTGTGATTTTTTACTGGAGCGTAGTAAAATCTTGAAATTTTGTGACAATAAAGTACTCGTGCCTCTTATCAATTTAAGCTAACGCTCATAGCTATGCTACCCTTGAGTCCCAAAACAAACACTGATAAAACTTGAAATGGCCCTAACTTCTATTCCGTGCGTCCCATACCTATCAAAGTTTGCAACATTCAAATGCTTGTAACTTTTTACTGGAACGTAATAAAACTTGAATTTTTGTGACAATAAAGTACTCGACCCTCTTGCCAATTTAAGCTATCGCTCATAGCTATACTCCCCTTGAGTCGCAAAACAAACACTGATAAAACTTCAAATGGCCCGAACTTCTATACGGTGCGTCCTATACCTATCACAGCTTCCAACATTCAAATGGTTGTAACATTTTACTGGAGCGTCATAAAACCTTGAAATTTTGTGTTAATAAAGTACTCGTGCCTCTTATCAATTTAAGCTATCGCTCATAGCCATGCTACCCTTGAGTCCCAAAACAAACACTGATAAAACTTCAAATGGCCCTAACTTCTATACCGTGCGTCCCTTACCTATCAAAGTTTGCAACATTCAAATGCTTGTAACTTTTTACTGGAGCGTAATAAAACCTGGAAATTTTGTGACAATAAAGTGCCTCTTTCCAATTTAAACGATCGCTCATAGCTATGCTCCCCTTGAGTCCCAAAACAAACACTGATAAAACTTCAAATGGCCCTAACTTCAATACCGTGCGTCCCTTACCTATCAACGTTTGCAACATTCAAATGCTTGTAACTTTTTACTGGAACGTCATAAAACCTTGAAATTTTGTGACAATAAAGTACTCGTGCCTCGTGTCTATTTAAGCTATCGTTTATAGCTATACCTATCAAAGTTTGCAACATTCAAATGCTTGTAACTTTTTACTGGATCGTAATAAAATCTTGAAATTTTGTGACAATAAAGTATTCGAGCCTCTTGTCAATTTAAGTTATCGCTCATAGCTATGCTACCATTGAGTCCCTAATCAAACACTGATAAAACTTCAAATGGCCCTAACTTCTATACGGTGCGTCTTATACCTATCAAAGTTTGCAACAATCAAATGCTTGTAACTTTTTACTGGGTCGTAATAAAATCTTGAAATTTTGTGACAATAAAGTACTCGAGCCTCTTGTCAATTTAAGCTATCGCTCATAGCTATGCTACCCTTGAGTCCCAAAACAAACACTGATAAAACTTCAAATGGCCCTAACTTCTATACGGTGCGTCCTATACCTATCAAAGTTTGTAACAATCAAATGCTTGTAATTTTTTACTGGAGCGTAGTAAAATCTTGAAATTTTGTGACAATAAAGCACTCGAGCCTCTTGTCAATTTAAGCTATCGCTCATAGCTATGCTACCCTTGAGTCACAAATCACACACTGATAAATCTTCAAATGGCCCTAACTTCTATACGGTGCGTCCTATACCTATCAAAGTTTGCAACATTCAAATGCTTGAAACTTTTTACTGGAGCGTAATAAAACCTTGAAATTTTGTGACAATAAAGTATTCGAGCCTCTTGTCAATTTAAGTTATCGCTCATAGCTATGCTACCATTGAGTCCCTAATCAAACACTGATAAAACTTCAAATGGCCCTAACTTCTATACGGTGCGTCTTATACCTATCAAAGTTTGCAACAATCAAATGCTTGTAACTTTTTACTGGGTCGTAATAAAATCTTGAAATTTTGTGACAATAAACCACTCGAACCTCTTGTCAATTTATGCTATCGCTCATAGCTATGCTACCCTTCAGTCCCAAATCAAACACTGATAAAACTTCAAATGGCCCTAACTTCTATACCGTGCGTCCCTTACCTATCAAAGTTTGCAACATTCAAATGCTTGTAACTTTTTACTGGAAAGTAATAAAACCTGGAAATTTTGTGACAATAAAGTGCCTCTTTATAATTTAAACGATCGTTCATAGCTATGCTCCCCTTGAGTCCCAAAACAAACACTGATAAAATTTCAAATGGCCCTAACTTCTATACGGTGCGTCCTATACCTATCACAGTTTCCAACATTCAAATGGTTGTAACATTTTACTGGAGCGTCATAAAACCTTGATATTTTGTGACAAGAAAATACTCGTGCCTCTTGTCAATTTAAGCTATCGTTCATAGCTAAACTACCCTTGAATCCCAATAAAAACGCTGATAAAACTTCAAATGGCCCTAACTTCTATACCGTGTGTCCCTTACCTATCAAAGTTTGCAACATTCAAATGCTTGTATCTTTCTAATGGAGCGTAATAAAATCTTGAAATTTTGTGACAATAAAGTACTCGTGCCTCTTATAAATTTAAGCAATCGCTCATAGCAATGCTACCATTGAGTCCCAAATCAAGCACTGATAAAACTTCAAATGGCCCTAACTTCTTTACTGTGCGTCCTATACCAATCAAAGTTTGCAACATTCAAATGCTTGTAACTTTTTACTGGATCGTAATAAAATCTTGAAATTTTGTGACAATAAAGTACTCAAACCTCTTGTCAATTAAAGTTATCGGTCATAGCTATGGTACCCGTGAGTCTCAAATGAAACACTGATAAAACCTCACATGGCCCTAACTTCTATACGGTGCGTCCTATACCTATCAAAGTTTGCAACCATCAAATGCTTGTAACTTTTTACTGGAGCGTAGCAAAACTTTGAAATTTTGTGACAATAAAGTACTCGAGCCTCTTGTCAATTTAAGCTATCGCTCATAGCTATGCTACCCTTGAGTCCCAAAACAAACACTGATGAAACTTCAAATGGCCCTAACTTCTATACGGTGCGTCCTATACCTATCAAAGTTTGCAACAATCAAATGCTTGTGATTTTTTACTGGAGCGTAGTAAAATCTTGAAATTTTGTGACAATAAAGTACTCGTGCCTCTTATCAATTTAAGCTAACGCTCATAGCTATGCTACCCTTGAGTCCCAAAACAAACACTGATAAAACTTGAAATGGCCCTAACTTCTATTCCGTGCGTCCCATACCTATCAAAGTTTGCAACATTCAAATGCTTGTAACTTTTTACTGGAACGTAATAAAACTTGAATTTTTGTGACAATAAAGTACTCGACCCTCTTGCCAATTTAAGCTATCGCTCATAGCTATACTCCCCTTGAGTCGCAAAACAAACACTGATAAAACTTCAAATGGCCCGAACTTCTATACGGTGCGTCCTATACCTATCACAGCTTCCAACATTCAAATGGTTGTAACATTTTACTGGAGCGTCATAAAACCTTGAAATTTTGTGTTAATAAAGTACTCGTGCCTCTTATCAATTTAAGCTATCGCTCATAGCCATGCTACCCTTGAGTCCCAAAACAAACACTGATAAAACTTCAAATGGCCCTAACTTCTATACCGTGCGTCCCTTACCTATCAAAGTTTGCAACATTCAAATGCTTGTAACTTTTTACTGGAGCGTAATAAAACCTGGAAATTTTGTGACAATAAAGTGCCTCTTTCCAATTTAAACGATCGCTCATAGCTATGCTCCCCTTGAGTCCCAAAACAAACACTGATAAAACTTCAAATGGCCCTAACTTCAATACCGTGCGTCCCTTACCTATCAACGTTTGCAACATTCAAATGCTTGTAACTTTTTACTGGAACGTCATAAAACCTTGAAATTTTGTGACAATAAAGTACTCGTGCCTCGTGTCTATTTAAGCTATCGTTTATAGCTATACCTATCAAAGTTTGCAACATTCAAATGCTTGTAACTTTTTACTGGATCGTAATAAAATCTTGAAATTTTGTGACAATAAAGTACTCAAACCTCTTGTCAATTAAAGTTATCGGTCATAGCTATGGTACCCGTGAGTCTCAAATGAAACACTGATAAAACCTCACATGGCCCTAACTTCTATACGGTGCGTCCTATACCTATCAAAGTTTGCAACAATCGAATGCTTGTAACTTTTTACTGGAGCGTAGTAAAACCTTGAAATTTTGTGACAATAAAGTACTCGAGCCTCTTGTCAATTTAAGCTATCGCTCATAGCTATGCTACCCTTGAGTCCCAAAACAAACACTGATAAAACTTCAAATGGCCCTAACTTCTATACGGTGCGTCCTATACCTATCAAAGTTTGTAACAATCAAATGCTTGTAATTTTTTACTGGAGCGTAGTAAAATCTTGAAATTTTGTGACAATAAAGCACTCGAGCCTCTTGTCAATTTAAGCTATCGCTCATAGCTATGCTACCCTTGAGTCACAAATCACACACTGATAAATCTTCAAATGGCCCTAACTTCTATACGGTGCGTCCTATACCTATCAAAGTTTGCAACATTCAAATGCTTGAAACTTTTTACTGGAGCGTAATAAAACCTTGAAATTTTGTGACAATAAAGTATTCGAGCCTCTTGTCAATTTAAGTTATCGCTCATAGCTATGCTACCATTGAGTCCCTAATCAAACACTGATAAAATTTCAAATGGCCCTAACTTCTATACGGTGCGTCTTATACCTATCAAAGTTTGCAACAATCAAATGCTTGTAACTTTTTACTGGGTCGTAATAAAATCTTGAAATTTTGTGACAATAAACCACTCGAACCTCTTGTCAATTTATGCTATCGCTCATAGCTATGCTACCCTTCAGTCCCAAATCAAACACTGATAAAACTTCAAATGGCCCTAACTTCTATACCGTGCGTCCCTTACCTATCAAAGTTTGCAACATTCAAATGCTTGTAACTTTTTACTGGAAAGTAATAAAACCTGGAAATTTTGTGACAATAAAGTGCCTCTTTATAATTTAAACGATCGTTCATAGCTATGCTCCCCTTGAGTCCCAAAACAAACACTGATAAAATTTCAAATGGCCCTAACTTCTATACGGTGCGTCCTATACCTATCACAGTTTCCAACATTCAAATGGTTGTAACATTTTACTGGAGCGTCATAAAACCTTGATATTTTGTGACAAGAAAATACTCGTGCCTCTTGTCAATTTAAGCTATCGTTCATAGCTAAACTACCCTTGAATCCCAATAAAAACGCTGATAAAACTTCAAATGGCCCTAACTTCTATACCGTGTGTCCCTTACCTATCAAAGTTTGCAACATTCAAATGCTTGTATCTTTCTAATGGAGCGTAATAAAATCTTGAAATTTTGTGACAATAAAGTACTCGTGCCTCTTATAAATTTAAGCAATCGCTCATAGCAATGCTACCATTGAGTCCCAAATCAAGCACTGATAAAACTTCAAATGGCCCTAACTTCTTTACTGTGCGTCCTATACCAATCAAAGTTTGCAACATTCAAATGCTTGTAACTTTTTACTGGATCGTAATAAAATCTTGAAATTTTGTGACAATAAAGTACTCAAACCTCTTGTCAATTAAAGTTATCGGTCATAGCTATGGTACCCGTGAGTCTCAAATGAAACACTGATAAAACCTCACATGGCCCTAACTTCTATACGGTGCGTCCTATACCTATCAAAGTTTGCAACCATCAAATGCTTGTAACTTTTTACTGGAGCGTAGTAAAACTTTGAAATTTTGTGACAATAAAGTACTCGAGCCTCTTGTCAATTTAAGCTATCGCTCATAGCTATGCTACCCTTGAGTCCCAAAACAAACACTGATGAAACTTCAAATGGCCCTAACTTCTATACGGTGCGTCCTATACCTATCAAAGTTTGCAACAATCAAATGCTTGTGATTTTTTACTGGAGCGTAGTAAAATCTTGAAATTTTGTGACAATAAAGCACTCGAGCCTCTTGTCAATTTAAGCTATCGCTCATAGCTATGCTACCCTTGAGTCACAAATCACACACTGATAAATCTTCAAATGGCCCTAACTTCTATACGGTGCGTCCTATACCTATCAAAGTTTGCAACATTCAAATGCTTGAAACTTTTTACTGGAGCGTAGTAAAATCTTGAAATTTTGTGACAATAAAGCACTCGAGCCTCTTGTCAATTTAAGCTATCGCTCATAGCTATGCTACCCTTGAGTCCCAAAACAAACACTGATAAAACTTGAAATGGCCCTAACTTCTATTCCGTGCGTCCCATACCTATCAAAGTTTGCAACATTCAAATGCTTGTAACTTTTTACTGGAACGTAATAAAACTTGAATTTTTGTGACAATAAAGTACTCGACCCTCTTGCCAATTTAAGCTATCGCTCATAGCTATACTCCCCTTGAGTCGCAAAACAAACACTGATAAAACTTCAAATGGCCCGAACTTCTATACGGTGCGTCCTATACCTATCACAGCTTCCAACATTCAAATGGTTGTAACATTTTACTGGAGCGTCATAAAACCTTGAAATTTTGTGTTAATAAAGTACTCGTGCCTCTTATCAATTTAAGCTATCGCTCATAGCCATGCTACCCTTGAGTCCCAAAACAAACACTGATAAAACTTCAAATGGCCCTAACTTCTATACCGTGCGTCCCTTACCTATCAAAGTTTGCAACATTCAAATGCTTGTAACTTTTTACTGGAGCGTAATAAAACCTGGAAATTTTGTGACAATAAAGTGCCTCTTTCCAATTTAAACGATCGCTCATAGCTATGCTCCCCTTGAGTCCCAAAACAAACACTGATAAAACTTCAAATGGCCCTAACTTCAATACCGTGCGTCCCTTACCTATCAACGTTTGCAACATTCAAATGCTTGTAACTTTTTACTGGAACGTCATAAAACCTTGAAATTTTGTGACAATAAAGTACTCGTGCCTCGTGTCTATTTAAGCTATCGTTTATAGCTATACCTATCAAAGTTTGCAACATTCAAATGCTTGTAACTTTTTACTGGATCGTAATAAAATCTTGAAATTTTGTGACAATAAAGTACTCAAACCTCTTGTCAATTAAAGTTATCGGTCATAGCTATGGTACCCGTGAGTCTCAAATGAAACACTGATAAAACCTCACATGGCCCTAACTTCTATACGGTGCGTCCTATACCTATCAAAGTTTGCAACAATCGAATGCTTGTAACTTTTTACTGGAGCGTAGTAAAACCTTGAAATTTTGTGACAATAAAGTACTCGAGCCTCTTGTCAATTTAAGCTATCGCTCATAGCTATGCTACCCTTGAGTCCCAAAACAAACACTGATAAAACTTCAAATGGCCCTAACTTCTATACGGTGCGTCCTATACCTATCAAAGTTTGTAACAATCAAATGCTTGTAATTTTTTACTGGAGCGTAGTAAAATCTTGAAATTTTGTGACAATAAAGCACTCGAGCCTCTTGTCAATTTAAGCTATCGCTCATAGCTATGCTACCCTTGAGTCACAAATCACACACTGATAAATCTTCAAATGGCCCTAACTTCTATACGGTGCGTCCTATACCTATCAAAGTTTGCAACATTCAAATGCTTGAAACTTTTTACTGGAGCGTAATAAAACCTTGAAATTTTGTGACAATAAAGTATTCGAGCCTCTTGTCAATTTAAGTTATCGCTCATAGCTATGCTACCATTGAGTCCCTAATCAAACACTGATAAAACTTCAAATGGCCCTAACTTCTATACGGTGCGTCTTATACCTATCAAAGTTTGCAACAATCAAATGCTTGTAACTTTTTACTGGGTCGTAATAAAATCTTGAAATTTTGTGACAATAAACCACTCGAACCTCTTGTCAATTTATGCTATCGCTCATAGCTATGCTACCCTTCAGTCCCAAATCAAACACTGATAAAACTTCAAATGGCCCTAACTTCTATACCGTGCGTCCCTTACCTATCAAAGTTTGCAACATTCAAATGCTTGTAACTTTTTACTGGAAAGTAATAAAACCTGGAAATTTTGTGACAATAAAGTGCCTCTTTATAATTTAAACGATCGTTCATAGCTATGCTCCCCTTGAGTCCCAAAACAAACACTGATAAAATTTCAAATGGCCCTAACTTCTATACGGTGCGTCCTATACCTATCACAGTTTCCAACATTCAAATGGTTGTAACATTTTACTGGAGCGTCATAAAACCTTGATATTTTGTGACAAGAAAATACTCGTGCCTCTTGTCAATTTAAGCTATCGTTCATAGCTAAACTACCCTTGAATCCCAATAAAAACGCTGATAAAACTTCAAATGGCCCTAACTTCTATACCGTGTGTCCCTTACCTATCAAAGTTTGCAACATTCAAATGCTTGTATCTTTCTAATGGAGCGTAATAAAATCTTGAAATTTTGTGACAATAAAGTACTCGTGCCTCTTATAAATTTAAGCAATCGCTCATAGCAATGCTACCATTGAGTCCCAAATCAAGCACTGATAAAACTTCAAATGGCCCTAACTTCTTTACTGTGCGTCCTATACCAATCAAAGTTTGCAACATTCAAATGCTTGTAACTTTTTACTGGATCGTAATAAAATCTTGAAATTTTGTGACAATAAAGTACTCAAACCTCTTGTCAATTAAAGTTATCGGTCATAGCTATGGTACCCGTGAGTCTCAAATGAAACACTGATAAAACCTCACATGGCCCTAACTTCTATACGGTGCGTCCTATACCTATCAAAGTTTGCAACCATCAAATGCTTGTAACTTTTTACTGGAGCGTAGTAAAACTTTGAAATTTTGTGACAATAAAGTACTCGAGCCTCTTGTCAATTTAAGCTATCGCTCATAGCTATGCTACCCTTGAGTCCCAAAACAAACACTGATGAAACTTCAAATGGCCCTAACTTCTATACGGTGCGTCCTATACCTATCAAAGTTTGCAACAATCAAATGCTTGTGATTTTTTACTGGAGCGTAGTAAAATCTTGAAATTTTGTGACAATAAAGCACTCGAGCCTCTTGTCAATTTAAGCTATCGCTCATAGCTATGCTACCCTTGAGTCACAAATCAAACACTGATAAAACTTCAAATGGCCCTAACTTCTATACGGTGCGTCTTATACCTATCAAAGTTTGCAATAATCAAATGCTTGTAACTTATTACTGGAGCGTCATAAAAGCTTGAAATTTTGTGACAATAAAGTACTCGTGCCTCTTATCAATTTAAGCTAACGCTCATAGCTATGCTACCCTTGAGTCCCAAAACAAACACTGATAAAACTTTAAATGGCCCTAACTTCTATTCCGTGCGTCCCATACCTATCAAAGTTTGCAACATTCAAATGCTTGTAACTTTTTACTGGAACGTAATAAAACTTGAATTTTTGTGACAATAAAGTACTCGACCCTCTTGCCAATTTAAGCTATCGCTCATAGCTATACTCCCCTTGAGTCGCAAAACAAACACTGATAAAACTTCAAATGGCCCGAACTTCTATACGGTGCGTCCTATACCTATCACAGCTTCCAACATTCAAATGGTTGTAACATTTTACTGGAGCGTCATAAAACCTTGAAATTTTGTGTCAATAAAGTACTCGTGCCTCTTATCAATTTAAGCTATCGCTCATAGCTATGCTACCCTTGAGTCCCAAAACAAACACTGATAAAACTTCAAATGGCCCTAACTTCTATACCGTGCGTCCCTTACCTATCAAAGTTTGCAACATTCAAATGCTTGTAACTTTTTACTGGAGCGTAATAAAACCTGGAAATTTTGTGACAATAAAGTGCCTCTTTCCAATTTAAACGATCGCTCATAGCTATGCTCCCCTTGAGTCCCAAAACAAACACTGATAAAACTTCAAATGGCCCTAACTTCTATACGGTGCGTCCTATACCTATCACAGTTTCCAACATTCAAATGGTTGTAACATTTTACTGGAGCGTCATAAAACCTTGAAATTTTGTGACAAGAAAATGCTCGTGCCTCTTGTCAATTTAAGCTATCGTTCATAGCTAAGCTACCCTTGAGTCCCAATACAAACGCTGATAAAACTTCAAATGGCCCTAACTTCTATACCGTGTGTCCCTTACCTATCAAAGTTTGCAACATTCAAATGCTTGTATCTTTTTACTGGAGCGTAATAAAATCTTGAAATTTTGTGACAATTAACTACTCGCGCCTCTTATAAATTTAAGCTATCGCTCATAGCAATGCTACTATTGAGTCCCAAATCAAGCACTGATAAAACTTCAAATGGCCCTAACTTCTATACTGTGCGTCCTATACCAATCAAAGTTTGCAACATTCAAATGCTTGTAACTTTTTACTGGAACGTCATAAAACCTTGAAATTTTGTGACAATAAAGTACTCGTGCCTCGTGTCTATTTAAGCTATCGCTTATAGCTATACCTATCAAAGTTTGCAACATTCAAATGCTTGTAACTTTTTACTGGATCGTAATAAATTCTTGAAATTTTGTGACAATAAAGTACTCAAACCTCTTGTCAATTAAAGTTATCGGCCATAGCTATGGTACCCGTGAGTCTCAAATGAAACACTGATAAAACCTCACATGGCCCTAACTTCTATACGGTCCGTCCTATACCTATCAAAGTTTGCAACAATCAAATGCTTGTAACTTTTTACTGGAGCGTAGTAAAACCTTGAAATTTTGTGACAATAAAGTACTCGAGCCTCTTGTCAATTTAAGCTATCGGTCATAGCTATGCTACCTTTGAGTCCCAAAACAAACACTGATAAAACTTCAAATGGCCCTAACTTCTATACGGTGCGTCCTATACCTATCACAGCTTCCAACATTCAAATGGTTGTAATATTTTACTGGAGCGTCATAAAACCTTGAAATTTTGTGACAAGAAAATACTCGTGCCTCTTGTCAATTTAAGCTATCGTTCATAGCTATTCTACCCTTGAGTCACAAATCAAACACTGATAAAACTTCAAATGGCCCCAACTTCTATACGGTACGACTTATGCCTATCAAAGTTTGGAACAATCAAATGCTTGTAACTTTTTACTTCAGCGTCATAAAACCTTGAAATTTTGTGACAATAAATTACTCGTGACTCTTATCAATTTAAGCTATCGCTCATAGCAATGCTACCATTGAGTCCCAAATCAAGCACTCATAAAACTTCAAATGACCCTAACTTCTATACTGTGCATCCTATACCAATCAAAGTTTGCAACATTCAAACACTTATAACTTTTTACTGCAGCGTAATAAAACCTTGAAGTTTTGTGTCAATAAAGTACTCGTGACTCTTATCAATTTAAGCTATCGCTCATAGCTGTGCTACCCTTGAGTCCCAAAACAAACACTGATAAACCTTCAAATGGCCCTAACTTCTATACGGTGCGTCCTATACCTATCAAAGTTTGCAATATTCAAGTGCTTGAAACTTTTTACTGGAGCGTAATAAAACCTTGAAATTTTGTGACAATAAAGTATTCGAGCCTCTTGTCAATTTAAGTTATCGCTCATAGCTATGCTACCATTGAGTCCCTAATCAAACACTGATAAAACTTCAAATGGCCCTAACTTCTATACGGTGCGTCTTATACCTATCAAAGTTTGCAACAATCAAATGCTTGTAAGTTTTTACTGGATCGTAATAAAATCTTGAAATTTTGTGACAATAAAGTACTCGAACCTCTTGTCAATTTATGCTATCGCTCAAAGCTATGCTACCCTTCAGTCCCAAATCAAACACTGATAAAACTTCAAATGGACCTAACTTCTATACCGTGCGTCCCATACCTATCAAAGTTTGCAACATTCAAATGCTTGTAACTTTTTACTGGAGCGTAATAAAACCTGGAAATTTTGTGACAATAAAGTACTCGTGCCTCTAATCAATTTAAGCTAACGCTCATAGCTATGCTACCCTTGAGTCCCAAAACAAACACTGATAAATCTTGAAATGGCCCTAACTTCTATACCGTGCGTCCCATACCTATCAAAGTTTGCAACATTCAAATGGTTGTAACATTTTACTGGAGCGTCATAAAACCTTGAAATTTTGTGACAAGAAAATGCTCGTGCCTCTTGTCAATTTAAGCTATCGTTCATAGCTAAGCTACCCATGAGTCCCAATACAAACGCTGATAAAACTTCAAATTGCCCTAACTTCTATACTGTGCGTCCTATACCAATCAAAGTTTGCAACATTCAAATGCTTGTAACTTTTTACTGGAACGTCATAAAACCTTGAAATTTTGTGACAATAAAGTACTCGTGCCTCGTGTCTATTTAAGCTATCGCTTATAGCTATACCTATCAAAGTTTGCAACATTCAAATGCTTGTAACTTTTTACTGGATCGTAACAAATTCTTGAAATTTTGTGATAATAAAGTACTCAAACCTCTTGTCAATTAAAGTTATCGGCCATTGCTATGGTACACGTGAGTCTCAAATGAAACACTGATAAAACCTCATATGGCCCTAACTTCTATACGGTCCGTCCTATACCTATCAAAGTTTGCAACAATCAAATGCTTGTAACTTTTTACTGGAGCGTAGTAAAACCTTGAAATTTTGTGACAATAAAGTACTCGAGCCTCTTGTCAATTTAAGCTATCGGTCATAGCTATGCTACCTTTGAGTCCCAAAACAATCACTGATAAAACTTTAAATGGCCCTAACTTCTATACGGTGCGTCCTATACCTATCACAGCTTCCAACATTCAAATGGTTGTAATATTTTACTGGAGCGTCATAAAACCTTGAAATTTTGTGACAAGAAAATACTCGTGCCTCTTGTCAATTTAAGCTATCGTTCATAGCTATGCTACCCTTGAGTCACAAATCAAACACTGATAAAACTTCAAATGGCCCCAACTTCTATACGGTACGACTTATGCCTATCAAAGTTTGGAACAATCAAATGCTTGTAACTTTTTACTTCAGCGTCATAAAACCTTGAAATTTTGTGACAATAAATTACTCGAGCCTCTTACCAATTTAAGCTATCGCTCATAGCTATGCTACACTTGAGTCTCAAATCAAACACTGATAAAACTTCAAATGGCCCTAACTTCTATACTGTGCGTCCTATACCTATCAAAGTTTGCAGCATTCAAACGCTTGCAACTTTTTACTCGAGCGTCATAAAATCTTGAAATTTTGTGACAATAAATTACTCGTGCCTCTTATCAATTTAAGCTATCGCTCATAGCAATGCTACCATTGAGTCCCAAATCACACACTGATAAATCATCAAATGGCCCTAACTTCTATACGGTGCGTCTTATACCTATCAAAGTTTGCAACAATCAAATGCTTGTAACTTTTTACTGGATCGTAATAAAATCTTGAAATTTTGTGACAATAAAGTACTCGAACCTCTTGTCAATTTATGCTATCGCTCATAGCTATGCTACCCTTCAGTCCCAAATCAAACACTGATAAAACTTCAAATGGACCTAACTTCTATACCGTGCGTCCCATACCTATCAAAGTTTGCAACATTCAAATGCTTGTAACTTTTTACTGGAGCGTAATAAAACCTGGAAATTTTGTGACAATAAAGTACTCGTGCCTCTAATCAATTTAAGCTAACGCTCATAGCTATGCTACCCTTGAGTCCCAAAACAAACACTGATAAAACTTGAAATGGCCCTAACTTCTATACCGTGCGTCCCATACCTATCAAAGTTTGCAACATTCAAATGCTTGTAACTTTTTACTGGAACGTAATAAAACTTGAAATTTTGTGACAATAAAGTACTCGACCCTCTTGTCAATTTAAGCTATCGCTCATATCTATGCTACCATTGAGTCCCAAATCAAACACTGATAAAACTTCAAATGGCCCTAACTTCTATACGGTGCGTCCTATACCTATCAAAGTTTGCAACATTCAAGTGCTTGAAACTTTTTACTGGAGCGTAATAAAACCTTGAAATTTTGTGACAATAAAGTATTCGAGCCTCTTGTCAATTTAAGTTATCGCTCATAGCTATGCTACCATTGAGTCCCTAATCAAACACTGATAAAACTTCAAATGGCCCTAACTTCTATACGGTGCGTCTTATACCTATCAAAGTTTGCAACAATCAAATGCTTGTAACTTTTTACTGGATCGTAATAAAATCTTGAAATTTTGTGACAATAAAGTACTCGAACCTCTTGTCAATTTATGCTATCGCTCATAGCTATGCTACCCTTCAGTCCCAAATCAAACACTGATAAAACTTCAAATGGCCCTAACTTCTATACCGTGCGTCCCTTACCTATCAAAGTTTGCAACATTCAAACGCTTGTAACTTTTTACTGGAGCGAAATAAAACCTTGAAATTTTGTGTCAATAAAGTACTCGTGCCTCTTATCAATTTAAGCTATCGCTCATAGCTATGCTACCCTTGAGTCCCAAAACAAACACTGATAAAACTTCAAATGGACCTAACTTCTATACCGTGCGTCCCTTACCTATCAAAGTGTGCAACATTCAAATGCTTGTAACTTTTTACTGGAGCGTAATAAAACCTGGAAATTTTGTGACAATAAAGTGCCTCTTTATAATTTAAACGATCGCTCATAGCTCTGCTCCCCTTGAGTCCCAAAACAAACACTGATAAAACTTCAAATGGCCCTAACTTCTGTACGGTGCGTCCTATACCTATCACAGTTTCCAACATTCAAATGGTTGTAACATTTTACTGGAGCGTCATAAAACCTTGAAATTTTGTGACAAGAAAATACTCGTGCCTCTTGTCAATTTAAGCTATCGTTCATAGCTAAGCTACCTTTGAGTCCCAATACAAACGCTGATAAAACTTCAAATGGCCCTAACTTCTATACCGTGTGTCCCTTACCTATCAAAGTTTGCAACATTCAAATGCTTGTATCTTTTTACTGGAGCGTAATAAAATCTTGAAATTTTGTGACAATAAAGTATTCGTGCCTTTTATAAATTTAAGCTATCGCTCATAGCAATGCTACCATTGAGTCCCAAATCAAGCACTGATAAAACTTCAAATGGCCCTAACTTCTATACTGTGCGTCCTACACCAATCAAAGTTTGCAACATTCAAATGCTTGTAACTTTTTACTGGATCGTAATAAAATCTTGACATTTTGTGACAATAAAGTACTCAAACCTCTTGTCAATTAAAGTTATCGGTCATAGCTATGGTACCCGTGAGTCTCAAATGAAACACTGATAAAACCTCACATGGCCTTAACTTCTATACGGTGCGTCCTATACCTATCAAAGTTTGCAACAATCAAATGCTTGTGATTTTTTACTGGAGCGTAGTAAAATCTTGAAATTTTGTGACAATAAAGCACTCGAGCCTCTTGTCAATTTAAGCTATCGCTCATAGCTATGCTACCCTTGAGTCACAAATCAAACACTGATAAAACTTCAAATGGCCTTAACTTCTATACGGTGCGTCTTATACCTATCAAAGTTTGCAATAATCAAATGCTTGTAACTTATTACTGGAGCGTCATAAAAGCTTGAAATTTTGTGACAATAAAGTACTCGTGCCTCTTATCAATTTTAGCTATCTCTCATAGCTATGCTACCTTTGAATCCCAAATCGAACACTGATAAAACTTCAAATGGCCCAAACTTCTATACTGTGCGTCCTATAACAATCAAAGTTTGCAACATTCAAATGCTTGTAACTTTTTACTGGAGCGTAATAAAACCTTGAAATTTTGTGACAATAAAATACTCGTGCCTCTTATCAATTTAAGCTAACGCTCATAGCTATGCTACCCTTGAGTCCCAAAACAAACACTGATAAAACTTGAAATGGCCCTAACTTCTATTCCGTGCGTCCCATACCTATCAAAGTTTGCAACATTCAAATGCTTGTAACTTTTTACTGGAACGTAATAAAACTTGAATTTTTGTGACAATAAAGTACTCGACCCTCTTGTCAATTTAAGCTATAGCTCATAGCTATACTCCCCTTGAGTCCGAAAACAAACACTGATAAAACTTCAAATGGCCCGAACTTCTATACGGTGCGTCCTATACCTATCACAGTTTCCAACATTCAAATGGTTGTAACATTTTACTAGAGCGTCATAAAAATTTGAAATTTTGTGACAAGAAAATACTCGTGCCTCTTGTCAATTTAAGCTATCGTTCATAGCTAAGCTACCCTTGAGTCCCAATACAAACGCTGATAAAACTTCAAATGGCCCTAACTTCTATACCGTGTCTCCCTTACCTATCAAATTTTGCAACATTCAAATGCTTGTATCTTTCTAATGGAGCGTAATAAAATCTTGAAATTTTGTGACAATAAAGAACTCGTGCCTCTTATAAATTTAAGCTATCGCTCATAGCAATGCTACCATTGAGTCCCAAATCAAGCACTGATAAAACTTCAAATGGCCCTAACTTCTTTACTGTGCGTCCTATACCAATCAAAGTTTGCAACATTCAAATGCTTGTAAATTTTTACTGGATCGTAATAAAATCTTGACATTTTGTGACAATAAAGTACTCAAACCTCTTGTCAATTAAAGTTATCGGTCATAGCTATGGTACCCGTGAGTCTCAAATGAAACACTGATAAAACCTCACATGGCCCTAACTTCTATACGGTGCGTCCTATACCTATCAAAGTTTGCAACAATCAAATGCTTGTGATTTTTTACTGGAGCGTAGTAAAATCTTGAAATTTTGTGACAGTAAAGCACTCGAGCCTCTTGTCAATTTAAGCTATCGCTCATAGCTATGCTACCCTTGAGTCACAAATCAAACACTGATAAAACTTCAAATGGCCCTAACTTCTATACGGTGCGTCTTATACCTATCAAAGTTTGCAATAATCAAATGCTTGTAACTTATTACTGGAGCGTCATAAAAGCTTGAAATTTTGTGACAATAAAGTACTCGTGCCTCTTATCAATTTTAGCTATCGCTCATAGCTATGCTACCCTTGAGTCCCAAAACAAACACTGATAAAACTTCAAATGGCCCTAACTTCTATTCCGTGCGTCCCTTATCTATCAAAGTTTGCAACATTCAAATGCTTGTAACTTTTTACTGGAACGTAATAAAACTTGAATTTTTGTGACAATAAAGTACTCGACCCTCTTGCCAATTTAAGCTATAGCTCATAGCTATACTCCCCTTGAGTCCCAAAACAAACACTGATAAAATTTCAAATGGCCCGAACTTCTATACGGTGCGTCCTATACCTATCAAAGCTTCCAACATTCAAATGGTTCTAACATTTTACTGGAGCGTCATAAAACCTTGAAATTTTGTGTCAATAAAGTACTCGTGCCTCTTATCAATTTAAGCTATCGCTCATAGCTATGCTACCCTTGAGTCCCAAAACAAACACTGATAAAACTTCAAATGGCCCTAACTTCTATACCGTGCGTCCCTTACCTATCAAAGTTTGCAACATTCAAATGCTTGTAACTTTTTACTGGAGCGTAATAAAACCTGGAAATTTTGTGACAATAAAGTGCCTCTTTCCAATTTAAACGATCGCTCATAGCTATGCTCCCCTTGAGTCCCAAAACAAACACTGATAAAACTTCAAATGGCCCTAACTTCTATATGGTGCGTCCTATACCTATCACAGTTTCCAACATTCAAATGGTTGTAACATTTTACTGGAGCGTCATAAAACCTTGAAATTTTGTGACAAGAAAATGCTCGTGCCTCTTGTCAATTTAAGCTATCGTTCATAGCTATGCTACCCTTGAGTCCCAAAACAAACACTGATAAAACTTCAAATGGCCCTAACTTCTATACCGTGCGTCCCTTACCTATCAAAGTTTGCAACATTCAAATGCTTGTAACTTTTTACTGGAGCGTAATAAAACCTGGAAATTTTGTGACAATAAAGTGCCTCTTTCCAATTTAAACGATCGCTCATAGCTATGCTCCCCTTGAGTCCCAAAACAAACACTGATAAAACTTCAAACGGCCCAAACTTCTATACTGTGCATCCTATAACAATCAAAGTTTGCAACATTCAAATGCTTGTAACATTTTACTGGAGCGTCATAAAACCTTGAAATTTTGTGACAATTAACTGCTCGTGCCTCTTATAAATTTAAGCTATCGCTCATAGCAATGCTACTATTGAGTCCCAAATCAAGCACTGATAAAACTTCAAATGGCCCTAACTTCTATACTGTGCGTCCTATACCAATCAAAGTTTGCAACATTCAAATGCTTGTAACTTTTTTCTGGAACGTCATAAAACCTTGAAATTTTGTGACAATAAAGTACTCGTGCCTCGTGTCTATTTAAGCTATCGCTTATAGCTATACCTATCAAAGTTTGCAACATTCAAATGCTTGTAACTTTTTACTGGATCGTAATAAATTCTTGAAATTTTGTGACAATAAAGTACTCAAACCTCTTGTCAATTAAAGTTATCGGTCATAGCTATGGTACCCGTGAGTCTCAAATGAAACACTGATAAAACCTCACATGGCCCTAACTTCTATACGGTCCGTCCTATACCTATCAAAGTTTGCAACAATCAAATGCTTGTAACTTTTTACTGGAGCGTAGTAAAACCTTGAAATTTTGTGACAATAAAGTACTCGACCCTCTTGTCAATTTAAGCTATCGCTCATATCTATGCTACCATTGAGTCCCAAATCAAACACTGATAAAACTTCAAATGGCACTAATTTCCATACGGTGCGTGCCATACCTATCAAAGTTTGCAACATTCAAATGCTTGTAACTTTTTACTGGAGCGTAATAAAACCTGGAAATTTTGTGACAATAAAGTACTTGTGCCTCTAATCAATTTAAGCTAACGCTCATAGCTATGCTACCCTTGAGTCCCAAAACAAACACTGATAAAACTTGAAATGGCCCTAACTTCTATACCGTGCGTCCCATACCTATCAAAGTTTGCAACATTCAAATGCTTGTAACTTTTTACTGGAACGTAATAAAACTTGAAATTTTGTGACAATAAAGTACTCGACCCTCTTGTCAATTTAAGCTATCGCTCATATCTATGCTACCATTGAGTCCCAAATCAAACACTGATAAAACTTCAAATGGCACTAATTTCTATACGGTGCGTGCCATACCTATCAAAGTTTGCAACATTCAAATGCTTGTAACTTTTTACTGGAGTGTAATAAAACCTGGAAATTTTGTGACAATAAAGTACTCGTGCCTCTTATCAATTTAAGCTATCGCTCATAGCTATACTCCCCTTGAGTCCCAAATCAAACACTGATAAAACTTCAAATGGCCCTAACTTCTATACGGTGCGACTTATGCCTATCAAAGTTTGGCACAATCAAATGCTTGTAACTTTTTTCTGGAGCGTCATAAAAGCTTGAAATTTTGTGACAATAAAGTACTCGTGCCTCTTATCGATTTAAGCTGTCGCTCATAGCAATGATACCATTGAGTTCCAAATCAAGCACTGATAAAACTTCAAATGGCCCTAACTTCTATACTGTGCATCCTATACCAATCAAAGTTTGCAACATTCAAACGCTTATAACTTTTTACTGCAGCGTAATAAAACCTTGAAGTTCTGTGTCAATAAAGTACTCGTGCCTCTTATCAATTTAAGCTATCGCTCATAGCTGTGCTACCATTGAGTCCCAAAACAAACACTGATAAACCTTCAAATGGCCCTAACTTCTATACCGTGCGTCCCATACCTATCAAAGTTTGCAACATTCAAATGCTTGTAACTTTTTACTGGAGCGTAATAAAACCTGGAAATTTTGTGACAATAAAGTACTCGTGCCTCTAATCAATTTAAGCTAACGCTCATAGCTATGCTACCCTTGAGTCCTAAAACAAACACTGATAAAACTTGAAATGGCCCTAACTTCTATACCGTGCGTCCCATACCTATCAAAGTTTGCAACATTCAAATGCTTGTAACTTTTTACTGGAACGTAATAAAACTTGAAATTTTGTGACAATAAAGTACTCGACCCTCTTGTCAATTTAAGCTAACGCTCATATCTATGCTACCATTGAGTCCCACATCAAACACTGATAAAACTTTAAATGGCCCTAATTTCTATACGGTGCGTGCCATACCTATCAAAGTTTGCAACATTCAAATACTTGTAACTTTTTACTGGAGTGTAATAAAACCTGGAAATTTTGTGACAATAAAGTACTCTTGCCTCTTATCAATTTAAGCTATCGCTCATAGCTATACTCCCCTTGAGTCCCAAAACAAACACTGATAAAACTTCAAATAGCCCTAACTTCTATACGGTGCGTCCTATACCTATCACAGCTTCCAACCTTCAAATGGTTGTAACATTTTACTGGAGCGTCATAAAACCTTGAAATTTTGTGACAAGAAAATACTCGTGCCTCTTGTCAATTTAAGCTATCGTTCATAGCTAAGCTACCGTTGAGTCCCAAATCAAACACTGATAAAATTTCAAATGGCCCTAACTTCTATACGGTGCGACTTATGCCTATCAAAGTTTGGCACAATCAAATGCTTGTAACTTTTTTCTGGAGCGTCATAAAACCTTGAAATTTTGTGTCAATAAAGTACTCGTGCCTCTTATCAATTTAAGCTATCGCTCATAGCTATGCTACCCTTGAGTCCCAAAACAAACACTGATAAAACTTCAAATGGCCCTAACTTCTATACCGTGCGTCCCTTACCTATCAAAGTTTGCAACATTCAAATGCTTGTAACTTTTTACTGGAGCGTAATAAAACCTGGAAATTTTCTGACAATAAAGTGCCTCTTTCCAATTTAAACGATCGCTCATAGCTATGCTCCCCTTGAGTCGCAAAACAAACACTGATAAAACTTGAAATCGCCCTAACTTCTATACCGTGCGTCCCATACCTATCAAAGTTTGCAACATTCAAATGCTTGTAACTTTTTACTGGAACGTAATAAAACTTGAAATTTTGTGACAATAAAGTACTCGACCCTCTTGTCAATTTAAGCTATCGCTCATAGCTATACTCCCCTTGAGTCCCAAAACAAACACTGATAAAACTTCAAATGGCCCGAACTTCTATACGGTGCGTCCTATACCTATCACAGCTTCCAACATTCAAATGGTTGTAACATTTTACTGGAGCGTCATAAAACCTTGAAATTTTGTGTCAATAAAGTACTCGTGCCTCTTATCAATTTAAGCTATCGCTCATAGCTATGCTACCCTTGAGTCCCAAAACAAACACTGATAAAACTTCAAATGGCCCTAACTTCTATACCGTGCGTCCCTTACCTATCAAAGTTTGCAACATTCAAATGCTTGTAACTTTTTACTGGAGCGTAATAAAACCTGGAAATTTTGTGACAATAAAGTGCCTCTTTCCAATTTAAACGATCGCTCATAGCTATGCTACCCTTGAGTCCCAAAACAAACACTGGTAAAACTTCAAATGGCCCTAACTTCTATACCGTGCGTCCCTTACCTATCAAAGTTTGCAACATTCAAATGCTTGTAACTTTTTACTGGAGCGTAATAAAACCTGGAAATTTTGTGACAATAAAGTGCCTCTTTCCAATTTAAACGATCGCTCATAGCTATGCTACCCTTGAGTCCCAAAACAAACACTGATAAAACTTCAAATGGCCCTAACTTCTATACCGTGTGTCCCTTACCTATCAAAGTTTGCAACATTCAAATGCTTGTATCTTTTTACTGGAGCGTAATAAAATCTTGAAATTTTGTGACAATTAACTACTCGTGCCTCTTATAAATTTAAGCTATCGCTCATAGCAATGCTACCATTGAGTCCCAAATCAAGCACTGAAAAAACTTCAAATGGCCCTAACTTCTATACTGTGCGACCTATACCAATCAAAGTTTGCAACATTCAAATGCTTGTAACTTTTTACTGGAACGTCATAAAACCTTGAAATTTTGTGACAATAAAGTACTCGTGCCTCGTGTCTATTTAAGCTATCGCTTATAGCTATACCTATCAAAGTTTGCAACATTCAAATGCTTGTAACTTTTTACTGGATCGTAATAAAATCTTGAAATTTTGTGACAATAAAGTACTCAAACCTCTTGTCAATTAAAGTTATCGGTCATAGTTATGGTACCCGTGAGTCTCAAATGAAACACTGATAAATCCTCACATGGCCCTAACTTCTATACGGTCCGTCCTATACCTATCAAAGTTTGCAACAATCAAATGCTTGTAACTTTTTACTGGAGCGTAGTAAAACCTTGAAATTTTGTGACAATAAAGTACTCGAGCCTCTTGTCAATTTAAGCTATCGGTCATAGCTATGCTACCCTTGAGTCCCAAAACAAACACTGATAAAACTTCAAATGGCCCTAACTTCTATACGGTGCGTCCTATACCTATCACAGCTTCCAACATTCAAATGGTTGTAATATTTTACTGGCGCGTCATAAAACCTTGAAATTTTGTGACAAGAAAATACTCGTGCCTCTTGTCAATTTAAGCTATCGTTCATAGCTAAGCTACCCTTGAGTCCCAAATCAAACACTGATAAAACTACAAATGGCCCTAACTTCTATACGGTGCGACTTATGCCTATCAAAGTTTGGCACAATCAAATGCTTGTAACTTTTTTCTGGAGCGTCATAAAAGCTTGAAATTTTGTGACAATAAAGTACTCGTGCCTCTTATCAATTTAAGCTATCGCTCATAGCTTTGCTACCCTTGAGTCAAAAAAAAAACACTGATAAACTTTCAAATGGCCCTAACTTCTATACCGTGCGTCCCATACCTATCAAAGTTTGCAACATTCAAATGCTTGTAACTTTTTACTGGAGCGTAATAAAACCTGGAAATTTTGTGACAATAAAGTACTCGTGCCTCTTATCAATTTAAGCTATAGCTCATAGCTATGCTCCCCTTGAGTCCCAAAACAAACACTGATAAAACTTCAAATGGCCCTAACTTCTATACGGTGCGTCCTATACCTATCACAGTTTCCAACATTCAAATGGTTGTAACATTTTACTGGAGCGTCATAAAACCTTGAAATTTTGTGAAAAGAAAATACTCGTGCCTCTTGTCAATTTAAGCTATCGTTCATAGCTAAGCTACCCTTGAGTCCCAAATCAAACACTGATAAAACTTCAAATGGCCCTAACTTCTATACGGTGCGACTTATGCCTATCAAAGTTTGGCACAATCAAATGCTTGTAACTTTTTTCTGGAGCTTCATAAAAGCTTGAAATTTTGTGACAATAAAGTACTCGTGCCTCTTATCGATTTAAGCTAACGCTCATAGCTATGCTACCCTTGAGTCCTAAAACAAACACTGATAAAACTTCAAATGGCCCTAACTTCTATACCGTGCGTCCCTTACCTATCAAAGTTTGCAACATTCAAATGCTTGTAACTTTTTACTGGAACGTAATAAAACTTGAAATTTTATGACAATAAAGTACTCGACCCTCTTGTCAATTTAAGCTATCGCTCATATCTATGCTACCATTGAGTCCCACATCAAACACTGATAAAACTTCAAATGGCCCTAATTTCTATACGGTGCGTGCCATACCTATCAAAGTTTGCAACATTCAAATACTTGTAACTTTTTACTGGAGTGTAATAAAACCTGGAAATTTTGTGACAATAAAGTACTCTTGCCTCTTATCAATTTAAGCTATCGCTCATAGCTATACTCCCCTTGAGTCCCAAAACAAACACTGATAAAACTTCAAATAGCCCTAACTTCTATACGGTGCGTCCTATACCTATCACAGCTTCCAACATTCAAATGGTTGTCACATTTTACTGGAGCGTCATAAAACCTTGAAATTTTGTGACAAGAAAATACTCGTGCCTCTTGTCAATTTAAGCTATCGTTCATAGCTAAACTACCATTGAGTCCCAAATCAAACACTGATAAAACTTCAAATGGCCCTAACTTCTATACGGTGCGACTTATGCCCATCAAAGTTTGGCACAATCAAATGCTTGTAACTTTTTTCTGGAGCTTCATAAAAGCTTGAAATTTTGTGACAATAAAGTACTCGTGCCTCTTATCGATTTAAGCTGTCACTCATAGCAATGATACCATTGAGTCCCAAATCAAGCACTGATAAAACTTCAAATGGCCCTAACTTCTATACCGTGCGCCCCATACCTATCTAAGTTTGCAACATTCAAATGCTTGTAACTTTTTACTGGAACGTAATAAAACTTGAAATTTTGTGACAATAAAGTACTCGACCCTCTTGTCAATTTAAGCTATCGCTCATAGCTATACTCCCCTTGAGTCCCAAAACAAACACTGATAAAACTTTAAATGGCCCGAACTTCTATACGGTGCATCCTATACCTATCACAGCTTCCAACATGGCCTTGTAACTTTTTACTGGAACGTAATAAAACCTTGAAATTTTGTGTCAATAAAGTACTCGTGCCTCTTATCAATTTAAGCTATCGCTCATAGCTATGCTACCCTTGAGTCCCAAAACAAACACTGATAAAACTTCAAATGGCCCTAACTTCTATACCGTGCGTCCCTTACCTATCAAAGTTTGCAACATTCAAATGCTTGTAACTTTTTACTGGAGCGTAATAAAACCTGGAAATTTTGTGACAATAAAGTGCCTCTTTCCAATTTAAACGATCGCTCATAGCTATGCTACCCTTGAGTCCCAAAACAAACACTGATAAAACTTCAAATGGCCCTAACTTCTATACCGTGCGTCCCTTACCTATCAAAGTTTGCAACATTCAAATGCTTGTAACTTTTTACTGGAGCGTAATAAAACCTGGAAATTTTGTGACAATAAAGTGCCTCTTTCCAATTTAAACGATCGCTCATAGCTATGCTACCCTTGAGTCCCAAAACAAACACTGATAAAACTTCAAATGGCCCTAACTTCTATACCGTGTGTCCCTTACCTATCAAAGTTTGCAACATTCAAATGCTTGTATCTTTTTACTGGAGCGTAATAAAATCTTGAAATTTTGTGACAATTAACTACTCGTGCCTCTTATAAATTTAAGCTATCGCTCATAGCAATGCTACCATTGAGTCCCAAATCAAGCACTGAAAAAACTTCAAATGGCCCTAACTTCTAGACTGTGCGACCTATACCAATCAAAGTTTGCAACATTCAAATGCTTGTAACTTTTTACTGGAACGTCATAAAACCTTGAAATTTTGTGACAATAAAGTACTCGTGCCTCGTGTCTATTTAAGCTATCGCTTATAGCTATACCTATCAAAGTTTGCAACATTCAAATGCTTGTAACTTTTTACTGGACCGTAATAAAATCTTGAAATTTTGTGACAATAAAGTACTCAAACCTCTTGTCAATTAAAGTTATCGGTCATAGTTATGGTACCCGTGAGTCTCAAATGAAACACTGATAAATCCTCACATGGCCCTAACTTCTATACGGTCCGTCCTATACCTATCAAAGTTTGCAACAATCAAATGCTTGTAACTTTTTACTGGAGCGTAGTAAAACCTTGAAATTTTGTGACAATAAAGTACTCGAGCCTCTTGTCAATTTAAGCTATCGGTCATAGCTATGCTACCCTTGAGTCCCAAAACAAACACTGATAAAACTTCAAATGGCCCTAACTTCTATACGGTGCGTCCTATACCTATCACAGCTTCCAACATTCAAATGGTTGTAATATTTTACTGGCGCGTCATAAAACCTTGAAATTTTGTGACAAGAAAATTCTCGTGCCTCTTGTCAATTTAAGCTATCGTTCATAGCTAAGCTACCCTTGAGTCCCAAATCAAACACTGATAAAACTACAAATGGCCCTAACTTCTATACGGTTTGACTTATGCCTATCAAAGTTTGGCACAATCAAATGCTTGTAACTTTTTTCTGGAGCGTCATAAAAGCTTGAAATTTTGTGACAATAAAGTACTCGTGCCTCTTGTCAATTTAAGCTATCGTTCATAGCTAAGCTACCCTTGAGTCCCAAAAAAAACACTGATAAACCTTCAAATGGCCCTAACTTCTATACCGTGCGTCCCATACCTATCAAAGTTTGCAACATTCAAATGCTTGTAACTTTTTACTGGAGCGTAATAAAACCTGGAAATTTTGTGACAATAAAGTACTCGTGCCTCTTATCAATTTAAGCTATAGCTCATAGCTATGCTCCCCTTGAGTCCCAAAACAAACACTGATAAAACTTCAAATGGCCCTAACTTCTATACGGTGCGTCCTATACCTATCACAGTTTCCAACATTCAAATGGTTCTAACATTTTACTGGAGCGTCATAAAACCTTGAAATTTTGTGTCAATAAAGTACTCGTGCCTCTTATCAATTTAAGCTATCGCTCATAGCTATGCTACCCTTGAGTCCCAAAACAAACACTGATAAAACTTCAAATGGCCCTAACTTCTATACCGTGCGTCCCTTACCTATCAAAGTTTGCAACATTCAAATGCTTGTAACTTTTTACTGGAGCGTAATAAAACCTGGAAATTTTGTGACAATAAAGTGCCTCTTTCCAATTTAAACGATCGCTCATAGCTATGCTCCCCTTGAGTCCCAAAACAAACACTGATAAAACTTCAAATGGCCCTAACTTCTATACGGTGCGTCCTATACCTATCACAGTTTCCAACATTCAAATGGTTGTAACATTTTACTGGAGCGTCATAAAACCTTGAAATTTTGTGACAAGAAAATGCTCGTGCCTCTTGTCAATTTAAGCTATCGTTCATAGCTATGCTACCCTTGAGTCCCAAAACAAACACTGATAAAACTTCAAATGGCCCTAACTTCTATACCGTGCGTCCCTTACCTATCAAAGTTTGCAACATTCAAATGCTTGTAACTTTTTACTGGAGCGTAATAAAACCTGGAAATTTTGTGACAATAAAGTGCCTCTTTCCAATTTAAACGATCGCTCATAGCTATGCTCCCCTTGAGTCCCAAAACAAACACTGATAAAACTTCAAACGGCCCAAACTTCTATACTGTGCATCCTATAACAATCAAAGTTTGCAACATTCAAATGCTTGTAACATTTTACTGGAGCGTCATAAAACCTTGAAATTTTGTGACAATTAACTGCTCGTGCCTCTTATAAATTTAAGCTATCGCTCATAGCAATGCTACTATTGAGTCCCAAATCAAGCACTGATAAAACTTCAAATGGCCCTAACTTCTATACTGTGCGTCCTATACCAATCAAAGTTTGCAACATTCAAATGCTTGTAACTTTTTTCTGGAACGTCATAAAACCTTGAAATTTTGTGACAATAAAGTACTCGTGCCTCGTGTCTATTTAAGTTATCGCTTATAGCTATACCTATCAAAGTTTGCAACATTCAAATGCTTGTAACTTTTTACTGGATCGTAATAAATTCTTGAAATTTTGTGACAATAAAGTACTCAAACCTCTTGTCAATTAAAGTTATCGGTCATAGCTATGGTACCCGTGAGTCTCAAATGAAACACTGATAAAACCTCACATGGCCCTAACTTCTATACGGTCCGTCCTATACCTATCAAAGTTTGCAACAATCAAATGCTTGTAACTTTTTACTGGAGCGTAGTAAAACCTTGAAATTTTGTGACAATAAAGTACTCGACCCTCTTGTCAATTTAAGCTATCGCTCATATCTATGCTACCATTGAGTCCCAAATCAAACACTGATAAAACTTCAAATGGCACTAATTTCCATACGGTGCGTGCCATACCTATCAAAGTTTGCAACATTCAAATGCTTGTAACTTTTTACTGGAGCGTAATAAAACCTGGAAATTTTGTGACAATAAAGTACTTGTGCCTCTAATCAATTTAAGCTAACGCTCATAGCTATGCTACCCTTGAGTCCCAAAACAAACACTGATAAAACTTGAAATGGCCCTAACTTCTATACCGTGCGTCCCATACCTATCAAAGTTTGCAACATTCAAATGCTTGTAACTTTTTACTGGAACGTAATAAAACTTGAAATTTTGTGACAATAAAGTACTCGACCCTCTTGTCAATTTAAGCTATCGCTCATATCTATGCTACCATTGAGTCCCAAATCAAACACTGATAAAACTTCAAATGGCACTAATTTCTATACGGTGCGTGCCATACCTATCAAAGTTTGCAACATTCAAATGCTTGTAACTTTTTACTGGAGTGTAATAAAACCTGGAAATTTTGTGACAATAAAGTACTCGTGCCTCTTATCAATTTAAGCTATCGCTCATAGCTATACTCCCCTTGAGTCCCAAATCAAACACTGATAAAACTTCAAATGGCCCTAACTTCTATACGGTGCGACTTATGCCTATCAAAGTTTGGCACAATCAAATGCTTGTAACTTTTTTCTGGAGCGTCATAAAAGCTTGAAATTTTGTGACAATAAAGTACTCGTGCCTCTTATCGATTTAAGCTGTCGCTCATAGCAATGATACCATTGAGTTCCAAATCAAGCACTGATAAAACTTCAAATGGCCCTAACTTCTATACTGTGCATCCTATACCAATCAAAGTTTGCAACATTCAAACGCTTATAACTTTTTACTGCAGCGTAATAAAACCTTGAAGTTCTGTGTCAATAAAGTACTCGTGCCTCTTATCAATTTAAGCTATCGCTCATAGCTGTGCTACCATTGAGTCCCAAAACAAACACTGATAAACCTTCAAATGGCCCTAACTTCTATACCGTGCGTCCCATACCTATCAAAGTTTGCAACATTCAAATGCTTGTAACTTTTTACTGGAGCGTAATAAAACCTGGAAATTTTGTGACAATAAAGTACTCGTGCCTCTAATCAATTTAAGCTAACGCTCATAGCTATGCTACCCTTGAGTCCTAAAACAAACACTGATAAAACTTGAAATGGCCCTAACTTCTATACCGTGCGTCCCATACCTATCAAAGTTTGCAACATTCAAATGCTTGTAACTTTTTACTGGAACGTAATAAAACTTGAAATTTTGTGACAATAAAGTACTCGACCCTCTTGTCAATTTAAGCTAACGCTCATATCTATGCTACCATTGAGTCCCACATCAAACACTGATAAAACTTTAAATGGCCCTAATTTCTATACGGTGCGTGCCATACCTATCAAAGTTTGCAACATTCAAATACTTGTAACTTTTTACTGGAGTGTAATAAAACCTGGAAATTTTGTGACAATAAAGTACTCTTGCCTCTTATCAATTTAAGCTATCGCTCATAGCTATACTCCCCTTGAGTCCCAAAACAAACACTGATAAAACTTCAAATAGCCCTAACTTCTATACGGTGCGTCCTATACCTATCACAGCTTCCAACCTTCAAATGGTTGTAACATTTTACTGGAGCGTCATAAAACCTTGAAATTTTGTGACAAGAAAATACTCGTGCCTCTTGTCAATTTAAGCTATCGTTCATAGCTAAGCTACCGTTGAGTCCCAAATCAAACACTGATAAAATTTCAAATGGCCCTAACTTCTATACGGTGCGACTTATGCCTATCAAAGTTTGGCACAATCAAATGCTTGTAACTTTTTTCTGGAGCGTCATAAAACCTTGAAATTTTGTGTCAATAAAGTACTCGTGCCTCTTATCAATTTAAGCTATCGCTCATAGCTATGCTACCCTTGAGTCCCAAAACAAACACTGATAAAACTTCAAATGGCCCTAACTTCTATACCGTGCGTCCCTTACCTATCAAAGTTTGCAACATTCAAATGCTTGTAACTTTTTACTGGAGCGTAATAAAACCTGGAAATTTTCTGACAATAAAGTGCCTCTTTCCAATTTAAACGATCGCTCATAGCTATGCTCCCCTTGAGTCGCAAAACAAACACTGATAAAACTTGAAATCGCCCTAACTTCTATACCGTGCGTCCCATACCTATCAAAGTTTGCAACATTCAAATGCTTGTAACTTTTTACTGGAACGTAATAAAACTTGAAATTTTGTGACAATAAAGTACTCGACCCTCTTGTCAATTTAAGCTATCGCTCATAGCTATACTCCCCTTGAGTCCCAAAACAAACACTGATAAAACTTCAAATGGCCCGAACTTCTATACGGTGCGTCCTATACCTATCACAGCTTCCAACATTCAAATGGTTGTAACATTTTACTGGAGCGTCATAAAACCTTGAAATTTTGTGTCAATAAAGTACTCGTGCCTCTTATCAATTTAAGCTATCGCTCATAGCTATGCTACCCTTGAGTCCCAAAACAAACACTGATAAAACTTCAAATGGCCCTAACTTCTATACCGTGCGTCCCTTACCTATCAAAGTTTGCAACATTCAAATGCTTGTAACTTTTTACTGGAGCGTAATAAAACCTGGAAATTTTGTGACAATAAAGTGCCTCTTTCCAATTTAAACGATCGCTCATAGCTATGCTACCCTTGAGTCCCAAAACAAACACTGGTAAAACTTCAAATGGCCCTAACTTCTATACCGTGCGTCCCTTACCTATCAAAGTTTGCAACATTCAAATGCTTGTAACTTTTTACTGGAGCGTAATAAAACCTGGAAATTTTGTGACAATAAAGTGCCTCTTTCCAATTTAAACGATCGCTCATAGCTATGCTACCCTTGAGTCCCAAAACAAACACTGATAAAACTTCAAATGGCCCTAACTTCTATACCGTGTGTCCCTTACCTATCAAAGTTTGCAACATTCAAATGCTTGTATCTTTTTACTGGAGCGTAATAAAATCTTGAAATTTTGTGACAATTAACTACTCGTGCCTCTTATAAATTTAAGCTATCGCTCATAGCAATGCTACCATTGAGTCCCAAATCAAGCACTGAAAAAACTTCAAATGGCCCTAACTTCTATACTGTGCGACCTATACCAATCAAAGTTTGCAACATTCAAATGCTTGTAACTTTTTACTGGAACGTCATAAAACCTTGAAATTTTGTGACAATAAAGTACTCGTGCCTCGTGTCTATTTAAGCTATCGCTTATAGCTATACCTATCAAAGTTTGCAACATTCAAATGCTTGTAACTTTTTACTGGATCGTAATAAAATCTTGAAATTTTGTGACAATAAAGTACTCAAACCTCTTGTCAATTAAAGTTATCGGTCATAGTTATGGTACCCGTGAGTCTCAAATGAAACACTGATAAATCCTCACATGGCCCTAACTTCTATACGGTCCGTCCTATACCTATCAAAGTTTGCAACAATCAAATGCTTGTAACTTTTTACTGGAGCGTAGTAAAACCTTGAAATTTTGTGACAATAAAGTACTCGAGCCTCTTGTCAATTTAAGCTATCGGTCATAGCTATGCTACCCTTGAGTCCCAAAACAAACACTGATCAAACTTCAAATGGCCCTAACTTCTATACGGTGCGTCCTATACCTATCACAGCTTCCAACATTCAAATGGTTGTAATATTTTACTGGCGCGTCATAAAACCTTGAAATTTTGTGACAAGAAAATACTCGTGCCTCTTGTCAATTTAAGCTATCGTTCATAGCTAAGCTACCCTTGAGTCCCAAATCAAACACTGATAAAACTACAAATGGCCCTAACTTCTATACGGTGCGACTTATGCCTATCAAAGTTTGGCACAATCAAATGCTTGTAACTTTTTTCTGGAGCGTCATAAAAGCTTGAAATTTTGTGACAATAAAGTACTCGTGCCTCTTATCAATTTAAGCTATCGCTCATAGCTTTGCTACCCTTGAGTCAAAAAAAAAACACTGATAAACTTTCAAATGGCCCTAACTTCTATACCGTGCGTCCCATACCTATCAAAGTTTGCAACATTCAAATGCTTGTAACTTTTTACTGGAGCGTAATAAAACCTGGAAATTTTGTGACAATAAAGTACTCGTGCCTCTTATCAATTTAAGCTATAGCTCATAGCTATGCTCCCCTTGAGTCCCAAAACAAACACTGATAAAACTTCAAATGGCCCTAACTTCTATACGGTGCGTCCTATACCTATCACAGTTTCCAACATTCAAATGGTTGTAACATTTTACTGGAGCGTCATAAAACCTTGAAATTTTGTGACAAGAAAATACTCGTGCCTCTTGTCAATTTAAGCTATCGTTCATAGCTAAGCTACCCTTGAGTCCCAAATCAAACACTGATAAAACTTCAAATGGCCCTAACTTCTATACGGTGCGACTTATGCCTATCAAAGTTTGGCACAATCAAATGCTTGTAACTTTTTTCTGGAGCTTCATAAAAGCTTGAAATTTTGTGACAATAAAGTACTCGTGCCTCTTATCGATTTAAGCTAACGCTCATAGCTATGCTACCCTTGAGTCCTAAAACAAACACTGATAAAACTTCAAATGGCCCTAACTTCTATACCGTGCGTCCCTTACCTATCAAAGTTTGCAACATTCAAATGCTTGTAACTTTTTACTGGAACGTAATAAAACTTGAAATTTTGTGACAATAAAGTACTCGACCCTCTTGTCAATTTAAGCTATCGCTCATATCTATGCTACCATTGAGTCCCACATCAAACACTGATAAAACTTCAAATGGCCCTAATTTCTATACGGTGCGTGCCATACCTATCAAAGTTTGCAACATTCAAATACTTGTAACTTTTTACTGGAGTGTAATAAAACCTGGAAATTTTGTGACAATAAAGTACTCTTGCCTCTTATCAATTTAAGCTATCGCTCATAGCTATACTCCCCTTGAGTCCCAAAACAAACACTGATAAAACTTCAAATAGCCCTAACTTCTATACGGTGCGTCCTATACCTATCACAGCTTCCAACATTCAAATGGTTGTCACATTTTACTGGAGCGTCATAAAACCTTGAAATTTTGTGACAAGAAAATACTCGTGCCTCTTGTCAATTTAAGCTATCGTTCATAGCTAAACTACCATTGAGTCCCAAATCAAACACTGATAAAACTTCAAATGGCCCTAACTTCTATACGGTGCGACTTATGCCTATCAAAGTTTGGCACAATCAAATGCTTGTAACTTTTTTCTGGAGCTTCATAAAAGCTTGAAATTTTGTGACAATAAAGTACTCGTGCCTCTTATCGATTTAAGCTGTCACTCATAGCAATGATACCATTGAGTCCCAAATCAAGCACTGATAAAACTTCAAATGGCCCTAACTTCTATACCGTGCGCCCCATACCTATCTAAGTTTGCAACATTCAAATGCTTGTAACTTTTTACTGGAACGTAATAAAACTTGAAATTTTGTGACAATAAAGTACTCGACCCTCTTGTCAATTTAAGCTATCGCTCATAGCTATACTCCCCTTGAGTCCCAAAACAAACACTGATAAAACTTTAAATGGCCCGAACTTCTATACGGTGCATCCTATACCTATCACAGCTTCCAACATTCAAATGGTTGTAACATTTTACTGGAGCGTCATAAAACCTTGAAATTTTGTGTCAATAAAGTACTCGTGCCTCTTATCAATTTAAGCTATCGCTCATAGCTATGCTACCCTTGAGTCCCAAAACAAACACTGATAAAACTTCAAATGGCCCTAACTTCTATACCGTGCCTCCCTTACCTATCAAAGTTTGCAACATTCAAATGCTTGTAACTTTTTACTGGAGCGTAATAAAACCTGGAAATTTTCTGACAATAAAGTGCCTCTTTCCAATTTAAACGATCGCTCATAGCTATGCTCCCCTTGAGTCCCAAAACAAACACTGATAAAACTTGAAATCGCCCTAACTTCTATACCGTGCGTCCCATACCTATCAAACTTTGCAACATTCAAATGCTTGTAACTTTTTACTGGAACGTAATAAAACTTGAAATTTTGTGACAATAAAGTACTCGACCCTCTTGTCAATTTAAGCTATCGCTCATAGCTATACTCCCCTTGAGTCCCAAAACAAACACTGATAAAACTTCAAATGGCCCGAACTTCTAGACGGTGCGTCCTATACCTATCACAGCTTCCAACATTCAAATGGTTGTAACATTTTACTGGAGCGTCATAAAACCTTGAAATTTTGTGTCAATAAAGTACTCGTGCCTCTTATCAATTTAAGCTATCGCTCATAGCTATGCTACCCTTGAGTCCCAAAACAAACACTGATAAAACTTCAAATGGCCCTAACTTCTATACCGTGCGTCCCTTACCTATCAAAGTTTGCAACATTCAAATGCTTGTAACTTTTTACTGGAGCGTAATAAAACCTGGAAATTTTGTGACAATAAAGTGCCTCTTTCCAATTTAAACGATCGCTCATAGCTATGCTACCCTTGAGTCCCAAAACAAACACTGATAAAACTTCAAATGGCCCTAACTTCTATACCGTGCGTCCCTTACCTATCAAAGTTTGCAACATTCAAATGCTTGTAACTTTTTACTGGAGCGTAATAAAACCTGGAAATTTTGTGACAATAAAGTGCATCTTTCCAATTTAAACGATCGCTCATAGCTATGCTACCCTTGAGTCCCAAAACAAACACTGATAAAACTTCAAATGGCCCTAACTTCTATACCGTGTGTCCCTTACCTATCAAAGTTTGCAACATTCAAATGCTTGTATCTTTTTACTGGAGCGTAATAAAATCTTGAAATTTTGTGACAATTAACTACTCGTGCCTCTTATAAATTTAAGCTATCGCTCATAGCAATGCTACCATTGAGTCCCAAATCAAGCACTGAAAAAACTTCAAATGGCCCTAACTTCTAGACTGTGCGACCTATACCAATCAAAGTTTGCAACATTCAAATGCTTGTAACTTTTTACTGGAACGTCATAAAACCTTGAAATTTTGTGACAATAAAGTACTCGTGCCTCGTGTCTATTTAAGCTATCGCTTATAGCTATACCTATCAAAGTTTGCAACATTCAAATGCTTGTAACTTTTTACTGGACCGTAATAAAATCTTGAAATTTTGTGACAATAAAGTACTCAAACCTCTTGTCAATTAAAGTTATCGGTCATAGTTATGGTACCCGTGAGTCTCAAATGAAACACTGATAAATCCTCACATGGCCCTAACTTCTATACGGTCCGTCCTATACCTATCAAAGTTTGCAACAATCAAATGCTTGTAACTTTTTACTGGAGCGTAGTAAAACCTTGAAATTTTGTGACAATAAAGTACTCGAGCCTCTTGTCAATTTAAGCTATCGGTCATAGCTATGCTACCCTTGAGTCCCAAAACAAACACTGATAAAACTTCAAATGGCCCTAACTTCTATACGGTGCGTCCTATACCTATCACAGCTTCCAACATTCAAATGGTTGTAATATTTTACTGGCGCGTCATAAAACCTTGAAATTTTGTGACAAGAAAATTCTCGTGCCTCTTGTCAATTTAAGCTATCGTTCATAGCTAAGCTACCCTTGAGTCCCAAATCAAACACTGATAAAACTACAAATGGCCCTAACTTCTATACGGTTTGACTTATGCCTATCAAAGTTTGGCACAATCAAATGCTTGTAACTTTTTTCTGGAGCGTCATAAAAGCTTGAAATTTTGTGACAATAAAGTACTCGTGCCTCTTGTCAATTTAAGCTATCGTTCATAGCTAAGCTACCCTTGAGTCCCAAAAAAAACACTGATAAACCTTCAAATGGCCCTAACTTCTATACCGTGCGTCCCATACCTATCAAAGTTTGCAACATTCAAATGCTTGTAACTTTTTACTGGAGCGTAATAAAACCTGGAAATTTTGTGACAATAAAGTACTCGTGCCTCTTATCAATTTAAGCTATAGCTCATAGCTATGCTCCCCTTGAGTCCCAAAACAAACACTGATAAAACTTCAAATGGCCCTAACTTCTATACGGTGCGTCCTATACCTATCACAGTTTCCAACATTCAAATGGTTGTAACATTTTACTGGAGCGTCATAAAACCTTGAAATTTTGTGACAAGAAAATACTCGTGCCTCTTGTCAATTTAAGCTATCGTTCATAGCTAAGCTACCCTTGAGTCCCAAATCAAACACTGATAAAACTTCAAATGGCCCTAACTTCTATACGGTGCGACTTATGCCTATCAAAGTTTGGCACAATCAAATGCTTGTAACTTTTTTCTGGAGCTTCATAAAAGCTTGAAATTTTGTGACAATAAAGTACTCGTGCCTCTTATCGATTTAAGCTGTCGCTCAAAGCAATGATACCATTGAGTCCCAAATCAAGCACTGATAAAACTTCAAATGGCCCTAACTTCTATACCGTGCGTCCCTTACCTATCAAAGTTTGCAACATTCAAATGCTTGTAACTTTTTACTGGAGCGTAATAAAACCTGGAAATTTTGTGACAATAAAGTGCCTCTTTCCAATTTAAATGATCGCTCATAGCTATGCTCCCCTTGAGTCCCAAAACAAACACTGATAAAACTTGAAATCGCCCTAACTTCTATACCGTGCGTCCCATACCTATCAAAGTTTGCAACATTCAAATGCTTGTAACTTTTTACTGGAACGTAATAAAACTTGAAATTTTGTGACAATAAAGTACTCGACCCTCTTGTCAATTTAAGCTATCGCTCATAGCTATACTCCCCTTGAGTCACAAAACAAACACTGATAAAACTTCAAATGGCCCGAACTTCTATACGGTGCGTCCTATACCTATCACAGCTTCCAACATTCAAATGGTTGTAACATTTTACTGGAGCGTCATAAAACCTTGAAATTTTGTGTCAATAAAGTACTCGTGCCTCTTATCAATTTAAGCTATCGCTCATAGCTATGCTACCCTTGCGTCCCAAAACAAACACTGATAAAACTTCAAATGGCCCTAACTTCTATACCGTGCGTCCCTTACCTATCAAAGTTTGCAACATTCAAATGCTTGTAACTTTTTACTGGAGCGTAATAAAACCTGGAAATTTTGTGACAATAAAGTGCCTCTTTCCAATTTAAACGATCGCTCATAGCTATGCTACCCTTGAGTCCCAAAACAAACACTGATAAAACTTCAAATGTCCCTAACTTCTATACCGTGCGTCCCTTACCTATCAAAGTTTGCAACATTCAAATGCTTGTAACTTTTTACTGGAGCGTAATAAAACCTGGAAATTTTGTGACAATAAAGTGCCTCTTTCCAATTTAAACGATCGCTCATAGCTATGCTACCCTTGAGTCCCAAAACAAACACTGATAAAACTTCAAATGGCCCTAACTTCTATACCGTGTGTCCCTTACCTATCAAAGTTTGCAACATTCAAATGCTTGTATCTTTTTACTGGAGCGTAATAAAATCTTGAAATTTTGTGACAATTAACTACTCGTGCCTCTTATAAATTTAAGCTATCGCTCATAGCAATGCTACCATTGAGTCCCAAATCAAGCACTGAAAAAACTTCAAATGGCGCTAACTTCTATACTGTGCGTCCTATACCAATCAAAGTTTGCAACATTCAAATGCTTGTAACTTTTTACTGGAACGTCATAAAACCTTGAAATTTTGTGACAATAAAGTACTCGTGCCTCGTGTCTATTTAAGCTATCGCTTATAGCTATACCTATCAAAGTTTGCAACATTCAAATGCTTGTAACTTTTTACTGGATCGTAATAAAATCTTGAAATTTTGTGACAATAAAGTACTCAAACCTCTTGTCAATTAAAGTAATCGGTCATAGTTATGGTACCCGTGAGTCTCAAATGAAACACTGATAAATCCTCACATGGCCCTAACTTCTATACGGTCCGTCCTATACCTATCAAAGTTTGCAACAATCAAATGCTTGTAACTTTTTACTGGAGCGTAGTAGAACCTTGAAATTTTGTGACAATAAAGTACTCGAGCCTCTTGTCAATTTAAGCTATCGGTCATAGCTATGCTACCCTTGAGTCCCAAAACAAACACTGATAAAACTTCAAATGGCCCTAACTTCTATACCGTGTGTCCCTTACCTATCAAAGTTTGCAACATTCAAATGCTTGTATCTTTTTACTGGAGCGTAATAAAATCTTGAAATTTTGTGACAATTAACTACTCGTGCCTCTTATAAATTTAAGCTATCGCTCATAGCAATGCTACCATTGAGTCCCAAATCAAGCACTGAAAAAACTTCAAATGGCGCTAACTTCTATACTGTGCGTCCTATACCAATCAAAGTTTGCAACATTCAAATGCTTGTAACTTTTTACTGGAACGTCATAAAACCTTGAAATCTTGTGACAATAAAGTACTCGTGCCTCGTGTCTATTTAAGCTATCGCTTATAGCTATACCTATCAAAGTTTGCAACATTCAAATGCTTGTAACTTTTTACTGGATCGTAATAAAATCTTGAAATTTTGTGACAATAAAGTACTCAAACCTCTTGTCAATTAAAGTAATCGGTCATAGTTATGGTACCCGTGAGTCTCAAATGAAACACTGATAAATCCTCACATGGCCCTAACTTCTATACGGTCCGTCCTATACCTATCAAAGTTTGCAACAATCAAATGCTTGTAACTTTTTACTGGAGCGTAGTAGAACCTTGAAATTTTGTGACAATAAAGTACTCGAGCCTCTTGTCAATTTAAGCTATCGGTCATAGCTATGCTACCCTTGAGTCCCAAAACAAACACTGATAAAACTTCAAATGGCCCTAACTTCTATACGGTGCGTCCTATACCTATCACAGCTTCCAACATTCAAATGGTTGTAATATTTTACTGGAGCGTCATAAAACCTTGAAATTTTGTGACAAGAAAATACTCGTGCCTCTTGTCAATTTAAGCTATCGTTCATAGCTAAGCTACCCTTGAGTCCCAAATCAAACACTGATAAAACTTCAAATGGCCCTAACTTCAATACGGTGCGACTTATGCCTATCAAAGTTTGGCACAATCAAATGCTTGTAACTTTTTTCTGGAGCGTCATAAAAGCTTGAAATTTTGTGACAATAAAGTACTCGTGCCTCTTATCAATTTAAGCTATCGCTCATAGCTTTGCTAAACTTGAGTCCAAAAAAAAACACTGATAAACCTTCAAATGGCCCTAACTTCTATACCGTGCGTCCCATACCTATCAAAGTTTGCAACATTCAAATGCTTGTAACTTTTTACTGGAGCGTAATAAAACCTGGAAATTTTGTGACAATAAAGTACTCGTGCCTCTTATCAATTTAAGCTATAGCTCATAGCTATGCTCCCATTGAGTCCCAAAACAAACACTGATAAAACTTCAAATGGCCCTAACTTCTATACGGTGCGTCCTATACCTATCACAGTTTCCAACATTCAAATGGTTGTAACATTTTACTGGAGCGTCATAAAACCTTGAAATTTTGTGACAAGAAAATACTCGTGCCTCTTGTCAATTTAAGCTATCGTTCATAGCTAAGCTACCCTTGAGTCCCAAAACAAACACTGATAAAACTTCAAATGGCCCTAACTTCTATACCGTGCGTCCCTTACCTATCAAAGTTTGCAACATTCAAATGCTTGTAACTTTTTACTGGAGCGTAATAAAACCTGGAAATTTTGTGACAATAAAGTGCCTCTTTCCAATTTAAACGATCGCTCATAGCTATGCTACCCTTGAGTCCCAAAACAAACACTGATAAAACTTCAAATGGCCCTAACTTCTATACCGTGCGTCCCTTACCTATCAAAGTTTGCAACATTCAAATGCTTGTAACTTTTTACTGGAGCGTAATAAAACCTGGAAATTTTGTGACAATAAAGTGCCTCTTTCCAATTTAAACGATCGCTCATAGCTATGCTACCCTTGAGTCCCAAAACAAACACTGATAAAACTTCAAATGGCCCTAACTTCTATACCGTGTGTCCCTTACCTATCAAAGTTTGCAACATTCAAATGCTTGTATCTTTTTACTGGAGCGTAATAAAATCTTGAAATTTTGTGACAATTAACTACTCGTGCCTCTTATAAATTTAAGCTATCGCTCATAGCAATGCTACCATTGAGTCCCAAATCAAGCACTGAAAAAACTTCAAATGGCCCTAACTTCTAGACTGTGCGACCTATACCAATCAAAGTTTGCAACATTCAAATGCTTGTAACTTTTTACTGGAGCGTAGTAGAACCTTGAAATTTTGTGACAATAAAGTACTCGTGCCTCGTGTCTATTTAAGCTATCGCTTATAGCTATACCTATCAAAGCTTGCAACATTCAAATGCTTGTAACTTTTTACTGGATCGTAATAAAATCTTGAAATTTTGTGACAATAAAGTACTCAAACCTCTTGTCAATTAAAGTTATCGGTCATAGTTATGGTACCCGTGAGTCTCAAATGAAACACTGATAAATCCTCACATGGCCCTAACTTCTATACGGTCCGTCCTATACCTATCAAAGTTTGCAACAATCAAATGCTTGTAACTTTTTACTGGAGCGTAGTAAAACCTTGAAATTTTGTGACAATAAAGTACTCGAGCCTCTTGTCAATTTAAGCTATCGGTCATAGCTATGCTACCCTTGAGTCCCAAAACAAACACTGATAAAACTTCAAATGGCCCTAACTTCTATACGGTGCGTCCTATACCTATCACAGCTTCCAACATTCAAATGGTTGTAATATTTTACTGGCGCGTCATAAAACCTTGAAATTTTGTGACAAGAAAATACTCGTGCCTCTTGTCAATTTAAGCTATCGTTCATAGCTAAGCTACCCTTGAGTCCCAAATCAAACACTGATAAAACTACAAATGGCCCTAACTTCTATACGGTGCGACTTATGCCTATCAAAGTTTGGCACAATCAAATGCTTGTAACTTTTTACTGGAGCGTAATAAAACCTGGAAATTTTGTGACAATAAAGTGCCTCTTTCCAATTTAAACGATCGCTCATAGCTATGCTACCCTTGAGTCCCAAAACAAACACTGATAAAACTTCAAATGGCCCTAACTTCTATACCGTGTGTCCCTTACCTATCAAAGTTTGCAACATTCAAATGCTTGTATCTTTTTACTGGAGCGTAATAAAATCTTGAAATTTTGTGACAATTAACTACTCGTGCCTCTTATAAATTTAAGCTATCGCTCATAGCAATGCTACCATTGAGTCCCAAATCAAGCACTGAAAAAACTTCAAATGGCCCTAACTTCTAGACTGTGCGACCTATACCAATCAAAGTTTGCAACATTCAAATGCTTGTAACTTTTTACTGGAACGTCATAAAACCTTGAAATTTTGTGACAATAAAGTACTCGTGCCTCGTGTCTATTTAAGCTATCGCTTATAGCTATACCTATCAAAGCTTGCAACATTCAAATGCTTGTAACTTTTTACTGGATCGTAATAAAATCTTGAAATTTTGTGACAATAAAGTACTCAAACCTCTTGTCAATTAAAGTTATCGGTCATAGTTATGGTACCCGTGAGTCTCAAATGAAACACTGATAAATCCTCACATGGCCCTAACTTCTATACGGTCCGTCCTATACCTATCAAAGTTTGCAACAATCAAATGCTTGTAACTTTTTACTGGAGCGTAGTAAAACCTTGAAATATTGTGACAATAAAGTACTCGAGCCTCTTGTCAATTTAAGCTATCGGTCATAGCTATGCTACCCTTGAGTCCCAAAACAAACACTGATAAAACTTCAAATGGCCCTAACTTCTATACGGTGCGTCCTATACCTATCACAGCTTCCAACATTTAAATGGTTGTAATATTTTACTGGCGCGTCATAAAACCTTGAAATTTTGTGACAAGAAAATACTCGTGCCTCTTGTCAATTTAAGCTATCGTTCATAGCTAAGCTACCCTTGAGTCCCAAATCAAACACTGATAAAACTACAAATGGCCCTAACTTCTATACGGTGCGACTTATGCCTATCAAAGTTTGGCACAATCAAATGCTTGTAACTTTTTTCTGGAGCGTCATAAAAGCTTGAAATTTTGTGACAATAAAGTACTCGTGCCTCTTATCAATTTAAGCTATCGCTCATAGCTTTGCTACCCTTGAGTCCAAAAAAAACACTGATAAACCTTCAAATGGCCCTAACTTCTATACCGTGCGTCCCATACCTATCAAAGTTTGCAACATTCAAATGCTTGTAACTTTTTACTGGAGCGTAATAAAACCTGGAAATTTTGTGACAATAAAGTACTCGTGCCTCTTATCAATTTAAGCTATAGCTCATAGCTATGCTCCCCTTGAGTCCCAAAACAAACACTGATAAAACTTCAAATGGCCCTAACTTCTATACGGTGCGTCCTATACCTATCACAGTTTCCAACATTCAAATGGTTGTAACATTTTACTGGAGCGTCATAAAACCTTGAAATTTTGTGACAAGAAAATACTCGTGCCTCTTGTCAATTTAAGCTATCGTTCATAGCTAAGCTACCCTTGAGTCCCAAATCAAACACTGATAAAACTTCAAATGGCCCTAACTTCTATACGGTGCGACTTATGCCTATCAAAGTTTGGCACAATCAAATGCTTGTAACTTTTTTCTGGAGCTTCATAAAAGCTTGAAATTTTGTGACAATAAAGTACTCGTGCCTCTTATCGATTTAAGCTGTCGCTCAAAGCAATGATACCATTGAGTCCCAAATCAAGCACTGATAAAACTTCAAATGGCCCTAACTTCTATACCGTGCGTCCCTTACCTATCAAAGTTTGCAACATTCAAATGCTTGTAACTTTTTACTGGAGCGTAATAAAACCTGGAAATTTTGTGACAATAAAGTGCCTCTTTCCAATTTAAATGATCGCTCATAGCTATGCTCCCCTTGAGTCCCAAAACAAACACTGATAAAACTTGAAATCGCCCTAACTTCTATACCGTGCGTCCCATACCTATCAAAGTTTGCAACATTCAAATGCTTGTAACTTTTTACTGGAACGTAATAAAACTTGAAATTTTGTGACAATAAAGTACTCGACCCTCTTGTCAATTTAAGCTATCGCTCATAGCTATACTCCCCTTGAGTCACAAAACAAACACTGATAAAACTTCAAATGGCCCGAACTTCTATACGGTGCGTCCTATACCTATCACAGCTTCCAACATTCAAATGGTTGTAACATTTTACTGGAGCGTCATAAAACCTTGAAATTTTGTGTCAATAAAGTACTCGTGCCTCTTATCAATTTAAGCTATCGCTCATAGCTATGCTACCCTTGCGTCCCAAAACAAACACTGATAAAACTTCAAATGGCCCTAACTTCTATACCGTGCGTCCCTTACCTATCAAAGTTTGCAACATTCAAATGCTTGTAACTTTTTACTGGAGCGTAATAAAACCTGGAAATTTTGTGACAATAAAGTGCCTCTTTCCAATTTAAACGATCGCTCATAGCTATGCTACCCTTGAGTCCCAAAACAAACACTGATAAAACTTCAAATGGCCCTAACTTCTATACCGTGCGTCCCTTACCTATCAAAGTTTGCAACATTCAAATGCTTGTAACTTTTTACTGGAGCGTAATAAAACCTTGAAATTTTGTGACAATAAAGTGCCTCTTTCCAATTTAAACGATCGCTCATAGCTATGCTACCCTTGAGTCCCAAAACAAACACTGATAAAACTTCAAATGGCCCTAACTTCTATACCGTGTGTCCCTTACCTATCAGAGTTTGCAACATTCAAATGCTTGTATCTTTTTACTGGAGCGTAATAAAATCTTGAAATTTTGTGACAATTAACTACTCGTGCCTCTTATAAATTTAAGCTATCGCTCATAGCAATGCTACCATTGAGTCCCAAATCAAGCACTGAAAAAACTTCAAATGGCGCTAACTTCTATACTGTGCGTCCTATACCAATCAAAGTTTGCAACATTCAAATGCTTGTAACTTTTTACTGGAACGTCATAAAACCTTGAAATTTTGTGACAATAAAGTACTCGTGCCTCGTGTCTATTTAAGCTATCGCTTATAGCTATACCTATCAAAGTTTGCAACATTCAAATGCTTGTAACTTTTTACTGGATCGTAATAAAATCTTGAAATTTTGTGACAATAAAGTACTCAAACCTCTTGTCAATTAAAGTAATCGGTCATAGTTATGGTACCCGTGAGTCTCAAATGAAACACTGATAAATCCTCACATGGCCCTAACTTCTATACGGTCCGTCCTATACCTATCAAAGTTTGCAACAATCAAATGCTTGTAACTTTTTACTGGAGCGTAGTAGAACCTTGAAATTTTGTGACAATAAAGTACTCGAGCCTCTTGTCAATTTAAGCTATCGGTCATAGCTATGCTACCCTTGAGTCCCAAAACAAACACTGATAAAACTTCAAATGGCCCTAACTTCTATACGGTGCGTCCTATACCTATCACAGCTTCCAACATTCAAATGGTTGTAATATTTTACTGGAGCGTCATAAAACCTTGAAATTTTGTGACAAGAAAATACTCGTGCCTCTTGTCAATTTAAGCTATCGTTCATAGCTAAGCTACCCTTGAGTCCCAAATCAAACACTGATAAAACTTCAAATGGCCCTAACTTCAATACGGTGCGACTTATGCCTATCAAAGTTTGGCACAATCAAATGCTTGTAACTTTTTTCTGGAGCGTCATAAAAGCTTGAAATTTTGTGACAATAAAGTACTCGTGCCTCTTATCAATTTAAGCTATCGCTCATAGCTTTGCTAAACTTGAGTCCAAAAAAAAACACTGATAAACCTTCAAATGGCCCTAACTTCTATACCGTGCGTCCCATACCTATCAAAGTTTGCAACATTCAAATGCTTGTAACTTTTTACTGGAGCGTAATAAAACCTGGAAATTTTGTGACAATAAAGTACTCGTGCCTCTTATCAATTTAAGCTATAGCTCATAGCTATGCTCCCATTGAGTCCCAAAACAAACACTGATAAAACTTCAAATGGCCCTAACTTCTATACGGTGCGTCCTATACCTATCACAGTTTCCAACATTCAAATGGTTGTAACATTTTACTGGAGCGTCATAAAACCTTGAAATTTTGTGACAAGAAAATACTCGTGCCTCTTGTCAATTTAAGCTATCGTTCATAGCTAAGCTACCCTTGAGTCCCAAATCAAACACTGATAAAACTTCAAATGGCCCTAACTTCTATACGGTGCGTCCTATACCTATCACAGTTTCCAACATTCAAATGGTTGTAACATTTTACTGGAGCGTCATAAAACCTTGAAATTTTGTGACAAGAAAATACTCGTGCCTCTTGTCAATTTAAGGTATCGTTCATAGCTAAGCTACCCTTGAGTCCCAAATCAAACACTGATAAAACTTCAAATGGCCCTAACTTCTATACGGTGCGACTTATGCCTATCAAAGTTTGGCACAATCAAATGCTTGTAACTTTTTTCTGGAGCTTCATAAAAGCTTGAAATTTTGTGACAATAAAGTACTCGTGCCTCTTATCGATTTAAGCTGTCGCTCATAGCAATGATACCATTGAGTCCCAAATCAAGCACTGATAAAACTTCAAATGGCCCGAACTTCTATACGGTGCATCCTATACCTATCACAGCTTCCAACATTCAAATGGTTGTAACATTTTACTGGAGCGTCATAAAACCTTGAAATTTTGTGACAATAAAGTACTCGAGCCTCTTGTCAATTTAAGCTATCGGTCATAGCTATGCTACCCTTGAGTCCCAAAACAAACACTGATAAAACTTCAAATGGCCCTAACTTCTATACGGTGCGTCCTATACCTATCACAGCTTCCAACATTCAAATGGTTGTAATATTTTACTGGAGCGTCATAAAACCTTGAAATTTTGTGACAAGAAAATACTCGTGCCTCTTGTCAATTTAAGCTATAGCTCATAGCTATGCTCCCATTGAGTCCCAAAACAAACACTGATAAAACTTCAAATGGCCCTAACTTCTATACGGTGCGTCCTATACCTATCACAGTTTCCAACATTCAAATGGTTGTAACATTTTACTGGAGCGTCATAAAACCTTGAAATTTTGTGACAAGAAAATACTCGTGCCTCTTGTCAATTTAAGCTATCGTTCATAGCTAAGCTACCCTTGAGTCCCAAATCAAACACTGATAAAACTTCAAATGGCCCTAACTTCTATACGGTGCGACTTATGCCTATCAAAGTTTGGCACAATCAAATGCTTGTAACTTTTTTCTGGAGCTTCATAAAAGCTTGAAATTTTGTGACAATAAAGTACTCGTGCCTCTTATCGATTTAAGCTGTCGCTCATAGCAATGATACCATTGAGTCCCAAATCAAGCACTGATAAAACTTCAAATGGCCCTAACTTCTATACCGTGCGTCCCATACCTATCAAAGTTTGCAACATTCAAATGCTTGTAACTTTTTACTGGAACGTAATAAAACTTGAAATTTTGTGACAATAAAGTACTCGACCCTCTTGTCAATTTAAGCTATCGCTCATAGCTATGCTCCCCTTGAGTCCCAAAACAAACACTGATAAAACTTCAAATGGCCCGAACTTCTATACGGTGCATCCTATACCTATCACAGCTTCCAACATTCAAATGGTTGTAACATTTTACTGGAGCGTCATAAAACCTTGAAATTTTGTGTCAATAAAGTACTCGTGCCTCTTATCAATTTAAGCTATCGCTCATAGCTATGATACCCTTGAGTCCCAAAACAAACACTGATAAAACTTCAAATGGCCCTAACTTCTATACCGTGCGTCCCTTACCTATCAAAGTTTGCAACATTCAAATGCTTGTAACTTTTTACTGGAGCGTAATAAAACCTGGAAATTTTCTGACAATAAAGTGCCTCTTTCCAATTTAAACGATCGCTCATAGCTATGCTACTCTTGAGTCCCAAAACAAACAATGATAAAACTTGAAATCGCCCTAACTTCTATACCGTGCGTCCCATACCTATCAAAGTTTGCAACATTCAAATGCTTGTAACTTTTTACTGGAGCGTCATAGAAGCTTGAAATTTTGTGACAATAAAGTACTCGTGCCTCTTATCAATTTAAGCAATCGCTCATAGCAATGCTTCCATTGAGATCCAAATCAAGCACTGATAAAACTCCAAATGGCCCTAACTTCTATACTGTGCGTCCTATACCAATCAAAGTTTGCAACTTTCAAATGCTTTTAGCTTTTTACTTCAGCGTCATAAAACCTTGAAATTTTGTGACAATAAATTACTCGAGCCTCTTACCAATTTAAGCTATCGCTCATAGCTATGCTACACTTGAGTCTCAAATCAAACACTGATACAACTTCAAATGGCCCTAACTTCTATACTGTGCGTCCTATACCTATCAAAGTTTGCAGAATTCAAATGCTTGCAAATTTTAACTGGAGCGTCATAAAATCTTGAAATTTTGTGACAATAAATTACTTGAGCCTCTTACCAATTTAAGCTGTCACTCATAGCTATGCTACACTTGAGTCTCAAATCAAACACTGATAAAACTTCAAATGGCCCTAACTTCTATACTTTGCGTCCTATACATATCAAAGTTTGTAGCATTCAAACGCTTGTAACTTTTTGCTGGAGCATAATCGAACCTTGAAATTTTGTGGCAATAAAGTATTCGTGCCTCTTATCAATTTAAGCTATCGCTCATAGCTATGCTACCCTTGAGTCCCAAAAAAAACACTGATAGAACTTCAAATGGCCCTAACTTCTATACGGTGCGTCCAACATTCAAATGGTTGTAACATTTTACTGGAGCGTCATAAAACCTTGAAATTTTGTGACAAGAAAATACTCGTGCATCTTGTCAATTTCAGCTATCGTTCATAGCTATGCTGCCCTTGAGTCCCAAAACAAACACTGATAAAACTTCAAATGGCCCTAACTTCTATACGGTGCGTCCTATACCTATCAAAGTTTTTAGTATTCAAACGCTTGCAACTTTTTATTGGAGCGTCATAAAATCTTGAAATTTTGTGACAATAAATTACTCGAGCCTTTTACCAATTTAAGCGATCGTTCATAGCTATGCTACCCGTGAGTCTCAAATGAAACACTGATAAAACTTCAAGTAACTAACTTCTATACGGTGCGTCTTATACCTATCAAAGTTTGGACAATCAAATGCTTGTAACTTTTTACTGGATCGTAATAAAATCTTGAAATTTTGTGACAATAAGGTACTCGTGCCTCTTGTCAATTAAAGTTATCGCTCATAGCTATGCTACCCGTGAGTCTCAAATCAAACACTGATAAAACTTCACGTGGCCCTAACTTCTATACGGTGCGTCCTATACCTATCAAAGTTTGCAACATTCAAATGTTTGTATCTTTTTACTGGAGCGTAATAAAATCTTGAAATTTTGTGACAATAAAGTACTCGAACCTCTTGTCAATTTAAGCTATCGCTCATAGCTATGCTACCCTTGAGTAATAAATCAAACACTGATAAAACTTCAAATGGCCCTAACTTCTATACGGTGCGTCCTATTCCTATCAAAGTTTGCAACATTCAAACGCTTGTAGCTTTTTACTGGAGCGTTATCAAACCTTGAAATTTTGTGGCAATAAAGTACTCGTGCCTCTTATCAATTTAAGCTATCGCTCATAGCTATGCTACCCTTGAGTCCCAAAACAAACACTGATAAAACTTCAAATGGGCCTAACTTCTATACCGTGCGTCCCATACCTATCAAAGTTTGCAACTTTCAAATGCTTGTAACATTTTACTGGAGCGTAATAAAACCTGGAAAATTTGTGACAATAAAGTACTCGTGCCTCTTATCAATTTAAGCTATCGCTCATAGCTATGATACCCTTGAGTCCCAAAACAAACACTGATAAAACTTCAAATGGCCCTAACTTCTATACCGTGCGTCCCTTACCTATCAAAGTTTGCAACATTCAAATGCTTGTAACTTTTTACTGGAGCGTAATAGAACCTGGAAATTTTCTGACAATAAAGTGCCTCTTTCCAATTTAAACGATCGCTCATAGCTATGCTACTCTTGAGTCCCAAAACAAACACTGATAAAACTTGAAATCGCCCTAACTTCTATACCGTGCGTCCCATACCTATCAAAGTTTGCAACATTCAAATGCTTGTAACTTTTTACTGGAGCGTCATAGAAGCTTGAAATTTTGTGACAATAAAGTACTCGTGCCTCTTATCAATTTAAGCAATCGCTCATAGCAATGCTTCCATTGAGATCCAAATCAAGCACTGATAAAACTCCAAATGGCCCTAACTTCTATACTGTGCGTCCTATACCAATCAAAGTTTGCAACTTTCAAATGCTTTTAGCTTTTTACTTCAGCGTCATAAAACCTTGAAATTTTGTGACAATAAATTACTCGAGCCTCTTACCAATTTAAGCTATCGCTCATAGCTATGCTACACTTGAGTCTCAAATCAAACACTGATACAACTTCAAATGGCCCTAACTTCTATACTGTGCGTCCTATACCTATCAAAGTTTGCAGAATTCAAATGCTTGCAAATTTTAACTGGAGCGTCATAAAATCTTGAAATTTTGTGACAATAAATTACTTGAGCCTCTTACCAATTTAAGCTGTCACTCATAGCTATGCTACACTTGAGTCTCAAATCAAACACTGATAAAACTTCAAATGGCCCTAACTTCTATACTTTGCGTCCTATACATATCAAAGTTTGTAGCATTCAAACGCTTGTAACTTTTTGCTGGAGCATAATCGAACCTTGAAATTTTGTGGCAATAAAGTATTCGTGCCTCTTATCAATTTAAGCTATCGCTCATAGCTATGCTACCCTTGAGTCCCAAAACAAACACTGATAAAACTTCAAATGGCCCTAACTTCTATACCGTGCGTCCCATACCTATCAAAGTTTGCAACATTCAAGTGCTTGTAACTTTTTACTGGAGCGTAATAAAACCTGGAAATTTTGTGACAATAAAGTACTCGTGCCTCTTATCAATTTAAGGTATCGCTCATAGCTATGCTCCCCTGGAGTCCCAAAAAAAACACTGATAGAACTTCAAATGGCCCTAACTTCTATACGGTGCGTCCAACATTCAAATGGTTGTAACATTTTACTGGAGCGTCATAAAACCTTGAAATTTTGTGACAAGAAAATACTCGTGCATCTTGTCAATTTCAGCTATCGTTCATAGCTATGCTGCCCTTGAGTCCCAAAACAAACACTGATAAAACTTCAAATGGCCCTAACTTCTATACGGTGCGTCCTATACCTATCAAAGTTTTTAGTATTCAAACGCTTGCAACTTTTTATTGGAGCGTCATAAAATCTTGAAATTTTGTGACAATAAATTACTCGAGCCTCTTACCAATTTAAGCGATCGTTCATAGCTATGCTACCCGTGAGTCTCAAATCAAACACTGATAAAACTTCAAGTAACTAACTTCTATACGGTGCGTCTTATACCTATCAAAGTTTGGACAATCAAATGCTTGTAACTTTTTACTGGATCGTAATAAAATCTTGAAATTTTGTGACAATAAGGTACTCGTGCCTCTTGTCAATTAAAGTTATCGCTCATAGCTATGCTACCCGTGAGTCTCAAATCAAACACTGATAAAACTTCAAGTGGCCCTAACTTCTATACGGTGCGTCCTATACCTATCAAAGTTTGCAACATTCAAATGTTTGTAACTTTTTACTGGAGCGTAATAAAATCTTGAAATTTTGTGACAATAAAGTACTCGAACCTCTTGTCAATTTAAGCTATCGCTCATAGCTATGCTACCCTTGAGTAATAAATCAAACACTGATAAAACTTCAAATGGCCCTAACTTCTATACGGTGCGTCCTATTCCTATCAAAGTTTGCAACATTCAAACGCTTGTAGCTTTTTACTGGAGCGTAATCAAACCTTGAAATTTTGTGGCAATAAAGTACTCGTACCTCTTATCAATTTAAGCTATCGCTCATAGCTTTGCTACCCTTGAGTCCCAAAACAAACACTGATAAAACTTCAAATGGGCCTAACTTCTATACCGTGCGTCCCATACCTATCAAAGTTTGCAACTTTCAAATGCTTGTAACATTTTACTGGAGCGTAATAAAACCTGGAAAATTTGTGACAATAAAGTACTCGTGCGTCTTATCAACTTAAGCTATCGCTCATAGCTATGCTACCCTTGAGTCCCAAAACAAACACTGATAAAACTTCAAATGGCCCTAACTTCTATACGGTGCTTCCTATACCTATCACAGTTTCCAACATTCAAATGGTTGTAACAATTTACTGGAGCGTCATAAAACCTTGAAATTTTGTGACAATAAAATAATCGTGCCTCTTGTCAATTTAAGCTATCGTTCATAGCTATGCTACCCTTGAGTCCCAAAACAAACACTGATAAAACTTCAAATGGCCCTAACTTCTATACGGTGCGTCCTATACCTATCAAAATTTTTAGTATTCAAACGCTTGCAACTTTTTACTGGAGCGTCATAAAATCTTGAAATTTTGTGACAATAAATTACTCGAGCCTCTTACTAATTTAAGCTATCGCTCATAGCTATGCTACCCGTGAGGCTCAAATCAAACACTGATAAAACTTCAAATGGCCCTAACTTCTATACGGTGCGTCCTATACCTATCAAAGTTTGCAACATTCAAATGCTTGTAACTTTTTACTGGAGCGTAATAAAATCTTGAAATTTTGTGACAATAAAGTACTCGAACCTCTTGTCAATTTAAGCTATCGCTCATAGCTATGCTACCTTTGAGTTCCAAATCAAACACTGATAAAACTTAATATGGCCCTAACTTCTATACCGTGCGTCCCATACCTATCACAGTTTCCAACATTCAGATGGTTGTAACATTTTACTGGAGCGTCATAAAACCTAGAAATTTTGTGACAAGAAAATACGCGTGCATCTTATCAATTTAAGCTATCGCTCATAGCAATGCTACCATTGAGTCCCAAATCAAACATTGATAAAACTTCAAATGGCCCTAACTTCTATACTGTGCGTCCTATACCAATCAAAGTATGCAACATACAAATGCTTGTAACTTTTGACAGGAGCGTCATAAAATCTTGAAATTTTGTGGCAATAAAGTACTCGTGCCTCTTGTCAATTTAAGCTATCGCGCATAGCTATGCTACCCTTGAGTCACAAATCAAACACTGATAAAACTTCAAATGGCCCTAACTTCTATACGGTGCGTCCTATACGTATCACAGTTTTCAACATTCGAATGGTTGTACCATTTTACTGGAGCGCCATAAAACCTTGAAATTTTGTGACAATAAAATACTCGTGCCCCTTGTCAATTTAAGCTATCGTTCATAGCTATGCTACCCTTGAGTCCCAATACAAACGCTGATAAAACTTCAATTGGCCCTAACTTCTATACGGTGCGTCTTATACCTATCAAAGTTTGCAACAATCAAATGCTTGTAACTTTTTACTGGAGCGTCATAAAATCTTGAAATTTTGTGACAATAAATTACTCGAGCCTCTTACCAATTTAAGCTATCGCTCATAGCTATGCTACACTTGAGTCTCAAATCAAACACTGATAAAATTTCAAATGGCCCTAACTTCTATACAGTGCGCCCTATACCTATCAAAGTTTGCAACATTTAAAAGCTTGTAAATTTTTACTAGAGCGTCATAAAACCTTGAAATTTTGTGAAAATAAAGTACTCGTGTCTCTTGTCAATATAAGCTATCGCTCATAGCTATGCTACCCTTGAGTCACAAATCAAACACTGATAAAACTTCAAATAGCTCTAACTTCTATACGGTGCGTCTTATACCTATCAAAGTTTCCAACAATCAAATGCTTGTAACTTTTTACTGGAGCGCCATAAAAGCTTGAAATTTTGTGACAATAAAGTACTCGTGTCTCTTGTCAATTTAAGCTATCGCTCATAGCTATGCTACCCTTGAGTCCCAAAACAAACACTGATAAATCTTCAAATGGCCCTAACTTCTATACGGTGCGTCCTATACCTATCACAGTTTCCAACATTCGAATTGATGTACCATTTTACTGGAGCGTCATAAAAACTTGAAATTTTGTGACAATAAAATACTCGTGCCTCTTGTCAATTTAAGCTATCGTTCATAGCTATGCTACCCTTGCGTCCCAATACAAACGCTGATAAAACTTCAAATGGCCCTAAGTTCTATACGGTGCGTCTTGAACCTATCAAACTTTGCAACAATCAAATGCTTGTAACTTTTTACTGGATCGTAATAAAGTCTTGAAATTTTGTGACAATAAGGTACTCGTGCCTCTTGTCAATTAAAGTTATCGCTCATAGCTATGCTACCCGTGAGTCTCAAATCAAACACTGATAAAACTTCAAATGGATCTAAATTCTGTACGGTGCGTCCTACACCTATCAAAGTTTGCAACATTCAAACGCTTGTAACTTTTTACTGGAGCGTAATAAAACCTTGAAATTTTGTGACAGTAAAGAACTCGCACCTCTTGTCAATTTAAGCTATCGCTCATAGCTATGCTACCATTGAGTCCCAAATCAAACACTGACAAAACTTCAAATGGCCTTAACTTCTATACGGTGCGTCCTATACCTATCAAAGTTTGCAACATTCAAACGCTTGTAACTTTTTACTGGAGCGTAATAAAAGCTTGAAATTTTGTGGCAATAAAGTACTCGTGTCTCTTGTCATTATAGGCTATCGCTCATAGCTATGCTCTCCTTGAGTCCCAAATCAAACACTGATAAAACTTCAAATAGCTCTAATTTCTATACGTTGCAGCCTACACCTACCAAAGTTTACAACATTCAAATGCTTGTAACTTTTTACTGGAGCGTCATAAAACCTTGAAATTTTGTGGCAATAAAGTACTCGTGCCTCTTGTCAATTTAAGCTATCGCTCATAGCTATGCTACACTTGAGTCACAAATCAAACACTGATAAAACTTCTAATGGCCCTAACTTCTATACGGTGCGTCCTATACCTATCACAGTTTCCAACATTCGAATGGTTGTACCATTTTACTGGAGCGTCATAAAAACTTGAAATTTTGTGACAATAAAATACTCGTGCCTCTTGTCAATTTAAACTATCGTTCATAGCTATGCTACCCTTGAGTCCCAATACAAACGCTGATAAAGCTTCAAATGGCCCTAAGTTCTATACGGTGCGTCTTGAACCTATCAAACTTTGCAACAATCAAATGCTTGTAACTTTTTACTGGATCGTAATAAAATCTTGAAATTTTGTGACAATAAGGTACTCGTGCCTCTTGTCAATTAAAGTTATCGCTCATAGCTATGCTACCCGTGAGTCTCAAATCAAACACTGATAAAACTTCAAGTGGCCCTAACTTCTATACGGTGCGTCCTATACCTATCAAAGTTTGCAACATTCAAATGTTTGTAACTTTTTACTGGAGCGTAATAAAATCTTGAAATTTTGTGACAATAAAGTACTCGAACCTCTTGTCAATATGAGCTATCGCTCATAGCTATGCTACCCTTGAGTCACAAATCAAACACTGATAAAATTTCAAATGGCCCTAACTTCTATGCAGTGCGTCTTATACCTATCAAAGTTTGCAACATTCAAATGCTGGTAACTTTTTACTGGAGCGTCATAAAACCTTGAAATTTTGTGAAAATAAAGTACTCGTGTCTCTTGTCAATATAAGCTATCGCTCATAGCTACGCTACCCTTGAGTCACAAATCAAACACTGATAAAACTTCAAATAGCCCTAGCTTCTATACAGTGCGTCTTATACCTATCAAAGTTTGGAACAATCAAATGCTTGTAACTTTTTACTGGAGCGTCATAAAAACTTCTATACTGTGCGTCCTATACCAATCAAAGTTTGCAACATACAAATGCTTGTAACTTTTGACAGGAGCGTCATAAAATCTTGAAATTTTGTGGCAATAAAGTACTCGTGCCTCTTGTCAATTTAAGCTATCGCTCATAGCTATGCTACCCTTGAGTCACAAATCAAACACTGATAAAAATTCAAATGGCCCTAACTTCTATACGGTGCGTCCTATACCTGTCACAGTTTCCAACATTCGAATGGTTGTACCATTTTACTGGAGCGCCATAAAACCTTGAAATTTTGTGACAATAAAATACTCGTGCCTCTTGTCAATTTAAACTATCGTTCATAGCTATGCTACCCTTGAGTCCCAATACAAACGCTGATAAAACTTCAATTGGCCCTAACTTCTATACTGTGCGTCTTATACCTATCAAAGTTTGCAACAATCAAATGCTTGTAACTTTTTACTGGAGCGTCATAAAATCTTGAAATTCTGTGACAATAAATTACTCGAGCCTCTTACCAATTTAAGCTATCGCTCATAGCTATGCTACACTAGAGTCTCAAATCAAACACTGATAAAATTTCAAATGGCCCTAACTTCTATACAGTGCGCCCTATACCTATCAAAGTTTGCAACATTTAAAAGCTTGTAAATATTTACTAGAGCGTCATAAAACCTTGAAATTTTGTGAAAATAAAGTACTCGTGTCTCTTGTCAATATAAGCTATCGCTCATAGCTATGCTACCCTTGAGTCACAAATCAAACACTGATAAAACTTCAAATAGCCCTAACTTCTATACGGTGCGTCTTATACCTATCAAAGTTTGCAACAATCAAATGCTTGTAACTTTTTACTGGAGCGCCATAAAAGCTTGAAATTTTGTTACAATAAAGTACTCGTGTCTCTTGTCAATTTAAGCTATCGCTCATAGCTATGCTACCCTTGAGTCCCAAAACAAACACTGATAAATCTTCAAATGGCCCTAACTTCTATACGGTGCGTCCTATACCTATCACAGTTTCCAACATTCGAATGGTTGTACCATTTTACTGGAGCGTCATAAAAACTTGAAATTTTGTGACAATAAAATACTCGTGCCTCTTGTCAATTTAAGCTATCGTTCATAGCTATGCTACCCTTGCGTCCCAATACAAACGCTGATAAAACTTCAAATGGCCCTAAGTTCTATACGGTGCGTCTTGAACCTATCAAACTTTGCAACAATCAAATGCTTGTAACTTTTTACTGGATCGTAATAAAATCTTGAAATTTTGTGACAATAAGGTACTCGTGCCTCTTGTCAATTAAAGTTATCGCTCATAGCTATGCTACCCGTGAGTCTCAAATCAAACACTGATAAAACTTCAAATGGATCTAAATTCTGTACGGTGCGTCCTACACCTATCAAAGTTTGCAACATTCAAACGCTTGTAACTTTTTACTGGAGCGTAATAAAATCTTGAAATTTTGTGACAGTAAAGAACTCGCACCTCTTGTCAATTTAAGCTATCGCTCATAGCTATGCTACCATTGAGTCCCAAATCAAACACTGATAAAACTTCAAATGGCCTTAACTTCTATACGGTGCGTCCTATACCTATCTAAGTTTGCAACATTCAAACGCTTGTAACTTTTTACTGGAGCGTAATAAAAGCTTGAAATTTTGTGGCAATAAAGTACTCGTGTCTCTTGTCATTATAGGCTATCGCTCATAGCTATGCTCCCCTTGAGTCCCAAATCAAACACTGATAAAACTTCAAATAGCTCTAATTTCTATACGTTGCAGCCTACACCTACCAAAGTTTGCAACATTCAAACGCTTGTAACTTTTTACTGGAGCGTAATAAAATCTTGAAATTTTGTGACAGTAAAGTACTCGCACCTCTTGTCAATTTAAGCTATCGCTCATAGCTATGCTACCATTGAGTCCCAAATCAAACACTGATAAAACTTCAAATGGCCTTAACTTCTATACGGTGCGTCCTATACCTATCAAAGTTTGCAACATTCAAACGCTTGTAACTTTTTACTGGAGCGTAATAAAAGCTTGAAATTTTGTGGCAATAAAGTACTCGTGTCTCTTGTTCTTATAGGCTATCGCTCATAGCTATGCTCCCCTTGAGTCCCAAATCAAACACTGATAAAACTTCAAATAGCTCTAATTTCTATACGTTGCAGCCTACACCTACCAAAGTTTGCAACATTCAAATGCTTGTAACTTTTTACTGGAGCGTCATAAAACCTTGAAATTTTGTGGCAATAAAGTACTCGTGCCTCTTGTCAATTTAAGCTATCGCTCATAGCTATGCTACACTTGAGTCACAAATCAAACACTGATAAAACTTCTAATGGCCCTAACTTCTATACGGTGCATCTTATACCTATCAAAGTTTGCAACAATCAAATGCTTGTAACTTTTTACTGGAGCGTCATAAAAGCTTGAAATTTTGTGACAATAAAGTACTCGTGTCTCTTGTCAATTTAAGCTATCGCTCATAGCAATGCTACACTTGAGTCACAAATCAAACACTGATAAAACTTCTAATGGCCCTAACTTCTATACGGTGCGTCCTATACCTATCACAGTTTCCAACATTCGAATGGTTGTACCACTTTACTGGAGCGTCATAAAAGCTTGCAATTTTGTGACAATAAAATACTCGTGCCTCTTGTCAATTTAAGCTATCGCTCATAGCAATGCTACACTTGAGTCACAAATCAAACACTGATAAAACTTCAAATGGCCCTAAGTTCTATACGGTGCGTCTTGAACCTATCAAAGTTTGCAACAATCAAATGCTTGTAACTTTTTACTGGATCGTAATAAAATCTTGAAATTTTGTGAAAATAAAGTACTCGTGTCTCTTGTCAATATAAGCTATCGCTCATAGCTACGCTACCCTTGAGTCACAAATCAAACACTGATAAAACTTCAAATAGCCCTAACTTCTATACGGTGCGTCTTATACCTATCAAAGTTTGCAACATTCAAATGCTTGTAACTTTTTACTGGAGCGTCATAAAAGCTTGAAATTTTGTGACAATAAAGTACTCGTGCCTCTTAACAATTTAAGCTATCACTCATAGCAATGCTACCATTGAGTCCCAAATCAAACACTGATAAAACTTCAAATGGCCCTAACTTCTATACTGTGCGTCCTATACCAATCAAAGTTTGCAACATACAAATGCTTGTAACTTTTGACAGGAGCGTCATAAAATCTTGAAATTTTGTGGCAATAAAGTATTCGTGCCTCTTGTCAATTTAAGCTATCTATCATAGCTATGCTACCCTTGAGTCACAAATCAAACACTGATAAAACTTCTAATGGCCCTAACATCTATACGGTGCGTCTTGAACCTATCAAAGTTTGCAACAATCAAACGCTTGTAACTTTTTACTGGAGCGTCATAAAATCTTGAAATTTTGTGACAATAAATTACTCGAGCCTCTTACCAATTTAAGCTATCGCTCATAGCTATGCTACACTTGAGTCTCAAATCAAACAGTGATAAAATTTCAAATGGCCCTAACTTCTATACAGTGCGCCCTATACCTATCAAAGTTTGCAACATTTAAAAGCTTGTAAATTTTTACTAGAGCGTCATAAAACCTTGAAATTTTGTGAAAATAAAGTACTCGTGTCTCTTGTCAATATAAGCTATCGCTCATAGCTATGCTACCCTTGAGTCACAAATCAAACACTGATAAAACTTCAAATAGCCCTAACTTCTATACGGTGCATCTTATACCTATCAAAGTTTGCAACAATCAAATGCTTGTAACTTTTTACTGGAGCGCCATAAAAGCTTGAAATTTTGTTACAATAAAGTACTCGTGTCTCTTGTCAATTTAAGCTATCGCTCATAGCTATGCTACCCTTGAGTCCCAAAACAAACACTGATAAATCTTCAAATGGCCCTAACTTCTATACGGTGCGTCCTATACCTATCACAGTTTCCAACATTCGAATGGTTGTACCATTTTACTGGAGCGTCATAAAAACTTGAAATTTTGTGACAATAAAATACTCGTGCCTCTTGTCAATTTAAGCTATCGTTCATAGCTATGCTACCCTTGCGTCCCAATACAAACGCTGATAAAACTTCAAATGGCCCTAAGTTCTATACGGTGCGTCTTGAACCTATCAAACTTTGCAACAATCAAATGCTTGTAACTTTTTACTGGATCGTAATAAAATCTTGAAATTTTGTGACAATAAGGTACTCGTGCCTCTTGTCAATTAAAGTTATCGCTCATAGCTATGCTACCCGTGAGTCTCAAATCAAACACTGATAAAACTTCAAATGGATCTAAATTCTGTACGGTGCGTCCTACACCTATCAAAGTTTGCAACATTCAAACGCTTGTAACTTTTTACTGGAGCGTAATAAAATCTTGAAATTTTGTGACAGTAAAGAACTCGCACCTCTTGTCAATTTAAGCTATCGCTCATAGCTATGCTACCATTGAGTCCCAAATCAAACACTGATAAAACTTCAAATGGCCTTAACTTCTATACGGTGCGTCCTATACCTATCTAAGTTTGCAACATTCAAACGCTTGTAACTTTTTACTGGAGCGTAATAAAAGCTTGAAATTTTGTGGCAATAAAGTACTCGTGTCTCTTGTCATTATAGGCTATCGCTCATAGCTATGCTCCCCTTGAGTCCCAAATCAAACACTGATAAAACTTCAAATAGCTCTAATTTCTATACGTTGCAGCCTACACCTACCAAAGTTTGCAACATTCAAATGCTTGTAACTTTTTACTGGAGCGTCATAAAACCTTGAAATTTTGTGGCAATAAAGTACTCGTGCCTCTTGTCAATTTAAGCTATCGCTCATAGCTATGCTACACTTGAGTCACAATCAAACACTGATAAAACTTCTAATGGCCCTAACTTCTATACGGTGCACCTTATACCTATCAAAGTTTGCAACAATCAAATGCTTGTAACTTTTTACTGGAGCGTCATAAAAGCTTGAAACTTTGTGACAATAAAGTACTCGCACCTCTTGTCAATTTAAGCTATCGCTCATAGCTATGCTACCCTTGAGTCCCAAAACAAACACAGATAAATCTTCAAATGGCCCTAACTTCTATACGGTGCGTCCTATACCTATCGCAGTTTCCAACATTCGAATGGTTGTACCACTTTACTGGAGCGTCATAAAACCTTGAAATTTTGTGACAATAAAATACTCGTGCCTCTTGTCAATTTAAGGTATCGTTCATAGCTATGCTACCCTTGAGTCACAAATCAAACACTGATAAAACTTCAAATGGCCCTAAGTTCTATACGGTGCGTCTTGAACCTATCAAAGTTTGCAACAATCAAATGCTTGTAACTTTTTACTGGATCGTAATAAAATCTTGAAATTTTGTGACAATAAGGTACTCGTCCCTCTTGTCAATATAAGCTGTCGCTCATAGCTATGCTACCCTTTAGTCCCAAATCAAACACTGATAAAATTTCAAATGGCCCTAACTTCTATGCAGTGCGCCCTATACCTATCAAAGTTTGCAACATTCAAATGCTTGTAACTTTTTACTGGAGCGTCATAAAATCTTGAAATTTTGTGGCAATAAAGTACTCGTGCCTCTTGTCAATTTAAGCTATCGCTCATAGCTATGCTACACTTGAGTCACAAATCAAACACTGATAAAACTTCTAATGGCCCTAACTTCTATACGGTGCATCTTATACCTATCAAAGTTTGCAACAATCAAATGCTTGTAACTTTTTACTGGAGCGTCATAAAAGCTTGAAATTTTGTGACAATAAAGTACTCGTGTCTCTTGTCAATTTAAGCTATCGCTCATAGCTATGCTACACTTGAGTCACAAATCAAACACTGATAAAACTTCTAATGGCCCTAACTTCTATACGGTGCGTCCTATACCTATCACAGTTTCCAACATTCGAATGGTTGTACCACTTTACTGGAGCGTCATAAAACCTTGAAATTTTGTGACAATAAAATACTCGTGCCTCTTGTCAATTTAAGCTATCGTTCATAGCTATGCTACCCTTGAGTCACAAATCAAACACTGATAAAACTTCAAATGGCCCTAAGTTCTATACGGTGCGTCTTGAACCTATCAAAGTTTGCAACAATCAAATGCTTGTAACTTTTTACTGGATCGTAATAAAATCTTGAAATTTTGTGAAAATAAAGTACTAGTGTCTCTTGTCAATATAAGCTATCGCTCATAGCTACGCTACCCTTGAGTCACAAATCAAACACTGATAAAACTTCAAATAGCCCTAACTTCTATACGGTGCGTCTTATACCTATCAAAGTTTGCAACATTCAAATGCTTGTAACTTTTTACTGGAGCGTCATAAAAGCTTGTAATTTTGTGACAATAAAGTACTCGTGCCTCTTATCAATTTAAGCTATCACTCATAGCAATGCTACCATTGAGTCCCAAATCAAACACTGATAAAACTTCAAATGGCCCTAACTTCTATACTGTGCGTCCTATACCAATCAAAGTTTGCAACATACAAATGCTTGTAACTTTTGACAGGAGCGTCATAAAATCTTGAAATTTTGTGGCAATAAAGTACTCGCACCTCTTGTCAATTTAAGCTATCGCTCATAGCTATGCTAACATTGAGTCCCAAATCAAACACTGATAAAACTTCAAATGGCCTTAACTTCTATACGGTGCGTCCTAGACCTATCAAAGTTTGCAACATTCAAACGCTTGTAACTTTTTACTGGAGTGTAATAAAAGCTTGAAATTTTGTGGCAATAAAGTACTCGTGTCTCTTGTCATTATAGGCTATCGCTCATAGCTATGCTCCCCTTGAGTCCCAAATCAAACACTGATAAAATTTCAAATAGCTCTAATTTCTATACGTTGCAGCCTACACCTACCAAAGTTTGCAACATTCAAATGCTTGTAACTTTTTACTGGAGCGTCATAAAACCTTGAAATTTTGTGGCAATAAAGTACTCGTGCCTCTTGTCAATTTAAGCTATCGCTCATAGCTATGCTACACTTGAGTCACAAATCATACACTGATAAAACTTCTAATGGCCCTAACTTCTATACGGTGCATCTTATACCTATCAAAGTTTGCAACAATCAAATGCTTGTAACTTTTTACTGGAGCGTCATAAAAGCTTGAAATTTTGTGACAATAAAGTACTCGTGTCTCTTGTCAATTTAAGCTATCGCTCATAGCTATGCTACACTTGAGTCACAAATCAAACACTGATAAAACTTCTAATGGCCCTAACTTCTATACGGTGCGTCCTGTACCTATCACAGTTTCCAACATTCGAATGGTTGTACCACTTTACTGGAGCGTCATAAAACCTTGAAATTTTGTGACAATAAAATACTCGTGCCTCTTGTCAATTTAAGCTATCGTTCATAGCTATGCTACCCTTGAGTCACAAATCAAACACTGATAAAACTTCAAATGGCCCTAAGTTCTATACGGTGCGTCTTGAACCTATCAAAGTTTGCAACAATCAAATGCTTGTAACTTTTTACTGGATCGTAATAAAATCTTGAAATTTTGTGACAATAAGGTACTCGTCCCTCTTGTCAATATAAGCTATCGCTCAAAGCTATGCTACCCTTGAGTCACAAATCAAACACTGATAAAATTTTAAATGGCCTTAACTTCTATACTGTGCGTCCTATACCAATCAAAGTTTGCAACATACAAATGCTTGTAACTTTTGACAGGAGCGTCATAAAATCTTGAAATTTTGTGGTAATAAAGTACTCGTGCCTCTTGTCTATTTAAGCTATCTATCATAGCTATACTACCCTTGAGTCACAAATCAAACACTGATAAAACTTCTAATGGCCCTAACTTATATACGGTGCGTCCTATACCTATCACAGTTTCCAACATTCGAATGGTTGTACCATTTTACTGGAGCGCCATAAAACCTTGAAATTTTGTGACAATAAAGTACTCGTGTCTCTTGTCAATTTAAGCTATCGCTCATAGCTATGCTACCCTTGAGTCCCAAAACAAACACTGCAACAATCAAACGCTTGTAACTTGAGTCACACTGGAGCGTAATAAAATCTTGAAATTTTGTGACAGTAAAGTACTCGCACCTCTTGTCAATTTAAGCTATCGCTCATAGCTATGCTACCATTGAGTCCCAAATCAAACACTGATAAAACTTCAAATGGCCTTAACTTCTATACGGTGCGTCCTATACCTATCAAAGTTTGCAACATTCAAACGCTTGTAACTTTTTACTGGAGCGTAATAAAAGCTTGAAATTTTGTGGCAATAAAGTACTCGTGTCTCTTGTTCTTATAGGCTATCGCTCATAGCTATGCTCCCCTTGAGTCCCAAATCAAACACTGATAAAACTTCAAATAGCTCTAATTTCTATACGTTGCAGCCTACACCTACCAAAGTTTGCAACATTCAAATGCTTGTAACTTTTTACTGGAGCGTCATAAAACCTTGAAATTTTGTGGCAATAAAGTACTCGTGCCTCTTGTCAATTTAAGCTATCGCTCATAGCTATGCTACACTTGAGTCACAAATCAAACACTGATAAAACTTCTAATGGCCCTAACTTCTATACGGTGCATCTTATACCTATCAAAGTTTGCAACAATCAAATGCTTGTAACTTTTTACTGGAGCGTCATAAAAGCTTGAAATTTTGTGACAATAAAGTACTCGTGTCTCTTGTCAATTTAAGCTATCGCTCATAGCTATGCTACACTTGAGTCACAAATCAAACACTGATAAAACTTCTAATGGCCCTAACTTCTATACGGTGCGTCCTATACCTATCACAGTTTCCAACATTCGAATGGTTGTACCACTTTACTGGAGCGTCATAAAAGCTTGAAATTTTGTGACAATAAAATACTCGTGCCTCTTGTCAATTTAAGCTATCGTTCATAGCTATGCTACCCTTGAGTCACAAATCAACCACTGATAAAACTTCAAATGGCCCTAAGTTCTATGCAGTGCGCCCTATACCTATCAAAGTTTGCAACATTCAAATGCTTGTAACTTTTTACTGGAGCGTCATAAAACCTTGAAATTTTGTGAAAATAAAGTACTCGTGTCTCTTGTCAATATAAGCTATCGCTCATAGCTACGCTACGCTTGAGTCACAAATCAAACACCGATAAAACTTCAAATAGCCCTAACTTCTATACAGTGCTTCTTATACCTATCAAAGTTTGGAACAATCAAATGCTTGTAACTTTTTACTGGAGCGTCATAAAACCTTGAAATTTTGTGAAAATAAAGTACTCGTGTCTCTTGTCAATATAAGCTATCGCTCATAGCTACGCTACCCTTGAGTCACAAATCAAACACTGATAAAACTTCAAATGGCCTTAACTTCTATACGGTGCGTCCTATACCTATCAAAGTTTGCAACATTCAAACGCTTGTAACATTTTACTGGAGCGTAATAAAAGCTTGAAATTTTGTGGCAATAAAGTACTCGTGTCTCTTGTTCTTATAGGCTATCGCTCATAGCTATACTCCCCTTGAGTCCCAAATCAAACACTGATAAAACTTCAAATAGCTCTAATTTCTATACGTTGCAGCCTACACCTACCAAAGTTTGCAACATTAAAATGCTTGTAACTTTTTACTGGAGCGTCATAAAACCTTGAAATTTTGTGGCAATAAAGTACTCGTGCCTCTTGTCAATTTAAGCTATCGCTCATAGCTATGCTACACTTGAGTCACAAATCAAACACTGATAAAACTTCTAATGGCCCTAACTTCTATACGGTGCATCTTATACCTATCAAAGTTTGCAACAATCAAATGCTTGTAACTTTTTACTGGAGCGTCATAAAAGCTTGAAATTTTGTGACAATAAAGTACTCGTGTCTCTTGTCAATTTAAGCTATCGCTCATAGCTATGCTACACTTGAGTCACAAATCAAACACTGATAAAACTTCTAATGGCCCTAACTTCTATACGGTGCGTCCTATACCTATCACAGTTTCCAACATTCGAATGGTTGTACCACTTTACTGGAGCGTCATAAAACCTTGAAATTTTGTGACAATAAAATACTCGTGCCTCTTGTCAATTTAAGCTATCGCTCATAGCTATGCTACCCTTGAGTCACAAATCAAACACTGATAAAACTTCAAATGGCCCTAAGTTCTATACGGTGCGTCTTGAACCTATCAAAGTTTGCAACAATCAAATGCTTGTAACTTTTTACTGGATCGTAATAAAATCTTGAAATTTTGTGAAAATAAAGTACTAGTGTCTCTTGTCAATATAAGCTATCGCTCATAGCTACGCTACCCTTGAGTCACAAATCAAACACTGATAAAACTTCAAATAGCCCTAACTTCTATACGGTGCGTCTTATACCTATCAAAGTTTGCAACATTCAAATGCTTGTAACTTTTTACTGGAGCGTCATAAAAGCTTGTAATTTTGTGACAATAAAATACTCGTGCCTCTTATCAATTTAAGCTATCACTCATAGCAATGCTACCATTGAGTCCCAAATCAAACACTGATAAAACTTCAAATGGCCCTAACTTCTATTCTGTGCGTCCTATACCAATCAAAGTTTGCAACATACAAATGCTTGTAACTTTTGACAGGAGCGTCATAAAATCTTGAAATTTTGTGGCAATAAAGTACTCGCACCTCTTGTCAATTTAAGCTATCGCTCATAGCTATGCTAACATTGAGTCCCAAATCAAACACTGATAAAACTTCAAATGGCCTTAACTTCTATACGGTGCGTCCTAGACCTATCAAAGTTTGCAACATTCAAACGCTTGTAACTTTTTACTGGAGTGTAATAAAAGCTTGAAATTTTGTGGCAATAAAGTACTCGTGTCTCTTGTCATTATAGGCTATCGCTCATAGCTATGCTCCCCTTGAGTCCCAAATCAAACACTGATAAAATTTCAAATAGCTCTAATTTATATACGTTGCAGCCTACACCTACCAAAGTTTGCAACATTCAAATGCTTGTAACTTTTTACTGGAGCGTCATAAAACCTTGAAATTTTGTGGCAATAAAGTACTCGTGCCTCTTGTCAATTTAAGCTATCGCTCATAGCTATGCTACACTTGAGTCACAAATCATACACTGATAAAACTTCTAATGGCCCTAACTTCTATACGGTGCATCTTATACCTATCAAAGTTTGCAACAATCAAATGCTTGTAACTTTTTACTGGAGCGTCATAAAAGCTTGAAATTTTGTGACAATAAAGTACTCGTGTCTCTTGTCAATTTAAGCTATCGCTCATAGCTATGCTACACTTGAGTCACAAATCAAACACTGATAAAACTTCTAATGGCCCTAACTTCTATACGGTGCGTCCTGTACCTATCACAGTTTCCAACATTCGAATGGTTGTACCACTTTACTGGAGCGTCATAAAACCTTGAAATTTTGTGACAATAAAATACTCGTGCCTCTTGTCAATTTAAGCTATCGTTCATAGCTATGCTACCCTTGAGTCACAAATCAAACACTGATAAAACTTCAAATGGCCCTAAGTTCTATACGGTGCGTCTTGAACCTATCAAAGTTTGCAACAATCAAATGCTTGTAACTTTTTACTGGATCGTAATAAAATCTTGAAATTTTGTGACAATAAGGTACTCGTCCCTCTTGTCAATATAAGCTATCGCTCAAAGCTATGCTACCCTTGAGTCACAAATCAAACACTGATAAAATTTTAAATGGCCTTAACTTCTATACTGTGCGTCCTATACCAATCAAAGTTTGCAACATACAAATGCTTGTAACTTTTGACAGGAGCGTCATAAAATCTTGAAATTTTGTGGTAATAAAGTACTCGTGCCTCTTGTCTATTTAAGCTATCTATCATAGCTATACTACCCTTGAGTCACAAATCAAACACTGATAAAACTTCTAATGGCCCTAACTTATATACGGTGCGTCCTATACCTATCACAGTTTCCAACATTCGAATGGTTGTACCATTTTACTGGAGCGCCATAAAACCTTGAAATTTTGTGACAATAAAGTACTCGTGTCTCTTGTCAATTTAAGCTATCGCTCATAGCTATGCTACCCTTGAGTCCCAAAACAAACACTGCAACAATCAAACGCTTGTAACTTTTTACTGGAGCGTAATAAAATCTTGAAATTTTGTGACAGTAAAGTACTCGCACCTCTTGTCAATTTAAGCTATCGCTCATAGCTATGCTACCATTGAGTCCCAAATCAAACACTGATAAAACTTCAAATGGCCTTAACTTCTATACGGTGCGTCCTATACCTATCAAAGTTTGCAACATTCAAACGCTTGTAACTTTTTACTGGAGCGTAATAAAAGCTTGAAATTTTGTGGCAATAAAGTACTCGTGTCTCTTGTTCTTATAGGCTATCGCTCATAGCTATGCTCCCCTTGAGTCCCAAATCAAACACTGATAAAACTTCAAATAGCTCTAATTTCTATACGTTGCAGCCCACACCTACCAAAGTTTGCAACATTCAAATGCTTGTAACTTTTTACTGGAGCGTCATAAAACCTTGAAATTTTGTGGCAATAAAGTACTCGTGCCTCTTGTCAATTTAAGCTATCGCTCATAGCTATGCTACACTTGAGTCACAAATCAAACACTGATAAAACTTCTAATGGCCCTAACTTCTATACGGTGCATCTTATACCTATCAAAGTTTGCAACAATCAAATGCTTGTAACTTTTTACTGGAGCGTCATAAAAGCTTGAAATTTTGTGACAATAAAGTACTCGTGTCTCTTGTCAATTTAAGCTATCGCTCATAGCTATGCTACACTTGAGTCACAAATCAAACACTGATAAAACTTCTAATGGCCCTAACTTCTATACGGTGCGTCCTATACCTATCACAGTTTCCAACATTCGAATGGTTGTACCACTTTACTGGAGCGTCATAAAAGCTTGAAATTTTGTGACAATAAAATACTCGTGCCTCTTGTCAATTTAAGCTATCGTTCATAGCTATGCTACCCTTGAGTCACAAATCAAACACTGATAAAACTTCAAATGGCCCTAAGTTCTATGCAGTGCGCCCTATACCTATCAAAGTTTGCAACATTCAAATGCTTGTAACTTTTTACTGGAGCGTCATAAAACCTTGAAATTTTGTGAAAATAAAGTACTCGTGTCTCTTGTCAATATAAGCTATCGCTCATAGCTACGCTACCCTTGAGTCACAAATCAAACACTGCTAAAACTTCAAATAGCCCTAACTTCTATACGGTGCGTCTTATACCTATCAAAGTTTGCAACATTCAAATGCTTGTAACTTTTTACTGGAGCGTCATAAAAGCTTGAAATTTTGTGACAATAAAGTACTCGTGCCTCTTATCAATTTAAGCTATCACTCATAGCAATGCTACCATTGAGTCCCAAATCAAACACTGATAAAACTTCAAATGGCCCTAACTTCTATACTGTGCGTCCTATACCAATCAAAGTTTGCAACATACAAATGCTTGTAACTTTTGACAGGAGCGTCATAAAATCTTGAAATTTTGTGGCAATAAAGTACTCGTGCCTCTTGTCAATTTAAGCTATCTATCATAGCTATGCTACCCTTGAGTCACAAATCAAACACTGATAAAACTTCTAATGGCCTTAACTTCTATACGGTGCGTCTTGAACCTATCAAAGTTTGCAACAATCAAACGCTTGTAACTTTTTACTGGAGCGTAATAAAATCTTGAAATTTTGTGACAGTAAAGTACTCGCACCTCTTGTCAATTTAAGCTATCGCTCATAGCTATGCTACCATTGAGTCCCAAATCAAACACTGATGAAACTTCAAATGGCCTTAACTTCTATACGGTGCGTCCTATACCTATCAAAGTTTGCAACATTCAAACGCTTGTAACTTTTTACTGGAGTGTAATAAAAGCTTGAAATTTTGTGGCAATAAAGTACTCGTGTCTCTTGTCATTATAGGCTATCGCTCATAGCTATGCTCCCCTTGAGTCCCAAATCAAACACTGATAAAACTTCAAATAGCTCTAATTTCTATACGTTGCAGCCTACACCTACCAAAGTTTGCAACATTCAAATGCTTGTAACTTTTTACTGGAGCGTCATAAAACCTTGAAATTTTGTGGCAATAAAGTACTCGTGCCTCTTGTCAATTTAAGCTATCGCTCATAGCTATGCTACACTTGAGTCACAAATCAAACACTGATAAAACTTCTAATGGCCCTAACTTCTATACGGTGCATCTTATACCTATCAAAGTTTGCAACAATCAAATGCTTGTAACTTTTTACTGGAGCGTCATAAAAGCTTGAAATTTTGTGACAATAAAGTACTCGTGTCTCTTGTCAATTTAAGCTATCGCTCATAGCTATGCTACCCTTGAGTCACAAATCAAACACTGATAAAATTTTAAATGGCCCTAACTTCTATGCAGTGCGTCTTATACCTATCAAAGTTTGCAACATTCAAATGCTTGTAACTTTTTACTGGAGCGTCATAAAACCTTGAAATTTTGTGAAAATAAAGTACTCGTGTCTCTTGTCAATATAAGCTATCGCTCATAGCTACGCTACCCTTGAGTCACAAATCAAACACTGATAAAACTTCAAATAGCCCTAACTTCTATACGGTGTGTCTTATACCTATCAAAGTTTGGAACAATCAAATGCTTGTAACTTTTTACTGGAGCGTCATAATAGCTTGAAATTTTGTGACAATAAAGTACTCGTGCCTCTTATCAATTTAAGCTATCACTCATAGCAATGCTACCATTGAGTCCCAAATCAAACACTCATAAAACTTCAAATGGCCCTAACTTCTATACTGTGCGTCCTATACCAATCAAAGTTTGCAACATACAAATGCTTGAAACTTTTGACAGGAGCGTCATAAAATCTTGAAATTTTGTGGCAATAAAGTACTCGTGCCTCTTGTCAATTTAAGCTATCTATTATAGCTATGCTACCCTTGAGTCACAAATCAAACACTGATAAAACTTCTAATGGCCCTAACTTCTATACGGTGCGTCTTGAACCTATCAAAGTTTGCAACAATCAAACGCTTGTAACTTTTTACTGGAGCGTAATAAAATCTTGAAATTTTGTGACAGTAAAGTACTCGCACCTCTTGTCAATTTAAGCTATCGCTCATAGCTATGCTACCATTGAGTCCCAAATCAAACACTGATAAAACTTCAAATGGCCTTAACTTCTATACGGTGCGTCCTATACCTATCAAAGTTTGCAACATTCAAACGCTTGTAACTTTTTACTGGAGCGTAATAAAACCTTGAAATTTTGTGACAATAAAGTACTCGTGTCTCTTCTCAATTTAAGCTATCGCTCATAGCTATGCTACACTTGAGTCACAAATCAAACACTGATAAAACTTCAAATGGCCCTAACTTCTATACGGTGCGTCCTGTACCTATCACAGTTTCCAACATTCGAATGGTTGTACCACTTTACTGGCGCGTCATAAAACCTTGAAATTTTGTGGCAATAAAGTACTCGTGTCTCTTGTCATTATAGGCTATCGCTCATAGCTATGCTCTCCTTGAGTCCCAAATCAAACACTGATAAAACTTCAAATAGCTCTAATTTCTATACGTTGCAGCCTACACCTACCAAAGTTTGCAACATTCAAATGCTTGTAACTTTTTACTGGAGCGTCATAAAACCTTGAAATTTTGTGGCAATAAAGTACTCGTGCCTCTTGTCAATTTAAGCTATCGCTCATAGCTATGCTACACTTGAGTCACAAATCAAACACTGATAAAACTTCTAATGGCCCTAACTTCTATACGGTGTATCTTATACCTATCAAAGTTTGCAACAATCAAATGCTTGTAACTTTTTACTGGAGCGTCATAAAGGCTTGAAATTTTGTGACAATAAAGTACTCGTGTCTCTTGTCAATTTAAGCTATCGCTCATAGCTATGCTACACTTGAGTCACAAATCAAACACTGATAAAACTTCTAATGGCCCTAACTTCTATACGGTGCGTCCTGTACCTATCACAGTTTCCAACATTCGAATGGTTGTACCACTTTACTGGAGCGTCATAAAACCTTGAAATTTTGTGACAATAAAATACTCGTGCCTCTTGTCAATTTAAGCTATCGTTCATAGCTATGCTACCCTTGAGTCACAAATCAAACACTGATAAAACTTCAAATGGCCCTAAGTTCTATACGGTGCGTCTTGAACCTATCAAAGTTTGCAACAATCAAATGCTTGTAACTTTTTACTGGATCGTAATAAAATCTTGAAATTTTGTGACAATAAGGTACTCGTCCCTCTTGTCAATATAAGCTATCGCTCAAAGCTACGCTACCCTTGAGTCACAAATCAAACACTAATAAAATTTTAAATGGCCCTAACTTCTATGCAGTGCGTCTTATACCTATCAAAGTTTGCAACATTCAAATGCTTGTAACTTTTTACTGGAGCGTCATAAAACCTTGAAATTTTGTGAAAATAAAGTACTCGTGTCTCTTGTCAATATAAGCTATCGCTCATAGCTACGCTACCCTTGAGTCACAAATCAAACACTGATAAAACTTCAAATAGCCCTAACTTCTATACGGTGTGTCTTATACCTATCAAAGTTTGGAACAATCAAATGCTTGTAACTTTTTACTGGAGCGTCATAAAAGCTTGAAATTTTGTGACAATAAAGTACTCGTGCCACTTATCAATTTAAGCTATCACTCATAGCAATGCTACCATTGAGTCCCAAATCAAACACTGATAAAACTTCAAATGGCCCTAACTTCTATACTGTGCGTCCTATACCAATCAAAGTTTGCAACATACAAATGCTTGTAACTTTTGGCAGGAGCGTCATAAAATCTTGAAATTTTGTGGCAATAAAGTACTCGTGCCTCTTGTCAATTTAAGCTATCTATCATAGCTATGCTACCCTTGAGTCACAAATCAAACACTGATAAAACTTCTAATGGCCCTAACTTCTATACGGTGCGTCTTGAACCTATCAAAGTTTGCAACAATCAAACGCTTGTAACTTTTTACTGGAGCGTAATAAAATCTTGAAATTTTGTGACAGTAAAGTACTCGCACCTCTTGTCAATTTAAGCTATCGCTCATAGCTATGCTACCATTGAGTCCCAAATCAAACACTGATAAAACTTCAAATGGCCTTAACTGCTATACGGTGCGTCCTATACCTATCAAAGTTTGCAACATTCAAACGCTTGTAACTTTTTACTGGAGCGTAATAAAAGCTTGAAATTTTTTGGCAATAAAGTACTCGTGTCTCTTGTCATTATAGGCTATCGCTCATAGCTATGCTCCCCTTGAGTCCCAAATCAAACACTGATAAAACTTCAAATAGCTCTAATTTCTATACGTTGCAGCCTACACCTACCAAAGTTTGCAACATTCAAATGCTTGTAATATTTTACTGGAGCGTCATAAAACCTTGAAATTTTGTGACAAGAAAATACTCGTGCCTCTTGTCAATTTAAGCTATCGCTCATAGCTATGCTACACTTGAGTCACAAATCAAACACTGATAAAACTTCTAATGGCCCTAAGTTCTATACTGTGCGTCCTATACCAATCAAAGTTTGCAACATACAAATGCTTGCAACTTTTGACAGGAGCGTCATAAAATCTTGAAATTTTGTGGCAATAAAGTACTCGTGCCTCTTGTCAATTTAAGCTATCTATCATAGCTATGCTACCCTTGAGTCACAAATCAAACACTGATAAAACTTCTAATGGCCCTAACTTCTATACGGTGCGTCCTATACCTATCAAAGTTTCCAACATTCAAACGCTTGTAACTTTTTACTGGAGCGTAATAAAAGCTTGAAATTTTGTGGCAATAAAGTACTCGTGTCTCTTGTCATTATAGGCTATCGCTCATAGCTATGCTCCCCTTGAGTCCCAAATCAAACACTGATAAAACTTCAAATAGCTCTAATTTCTATACGTTGCAGCCTACACCTACCAAAGTTTGCAACATTCAAATGCTTGTAACTTTTTACTGGAGCGTTATAAAACTTTGAAATTTTGTGGCAATAAAGTACTCGTGCCTCTTGTCAATTTAAGCTATCGCTCATAGCTATGCTACACTTGAGTCACAAATCAAACACTGATAAAACTTCTAATGGCCCTAACTTCTATACGGTGCGTCCTATACCTATCACAGTTTCCAACATTCGAATGGTTGTACCACTTTACTGGAGCGTCATAAAACCTTGAAATTTTGTGACAATAAAATACTCGTGCCTCTTGTCAATTTAAGCTATCGTTCATAGCTATGCTACCCTTGAGTCACAAATCAAACACTGATAAAACTTCAAATGGCCCTAAGTTCTATACGGTGCGTCTTGAACCTATCAAAGTTTGCAACAATCAAATGCTTGTAACTTTTTACTGGATCGTAATAAAATCTTGAAATTTTGTGACAATAAGGTACTCGTCCCTCTTGTCAATATAAGCTATCGCTCATAGCTATGCTACCCTTGTGTCACAAATCAAACACTGATAAAATTTCAAATGGCCCTAACTTCTATGCAGTGCGTCTTATACCTATCAAAGTTTGCAACATTCAAATGCTTGTAACTTTTTACTGGAGCGTCATAAAACCTTGAAATTTTGTGAAAATAAAGTACTCGTGTCTCTTGTCAATATAAGCTATCGCTCATAGCTACGCTACCCTTGAGTCACAAATCAAACACTGATAAAACTTCAAATAGCCCTAACTTCTATACGGTGCGTCTTATACCTATCAAAGTTTGGAACAATCAAATGCTTGTAACTTTTTACTGGAGCGCCATAAAACCTTGAAATTTTGTGACAATAAAGTACTCGTGCCTCTTATCAATTTAAGCTATCACTCATAGCAATGCTACCATTGAGTCCCAAATCAAACACTGATAAAACTTCAAATGGCCCTAACTTCTATACTGTGCGTCCTATACCAATCAAAGTTTGCAACATACAAATGCTTGTAACTTTTGACAGGAGCGTCATAAAATCTTGAAATTTTGTGGCAATAAAGTACTCGTGCCTCTTGTCAATTTAAGCTATCTATCATAGCTATGCTACCCTTGAGTCACAAATCAAACACGGATAAAACTTCTAATGGCCCTAACTTCTATACGGTGCGTCCTATACCTATCACAGTTTCCAACATTCGAATGGTTGTACCATTTTACTGGAGCGCCATAAAACCTTGAAATTTTGTGACAATAAAATACTCGTGCCTCTTGTCAATTTAAGCTATCGTTCATAGCTATGCTACCATTGAGTCCCAATACAAACGCTGATAAAATTTCAAATGGCCCTAACTTCTATGCAGTGCGTCTTATACCTATCAAAGTTTGCAACATTCAAATGCTTGTAACTTTTTACTGGAGCGTCATAAAACCTTGAAATTTTGTGAAAATAAAGAACTCGTGTCTCTTGTCAATATAAGCTATCGCTCATAGCTACGCTACCCTTGAGTCACAAATCAAACACTGATAAAACTTCAAATAGCCCTAACTTCTATACGGTGCGTCTTATACCTATCAAAGTTTGCAACAATCAAATGCTTGTAACTTTTTACTGGAGCGTCATAAAAGCTTGAAATTTTGTGACAATAAAGTACTCGTGTCTCTTGTCAATTTAAGCTATCGCTCATAGCTATCCTACCCTTGAGTCCCAAAACAAACACTGATAAAACTTCAAATAGCCCTAACTTCTATACGGTGCGTCTTGAACCTATCAAAGTTTGCAACAATCAAATGCTTGTAACTTTTTACTGGATCGTAATAAAATCTTGAAATTTTGTGACAATAAGGTACTCGTGCCTCTTGTCAATTTAAGCTATCGTTCATAGCTATGCTACACTTGAGTCACAAATCAAACACTGATAAAACTTCTAATGGCCCTAACTTCTATACGGTGTATCTTATACCTTTCCAAGTTTGCAACAATCAAATGCTTGTAACTTTTTACTGGAGCGTCATAAAAGCTTGAAATTTTGTGACAATAAAGTACTCGTGTCTCTTGTCAATTTAAGTTATCGCTCATAGCTATGCTACCCTTGAGTCCCAAAACAAACACTGATAAATTTTCAAATGGCCCTAACTTCTATACGGTGCGTCCTATACCTATCACAGTTTCCAACATTCGAATGGTTGTACCACTTTACTGGAGCGTCATAAAACCTTGAAATTTTGTGACAATAAAATACTCGTGCCTCTTGTCAATTTAAGCTATCGTTCATAGCTATGCTACCCTTGAGTCACAAATCAAACACTGATAAAACTTCAAATGGCCCTAACTTCTATACAGTGCGCCCTATACCTATCAAAGTTTGCAACATTCAAATGCTTGTAACTTTTTACTGGAGCGTCATAAAAGCTTGAAATTTTGTGACAATAAAGTACTCGTGCATCTTATCAATTTAAGCTATCGCTCATAGCAATGCTACCATTGAGTCCCAAGTCAAACACTGATAAAACTTCAAATGGCCCTAACTTCTATACTGTGCGTCCTATACCAATCAAAGTTTGCAACATACAAATGCTTGTAACTTTTGACAGGAGCGTCATAAAATCTTGAAATTTTGTGGCAATAAAGTACTCGTGCCTCTTGTCAATTTAAGCTATCTATCATAGCTATGCTACCCTTGAGTCACAAATCAAACACTGATAAAACTTCTAATGGCCCTAACTTCTATACGGTGCGTCCTATACCTATCACAGTTTCCAACATTCGAATGGTTGTACCATTTTACTGGAGCGCCATAAAACCTTGAAATTTTGTGACAATAAAATACTCGTGCCTCTTGTCAATTTAAGCTATCGTTCATAGCTATGCTACCATTGAGTCCCAATACAAACGCTGATAAAATTTCAAATGGCCCTAACTTCTATGCAGTGGGTCTTATACCTATCAAAGTTTGCAACATTCAAATGCTTGTAACTTTTTACTGGAGCGTCATAAAACCTTGAAATTTTGTGAAAATAAAGAACTCGTGTCTCTTGTCAATATAAGCTATCGCTCATAGCTACGCTACCCTTGAGTCACAAATCAAACACTGATAAAACTTCAAATAGCCCTAACTTCTATACGGTGCGTCTTATACCTATCAAAGTTTGCAACAATCAAATGTTTGTAACTTTTTACTGGAGCGTCATAAAATCTTGAAATTTTGTGACAATAAATTACTCGAGCCTCTTACCAATTTAAGCTATCGCTCATAGCTATGCTACACTTGAGTCTCAAATCAAACACTGATAAAATTTCAAATGGCCCTAACTTCTATACAGTGCGCCCTATACCTATCAAAGTTTGCAACATTTAAATGATTGTAAATTTTTACTAGAGCGTCATAAAACCTTGAAATTTTGTGAAAATAAAGTACTCGTGTCTCTTGTCAATATAAGCTTTCGCTCATAGCTATACTACCCTTGAGTCACAAATCAAACACTGATAAAACTTCAAATAGGCCTAACTTCTATACGGTGCGTCTTATACCTATCAAAGTTTGCAACAATCAAATGCTTGTAACTTTTTACTGGAGCGCCATAAAAGCTTGAAATTTTGTGACAATAAAGTACTCGTGTCTCTTGTCAATTTAAGCTATCGCTCATAGCTATCCTACCCTTGAGTCCCAAAACAAACACTGATAAAACTTCAAATAGCCCTAACTTCTATACGGTGCGTCTTGAAACTATCAAAGTTTGCAACAATCAAATGCTTGTAACTTTTTACTGGATCGTAATAAAATCTTGAAATTTTGTGACAATAAGGTACTCGTGCCTCTTGTCAATTTAAGCTATCGTTCATAGCTATGCTACACTTGAATCACAAATCAAACACTGATAAAACTTCTAATGGCCCTAACTTCTATACGGTGTATCTTTTACCTTTCCAAGTTTGCAACAATCAAATGCTTGTAACTTTTTACTGGAGCGTCATAAAAGCTTGAAATTTTGTGACAATAAAGTACTCGTGTCTCTTGTCAATTTAAGTTATCGCTCATAGCTATGCTACCCTTGAGTCCCAAAACAAACACTGATAAATCTTCAAATGGCCCTAACTTCTATACGGTGCGTCCTATACCTATCACAGTTTCCAACATTCGAATGGTTGTACCACTTTACTGGAGCGTCATAAAACCTTGAAATTTTGTGACAATAAAATACTCGTGCCTCTTGTCAATTTAAGCTATCGTTCATAGCTATGCTACCCTTGAGTCACAAATCAAACACTGATAAAATTTCAAATGGCCCTAACTTCTATACAGTGCGCCCTATACCTATCAAAGTTTGCAACATTTAAATGATTGTAAATTTTTACTAGAGCGTCATAAAACCTTGAAATTTTGTGAAAATAAAGTACTCGTGTCTCTTGTCAATATAAGCTTTCGCTCATAGCTATACTACCCTTGAGTCACAAATCAAACACTGATAAAACTTCAAATAGGCCTAACTTCTATACGGTGCGTCTTATACCTATCAAAGTTTGCAACAATCAAATGCTTGTAACTTTTTACTGGAGCGCCATAAAAGCTTGAAATTTTGTGACAATAAAGTACTCGTGTCTCTTGTCAATTTAAGCTATCGCTCATAGCTATCCTACCCTTGAGTCCCAAAACAAACACTGATAAAACTTCAAATAGCCCTAACTTCTATACGGTGCGTCTTGAAACTATCAAAGTTTGCAACAATCAAATGCTTGTAACTTTTTACTGGATCGTAATAAAATCTTGAAATTTTGTGACAATAAGGTACTCGTGCCTCTTGTCAATTTAAGCTATCGTTCATAGCTATGCTACACTTGAATCACAAATCAAACACTGATAAAACTTCTAATGGCCCTAACTTCTATACGGTGTATCTTTTACCTTTCCAAGTTTGCAACAATCAAATGCTTGTAACTTTTTACTGGAGCGTCATAAAAGCTTGAAATTTTGTGACAATAAAGTACTCGTGCATCTTATCAATTTAAGCTATCGCTCATAGCAATGCTACCATTGAGTCCCAAGTCAAACACTGATAAAACTTCAAATGGCCCTAACTTCTATACTGTGCGTCCTATACCAATCAAAGTTTGCAACATTTAAATGCTTGTAAATTTTTACTAAAGCGTCATAAAACCTTGAAATTTTGTGAAAATAAAGTACTCGTGTCTCTTGTCAATATAAGCTATCGCTCATAGCTATGCTACCCTTGAGTCACAAATCAAACACGGATAAAACTTCAAATAGCCCTAACTTCTATACGGTGCGTCTTATACCTATGAAAGTTTGCAACAATCAAATGATTGTAACTTTTTACTGGATCGTAATAAAATCTTGAAATTTTGTGACAATAAGGTACTCGTGCCTCTTGTCAATTAAAGTTATCGCTCATAGCTATGCTACCCGTGAGTCTCAAATCAAACACTGATAAAACTTCAAATAGATCTAAATTCTATACGGTGCGTCTTATACCTATCAAAGTTTGCAACATTCAAACGCTTGTAACTTTTTACTGGAGCCTAATAAAATATTGAAATTTTGTGACAATAAAGTACTCGCACCTCTTGTCAATTTAAGCTATCGCTCATAGCTATGCTACCATTGAGTCCCAAATCAAACACTGATAAAACTTCAAATGGCCCTAACTTCTATACTGTGCGTCCTATACCTATCAAAGTTTGCAACATTCAAACGCTTGTAACTTTTTACTGGAGCGTAAGAAAAGCTTGAAATTTTGTGGCAATAAAGTACTCGTGCCTCTTATCAATTTAAGCTATCGCTCATAGCTATGCTACCCTTGAGTCCCAAAACAAACACTGATAAAACTTAAAATGGCCCTAAATTCTATACCGTGCGTCCCATACCTATCAAAGTTTGCAACATTCAAATACTTGTAACTTTTTACTGGAGCGTAATAAAACCTGGAAAATTTGTGACAATAAAGTACTCGTGCCTCTCATCAATTTAAGCTATCGCTCATAGCTATGCTACCCTTGAGTCCCAAAACAAACACTGATAAAACTTCAAATGGCCCTAAATTCTATACGGTGCGTCCTATACCTATCACAGTTTCCAACATTCAAATGGTTGTAACAATTTACTGGAGCGTCATAAAACCTTGAAATTTTGTGACAATAAAGTACTCGAGCCTCTGGTCAATTTAAGCTATCGCTCTTAGCAATGCTACCCTTGAGTCCCAAATCAAACACTGATAAAACTTCAAATGGCCCCAACTTCTATACGGTGCGTCTTATACCTATCAAAGTTTGGAACAATCAAATGCTTGTAACTTTTTACTGGAGCGTCATAAAAGCTTGAAATTTTGTGACAATAAAGTACTCGTGCCTCTTATCAATTTAAGTTATCGCTCATAGCAATGCTACTCTTGAGTTCCAAAACAAACACTGAGAAAACTTCAAATGGCCCTAACTTCTATACGGTGCGTCCTATACTAATCAAAGTTTGCAACATTCAAATGCTTGTAACTTTTTACTGGATCGTAATAAAACCTTGAAATTTTGTAACAATAAAGTACTCGTGCCAATTGTCAATTTAACCTATCGCTCATAGCTATGCTACCCTTGAGTCCCAAATAAAACACTGATAAAACTTCAAATGGCCCTAAATCTATACTGTGCGTCCTATACCAATGAAAGTTTGCAACATTCAAATTGTTGAAACTTTTTACTGGAGCTTAATAAAACCTTGAAATTTTGTGACAATAAAATACTCGTGCCTCTTGTCAATTTAAGCTATCGTTCATAGCTATGCTACCCTTGAGTCCCAATACAAACGCTAATAAAACTTCAAATGGCCCTAAATCTATACTGTGCGTCCTATACCAATGAAAGTTTGCAACATACAAATGCTTGTAACTTTTGACTGGAGCGTCATAAAATCTTGCAATTTTGTGACAATAAAGTTCTCGTGCCTCTTATCAACTTAAGCTATCGCTCATAGCTATGCTACCCTTGATTCCATAATCAAACACTGATAAAATTTCAAATGTCCCTAACTTCTATACTGTGCATCCTATACCTATCAAAGTTTGCAACATTCAAATGCTTGTAACTTTTTACCGGAGCGTCATAAAAGCTTGAAATTTGGTGACAATAAAGTACTCGTGCCTCTTGTCAATTTAAGCTATCGCTCATAGCTATGCTACACTTGAGTCACAAATCAAACACTGATAAAACTTCTAATGGCCCTAACTTCTATACGGTGCATCTTATACCTATCAAAGTTTGCCACAATCAAATGCTTGTAACTTTTTACTGGAGCTTCATAAAAGCTTGAAATATTGTGACAATAAAGTACTCGTGTCTCTTGTCAATTTAAGCTATCGCTCATAGCTATGCTACCCTTGAGTCCCAAAACAAACACTGATAAAACTTCAAATGGCCGTAACTTCTATACGGTGCGTCCTATACCTATCACAGTTTCCAACTTTCGAATGCTTGTAACTTTTTACTGGAGCGTCATAAAAGCTTGAAATTTTGTGAAAATAAAGTACTCGTGTCTCTTGTCATTATAGGCTATCGCTCATAGCTATGCTCCCCTTGAGTCCCAAATCAAACACTGATAAAACTTCAAATAGCTCTAACTTCTATACGTTGCAGCCTACACCTACCAAAGTTTGCAACATTCAAATGCTTGTAACTTTTACTGGAGCGTTATAAACCCTTGAAATTTTGTGGCAATAAAGTACTCGTGCCTCTTGTCAATTTAAGCTATCGCTCATAGCTATGCTACCCTTGAGTCACAAATCAAACACTGATAAAACTTCTAATGGCCCTAACTTCTATACGGTGCGTCTTATACCTATCAAAGTTTGCAACAATCAAATGTTTGTAACTTTTTACTGGAGCGTCATAAAAGCCTGAAATTTTGTGACAATAAAGTACTCGTGTCTCTTGTCAATTTAAGCTATCGCTTATAGCTATGCTACCGTTGACTCCCAAAACAAACACTGATAAAACTGCAAATGGCCCTAACTTCTATACGGTGCGTCCTATACCTATCACAGTTTCCAACATTCGAATGGTTGTACCATTTTACTGGAGCGCCATAAAGCCTTGAAATTTTGTGCCAATAAAATACTCGTTACCAATTTAAGCTATCGCTCATAGCTATGCTACACTTGAGTCTCAAATCAAACACTGATAAAATTTCAAATGGCCCTAACTTCTATACAGTGCGCCCTATACCTATCAAAGTTTGCAACATTCAAATGCTTGTAACTTTTTACTGGAGCGTCATAAAACCTTGAAATTTTCTGAAAATAAAGTACTCGTGTCTCTTGTCAATATAAGCTATCGCTCATAGCTATGCTACCCTTGAATCACAAATCAAACAATGATAAAACTTCAAATAGCCCTAACTTCTATACGGTGCGTCTTATACCTATCAAAGTTTGCAACATTCAAATGCTTGTAACTTTTTACTGGAGCGTCATAAAACCTTGAAATTTTGTGAAAATAAAGTACTCGTGTCTCTTGTTATTATAGGCTATCGCTCATAGCTATGCTACCCTTGAGTCCCAAAACAAACACTGATAAAACTTCAAATAGCTCTAACTTCTATACGTTGCAGCCTACACCTACCAAAGTTTGCAACATTCAAATGCTTGTAACTTTTTACTGGAGCGTCATAAAGCCTTGAAATTTTGTGCCAATAAAATACTCGTTACCAATTTAAGCTATCGCTCATAGCTATGCTACCATTGAGTCCCAAATCAAACACTGATAAAACTTCAAATGGCCCTAACTTCTATACGGTGCGTCCTATACCTATCAAAGTTTGCAACATTCAAACGCTTGTAACTTTTTACTGGAGCGTAAGAAAAGCTTGAAATTTTGTGGCAATAAACTACTCGTGCCTCTTATCAATTTAAGCTATCGCTCATAGCTATGCTACCCTTGAGTCCCAAAACAAACACTGATAAAACTTAAAATGGCCCTAAATTCTATACCGTGCGTCCCATACCTATCAAAGTTTGCAACATTCAAATACTTGTAACTTTTTACTGGAGCGTAATAAAACCTGGAAAATTTGTGACAATAAAGTACTCGTGCCTCTCATCAATTTAAGCTATCGCTCATAGCTATGCTACCCTTGAGTCCCAAAACAAACACTGATAAAACTTCAAATGGCCCTAAATTCTATACGGTGCGTCCTATACCTATCACAGTTTCCAACATTCAAATGGTTGTAACAATTTACTGGAGCGTCATAAAACCTTGAAATTTTGTGACAATAAAGTACTCGAGCCTCTGGTCAATTTAAGCTATCGCTCTTAGCAATGCTACCCTTGAGTCCCAAATCAAACACTGATAAAACTTCAAATGGCCCCAACTTCTATACGGTGCGTCTTATACCTATCAAAGTTTGGAACAATCAAATGCTTGTAACTTTTTACTGGAGCGTCATAAAAGCTTGAAATTTTGTGACAATAAAGTACTCGTGCCTCTTATCAATTTAAGTTATCGCTCATAGCAATGCTACTCTTGAGTTCCAAAACAAACACTGAGAAAACTTCAAATGGCCCTAACTTCTATACGGTGCGTCCTATACTAATCAAAGTTTGCAACATTCAAATGCTTGTAACTTTTTACTGGATCGTAATAAAACCTTGAAATTTTGTAACAATAAAGTACTCGTGCCAATTGTCAATTTAACCTATCGCTCATAGCTATGCTACCCTTGAGTCCCAAATAAAACACTGATAAAACTTCAAATGGCCCTAAATCTATACTGTGCGTCCTATACCAATGAAAGTTTGCAACATTCAAATTGTTGAAACTTTTTACTGGAGCTTAATAAAACCTTGAAATTTTGTGACAATAAAATACTCGTGCCTCTTGTCAATTTAAGCTATCGTTCATAGCTATGCTACCCTTGAGTCCCAATACAAACGCTAATAAAACTTCAAATGGCCCTAAATCTATACTGTGCGTCCTATACCAATGAAAGTTTGCAACATACAAATGCTTGTAACTTTTGACTGGAGCGTCATAAAATCTTGCAATTTTGTGACAATAAAGTTCTCGTGCCTCTTATCAACTTAAGCTATCGCTCATAGCTATGCTACCCTTGATTCCATAATCAAACACTGATAAAATTTCAAATGTCCCTAACTTCTATACTGTGCATCCTATACCTATCAAAGTTTGCAACATTCAAATGCTTGTAACTTTTTACCGGAGCGTCATAAAAGCTTGAAATTTGGTGACAATAAAGTACTCGTGCCTCTTGTCAATTTAAGCTATCGCTCATAGCTATGCTACACTTGAGTCACAAATCAAACACTGATAAAACTTCTAATGGCCCTAACTTCTATACGGTGCATCTTATACCTATCAAAGTTTGCCACAATCAAATGCTTGTAACTTTTTACTGGAGCTTCATAAAAGCTTGAAATATTGTGACAATAAAGTACTCGTGTCTCTTGTCAATTTAAGCTATCGCTCATAGCTATGCTACCCTTGAGTCCCAAAACAAACACTGATAAAACTTCAAATGGCCGTAACTTCTATACGGTGCGTCCTATACCTATCACAGTTTCCAACTTTCGAATGCTTGTAACTTTTTACTGGAGCGTCATAAAAGCTTGAAATTTTGTGAAAATAAAGTACTCGTGTCTCTTGTCATTATAGGCTATCGCTCATAGCTATGCTCCCCTTGAGTCCCAAATCAAACACTGATAAAACTTCAAATAGCTCTAACTTCTATACGTTGCAGCCTACACCTACCAAAGTTTGCAACATTCAAATGCTTGTAACTTTTACTGGAGCGTTATAAACCCTTGAAATTTTGTGGCAATAAAGTACTCGTGCCTCTTGTCAATTTAAGCTATCGCTCATAGCTATGCTACCCTTGAGTCACAAATCAAACACTGATAAAACTTCTAATGGCCCTAACTTCTATACGGTGCGTCTTATACCTATCAAAGTTTGCAACAATCAAATGTTTGTAACTTTTTACTGGAGCGTCATAAAAGCCTGAAATTTTGTGACAATAAAGTACTCGTGTCTCTTGTCAATTTAAGCTATCGCTTATAGCTATGCTACCGTTGACTCCCAAAACAAACACTGATAAAACTGCAAATGGCCCTAACTTCTATACGGTGCGTCCTATACCTATCACAGTTTCCAACATTCGAATGGTTGTACCATTTTACTGGAGCGCCATAAAGCCTTGAAATTTTGTGCCAATAAAATACTCGTTACCAATTTAAGCTATCGCTCATAGCTATGCTACACTTGAGTCTCAAATCAAACACTGATAAAATTTCAAATGGCCCTAACTTCTATACAGTGCGCCCTATACCTATCAAAGTTTGCAACATTCAAATGCTTGTAACTTTTTACTGGAGCGTCATAAAACCTTGAAATTTTCTGAAAATAAAGTACTCGTGTCTCTTGTCAATATAAGCTATCGCTCATAGCTATGCTACCCTTGAATCACAAATCAAACAATGATAAAACTTCAAATAGCCCTAACTTCTATACGGTGCGTCTTATACCTATCAAAGTTTGCAACATTCAAATGCTTGTAACTTTTTACTGGAGCGTCATAAAACCTTGAAATTTTGTGAAAATAAAGTACTCGTGTCTCTTGTTATTATAGGCTATCGCTCATAGCTATGCTACCCTTGAGTCCCAAAACAAACACTGATAAAACTTCAAATAGCTCTAACTTCTATACGTTGCAGCCTACACCTACCAAAGTTTGCAACATTCAAATGCTTGTAACTTTTTACTGGAGCGTCATAAAACCTTGAAATTTTGTGGCAATAAATTACTCGTGCCTCTTGTCAATTTAAGCTATCGCTCATAGCTATGCTACCCTTGAGTCACAAATCAAACACTGATAAAACTTCTAATAGCCCTAACTTCTATACGGTGCGTCTTATACCTATCAAAGTTTGCAACAATCAAATGCTTGTAACTTTTTACTGGAGCGTCATAAAATCTTGAAATTTTGTGACAATAAATTACTCGAGCCTCTTACCAATTTAAGCTATCGCTCATAGCTATGCTACACTTGAGTCTCAAATCAAACACTGATAAAATTTCAAATGGTCCTAACTTCTATACAGTGCGTCCTATACCTATCACAGTTTCCAACATTCGAATGGTTGTACCATTTTACTGGAGCGTCACAAAAACTTGAAATTTTGTGACAATAAAATACTCGTGCCTCTTGTCAATTTAAGCTATCGTTCATAGCTATGCTACGCTTGCGTCCCAATACAAACGCTGATAAAACTTCAAATGGCCCTAAGTTCTATACGGTGCGTCTTGAACCTATCAAAGTTTGCAACAATCAAATGCTTGTAACTTTTTACTGGATCGTAATAAAATCTTGAAATTTTGTGACAATAAAGTACTCGCACCTCTTGTCAATTTAAGCTATCGCTCATAGCTATGCTACCATTGAGTCCCAAATCAAACACTGATAAAACTTCAAATGGCCCTAACTTCTATACGGTGCGTCCTCTACCTATCAAAGTTTGCAACATTCAAACGCTTGTAACTTTTTACTGGAGCGTAATAAAAGCTTGTAATTTTGTGAAAATAAAGTACTCGTGTCTCTTGTCAATATAAGCTATCGCTCATAGCTATGCTACCCTTGAGTCACAAATCAAACACTGATAAAACTTCAATTAGCCCTAACTTCTATACGGTGCGTCTTATACCTATCAAAGTTTGCAACAATCAAATGCTTGTAACTTTTTGCTGGAGCGCCATAAAAGCTTGAAATTTTGTGACAATAAAGTACTCGTGTCTCTTGTCAATCTAAGCTATCGCTCATAGCTATGCTACCCTTGAGTCCCAAAACAAACACTGATAAATCTACAAATGGCCCTAACTTCTGTACGGTGCGTCCTATACCTATCACAGTTTCCAACATTCGAATGGTTGTACCATTTTACTGGAGCGTCATAAAATCTTGAAAGTTTGTGACAATAAAATACTCGTGCCTCTTGTCAATTTAAGCTATCGTTCATAGCTATGCTACCCTTGCGTCCCAATACAAACGCTGATAAAACTTCAAATGGCCCTAAGTTCTATACGGTGCGTCTTGAACCTATCAAAGTTTGCAACAATCAAATGCTTGTAACTTTTTACTGGAGCGTAATAAAAGCTTGAAATTTTGTGGCAATAAAGTACTCGTGCCTCTTATCAATTTAAGCTATCGCTCATAGCTATGCTACCTTGAGTCCCAAAACAAACACTGATAAAACTTCAAATGGCCCTAACTTCTATACCGTGCGTCCCATACCTATCAAAGTTTGCAACATTCAAATACTTGTAACTTTTTACTGGAGCGTAATAAAACCTGGAAATTTTGTGACAATAAAGTACTCGTGCCTCTCATCAATTTAAGCTATCGCTCATAGCTATGCTACCCTTGAGTCCCAAAAAAAAACACTGATAAAACTTCAAATGGCCCTAAATTCTATACGGTGCTTCATATACCTATCACAGTTTCCAACATTGAAATGGTTGTAACAATTTACTGGAGCGTCATAAAACCTTGAAATTTTGTGACATAAAATTACTCGAGCCTCTTACCAATTTAAGCTATCGCTCATAGCTATGCTACACTTGAGTCCCAAATCAAACACTGATAAAATTTCAAATGGCCCTAACTTCTATACGGTGCGTCATCTACCTATCAAAGTTTGCAACATTCAAATGCTTGTAACTTTTTACTGGAGCGTCATAAAACCTTGAAATTTTGTGAAAATAAAGTACTCGTGTCTCTTGTCATTATAGGCTATCGCTCATAGCTATGCTACCCTTGAGTCCCAAAACAAACACTGATAAAACTTCAAATAGCTCTAACTTCTATACGTTGCAGCCTACACCTACCAAAGTTTGCAACATTCAAATGCTTGTAACTTTTTACTGGAGCGTCATAAGACCTTGAAATTTTGTGGCAATAAAGTACTCGTGCCTCTTGTCAATTTAAGCTATCGCTCATAGCTATGCTACCCTTGAGTCACAAATCAAACACTGATAAAACTTCTAATAGCCCTAACTTCTATACGGTACGTCTTATACCTATCAAAGTTTGCAACATTCAAATGCTTGTAACTTTTTACTGGAGCGTCATAAAAGCCTGAAATTTTGTGACAATAAAGTACTCGTGTCTCTTGTCAATTTAAGCTATCGCTCATAGCTATGCTACCGTTGACTCCCAAAACAAACACTGATAAAACTGCAAATGGCCCTAACTTCTATACGGTGCGTCCTATACCTATCACAGTTTCCAACATTCGAATGGTTGTACCATTTTACTGGAGCGCCATAAAGCCTTGAAATTTTGTGACAATAAAATACTCGTTACCAATTTAAGCTATCGCTCATAGCTATGCTACACTTGAGTCTCAAATCAAACACTGATAAAATTTCAAATGGCCCTAACTTCTATACAGTGCGCCCTACACCTATCAAAGTTTGCAACATTCAAATGCTTGTAACTTTTTACTGGAGCGTCATAAAACCTTGAAATTTTGTGAAAAAAAAGTACTCGTGTCTCTTGTCAATATAAGCTATCGCTCATAGCTATGCTACCCTTGAATCACAAATCAAACACTGATAAAACTTCAAATAGCCCTAACTTCTATACGGTGCGTCTTATACCTATCAAAGTTTGCAACATTCAAATGCTTGTAACTTTTTACTGGAGCGTCATAAAACCTTGAAATTTTGTGAAAATCAAGTACTCGTGTCTCTTGTTATTATAGGCTATCGCTCATAGCTATGCTACCCTTGAGTCCCAAAACAAACACTGATAAAACTTCAAATAGCTCTAACTTCTATACGTTGCAGCCTACACCTACCAAAGTTTGCAACATTCAAATGCTTGTAACTTTTTACTGGAGCGTCATAAAACCTTGAAATTTTGTGGCAATAAATTACTCGTGCCTCTTGTCAATTTAAGCTATCGCTCATAGCTATGCTACCCTTGAGTCACAAATCAAACACTGATAAAACTTCTAATAGCCCTAACTTCTATACGGTGCGTCTTATACCTATCAAAGTTTGCAACAATCAAATGCTTGTAACTTTTTACTGGAGCGTCATAAAATCTTGAAATTTTGTGACAATAAATTACTCGAGCCTCTTACCAATTTAAACTATCGCTCATAGCTATGCTACACTTGAGTCTCAAATCAAACACTGATAAAATTTCAAATGGTCCTAACTTCTATACAGTGCGTCCTATACCTATCACAGTTTCCAACATTCGAATGGTTGTACCATTTTACTGGAGCGTCATAAAAACTTGAAATTTTGTGACAATAAAATACTCGTGCTTCTTGTCAATTTAAGCTATCGTTCATAGCTATGCTACGCTTGCGTCCCAATACAAACGCTGATAAAACTTCAAATGGCCCTAAGTTCTATACGGTGCGTCTTGAACCTATCAAAGTTTGCAACAATCAAATGCTTGTAACTTTTTACTGGATCGTAATAAAATCTTGAAATTTTGTGACTATAAAGTACTCGCACCTCTTGTCAATTTAAGCTATCGCTCATAGCTATGCTACCATTGAGTCCCAAATCAAACACTGATAAAACTTCAAATGGCCCTAACTTCTATACGGTGCGTCCTCTACCTATCAAAGTTTGCAACATTCAAACGCTTGTAACTTTTTACTGGAGCGTAATAAAAGCTTGAAATTTTGTGAAAATAAAGTTCTCGTGTCTCTTGTCAATATAAGCTATCGCTCATAGCTATGCTACCCTTGAGTCACAAATCAAACACTGATAAAACTTCAATTAGCCCTAACTTCTATACGGTGCGTCTTATACCTATCAAAGTTTGCAACAATCAAATGCTTGTAACTTTTTACTGGAGCGCCATAAAAGCTTGAAATTTTGTGACAATAAAGTACTCGTGTCTCTTGTCAATCTAAGCTATCGCTCATAGCTATGCTACCCTTGAGTCCCAAAACAAACACTGATAAATTTACAAATGGCCCTAACTTCTGTACGGTGCGTCCTATACCTATCACAGTTTCCAACATTCGAATGGTTGTACCATTTTACTGGAGCGTCATAAAATCTTGAAATTTTGTGACAATAAAATACTCGTGCCTCTTGTCAATTTAAGCTATCGTTCATAGCTATGCTACCCTTGCGTCCCAATACAAACGCTGATAAAACTTCATATGGCCCTAAGTTCTATACGGTGCGTCTTGAACTTATCAAAGTTTGCAACAATCAAATGCTTGTAACTTTTTACTGGATCGTAATAAAATCTTGAAATTTTATGACAATAAGGTACTCGTGCCTCTTGTCAATTAAAGTTATCGCTCATAGCTATGCTACCCGTGAGTCTCAAATCAAACACTGATAAAACTTCAAATGGATCTAAATTCTATACGGTGCGTCTTATACGTATCAAAGTTTGCAACATTCAAACGCATGTAACTTTTTACTGGAGCGTAATAAAATCTTGAAATTTTGTGACAATAAAGTACTCGCACGTCTTGTCAATTTAAGCTATCGCTCATAGCTATGCTACCATTGAGTCCCAAATCAAACACTGATAAAACTTCAAATGGCCCTAACTTCTATACGGTGCGTCCTATACCTATCAAAGTTTGCAACATTCAAACGCTTGTAACTTTTTACTGGAGCGTAATAAAAGCTTGAAATTTTGTGGCAATAAAGTACTCGTGCCTCTTATCAATTTAAGCTATCGCTCATAGCTATGCTACCTTGAGTCCCAAAACAAACACTGATAAATCTTCAAATGGCCCTAACTTCTATACCGTGCGTCCCATACCTATCAAAGTTTGCAACATTCAAATACTTGTAACTTTTTACTGGAGCGTAATAAAACCTGGAAAATTTGTGACAATAAAGTACTCGTGCCTCTCATCAATTTAAGCTATCGCTCATAGCTATGCTACCCTTGAGTCCCAAAAAAAAACACTGATAAAACTTCAAATGGCCCTAAATTCTATACGGTGCTTCCTATACCTATCACAGTTTCCAACATTGAAATGGTTGTAACAATTTACTGGAGCGTCATAAAACCTTGAAATTTTGTGACAATAAAGTACTCGAGCCTCTGGTCAATTGAAGCTATCGCTCATAGCTATGCTACCCTTGATTCCAAAATCAAACACTGATAAAAATTCAAATGTCCGTAACTTCTATACTGTGCGTCCTATATCTATCAAAGTTTGCAACATTCAAATGCTTGTAACTTTTTACCGGAGCGTCATAAAATCTTGAAATTTTGTGACATAAAATTACTCGAGCCTCTTACCAATTTAAGCTATCGCTCATAGCTATGCTACACTTGAGTCCCAAATCAAACACTGATAAAATTTCAAATGGCCCTAACTTCTATACGGTGCGTCATCTACCTATCAAAGTTTGCAACATTCAAATGCTTGTAACTTTTTACTGGAGCGTCATAAAACCTTGAAACTTTGTGAAAATAAAGTACTCGTGTCTCTTCTCATTATAGGCTATCGCTCATAGCTATGCTACCCTTGAGTCCCAAAACAAACACTGATAAAACTTCAAATAGCTCTAACTTCTATACGTTGCAGCCTACATCTACCAAAGTTTGCAACATTCAAATGCTTGTAACTTTTTACTGGAGCGTCATAAAACCTTGAAATTTTGTGGCAATAAAGTACTCGTGCCTCTTGTCAATTTAAGATATCGCTCATAGCTATGCTACCCTTGAGTCACAAATCAAACACTGATAATACTTCTAATAGCCCTAACTTCTATACGGTACGTCTTATACCTATCAAAGTTTGCAACAATCAAATGCTTGTAACTTTTTACTGGATCGTCATAAAATCTTGAAATTTTGTGACAATAAATTACTCGAGCCTCTTACCAATTTAAGCTGTCGCTCATAGCTATGCTACACTTGAGTCTCAAATCAAACACTGATAAAATTTCAAATGGCCCTAACTTCTATACAGTGCGTCCTATACCTATCACAGTTTCCAACATTCGAATGGTTGTACCATTTTACTGGAGCGTCATAAAAACTTGAAATTTTGTGACAATAAAATACTCGTGCCTCTTGTCAATTTAAGCTATCGTTCATAGCTATGATACGCTTGCGTCCCAATACAAACGCTGATAAAACTTCAAATGGCCCTAAGTTTTATACGGTCTTGAACCTATCAAAGTTTGCAACAATCAAATGCTTGTAACTTTTTACTGGATCGTAATAAAATCTTGAAATTTTGTGACAATAAAGTACTCGCACCTCTTGTCAATTTAAGCTATCGCTCATAGCTATGCTACCATTGAGTCCCAAATCAAACACTGATAAAACTTCAAATGGCCCTAACTTCTATACGGTGCGTCCTCTACCTATCAAAGTTTGCAACATTCAAACGCTTGTAACTTTTTACTGGAGCGTAATAAAAGCTTGAAATTTTGTGCAAATAAAGTACTCGTGTCTCTTGTTAATATAAGCTATCGCTCATAGCTATGCTACCCTTGAGTCACAAATCAAACACTGATAAAACTTCAATTAGCCCTAACTTCTATACGGTGCGTCTTATACCTATCAAAGTTTGCAACAATCAAATGCTTGTAACTTTTTACTGGAGCGCCATAAAAGCTTGAAATTTTGTGACAATAAAGTACTCGTGTCTCTTGTCAATCTAAGCTATCGCTCATAGCTATGCTACCCTTGAGTCCCAATACAAACGCTGATAAAACTTCAAATGGCCCTAAGTTCTATACGGTGCGTCTTGAACCTATCAAAGTTTGCAACAATCAAATGCTTGTAACTTTTTACTGGACCGTAATAAAATCTTGAAATTTTATGACAATAAGGTACTCGTGCCTCTTGTCAATTAAAGTTATCGCTCATAGCTATGCTACCCGTGACTCTCAAATCAAACACTGATAAAACTTCAAATAGATCTAAATTCTATACGGTGCGTCTTATACCTATCAAAGTTTGCAACATTCAAACGCATGTAACTTTTTACTGGAGCGTAATAAAATCTTGAAATTTTGTGACAATAAAGTACTCGCACCTCTTGTCAATTTAAGCTATCGCTCATAGCTATGCTACCATTGAGTCCCAAATCAAACACTGATAAAACTTCAAATGGCCCTAACTTCTATACGGTGCGTCCTATACCTATCAAAGTTTGCAACATTCAAACGCTTGTAACTTTTTACTGGAGCGTAATAAATGCTTGAAATTTTGAGGCAATAAAGTACTCGTGCCTCTTATCAATTTAAGCTATAGCTCATAGCTATGCTACCCTTGAGTCCCAAAACAAACACTGATAAAACTTCAAATGGCCCTAACTTCTATACCATGCGTCCCATACCTATCAAAGTTTGCAACATTCAAATACTTGTAACTTTTTACTGGAGCGTAATAAAACCTGGCAAATTTGTGACAATAAAGTACTCGTGCCTCTCATCAATTTAAGCTATCGCTCATAGCTATGCTACCCTTGAGTCCCAAAAAAAAACACTGATAAAACTTCAAATGGCCCTAAATTCTATACGGTGCGTCCTATACCTATCACAGTTTCCAACATTGAAATGGTTGTAACAATTTACTGGAGCGTCATAAAACCTTGAAATTTTGTGACAATAAAGTACTCGAGCCTCTGGTCAATTTAAGCTATCGCTCATAGCTATGCTACCCTTGATTCCAAAATCAAACACTGATAAAAATTCAAATGTCCCTAACTTCTATACTGTGCGTCCTATATCTATCAAAGTTTGCAACATTCAAATCCTTGTAACTTTTTACCGGAGCGTCATAAAATCTTGAAATTTTGTGACATAAAATTACTCGAGCCTCTTACCAATTTAAGCTATCGCTCATAGCTATGCTACACTTGAGTCCCAAATCAAACACAGATAAAACTTCAAATGGCCCCAACTTCTATACGGTGCGTCTTATACCTATCAAAGTTTGCAACATTCAAATGCTTGTAACTTTTTACTGGAGCGTCATAAAAGCTTGAAATTTTGTGACAATAAAGTACTCGTGCCTCTTATCAATTTAAGTTATCGCTCATAGCAATGCTACCCTTGAATTCCAAAACAAACACTACTAAAACTTCAAATGGCCCTAACTTCTATACAGTGCGTTCTACACCTATCAAAGTTTGCAACATTCAAATGCTTGTAACTTTTTACTGGAGCGTAATAAAACCTTGAAATTTTGTAACAATAAAGGACTCGTGCCAATTGTCAATTTAACCTATCGCTCATAGCTATGCTACCCTTGAGTCCCAAATAAGACACTGATAAAACTTCAAATAGACCTAAATTCTATACGGTGCGTCCTATACCTATCAAAGTTTGCAACATTCAAATTGTTGAAACTTTTTACTGGAGCTTAATAAAACCTTGAAATTTTGTGACAATAAAATACTCGTGCCTCTTGTCAATTTAAGCTATCGTTCATAGCTATGCTACCCTTGATTCCAAAATCAAACACTGATAAAAATTCATATGTCCCTAAATTCTATACTGTGCGTCCTATATCTATCAAACTTTGCAACATTCAAATGCTTGTAACTTTTTACCGGAGCGTCATAAAATCTTGAAATTTTGTGACTTAAAATTACTCGAGCCTCTTACCAATTTAAGCTTTCGTTCATAGCTATGCTACCCTTGATTCCAGAATCAAACACTGATAAAAATTCATATGTCCCTAAATTCTATACTGTGCGTCCTATATCTATCAAACTTTGCAACATTCAAATGCTTGTAACTTTTTACCGGAGCGTCATAAAATCTTGAAATTTTGTGACTTAAAATTACTCGAGCCTCTTACCAATTTAAGCTTTCGCTCATAGCTATGCTACACTTGAGTCCCAAATCAAACACTGATAAAATTTCAAATGGCCCTAACTTCTATACGGTGCGTCATCTACCTATCAAAGTTTGCAACATTCAAATGCTTGTAACTTTTTACTGGAGCGTCATAAAATCTTGAAATTTTGTGACAATAAATTACTCGAGCCTCTTACCAATTTAAGCTATCGCTCATAGCTATGCTACACTTGAGTCTCAAATCAAACACTGATAAGATTTCAAATGGCCCTAACTTCTATACAGTGCGTCCTATACCTATCACAGTTTCCAACATTCGAATGGTTGTACCATTTTACTGGAGCGTCATAAAAACTTGAAATTTTGTGACAATAAAATACTCGTGCCTCTTGTCAATTTAAGCTATCGTTCATAGCTATGCTACCCTTGCGTCCCAATACAAACGCTGATAAAACTTCAAATGGCCCTAAGTTCTATACGGTGCGTCTTGAACCTGTCAAAGTTTGCAACAATCAAATGCTTGTAACTTTTTACTGGATCGTAATAAAATCTTGAAATTTTGTGACAATAAAGTACTCGCACCTCTTGTCAATTTAAGCTATCGCTCATAGCTATGCTACCATTGAGTCCCAAATCAAACACTGATAAAACTTCAAATGGCCCTAACTTCTATACGGTGCGTCCTATACCTATCAAAGTTTGCAACATTCAAACGCTTGTAACTTTTTACTGGAGCGTAATAAAAGCTTGAAATTTTGAGGCAATAAAGTACTCGTGCCTCTTATCAATTTAAGCTATCGCTCATAGCTATGCTACCCTTGAGTCCCAAAACAAACACTGATAAAACTTCAAATGGCCCTAACTTCTATACCGTGCGTCCCATACCTGTCAAAGTTTGCAACATTCAAATACTTGTAACTTTTTACTGGAGCGTAATAAAACCTGGAAAATTTGTGACAATAAAGTACTCGTGCCTCTCATCAATTTAAGCTATCGCTCATAGCTATGCTACCCTTGGTCCCAAGTCAAACACTGATAAAACTTCTAATGGCCCTAACTTCTATACGGTGCGTCTTATACCTATCAAAGTTTGCAACATTCAAACGCATGTAATTTTTTACTGGAGCGTAATAAAATCTTGAAATTTTGTGACAATAAAGTACTCGCACCTCTTGTCAATTTAAGCTATCGCTCATAGCTATGGTACCATTGAGTCCCAAATCAAACACTGATAAAACTTCAAATGGCCCTAACTTCTATACGGTGCGTCCTATACCTATCAAAGTTTGCAACATTCAAACGCTTGTAACTTTTTACTGGAGCGTAATAAATGCTTGAAATTTTGAGGCAATAAAGTACTCGTGCCTCTTATCAATTTAAGCTATAGCTCATAGCTATGCTACCCTTGAGTCCCAAAACAAACACTGATGAAACTTCAAATGGCCCTAACTTCTATACCATGCGTCCCATACCTATCAAAATTTGCAACATTCAAATACTTGTAACTTTTTACTGGAGCGTAATAAAACCTGGAAAATTTGTGACAATAAAGTACTCGTGCCTCTCATCAATTTAAGCTATCGCTCATAGCTATGCTACCCTTGAGTCCCAAAAAAAAAACACTGATAAAACTTCAAATGGCCCTAAATTCTATACGGTGCGTCCTATACCTATCACAGTTTCCAACATTGAAATGGTTGTAACAATTTACTGGAGCGTCATAAAACCTTGAAATTTTGTGACAATAAAGTACTCGAGCCTCTGGTCAATTTAAGCTATCGCTCATAGCTATGCTACCCTTGATTCCAAAATCAAACACTGATAAAAATTCAAATGTCCCTAACTTCTATACTGTGCGTCCTATATCTATCAAAGTTTGCAACATTCAAATCCTTGTAACTTTTTACCGGAGCGTCATAAAATCTTGAAATTTTGTGACATAAAATTACTCGAGCCTCTTACCAATTTAAGCTATCGCTCATAGCTATGCTACACTTGAGTCCCAAATCAAACACTGATAAAACTTCAAATGGCCCCAACTTCTATACGGTGCGTCTTATACCTATCAAAGTTTGGAACATTCAAATGCTTGTAACTTTTTACTGGAGCGTCATAAAACCTTGAAATTTTGTGACAATAAAGTACTCGTGCCTCTTATCAATTTAAGTTATCGCTCATAGCAATGCTACCCTTGAGTTCCAAAACAAACACTGATAAAACTTCAAATGGCCCTAACTTCTATACGGTGCGTCCTATACCTATCAAAGTTTGCAACATTCAAATGCTTGTAACTTTTTACTGGAGCGTAATAAAACCTTGAAATTTTGTAACAATAAAGGACTCGTGCCAATTGTCAATTTAACCTATCGCTCATAGCTATGCTACCCTTGAGTCCCAAATAAGACACTGATAAAACTTCAAATAGACCTAAATTCTATACGGTGCGTCCTATACCTATCAAAGTTTGCAACATTCAAATTGTTGAAACTTTTTACTGGAGCTTAATAAAACCTTGAAATTTTGTGACAATAAAATACTCGTGCCTCTTGTCAATTTAAGCTATCGTTCATAGCTATGCTACCCTTGATTCCAAAATCAAACACTGATAAAAATTCATATGTCCCTAAATTCTATACTGTGCGTCCTATATCTATCAAACTTTGCAACATTCAAATGCTTGTAACTTTTTACCGGAGCGTCATAAAATCTTGAAATTTTGTGACTTAAAATTACTCGAGCCTCTTACCAATTTAAGCTTTCGTTCATAGCTATGCTACCCTTGATTCCAAAATCAAACACTGATAAAAATTCATATGTCCCTAAATTCTATACTGTGCGTCCTATATCTATCAAACTTTGCAACATTCAAATGCTTGTAACTTTTTACCGGAGCGTCATAAAATATTGAAATTTTGTGACTTAAAATTACTCGAGCCTCTTACCAATTTAAGCTTTCGTTCAAAGCTATGCTACCCTTGCGTCCCAATACAAACGCTGATAAAACTTCAAATGGCCCTAAGTTCTATACGGTGCGTCTTGAACCTGTCAAAGTTTGCAACAATCAAATGCTTGTAACTTTTTACTGGATCGTAATAAAATCTTGAAATTTTGTGACAATAAAGTACTCGCACCTCTTGTCAATTTAAGCTATCGCTCATAGCTATGCTACCATTGAGTCCCAAATCAAACACTGATAAAACTTCAAATGGCCCTAACTTCTATACGGTGCGTCCTATACCTATCAAAGTTTGCAACATTCAAACGCTTGTAACTTTTTACTGGAGCGTAATAAAAGCTTGAAATTTTGAGGCAATAAAGTACTCGTGCCTCTTATCAATTTAAGCTATCGCTCATAGCTATGCTACCCTTGAGTCCCAAAACAAACACTGATAAAACTTCAAATGGCCCTAACTTCTATACCGTGCGTCCCATACCTGTCAAAGTTTGCAACATTCAAATACTTGTAACTTTTTACTGGAGCGTAATAAAACCTGGAAAATTTGTGACAATAAAGTACTCGTGCCTCTCATCAATTTAAGCTATCGCTCATAGCTATGCTACCCTTGAGTCCCAAAAAAAAAACACTGATAAAACTTCAAATGGCCCTAAATTCTATACGGTGCGTCCTATACCTATCACAGTTTCCAACATTGAAATGGTTGTAACAATTTACTGGAGCGTCATAAAACCTTGAAATTTTGTGACAATAAAGTACTCGAGCCTCTGGTCAATTTAAGCTATCGCTCATAGCTATGCTACCCTTGATTCCAAAATCAAACACTGATAAAAATTCAAATGTCCCTAACTTCTATACTGTGCGTCCTATATCTATCAAAGTTTGCAACATTCAAATCCTTGTAACTTTTTACCGGAGCGTCATAAAATCTTGAAATTTTGTGACATAAAATTACTCGAGCCTCTTACCAATTTAAGCTATCGCTCATAGCTATGCTACACTTGAGTCCCAAATCAAACACTGATAAAACTTCAAATGGCCCCAACTTCTATACGGTGCGTCTTATACCTATCAAAGTTTGGAACATTCAAATGCTTGTAACTTTTTACTGGAGCGTCATAAAAGCTTGAAATTTTGTGACAATAAAGTACTCGTGCCTCTTATCAATTTAAGTTATCGCTCATAGCAATGCTACCCTTGAGTTCCAAAACAAACACTGATAAAACTTCAAATGGCCCTAACTTCTATACGGTGCGTCCTATACCTATCAAAGTTTGCAACATTCAAATTCTTGTAACTTTTTACTGGAGCGTAATAAAACCTTGAAATTTTGTAACAATAAAGGACTCGTGCCAATTGTCAATTTAACCTATCGCTCATAGCTATGCTACCCTTGAGTCCCAAATAAGACACTGATAAAACTTCAAATAGACCTAAATTCTATACGGTGCGTCCTATACCTATCAAAGTTTGCAACATTCAAATTGTTGAAACTTTTTACTGGAGCTTAATAAAACCTTGAAATTTTGTGACAATAAAATACTCGTGCCTCTTGTCAATTTAAGCTATCGTTCATAGCTATGCTACCCTTGATTCCAAAATCAAACACTGATAAAAATTCATATGTCCCTAAATTCTATACTGTGCGTCCTATATCTATCAAACTTTGCAACATTCAAATGCTTGTAACTTTTTACCGGAGCGTCATAAAATCTTGAAATTTTGTGACTTAAAATTACTCGAGCCTCTTACCAATTTAAGCTTTCGTTCATAGCTATGCTACCCTTGATTCCAAAATCAAACACTGATAAAAATTCATATGTCCCTAAATTCTATACTGTGCGTCCTATATCTATCAAACTTTGCAACATTCAAATGCTTGTAACTTTTTACCGGAGCGTCATAAAATATTGAAATTTTGTGACTTAAAATTACTCGAGCCTCTTACCAATTTAAGCTTTCGTTCATAGCTATGCTACCCTTGCGTCCCAATACAAACGCTGATAAAACTTCAAATGGCCCTAAGTTCTATACGGTGCGTCTTGAACCTGTCAAAGTTTGCAACAATCAAATGCTTGTAACTTTTTACTGGATCGTAATAAAATCTTGAAATTTTGTGACAATAAAGTACTCGCACCTCTTGTCAATTTAAGCTATCGCTCATAGCTATGCTACCCTTGAGTCCCAAATCAAACACTGATAAAACTTCAAATGGCCCTAACTTCTATACGGTGCGTCCTATACCTATCAAAGTTTGCAACATTCAAACGCTTGTAACTTTTTAGTGGAGCGTAATAAAAGCTTGAAATTTAGAGCAATAAAGTACTCGTGCCTCTTATCAATTTAAGCTATCGCTCATAGCTATGCTACCCTTGAGTCCCAAAACAAACACTGATAAAACTTCAAATGGCCCTAACTTCTATACCGTGCGTCCCATACCTGTCAAAGTTTGCAACATTCAAATACTTGTAACTTTTTACTGGAGCGTAATAAAACCTGGAAAATTTGTGACAATAAAGTACTCGTGCCTCTCATCAATTTAAGCTATCGCTCATAGCTATGCTACCCTTGGTCCCAAATCAAACACTGATAAAACTTCTAATGGCCCTAAATTCTATACGGTGCGTCCTATACCTATCACAGTTTCCAACATTGAAATGGTTGTAACAATTTACTGGAGCGTCATAAAACCTTGAAATTTTGTGACAATAAAGTACTCGAGCCTCTGGTCAATTTAAGCTATCGCTCATAGCTATGCTACCCTTGATTCCAAAATCAAACACTGATAAAAATTCAAATGTCCCTAACTTCTATACTGTGCGTCCTATATCTATCAAAGTTTGCAACATTCAAATCCTTGTAACTTTTTACCGGAGCGTCATAAAATCTTGAAATTTTGTGACATAAAATTACTCGAGCCTCTTACCAATTTAAGCTATCGCTCATAGCTATGCTACACTTGAGTCCCAAATCAAACACTGATAAAACTTCAAATGGCCCCAACTTCTATACGGTGCGTCTTATACCTATCAAAGTTTGGAACATTCAAATGCTTGTAACTTTTTACTGGAGCGTCATAAAAGCTTGAAATTTTGTGACAATAAAGTCCTCGTGCCTCTTATCAATTTAAGTTATCGCTCATAGCAATGGTACCCTTGAATTCCAAATCAAGCACTACTAAAACTTCAAATGGCCCTAACTTCTATACAGTGCGTCCTATACCTATCAAAGTTTGCAACATTCAAATGCTTGTAACTTTTTACTGGAGCGTAATAAAACCTTGAAATTTTGTAACAATAAAGGACTCGTGCCAATTGTCAATTTAACCTATCGCTCATAGCTATGCTACCCTTGAGTCCCAAATAAGACACTGATAAAACTTCAAATGGCCCTAACTTCTATACCGTGCGTCCCATACCTATCAAAGTTTGCAACATTCAAATTCTTGTAACTTTTTACTGGAGCTTAATAAAACCTTGAAATTTTGTGACAATAAAATACTCGTGCCTCTTGTCAATTTAAGCTATCGTTCATAGCTATGCTACCCTTGATTCCAAAATCAAACACTGATAAAAATTCATATGTCCCTAAATTCTATACTGTGCGTCCTATATCTATCAAACTTTGCAACATTCAAATGCTTGTAACTTTTTACCGGAGCGTCATAAAATCTTGAAATTTTGTGACTTAAAATTACTCGAGCCTCTTACCAATTTAAGCTTTCGTTCATAGCTATGCTACCCTTGATTCCAAAATCAAACACTGATAAAAATTCATATGTCCCTAAATTCTATACTGTGCGTCCTATATCTATCAAACTTTGCAACATTCAAATGCTTGTAACTTTTTACCGGAGCGTCATAAAATATTGAAATTTTGTGACTTAAAATTACTCGAGCCTCTTACCAATTTAAGCTTTCGTTCATAGCTATGCTACCCTTGCGTCCCAATACAAACGCTGATAAAACTTCAAATGGCCCTAAGTTCTATACGGTGCGTCTTGAACCTGTCAAAGTTTGCAACAATCAAATGCTTGTAACTTTTTACTGGATCGTAATAAAATCTTGAAATTTTGTGACAATAAAGTACTCGCACCTCTTGTCAATTTAAGCTATCGCTCATAGCTATGCTACCATTGAGTCCCAAATCAAACACTGATAAAACTTCAAATGGCCCTAACTTCTATACGGTGCGTCCTATACCTATCAAAGTTTGCAACATTCAAACGCTTGTAACTTTTTAGTGGAGCGTAATAAAAGCTTGAAATTTAGAGCAATAAAGTACTCGTGCCTCTTATCAATTTAAGCTATCGCTCATAGCTATGCTACCCTTGAGTCCCAAAACAAACACTGATAAAACTTCAAATGGCCCTAACTTCTATACCGTGCGTCCCATACCTGTCAAAGTTTGCAACATTCAAATACTTGTAACTTTTTACTGGAGCGTAATAAAACCTGGAAAATTTGTGACAATAAAGTACTCGTGCCTCTCATCAATTTAAGCTATCGCTCATAGCTATGCTACCCTTGGTCCCAAATCAAACACTGATAAAACTTCTAATGGCCCTAACTTCTATACGGTGCGTCTTGAACCTATCAAAGTTTGCAACAATCAAATGCTTGTAACTTTTTACTGGATCGTAATAAAATCTTGAAATTTTGTGACAATAAAGTACTCGCACCTCTTGTCAATTTAAGCTATCGCTCATAGCTATGGTACCATTGAGTCCCAAATCAAACACTGATAAAACTTCAAATAGACCTAAATTCTATACGGTGCGTCCTATACCTATCAAAGTTTGCAACATTCAAATTGTTGAAACTTTTTACTGGAGCTTAATAAAACCTTGAAATTTTGTGACAATAAAATACTCGTGCCTCTTGTCAACTTAAGCTATCGTTCATAGCTATGCTACCCTTGAGTCCCAATACAAACGCTGATAAAACTTCAAATGGCCCTAAATTGTATACTGTGCGTCCTATAACAATCAAAGTTTGCAACATACAAATGCTTGTAACTTTTGACTGGAGCGTCATAAAATCTTGCAATTTTGTGACAATAAAGTTATCGTGCCTCTTACCAATTTAAGCTATCGCTCATAGCTATGCTACCCTTGATTCCATAATCAAACACTGATAAAAATTCAAATGTCCCTAACTTCTATACTGTGCGTCCTATACCTATCAAAGTTCGCTACATTCAAATGCTTGTAACTTTTTACCGGAGCGTCATAAAATCTTGAAATTTTGTGACAATAAATTACTCGAGCCTCTTACCAATTTAAGCTGTCGCTCATAGCTATGCTACACTTGAGTCCCAAATCAAACACTGATAAAATTTCAAATGGCCCTAACTTCTATACGGTGCGTCATCTACCCATCAAAATTTGCAACATTCAAATGCTTGTAACTTTTTACTGGAGCGTCATAAAACCTTGAAATTTTGTGAAAATAAAGTACTCGTGTCTCTTGTCATTATAATCTATCGCTCATAGCTATGCTCCCCTTGAGTCCCAAATCAAACACTGATAAAACTTCAAATAGCTCTAACTTCCATACGTTGCAGCCTACACCTACCAAAGTTTGCAACATTCAAATGCTTGTAACTTTTTACTGGAGCGTCATAAAACCTTGAAATTTTGTGGCAATAAAGTACTCGTGCCTCTTGTCAATTTAAGCTATTGCTCATAGCTATGCTAGCCTTGAGACCCAAATAAAACACTGATAAAACTTCAAATAGACCTAAATTCTATACGGTGCGTCCTATACCTATCAAAGTTTGCAACATTCAAATTGTTGAAACTTTTTACTGGACCTTAATAAAACCTTGAAATTTTGTGACAATAATATACTCGAGTCTCTTGTCAATTTAAGTTATCGCTCATAGCTATGCTACCATTGAGTTCCAAATCAAACAGTGATAAAACTTCAAATGGCCCTAACTTCTATACGGTGCGTCGAATACTTATCAAAGTTTGCAACAATCAAATGCTTGTAACTTTTTACTGGATCGTAATAAAATCTTGAAATTTTGTGACAATAAGGTACTCGTGCCTCTTGTCAATTAAAGTTATCGCTCATAGCTATGCTACCAGTGAGTCTCAAATCAAACACTGATAAAATTTCAAATGGCTCTAACTTCTATACGGTGCGTCCTATACCTATCAAAGTTTGCAGCATTCAAATGCTTGTAACTTTTTACTGGAGCGTAGTAAAATCTTGAAATTTTGTGATAATAAAGCACTCGAGCCTCTTGTCAATTTAAGCTATCGCTCATAGCTATGCTACTCTTGAGTCACATATCAAACACTGATAAAACTTCTAATGGCCCTAACTTCTATACGGTGCGAATTTTACCTATCAAAGTTTGCAACAATCTAATGCTTGTAACTTTTTACTGGAGCGTCATAAAAGCTTAAAATTTGTGACAATAAAGTACTCGTGCCTCTTATCAATTTAAGCTATCGCTCAAAGCTATGCTACCCTTGAGTCCCAAAATAAACACTGATAAAACTTCAAATGGCCCTAACTTCTATACGGTGCGTCCTATAAAGATCACAGTTTCCAACATTCAAATGGTTGTAACATTTTACTGGAGCGTCATAAAACCTTGAAATTTTGTGACAATAAAATACTCGTGCGTCTTGTCAATTTAAGCTATCGTTCATAGCTATGCTAACCTTGACTCCCAATACAAACTCTGATAAAACTTCAAATGGCCCTAACTTCTATACGGTACGTCCTATACCTATCGCAGTTTCCTACATTCAAATGGTTGTAACATTTTACTGGAGCGTCATAAAACCTTAAAATTTTATGACAATAAAATACTTGTGCCTCTTGTCAATTTAAGCTATCGTTCACAGCTATGCTACCATTGAGTCCCAAATCAAGCACTGATAAAGCTTCAAATGGCCCTAACTTCTATACTGTGCGACCTATACCAATCAAAGTTTGCAACATTCAAATGCTTGTAACTTTTTACTGGAGCGTCATAAAAGCTTGAAATTTTGTGACGATAAAGTACTCGTGCCTCTTATCAATTTAAGCTTTTGCTCATAGCAATGCTACCATTGAGTCCCAAATCAAGCACTGATAAAGTTTCAAATGGCCCTAACTTCTATACTGTGCGTCCTATACCAATCAAAGCTTGCAACATTCAAATGCTTGTAACTTTTTACTGGAGCGTCATAAAACCTTGAAATTTTGTGACAATAAAGTACTCGTGCGTCTTGTCAATTTAAGCTATCGCTCATAGCTATGCTATCCTTGAGTCCCAAATCAAACACTGTAAAAACTTCAAATGGCCCTAACTTCTATATGGTGCGTCCTACACCTATCAAAGTTTGCAACATTCAAATGCTTGTAACTTTTTACTGGAGTGTCATAAAATCTTTAAATTTTGTGATAATAAAGTACTCGTGCTTGTTATCAATTTAAGCTATCGCTCATAGCTACGCTACCCTTGACTCCAAAATCAAACACTGATAAAACTTCAAATGTCGCTAACTTCTATACTGTACGTCGTATACCTATCAAAGTTTGCAGAGTTCAAATGCTTGTAACTTTTTACCGGAGAGTCATAAAATCTTGAAATTATGTGACAACAAATTACTCGAGCCTCTTACCAATTTAAGCTATCGCTCATAGCTATGCTACACTTGAGTCTCAAATCAAACACTGATAAAATTTCAAATGGCCTTAACTTCTATACGGTGCGCCCTATACCTATCAAAGTTTTCAACATTCAAATGCTTGTAACTTTTTACTGGAGCGTCATAAAACCTTGAAATTTTGTGAAAATAAAGTACTCGTGTCTCTTGTCAATATAAGCTATCGTTCATAGCTATGCTAATATTGAGTCCCAAATCAAGCACTGATAAAGCTTCAAGTGGCCCTAATTTCTATACTGTGCGTCCTATACCAATTAAAGTTTGCAACATTCAAATGCTTGTAACTTTTTACTGGAGCGTCATAAAACCTTGAAATTTTGTGACAATAAAGTACTCGTGCCTCTTGCCAATTTAAGCTATCGCTCATAGCTATGCTACCCTTGAGTCCCAAATCAAACACTGATAAAACTTCAAATGGCCCTAACTTCTATACGGTGCGTCCTATACCTATCAAAATTTGCAACATTCAAATGCTTGTAACTTTTTACTGGAGCGTCATAAAATCTTTAAATTGTGACAATAAAGTACTCGTGCCTCTTATCAATTTAAGCTATCGCTCATAGCTATGCTACCCTGGATTCCATAATCAAACAGTGATAAAAATTCAAATGTCCCTAACTTCTATACCTATCAAAGTCCTATACCTATCAAAGTTTGCAACATTCAAATGCTTGTAACTTTTTACCGGAGCGTCATAAAATCTTGAAATTTTGTGACAATAAATTACTCGAGCCTCTTACCAATTTAAGCTATCGCTCATAGCTATGCTACACTTGAGTCCCAAATCAAACACTGATAAAATTTCAAATGGCCCTAACTTCTATACGGTGCGTCATCTACCTATCAAAATTTGCAACATTCAAATGCTTGTAACTTTTTACTGGAGCGTCATAAAACCTTGAAATTTTGTGAAAATAAAGTACTCGTGACACTTGTCATTATAGGTTATCGCTCGTAGCTATGCTCCCCTTGATTCCGAAATCAAACACTGATAAAACTTCAAATAGCTCTAACTTCTATACGTTGCAGCCTACACCTACCAAAGTTTTCAACATTCAAATGCTTGTAACTTTTTACTGGAGCGTCATAAAACCTTGAAATTTTGTGGCAATAAAGTACTCGTGCCTCTTGTCAATTTAAGCTATCGCTCATAGCTATGCTACCCTTGAGTCCCAAATAAAACACTGATAAAACTTCAAATATACCTAAATTCTATACGGTGCGTCCTATACCTATCAAAGTTTGCAACATTCAAATTGTTGAAACTTTTTACTATGCTACCCGTGAGTCTCAAATCAAACACTGATAAAATTTCAAATGGCTCTAACTTCTATACGGTGCGTCCTATACCTATCAAAGTTTGCAGCATTCAAATGCTTGTAACTTTTTATTGGAGCGTAGTAAAATCTTGAAATTTTGTGACAATAAAGTACTCGTGCCTCTTATCAATTTAAGCTTTTGCTCATAGCTATGCTACCATTGAGTCCCAAATCAAGCACTGATAAAGCTTCAAATGGCCCTAATTTCTATACTGTGCGTCCTATACCAATCAAAGTTTGCAACATTCAAATGCTTGTAACTTTTTAAAAGCTTGAAATTTTGTGACAATAAAGTACTCGTGCCTCTTATCAATTTAAGCTATCGCTCATAGCAATGCTACCATTGAGTCCCAAATCAAGCACTGATAAAGCTTCAAATGGCCCTAACTTCTATACTGTGCGTCCTATACGAATCAAAGTTTGCAACATTCAAATGCTTGTAACTTTTTACTGGAGCGTCATAAAACCTTGAAATTTTGTGACAATAAAGTACTCGTGCCTCTTGTCAATTTAAGCTATCGCTCATAGCTATGCTACCCTTGAGTCCCAAATCAAACACTGATAAAACTTCAAATGGCCCTAACTTCTATTAGGTGCGTCCTACACCTATCAAAGTTTGCAACATTCAAATGCTTGTAACATTTTACTGGAGCGTCATAAAATCTTTAAATTTTGTGACAATAAAGTACTCGTGCCTCTTATCAATTTAAGCTATCGCTCATAGCTATGCTACCCTTGATTCCATAATCAAACACTGATAAAAATTCAAATGTCCCTAACTTCTATACCTATCAAAGACCTATACCTATCAAAGTTTGCAACATTCAAATGCTTGTAACTTTTTACCGGAGCGTCATAAAATCTTGAAATTTTGTGACAATAAATTACTCGAGCCTCTTACCAATTTAAGCTATCGCTCATAGCTATGCTACACTTGAGTCCCAAATCAAACACTGATAAAATTTCAAATGGCCCTAACATCTATACGGTGCGTCATCTACCTATCAAAATTTGCAACATTCAAATGCTTGTAACTTTTTACTGGAGCGTCATAACACCTTGAAATTTTGTGAAAATAAAGTACTCGTGTCACTTGTCATTATAGGTTATCGCTCATAGCTATGCTCCCCTTGAGAACCAAATCAAACACTGATAAAACTTCAAATAGCTCTAACTTCTATACGTTGCAGCCTACACCTACCAAAGTTTTGCAACATTCAAATGCTTGTAACTTTTTACTGGAGCGTCATAAAACCTTGAAATTTTGTGGCAATAAAGTACTCGTGCCTCTTGTCAATTTAAGCTATCGCTCATAGCTATGCTACCCTTGAGTCCCAAATAAAACACTGATAAAACTTCAAATATACCTAAATTCTATACGGTGCGTCCTATACCTATCAAAGTTTGCAACATTCAAATTGTTGAAACTTTTTACTGGAGCTTAATAAAACCTTGAAATTTTGTGACAATAATGTACTCGAGCCTCTTGTCAATTTAAGTTATCGCTCATAGCTATGCTACCATTGAGTTCCAAATCCAACACTGATAAAACTTCAAATGGCCCTAACTTCTATACGGTGCGTCGAATACCTATCAAAGTTGGCAACAATCAAATGCTTGTAACTTTTTACTGGATCGTAATAAAATCTTGAAATTTTGTGACAATAAGGTACTCGTGCCTCTTGTCAATTAAAGTTATCGCTCATAGCTATGCTACCCGTGAGTCTCAAATCAAACACTGATAAAATTTCAAATGGCTCTAACTTCTATACGGTGCGACCTATACCTATAAAAGTTTGCAGCATTCAAATGCTTGTAACTTTTTACTGGAGCGTAGTAAAATCTTGAAATTTTGTGACAATAAAGTATGTACTCGTGCCTCTTATCAATTTAAGCTTTTGCTCATAGCAATGCTACCATTGAGTCCCAAATCAAGCACTGATAAAGTTTCAAATGGCCCTAACTTCTATACTGTGCGTCCTATACCAATCAAAGCTTGCAACATTCAAATGCTTGTAACTTTTTACTGGAGCGTCATAAAACCTTAAAATTTTGTGACAATAAAGTACTCGTGCCTCTTGTCAACTTAAGCTATCGCTCATAGCTATGCTATCCTTGAGTCCCAAATCAAACACTGTAAAAACTTCAAAAGGCCCTAACTTCTATACGGTGCGTCCTACACCTATCAAAGTTTGCAACATTCAAATGCTTGTAACTTTTTACTGGAGCGTCATAAAATCTTTAAATTTTGTGATAATAAAGTACTCGTGCTTGTTATCAATTTAAGCTATCGCTCATAGCTATGCTACCCTTGATTCCAAAATCAAACACTGATAAAGCTTCAAATGTCGCTAACTTCTATACTGTGCGTCGTATACCTATCAAAGTTTGCAGCGTTCAAATGCTTGAAACTTTTTACCGGAGAGTCATAAAATCTTGAAATTATGTGACAACAAATTACTCGAGCCTCTTACCAATTTAAGCTATCGCTCATAGCTATGCTACACTTGAGTACCAAATCAAACACTGATAAAATTTCAAATGGCCCTAACTTCTATACGGTGCGCCTTATACCTATCAAAGTTTGCAATATTCAAATGCTTGTAACTTTTTACCGGAGCGTCATAAAATCTTGAAATTTTGTGACAATAAATTACTCGAGCCTCTTTCCAATTTAAGCTATCGCTCATAGCTATGCTACACTTGAGTCCCAAATCAAACACTGATCAAATTTCAAATGGCCCTAACATCTATACGGTGCGTCATCTACCTATCAAAATTTGCAACATTCAAATGCTTGTAACTTTTTACTGGAGCGTCATAAAACCTTGAAATTTGTGGCAATAAAGTACTCGTGCCTCTTGTCAATTTAAGCTATCGCTCATAGCTATGCTACCCTTGAGTCCCAAATAAAACACTGATAAAACTTCAAATATACCTAAATTCTATACGGTGCGTCCTATACCTATCAAAGTTTGCAACATTCAAATTGTTGAAACTTTTTACTGGAGCTTAATAAAACCTTGAAATTTTGTGACAATAATGTACTCGAGCCTCTTGTCAATTTAAGTTATCGCTCATAGCTATGCTACCATTGAGTTCCAAATCCAACACTGATAAAACTTCAAATGGCCCTAACTTCTATACGGTGCGTCGAATACCTATCAAAGTTTGCAACAATCAAATGCTTGTAACTTTTTACTGGATCGTAATAAAATCTTGAAATTTTGTGACAATAAGGTACTCGTGCCTCTTGTCAATTAAAGTTATCGCTCATAGCTATGCTACCCGTGAGTCTCAAAACAAACACTGATAAAATTTCAAACGGCTCTAACTTCTATACGGTGCGTCCTATACCTATCAAAGTTTGCAGCATTCAAATGCTTGTAACTTTTTACTGGAGCGTAGTAAAATCTTGAAATTTTGTGACAATAAAGTACTCGTGCCTCTTATCAATTTAAGCTTTTGCTCATAGCAATGCTACCACTGAGTCCCAAATCAAGCACTGATAAAGCTTCAAATGGCCCTAACTTCTATACTGTGCGTCCTATACCAATCAAAGCTTGCAACATTCAAATGCTTGTAAGTTTTTACTGGAGCGTCATAAAACCTTAAAATTTTGTGACAATAAAGTACTCGTGCCTTTTGTCAATTTAAGCTATCGCTCATAGCTATGCTATCCTTGAGTCCCAAATCAAACACTGTAAAAACTTCAAAAGGCCCTAACTTCTATACGGTGCGTCCTACACCTATCAAAGTTTGCAACATTCAAATGCTTGTAACTTTTTACTGGAGCGTCATAAAATCTTTAAATTTTGTGATAATAAAGTACTCGTGCTTGTTATCAATTTAAGCTATCGCTCATAGCTATGCTACCCTTGATTCCAAAATCAAACACTGATAAAACTTCAAATGTCGCTAACTTCTATACTGTGCGTCGTATACCTATCAAAGTTTGCAGCGTTCAAATGCTTGTAACTTTTTACCGGAGAGTCATAAAATCTTGAAATTATGTGACAACAAATTACTCGAGCCTCTTACCAATTTAAGCTATCGCTCATAGCTATGCTACACTTGAGTACCAAATCAAACACTGATAAAATTTCAAATGGCCCTAACTTCTATACGGTGCGCCTTATACCTATCAAAGTTTGCAATATTCAAATGCATGTAACTTTTTACTGGAGCGTCATAAAACCTTGAAATTTTGTGAAAATAAAGTACTCGTGTCTCTTGTCAATATAAGCTATCGCTCATAGCTATGCTATCCTTGAGTCCCAAATCAAACACTGATAGAACTTCGAATGGCCCTAACTTCTATACGGTGCGTCCTATACCTATCAAAGTTTGCAACAATCAAATTCTTGTAACTTTTTACTGGAGCGTAGTAAAATCTTGAAATTTTGTGACAATAAAGTACTCGAGCCTCTTGTCAATTTAAGCTATCTCTCATAGCTATGCTACCCTTGAGTCCCAAAACAAACACTGATAAAACTGGAAATGGCCTTAATTTCTATACCGTGCGTCCCATACTTATCAAAGTTTGCAACATTCAAATCCTTGTAACTTTTTACTGGAGCGTCATAAAACCATCAAATTTTGTGACAATAAAGTACTCGTGCCTCTAATCAATTTAAGCTATCGCTCATAGCTATGCTACCTTTGAATCAAACGCTGATAAAACTTCAAATGGCCCAAACTTTTATACTGTGCGTCCTATACCAATCAAAGTTTGCAACATTCAAATGCTTGTAACTTTTTACTGGATCGTAGTAAAAACTTGAAATTTTGTGACAATAAAGTACTCGAGCCTCTTGTCAATTTAAGCTATCGCTCATAGCTATGCTACCCTTGAGTCCCAAATCAAACACTGATAAAATTTCAAATGGCCCTAACTTCTATACGGTGCACCCTATACCTATCAAAGTTTGCAACAATCAAATGCTTGTAACTTTTTACTGGATCGTAGTAAAAACTTGAAATTTTGTGACAATAAAACACCTGAGCGTCTTGTCAATTTAAGCTATCGCTCATAGCTATGCTATCCTTGAGTCCCAAATCAAACACTGATAGAACTTCGAATGGCCCTAACTTCTATACGGTGCGTCCTATACCTATCAAAGTTTGCAACAATCAAATTCTTGTAACTTTTTACTGGAGCGTAGTAAAATCTTGAAATTTTGTGACAATAAAGTACTCGAGCCTCTTGTCAATTTAAGCTATCTCTCATAGCTATGCTACCCTTGAGTCCCAAAACAAACACTGATAAAACTGGAAATGGCCTTAATTTCTATACCGTGCGTCCCATACTTATCAAAGTTTGCAACATTCAAATCCTTGTAACTTTTTACTGGAGCGTCATAAAACCATGAAATTTTGTGACAATAAAGTACTCGTGCCTCTAATCAATTTAAGCTATCGCTCATAGCTATGCTACCTTTGAATCAAACGCTGATAAAACTTCAAATGGCCCAAACTTTTATACTGTGCGTCCTATACCAATCAAAGTTTGCAACATTCAAATGCTTGTAACTTTTTACTGGATCGTAGTAAAAACTTGAAATTTTGTGACAATAAAGTACTCGAGCCTCTTGTCAATTTAAGCTATCGCTCATAGCTATGCTACCCTTGAGTCCCAAATCAAACACTGATAAAATTTCAAATGGCCCTAACTTCTATACGGTGCACCCTATACCTATCAAAGTTTGCAACAATCAAATGCTTGTAACTTTTTACTGGATCGTAGTAAAAACTTGAAATTTTGTGACAATAAAACACCTGAGCGTCTTGTCAATTTAAGCTATCGCTCATAGCTATGCTACCCTTGAGTCCCAAATCAAACACTGATAAAACTTCGAATGGCCCTAACTTCTATACGGTGCGTCCTATACCAATCAAAGTTTGCAACAATCAAATGCTTGTAACTTTTTACTGGATCGTAGTAAAATCTTGAAATTGTGTGACAATAAAGCACCCGAGCCTCTTGTCAATTTAAGCTATCGCTCATAGCTATGCTACACTTGAGTCTCAAATCAAACACTGATAAAATTTAAAATGGCCCTAACTTCTATACGGTGCGCCCTATACCTATCAAAGTTTTCAACATTCAAATGCTTGTAACTTTTTACTGGAGCGTCATAAAACCTTGAAAGTTTGTGAAAATAAAGTACTCGTGTCTCTTGTCAATATAAGCTATCGCTCATGGCTATGCTACCATTGAGTCCCAAATCAAACACTGATAAAATTTCAAATGGCCCTAACTTTTATACGGTGCGTCATCTACCTATCAAAATTTGCAACATTCAAATGCTTGTAACTTTTTACTGGAGCGTTATAAAACCTTGAAATTTTGTGAAAATAAAGTACTCGTGTCTCTTGTCATTATAGGTTATCGCTCATAGCTATGCTCCCCTTGAGTCCCAAATCAAACACTGATAAAACTTCAAATATACCTAAATTCTATACGGTGCGTCCTATACCTATCAAAGTTTGCAACATTCAAATGCTTGTAACTTTTTACTGGAGCGTCATAAAACCTTGAAATTTTGTGACAATAAAGTTCTCGAGCCTCTTGTCAATTTAAGCTATCGCTCATAGCTATGCTACCCTTGAGTCACAAATCAAACACTGATAAAACTTCGAATGGCCCTAACATGTATACGGTGCGTCCTATACCTATCAAAGTTTGCAACATTCAAACGCTTGTAACTTTTTACTGGAGCGTAATAAAACCTTGAAATTTTGTGACAATAAAGTACTCGTGCCTCTTATCAATTTAAGCTATCGCTCATAGCTATGCTACCCTTGAGTCCCAAAACAAACACTGATAAAACTTGAAATGGCCTTAACTTCTATCACGTGCGTCCCATACCTATCAAAGTTTGCAACATTCAAATGCTTGTAACTTTTTACTGAAGCGTCATAAAACCTTGAAATTTTGTGATACTAACGAACTCGTGCCTCTTATCAATTTAAGCTATCGCTCATAGCTATGCTACCTTTGAATCAAACACTGATAAAACTTCAAATGGCCCTAACTTCTATACTGTGCGTCCTATACCAATCAAAGTTTGCAACATTCAAATGCTTGTAACTTTTTACTGGAGCGTCATAAAACCTTGAAATTTTGTGACAATAAAGTACTCGTGTCTCTTGTCAATATAAGCTATCTATCATAGCTATGCTACCATTGAGTTCCAAAACAAACACTGATAAAACTTCAAATGGCCCTAACTCTATACGGTGCGTCCTATATCTACCAAAGTTTGCAACATTCAAATGCTTGTAACTTTTACTGGAGCGTAATAAAGCCTTGAAATTTTGTAACAATAAAGTACTCGTGCCTCTTGTCAATTTAAGCTTTCGCTCATAGATATGCTACCCTTGAGTCCCATATAAAACACTGATAAAGCTTCAAATGGACCTAAATTCTATACGGTGCGTCTTATACCTATCAAAGTTTGCAAGAATCAAATGCTTGTAACTTTTTACTGGAGCGTCATAAAACCTTGAAATTTTGTGGCAATAAAGTACTCGTGCCTCTTGTCAATTTAAGCTATCGCTCATAGCTATGCTACCCTTGAGTCCCAAATAAAACACTGATAAAACTTCAAATATACCTAAATTCTATACGGTGCGTCCTATACCTATCAAAGTTTGCAACATTCAAATGCTTGTAACTTTTTACTGGAGCGTCATAAAACCTTGAAATTTTGTGGCAATAAAGTACTCGTGCCTCTTGTTAATTTAAGCTATCGCTCATAGCTATGCTACCCTTGAGTCCCAAATAAAACACTGATAAAACTTCAAATATACCTAAATTCTATACGGTGCGTCCTATACCTATCAAAGTTTGCAACATTCAAATTGTTGAAACTTTTTAGTGGAGCTTAATAAAACCTTGAAATTTTGTGACAATAATGTACTCGAGCCTCTTGTCAATTTAAGTTATCGCTCATAGCTATGCTACCATTGAGTTCCAAATCCAACACTGATAAAACTTCAAATGGCCCTAACTTCTATACGGTGCGTCGAATATCTATCAAAGTTTGCAACAATCAAATGCTTGTAACTTTTTACTGGATTGTAATAAAATCTTGAAATTTTGTGACAATAAGGTACTCGTGCCTCTTGTCAATTAAAGTTATCGCTCATAGCTATGCTACCCGCGAGTCTCAAATCAAACACTGATAAAATTTCAAATGGCTCTAACTTCTATACGGTGCGTCCTATACCTATCAAAGTTTGCAGCATTCAAATGCTTGTAACTTTTTACTGGAGCGTAGTAAAATCTTGAAATTTTGTGACAATAAGGCACTCGAGCCTCTTGTCAATTTAAGCTATCGCTCATAGCTATGCTACCCTTGAGTTCCAAAACAAACACTGATAAAACTTCAAATGGCCCTAACTCTATACGGTGCGTCCTATATCTACCAAAGTTTGCAACATTCAAATGCTTGTAACTTTTTACTGGAGCGTAATAAAACCTTGAAATTTTGTAACAATAAAGTACTCGTGCCTCTTGTCAATTTAAGCTATCGCTCATAGCTATGCTACCCATGAGTGCCAAATAAAACACTGATAAAACTTCAAATGGATCTTAATTCTATACGGTGCGTCTTATACCTATCAAATTTGCAACAATCAAATGCTTGTAAGTTTTTACTGGATCGTAATAAAATCTTGAAATTTTGTGACAATAAAGTACTCGAGCCTCTTGTCAATTTAAGCTATCGCTCATAGCTATGCTACCCTTGAGTCACAAATCAAACACTGATAAAACTTCGAATGGCCCTAACAGATATACGGTGCGTCCTATACCTATCAAAGTCTGCAACATTCAAACGCTTGTAACTTTTTACTGGAGCGTAATAAAACCTTGAAATTTTGTGACAATAAAGTACTCGTGCCTCTTATCAATTTAAGCTATCGCTCAAAGCTATGAGTCCCAAAACAAACAATGATAAAACTTGGAATGGCCTTAACTTCTAAACCGTGCGTCCCATACCTATCAAAGTTTGCAACATTCAAATGCTTGTAACTTTTTACTGGAGCGTCATAAAACCTTGAAATTTTGTGATAATAAAGAACTCGTGCCTCTTATCAATTTAAGCTATCGCTCATAGTTATGCTACCTTTGAATCAAACACTGATAAAACTTGAAATGGCCCAAACTTCTATACTGTGCGTCCTAAACCAATCAAAGTTTGCAACATTCAAATGCTTGTAACTTTTTACTGGAGCGTCATAAAACCTTGAAATTTTGTAACAATAAAGTACTCGTGCCTCTTGTCAATTTAAGCTATCGCTCATAGCCATGCTACCCTTGAGTCCCAAATAAAACACTGATAAAACTTCAAATGGACCTAAATTCTATACGGTACCTATCAAAGTTTGCAACAATCAAATGATTGTAACTTTTTACTGGAGCGTCATAAAACCTTGAAATTTTGTTACAATAAAGTGCTTGTGTCTCTTGTCAATATAAGCTATCGCTCATAGCTATGCTATCCTTGAGTTCCAAAACAAACACTGATAAAACTTGAAATGGCCCCAACTGTATACGGTGCGTCCTATACCTATCAAAGTTTGCAACATTCAAACGCTTGTAACTTTTTACTGGAGCGTAATAAAAAAACCTTGAATTTTTGTGACAATAAAGTACTCGTGCCTCTTATCAATTTAAGCTATCGCTCATAGCTATGCTACCCTTGAGTCCCAAAACAAACACTGATAAAACTTGAAATGGCCTTAACTTCTATACCGTGCGTCCCATACCTATCAAAGTTTGTAACATTCAAATCCTTGTAACTTTTTACTGGAGCGTCATAAAATCTTGAAATTTTGTGACAATAAAGTACTCTTGCCTCTTATCAATTTAAGCTATCGCTCATAGCTATGCTACCTTTGAATCAAACGCTGATAAAACTTCATATGGCCCAAACTTCTATACTGTGCGTCCTATACCAATCAAAGTTTGCAACATTCAAATGCTTGTAACTTTTTACTGGAGCGTCATAAAACCTTGAAATTTTGTGACAATAAAGTACTCGTGTCTCTTGTCAATATAAGCTATCGCTCATAGCTATGCTACCCTTGAGTTCCAAAACAAACACTGATAAAACTCCAAATGGCCCTAACTCTATACGGTGCGTCCTATATCTACCAAAGTTTGCAACATTCAAATGCTTGTAACTTTTTACTGGGGCGTAATAAAGCCTTGAAATTTTGTAACAATAAAGTACTCGTGCCTCTTGTCAATATAAGCTATCGCTCATAGCTATGCTACCCTTGAGTCCCAAATAAAACACTGATAAAGCTTCAAATGGACCTAAATTCTGTACGGTGCGTCTTATACCTATCAAAGTTTGCAACAATCAAATGCTTGTAACTTTTTACTGGATCGTAATAAAATCATGAACATTTGTGACAATAAGGTACTAGTGCCTCTTGTCAATTAAAGTTATGGCTCATAGCTATGCTACCCGTGAGTATCAAATCAAACACTGATCAAACTTTAAATGGCCCTAACTTCTATACGGTGCGTCCTATACCTATCAAAGTTTGCAACATTCAAACGCTTGTAACTTTTTACTGGAGCGTAATAAAACCTTGAAATTTTGTGACAATAAAGTACTCGTGTCTCTTGTCAATATAAGCTCTCGCTCATAGCTATGCTACCCTTGAGTTCCAAAACAAACACTGATAAAACTTCAAATGGCCCTAACTCTATACAGTGCGTATTATACCTACCAAAGTTTGCAACATTCAAATGCTTGTAACTTTTTACTGGAGCGTAATAAAACTTTGAAATTTTGTAATAATAAATTACTCGTGCCTCTTGTCAGTTTAAGCTATCGCTCATAGCTATGCTACCCTTGAGTGCCAAATAAAACACTGATAAAACTTCAAATGGATCTAAATTCTATACGGTGCGTCTTATACCTATCAAAGTTTGCAACAATCAAATGCTTGTAACTTTTTACTGGATCGTAATAAAATCTTGAAATTTTGTGACAATAAAGTACTCGAGCCTCTTATCAATTTAAGCAATCGCTCAAAGCTATGCTACCTTGAGTCCCAAAACAAACAATGATAAAACTTGGAATGGCCTTAACTTCTATACCGTGCGTCCCATACCTATCAAAGTTTGCAACATTCAAATGCTTGTAACTTTTTACTGGAGCGTCATAAAACCTTGAAATTTTGTGATAATAAAGAACTCGTGCCTCTTATCAATTTAAGCTATCGCTCATAGTTATGCTACCTTTGAATCAAACACTGATAAAACTTCACATGGCCCAAACTTCTATACTGTGCGTCCTAAACCAATCAAAGTTTGCAACATTCAAATGCTTGTAACTTTTTACTGAGCGTCATAAAACCTTGAAATTTTGTGACAATAAAGTACTCGTGTCTCTTGTCAATATAAGCTATCGCTCATAGCTATGCTACCCTTGAGTCACAAATCAAACACTGATAAAACTTCAAATGGCCCTAACTCTATGCGGTGCGTCCTATACCTATCAAAGTTTGCAACATTCAAACGCTTGTAACTTTTTACTGGAGCGTAATGAAACCTTGAAATTTTGTGACAATAAAGTACTCGTGCCTCTTATCAATTTAAGCTATCGGTCATAGCTATGCTACCCTTGAGTCCCAAAACAAACACTGATAAAACTTGAAATGGCCTTAACTTCTATACCGTGCGTCCCATACCTATCAAAGTTTGCAACATTCAAATGCTTGTAACTTTTTACTGGAGCGTCATAAAACCTTGAAATTTTGTGATAATAAAGAACTCGTGCCTCTTATCAATTTAAGCTACCGCTCATAGCTATGCTACTTTTGAATCAAACATTGATAAAACTTCAAATGGCTCAAACTTCTATTCTGTGCGTCCTATACCAATCAAAGTTTGCAGCATTCAAATGCTTGTAACTTTTTACTGGAGCGTCATAAAACCTTGAAATTTTGTGACAATAAAGTACTCGTGTCTCTTGTCAATATAAGCTCTCGCTCATAGCTATGCTACCCTTGAGTTCCAAAACAAACACTGATAAAACTTCAAATGGCCCTAACTCTATACAGTGCGTCCTATACCTACCAAAGTTTGCAACATTCAAATGCTTGTAACTTTTTACTGGAGAGTAATAAAACTTTGAAATTTTGTAATAATAAATTACACGTGCCTCTTGTCAGTTTAAGCTATCGCTCATAGCTATGCTACCCTTGAGTGCCAAATAAAACACTGATAAAACTTCAAATGGATCTAAATTCTATACGGTGCGTCTTATACCTATCAAAGTTTGCAACAATCAAATGCTTGTAACTTTTTACTGGATCGTAATAAAATCTTGAAATTTTGTGACAATAAAGTACTCGAGCCTCTTATCAATTTAAGCTATCGCTCAAAGCTATGCTACCCTTGAGTCCCAAAACAAACAATGATAAAACTTGGAATGGCCTTAACTTCTATACCGTGCGTCCCATACCTATCAAAGTTTGCAACATTCAAATGCTTGTAACTTTTTACTGGAGCGTAATAAAACCTTGAATTTTTGTGACAATAAAGTACTCGTGCCTCTTGTCAATATAAGCTATCGCTCATAGCTATGCTATCCTTGAGTTCCAAAACAAACACTGATAAAACTTCAAATGGCCCCAACTGTATACGGTGCGTCCTATACCTATCAAAGTTTGTAACATTCAAACGCTTGTAACTTTTTACTGGAGCGTAATAAAACCTTGAATTTTTGTGACAATAAAGTACTCGTGCCTCTTATCAATTTAAGCTATCGCTCATAGCTATGCTACCCTTGAGTCCCAAAACAAACACTGATAAAAATTGAAATGGATTTAACTTCTATACCGAGCGTCCCATACCTATCAAAGTTTGTAACATTCAAATCCTTGTAACTTTTTACTGGAGCGTCATAAAATCTTGAAATTTTGTTACAATAAAGTACTCGTGCCTCTTATCAATTTAAGCTATCGCTCATAGCTATGCTACCTTTGAATCAAACGCTGATAAAACTTCATATGGCCCAAACTTCTATACTGTGCGTCCTATACCAATCAAAGTTTGCAACATTCAAATGCTTGTAACTTTTTACTGGAGCGTCAAAGAACCTTGAAATTTTGTGACAATAAAGTACTCGTGTCTCTTGTCAATATAAGCTATCGCTCATAGCTATGCTACCCTTGAGTTCCAAAACAAACACTGATAAAACTTCAAATGGCCCTTACTCTATACGGTGCGTCCTATACCTACCAAAGTTTGCAACATTCAAATGCTTGTAACTTTTTACTGGAGCGTAATAAAACTTTGAAATTTAGTAATAATAAAGTACTCGTGCCTCTTGTCAATTTAAGCTATCGCTCATAGCTATGCTACCCTTGAGTGCCAAATAAAACACTGATAAAACTTCAAATGGATCTAAATTCTATACGGTGCGTCTTATACCTATCAAAGTTTGCAACAATCAAATGCTTGTAACTTTTTACTGGATCGTAATAAAATCTTGAAATTTTGTGACAATAAAGTACTCGAGCCTGTTGTCAATTTAAGCTATCGCTCATAGCTATGCTACCATTGAGTCACAAATCAAACACTGATAAAACTTCGAATGGCCCTAACATCTATACGGTGCGTCCTATACCTATCAAAGTTTGCAACATTCAAACGCTTGTAACTTTTTACTGGATCGTAATGAAACCTTGAAATTTTGTGACAATAAAGTACTCGTGCCTCTTATCAATTTATAACTTTTACTTAGAGCAAAATATTGCGGGCCTTAGTGAAAAAATAAGTAACTCTCAGGAACTAGATCTTGAAGTTAACAAATTAAATAATATAATAATCGAGGCTTTTGAAAGTAGCTGCAATTTAGTTGTGAAGAAACGTTCTAGGAACGTACCCTGGTGGAGCGGGGAGCTAAATGTTTTGCGCAAAAAAGCCCGTCAACTCTTTAATAGGGCCAAGTCTAATGGTGACTGGGCATCTTATAGAAGTGCCTTAACGGCCTATAATAATGAGTTGAGAAGATCTAAGAGAGACTCATGGAAAAAGTACTGTGAGGAGATTGAAACCCTCCCAGCAGCTACCCGACTCCAGAAGTCACTCAATAAAGATCACTCAAACGGGCTTTCTACACTCAAGAAGCCTGACGGAAATTTTACGGAGAGCCTGGAAGAGACGGGACAGCTTTTGTTGGACACTCACTTTCCAGGCTGTGCCACTAGCGGAGAGGATAGTGAAATCATCGAGAATACTCGTTTCTTGATGCCTACACGGAGGGAACTCTCACTGGCTCGCAGAATCTTCACCGTCAATAAAACCAAATGGGCTATCTCCACTTTTAGACCATTCAAATCGCCAGGTGTCGATAATATACAACCGTGCCTACTTCGGCAAGGTGTTGATGTATTAGCACCTGTGCTAACAAACATTTTCAGGATAAGCCTGGAGCTAGGCATAGTGCCTAAACCTTGGACGAAGGCTAGGGTGGCTTTCATACCGAAAGCAGGCAAAAAGGCGGACCACACGCCAAAAGCCTATCGGCCCATTAGCCTGACGTCATTCCTGCTAAAAGCTATGGAAAAAATTCTGGACCAATATATCAGGGAAACTTATCTTAAAGATTCTCCTCTTCATATTGAACAATACGCTTACCAATCAGGCAAATCGACTGAGACAGCCATACATAGCTTAACAAGCAAAATTGAAAAGGCGTTTGAGGGTAAAGAAATAGCTCTCTGTACATCGGTTGACATTACGGGGGCTTTTGACAATGCTACTTTCAGATCAATTGAGGAGGGGATGAACAGGAAAGGTATACAAAGACTGATCATAACATGGGTTCTCAACATGCTGAAAAACAGAACGACAATCTTTGAAACAGGGACAGCAAAGCAAATTGTCAGGTCAACCAAAGGATGTCCCCAGGGGGGCGTCCTATCGCCACTCCTATGGTTATTGGTTATCGACGAGCTCTTACAAACTCTCAATGACCTCGGATACGAAATTCAGGGCTTTGCGGATGATTTGGTAATTATGGTCAGAGGCAAGTTTGACTCTACCATAACAGATCGCATGCAACTAGCTCTTGATATCACTCAAAACTGGTGTCAGGAGAAAGGACTATCGATAAATCCGAATAAAACAAACGTGGTACCCTTCACCAAAAGAAGGAAACTGAATCTGGGGACTTTAAGTTTAGGGACCACAAACTTAACAATGTCCAATGAAATGAAATATCTGGGAGTAATCCTGGACAAAACTCTAACTTGGAAAAACCACTTATCATACATAACTAGTAAAGCCTTAAGAGCAACCTATGCTTGCCAGAGGTTGTACGGTAAAACATGGGGACTACGGCCAAAAATGATGGCGTGGTCATATAAAACAATAATAGTACCAATGATTACTTATGCGTCGTTGGTATGGTGGCCAAAAGTCAACCAAACAGGAGCTCAGAGGACTCTTAACAAGATTCACCGTATAGCCTGTTTGAGTGTGACGGGAGCAATGAGAACGTGCCCCACACTAGCTTTGGGAGTGATCACTGGACTGACTCCTCTACACCTTGTAGTTAAAAGGATGGCGGCCAGCGCGGCCCTAAGGCTACCTAATCTAGCCCATCTTAAAGAAGGCAACCTTTCGGGGCACGCAAAGATTCTGGACACTGTCTGGAATTCTCCGTGCCTCATGGTCTTCGACAAAATGGACAGAAAATTAGACTTCTCAAAGCAATTCAAAGTGGTCATCAATGACCGTTCAGCTTGGAGAAACAAGGAAATAACAATAAAACAGGACTCTCAGTTGTGGTATACAGATGGGTCCAAAATGGAAGATGGCAGTGCAGGAGCTGGAATTGTAGGGCCAAATTTCCAAAAAGCAATTGCAATGGGAAAAACAGCTTCCATTTTTCAGGCGGAGGTCCACGCTTTAGAGTTATGTGCTAGAGAATGTCTACGCAGGGGTACACGCAACACCAAAATATGCATACTCTCAGATAGCCAGGCAGCTCTAAAATCATTAATAAACTTCTCATTCCAATCAAAGCTGGTCTGGGAATGCTGTAAACTTCTCAATACCCTAGCAGCGAGAAACTCTGTTACGCTAATGTGGGTACCGGGACACGAGGGACATGAGGGCAACGAAATGGCAGATTCTTTAGCAAAAAAGGGTGCAGACACTGCCTTTATAGGCCCAGAACCCTTCTGTGGGGTAAACAGTAGCTTCACAAATAACTTGTTGTGCGAACAGGAAAAACGAAGTCTGCTAAACTACTGGAGAGCCCAAAAAGGCATGCGGCAGTCGAGACTACTCATTGATCCTGAACACATAAGGGTAGATGCTTCTTTAAACCTCAGCAGAAATGACATCAAACTATACACTGAACTTTTAACAGGACACTGTAAACTAAATTACCACCTAAAGAAAATAGGCGTGGTAGAAGACGATTCTTGTCGACTCTGTCAAGAGAAGCAGGAAACGGCAGAACACATTCTGTGCACTTGCCCAGCGGTGGCAAGACGCAGACATAAGTACCTAGGCAGTGGGTTCATATCTCCAAATCACCTAGTTAAAATTAAGCCCACAGCAGTTACGAGATTTATAAACAGTCTAGGACTGTTTTAGTTGGGTACGAGGCTGCACAATAGATCTTTTAGGTCGCGGTGTTCTTTTAGCCTGTCAATAATAATAATAATAATAATAATATCAATTTAAGCTATCGGTCATAGCTATGCTACCCTTGAGTCCCAAAACAAACACTGATAAAACTTGAAATGGCCTTAACTTCTATACCGTGCGTCCCATACCTATCAAAGTTTGCAACATTCAAATGCTTGTAACTTTTTACTGGAGCGTCATAAAACCTTGAAATTTTGTGATAATAAAGAACTCGTGCCTCTTATCAATTTAAGCTACCGCTCATAGCTATGATACCTTTGAATCAAACATTGATAAAACTTCAAATGGCTCAAACTTCTATTCTGTGCGTCCTATACCAATCAAAGTTTGCAACATTCAAATGCTTGTAACTTTTTACTGGAGCCTCATAAAACCTTGAAATTTTGTGACAATAAAGTACTCGTGTCTCTTGTCAATATAAGCTATCGCTCATAGCTATGCTACCCTTGAGTTCCAAAACAAACACTGATAAAACTCCAAATGGCCCTAACTCTATACGGTGCGTCCTATATCTACCAAAGTTTGCAACATTCAAATGCTTGTAACTTTTTACTGGGGCGTAATAAAGCCTTGAAATTTTGTAACAATAAAGTACTCGTGCCTCTTGTCAATATAAGCTATCGCTCATAGCTATGCTACCCTTGAGTCCCAAATAAAACACTGATAAAGCTTCAAATGGACCTAAATTCTGTACGGTGCGTCTTATACCTATCAAAGTTTGCAACAATCAAATGCTTGTAACTTTTTACTGGATCGTAATAAAATCATGAAAATTTGTGACAATAAGGTACTAGTGCCTCTTGTCAATTAAAGCTATGGCTCATAGCTATGCTACCCGTGAGTATCAAATAAACACTGATCAAACTTCAAATGGTCCTAACTTCTATACGGTGCGTCCTATACCTATCAAAGTTTGCAACATTCAAACGCTTGTAACTTTTTACTGGAGCGTAATAAAACCTTGAAATTTTGTAACAATAAAGTACTCGTGCCTCTTTTCAATTTAAGCTATCGCTCAAAGCTATGCTATCCTTGAGTTCCAAAACAAACACTGATAAAACTTCAAATGGCCCTAACATCTATACCTATCAAAGTTTGCAACAATCAAATGCTTGTAACTTTTTACTGGTGCGAATAAAGCCTTGAAATTTTGTAACAATAAAGTACTCGTGCCTCTTGTCAATTTAAGCTATCGCTCATAGCTATGCTACCCTTGAGTCCCAAATAAAACACTGATAAAGCTTCAAATGGACCTAAATTCTATACGGTGCGTCTTATAACTATCAAAGTTTGCAGCTATCAAATGCTTGTAACTTTTTACTGGAGCGTCATAAAACCTTGAAATTTTGTGACAATAAAGTACTTGTGTCTCTTGTCAATATAAGCTATATTGTATTGTATATATATATATATAAGGAGCGTAATAAAACCTTGAATTTTTGTGACAATAAAGTACTCGTGCCTCTTATCAATTTAAGCTATCGCTCATAGCAAAACAAACACTGATAAAACTTGAAATGGCCTTAACTTCTATACCGTGCGTCCCATACCTATCAAAGTTTGCAACATTCAAATGCTTGTAACTTTTTACTGGAGCGTCATAAGACCTTGAAATTTTGTGATAATAAAGAACTCGTGCCTCTTATCAATTTAAGCTACCGCTCATAGCTATGATACCTTTGAATCCAACATTGATAAAACTTCAAATGGCTCAAACTTCTATTCTGTGCGTCCTATACCAATCAAAGTTTGCAACATTCAAATGCTTGTAACTTTTTACTGGAGCCTCATAAAACCTTGAAATTTTGTGACAATAAAGTACTCGTGTCTCTTGTCAATATAAGCTATCGCTCATAGCTATGCTACCCTTGAGTTCCAAAACAAACACTGATAAAACTCCAAATGGCCCTAACTCTATACGGTGCGTCCTATATCTACCAAAGTTTGCAACATTCAAATGCTTGTAACTTTTTACTGGGGCGTAATAAAGCCTTGAAATTTTGTAACAATAAAGTACTCGTGCCTCTTGTCAATATAAGCTATCGCTCATAGCTATGCTACCCTTGAGTCCCAAATAAAACACTGATAAAGCTTCAAATGGACCTAAATTCTGTACGGTGCGTCTTATACCTATCAAAGTTTGCAACAATCAAATGCTTGTAACTTTTTACTGGATCGTAATAAAATCATGAAAATTTGTGACAATAAGGTACTAGTGCCTCTTGTCAATTAAAGCTATGGCTCATAGCTATGCTACCCGTGAGTATCAAATAAACACTGATCAAACTTCAAATGGTCCTAACTTCTATACGGTGCGTCCTATACCTATCAAAGTTTGCAACATTCAAACGCTTGTAACTTTTTACTGGAGCGTAATAAAACCTTGAAATTTTGTAACAATAAAGTACTCGTGCCTCTTTTCAATTTAAGCTATCGCTCAAAGCTATGCTATCCTTGAGTTCCAAAACAAACACTGATAAAACTTCAAATGGCCCTAACATCTATACCTATCAAAGTTTGCAACAATCAAATGCTTGTAACTTTTTACTGGTGCGAATAAAGCCTTGAAATTTTGTAACAATAAAGTACTCGTGCCTCTTGTCAATTTAAGCTATCGCTCATAGCTATGCTACCTTTGAATCAAACACTGATAAAACTTCAAATGGCCCTAACATCTATACGGTGCATCCTATACCCATCAAAGTTTGCAACATTCAAACGCTTGTAACTTTTTACTGGAGCGTAATAAAACCTTGAAATTTTGTGACAATAAAGTACTCGAGCCTGTTGTCAATTTAAGCTATCGCTCATAGCTATGCTACCCTTGAGTCACAAATCAAACACTGATAAAACTTCGAATGGCCCTAACATATATACGGTGCGTCCTATACCTATCAAAGTTTGCAACATTCAAACGCTTGTAACTTTTTACTGGAGCGTAATAAAAACTTGAAATTTTGGGACAATAAAGTACTAGTGCCTCTTATCAATTTAAGCTATCGCTCATAGCTATGCTACCTTTGAGTGCCAAATAAATCACTGATAAAACTTCAAATGGACCTAAATTCTATACGGTGCGTCTTATACCTATCAAAGTTTGCAACAATCAAATGCTTGTAACTTTTTCCTTGATCGTAATAAAATCTTGAAATTTTGTGACAATAAAGTACTCGTGTCTCTTGTCAATATAAGCTATCGCTCATAGCTTTCCTATCTTGAGTTCCAAAACAAACACTGATAAAACTTCAAATGGCCCTAATTCTATACGGTGCGTCCTATATCTACCAAAGTTCCCAACATTCAAATGCTTGTAACTTTTTACTGGGGCGTAATAAAGCCTTGAAATTTTTTAACAATAAAGTACTCGTGCCTCTTGTCAATTTAAGCTATCACTCATAGCTATGCTACCCTTGAGTCCCAAATAAAACACTGATAAAGCTTCAAATGGACCTAAATTCTGTACGGTGCGTCTTATACCTATCAAAGTTTGCAACAATCAAATGCTTGTAACTTTTTCCTTGATCGTAATAAAATCTTGAAATTTTGTGACAATAAAGTACTCGTGTCTCTTGTCAATATAAGCTATCGCTCATAGCTATGCTACCCTTGAGTTCCAAAACAAACACTGATAAAACTTCAAATGGCCCTTACTCTATACGGTGCGTCCTATACCTAAGAAAGTTTGCAACATTCAAATGCTTGTAACTTTTTACTGGAGCGTAATAAAACTTTGAAATTTAGTAATAATAAAGTACTCGTGCCTCTTGTCAATTTAAGCTATCGCTCATAGCTATGCTACCCTTGAGTGCCAAATAAAACACTGATAAAACTTCAAATTGATCTAAATTCTATACGGTGCGTCTTATACCTATCAAAGTTTGCAACAATCAAATGCTTGTAACTTTTTACTGGATCGTAATAAAATCTTGAAATTTTGTGACAATAAAGTACTCGAGCCTGTTGTCAATTTAAGCTATCGCTCATAGCTATGCTACCCTTGAGTCACAAATCAAACACTGATAAAACTTCGAATGGCCCTAACATCTATACGGTGCGTCCTATACCTATCAAAGTTTGCAACATTCAAACGCTTGTAACTTTTTACTGGATCGTAATGAAACCTTGAAATTTTGTGACAATAAAGTACTCGTGCCTCTTATCAATTTAAGCTATCGGTCATAGCTATGCTACCCTTGAGTCCCAAAACAAACACTGATAAAACTTGAAATGGCCTTAACTTCTATACCGTGCGTCCCATACCTATCAAAGTTTGCAGCATTCAAATGATTGTAACTTTTTACTGGAGCGTCATAAAACCTTGAAATTTTGTGATAATAAAGAACTCGTGCCTCTTATCAATTTAAGCTACCGCTCATAGCTATGATACCTTTGAATCAAACATTGATAAAACTTCAAATGGCTCAAACTTCTATTCTGTGCGTCCTATACCAATCAAAGTTTGCAACATTCAAATGCTTGTAACTTTTTACTGGAGCCTCATAAAACCTTGAAATTTTGTGACAATAAAGTACTCGTGTCTCTTGTCAATATAAGCTATCGCTCATAGCTATGCTACCCTTGAGTTCCAAAACAAACACTGATAAAACTCCAAATGGCCCTAACTCTATACGGTGCGTCCTATATCTACCAAAGTTTGCAACATTCAAATGCTTGTAACTTTTTACTGGGGCGTAATAAAGCCTTGAAATTTTGTAACAATAAAGTACTCGTGCCTCTTGTCAATATAAGCTATCGCTCATAGCTATGCTACCCTTGAGTCCCAAATAAAACACTGATAAAGCTTCAAATGGACCTAAATTCTGTACGGTGCGTCTTATACCTATCAAAGTTTGCAACAATCAAATGCTTGTAACTTTTTACTGGATCGTAATAAAATCATGAAAATTTGTGACAATAAGGTACTAGTGCCTCTTGTCAATTAAAGCTATGGCTCATAGCTGTGCTACCCGTGAGTATCAAATAAACACTGATCAAACTTCAAATGGTCCTAACTTCTATACGGTGCGTCCTATACCTATCAAAGTTTGCAACATTCAAACGCTTGTAACTTTTTACTGGTGCGAATAAAGCCTTGAAATTTTGTAACAATAAAGTACTCGTGCCTCTTGTCAATTTAAGCTATCGCTCATAGCTATGCTACCCTTGAGTCCCAAATAAAACACTGATAAAGCTTCAAATGGACCTAAATTCTATACGGTGCGTCTTATAACTATCAAAGTTTGCAGCTATCAAATGCTTGTAACTTTTTACTGGAGCGTCATAAAACCTTGAAATTTTGTGACAATAAAGTACTTGTGTCTCTTGTCAATATAAGCTATATTGTATTGTATATATATATATATAAGGAGCGTAATAAAACCTTGAATTTTTGTGACAATAAAGTACTCGTGCCTCTTATCAATTTAAGCTATCGCTCATAGCAAAACAAACACTGATAAAACTTGAAATGGCGTTAACTTCTATACCGTGCGTCCCATACCTGTCAAAGTTTGTAACGTTCAAATCCTTGTAACTTTTTACTGGAGCGACATAAAACCTTGAAATTTTGTGACAATAAAGTACTCGTGCCTCTTATCAATTTAAGCTATCGCTCATAGCTATGCTACCTTTGAACCAAACGCTGATAAAACTTCAATTGGCCCAAACTTCTATACTGTGCGTCCTATACCAATCAAAGTTTGCAACATTCAAATGCTTGTAACTTTTTACTGGAGCGTCAAAGAACCTTGAAATTTTGTGACAATAAAGTACTCGTGTCTCTTGTCAATATAAGCTATCGCTCATAGCTATGCTACCCTTGAGTTCCAAAACAAACACTGATAAAACTTCAAATGGCCCTAACTCTATACAGTGCGTCCTATACCTACCAAAGTTTGCAACATTCAAATGCTTGTAACTTTTTACTGGAGCGTAATAAAACTTTAAAATTTTGTAATAATAAAGTACTCGTGCCTCTTGTCAATTTAAGCTATCGCTCATAGCTATGCTACCCTTGAGTGCCAAATAAAACACTGATAAAACTTCAAATGGATCTAAATTCTATACGGTGCGTCTTATACCTATCAAAGTTTGCAACAATCAAATGCTTGTAACTTTTTACTGGATCGTAATAAAATCTTGAAATTTTGTGACAATAAAGTACTCGAGCCTCTTGTCAATTTAAGCTATCGCTCATAGCTATGCTACCCTTGAGTCACAAATCAAACACTGATAAAACTTCGAATGGCCCTAACATCTATACGGTGCGTCCTATACCTATCAAAGTTTGCAACATGCAAACGCTTGTAACTTTTTACTGGAGCGTAATAAAAACTTGAAATTTTGTGACAATAAAGTACTTGTGCCTCTTATCAACTTAAGCTATCGCTCATAGCTATGCTACCCTTGAGTCCCAAAACAAACACTGATAAAATTTGAAATGGCCTTAACTTCTATACCGTGCGACCCATACCTATCAAAGTTTGCAACATTCAAATGCTTGTAACTTTTTACTGGAGCGTCATAAAACCTTGAAATCTTGTGATAATAAAGAACTCGTGCCTCTTATCAATTTAAGCTATCGCTCATAGCTATGCTACCTTTGAATCAAACACTGATAAAACTTCAAATGGCCCTAACATCTATACGGTGCATCCTATACCCATCAAAGTTTGCAACATTCAAACGCTTGTAACTTTTTACTGGAGCGTAATAAAACCTTGAAATTTTGTGACAATAAAGTACTCGAGCCTGTTGTCAATTTAAGCTATCGCTCATAGCTATGCTACCCTTGACTCACAAATCAAACACTGATAAAACTTCGAATGGACCTAACATATATACGGTGCGTCCTATACCTATCAAAGTTTGCAACATTCAAACGCTTGTAACTTTTTACTGGAGCGTAATAAAAACTTGAAATTTTGGGACAATAAAGTACTAGTGCCTCTTATCAATTTAAGTTATCGCTCATAGCTATGCTACCCTTGAGTGCCAAATAAATCACTGATAAAACTTCAAATGGACCTAAATTCTATACGGTGCGTCTTATACCTATCAAAGTTTGCAACAATCAAATGCTTGTAACTTTTTCCTTGATCGTAATAAAATCTTGAAATTTTGTGACAATAAAGTACTCGTGTCTCTTGTCAATATAAGCTATCGGTCATAGCTTTCCTATCTTGAGTTCCAAAACAAACACTGATAAAACTTCAAATGGCCCTAATTCTATACGGTGCGTCCTATATCTACCAAAGTTCCCAACTTTCAAATGCTTGTAACTTTTTACTGGGGCGTAATAAAGCCTTGAAATTTTTTAACAATAAAGTACTCGTGCCTCTTGTCAATTTAAGCTATCACTCATAGCTATGCTACCCTTGAGTCCCAAATAAAACACTGATAAAGCTTCAAATGGACCTAAATTGTATACGGTGCGTCTTATACCTATAAGAGTTTGCAACATTCAAATGCTTGTAACTTTTTACTGGAGCGTAATAAAATATTGAAATTTTGTGACAATAAAGTACTCGAACTTCTTGTCAATTTAAGCTATCGCTCATAGCTATGCTACCCTTGAGTCCCAAATTAAACACTGATAAAACTTGTAATGGCCTTAACTTCTATACCGTGCGACCCATACCTATCAAAGTTTGCAACATTCAAATGCTTGTAACTTTTTACTGGAGCGTCATAAAACCTTGAAATTTTGTGATAATAAAGAACTCGTGCCTCTTATCAATTTAAGCTACCGCTCATAGCTATGCTACCTTTGAATCAAACACTGATAAAACTTCAAATGGCTCAAACTTCTATTCTGTGCGTCCTATACCAATCAAAGTTTGCAACATTCAAATGCTTGTAAATTTTTTACTGGAGCGTCATAAAACCTTGAAATTTTGTGACAATAAAGTACTCGTGTCTCTTGTCAATATAAGCTATCGCTCATAGCTATGCTACCCTTGAGTTCCAAAACAAACACTGATAAAACTCCAAATGGCCCTAACTCTATACGGTGCGTCCTATACCTATCAAAGTTTGCAACATTCAAACGCTTGTAACTTTTTACTGGAGCGTAATAAAACCTTCAAATTTTGTAACAATAAAGTACTCGTGCCTCTTTTCAATTTAAGCTATCGCTCATAGCTATGCTACCGTTGAGTCCCAAATGAAACACTGATAAAGCTTCAAATGGACCTAAATTCTATACGGTGCGTCTTATACCTATCAAAGTTTGCAGCTATCAAATGCTTGTAACTTTTTACTGGAGCGTCATAAAACCTTGAAATTTTGTGACAATAAAGTACTTGTGTCTCTTGTCAATATAAGCTATCGCTCATAGCTATGCTATCCTTGAGTTCCAAAAGAAACACTGATAAAACTTCAAATGGCGCTAACTCTATACGGTGCGTCCTATACCTATCAAAGTTTGCAGCATTCAAACGCTTGTAACTTTTTACTGGAGCGTAATAAAACCTTAAATTTTTGTGACAATAAAGTACTCGTGCCCCTTATCAATTTAAGCTATCGCTCATAGCTATGCTACCCTTGAGTCCCAAAACAAACACTGATAAAACTTGAAATGGCGTTAACTTCTATACCGTGCGTCCCATACCTGTCAAAGTTTGTAACATTCAAATCCTTGTAACTTTTTACTGGAGCGACATAAAACCTTGAAATTTTGTGACAATAAAGTACTCGTGCCTCTTATCAATTTAAGCTATCGCTCATAGCTATGCTACCTTTGAACCAAACGCTGATAAAACTTCAAATGGCCCAAACTTCTATACTGTGCGTCCTATATCAATCAAAGTTTGCAACATTCAAATGCTTGTAACTTTTTACTGGAGCGTCAAAGAACCTTGAAATTTTGTGACAATAAAGTACTCGTGTCTCTTGTCAATATAAGCTATCGCTCATAGCTATGCTACCCTTGAGTTCCAAAACAAACACTGATAAAACTTCAAATGGCCCTAACTCTATACAGTGCGTCCTATACCTACCAAAGTTTGCAACATTCAAATGCTTGTAACTTATTACTGGAGCGTAATAAAACTTTGAAATTTTGTAATAATAAAGTACTCGTGCCTCTTGTCAATTTAAGCTATCGCTCATGGCTATGCTACCCTTGAGTGCCAAATAAAACACTGATAAAACTTCAAATGGATCTAAAATCTATACGGTGCGTTTTATACTTATCAAAGTTTGCAACATTCAAACGCTTGTATCTTTTTCCTGGAGCGTAATAAAAACTAGAAATTTTGTGACAATAAAGTACTCGAGCCTGTTGTCAATTTAAGCTATCGCTCATAGCTATGCTACCCTTGAGTCACAAATCAAACACTGATAAAACTTCGAATGGCCCTAACATATATACGGTGCGTCCTATACCTATCAAAGTTTGCAACATTCAAACGCTTGTATCTTTTTCCTGGAGCGTAATAAAAACTTGAAATTTTGTGACAATAATGTACTCGTGCCTCTTATCAATTTAAGCTATCGCTCATAGCTATGCTACCCTTGAGTCCCAAAACAAACACTGATAAAACTTGAAATGGCCTTAACTTATATACCGTGCGACCCATACCTATCAAAGTTTGCAACATTCAAATGCTTGTAAGTTTTTACTGGAGCGTCATAAAACCTTGAAATCTTGTGATAATAAAGAAATCATGCCTCTTATCAATTTAAGCTATCGGTCATAGCTTTGCTACCTTTGAATCAAACACTGATAAAACTTCAAATGGCCCTAACATCTATACGGTGCGTCCTATACCTATCAAAGTTTGCAACATTCAAACGCTTGTAACTTTTCACTGGAGCGTAATAAAACCTTGAAATTTTGTGACAATAAAGTACTCGTGCCTCTTATCAATTTAAGCTATCGCTCATAGCTATGCTACCCTTGAGTCCCAAAACAAACACTGATAAAACTTGAAATGGCCTTAACTTCTATACCGTGCGACCCATACCTATCAAAGTTTGCAACATTCAAATGCTTGTAACTTTTTACTGGAGCGTCATAAAACCTTGAAATTTTGTGATAATAAAGAACTCGTGCCTATTATCAATTTAAGCTATCGCTCATAGCTATGCTACCTTTGAATCAAACACTGATAAAACTTCAAATGGATCTAAATTCTATACGGTGCATCCTATACCTATCAAAGTTTGCAACATTCAAACGCTTGTAACTTTTTACTGGAGCGTAATGAAACCTTGAAATTTTGTGACAGTAAAGTACTCGTGCCTCTTATCAATTTAAGCTGTCGCTCATAGCTATGCTACCCTTGAGTGCCACATAAATCACTGATAAAACTTCAAATGGACCTAAATTCTATACGGTGCGTCTTATACCTATCAAAGTTTGCAACAATCAAATGCTTGTAACTTTTTCCTTGATCGTAATAAAATCTTGAAATTTTGTGACAATAAAGTACTCGTGTCTCTTGTCAATATAAGCTATCGCTCATAGCTATGCTACCCTTGAGTTCCAAAACAAACACTGATAAAACTTCAAATGGCAATAACTTCTATACGGTGCTTCCTATACCTATCAAAGTTTGCAACATTCAAACGCATGTAATTTTTTACTGGAGCGTTATAAAACCTTGAAATTTTGTGACAATAAAGTGCTCGTGCCTCTTGTCAATTTAAGCTATCACTCATAGCTATGCTACCCTTGAGTGCCAAATAAAACACTGATAAAACTTCAAATGGATCTAAATTCTATACGGTGCGTTTTATACTTATCAAAGTTTGCAACAATCAAATGCTTGTATCTTTTTACTGGATCGTAATAAAATCTTGAAATTTTGTGACAATAAAGTACTCGAGCCTCTTGTCAATTTAAGCTATCGCTCATAGCTATGCTACCCTTGAGTCACAAATCAAACACTGATAAAACTTCGAATGGCCCTAACATCTATACGGTGCATCCTATACCTATCAAAGTTTGCAACATTCAAACGCTTGTAACTTTTTACTGGAGCGTAATAAAACCTTGAAATTTTGTGACAATAAAGTACTCGAGCCTGTTGTCAATTTAAGCTATCGCTCATAGCTATGCTACCCTTGAGTCACAAATCAAACACTGATAAAACTTCGAATGGCCCTAACATATATACGGTGCGTCCTATACCTATCAAAGTTTGCAACATTCAAACGCTTGTATCTTTTTCCTGGAGCGTAATAAAAACTTGAAATTTTGTGACAATAAAGTACTCGTGCCTCTTATCAATTTAAGCTATCGCTCATAGCTATGCTACCCTTGAGTCCCAAAACAAACACTGATAAAACTTGAAATGGCCTTAACTTCTATACCGTGCGACCCATACCTATCAAAGTTTGCAACATTCAAATGCTTGTAACTTTTTACTGGAGCGTCATAAAACCTTGAAATTTTGTGATAATAAAGAACTCGTGCCTATTATCAATTTAAGCTATCGCTCATAGCTATGCTACCTTTGAATCAAACACTGATAAAACTTCAAATGGATCTAAATTCTATACGGTGCGTCCTATACCTATCAAAGTTTGCAACATTCAAACGCTTGTAACTTTTTACTGGAGCGTAATAAAACCTTGAAATTTTGTGACAGTAAAGTACTCGTGCCTCTTATCAATTTAAGCTGTCGCTCATAGCTATGCTACCCTTGAGTGCCACATAAATCACTGATAAAACTTCAAATGGACCTAAATTCTATACGGTGCGTCTTATACCTATCAAAGTTTGCAACAATCAAATGCTTGTAACTTTTTCCTTGATCGTAATAAAATCTTGAAATTTTGTGACAATAAAGTACTCGTGTCTCTTGTCAATATAAGCTATCGCTCATAGCTATGCTACCCTTGAGTTCCAAAACAAACACTGATAAAACTTCAAATGGCAATAACTTCTATACGGTGCTTCCTATACCTATCAAAGTTTGCAACATTCAAACGCTTGTAACTTTTTACTGGAGCGTTATAAAACCTTGAAATTTTGTGACAATAAAGTGCTCGTGCCTCTTGTCAATTTAAGCTATCACTCATAGCTATGCTACCCTTGAGTGACAAATCAAACACTGATAAAACTTCGAATGGCCCTAACATCTATACGGTGCGTCCTATACCTATCAAAGTTTGCAACATTCAAATGCTTGTAACTTTTTACTGGAGCGTCATAAAACCTTGAAATTTTGTGACAATAAAGCACTTGTGTCTCTTGTCATATAAGCTATCGCTCAAAGCAATGATATCCTTGAGTTCCAAAACAAACACTGATAATACTTCAAATGGATCTATACGGTGCGTCCTATACCTATCAAAGTTTGCAACATTCAAACGCTTGTAACTTTTTACTGGAGCGTAATAAAACCTTGAAATTTTGTGACAATAAAGTACTTGAGCCTGTTGTCAATTTAAGCTATCGCTCATAGCTATGCTACCCTTGAGTCACAAATCAAACACTGATAAAACTTCGAATGGCCCTAACATATATACGGTGCGTCCTATACCTATCAAAGTTTGCAACATTCAAACGCTTGTAACTTTTTACTGGAGCGTAATAAAACCTTGAAATTTTGTGACAATAAAGTACTCGTGCCTCTTGTCAATTTAAGCTATCGCTCATAGCTATGCTACCCTTGAGTGCGAAATAAAACACTGATAAAACTTCAAATGGATCTAAATTCTATACGGTGCGTCTTATACCTATCAAAGTTTGCAACAATCAAATGCTTGTAACTTTTTCCTTGATCGTAATAAAATTATGAAATTTTGTGACAATAAAGTACTCGAGCCTCTTGTCAATTTAAGCTATCGCTCATAGCTATGCTACCCTTGAGTCACAAATCAAACACTGATAAAACTTCGAATGGCCCTAACATATATACGGTGCGTCCTATACCTATCAAAGTTTGCAACATTCAAACGCTTGTATCTTTTTCCTGGAGCGTAATAAAAACTTGAAATTTTGTGACAATAATGTACTCGTGCCTCTTATCAATTTAAGCTATCGCTCATAGCTATGCTACCCTTGAGTCCCAAAACAAACACTGATAAAACTTGAAATGGCCTTAACTTATATACCGTGCGACCCATACCTATCAAAGTTTGCAACATTCAAATGCTTGTAAGTTTTTACTGGAGCGTCATAAAACCTTGAAATCTTGTGATAATAAAGAAATCATGCCTCTTATCAATTTAAGCTATCGGTCATAGCTTTGCTACCTTTGAATCAAACACTGATAAAACTTCAAATGACCCTAACATCTATACGGTGCGTCCTATACCTATCAAAGTTTGCAACATTCAAACGCTTGTAACTTTTCACTGGAGCGTAATAAAACCTTGAAATTTTGTGACAATAAAGTACTCGTGCCTCTTATCAATTTAAGCTATCGCTCATAGCTATGCTACCCTTGAGTCCCAAAACAAACACTGATAAAACTTGAAATGGCCTTAACTTCTATACCGTGCGACCCATACCTATCAAAGTTTGCAACATTCAAATGCTTGTAACTTTTTACTGGAGCGTCATAAAACCTTGAAATTTTGTGATAATAAAGAACTCGTGCCTATTATCAATTTAAGCTATCGCTCATAGCTATGCTACCTTTGAATCAAACACTGATAAAACTTCAAATGGATCTAAATTCTATACGGTGCATCCTATACCTATCAAAGTTTGCAACATTCAAACGCTTGTAACTTTTTACTGGAGCGTAATGAAACCTTGAAATTTTGTGACAGTAAAGTACTCGTGCCTCTTATCAATTTAAGCTGTCGCTCATAGCTATGCTACCCTTGAGTGCCACATAAATCACTGATAAAACTTCAAATGGACCTAAATTCTATACGGTGCGTCTTATACCTATCAAAGTTTGCAACAATCAAATGCTTGTAACTTTTTCCTTGATCGTAATAAAATCTTGAAATTTTGTGACAATAAAGTACTCGTGTCTCTTGTCAATATAAGCTATCGCTCATAGCTATGCTACCCTTGAGTTCCAAAACAAACACTGATAAAACTTCAAATGGCAATAACTTCTATACGGTGCTTCCTATACCTATCAAAGTTTGCAACATTCAAACGCATGTAATTTTTTACTGGAGCGTTATAAAACCTTGAAATTTTGTGACAATAAAGTGCTCGTGCCTCTTGTCAATTTAAGCTATCACTCATAGCTATGCTACCCTTGAGTGCCAAATAAAACACTGATAAAACTTCAAATGGATCTAAATTCTATACGGTGCGTTTTATACTTATCAAAGTTTGCAACAATCAAATGCTTGTATCTTTTTACTGGATCGTAATAAAATCTTGAAATTTTGTGACAATAAAGTACTCGAGCCTCTTGTCAATTTAAGCTATCGCTCATAGCTATGCTACCCTTGAGTCACAAATCAAACACTGATAAAACTTCGAATGGCCCTAACATCTATACGGTGCATCCTATACCTATCAAAGTTTGCAACATTCAAACGCTTGTAACTTTTTACTGGAGCGTAATAAAACCTTGAAATTTTGTGACAATAAAGTACTCGAGCCTGTTGTCAATTTAAGCTATCGCTCATAGCTATGCTACCCTTGAGTCACAAATCAAACACTGATAAAACTTCGAATGGCCCTAACATATATACGGTGCGTCCTATACCTATCAAAGTTTGCAACATTCAAACGCTTGTATCTTTTTCCTGGAGCGTAATAAAAACTTGAAATTTTGTGACAATAAAGTACTCGTGCCTCTTATCAATTTAAGCTATCGCTCATAGCTATGCTACCCTTGAGTCCCAAAACAAACACTGATAAAACTTGAAATGGCCTTAACTTCTATACCGTGCGACCCATACCTATCAAAGTTTGCAACATTCAAATGCTTGTAACTTTTTACTGGAGCGTCATAAAACCTTGAAATTTTGTGATAATAAAGAACTCGTGCCTATTATCAATTTAAGCTATCGCTCATAGCTATGCTACCTTTGAATCAAACACTGATAAAACTTCAAATGGATCTAAATTCTATACGGTGCGTCCTATACCTATCAAAGTTTGCAACATTCAAACGCTTGTAACTTTTTACTGGAGCGTAATAAAACCTTGAAATTTTGTGACAGTAAAGTACTCGTGCCTCTTATCAATTTAAGCTGTCGCTCATAGCTATGCTACCCTTGAGTGCCACATAAATCACTGATAAAACTTCAAATGGACCTAAATTCTATACGGTGCGTCTTATACCTATCAAAGTTTGCAACAATCAAATGCTTGTAACTTTTTCCTTGATCGTAATAAAATCTTGAAATTTTGTGACAATAAAGTACTCGTGTCTCTTGTCAATATAAGCTATCGCTCATAGCTATGCTACCCTTGAGTTCCAAAACAAACACTGATAAAACTTCAAATGGCAATAACTTCTATACGGTGCTTCCTATACCTATCAAAGTTTGCAACAATCTAAAGCTTCTAACTTTTTACTGGAGCGTCATAAAACCTTGAAATTTTGCGACAATAAAGTGCTCGTGCCTCTTGTCAATTTAAGCTATCACTCATACCTATGCTACCCCTGAGTGACAAATCAAACACTGATAAAACTTCGAATGGCCCTAACATCTATACGGTGCGTCCTATACCTATCAAAGTTTGCAACATTCAAATGCTTGTAACTTTTTACTGGAGCGTCATAAAACCTTGAAATTTTGTGACAATAAAGCACTTGTGTCTCTTGTCATATAAGCTATCGCTCAAAGCAATGATATCCTTGAGTTCCAAAACAAACACTGATAATACTTCAAATGGATCTATACGGTGCGTCCTATACCTATCAAAGTTTGCAACATTCAAACGCTTGTAACTTTTTACTGGAGCGTAATAAAACCTTGAAATTTTGTGACAATAAAGTACTTGAGCCTGTTGTCAATTTAAGCTATCGCTCATAGCTATGCTACCCTTGAGTCACAAATCAAACACTGATAAAACTTCGAATGGCCCTAACATATATACGGTGCGTCCTATACCTATCAAAGTTTGCAACATTCAAACGCTTGTAACTTTTTACTGGAGCGTAATAAAACCTTGAAATTTTGTGACAATAAAGTACTCGTGCCTCTTGTCAATTTAAGCTATCGCTCATAGCTATGCTACCCTTGAGTGCGAAATCAAACACTGATAAAACTTCAAATGGATCTAAATTCTATACGGTGCGTCTTATACCTATCAAAGTTTGCAACAATCAAATGCTTGTAACTTTTTCCTTGATCGTAATAAAATTATGAAATTTTGTGACAATAAAGTACTCGAGCCTCTTGTCAATTTAAGCTATCGCTCATAGCTATGCTACCCTTGAGTCACAAATCAAACACTGATAAAACTTCGAATGGCCCTAACACCTATACGGTGCGTCCTATATATACCAAAGTTTGCAACACTCAAATGCTTGTAACTTTTTACTGTCGCGTAATAAAGCCTTGAAATTTTGTAACAATAAAGTACTCGTGCCTCTTGTCAATTTAAGCTATCGCTCATAGCTATGCTACCCTTGAATCCCAAATAAAACACTGATAAAGCTTCAAATGGACCTAAATTCTATACGGTGCGTCTTATACCTATCAAAGTTTGCAACATTCAAATGCTTGTAACTTTTTACTGGAGCGTCATCGAACCTTGAAATTTTGTGACAATAAAGTAATCGTGTCTCTTGTCAATATAAGCTATCGCTCATAGCTATGCTACCCTTGAGTTCCAAAACAAACACTGATAAAACTTCAAATGGCCTTAACTTCTATACCGTGCGACCCATACCTATCAAAGTTTGCAACATTCAAATGCTTGTAACTTTTTACTGGAGCGTCATAAAACCTTGAAATTTTGTGATAATAAAGAACTCGTGCCTATTATCAATTTAAGCTATCGCTCATAGCTATGCTACCTTTGAATCAAACACTGATAAAACTTCAAATGGATCTAAATTCTATACGGTGCGTCCTATACCTATCAAAGTTTGCAACATTCAAACGCTTGTAACTTTTTACTGGAGCGTAATAAAACCTTGAATTTTTGTGACAGTAAAGTACTCGTGCCTCTTATCAATTTAAGCTGTCGCTCATAGCTATGCTACCCTTGAGTGCCACATAAATCACTGATAAAACTTCAAATGGACCTAAATTCTATACGGTGCGTCTTATACCTATCAAAGTTTGCAACAATCAAATGCTTGTAACTTTTTCCTTGATCGTAATAAAATCTTGAAATTTTGTGACAATAAAGTACTCGTGTCTCTTGTCAATATAAGCTATCGCTCATAGCTATGCTACCCTTGAGTTCCAAAACAAACACTGATAAAACTTCAAATGGCAATAACTTCTATACGGTGCTTCCTATACCTATCAAAGTTTGCAACATTCAAACGCTTGTAACTTTTTACTGGAGCGTTATAAAACCTTGAAATTTTGTGACAATAAAGTGCTCGTGCCTCTTGTCAATTTAAGCTATCACTCATAGCTATGCTACCCTTGAGTGACAAATCAAACACTGATAAAACTTCGAATGGCCCTAACATCTATACGGTGCGTCCTATACCTATCAAAGTTTGCAACATTCAAATGCTTGTAACTTTTTACTGGAGCGTCATAAAACCTTGAAATTTTGTGACAATAAAGCACTTGTGTCTCTTGTCATATAAGCTATCGCTCAAAGCAATGATATCCTTGAGTTCCAAAACAAACACTGATAATACTTCAAATGGATCTATACGGTGCGTCCTATACCTATCAAAGTTTGCAACATTCAAACGCTTGTAACTTTTTACTGGAGCGTAATAAAACCTTGAAATTTTGTGACAATAAAGTACTTGAGCCTGTTGTCAATTTAAGCTATCGCTCATAGCTATGCTACCCTTGAGTCACAAATCAAACACTGATAAAACTTCGAATGGCCCTAACATATATACGGTGCGTCCTATACCTATCAAAGTTTGCAACATTCAAACGCTTGTAACTTTTTACTGGAGCGTAATAAAACCTTGAAATTTTGTGACAATAAAGTACTCGTGCCTCTTGTCAATTTAAGCTATCGCTCATAGCTATGCTACCCTTGAGTGCGAAATAAAACACTGATAAAACTTCAAATGGATCTAAATTCTATACGGTGCGTCTTATACCTATCAAAGTTTGCAACAATCAAATGCTTGTAACTTTTTCCTTGATCGTAATAAAATTATGAAATTTTGTGACAATAAAGTACTCGAGCCTCTTGTCAATTTAAGCTATCGCTCATAGCTATGCTACCCTTGAGTCACAAATCAAACACTGATAAAACTTCGAATGGCCCTAACACCTATACGGTGCGTCCTATATATACCAAAGTTTGCAACACTCAAATGCTTGTAACTTTTTACTGTCGCGTAATAAAGCCTTGAAATTTTGTAACAATAAAGTACTCGTGCCTCTTGTCAATTTAAGCTATCGCTCATAGCTATGCTACCCTTGAATCCCAAATAAAACACTGATAAAGCTTCAAATGGACCTAAATTCTATACGGTGCGTCTTATACCTATCAAAGTTTGCAACATTCAAATGCTTGTAACTTTTTACTGGAGCGTCATCGAACCTTGAAATTTTGTGACAATAAAGTAATCGTGTCTCTTGTCAATATAAGCTATCGCTCATAGCTATGCTACCCTTGAGTTCCAAAACAAACACTGATAAAACTTCAAATGGCCTTAACTTCTATACCGTGCGACCCATACCTATCAAAGTTTGCAACATTCAAATGCTTGTAACTTTTTACTGGAGCGTCATAAAACCTTGAAATTTTGTGATAATAAAGAACTCGTGCCTATTATCAATTTAAGCTATCGCTCATAGCTATGCTACCTTTGAATCAAACACTGATAAAACTTCAAATGGATCTAAATTCTATACGGTGCGTCCTATACCTATCAAAGTTTGCAACATTCAAACGCTTGTAACTTTTTACTGGAGCGTAATAAAACCTTGAAATTTTGTGACAGTAAAGTACTCGTGCCTCTTATCAATTTAAGCTGTCGCTCATAGCTATGCTACCCTTGAGTGCCACATAAATCACTGATAAAACTTCAAATGGACCTAAATTCTATACGGTGCGTCTTATACCTATCAAAGTTTGCAACAATCAAATGCTTGTAACTTTTTCCTTGATCGTAATAAAATCTTGAAATTTTGTGACAATAAAGTACTCGTGTCTCTTGTCAATATAAGCTATCGCTCATAGCTATGCTACCCTTGAGTTCCAAAACAAACACTGATAAAACTTCAAATGGCAATAACTTCTATACGGTGCTTCCTATACCTATCAAAGTTTGCAACATTCAAACGCTTGTAACTTTTTACTGGAGCGTTATAAAACCTTGAAATTTTGTGACAATAAAGTGCTCGTGCCTCTTGTCAATTTAACCTATCACTCATAGCTATGCTACCCTTGAGTGACAAATCAAACACTGACAAAACTTCGAATGGCCCTAACATCTATACGGTGCGTCCTATACCTATCAAAGTTTGCAACATTCAAATGCTTGTAACTTTTTACTGGAGCGTCATAAAACCTTGAAATTTTGTGACAATAAAGCACTTGTGTCTCTTGTCATATAAGCTATCGCTCAAAGCAATGATATCCTTGAGTTCCAAAACAAACACTGATAATACTTCAAATGGATCTATACGGTGCGTCCTATACCTATCAAAGTTTGCAACATTCAAACGCTTGTAACTTTTTACTGGAGCGTAATAAAACCTTGAAATTTTGTGACAATAAAGTACTTGAGCCTGTTGTCAATTTAAGCTATCGCTCATAGCTATGCTACCCTTGAGTCACAAATCAAACACTGATAAAACTTCGAATGGCCCTAACATATATACGGTGCGTCCTATACCTATCAAAGTTTGCAACATTCAAACGCTTGTAACTTTTTACTGGAGCGTAATAAAACCTTGAAATTTTGTGACAATAAAGTACTCGTGCCTCTTGTCAATTTAAGCTATCGCTCATAGCTATGCTACCCTTGAGTGCGAAATAAAACACTGATAAAACTTCAAATGGATCTAAATTCTATACGGTGCGTCTTATACCTATCAAAGTTTGCAACAATCAAATGCTTGTAACTTTTTCCTTGATCGTAATAAAATTATGAAATTTTGTGACAATAAAGTACTCGAGCCTCTTGTCAATTTAAGCTATCGCTCATAGCTATGCTACCCTTGAGTCACAAATCAAACACTGATAAATCTTCGAATGGCCCTAACACCTATACGGTGCGTCCTATATATACCAAAGTTTGCAACACTCAAATGCTTGTAACTTTTTACTGTCGCGTAATAAAGCCTTGAAATTTTGTAACAATAAAGTACTCGTGCCTCTTGTCAATTTAAGCTATCGCTCATAGCTATGCTACCCTTGAATCCCAAATAAAACACTGATAAAGCTTCAAATGGACCTAAATTCTATACGGTGCGTCTTATACCTATCAAAGTTTGCAACATTCAAATGCTTGTAACTTTTTACTGGAGCGTCATCGAACCTTGAAATTTTGTGACAATAAAGTAATCGTGTCTCTTGTCAATATAAGCTATCGCTCATAGCTATGCTACCCTTGAGTTCCAAAACAAACACTGATAAAACTTCAAATGGCCCTAACTCTATACGGTGCGTCCTATACCTACCAAAGTTTGCAACATTCAAATGCTTGTAACTTTTTACTGGAGCGTAATAAAACCTTGAAATTTTGTAACAATAAAGTATTCGTGCCTCTTGTCAATTTAAGCTATCGCTCATACCTATGCTACCCTTGAGTTCCAAAACAAACACTGATAAAACTTCAAATGGCCCTAACATCTATACGGTGCGTCCTATACCTATCAAAGTTTGCAACATTCAAACGCTTGTAACTTTTTACTGGAGCGTAATAAAACCTTGAAATTTTGTGACAATACAGTATTCGTGCCTCTTATCAATTTAAGCTGTCGCTCATAGCTATGCTACCCTTGAGTGCCACATAAATCACTGATAAAACTTCAAATGGACCTAAATTCTAGACGGTGCGTCTTATACCTATCAAAGTTTGCAACAATCAAATGCTTGTAACTTTTTCCTTGATCGTAATAAAATCTTGAAATTTTGTGACAATAAAGTACTCGTGTCTCTTGTCAATATAAGCTATCGCTCATAGCTATGCTACGCTTGAGTTCCAAAACAAACACTGATAAAACTTCAAATGGCAATAACTTCTATACGGTGCTTCCTATACCTATCAAAGTTTGCAACATTCAAACGATTGTAACTTTTTACTGGAGCGTAATAAAACCTTGAAATTTTGTGACAATAAAGTGCTCGTGCCTCTTGTCAATTTAAGCTATCACTCATAGCTATGCTACCCTTGAGTGACAAATCAAACACTGATAAAACTTCGAATGGCCCTAACATCTATACGGTGCGTCCTATACCTATCAAAGTTTGCAACATTCAAATGCTTGTAACTTTTTACTGGAGCGTCATAAAACCTTGAAATTTTGTGACAATAAAGTACTCGAGCCTCTTGTCAATTTAAGCTATCACTCATAGCTATGCTACCCTTGAGTGACAAATCAAACACTGATAAAACTTCGAATGGCCCTAACATCTATACGGTGCGTCCTATACCTATCAAAGTTTGCAACATTCAAATGCTTGTAACTTTTTACTGGAGCGTCATAAAACCTTGAAATTTTGTGACAATATAGCACTTGTGTCTCTTGTCATATAAGCTATCGCTCAAAGCAATGATATCCTTGAGTTCCAAAACAAACACTGATAATACTTCAAATGGATCTATACGGTGCGTCCTATACCTATCAAAGTTTGCAACATTCAAATGGTTGTAACTTTTTACTGGAGCGTCATAAAACCTTGAAATTTTGTGACAATAAAGTACTCGAGCCTCTTGTCAATTTAAGCTATCACTCATAGCTATGCTACCCTTGAGTCACAAATCAAACACTGATAAAACTTCGAATGGCCCTAACATATATACGGTGCGTCCTATACCTATCAAAGTTTGCAACATTCAAACGCTTGTAACTTTTTACTGGAGCGTAATAAAACCTTGAAATTTTGTGACAATAAAGTACTCGTGCCTCTTGTCAATTTAAGCTATCGCTCATAGCTATGCTACCCTTGAGTGCGAAATAAAACACTGATAAAACTTCAAATGGATCTAAATTCTATACGGTGCGTCTTATACCTATCAAAGTTTGCAACAATCAAATGCTTGTAACTTTTTACTGGAGCGTCATAGAACCTTGAAATTTTGTGACAATAAAGTAATCGTGTCTCTTGTCAATATAAGCTATCGCTCATAGCTATGCTACCCTTGAGTGACAAATCAAACACTGATAAAACTTCGAATGGCCCTAACTCTATACGGTGCGTCCTATACCTACCAAAGTTTGCAACATTCAAATGCTTGTAACTTTTTACTGGAGCGTAATAAAACCTTGAAATTTTGTAACAATAAAGTATTCGTGCCTCTTGTCAATTTAAGCTATCGCTCATACCTATGCTACCCTTGAGTTCCAAAACAAACACTGATAAAATTTCAAATGGCCTAAACATCTATACGGTGCGTCCTATACCTATCAAAGTTTGCAACATTCAAACGCTTGTAACTTTTTACTGGAGCGTAATAAAACCTTGAAATTTTGTGACAATAAAGTATTCGTGCCTCTTATCAATTTAAGCTGTCGCTCATAGCTCTGCTACCCTTGAGTGCCACATAAATCACTGATAAAACTTCAAATGGACCTAAATTCTATACGGTGCGTCTTATACCTGTCAAAGTTTGCAACAATCAAATGCTTGAAACTTTTTCCTTGATCGTAATAAAATCTTGAAATTTTGTGACAATAAAGTACTCGTGTCTCTTGTCAATATAAGCTATCGCTCATAGCTATGCTACCCTTGAGTTCCAAAACAAACACTGATAAAACTTCAAATGGCAATAACTTCTATACGGTGCTTCCTATACCTAACAAAGTTTGCAACATTCAAACGCTTGTAACTTTTTACTGGAGCGTAATAAAACCTTGAAATTTTGTGACAATAAAGTGCTCGTGCCTCTTGTCAATTTAAGCTATCACTCATAGCTATGCTACCCTTGAGTGACAAATCAAACACTGATAAAACTTCGAATGGCCCTAACATCTATACGGTGCGTCCTATACCTATCAAAGTTTGCAACATTAAAATGCTTGTAACTTTTTACTGAAGCGTCATAAAACCTTGAAATTTTGTGACAATAAAGTACTCGAGCCTCTTGCCAATTTAAGCTATCACTCATAGCTATGCTACCCTTGAGTGACAAATCAAACACTGATAAAACTTCGAATGGCCCTAACATCTATACGGTGCGTCCTATACCTATCAAAGTTTGCAACATTCAAATGCTTGTAACTTTTTACTGGAGCGTCATAAAACCTTGAAATTTTGTGACAATAAAGCACTTGTGTCTCTTGTCATATAAGCTATCGCTCAAAGCAATGATATCCTTGAGTTCCAAAACAAACACTGATAATACTTCAAATGGATCTATACGGTGCGTCCTATACCTATCAAAGTTTGCAACATTCAAACGCTTGTAACTTTTTACTGGAGCGTAATAAAACCTTGAAATTTTGTGACAATAAAGTACTTGAGCCTGTTGTCAATTTAAGCTATCGCTCATAGCTATGCTACCCTTGAGTCACAAATCAAACACTGATAAAACTTCGAATGGCCCTAACATATATACGGTGCGTCCTATACCTATCAAAGTTTGCAACATTCAAACGCTTGTAACTTTTTACTGGAGCGTAATAAAACCTTGAAATTTTGTGACAATAAAGTACTCGTGCCTCTTGTCAATTTAAGCTATCGCTCATAGCTATGCTACCCTTGAGTGCGAAATAAAACACTGATAAAACTTCAAATGGATCTAAATTCTATACGGTGCGTCTTATACCTATCAAAGTTTGCAACAATCAAATGCTTGTAACTTTTTCCTTGATCGTAATAAAATTATGAAATTTTGTGACAATAAAGTACTCGAGCCTCTTGTCAATTTAAGCTATCGCTCATAGCTATGCTACCCTTGAGTGCGAAATAAAACACTGATAAAACTTCAAATGGACCTAAATTCTTTACGGTGCGTCTTATACCTATCAAAGTTAGCAACAATCAAATGCTTGTAACTTTTTACTGGATCGTAATAAAATCTTGAAATTTTGTGACAATAAACTACTCGAGCCTCTTGTCAATTTAAGCTATCGCTCATAGCTATGCTACCCTTGAGTCACAAATCAAACACTGATAAAACTTCGAATGGCCCTAACATCTATACGGTGCGTCCTATATCTACCAAAGTTTGCAACACTCAAATGCTTGTAACTTTTTACTGTCGCGTAATAAAGCCTTGAAATTTTGTAACAATAAAGTACTCGTGCCTCTTGTCAATTTAAGCTATCGCTCATAGCTATGCTACCCTTGAGTCCCAAATAAAACACTGATAAACTTCAAATGGACCTAAATTCTATACGGTGCGTCTTATACCTATCAAAGTTTGCAACATTCAAATGCTTGTAATTTTTTACTGGAGCGTCATAGAACCTTGAAATTTTGTGACAATAAAGTAATCGTGTCTCTTGTCAATATAAGCTATCGCTCATAGCTATGCTACCCTTGAGTTCCAAAACAAACACTGATAAAACTTCAAATGGCCCTAACTCTATACGGTGCGTCCTATACCTACCAAAGTTTGCAACATTCAAATGCTTGTAACTTTTTACTGGAGCGTAATAAAACCTTGAAATTTTGTAACAATAAAGTACTCGTGCCTCTTGTCAATTTAAGCTATCGCTCATACCTATGCTACCCTTGAGTTCCAAAACAAACACTGATAAAACTTCAAATGCCCCTAACTCTATACGGTGCGTCCTATATCTACCAAAGTTTGCAACACTCAAATGCTTGTAACTTTTTACTGGAGCGTAATAAAATCTTGAAATTTTGTGACAATAAAGTACTCGAGCCTCTTGTCAATTTAAGCTATCACTCATAGCTATGCTACCCTTGAGTGACAAATCAAACACTGATAAAACTTCGAATGGCCCTAACATCTATACGGTGCGTCCTATACCAATCAAAGTTTGCAACATTCAAATGCTTGTAACTTTTTACTGGAGCGTCATAAAACCTTGAAATTTTGTGACAATAAAGCACTTGTGTCTCTTGTCATATAAGCTATCGCTCAAAGCTATGCTATCCTTGAGTTCCAAAACAAACACTGATAAAACTTCAAATGGCCCTAACATCTATACGGTGCGTCCTATACCTATCAAAGTTTGCAACATTCAAACGCTTGTAACTTTTTACTGGAGCGTAATGAAACCTTGAAATTTTGTGACAATAAAGTACTTGAGCCTGTTGTCAATTTAAGCTATCGCTCATAGCTATGCTACCCTTGAGTCACAAATCAAACACTGATAAAACTTCGAATGGCCCTAACATATATACGGTGCGTCCTATACCTATCAAAGTTTGCAACATTCAAACGCTTGTAACTTTTTACTGGAGCGTAATAAAACCTTGGAATTTTGTGACAATAAAGTACTCGTGCCTCTTGTCAATTTAAGCTATCGCTCATAGCTATGCTACCCTTGAGTGCGAAATAAAACACTGATAAAACTTCAAATGGATCTAAATTCTATACGGTGCGTCTTATACCTATCAAAGTTTGCAACAATCATATGCTTGTAACTTTTTCCTTGATCGTAATAAAATCTTGAAATTTTGTGACAATAAAGTACTCGAGCCTCTTGTCAATTGAAGCTATCGCTCATAGCTATGCTACCCTTGAGTGCGAAATAAAACACTGATAAAACTTCAAATGGACCTAAATTCTTTACGGTGCGTCTTATACCTATCAAAGTTAGCAACAATCAAATGCTTGTAACTTTTTACTGGATCGTAATAAAATCTTGAAATTTTGTGACAATAAAGTACTCGAGCCTCTTGTCAATTTAAGCTATCGCTCATAGCTATGCTACCCTTGAGTCACAAATCAAACACTGATAAAACTTCGAATGGCCCTAACACCTATACGGTGCGTCCTATATCTACCAAAGTTTGCAACACTCAAATGCTTGTAACTTTTTACTGGAGCGTAATAAAGCCTTGAAATTTTGTAACAATAAAGTACTCGTGCCTCTTATCAATTTAAGCTATCGCTCATAGCTATGCTACCCTTGAGTCCCAAAACAAACAATGATAAAACTTGAAATGGCCTTAACTTCTATACCGTGCGACCCATACCTATCAAAGTTTGCAACATTCAAATGCTTGTAACTTTTTACTGGAGCGTCATAAAACCTAAAAATTTTGTGATAATAAAGAACTCGTGCCTCTTATCAATTTAAGCTATCGCTCATAGCTATGCTACCTTTGAATCAAACACTGATAAAACTTCAAATGGCCCTAACATCTATACGGTGCGTCCTATACCTATCAAAGTTTGCAACATTCAAACGCTTGTAACTTTTAACTGGAGCGTAATAAAACCTTGAAATTTTGTGACAATAAAGTACTCGTGCCTCTTATCAATTTAAGCTATCGCTCATAGCTATGCTACCCTTGAGTGCCAAATAAATCACTGATAAAACTTCAAATGGACCTAAATTCTATACGGTGCGTCTTATACCTATGAAAGTTTGCAACAATCAAATGCTTGTAACTTTTTCCTTGATCGTAAAAAAATCTTGAAATTTTGTGACAATAAAGTACTCGTGTCTCTTGTCAATATAAGCTATCGCTCATAGCTATGCTACCCTTGAGTTCCAAAACAAACACTGATAAAACTTCAAATGGCCCTAACTCTATACGGTGCGTCCTATATCTACCAAAGTTACCAACATTCAAATGCTTGTAACTTTTTACTGGAGCGTAATAAAACCTTGAAATTTTGTGACAATAAAGTACTTGAGCCTGTTGTCAATTTAAGCTATCGCTCATAGCTATGCTACCCTTGAGTGCGAAATAAAACACTGATAAAACTTCAAATGGACCTAAATTCTTTACGGTGCGTCTTATACCTATCAAAGTTAGCAACAATCAAATGCTTGTAACTTTTTACAGGATCGTAATAAAATCTTGAAATTTTGTGACAATAAAGTACTCGAGCCTCTTGTCAATTTAAGCTATCGCTCATAGCTATGCTACCCTTGAGTCACAAATCAAACACTGATAAAACTTCGAATGGCCCTAACACCTATACGGTGCGTCCTATATCTACCAAAGTTTGCAACACTCAAATGCTTGTAACTTTTTACTGTCGCGTAATAAAGCCTTGAAATTTTGTAACAATAAAGTACTCGTGCCTCTTGTCAATTTAAGCTATCGCTCATAGCTATGCTACCCTTGAGTCCCAAATAAAACACTGATAAACTTCAAATGGACCTAAATTCTATACGGTGCGTCTTATACCTATCAAAGTTTGCAACATTCAAATGCTTGTAACTTTTTACTGGAGCGTCATAGAACCTTGAAATTTTATTACAATAAAGTAATCGTGTCTCTTGTCAATATAAGCTATCGCTCCCCTTGAGTTCCAAAACAAACACTGATAAAACTTCAAATGGCCATAACTCTATACGGTGCGTCCTATACCTACCAAAGTTTGCAACATTCAAATGCTTGTAACTTTTTACTGGAGCGTAATAAAACCTTGAAATTTTGTAACAATAAAGTACTCGTGCCTCTTGTCAATTTAAGCTATCGCTCATACCTATGCTACCCTTGAGTTCCAAAACAAACACTGATAAAACTTCAAATGCCCCTAACACTATACGGTGCGTCCTATATCTACCAAAGTTTGCAACACTCAAATGCTTGTAACTTTTTACTGGAGCGTAATAAAATCTTGAAATTTTGTGACAATAAAGTACTCGAGCCTCTTGTCAATTTAAGCTATCACTCATAGCTATGCTACCCTTGAGTGACAAATCAAACACTGATAAAACTTCGAATGGCCCTAACATCTATACGGTGCGTCCTATACCTATCAAAGTTTGCAACATTCAAATGCTTGTAACTTTTTACTGGAGCGTCATAAAACCTTGAAATTTTGTGACAATAAAGCACTTGTGTCTCTTGTCATATAAGCTATCGCTCAAAGCTATGCTATCCTTGAGTTCCAAAACAAACACTGATAAAACTTCAAATGGCCCTAACATCTATACGGTGCGTCCTATACCTATCAAAGTTTGCAACATTCAAACGCTTGTAACTTTTTACTGGAGCGTAATAAAACCTTGAAATTTTGTGACAATAAAGTACTCGAGCCTGTTGTCAATTTAAGCTATCGCTCATAGCTATGCTACCCTTGAGTCACAAATCAAACACTGATAAAACTTCGAATGGCCCTAACATATATACGGTGCGTCCTATACCTATCAAAGTTTCCAACATTCAAACGCTTGTAACTTTTTACTGGAGCGTAATAAAACCTTGGAATTTTGTGACAATAAAGTACTCGTGCCTCTTGTCAATTTAAGCTATCGCTCATAGCTATGCTACCCTTGAGTGCGAAATAAAACACTGATAAAACTTCAAATGGATCTAAATTCTATACGGTGCGTCTTATACCTATCAAAGTTTGCAACAATCAAATGCTTGTAACTTTTTCCTTGGACGTAATAAAATCTTGAAATTTTGTGACAATAAAGTACTCGAGCCTCTTGTCAATTGAAGCTATCGCTCATAGCTATGCTACCCTTGAGTGCGAAATAAAACACTGATAAAACTTCAAATGGACCTAAATTCTTTACGGTGCGTCTTATACCTATCAAAGTTAGCAACAATCAAATGCTTGTAACTTTTTACTGGATCGTAATAAAATCTTGAAATTTTGTGACAATAAAGTACTTGAGCCTGTTGTCAATTTAAGCTATCGCTCATAGCTATGCTACCCTTGAGTCACAAATCAAACACTGATAAAACTTCGAATGGCCCTAACATATATACGGTGCGTCCTATACCTATCAAAGTTTCCAACATTCAAACGCTTGTAACTTTTTACTGGAGCGTAATAAAACCTTGGAATTTTGTGACAATAAAGTACTCGTGCCTCTTGTCAATTTAAGCTATCGCTCATAGCTATGCTACCCTTGAGTGCGAAATAAAACACTGATAAAACTTCAAATTTATCTAAATTCTATACTGTGCGTCTTATACCTGTCAAAGTTTGCAACAATCAAATGCTTGTAACTTTTTCCTTGGACGTAATAAAATCTTGAAATTTTGTGACAATAAAGTACTCGAGCCTCTTGTCAATTGAAGCTATCGCTCATAGCTATGCTACCCTTGAGTGCGAAATAAAACACTGATAAAACTTCAAATGGACCTAAATTCTTTACGGTGCGTCTTATACCTATCAAAGTTAGCAACAATCAAATGCTTGTAACTTTTTACTGGATCGTAATAAAATCTTGAAATTTTGTGACAATAAAGTACTCGAGCCTCTTGTCAATTTAAGCTATCGCTCATAGCTATGCTACCCTTGAGTCACAAATCAAACACTGATAAAACTTCGAATGGCCCTAACACCTATACGGTGCGTCCTATATCTACCAAAGTTTGCAACACTCAAATGCTTGTAAGTTTTTACTGGAGCGTAATAAAGCCTTGAAATTTTGTAACAATAAAGTACTCGTGCCTCTTGTCAATTTAAGCTATCGCTCATAGCTATGCTACCCTTGAGTCCCAAAACAAACAATGATAAAACTTGAAATGGCCTTAACTTCTATACCGTGCGACCCATACCTATCAAAGTTTGCAACATTCAAACGCTTGTAACTTTTTACTGGAGCGTAATAAAACCTTGAAATTTTGTGACAATAAAGTACTTGAGCCTGTTGTCAATTTAAGCTATCGCTCATAGCTATGCTACCCTTGAGTCACAAATCAAACACTGATAAAACTTCGAATGGCCCTAACATATATACGGTGCGTCCTATACCTATCAAAGTTTGCAACATTCAAACGCTTGTAACTTTTAACTGGAGCGTAATAAAACCTTGAAATTTTGTGACAATAAAGTACTCGTGCCTCTTATCAATTTAAGCTATCGCTCATAGCTATGCTACCCTTGAGTGCCAAATAAATCACTGATAAAACTTCAAATGGACCTAAATTCTGTACGGTGCGTCTTATACCTATGAAAGTTTACAACAATCAAATGCTTTTAACTTTTTCCTTGATCGTAATAAAATCTTGAAATTTTGTGACAATAAAGTACTCGTGTCTCTTGTCAATATAAGCTATCGCTCATAGCTATGCTACCCTTGAGTTCCAAAACAAACACTGATAAAACTTCAAATGGCCCTAACTCTATACGGTGCGTTCTATATCTACCAAAGTTTCCAACATTCAAATGCTTGTAACTTTTTACTGGGGCGTAATAAAGCCTTGAAATTTTTTAACAATAAAGTACTCGTGCCTCTTGTCAATTTAAGCTATCACTCATAGCTATGCTACCCTTGAGTCCCAAATAAAACACTGATAAAGCTTCAAATGGACCTAAATTCTATACGGTGCGTCTTATACCTATCAAAATTTGCAACATTCAAATGCTTGTAACTTTTTACTGGAGCGTAATAAAATCTTGAAATTTTGTGACAATAAAGTACTCGAACTTCTCTTCAATTTAAGCTATCGCTCATAGCTATGCTACCCTTGAGTCCCAAATTAAACACTGATAAAACTTCGAATGGCCCTAACACCTATACGGTGCGTCCTATATCTACCAAAGTTTGCAACACTCAAATGCTTGTAACTTTTTACTGTCGCGTAATAAAGCCTTGAAATTTTGTAACAATAAAGTACTCGTGCCTCTTATCAATTTAAGCTATCGTTCATAGCTATGCTACCCTTGAGTCCCAAAACAAACAATGATAAAACTTGAAATGGCCTTAACTTCTATACCGTGCGTCCTATACCTATCAAAGTTTGCAACATTCAAACGCTTGTAACTTTTTACTGGAGCGTAATAAAACCTTGGAATTTTGTGACAATAAAGTACTCGTGCCTCTTGTCAATTTAAGCTATCGCTCATAGCTATGCTACCCTTGAGTGCGAAATAAAACACTGATAAAACTTCAAATTTATCTAAATTCTATACTGTGCGTCTTATACCTGTCAAAGTTTGCAACAATCAAATGCTTGTAACCTTTTCCTTGGACGTAATAAAATCTTGAAATTTTGTGACAATAAAGTACTCGAGCCTCTTGTCAATTGAAGCTATCGCTCATAGCTATGCTACCCTTGAGTGCGAAATAAAACACTGATAAAACTTCAAATGGACCTAAATTCTTTACGGTGCGTCTTATACCTATCAAAGTTAGCAACAATCAAATGCTTGTAACTTTTTACTGGATCGTAATAAAATCTTGAAATTTTGTGACAATAAAGTACTCGAGCCTCTTGTCAATTTAAGCTATCGCTCATAGCTATGCTACCCTTGAGTCACAAATCAAACACTGATAAAACTTCGAATGGCCCTAACACCTATACGGTGCGTCCTATATCTACCAAAGTTTGCAACACTCAAATGCTTGTAAGTTTTTACTGGAGCGTAATAAAGCCTTGAAATTTTGTAACAATAAAGTACTCGTGCCTCTTATCAATTTAAGCTATCGCTCATAGCTATGCTACCCTTGAGTCCCAAAACAAACAATGATAAAACTTGAAATGGCCTTAACTTCTATACCGTGCGACCCATACCTATCAAAGTTTGCAACATTCAAACGCTTGTAACTTTTTACTGGAGCGTAATAAAACCTTGAAATTTTGTGACAATAAAGTACTTGAGCCTGTTGTCAATTTAAGCTATCGCTCATAGCTATGCTACCCTTGAGTCACAAATCAAACACTGATAAAACTTCGAATGGCCCTAACATATATACGGTGCGTCCTATACCTATCAAAGTTTGCAACATTCAAACGCTTGTAACTTTTAACTGGAGCGTAATAAAACCTTGAAATTTTGTGACAATAAAGTACTCGTGCCTCTTATCAATTTAAGCTATCGCTCATAGCTATGCTACCCTTGAGTGCCAAATAAATCACTGATAAAACTTCAAATGGACCTAAATTCTGTACGGTGCGTCTTATACCTATGAAAGTTTACAACAATCAAATGCTTGTAACTTTTTCCTTGATCGTAATAAAATCTTGAAATTTTGTGACAATAAAGTACTCGTGTCTCTTGTCAATATAAGCTATCGCTCATAGCTATGCTACCCTTGAGTTCCAAAACAAACACTGATAAAACTTCAAATGGCCCTAACTCTATACGGTGCGTTCTATATCTACCAAAGTTTCCAACATTCAAATGCTTGTAACTTTTTACTGGGGCGTAATAAAGCCTTGAAATTTTTTAACAATAAAGTACTCGTGCCTCTTGTCAATTTAAGCTATCACTCATAGCTATGCTACCCTTGAGTCCCAAATAAAACACTGATAAAGCTTCAAATGGACCTAAATTCTATACGGTGCGTCTTATACCTATCAAAATTTGCAACATTCAAATGCTTGTAACTTTTTACTGGAGCGTAATAAAATCTTGAAATTTTGTGACAATAAAGTACTCGAACTTCTCTTCAATTTAAGCTATCGCTCATAGCTATGCTACCCTTGAGTCCCAAATTAAACACTGATAAAACTTCGAATGGCCCTAACACCTATACGGTGCGTCCTATATCTACCAAAGTTTGCAACACTCAAATGCTTGTAACTTTTTACTGTCGCGTAATAAAGCCTTGAAATTTTGTAACAATAAAGTACTCGTGCCTCTTATCAATTTAAGCTATCGTTCATAGCTATGCTACCCTTGAGTCCCAAAACAAACAATGATAAAACTTGAAATGGCCTTAACTTCTATACCGTGCGTCCTATACCTATCAAAGTTTGCAACATTCAAACGCTTGTAACTTTTTACTGGAGCGTAATAAAACCTTGAAATTTTGTGACAATAAAGTACTTGAGCCTGTTGTCAATTTAAGCTATCGCTCATAGCTATGCTACCCTTGAGTCACAAATCAAACACTGATAAAACTTCGAATGGCCCTAACACCTATACGGTGCGTCCTATATCTACCAAAGTTTGCAACACTCAAATGCTTGTAACTTTTTACTGTCGCGTAATAAAGCCTTGAAATTTTGTAACAATAAAGTACTCGTGCCTCTTATCAATTTAAGCTATCGTTCATAGCTATGCTACCCTTGAGTCCCAAAACAAACAATGATAAAACTTGAAATGGCCTTAACTTCTATACCGTGCGTCCTATACCTATCAAAGTTTGCAACATTCAAACGCTTGTAACTTTTTACTGGAGCGTAATAAAACCTTGGAATTTTGTGACAATAAAGTACTCGTGCCTCTTGTCAATTTAAGCTATCGCTCATAGCTATGCTACCCTTGAGTGCGAAATAAAACACTGATAAAACTTCAAATTTATCTAAATTCTATACTGTGCGTCTTATACCTGTCAAAGTTTGCAACAATCAAATGCTTGTAACCTTTTCCTTGGACGTAATAAAATCTTGAAATTTTGTGACAATAAAGTACTCGAGCCTCTTGTCAATTGAAGCTATCGCTCATAGCTATGCTACCCTTGAGTGCGAAATAAAACACTGATAAAACTTCAAATGGACCTAAATTCTTTACGGTGCGTCTTATACCTATCAAAGTTAGCAACAATCAAATGCTTGTAACTTTTTACTGGATCGTAATAAAATCTTGAAATTTTGTGACAATAAAGTACTCGAGCCTCTTGTCAATTTAAGCTATCGCTCATAGCTATGCTACCCTTGAGTCACAAATCAAACACTGATAAAACTTCGAATGGCCCTAACACCTATACGGTGCGTCCTATATCTACCAAAGTTTGCAACACTCAAATGCTTGTAAGTTTTTACTGGAGCGTAATAAAGCCTTGAAATTTTGTAACAATAAAGTACTCGTGCCTCTTATCAATTTAAGCTATCGCTCATAGCTATGCTACCCTTGAGTCCCAAAACAAACAATGATAAAACTTGAAATGGCCTTAACTTCTATACCGTGCGACCCATACCTATCAAAGTTTGCAACATTCAAACGCTTGTAACTTTTTACTGGAGCGTAATAAAACCTTGAAATTTTGTGACAATAAAGTACTTGAGCCTGTTGTCAATTTAAGCTATCGCTCATAGCTATGCTACCCTTGAGTCACAAATCAAACACTGATAAAACTTCGAATGGCCCTAACATATATACGGTGCGTCCTATACCTATCAAAGTTTGCAACATTCAAACGCTTGTAACTTTTAACTGGAGCGTAATAAAACCTTGAAATTTTGTGACAATAAAGTACTCGTGCCTCTTATCAATTTAAGCTATCGCTCATAGCTATGCTACCCTTGAGTGCCAAATAAATCACTGATAAAACTTCAAATGGACCTAAATTCTGTACGGTGCGTCTTATACCTATGAAAGTTTACAACAATCAAATGCTTGTAACTTTTTCCTTGATCGTAATAAAATCTTGAAATTTTGTGACAATAAAGTACTCGTGTCTCTTGTCAATATAAGCTATCGCTCATAGCTATGCTACCCTTGAGTTCCAAAACAAACACTGATAAAACTTCAAATGGCCCTAACTCTATACGGTGCGTTCTATATCTACCAAAGTTTCCAACATTCAAATGCTTGTAACTTTTTACTGGGGCGTAATAAAGCCTTGAAATTTTTTAACAATAAAGTACTCGTGCCTCTTGTCAATTTAAGCTATCACTCATAGCTATGCTACCCTTGAGTCCCAAATAAAACACTGATAAAGCTTCAAATGGACCTAAATTCTATACGGTGCGTCTTATACCTATCAAAATTTGCAACATTCAAATGCTTGTAACTTTTTACTGGAGCGTAATAAAATCTTGAAATTTTGTGACAATAAAGTACTCGAACTTCTCTTCAATTTAAGCTATCGCTCATAGCTATGCTACCCTTGAGTCCCAAATTAAACACTGATAAAACTTCGAATGGCCCTAACACCTATACGGTGCGTCCTATATCTACCAAAGTTTGCAACACTCAAATGCTTGTAACTTTTTACTGTCGCGTAATAAAGCCTTGAAATTTTGTAACAATAAAGTACTCGTGCCTCTTATCAATTTAAGCTATCGTTCATAGCTATGCTACCCTTGAGTCCCAAAACAAACAATGATAAAACTTGAAATGGCCTTAACTTCTATACCGTGCGTCCTATACCTATCAAAGTTTGCAACATTCAAACGCTTGTAACTTTTTACTGGAGCGTAATAAAACCTTGAAATTTTGTGACAATAAAGTACTTGAGCCTGTTGTCAATTTAAGCTATCGCTCATAGCTATGCTACCCTTGAGTCACAAATCAAACACTGATAAAACTTCGAATGGCCGTAACATATATACGGTGCGTCCTATACCTATCAAAGTTTCCAACATTCAAACGCTTGTAACTTTTTACTGGAGCGTAATAAAACTTTGGAATTTTGTGACAATAAAGTACTCGTGCCTCTTGTCAATTTAAGCTATCGCTCATAGCTATGCTACCCTTGAGTGCGAAATAAAACACTGATAAAACTTCAAATGGATCTAAATTCTATACGGTGCGTCTTATACCTATCAAAGTTTGCAACAATCAAATGCTTGTAACTTTTTCCTTGATCGTAATAAAATCTTGAAATTTTGTGACAATAAAGTACTCGAGCCTCTTGTCAATTGAAGCTATCGCTCATAGCTATGCTACCCTTGAGTGCGAAATAAAACACTGACAAAACTTCAAATGGACCTAAATTCTTTACGGTGCGTCTTATACCTATCAAAGTTAGCAACAATCAAATGCTTGTAACTTTTTACTGGATCGTAATAAAATCTTGAAATTTTGTGACAATAAAGTACTCGAGCCTCTTGTCAATTTAAGCTATCGCTCATAGCTATGCTACCCTTGAGTCACAAATCAAACACTGATAAAACTTCGAATGGACCTAACACCTATACGGTGCGTCCTATATCTACCAAAGTTTGCAACACTCAAATGCTTGTAACTTTTTACTGGAGCGTAATAAAGCCTTGAAATTTTGTAACAATAAAGTACTCGTGCCTCTTATCAATTTAAGCTATCGCTCATAGCTATGCTACCCTTGAGTCCCAAAACAAACAATGATAAAACTTGAAATGGCCTTAACTTCTATACCGTGCGACCCATACCTATCAAAGTTTGCAACATTCAAATGATTGTAACTTTTTACTGGAGCGTCATAAAACCTAGAAATTTTGTGATAATAAAGAACTCGTGCCTCTTATCAATTTAAGCTATCGCTCATAGCTATGCTACCTTTGAATCATACACTGATAAAACTTCAAATGGCCCTAACATCTATACGGTGCGTCCTATACCTATCAAAGTTTGCAACATTCAAACGCTTGTAACTTTTAACTGGAGCGTAATAAAACCTTGAAATTTTGTGACAATAAAGTACTCGTGCCTCTTATCAATTTAAGCTATCGCTCATAGCTATGCTACCCTTGAGTGCCAAATAAATCACTGATAAAACTTCAAATGGACCTAAATTCTATACGGTGCGTCTTATACCTATGAAAGTTTGCAACAATCAAATGCTTGTAACTTTTTCCTTGATCGTAATAAAATCTTGAAATTTTGTGACAATAAAGTACTCGTGTCTCTTGTCAATATAAGCTATCGCTCATAGCTATGCTACCCTTGAGTTCCAAAACAAACACTGATAAAACTTCAAATGGCCCTAACTCTATACGGTGCGTCCTATATTTACCAAAGTTTCCAACATTCAAATGCTTGTAACTTTTTACTGGGGCGAAATAAAGCCTTGAAATTTTTTAACAATAAAGTACTCGTGCCTCTTGTCAATTTAAGCTATCACTCATAGCTATGCTACCCTTGAGTCCCAAATAAAACACTGATAAAGCTTCAAATGGACCTAAATTCTATACGGTGCGTCTTATACCTATCGAAATTTGCAACATTCAAATGCTTGTAACTTTTTACTGGAGCGTAATAAAATCTTGAAATTTTGTGACAATAAAGTACTCGAACTTCTCTTCAATTTAAGCTATCGCTCATAGCTATGCTACCCTTGAGTCCCAAATTAAACACTGATAAAACTTCAAATGGCAATAACTTCTATACGGTGCTTCCTATACCTATCAAAGTTTGCAACATTCAAACGCTTGTAGCTTTTTAGTGGAGCGTAATAAAACCTTGAAATTTTGTGACAATAAAGTGCTCGTGCCTCTTGTCAATTTAAGCTATCACTCATAGCTATGCTACCCTTGAGTGCCAAATAAAACACTGATAAAACTTCAAATGGACCTAAATTCTATACGGTGCGTCTTATACCTATCAAAGTTAGCAACAATCAAATGCTTGTAACTTTTTACTGGATCGTAATAAAATCTTGAAATTTTGTGACAATAAAGTACTCGAGCCTCTTGTCAATTTAAGCTATCACTCATAGCTATGCTACCCTTGAGTGACAAATCAAACACTGATAAAACTTCGAATGGCCCTAACATCTATACGGTGCGTCCTATACCTATCAAAGTTTGCAACATTCAAATGCTTGTAACTTTTTACTGGAGGGTCATAAAACCTTGAAATTTTGTGACAATAAAGCACTTGTGTCTCTTGTCATATAAGCTATCGCTCAAAGCTATGCTATCCTTGATTTCCAAAACAAACACTGATAAAACTTCAAATGGCCCTAACATGTATACGGGGCGTCCTATACCTATCAAAGTTTCTAACATTCAAACGCTTGTAACTTTTTACTGGAGCGTAATAAAACCTTGAAATTTTGTGACAATAAAGTACTTGAGCCTGTTGTCAATTTAAGCTATCGCTCATAGCTATGCTACCCTTGAGTCACAAATCAAACACTGATAAAACTTCGAATGGCCCTAACATATATACGGTGCGTCCTATACCTATCAAAGTTTGCAACATTCAAACGCTTGTAACTTTTTACTGGAGCGTAAGAAAACCTTGAAATTTTGTGACAATAAAGTACTCGTGCCTCTTGTCAATTTAAGCTATCGCTCATAGCTATGCTACCCTTGAGTGCAAAATAAAACACTGATAAAACTTACAATGGATCTAAATTCTATACGGTGCGTCTTATACCTATCAAAGTTTGTAACAATCAAATGCTTGTAACTTTTTCCTTGATCGTAATAAAATCTTGAAATTTTGTGACAATAAAGTACTCGAGCCTCTTGTCAATTTAAGCTATCGCTCATAGCTATGCTACCCTTGAGTGCGAAATAAAACACTGATAAAACTTCAAATGGACCTAAATTCTTTACGGTGCGTCTTATACCTATCAAAGTTAGCAACAATCAAATGCTTGTAACTTTTTACTGGATCGTAATAAAATCTTGAAATTTTGTGACAATAAAGTACTCGAGCCTCTTGTCAATTTAAGCTATCGCTCATAGCTATGCTACCCTTGGGTCACAAATCAAACACTGATAAAACTTCGAATGGCCCTAACACCTATACGGTGCGTCCTATATCTACCAAAGTTTGTAACACTCAAATGCTTGTAACTTTTTACTGGAGCGTAATAAAGCCTTGAAATTTTGTAACAATAAAGTACTCGTGCCTCTTGTCAATTTAAGCTATCGCTCATAGCTATGCTACCCTTGAGTCCCAAATAAAACACTGATAAAGCTTCAAATGGACCTAAATTCTATACGGTGCGTCTTATACCTATCAAAGTTTGCAACATTCAAACGCTTGTAACTTTTTACTGGAGCGTAATAAAATCTTGAATTTTTGTGACAATAAAGTACGCGTGCCCCTTATCAAATTGAGCTATCGCTCATAGCTATGCTACCTTTGAATCAAACGCTGATAAAACTTCAAATGGCCCAAACTTCTATACTGTGCGTCCTATACCAATCAAAGTTTGCCACATTCAAATGCTTGTAACTTTTTACTGGAGCGTCATATAACCTTGAAATTTTGTGACAATAAAGTACTCGTGTCTCTTGTCAATATAAGCTATCGCTCATAGCTATGCTACCCTTGAGTTCCAAAACAAACACTGATAAAACTTCAAATGGCCCTAACTCTATACGGTGCGTCCTATACCTACCAAAGTTTGCAACATTCAAATGCTTGTAACTTTTTACTGGAAGCGTAATAAAACCTTGAAATTTTGTCACAATAAAGTACTCGTGCCTCTTGTCAATTTAAGCTATCGCTCATACCTATGCTACCCTTGAGTTCCAAAACAAACACTGATAAAACTTCAAATGGCCCTAACTCTATACGGTGCGTCCTATATCTACCAAAGTTTGCAACACTCAAATGCTTGTAACTTTTTACTGGAGCGTAATAAAATCTTGAAATTTTGTGACAATAAAGTACTCGAGCCTCTTGTCAATTTAAGCTATCACTCATAGCTATGCTACCCTTGAGTGACAAATCAAACACTGATAAAACTTCGAATGGCCCTAACATCTAGACGGTGCGTCCTATACCTATCAAAGTTTGCAACATTCAAATGCTTGTAACTTTTTACTGGAGCGTCATAAAACCTTGAAATTTTGTGACAATAAAGCACTTGTGTCTCTTGTCATATAAGCTATCGCTCAAAGCCATGCTATCCTTGAGTTCCAAAACAAACACTGATAAAACTTCAAATGGCCCTAACATCTATACGGTGCGTCCTATACCTATCAAAGTTTGCAACATTCAAACGCTTGTAACTTTTTACTGGAGCGTAATAAAACCTTTAAATTTTGTGACAATAAAGTACTTGAGCCTGTTGTCAATTTAAGCTATCGCTCATAGCTATGCTACCCTTGAGTCACAAATCAAACACTGATAAAACTTCGAATGGCCCTAACATATATACGGTGCGTCCTATACCTATCAAAGTTTGCAACATTCAAACGCTTGTAACTTTTTACTGGAGCGTAATAAAACCTTGAAATTTTGTGACAATAAAGTACTCGTGCCTCTTGTCAATTTAAGCTATCGCTCATAGCTATGCTATCCTTGAGTGCGAAATAAAAAACTGATAAAACTTCAAATGGACCTAAATTCTTTACGGTGCGTCTTATACCTATCAAAGTTAGCAACAATCAAATGCTTGTAACTTTTTACTGGATCGTAATAAAATCTTGAAATTTTGTGACAATAAAGTACTCGAGCCTCTTGTCAATTTAAGCTATCGCTCATAGCTATGCTACCCTTGAGTCACAAATCAAACACTGATAAAACTTCGAATGGCCCTAACACCTATACGGTGCATCCTATATCTACCAAAGTTTGCAACACTCAAATGCTTGTAACTTCTTACTGGAGCGTAATAAAGCCTTGAAATTTTGTAACAATAAAGTACTCGTGCCTCTTGTCAATTTAAGCTATCGCTCATACATATGCTACCCTTGAGTTCCAAAACAAACACTGATAAAACTTCAAATGGCCCTAACTCTATACGGTGCGTCGTATATCTACCAAAGTTTGCAACACTCAAATGCTTGTAACTTTTTACTGGAGCGTAATAAAGCCTTGAAATTTTGTAACAATAAAGTACTCGTGCCTCTTGTCAATTTAAGCTATCGCTCATAGCTATGCTACCCTTGAGTCCCAAATAAAACACTGCTAAAGCTTCAAATGGACCTAAATTCTATACGGTACGTCTTATACCTATCAAAGTTTGCAACAATCAAATGCTTGTAACTTTTTACTGGATCGTAATAAAATCTTGAAATTTTGTGACAATAAGGTACTCGTGCCTCTTGTCAATTAAAGTTATCGCTCATAGCTATGCTACCCGTGAGTCTCAAATCAAACACTGATAAAACTTCAAATGGCCCTAACTTCTATACGGTGCGTCCTATACCTATCAAAGTTTGCAACATTCAAATGCTTGTAACTTTTTACTGGAGCGCAATAAAATCTTGAAATTTTGTGACAATAAAGTACCCGAACTTCTTGTCAATTTAAGCTATCGCTCATACCTATGCTTCCCTTGAGTTCCAAAACAAACACTGATAAAACTTCGAGTGGCCCTAACATCTATACGGTGTGTCCTATACCTATCAAAGTTTGCAACATTCAAATCCTTGTAACTTTTTACTGGAGCGTGATAAAACCTTGAATTTTTGTGACAATAAAGTACTCGTGCCTCTTATCAATTTAAGCTATCGCTCATAGCTATGCTACCTTTGAATCAAACGCTGATAAAACTTCAAATGGCCCAAACTTCTATACTGTGCGTCCTATACCAATCAAAGTTTGCAACATTCAAATGCTTGTAACTTTTTACTGGAGCGTCATAGAACTTTGAAATTTTGTGACAATAAAGTACTCGTGTCTCTTGTCAATATAAGCTATCGCTCATAGCTATGCTACCCTTGAGTTCCAAAACAAACACTGATAAAACTTCAAATGGCCCTAACTCTATACGGTGCGTCCTATATCTACCAAAGTTTGCAACATTCAAATGCTTGTAACTTTTTACTGGAGCGTAATAAAGCCTTGAAATTTTGTGACAATAGAGTACTCGTGCCTCTTGTCAATTTAAGCTATCGCTCATAGCTATGCTACCCTTGAGTGCGAAATAAAACACTGATAAAACTTCAAATGGACCTAAATTCTTTACGGTGCGTCTTATACCTATCAAAGTTTGCAACAATCAAATGCTTGTAACTTTTTACTGGATTGTAATAAAATCTTGAAATTTTGTGACAATAAAGTACTCGAGCCTCTTGTCAATTTAAGCTATCGCTCATAGCTATGCTACCCTTGAGTCACAAATCAAACACTGATAAAACTTCAAATGGCCCTAACTTCTATACGGTGCGTCCTATACCTATCAAAGTTTGCAACATTCAAATTCTTGTAACTTTTTACTGGAGCGTAATAAAATCTTGAAATTTTGTGACAATAAAGTACTCGAACTTCTTGTCAATTTAAGCTATCGCTCATAGCTATGCTACCCTCGAGTCCCAAATCAAACACTGATAAAACTTCAAATGGCCCTAACTTCTATACGGTGCGTCCTATACCTATCAAAGTTTGCAACATTCAAACGCTTGTAACTTTTTACTGGAGGTTCATAAAACCTTGAAATTTTGTGACAATAAAGTACTCGTGCCTCTTATCAATTTAAGCTATCGCTCATAGCTATGCTACCCTTGAGTGCCAAATAAAACACTGATAATCTTCAAATGGACCTAAATTCTATACGGTACGTCCTATACCTATCAAAGTTAGCAACAATCAAATGCTTGTAACTTTTTACTGGATTGTAATAAAATCTTGAAATTTTGTGACAATAAAGTACTCGAGCCTCTTGTCAATTTAAGCTATCGCTCATAGCTATGCTACCCTTGAGGCACAAATCAAACACTGATAAAACTTCGAATGGCCCGAACATCTATACGGTGCGTCCTATACCTATCAAAGTTTGCAACATTCAAATGCTTGTAAATTTTTACTGGAGCGTCATAAATGCTTGAAATTGTATGACAATAAAGTACTTGTGTCTCTTGTTAATATAAGCTATCGCTCATGGCTATGCTATCCTTGAGTTCCAAAACAAACACTGATAAAACTTCAAATGGCCCTAACTCTATACCGTGCGTCCCATACCTATGAAAGTTTGCAACATTCAAATCCTTGTAACTTTTTACTGGAGCGTCATAAAACCTTGAAATTTTGTGACAATAAAGTACTCGTGCCTCTTATCAATTTAAGCTATCGCTCATAGCTATGCTACCTTTGAATCAAACGCTGATAAAACTTCAAATGGCCCAAACTTCTATACTGTGCGTCCTATACCAATCAAAGTTTGGAATATTCAAATGCTTGTAACTTTTTACTGGATCGTCATAGAACCTTGAAATTTTGTGACAATAAAGTACTCGTGTCTCTTGTCAATTTAAACTATCGCTCATAGCTATGCTACCCTTGAGTGCCAAATAAAACACTGATAAAACTTCAAATGGATCTAAATTCTATACGGTGCGTCTTATACCTATCAAACTTTGCAACAATCAAATGCTTGTAACTTTTTACTGGATCGTAATAAAATCTTGAAATTTTGTGACAATAAAGTACTCGAGCCTCTTGTCAATTTAAGCTATCGCTCATAGCACCCTTGAATCACAAATCAAACACTGATAAAACTTCGAATGGCCCTAACATCTATACGGTGCGTCCTATACCTATCAAAGTTTGCAACATTCAAACGCTTGTAACTTTTTACTGGAGCGTAATAAAACCTTGAAATTTTGTGACAATAAAGAACTCGTGCCTCTTATCAATTTAAGCTCATAGCTATGCTACCTTTGAATCAAACACTGATAAAACTTCAAATGGCCCAAACTTCTATACTGTGCGTCCTATACCAATCAAAGTTTGCAACATTCAAATGCTTGTAACTTTTTACTGGAGCGTCATAAAACCTTGAAATTTTGTGGCAATTAAGTACTCGTGTCTCTTGTCAATATAAGCTATCGCTCATAGCTATGCTACCCTTGAGTTCCAAAACAAATACTGATAATACTTCAAATGGCCCTAACTCTAAACGGTGCGTCCTATATCTACCAATGTTTGCAACATTCAAATGCTTGTAACTTTTTACTGGAGCGTAATAAAGCCTTGAAATTTTGTAACAATAAAGTACTCGTGCCTCTTGTCAATTAAAGTTATCGCTCATAGCTATCGTAACCGTGAGTCTCAAATCAAACACTGATAAAACTTCAAATGGGCCTAACTTCTATACGGTGCGTCCTATACCTATCAAAGTTTGCAACATTCAAATGCTTGTAACTTTTTACAGGAGCGTAATAAAATCTTGAAATTTTGTGACAGTAAAGTGCTCGTGCCTCTTGTCAATTTAAGCTATCGCTCATAGCTATGCTACCCGTGAGTCTCAAATCAAACACTGATAAAACTTCAAATGGCCCTAACTTCTATACGGAGCGTCCTATACCTATCAAAGTTTGCAACATTCAAATGCTTGTAACTTTTTACTGGAGCGTAATAAAATCTTGAAATTTTGTGACAATAAAGTACCCGAACTTCTTGTCAATTTAAGCTATCGCTCATACCTATGCTTCCCTTGAGTTCCAAAACAAACACTGATAAAACTTCGAGTGGCCCTAACATCTATACGGTGTGTCCTATACCTATCAAAGTTTGCAACATTCAAATCCTTGTAACTTTTTACTGGAGCGTGATAAAACCTTGAATTTTTGTGACAATAAAGTACTCGTGCCTCTTATCAATTTAAGCTATCGCTCATAGCTATGCTACCTTTGAATCAAACGCTGATAAAACTTCAAATGGCCCAAACTTCTATACTGTGCGTCCTATACCAATCAAAGTTTGCAACATTCAAATGCTTGTAACTTTTTACTGGAGCGTCATAGAACTTTGAAATTTTGTGACAATAAAGTACTCGTGTCTCTTGTCAATATAAGCTATCGCTCATAGCTATGCTACCCTTGAGTTCCAAAACAAACACTGATAAAACTTCAAATGGCCCTAACTCTATACGGTGCGTCCTATATCTACCAAAGTTTGCAACATTCAAATGCTTGTAACTTTTTACTGGAGCGTAATAAAGCCTTGAAATTTTGTGACAATAGAGTACTCGTGCCTCTTGTCAATTTAAGCTATCGCTCATAGCTATGCTACCCTTGAGTGCGAAATAAAACACTGATAAAACTTCAAATGGACCTAAATTCTTTACGGTGCGTCTTATACCTATCAAAGTTTGCAACAATCAAATGCTTGTAACTTTTTACTGGATTGTAATAAAATCTTGAAATTTTGTGACAATAAAGTACTCGAGCCTCTTGTCAATTTAAGCTATCGCTCATAGCTATGCTACCCTTGAGTCACAAATCAAACACTGATAAAACTTCAAATGGCCCTAACTTCTATACGGTGCGTCCTATACCTATCAAAGTTTGCAACATTCAAATTCTTGTAACTTTTTACTGGAGCGTAATAAAATCTTGAAATTTTGTGACAATAAAGTACTCGAACTTCTTGTCAATTTAAGCTATCGCTCATAGCTATGCTACCCTCGAGTCCCAAATCAAACACTGATAAAACTTCAAATGGCCCTAACTTCTATACGGTGCGTCCTATACCTATCAAAGTTTGCAACATTCAAACGCTTGTAACTTTTTACTGGAGGGTAATAAAACCTTGAAATTTTGTGACAATAAAGTACTCGTGCCTCTTATCAATTTAAGCTATCGCTCATAGCTATGCTACCCTTGAGTGCCAAATAAAACACTGATAATCTTCAAATGGACCTAAATTCTATACGGTACGTCCTATACCTATCAAAGTTAGCAACAATCAAATGCTTGTAACTTTTTACTGGATTGTAATAAAATCTTGAAATTTTGTGACAATAAAGTACTCGAGCCTCTTGTCAATTTAAGCTATCGCTCATAGCTATGCTACCCTTGAGGCACAAATCAAACACTGATAAAACTTCGAATGGCCCGAACATCTATACGGTGCGTCCTATACCTATCAAAGTTTGCAACATTCAAATGCTTGTAAATTTTTACTGGAGCGTCATAAATGCTTGAAATTGTATGACAATAAAGTACTTGTGTCTCTTGTTAATATAAGCTATCGCTCATGGCTATGCTATCCTTGAGTTCCAAAACAAACACTGATAAAACTTCAAATGGCCCTAACTCTATACCGTGCGTCCCATACCTATGAAAGTTTGCAACATTCAAATCCTTGTAACTTTTTACTGGAGCGTCATAAAACCTTGAAATTTTGTGACAATAAAGTACTCGTGCCTCTTATCAATTTAAGCTATCGCTCATAGCTATGCTACCTTTGAATCAAACGCTGATAAAACTTCAAATGGCCCAAACTTCTATACTGTGCGTCCTATACCAATCAAAGTTTGGAATATTCAAATGCTTGTAACTTTTTACTGGATCGTCATAGAACCTTGAAATTTTGTGACAATAAAGTACTCGTGTCTCTTGTCAATTTAAACTATCGCTCATAGCTATGCTACCCTTGAGTGCCAAATAAAACACTGATAAAACTTCAAATGGATCTAAATTCTATACGGTGCGTCTTATACCTATCAAACTTTGCAACAATCAAATGCTTGTAACTTTTTACTGGATCGTAATAAAATCTTGAAATTTTGTGACAATAAAGTACTCGAGCCTCTTGTCAATTTAAGCTATCGCTCATAGCACCCTTGAATCACAAATCAAACACTGATAAAACTTCGAATGGCCCTAACATCTATACGGTGCGTCCTATACCTATCAAAGTTTGCAACATTCAAACGCTTGTAACTTTTTACTGGAGCGTAATAAAACCTTGAAATTTTGTGACAATAAAGAACTCGTGCCTCTTATCAATTTAAGCTCATAGCTATGCTACCTTTGAATCAAACACTGATAAAACTTCAAATGGCCCAAACTTCTATACTGTGCGTCCTATACCAATCAAAGTTTGCAACATTCAAATGCTTGTAACTTTTTACTGGAGCGTCATAAAACCTTGAAATTTTGTGGCAATTAAGTACTCGTGTCTCTTGTCAATATAAGCTATCGCTCATAGCTATGCTACCCTTGAGTTCCAAAACAAATACTGATAATACTTCAAATGGCCCTAACTCTAAACGGTGCGTCCTATATCTACCAATGTTTGCAACATTCAAATGCTTGTAACTTTTTACTGGAGCGTAATAAAGCCTTGAAATTTTGTAACAATAAAGTACTCGTGCCTCTTGTCAATTAAAGTTATCGCTCATAGCTATCGTAACCGTGAGTCTCAAATCAAACACTGATAAAACTTCAAATGGGCCTAACTTCTATACGGTGCGTCCTATACCTATCAAAGTTTGCAACATTCAAATGCTTGTAACTTTTTACAGGAGCGTAATAAAATCTTGAAATTTTGTGACAGTAAAGTGCTCGTGCCTCTTGTCAATTTAAGCTATCGCTCATAGCTATGCTATCCTTGAGTGCCAAATAAAACACTGATAAAACTTCAAATGGACCTAAATTCTATACGGTGCGTCCTATACCTATCAAAGTTTGCAACATTCAAATCCTTGTATTTTTTTACTGGAGCGTGATAAAACCTTGAAATTTTGTGACAATAAAGTACTCGTGCCTCTTATCAATTTAAGCTATCGCTCGTAGCTATGCTACCTTTGAATCAAACGCTGATAAAACTTCAAATGGCCCAAACTTCTATACTGTGCGTCCTATACCAATCAAAGTTTGCAACATTCAAATGCTTGTAACTTTTTACTGGAGCGTCATAGAACCTTGAAATTTTGTGAAAATAAAGTACTCGTGTCTCTTGTTAATATAAGCTATCGCTCATAGCTATGCTACCCTTGAGTTCCAAAACAGACACTGATAAATCTTCAAATGGCCCTAACTCTATACGGTGCGTCCTATATCTACCAAAGTTTCCAACATTCAAATGCTTGTAACTTTTTACTGGGGTGTAATAAAGCCTTGAAATTTTTTAACAATAAAGTACTCGTGCCTCTTGTCAATTTAAGCTATCACTCATAGCTATGCTACCCTTGAGTCCCAAATAAAACACTGATAAATCTTCAAATGGCCCTAACTCTATACGGTGCGTCCTATATCTACCAAAGTTTCCAACATTCAAATGCTTGTAACTTTTTACTGGGGTGTAATAAAGCCTTGAAATTTTTTAACAATAAAGTACTCGTGCCTCTTGTCAATTTAAGCTATCACTCATAGCTATGCTACCCTTGAGTCCCAAATAAAACACTGATAAAGCTTCAAATGGACCTAAATTCTATACGGTGCGTCTTATACCTATCAAAGTTTGCAACATTCAAACGCTTGCAACTTTTTACTGGAGCGTAATAAAACCTTGACATTTTGTGACAATAAAGTACGCGTGCCTCTTACCAAATTAAGCTATCGCTCATAGCTATGCTACCCTTGATTCCCAAAACAAACACTGATAAAACTTGAAATGGCCTTAACTTCTATACCGTGCGTCCCATACCTATCAAAGTTTGCAACATTCAAATCCTTGTATTTTTTTACTGGAGCGTGATAAAACCTTGAAATTTTGTGACAATAAAGTACTCGTGCCTCTTATCAATTTAAGCTATCGCTCGTAGCTATGCTACCTTTGAATCAAACGCTGATAAAACTTCAAATGGCCCAAACTTCTATACTGTGCGTCCTATACCAATCAAAGTTTGCAACATTCAAATGCTTGTAACTTTTTACTGGAGCGTCATAGAACCTTGAAATTTTGTGAAAATAAAGTACTCGTGTCTCTTGTCAATATAAGCTATCGCTCATAGCTATGCTACCCTTGAGTTCCGAAACAAACACTGATAAAACTTCAATTGGCCCTAACTCTATACGGTGCGTCATATACCTACCAAAGTTTGCAACATTCAAATGCTTGTAACTTTTTACTGGAGTGTAATAAAACCTTGAAATTTTGTAACAATAAAGTACTCGTGCCTCTTGTCAATTTAAGCTATCGCTCATAGCTATGCTACCCTTGAGTTTCAAAACAAACACTGATAAAACTTCAAATGGCCCTAACTCTATACGGTGCGTCTTATATCTACCAAAGTTTGCAACATTCAAATGCTTGTAACTTTTTACTGGAGCGTAATAAAGCCTTGAAATTTTGTAACAATAAAGTACTCGTGCCTCTTGTCAATTTAAGCTATCGCTCATAGCTATGCTACCCTTGAGTTTCAAAACAAACACTGATAAAACTTCAAATGGCCCTAACTCTATACGGTGCGTCTTATATCTACCAAAGTTTGCAACATTCAAATGCTTGTAACTTTTTACTGGAGCGTAATAAAGCCGTGAAATTTTGTAACAATAAAGTACTCGTGTCTCTTGTCAATTTAAGCTATCGCGCATAGCTATGCTACCCTTGAGTCCCAAATAAAACACTGATAAAGCTTCAAATGGACCTGAATTCTATACGGTGCGTCTTATACCTATCAAAGTTTGCAACAATCAAATGCTTCTAACTTTTTACTGGATCGTAATAAAATCTTGAAATTTTGTTGACAATAAGGTACTCGTGCCTCTTGTCAATTAAAGTTATCGCTCATAGCTATGCTACCCGTGAGTCTCAAATCAAACACTGATAAAACATCAAATGGCCCAAAACTTCTATACTGTGCGTCCTATACCAATCATAGTTTGCAACATTCCAATGCTTGTAACTTGTTACTAGAGCGTCATAAAACCTTGAAATTTTGTGACAATAAAGTACTCGTGTCTCTTGTCAATATAAGCTATCGCTCATAGCTATGCTACCCTTGAGTTCCAAAACAAACACTGATAAAACTTGAAATGGCCTTAACTTCTATACCGTGCGTCCCATACCTATCAAAGTTTGAACAATTCAAATCCTTGTAACTTTTTACTGGAGCGTCATAAAACCTTGAAATTTTGTGACAATAAAGTACTCGTGCCTCTTATCAATTTAAGCTATCGCTCATAGCTATGCTAACTTTGAATCAAACGCTGATAAAACTTCAAATGGCCCAAACTTCTATACTGTGCGTCCTATACCAATCAAAGTTTGCAACATTCAAATGCTTGTAACTTTTTACTGGAGCGTCATAGAACCTTGAAATTTTGTGACAATAAAGTACTCGTGTCTCTTGTCAATTTAAACTATCGCTCATAGCTATGCTACCCTTGAGTGCCAAATAAAACACTGATAAAACTTCAAATGGATCTAAATTCTATACGGTGCGTCTTATACCTATCAAACTTTGCAACAATCAAATGCTTGGAACTTTTTACTGGATCGTAATAAAATCTTGAAATTTTGTGCCAATAAAGTACTCGAGCCTCTTGTCAATTTAAGCTATCGCTCATAGCTATGCTACCCTTGAGTCACAAATCAAACACTGATAAAACTTCGAATGGCCCTAACATCTATACGGTGCGTCCAATACCTATCAAAGTTTGCAACATTCAAACGCTTCTAACTTTTTACTGGAGCGTAATAAAACCTTGAAATTTTGTGACAATAAAGAACTCGTGCCTCTTGTCAATTTAAGCTATCGCTCATAGCTATGCTACCCTTGAGTGCCAAATAAAACACTGATAAAACTTCAAATGGATCTAAATTCTATACGGTGCGTCTTATACCTATCAAAGTTTGCAACATTCAAACGCTTGCAACTTTTTACTGGAGCGTAATAAAACCTTGACATTTTGTGACAATAAAGTACGCGTGCCTCTTACCAAATTAAGCTATCGCTCATAGCTATGCTACCCTTGATTCCCAAAACAAACACTGATAAAACTTGAAATGGCCTTAACTTCTATACCGTGCGTCCCATACCTATCAAAGTTTGCAACATTCAAATCCTTGTATTTTTTTACTGGAGCGTGATAAAACCTTGAAATTTTGTGACAATAAAGTACTCGTGCCTCTTATCAATTTAAGCTATCGCTCGTAGCTATGCTACCTTTGAATCAAACGCTGATAAAACTTCAAATGGCCCAAACCTCTATACTGTGCGTCCTATACCAATCAAAGTTTGCAACATTCAAATGCTTCTAACTTTTTACTGGAGCGTCATAGAACCTTGAAATTTTGTGACAATAAAGTACTCGTGTATCTTGTCAATATAAGCTATCGCTCATAGCTATGCTACCCTTGAGTTCCCAAACAAACACTGATAAAACTTCAATTGGCCCTAACTCTATACGGTGCGTCCTATACCTATCAAAGTTTGCAACAATCAAATGCTTCTAACTTTTTACTGGATCGTAATAAAATCTTGAAATTTTGTTGACAATAAGGTACTCGTGCCTCTTGTCAATTAAAGTTATCGCTCATAGCTATGCTACCCGTGAGTCTCAAATCAAACACTGATAAAACATCAAATGGCCCAAACTTCTATACTGTGCGTCCTATACCAATCATAGTTTGCAACATTCCAATGCTTGTAACTTTTTACTAGAGCGTCATAAAACCTTGAAATTTTGTGACAATAAAGTACTCGTGTCTCTTGTCAATATAAGCTATCGCTCATAGCTATGCTACCCTTGAGTTCCAAAACAAACACTGATAAAACTTCAAATGGCCCTAACTCTATACGGTGCGTCCTATATCTACCAAAGTTTGCAACATTCAAATGCTTGTAACTTTTTACTGGAGTGTAATAAAGCCTTGAAATTTTGTAACAATAAAGAACTCGTGCCTCTTGTCAATTTAAGCTATCGCTCATAGGTATGCTACCCTTGAGTCCCAAATAAAACACTGATAAAGCTTCAAATGGACCTAAATTCTATACGGTGCGTCGTATACCTATGAAAGTTTGCAACATTCAAATGCTTGTAACTTTTTACTGGATCGCAATAAAACCTTGAAATTTTGTAACAATAAAGTACTCGTGCCTCTTGTCAATTTAAGCTTTCGCTCATAGCTATGCTACTCTTGAGTGCCAAATAAAACACTGATAAAACTTCGAATGGCCCTAACATCTATACGGTGCGTCCTACACCTTTCAAAGTTTGCAACATTCAAACGCTTGTAACTTTTTACTGGAGCGTAATAAAACCTTGAAATTTTGTGACAATAAAGTACTCGTGCCTCTTATCAATTTAAGCTATCGCTCATAGCTATGCTACCCTTGAGTCCCAAAACAAACACTGATAAAACTTGAAATGGCCTTAACTTCTATACCGTGCGACCCATACCTATCAAAGTTTGCATCATTCAAATGCTTGTAACTTTTTACTGGAGCGTCATAAAAACTTGAAATTTTGTGATAATAAAAAACTCGTGCCTCTTATCAATTTAAGCTATCGGTCATAGCTATGCTACCTTTGAATCAAACACTGATAAAACTTCAAATGGCCCTAACATCTATACGGTGCGTCCTATACCTATTAAAGTTTGCAACATTCAAACGCTTGTAACTTTTTACTGGAGCGTAATAAAACCTTGAAATTTTGTGACAATAAAGTACTCGTGCCTCTTATCAATTTAAGCTATCGCTCACAGCTATGCTACCCTTGAGTGCCAAATAAATCACTGATAAAACTTCAAATGGACCTAAATTCTATACGGTGCGTCTTATACCTATCAAAGTTTGCAACAATCAAATGCTTGTAACTTTTTCCTTGATCGTAATAAAATCTTGAAATTTTGTGACAATAAAGTACTCGTGTCTCTTGTCAATATAAGCTATCGCTCATAGCTATGCTACCCTTGAGTTCCAAAACAAACACTGATAAAACTTCAAATGGCCCTAACTCTATACGGTGCGTCCTATATCTACCAAAGTTTCCAACATTCAAATGCTTGTAACTTTTTACTGGGGCGTAATAAAGCCTTGAAATTTTTTAACAATAAAGTACTCGTGCCTCTTGTCAATTTAAGCTATCACTCATAGCTATGCTACCATTGAGTCCCAAATAAAACATTGATAAAGCTTCAAATGGACCTAAATTCTATACGTTGCGTCTTATACCTATCAAAGTTTGCAACATTCAAATGCTTGTAACTTTTTACTGGAGCGCAATAAAACCTTGAAATTTTGTAACAATAAAGTACTCGTGCCTCTTGTCAATTTAAGCTTTCGCTCATAGCTATGCTACTCTTGAGTGCCAAATAAAACACTGATAAAACTTCGAATGGCCCTAACATCTATACGGTGCGTCCTACACCTTTCAAAGTTTGCAACATTCAAACGCTTGTAACTTTTTACTGGAGCGTAATAAAACCTTGAAATTTTGTGACAATAAAGTACTCGTGCCTCTTATCAATTTAAGCTATCGCTCATAGCTATGCTACCCTTGAGTCCCAAAACAAACACTGATAAAACTTGAAATGGCCTTAACTTCTATACCGTTCGACCCATACCTATCAAAGTTTGCATCATTCAAATGCTTGTAACTTTTTACTGGAGCGTCATAAAACCTTGAAATTTTGTGATAATAAAGAACTCGTGCCTCTTATCAATTTAAGCTATCGCTCATAGCTATGCTAACTTTGAATCAAACTCTGATAAAACTTCAAATGGCCCTAACATCTATACGGTGCGTCCTATACCTATTAAAGTTTGCAACATTCAAACGCTTGTAACTTTTTACTGGAGCGTAATAAAATCTTGAAATTTTGTGACAATAAAGTACTCGAACTTCTTGTCAATTTAAGCTATCGCTTATAGCTATGCTACCCTTGAGTCCCAAATAAAACACTGATAAAGCTTCAAATGGACCTAAATTCTATACGGTGCGTCTTATACCTATCAAAGTTTGCAACATTCAAATGCTTGTAACTTTTTTACTGGAGCGTAATAAAATCTTGAAATTTTGTGACAATAAAGTACTCGAACTTCTTGTCAATTTAAGCTATCGCTTATAGCTATGCTACCCTTGAGTGCCAAATAAAACACTGATAAAACTTCAAATGGATCTAAATTCTATACGGTGCGTCTTATACCTATCAAAGTTAGCAACATTCAAATGCTTGTAACTTTTTACTGGAGCGCAATAAAATCTTGAAATTTTGTAAGAATAAAGTACTCGTGCCTCTTGTCAATTTAAGCTTTCGCTCATAGCTATGCTACTCTTGAGTGCCAAATAAAACACTGATAAAACTTCGAATGGCCCTAACATCTATATGGTGCGTCCTACACCTTTCAAAGTTTGCAACATTCAAACGCTTGTAACTTTTTACTGGAGCGTAATAAAACCTTGAAATTTTGTGACAATAAAGTACTCGTGCTTCTTATCAATTTAAGCTATCGCTCATAGCTATGCTACCCTTGAGTCCCAAAACAAACACTGATAAAACTTGAAATGGCCTTAACTTCTATACCGTGCGACCCATACCTATCAAAGTTTGCAACATTCAAATGCTTGTAACTTTTTACTGGAGCGTCATAAAACCTTGAAATTTTGTGATAATAAAGAACTCGTGCCTCTTATCAAATTAAGCTATCGCTCATAGCTATGCTACCTTTGAATCAAACACTGATAAAACTTCAAATGGCCCTAACATCTATACGGTGCGTCCTATACCTATTAAAGTTTGCAACATTCAAACGCTTGTAACTTTTTACTGGAGCGTAATAAAACCTTGAAATTTTGTGACAATAAAGTACTCGTGCCTCTTATCAATTTAAGCTATCGCTCATAGCTATGCTACCCTTGAGTCCCAAAACAAACACTGATAAAACTTGAAATGGCCTTAACTTCTATACCGTGCGACCCATACCTATCAAAGTTTGCATCATTCAAATGCTTGTAACTTTTTACTGGAGCGTCATAAAACCTTGAAATTTTGTGATAATAAAGAACTCGTGCCTCTTATCAATTTAAGCTATCGCTCATAGCTATGCTACCTTTGAATCAAACACTGATAAAACTTCAAATGGCCCTAACATCTATACGGTGCGTCCTATACCTATTAAAGTTTGCAACATTCAAACGCTTGTAACTTTTTACTGGAGCGTAATAAAACCTTGAAATTTTGTGACAATAAACTACTCGTGCCTCTTATCAATTTAAGCTATCGCTCACAGCTATGCTACCCTTGAGTGCCAAATAAATCACTGATAAAACTTCAAATGGACCTAAATTCTATACGGTGCGTCTTATACCTATCAAAGTTTACAACAATCAAATGCTTGTAACTTTTGCCTTGATCGTAATAAAATCTTGAAATTTTGTGACAATAAAGTACTCGTGTCTCTTGTCAATATAAGCTATCGCTCATAGCTATGCTACCCTTGAGTTCCAAAACAAACACTGTTAAAACTTCAAATGGCCCTAACTCTATACGGTGCGTCCTATATCTACCAAAGTTTCCAACATTCAAATGCTTGTAACTTTTTACTGGGGCGTAATAAAGCCTTGAAATTTTTTAACAATAAAATACTCGTGCCTCTTGTCAATTTAAGCTATCACTCATAGCTATGCTACCCTTGAGTCCCAAATAAAACACTGATAAAGCTTCAAATGGACCTAAATTCTATACGGTGCGTCTTATACCTATCAAAGTTTGCAACATTCAAATGCTTGTAACTTTTTACTGGAGCGTAATAAAATGTTGAAATTTTGTGACAATAAAGTACTCGAACTTCTTGTCAATTTAAGCTATCGCTTATAGCTATGCTACCCTTGAGTGCCAAATAAAACACTGATAAAACTTCAAATGGATCTAAATTATATACGGTGCGTCTTATACCTATCAAAGTTAGCAACATTCAAATGCTTGTAACTTTTTACTGGAGCGCAATAAAACCTTGAAATTTTGTAACAATAAAGTACTCGTGCCTCTTGTCAATTTAAGCTTTCGCTCATAGCTATGCTACTCTTGAGTGCCAAATAAAACACTGATAAAACTTCGAATGGCCCTAACATCTATACGGTGCGTCCTACACCTTTCAAAGTTTGCAACATTCAAACGCTTGTAACTTTTTACTGGAGCGTAATAAAATCTTGAAATTTTGTGACAATAAAGTACTCGTGTCTCTTGTCAATATAAGCTATCGCTCATAGCTATGCTACCCTTGAGTTCCAAAACAAACACTGATAAAACTTCAAATGGCCCTAACTCTATACAGTGCGTCCTATATCTACCAAAGTTTCCAACATTCAAATGCTTGTAACTTTTTACTGGGGTGTAATAAAGCCTTGAAATTTTTTAACAATAAAGTAATCGTGCCTCTTGTCAATTTAAGCTATCACTCATAGCTATGCTACCCTTGAGTCCCAAATAAAACACTGATAAAGCTTCAAATGGACCTAAATTCTATACGGTGCGTCTTATACCTATCAAAGTTTGCAACATTCAAATGCTTGTAAGTTTTTACTGGAGCGTGATAAAATCTTGAAATTTTGTGACAATAAAGTACTCGAACTTCTTGTCAATTTAAGCTATCGCTCATAGCTATGCTACCCTTGAGTGCCAAATAAAACACTGATAAAACTTCAAATGGACCTAAATTCTATACGGTGCGTCTTATACCTATCAAAGTTGGCAACATTCAAATGCTTGTAACTTTTTACTGGAGCGTCATAAAACCTTGAAATATTGTGACAATAAAGTACTCGTGTCTCTTGTCAATATAAGCTATCGCTCATAGCTATGCTACCCATGAGTTCCAAAACAAACACTGATAAAACTTCAAATGCCCCTAACTCTATACGGTGCGTCTTATATCTACAAAAGTTTGCAACATTCAAATGCTTGTAACTTTTTACTGGAGCGTAATAAAGCCTTGAAATTTTGTAACAATAAAGTACTCGTGGCTCTTGTCAATTTAAGCTATCGCTCATAGCTATATGCTATCCTTGAGTCCCAAATAAAACACTGATAAAGCTTCAAATGGACCTAAATTCTATACGGTGCGTCCTATACCTATCAAAGTTTGCAACAATCAAATGCTTGTAACCTTTTACTGGATCGTAATAATATCTTGAAATTTTGTGACAATAAAGTACTCGAGCCTCTTGTCAATTTAAGCTATCGCTCATAGCTATGCTTCCCTTGAGTCACAAATCAAACACTGATAAAGCTTCGTATGGCCCTAACATCTATACTGTGTGTCCTATACTTATCAAAGTTTGCAACATTCAAATGCTTGTAACTTTTTACTGGAGCGTCATAAAACCTTGAAATTTTGTGATAATAAAGAACTCGTGCCTCTTATCAATTTAAGCTATCGCTCATAGCTATGCTAACTTTGAATCAAACTCTGATAAAACTTCAAATGGCCCTAACATCTATACGGTGCGTCCTATACCTATTAAAGTTTGCAACATTCAAACGCTTGTAACTTTTTACTGGAGCGTAATAAAATCTTGAAATTTTGTGACAATAAAGTACTCGAACTTCTTGTCAATTTAAGCTATCGCTTATAGCTATGCTACCCTTGAGTCCCAAATAAAACACTGATAAAGCTTCAAATGGACCTAAATTCTATACGGTGCGTCTTATACCTATCAAAGTTTGCAACATTCAAATGCTTGTAACTTTTTTACTGGAGCGTAATAAAATCTTGAAATTTTGTGACAATAAAGTACTCGAACTTCTTGTCAATTTAAGCTATCGCTTATAGCTATGCTACCCTTGAGTGCCAAATAAAACACTGATAAAACTTCAAATGGATCTAAATTCTATACGGTGCGTCTTATACCTATCAAAGTTAGCAACATTCAAATGCTTGTAACTTTTTACTGGAGCGCAATAAAATCTTGAAATTTTGTAAGAATAAAGTACTCGTGCCTCTTGTCAATTTAAGCTTTCGCTCATAGCTATGCTACTCTTGAGTGCCAAATAAAACACTGATAAAACTTCGAATGGCCCTAACATCTATATGGTGCGTCCTACACCTTTCAAAGTTTGCAACATTCAAACGCTTGTAACTTTTTACTGGAGCGTAATAAAACCTTGAAATTTTGTGACAATAAAGTACTCGTGCTTCTTATCAATTTAAGCTATCGCTCATAGCTATGCTACCCTTGAGTCCCAAAACAAACACTGATAAAACTTGAAATGGCCTTAACTTCTATACCGTGCGACCCATACCTATCAAAGTTTGCAACATTCAAATGCTTGTAACTTTTTACTGGAGCGTCATAAAACCTTGAAATTTTGTGATAATAAAGAACTCGTGCCTCTTATCAAATTAAGCTATCGCTCATAGCTATGCTACCTTTGAATCAAACACTGATAAAACTTCAAATGGCCCTAACATCTATACGGTGCGTCCTATACCTATTAAAGTTTGCAACATTCAAACGCTTGTAACTTTTTACTGGAGCGTAATAAAACCTTGAAATTTTGTGACAATAAAGTACTCGTGCCTCTTATCAATTTAAGCTATCGCTCATAGCTATGCTACCCTTGAGTCCCAAAACAAACACTGATAAAACTTGAAATGGCCTTAACTTCTATACCGTGCGACCCATACCTATCAAAGTTTGCATCATTCAAATGCTTGTAACTTTTTACTGGAGCGTCATAAAACCTTGAAATTTTGTGATAATAAAGAACTCGTGCCTCTTATCAATTTAAGCTATCGCTCATAGCTATGCTACCTTTGAATCAAACACTGATAAAACTTCAAATGGCCCTAACATCTATACGGTGCGTCCTATACCTATTAAAGTTTGCAACATTCAAACGCTTGTAACTTTTTACTGGAGCGTAATAAAACCTTGAAATTTTGTGACAATAAAGTACTCGTGCCTCTTATCAATTTAAGCTATCGCTCACAGCTATGCTACCCTTGAGTGCCAAATAAATCACTGATAAAACTTCAAATGGACCTAAATTCTATACGGTGCGTCTTATACCTATCAAAGTTTACAACAATCAAATGCTTGTAACTTTTGCCTTGATCGTAATAAAATCTTGAAATTTTGTGACAATAAAGTACTCGTGTCTCTTGTCAATATAAGCTATCGCTCATAGCTATGCTACCCTTGAGTTCCAAAACAAACACTGTTAAAACTTCAAATGGCCCTAACTCTATACGGTGCGTCCTATATCTACCAAAGTTTCCAACATTCAAATGCTTGTAACTTTTTACTGGGGCGTAATAAAGCCTTGAAATTTTTTAACAATAAAATACTCGTGCCTCTTGTCAATTTAAGCTATCACTCATAGCTATGCTACCCTTGAGTCCCAAATAAAACACTGATAAAGCTTCAAATGGACCTAAATTCTATACGGTGCGTCTTATACCTATCAAAGTTTGCAACATTCAAATGCTTGTAACTTTTTACTGGAGCGTAATAAAATGTTGAAATTTTGTGACAATAAAGTACTCGAACTTCTTGTCAATTTAAGCTATCGCTTATAGCTATGCTACCCTTGAGTGCCAAATAAAACACTGATAAAACTTCAAATGGATCTAAATTATATACGGTGCGTCTTATACCTATCAAAGTTAGCAACATTCAAATGCTTGTAACTTTTTACTGGAGCGCAATAAAACCTTGAAATTTTGTAACAATAAAGTACTCGTGCCTCTTGTCAATTTAAGCTTTCGCTCATAGCTATGCTACTCTTGAGTGCCAAATAAAACACTGATAAAACTTCGAATGGCCCTAACATCTATACGGTGCGTCCTACACCTTTCAAAGTTTGCAACATTCAAACGCTTGTAACTTTTTACTGGAGCGTAATAAAATCTTGAAATTTTGTGACAATAAAGTACTCGTGTCTCTTGTCAATATAAGCTATCGCTCATAGCTATGCTACCCTTGAGTTCCAAAACAAACACTGATAAAACTTCAAATGGCCCTAACTCTATACAGTGCGTCCTATATCTACCAAAGTTTCCAACATTCAAATGCTTGTAACTTTTTACTGGGGTGTAATAAAGCCTTGAAATTTTTTAACAATAAAGTACTCGTGCCTCTTGTCAATTTAAGCTATCACTCATAGCTATGCTACCCTTGAGTCCCAAATAAAACACTGATAAAGCTTCAAATGGACCTAAATTCTATACGGAGCGTCTTATACCTATCAAAGTTTGCAACATTCAAATGCTTGTAAGTTTTTACTGGAGCGTGATAAAATCTTGAAATTTTGTGACAATAAAGTACTCGAACTTCTTGTCAATTTAAGCTATCGCTCATAGCTATGCTACCCTTGAGTGCCAAATAAAACACTGATAAAACTTCAAATGGACCTAAATTCTATACGGTGCGTCTTATACCTATCAAAGTTGGCAACATTCAAATGCTTGTAACTTTTTACTGGAGCGTCATAAAACCTTGAAATATTGTGACAATAAAGTACTCGTGTCTCTTGTCAATATAAGCTATCGCTCATAGCTATGCTACCCATGAGTTCCAAAACAAACACTGATAAAACTTCAAATGCCCCTAACTCTATACGGTGCGTCCTATATCTACAAAAGTTTGCAACATTCAAATGCTTGTAACTTTTTACTGGAGCGTAATAAAGCCTTGAAATTTTGTAACAATAAAGTACTCGTGGCTCTTGTCAATTTAAGCTATCGCTCATAGCTATATGCTACCCTTGAGTCCCAAATAAAACACTGATAAAGCTTCAAATGGACCTAAATTCTATACGGTGCGTCCTATACCTATCAAAGTTTGCAACAATCAAATGCTTGTAACCTTTTACTGGATCGTAATAATATCTTGAAATTTTGTGACAATAAAGTACTCGAGCCTCTTGTCAATTTAAGCTATCGCTCATAGCTATGCTTCCCTTGAGTCACAAATCAAACACTGATAAAGCTTCGTATGGCCCTAACATCTATACTGTGTGTCCTATACTTATCAAAGTTTGCAACATTCAAATGCTTGGAACTTTTTACTGGAGCGTCATAAAACCTTGAAATTGTATGACAATAAAGTACTTGTGTCTCTTGTTAATATAAGCTATCGCTCATAGCTATGCTACCCTTGAGTTCCAAAACAGACACTGATAAAACTTCAAATGGCCCTAACTCTATACGGTGCGTCCTATATCTACCAAAGTTTCCAACATTCAAATGCTTGTAACTTTTTACTGGGGTGTAATAAAGCCTTGAAATTTTTTAACAATAAAGTACTCGTGCCTCTTGTCAATTTAAGCTATCACTCATAGCTATGCTACCCTTGAGTCCCAAATAAAACACTGATAAAGCTTCAAATGGACCTAAATTCTATACGGTGCGTCTTATACCTATCAAAGTTTGCAACATTCAAATGCTTGTAACTTTTTACTGGAGCGTAATAAAATCTTGAAATTTTGTGACAATAAAGTACTCGAACTTCTTGTCAATTTAAGCTATCGCTTATAGCTATGCTACCCTTGAGTGCCAAATAAAACACTGATAAAACTTCAAATGGCCCTAACATCTATACGGTGCGTCCTATACCTATTAAAGTTTGCAACATTCAAACGCTTGTAACTTTTTACTGGAGCGTAATAAAACCTTGAAATTTTGTGACAATAAAGTACTCGTGCCTCTTATCAATTTAAGCTATCGCTCATAGCTATGCTACCCTTGAGTGCCAAATAAATCACTGATAAAACTTCAAATGGACCTAAATTCTATACGGTGCGTCTTATACCTATCAAAGTTTGCAACAATCAAATGCTTGTAACTTTTTCCTTGATCGTAATAAAATCTTGAAATTTTGTGACAATAAAGTACTCGTGTCTCTTGTCAATATAAGCTATCGCTCATAGCTATGCTACCCTTGAGTTCCAAAACAGACACTGATAAAACTTCAAATGGCCCTAACTCTATACAGTGCGTCCTATATCTACCAAAGTTTCCAACATTCAAATGCTTGTAACTTTTTACTGGGGTGTAATAAAGCCTTGAAATTTTTTAACAATAAAGTACTCGTGCCTCTTGTCAATTTAAGCTATCACTCATAGCTATGCTACCCTTGAGTTCCAAAACAGACACTGATAAAACTTCAAATGGCCCTAACTCTATACAGTGCGTCCTATATCTACCAAAGTTTCCAACATTCAAATGCTTGTAACTTTTTACTGGGGTGTAATAAAGCCTTGAAATTTTTTAACAATAAAGTACTCGAACTTCTTGTCAATTTAAGCTATCGCTTATAGCTATGCTACCCTTGAGTGCCAAATAAAACACTGATAAAACTTCAAATGGCCCTAACATCTATACGGTGCGTCCTATACCTATTAAAGTTTGCAACATTCAAATGCTTGTAACTTTTTACTGGAGCGTGATAAAATCTTGAAATTTTGTGACAATAAAGTACTCGAACTTCTTGTCAATTTAAGCTATCGCTCATAGCTATGCTACCCTTGAGTGCCAAATAAAACACTGATAAAACTTCAAATGGACTTCTATACGGTGCGTCTTATACCTATCAAAGTTGGCAACATTCAAATGCTTGTAACTTTTTACTGGAGCGTCATAAAACCTTGAAATATTGTGACAATAAAGTACTCGTGTCTCTTGTCAATATAAGCTATCGCTCATAGCTATGCTACCAATGAGTTCCAAAACAAACACTGATAAAACTTCAAATGCCCCTAACTCTATACGGTGCGTATTATATATACACAAGTTTGCAACATTCAAATGCTTGTAACTTTTTACTGGAGCGTAATAAAGCCTTGAAATTTTGTAACAATAAAGTACTCGTGCCTCTTGTCAATTTAAGCTATCGCTCATAGCTATATGCTACCCTTCATTTAGCTATATGCTAAATTCTATACGGTGCGTCTTATACCTATCAAAGTTTGCAACAATCCAATGCTTGTAACCTTTTACTGGATCGTAATAATATCTTGAAATTTTGTGACAATAAAGTACTCGAGCCTCTTGTCAATTTAAGCTATCGCTCATAGCTATGCTTCCCTTGAGTCACAAATCAAACACTGATAAAACTTCGTATGGCCCTAACATCTATACTGTGTGTCCTATACTTATCAAAGTTTGCAACATTCAAATGCTTGGAACTTTTTACTGGAGCGTCATAAAACCTTGAAATTGTATGACAATAAAGTACTTGTGTCTCTTGTTAATATAAGCTATCGCTCATAGCTATGCTATCCTTGAGTTCCAAAGCAAACACTGATAAAACTTCAAATGGCCCTAACTCTATACCGTGCGTCCCATACCTATCAAAGCTTGCAATATTCAAATGCTTGTAACTTTTTACTGGAGCGTCATAAAACCTTGAAATTTTGTGATAATAAAGAACTCGTGCCTCTTATCAATTTAAGCTATCGCACATAGCTATGCTACCTTTGAATCAAACACTGATAAAACTTCAAATGGCCCAAACTTCTATACTGTGCGTCCTATACCAATCAAAGTTTGCAACATTCAAATGCTTGTAACTTTTTACTGGAGCGTCATAAAACCTTGAAATATTGTGACAATAAAGTACTCGTGTCTCTTGTCAATATAAGCTATCGCTCATAGCTATGCTACCCATGAGTTCCAAAACAAACACTGATAAACCTTCAAATGGCCCTAACTTCTATATGGTGCGTCCTATAGCTATCAAAGTTTGCAACATTCAAATGCTTGTAACTCTTTACAGGAGCGTAATAAAATCTTGAAATTGTGTGACAATAAAGTACTCGTGCCTCTTGTCAATTTAAGCTATCGCTCATAGTGCCAAATAAAACACTGACAAAACTTCAAATGGATCTAAATGCTATACCTATCAAAGTTTGCAACATTCAAACGCTTGTAACTTTTTACTGGAGCGTAATAAAACTTTGAAATTTTGTGACAAAGTACTCGTGCCTCTTATCAATTTAAGCTATCGCTCATAGCTATGCTACCCTTGAGTCCCAAAACAAACACTGATAAAACTTTAAATGGCTTTAATTTCTATACCGTGCGTCCCATACCTATCAAAGTTTGCAACATTCAAATGCTTGTAACTTTTTACTGGAGCGTAATAAAATCTTGAAATTTTGTGATAATAAAGAATTCTTGCTTCTTATCAATTTAAGCTATCGCACATAGCTATGCTACCTTTGAATCAAACTCTGATAAAACTTCAAATGGCCCTAACTTCTATATGGTGCGTCCTATAGCTATCAAAGTTTGCAACATTCAAATGCTTGTAACTCTTTACAGGAGCGTAATAAAATCTTGAAATTTTGTGACAATAAAGTACTCGTGCCTCTTATCAATTTAAGCTATCGCTCATACCTATGCTACCTTTGAATCAAACGCTGATAAAACTTCAAATGGCCCTAACTCCATACGGTGCGTCCTATACCTATCAAAGTTTGCAACATTCAAATGCTTGTAACTTTTTACTGGAGCGTAATAAAACCTTGAAAGTTTGTAACAATAAAGTACTCGTGCCTCTTCTCAATTTAAGCTTTCGCTCATAGCTATGCTACCCTTGAGTGCCAAATAAAACACTGATAAATCTTCAAATGGATCTAAATTCTATACGGTGCGTCTTATACCTATCAAAGTTTGCAACAATGAAATGCTTGTAACTTTTGACTGGATCGAAATAAAATCTTGAAATTTTGTGACAATAAAGTACTCGAGCCTCTTGTCAATTTAAGCTATCGCTCATAGCTATGCTACCCTTGAGTCACAAATCAAACACTGATAAAACTTCGAATGGACCTAAATTCTATACGGTGCGTCTTATACCTATCAAAGTTTGCAACAATCAATTGCTTGTAACTTTTGACTAGATCGAAATAAAATCTTGAAATTTTGTGACAATAAAGTACTCGAGCCTCTTGTCAATTTAAGCTATCGCTCATAGCTATGCTACCCTTGAGTCACAAATCAAACACTGGTAAACCTTCGAATGGCCCTAACATCTATACGGTGTATCCTATACCTATCAAAGTTTGCAACAATCAAATGCTTGTAACTTTTTACTGGAGCGTAATAAAACCTTGAAATTTTGGGACAATAAAGTACTCGTGCCTCTTATCAATTTAAGCTATCGCTCACAGCTATGCTACCCTTGAGTCCCAAAACAAACACTGATAAAACTTGAAATGGCCTTAACTTCTATACCGTGCGTCCCATACCTATCAAAGTTTGCAACATTCAAATGCTTGTAACTTTTTACTGGAGCGTCATAAAACCTTGAAATTTTGTGATAATAAAGAACTCGTGCCTCTTATCAATTTAAGCTATCGCTCATAGCTATGCTACCTTTGAATCAAACACTGATAAAACTGCAAATGGCCCAAACTTCTATACGGTGCGTCCTATACCTATCAAAGTTTGCAACAATCAAATGCTTGTAACTTTTTACTGGATCGTAATAAAATCTTGAAATTTTGTGACAATAAAGTACTCGTGCCTCTTATCAATTTAAGCTATCACTCATAGCTATGCTACCCTTGAGTCTCAAAGCAAACACTGATAAAAATTGAAATGGCCTTAACTTCTATACCGTGCGTCCCATACCTATCAATGTTTGCAGCATTCAAATGCTTGTAACTTTTTACTGGAGCGTCATAAAACCTTGAAATTGTATGACAATAAAGTACTTGTGCCTCTTGTTAATATAAGCTATCGCTCATAGCTATGCTATCCTTGAGTTCCAAAGCAAACACTGATAAAACTTCAAATGGCCCTAACTCTATACGGTGCGTCCCATACCTATCAAAGTTTGCAACATTCAAATCCTTGTAACTTTTTACTGAAGCGTCATAAAACCTTGAAATTTTGTGACAATAAAGTACTCGTGCCTCTTATCAATTCAAGCTATCGCTCATAGCTATGCTACCTTTGAATCAAACGCTGATAAAACTTCAAATGGCCCAAACTTCTATACTGTGCGTCCTATATCAATCAAAGTTTGCAACATTCAAATGCTTGTAACTTTTTACTGGAGCGTCATAGAACCTTGAAATTTTGTGACAATGAAGTACTCGTGTCTTTTGTCAATATTAGCTATCGCTCATAGCTATGCTACCCTTGAGTTCCAAAACAAACACTGATAGAACTTCAAATGGCCCTAACTCTATACGGTGCGTCCTATACCTATCAAAGTTTGCAACATTCAAATGCTTGTAACTTTTTACTGGAGCGTAATAAAACCTTGAAAGTTTGTAACAATAAAGTACTCGTGCCTCTTCTCAATTTAAGCTTTAGCTCATAGCTATGCTACCCTTGAGTGCCAAATAAAACACTGATAAATCTTCAAATGGATCTAAATTCTATACGGTGCGTCTTATACCTATCAAAGTTTGCAACAATCAAATGCTTGTAACTTTTGACTGGATCGAAATAAAATCTTGAAATTTTGTGACAATAAAGTACTCGAGCCTCTTGTCAATTTAAGCTATCGCTCATAGCTATGCTACCCTTGAGTCACAAATCAAACACTGATAAAACTTCGAATGGCCCTAACATCTATACGGTGCGTCCTATACCTATCAAAGTTTGCAACAATCAAATCTTGTAACTTTTTACTGGAGCGTAATAAAACCTTGAAATTTTGGGACAATAAAGTACTCGTGCCTCTTATCAATTTAAGCTATCGCTCACAGCTATGCTACCCTTGAGTCCCAAAACAAACACTGATAAAACTTGAAATGGCCTTAACTTCTATACCGTGCGTCCCATACCTATCAAAGTTTGCAACATTCAAATGCTTGTAACTTTTTACTGGAGCGTCATAAAACCTTGAAATTTTGTGATAATAAAGAACTCGTGCCTCTTATCAATTTAAGCTATCGCTCATAGCTATGCTACCTTTGAATCAAACACAGATAAAACTTCAAATGGCCCAAACTTCTATACGGTGCGTCCTATATCTACCAAAGTTTGCAACATTCAAATGCTTGTAACTTTTTACTGGAGCGTAATAAAGGCTTGAAATTTTGTAGCAATAAAGTACTCGTGCCTCTTGTCAATTTAAGCTATCGCTCATAGCTATATGCTACCCTTGAGTCCCAAATAAAAGACTGATAAAGCTTCATATGTACCTAAATTCTATACGTCTTATACATATCAAAGTTTGCAACAATCAAATGCTTGTAACCATTTACTGGATCGTAATAACATCTTGAAATTTTGTGACAATAAGGTACTCGTGCCTCTTGTCAATTAAAGTTATCGCTCATAGCTATGCTTCCCGTGAGTCTCAAATCAAACACTGAAAAAACGTCAAATGGCCCTAACTTCTATATGGTGCGTCCTATACCTATCAAAGTTTGCAACATTCAAATGCTTGTAACTTTTTACAGGAGCGTAATAAAATCTTGAAATTTTGTGACAATAAAGTACTCGTGCCTCTTGTCAATTTAAGCTATCGCTCATAGTGCCAAATAAAACACTGACAAAACTTCAAATGGATCTAAATGCTATACCTATAAAAGTTTGCAACTTTCGAACGCTTGTAACTTTTTACTGGAGCGTAATAAAACCTTGAAATTTTGTGACAATAAAGTACTCGTGCCTCTTATCAATTTAAGCTATCGCTCATAGCTATGCTACCCTTGAGTCCCAAAACAAACACTGATAAAACTTGAAATGGCCTTAACTTCTATACCGTGCGTCCCATACCTATCAAAGTTTGCAACATTCAAGTGCTTGTAACTTTTTACTGGAGCGTCATAAAACCTTGAAAGTTTGTAATAGTAAAGAACTCGTGCCTCTTATCAATTTAAGCTATCGCTCATAGCTATGCTACCTTTGAATCAAACACTGATAAAACTTCAAATAGCCCAAACTTCTATATTGTGCGTCCTATACCAATCAAAAATTGCAACATTCAAATGCTTGTAACTTTTTACTGGAGCGTCATAAATCCTTGAAATTGTATGACAATAAAGGACTTGTGTCTCTTGTTTATATAAGCTATCGCTCATAGCTATGCTATCCTTGAGTTCCAAAACAAACATTGATAATGGCCCTAACTCTATACCGTGCGTCCCATACCTATCAAAGTTTGCAACATTCAAATCCTTGTAACTTTTTACTGGAGCGTCATAAAACCTTGAAATTTTGTGACAATAAAGTACTCGTGCCTCTTATCAATTTAAGCTATCGCTCATAGCTATGCTACCTTTGACTCAAACGCTGATAAAACTTCGAATGGCCCGAACATCTATACGATGCGTCCTATACCTATCAAAGTTTGCAACAATCAAATGCTTGTAACTTTTTACTGGAGCGTAATAAAATCTTGAAATTTTGTGACAATAAAGTACTCGAACTTCTTGTCAATTTAAGCTATCGCTCATAGCTATGCTACCCTTGAGTCCCAAATCAAACACTGATAAAACTTCAAATGGCCCTAACTTCTTTACGGTGCGTCCTATACCTATCAAAGTTTGGAACATTCAAACGTTTGTAACTTTTTACTGGAGGGTAATAAAACCTTGAAATTTTGTGACAATAAAGTACTCGTGCCGCTTATCAATTTAAGCTATCGCTCATAGCTATGCTACCCTTGAGTCACAAATCAAACACTGATAAAACTTCGAATGGCCCGAACATCTATACGATGCGTCCTATACCTATCAAAGTTTGCAACATTCAAATGCTTGTAACTTTTTACTGAAGCGTCATAAAACCTTGAAATTGTATGACAATAAAGGACTTGTGTCTCTTGTTTATATAAGCTATCGCTCATAGCTATGCTATCCTTGAGTTCCAAAACAAACATTGATAATGGCCCTAACTCTATACCGTGCGTCCCATACCTATCAAAGTTTGCAACATTCAAATCCTTGTAACTTTTTACTGGAGCGTCATAAAACCTTGAAATTTTGTGACAATAAAGTACTCGTGCCTCTTATCAATTTAAGCTATCGCTCATAGCTATGCTACCTTTAACTCAAACGCTGATAAAACTTCAAATGGCCCAAACTTCTATACTGTGTGTCCTATACCAATCAAAGTTTGCAACATTCAAATGCTTGTAACTTTTTACTGGAGCGTCATAGAACCTTGACATTTTGTGGCAATGAAGTACTCGTGTCTTTTGTCAATATAAGCTTTCGCTCATAGCTATGCTACCCTTAAGTTCCAAAACAAACACTGATAAAACTTCAAATGGCCCTATCTCTATACGGTGCGTCCTATACCTATCAAAGTTTGCAACATTCAAAAGCTTGTAACTTTTTACTGGAGCGTAATAAAACCTTGAAATTTTGTAACAATAAAGTACTCGTGCCTCTTCTCAATTTAAGATTTCGCTCATAGCTATGCTACCCTTGAGTGCCAAATAAAATACTGATAAATCTTCAAATGGATCTAAATTCTATACGGTGCGTCTTATACCTATCAAAGTTTGCAACAATCAAATGCTTGTAACTTTTTACTGGATCGTAATAAAATCTTGAAATTTTGTGACAAAAAGTACTCGAGCCTCTTGTCAATTTAAGCTATCGCCCATAGCTATGCTACCTTTGAATCAAACGCTGCTAAAACTTCAAATGGCCCAAACTTCTATACTGTGCGTCCTATACCTATCAAAGTTTGCAACATTCAAATGCTTGTAACTTTTACAGGAGCGTAATAAAATCTTGAAATTTTGTGACAATAAAGTACTCGTGCCTCTTATCAATTTAAGCTATCGCTCATAGCTATGCTACCCTTGAGTCGAAAAACAAACACTGATAAAAATTCAAATGGCCTTAACTTCTATACCGTGCGTCCCATACCTATCAAAGTTTGCAACATTCAAACGCTTGTAACTTTTTACTAGAGCGTAATAAAACCTTGAATTTTTGTAAGAATAAAGTACTCGTGCCTCCTGTCAATTTAGGCTATAGCTCATAGCTATGCTACCCTTGAGTGCCAAATAAAACACTGATAAAACTTCAAATGGACCTAAATTCTATACGGTGCGTCTTATACCTATCAAAGTTAGCAACAATCAAATGCTTGTAACTTTTTACTGGATCGTAATAAAATCTTGAAATTTTGTGACAATCAAGTTCTCGAGCCTCTTGCCAATTTAAGATATCGCTCATAGCTATGCTACCCTTGAGTCACAAAACAAACACTGATAAAACTTGAAATGGCCCTATCTCTATACGGTGCGTCCTATACCTATCAAAGTTTGCAACATTCAAAAGCTTGTAACTTTTTACTGGAGCGTAATAAAACCTTGAAATTTTGTAACAATAAAGTACTCGTGCCTCTTCTCAATTTAAGATTTCGCTCAAAGCTATGCTACCCTTGAGTGCCAAATAAAATACTGATAAATCTTCAAATGGATCTAAATTCTATACGGTGCGTCTTATACCTATCAAAGTTTCCAACAATCAAATGCTTGTAACTTTTTACTGGATCGTAATAAAATCTTGAAATTTTGTGACAAAAAGTACTCGAGCCTCTTGTCAATTTAAGCTATCGCCCATAGCTATGCTACCTTTGAATCAAACGCTGAAAAAACTTCGAATGGCCCTAACATCTATACGGTGCGTCCTATACTTATCAAAGTTTACAACATTCAAATGCTTGTAACTTTTTACTGGAGTGTCATAAATCCTTGAAATTTTGTGACAATAAAGTACTTGTGTCTTGTCAATATAAGCTATCGCTCATAGCTATGCTATCCTTGAGTTCCAAAACAAACACTGATAAAACTTCACATGGCCCTAACTCTATACGGTACGTCCTATACCTATCAAAGTTTGCAACATTCAAACGCATGTAACTTTTTACTTTAGCGTAATAAAACCTTGAATTTTTGTGACAATAAAGTACTCGTGCCTCTTATCAATTTAAGCTAGCGCTCATAGCTATGCTACCCTTGAGTCCCAAAACAAACACTGATAAAACTTGAAATGGCCATAACTTCTATACCGTGCGTCCCATACCTATCAAAGTTTGCAAAATTCAAATCCTTGTAACTTTTTACTGGTGTGTCATAAAACCTTGAAATTTTGTGACAATAAAGTACTCATGCCTCTTATCAATTTAAGCTATCGCTCATAGCTATGCTACCTTTGAATCAAACGCTGATAAAACTTCAAATGGCCCAAAGTTCTATACTGTGCGTCCTATACCAATCAAAGTTTGCAACATTCAAATGCTTGTAACTTTTTACTGGAGCGTCATAGAACCTTGAAATTTTGTGACAATAAAGTACTCGTGTCTCTGGTCAATATAAACTATCGCTCATAGCTATGCTTCCCTTGAGTTCCAAAACAAACACTGATAAAACTTTAAATGGCCCTAACTCTATACGGTGCGAACTATACCTACCAAAGTTTGCAACATTCAAATGCTTCTAACTTTTTACTGGAGCGTAATAAAGCCTTGAAATTTTGTAACAATAAAGTACTCGTGCCTCTTGTCAATTTAAGCTATCGCTCATAGCTATGTTACCCTTGAGTCCTAAAAAAAACACTGATAAGGCTTCAAATGGACCTAAATTCTATACGGTGCGTCTTATACCTATCAAAGTTTGCAACAATAAAATGCTTGTAACTTTTTACTGGATCGTAAAAAAATCTTGAAATTTTGTGACAATAAGGTACTCGTGCCTCTTGTCAATTAAAGTTATCGCTCATAGCTATGCTACCCGTGAGGCTCAAATCAAACACTGATAAAACTTCAAATGGCCCTAACTTGTGTACGGTGCGTCCTATACCTATCAAAGTTTGCAACATTCAAATGCTTGTAACTTTTTACTGGAGCGTAATAAAGCCTTGAAATTTTGTAACAATAAAGTACTCGTGCCTCTTGTCAATTTAAGCTATCGCTCATAGCTATGCTACCCTTGAGTCCTAAATAAAACACTGATAAAGCTTCAAATGGACCTAAATTATATACGATGCGTCTTATACCTATCAAAGTTTGCAACAATAAAATGCTTGTAACTTTTTACTGGAGCGTAATAAAACCCTGAAATTTTGTGGCAATAAATTACTCGTGCCTCTTATCAATTTAAGCTATCGCTCATAGCTATGCTACCCTTGAGTCCGAAAACAAACACTGATAAAACTTCAAATGGCACTAACTTCTATACCGTGCGTCCCATACCTGTCAAAGTTTTAAACATTCAAATGCTTGTAACTTTTTACTGGAGCGTAATTCAACCTGGAAATTTTGTGACAATAAAGTACTCGTGCCTATTATCAATTTAAGCTATCGCTCATAGCTATGCTACCCTTGAGTCCCAAAACAAACACTGATAAAACTTCAAATGGCCCTAACTTCTATACCGTGCGTCCCATACCTATCAGAGTTTTCACATTCAAATGCTTGTAACTTTTTACTGGAGCGTAATAAAACCTGGAAATTTTGTGACAATAAAGTACTCTTGCCTCTTATCAATTTAAGCTATTGCTCATAGCTATGCTACCCTTGAGTCCCAAAACAAACACTGATAAAAATTGAAATGGCCCTAACTTCTATACCGTGCGTCCCATACCTATCAAAGTTTGCAACATTCAAACGCTTGTAACTTTTTACTGGAGCGTAATAAAACCTTGAATTTTTGTAAGAATAAAGTACTCGTGTCTTTTGTCAATTTAAGCTATCGCTCATAGCTATGCTACCCTTGAGTGCCAAATAAAACACTGATAAAACTGCAAATGGACCTAAATTGTATACGGTGCGTCTTATACCTATCAAAGTTAGCAACAATCAAATGCTTGTAACTTTTTAATGGATCGTAATAAAATCTTGAAATTTTGTGACAATAAAGTACTCGAGCCTCTTGTCAATTTAAGCTATCGCTCATAGCTATGCTACCCTTGAGTCACAAATCATACACTGATAAAACTTCGAATGGCCCTAACATCTATACGGTGCGTCCTATTCCTATCAAAGTTTGCAACATTCAAATGCTTGTAACTCTTTACAGGAGCGTAATAAAATCTTGAAATTGTGTGACAATAAAGTACTCGTGCCTCTTGTCAATTTAAGCTATCGCTCATAGTGCCAAATAAAACACTGACAAAACTTCAAATGGATCTAAATGCTATACCTATCAAAGTTTGCAACATTCAAACGCTTGTAACTTTTTACTGGAGCGTAATAAAACTTTGAAATTTTGTGACAAAGTACTCGTGCCTCTTATCAATTTAAGCTATCGCTCATAGCTATGCTACCCTTGAGTCCCAAAACAAACACTGATAAAACTTTAAATGGCTTTAATTTCTATACCGTGCGTCCCATACCTATCAAAGTTTGCAACATTCAAATGCTTGTAACTTTTTACTGGAGCGTAATAAAATCTTGAAATTTTGTGATAATAAAGAATTCTTGCTTCTTATCAATTTAAGCTATCGCACATAGCTATGCTACCTTTGAATCAAACTCTGATAAAACTTCAAATGGCCCTAACTTCTATATGGTGCGTCCTATAGCTATCAAAGTTTGCAACATTCAAATGCTTGTAACTCTTTACAGGAGCGCAATAAAATCTTGAAATTTTGTGACAATAAAGTACTCGTGCCTCTTATCAATTTAAGCTATCGCTCATAGCTATGCTACCTTTGAATCAAACGCTGATAAAACTTCAAATGGCCCAAACTTCTATACTGTGGGTCCTATATCAATCAAAGTTTGCAACATTCAAATGCTTGTAACTTTTTACTGGAGCGTCATAGAACCTTGAAATTTTGTGACAATAAAGTACTCGTGTCTTTTGTCAATATTAGCTATCGCTCATAGCTATGCTACCCTTGAATTCCAAAACAAACACTGATAAAACTTCAAATGGCCCTAACTCCATACGGTGCGTCCTATACCTATCAAAGTTTGCAACATTCAAATGCTTGTAACTTTTTACTGGAGCGTAATAAAACCTTGAAAGTTTGTAACAATAAAGTACTCGTGCCTCTTCTCAATTTAAGCTTTCGCTCATAGCTATGCTACCCTTGAGTGCCAAATAAAACACTGATAAATCTTCAAATGGATCTAAATTCTATACGGTGCGTCTTATACCTATCAAAGTTTGCAACAATGAAATGCTTGTAACTTTTTACTGGAGCGTAATAAAATATTGAAATTTTGTGATAATAAAGAATTCTTGCTTCTTATCAATTTAAGCTATCGCTCATAGCTATGCTACCTTTGAATCAAACACTGATAAAACTGCAAATGGCCCAAACTTCTATACGGTGCGTCCTATACCTATCAAAGTTTGCAACAATCAAATGCTTGTAACTTTTTACTGGATCGTAATAAAATCTTGAAATTTTGTGACAATAAAGTACTCGTGCCTCTTATCAATTTAAGCTATCACTCATAGCTATGCTACCCTTGAGTCCCAAAGCAAACACTGATAAAAATTAAAATGGCCTTAACTTCTATACCGTGCGTCCCATACCTATCAATGTTTGCAGCATTCAAATGCTTGTAACTTTTTACTGGAGCGTCATAAAACCTTGAAATTGTATGACAATAAAGTACTTGTGCCTCTTGTTAATATAAGCTATCGCTCATAGCTATGCTACCTTTGAATCAAACACTGATAAAACTTCAAATGGCCCTAACTCTATACGGTGCGTCCCATATCTATTAAAGTTTGCAACATTCAAATCCTTGTAACTTTTTACTGAAGCGTCATAAAACCTTGAAATTTTGTGACAATAAAGTACTCGTGCCTCTTATCAATTTAAGCTATCGCTCATAGCTATGCTACCTTTGAATCAAACGCTGATAAAACTTCAAATGGCCCAAACTTCTATACTGTGCGTCCTATATCAATCAAAGTTTGCAACATTCAAATGCTTGTAACTTTTTACTGGAGCGTCATAGAACCTTGAAATTTTGTGACAATGAAGTACTCGTGCCTTTTGTCAATATTAGCTATCGCTCATAGCTATGCTACCCTTGAGTTCCAAAACAAACACTGATAAAACTTCAAATGGCCCTAACTCTATACGGTGCGTCCTATACCTATTAAAGTTTGCAACATTCAAATGCTTGTAACTTTTTACTGGAGCGTAATAAAACCTTGAAAGTTTGTAACAATAAAGTACTCGTGCCTCTTCTCAATTTAAGCTTTAGCTCATAGCTATGCTACCCTTGAGTGCCAAATAAAACACTGATAAATCTTCAAATGGATCTAAATTCTATACGGTGCGTCTTATACCTATCAAAGTGTGCAACAATCAAATGCTTGTAACTTTTGACTGGATCGAAATAAAATCTTGAAATTTTGTGACAATAAAGTACTCGAGCCTCTTGTCAATTTAAGCTATCGCTCATAGCTATGCTACCCTTGAGTCACAAATCAAACACTGATAAAACTTCGAATGGCCCTAACATCTATACGGTGCGTCCTATACCTATCAAAGTTTGCAACAATCAAATCTTGTAACTTTTTACTGGAGCGTAATAAAACCTTGAAATTTTGGGACAATAAAGTACTCGTGCCTCTTATCAATTTAAGCTATCGCTCACAGCTATGCTACCCTTGAGTCCCAAAACAAACACTGATAAAACTTGAAATGGCCTTAACTTCTATACCGTGCGTCCCATACCTATCAAAGTTTGCAACATTCAAATGCTTGTAACTTTTTACTGGAGCGTCATAAAACCTTGAAATTTTGTGATAATAAAGAACTCGTGCCTCTTATCAATTTAAGCTATCGCTCATAGCTATGCTACCTTTGAATCAAACACTGATAAAACTTCAAATGGCTCAAACTTCTATACGGTGCGTCCTATATCTACCAAAGTTTGCAACATTCAAATGCTTGTAACTTTTTACTGGAGCGTAATAAAGGCTTGAAATTTTGTAGCAATAAAGTACTCTTGTCAATTTAAGCTATCGCTCATAGCTATATGCTACCCTTGAGTCCCAAATAAAAGACTGATAAAGCTTCATATGTACCTAAATTCTATACGTCTTATACCTATCAAAGTTTGCAACAATCAAATGCTTGTAACCTTTTACTGGATCGAAATAACATCTTGAAATTTTGTGACAATAAGGTACTCGTGCCTCTTGATAATTAAAGTTATCGCTCATAGCTATGCTACCCGTGAGTCTCAAATCAAACACTGATAAAACTTCAAATGGCCCTAACTTCTATATGGTGCGTCCTATACCTATCAAAGTTTGCAACATTCAAATGCTTGTAACTTTTTACAGGAGCGTAATAAAATCTTGAAATTTTGTGACAATAAAGTACTCGTGCCTCTTGTCAATTTAAGCTATCGCTTATAGTGCCAAATAAAACACTGACAAAACTTCAAATGGATCTAAATGCTATACCTATAAAAGTTTGCAACTTTCGAACGCTTGTAACTTTTTACTGGAGCGTAATAAAACCTTGAAATTTTGTGACAATAAAGTACTCGTGCCTCTTATCAATTTAAGCTATCGCTCATAGCTATGCTACCCTTGAGTCCCAAAACACACACTGATAAAACTTGAAATGGCCTTAACTTCTATACCGTGCGTCCCATACCTATCAAAGTTTGCAACATTCAAGTGCTTGTAACTTTTTACTGGAGCGTCATAAAACCTTGAAAGTTTGTAATAGTAAAGAACTCGTGCCTCTTATCAATTTAAGCTATCGCTCATAGCTATGCTACCTTTGAATCAAACACTGATAAAACTTCAAATAGCCCAAACTTCTATATTGTGCGTCCTATACCAATCAAAAATTGCAACATTCAAATGCTTGTAACTTTTTACTGGAGCGTCATAAATCCTTGAAATTTTGTGACAATAAAGTACTCGTGTCTCTTGTCAATATAAGCTATCGCTCATAGCTATGCTACCCTTGAGTCCCAAATAAAACACTGATAAAGCTTCAAATGGACCTAAATTCTATACGGTGTGTCTTATACCTATCAAAGTTTGCAACAATCAAATGCTTGTAACTTTTTACTGGAGCGTAACAAAATCTTGAAATTTTGTGACAATAAAGTACTCGAACTTCTTGTCAATTTAAGCTATCGCTCATAGCTATGCTACCCTTGAGTCCCAAATCAAACACTGATAAAACTTCAAATGGCCCTAACTTCTTTACGGTGCGTCCTATACCTATCAAAGTTTGGAACATTCAAACGCTTGTAACTTTTTACTGGAGGGTAATAAAACCTTGAAATTTTGTGACAATAAAGTACTCGTGCCGCTTATCAATTTAAGCTATCGCTCATAGCTATGCTACCCTTGAGTCACAAATCAAACACTGATAAAACTTCGAATGGCCCGAACATCTATACGATGCGTCCTATACCTATCAAAGTTTGCAACATTCAAATGCTTGTAACTTTTTACTGAAGCGTCATAAAACCTTGAAATTGTATGACAATAAAGGACTTGTGTCTCTTGTTTATATAAGCTATCGCTCATAGCTATGCTATCCTTGAGTTCCAAAACAAACATTGATAATGGCCCTAACTCTATACCGTGCGTCCCATACCTATCAAAGTTTGCAACATTCAAATCCTTGTAACTTTTTACTGGAGCGTCATAAAACCTTGAAATTTTGTGACAATAAAGTACTCGTGCCTCTTATCAAATTAAGCTATCGCTCATAGCTATGCTACCTTTGACTCAAACGCTGATAAAACTTCAAATGGCCCAAACTTCTATACTGTGTGTCCTATACCAATCAAAGTTTGCAACATTCAAATGCTTGTAACTTTTTACTGGAGCGTAATAAAGTCTTGAAATTTTGTAGCAATAAAGTACTCGTGCCTCTTGTCAATTTAAGCTATCGCTCATAGCTATATGCTACCCTTGAGTCCCAAATAAAAGACTGATAAAGCTTCATATGTACCTAAATTCTATACGTCTTATACCTATCAAAGTTTGCAACAATCAAATGCTTGTAACCTTTTACTGGATCGTAATAACATCTTGAAATTTTGTGACAATAAGGTACTCGTGCCTCTTGTCAATTAAAGTTATCGCTCATAGCTATGCTACCCGTGAGTCTCAAATCAAACACTGATAAAACTTCAAATGGCCCTAACTTCTATATGGTGCGTCCTATACCTATCAAAGTTTGCAACATTCAAATGCTTGTAACTTTTTACAGGAGCGTAATAAAATCTTGAAATTTTGTGACAATAAAGTACTCGTGCCTCTTGTCAATTTAAGCTATCGCTCATAGTGCCAAATAAAACACTGACAAAACTTCAAATGGATCTAAATGGTATACCTATAAAAGTTTGCAACTTTCGAACGCTTGTAACTTTTTACTGGAGCGTAATAAAACCTTGAAATTTTGTGACAATAAAGTACTCGTGCCTCTTATCAATTTAAGCTATCGCTCATAGCTATGCTACCCTTGAGTCCCAAAACACACACTGATAAAACTTGAAATGGCCTTAACTTCTATACCGTGCGTCCCATACCTATCAAAGTTTGCAACATTCAAGTGCTTGTAACTTTTTACTGGAGCGTCATAAAACCTTGAAAGTTTGTAATAGTAAAGAACTCGTGCCTCTTATCAATTTAAGCTATCGCTCATAGCTATGCTACCTTTGAATCAAACACTGATAAAACTTCAAATAGCCCAAACTTCTATATTGTGCGTCCTATACCAATCAAAAATTGCAACATTCAAATGCTTGTAACTTTTTACTGGAGCGTCATAAATCCTTGAAATTTTGTGACAATAAAGTACTCGTGTCTCTTGTCAATATAAGCTATCGCTCATAGCTATGCTACCCTTGAGTCCCAAATAAAACACTGATAAAGCTTCAAATGGACCTAAATTCTATACGGTGCGTCTTATACCTATCAAAGTTTGCAACAATCAAATGCTTGTAACTTTTTACTGGAGCGTAATAAAATCTTGAAATTTTGTGACAATAAAGTACTCGAACTTCTTGTCAATTTAAGCTATCGCTCATAGCTATGCTACCCTTGAGTCCCAAATCAAACACTGATAAAACTTCAAATGGCCCTAACTTCTTTACGGTGCGTCCTATACCTATCAAAGTTTGGAACATTCAAACGCTTGTAACTTTTTACTGGAGGGTAATAAAACCTTGAAATTTTGTGACAATAAAGTACTCGTGCCTCTTATCAAATTAAGCTATCGCTCATAGCTATGCTACCTTTGACTCAAACGCTGATAAAACTTCAAATGGCCCAAACTTCTATACTGTGCGTCCTATACCAATCAAAGTTTGCAACATTCAAATGCTTGTAACTTTTTACTGGAGCGTCATAGAACCTTGACATTTTGTGGCAATGAAGTACTCGTGTCTTTTGTCAATATAAGCTATCGCTCATAGCTATGCTACCCTTAAGTTCCAAAACAAACACTGATAAAACTTCAAATGGCCCTATCTCTATACGGTGCGTCCTATACCTATCAAAGTTTGCAACATTCAAAAGCTTGTAACTTTTTACTGGAGCGTAATAAAACCTTGAAATTTTGTAACAATAAAGTACTCGTGCCTCTTCTCAATTTAAGATTTCGCTCATAGCTATGCTACCCTTGAGTGCCAAATAAAATACTGATAAATCTTCAAATGGATCTAAATTCTATACGGTGCGTCTTATACCTATCAAAGTTTGCAACAATCAAATGCTTGTAACTTTTTACTGGATCGTAATAAAATCTTGAAATTTTGTGACAAAAAATACTCGAGCCTCTTGTCAATTTAAGCTATCGCCCATAGCTATGCTACTTTTGAATCAAACGCTGATAAAACTTCAAATGGCCCAAACTTCTATACTGTGCGTCCTATACCTATCAAAGTTTGCAACATTCAAATGCTTGTAACTTTTACAGGAGCGTAATAAAATCTTGAAATTTTGTGACAATAAAGTACTCGTGCCTCTTATCAATTTAAGCTATCGCTCATAGCTATGCTACCCTTGAGTCGAAAAACAAACACTGATAAAAATTCAAATGGCCTTAACTTCTATACCGTGCGTCCCATACCTATCAAAGTTTGCAACATTCAAACGCTTGTAACTTTTTACTGGAGCGTAATAAAACCTTGAATTTTTGTAAGAATAAAGTACTCGTGCCTCCTGTCAATTTAGGCTATAGCTCATAGCTATGCTACCCTTGAGTGCCAAATAAAACACTGATAAAACTTCAAATGGACCTAAATTCTATACGGTGCGTCTTATACCTATCAAAGTTAGCAACAATCAAATGCTTGTAACTTTTTACTGGATCGTAATAAAATCTTGAAATTTTGTGACAATCAAGTTCTCGAGCCTCTTGCCAATTTAAGATATCACTCATAGCTATGCTACCCTTGAGTCACAAATAAAACACTGAAAAAACTTCGAATGGCCCTAACATCTATACGGTGCGTCCTATACTTATCAAAGTTTACAACATTCAAATGCTTGTAACTTTTTACTGGAGTGTCATAAATCCTTGAAATTTTGTGACAATAAAGTACTTGTGTCTTGTCAATATAAGCTATCGCTCATAGCTATGCTATCCTTGAGTTCCAAAACAAACACTGATAAAACTTCAAATGGCCCTAACTCTATACGGTACGTCCTATACCTATCAAAGTTTGCAACATTCAAACGCATGTAACTTTTTACTTTAGCGTAATAAAACCTTGAATTTTTGTGACAATAAAGTACTCGTGCCTCTTATCAATTTAAGCTAGCGCTCATAGCTATGCTACCCTTGAGTCCCAAAACAACCACTGATAAAACTTGAAATGGCCATAACTTCTATACCGTGCGTCCCATACCTATCAAAGTTTGCAAAATTCAAATCCTTGTAACTTTTTACTGGTGTGTCATAAAACCTTGAAATTTTGTGACAATAAAGTACTCATGCCTCTTATCAATTTAAGCTATCGCTCATTGCTATGCTACCTTTGAATCAAACGCTGATAAAACTTCAAATGGCCCAAACTTCTATACTGTGCGTCCTATACCAATCAAAGTTTGCAACATTCAAATGCTTGTAACTTTTTACTGGAGCGTCATAGAACCTTGAAATTTTGTGACAATAAAGTACTCGTGTCTCTGGTCAATATAAACTATCGCTCATAGCTATGCTTCCCTTGAGTTCCAAAACAAACACTGATAAAACTTTAAATGGCCCTAACTCTATACGGTGCGAACTATACCTACCAAAGTTTGCAACATTCAAATGCTTGTAACTTTTTACTGGAGCGTAATAAAGCCTTGAAATTTTGTAACAATAAAGTCCTCGTGCCTCTTGTCAATTTAAGCTATCGCTCATAGCTATGTTACCCTTGAGTCCTAAATAAAACACTGATAAAGCTTCAAATGGACCTAAATTCTATACGGTGCGTCTTATACCTATCAAAGTTTGCAACAATAAAATGCTTGTAACTTTTTACTGGATCGTAAAAAAATCTTGAAATTTTGTGACAATAAGGTACTCGTGCCTCTTGTCAATTAAAGTTATCGCTCATAGCTATGCTACCCGTGAGGCTCAAATCAAACACTGATAAAACTTCAAATGGCCCTAACTTGTATACGGTGCGTCCTATACCTATCAAAGTTTGCAACATTCAAATGCTTGTAATTTTTTACTGGAGCGTAATAAAGCCTTGAAATTTTGTAACAATAAAGTACTCGTGCCTCTTGTCAATTTAAGCTATCGCTCATAGCTATGCTACCCTTGAGTCCTAAATAAAACAGTGATAAAGCTTCAAATGGACCCAAATTCTATACGGTGCGTCTTATACCTATCAAAGTTTGCAACAATAAAATGCTTGTAACTTTTTACTGGAGCGTAATAAAACCTTGAAATTTTGTGGCAATAAATTACTCGTGCCTCTTATCAATTTAAGCTATCGCTCATAGCTATGCTACCCTTGAGTCCGAAAACAAACACTGATAAAACTTCAAATGGCACTAACTTCTATACCGTGCGTCCCATACCTGTCAAAGTTTTAAACATTCAAATGCTTGTAACTTTTTACTGGAGCGTAATTCAACCTGGAAATTTTGTGACAATAAAGTACTCGTGCCTATTATCAATTTAAGCTATCGCTCATAGCTATGCTACCCTTGAGTCCCAAAACAAACACTGATAAAACTTCAAATGGCCCTAACTTCTATACCGTGCGGTCCATACCTATCAGAGTTTTCACATTCAAATGCTTGTAACTTTTTACTGGAGCGTAATAAAACCTGGAAATTTTGTGACAATAAAGTACTCTTGCCTCTTATCAATTTAAGCTATTGCTCATAGCTATGCTACCCTTGAGTCCCAAAACAAACACTGATAAAAATTGAAATGGCCCTAACTTCTATACCGTGCGTCCCATACCTATCAAAGTTTGCAACATTCAAACGCTTGTAACTTTTTACTGGAGCGTAATAAAACCTTGAATTTTTGTAAGAATAAAGTACTCGTGTCTTTTGTCAATTTAAGCTATCGCTCATAGCTATGCTACCCTTGAGTGCCAAATAAAACACTGATAAAACTGCAAATGGACCTAAATTGTATACGGTGCGTCTTATACCTATCAAAGTTAGCAACAATCAAATGCTTGTAACTTTTTAATGGATCGTAATAAAATCTTGAAATTTTGTGACAATAAAGTACTCGAGCCTCTTGTCAATTTAAGCTATCGCTCATAGCTATGCTACCCTTGAGTCACAAATCATACACTGATAAAACTTCGAATGGCCCTAACATCTATACGGTGCGTCCTATTCCTATCAAAGTTTGCAACATTCAAATGCTTGTAACTTTTTACTGGAGTGTCATAAAACCTTGAAATTTTGTGACAATAAAGTACTTGTGTCTCTTGTCAATATAATCTATCGCTCATAGCTATGCTATCCTTGAGTTCCAAAAACAAACACTGATAAAACTTCAAATGGCCCTAACTCTATACGGTGCTTCCTATACCTATCAAAGTTTGCAACATTCAAACGCATGTTACTTTTTACTGGAGCGTAATAAAACCTTGAATTTTTGTGACAATAAAGTACTCGTGCCTCTTATCAATTTAAGCTATCGCTCATAGCTATGCTACCCTTGAGTCCCAAAACAAACACTGATAAAACTTGAAATGGCCTTAACTTCTATACCCTGAGTCCCATACCTATCAAAGTTTGCACAATTCAAATCCTTGTAACTTTTTACTGGAGCGTCCTAAAACCTTGAAATTTTGTGACAATAAAGTACTCGTGCCTCTTATCAATTTAAGCTATCGCTCATAGCTATGCTACCTTTGAAGCAAACGCTGATAAAACTTCAAATGGCCCAAACTTCTATACTGTGCGTCCTATACCAATCAAAGTTTGCAACATTCAAATGCTTGTAACTTTTTACTGGAGCGTCATAGAACCTTGAAATGTTGTGACAATATATACTCGTGCCTCTTATCAATTTAAGCTATCGCTCATAGCTATGCTACCCTTGAGTCCCAAAACAAACACTGATAAAACTTCAAATGGCCCTAACTTCTATACCGTGCGTCCCATACCTATCAAAGTTTTCAACATTCAAATGCTTTTAACTTTTTACTGGAGCGTAATAAAACCTTGAATTTTTGTAAGAATAAAGTACTCGTGCCTCTTGTCAATTTAAGCTATCGCTCATAGCTATGCTACCCTTGAGTGCCAAATAAAACACTGATAAAACTGCAAATGGATTTAAATTGTATACGGTGCGTCTTATACCTATCAAAGTTAGCAACAATCAAATGCTTGTAACTTTTTAATGGATCGTAATAAAATCTTGAAATTTTGTGACAATAAAGTACTCGAGCCTCTTGTCAATTTAAGCTATCGCTCATACCTATGCTACCCTTGAGTCATAAATCATACACTCATAAAACTTCGAATGGCCCTAACATCTATACGGTGCGTCCTATTCCTATCAAAGTTTGCAACATTCAAATGCTTGTAACTTTTTACTGGAGTGTCATAAAAAATTGAAATTTTGTGACAATAAAGTACTTGTGTCTCTTGTCAATATAAGCTATCGCTCATAGCTATGCTACCCTTGAGTCCCAAAACAAACACTGATAAAACTTGAAATGGCCTTAACTTCTATACCGTGCGTCCCATACCTATCAAAGTTTGCACAATTCAAATCCTTGTAATTTTTTACTGGAGCGTAATAAAACCTTGAAATTTTGTGGCAATAAATTACTCGTGCCTCTTATCAATTTAAGCTATCGCTCATAGCTATGCTACCCTTCAGTCCCAAAACAAACACTGATGAAACTTCAAATGGCCCTAACTTCTATACCGTGCGTCCCATACCTATCAAAGTTTTCAACATTCAAATGCTTGTAACTTTTTACTGGAGCGTAATAAAACCTGGAAATTTTGTGACAATAAAGTACTCGTGCCTCTTATCAATTTAAGCTATCGCTCATAGCTATGCTACCCTTGAGTCCCAAAACAAACACTGATAAAACTCCAAATGGCCCTAACTTCTATACCGTGCGTCCCATACCTATCAAAGTTTTCAACATTCAAATGCTTGTAACTTTTTACTGGAGCGTAATAAAACCTGGAAATTTTGTGACAATAAAGTACTAGTGCCTCTTATCAATTTAAGCTATCGCTCATAGCTATGCTACCCTTGAGTCCCAAAACAAACACTGATAAAAATTGAAATGGCCTTAATTTCTATACCGTGCGTCCCATACCTATTAAAGTTTGCAACATTCAAACGCTTGTTACCTTTTACTGGAGCGTAATAAAACCTTGAATTTTTGTAAGAATAAAGTACTCGTGCCTCCTGTCAATTTAGGCTATCGCTCATAGCTATGCTACCCTTGAGTGCCAAATAAAACACTGATAAAACTTCAAATGGACCTAAATTCTATACGGTGCATCTTATACCTATCAAAGTTAGCAACAATCAAATGCTTGTAACTTTTTACTGGATCGTAATAAAATCTTGAAATTTTGTGACAATAAAGTACTCGAGCCTCTTGTCAATTTAAGCTATCGCTCATAGCTATGCTACCCTTGAGTCACAAATCAAACACTGAAAAAACTTCGAATGGCCCTAACATCTATACGGTGCGTCCTATACTTATCAAAGTTTGCAACATTCAAATGCTTGTAACTTTTTACTGGAGTGTCATAAATCCTTGAAATTTTGTGACAATAAAGTACTTGTGTCTTGTCAATATAAGCTATCGCTCATAGCTATGCTACCCTTGAGTCCCAAATCAAACACTGATAAAACTTCAAATGGCCCTAACTTCTATACGGTGTGTCCTATACCTATCAAAGTTTGCAACATTCAAACGCTTGTAACTTTTTACTGGAGCGTAATAAAACCTTGAAATTTTGTGGCAATAAATTACTCGTGCCTCTTATCAATTTAAGCTATTGCTCATACCTATGCTACCCTTGAGTCCCAAATCTAACACTGATAAAACTTCAAATGGCCCTAACTTCTATACCGTGCGTCCCATACCGATCAAAGTTTCCAACATTCAAATGGTTGTAACATTTTACTGGAGCGTCATAAAACTTTGAAAGTTTGTGACAATAAAATACTCGTGCCTCTTGTCAATTTAAGCTATCGTTCATAGCTATGCTACCCTTCAGTCCCAAAACAAACACTGATAAAACTTCAAATGGCCCTTACTTCTATACGGTGGGTCCTATACCTATCAAAGTTTGCAACAATCAAATGCTTGTAACTTTTTACTGGATCGTAATAAAATCTTGAAATTTTGTGACAATAAGGTACTCGTGCCTCTTGTCAATTAAAGTTATCGCTCATAGCTATGCTACCCGTGAGTCTCAAATCAAACATTGATAAAACTTCAAATGGCCCTAACTTCTATACGGTGCATCCTCTACCTATCAAAGTTTGCGACATTCAAATGCGTGTAACTTTTTACTGGAGCGTCATAAAACTTTGAAATTTTGTGACAATAAAGTACTCGAGCTTCTTATCAATTTAAGCTATCGCTCATAGCTAAGCTACCCTTGAGTCCCAAATCAAGAACTTATAAAACTTCAAATGGCCCTAACTTCTATACGGTGCGTCCTATACCTATCAAAGTTTGCAACATTCAAATGCTTGTAACTTTTTACTGGAGCGTAATAAAACCTGCAAATTTTGTGACATTAAAGTACTCGTGCCTCTTATCAATTTAAGCTATCGCTCATAGCTATGCTACCCCTGAGTCCCACAACAAACGCTTATAAAACTTCAAATGGCCCTAACTTCTATACGGTGCGTCCTATACCTATCAAAGTTTGCAACATTCAAATGCTTGTAACTTTTTACTGGAGCGTTATAAAACCTGGAAATTTTGTGACAATAAAGAATTCGTGCCTCTTATCAATTTAAGCTATCGCTCATAGCTATGCTACCCTTGAGTCCCAAAACAAACACTGATAAAACTTCAAATGGCCCTAACTTCTATACCGTGCGTCCCATACCTATCAAAGTTTTCAACATTCAAATGCTTGTAACTTTTTACTGGAGCGTAATAAAACCTGGAAATTTTGTGACAATAAAGTACTCGTGCCTCTTATCAATTTAAGCTATCGCTCATAGCTATGCTACCCTTGAGTCCCAAAACAAACACTGATAAAACTCCAAATGGCCCTAACTTCTATACCGTGCTTCCCATACCTATCAAAGTTTTCAACATTCAAATGCTTGTAACTTTTTACTGGAGCGTAATAAAACCTGGAAATTTTGTGACAATAAAGAATTCGTGCCTCTTATCAATTTAAGCTATCGCTCATAGCTATGCTACCCTTGAGTCCCAAAACAAACACTGATAAAACTCCAAATGGCCCTAGCTTCTATACCGTGCTTCCCATACCTATCAAAGTTTTCAACATTCAAATGCTTGTAACTTTTTACTGGAGCGTAATAAAACCTGGAAATTTTGTGACAATAAAGAATTCGTGCCTCTTATCAATTTAAGCTATCGCTCATAGCTATGCTACCCCTGAGTCCCACAACAAACGCTTATAAAACTTCAAATGGCCCTAACTTCTATACGGTGCGTCCTATACCTATCAAAGTTTGCAACATTCAAATGCTTGTAACTTTTTACTGGAGCGTTATAAAACCTGGAAATTTTGTGACAATAAAGAATTCGTGCCTCTTATCAATTTAAGCTATCGCTTATAGCTATGCTACCCTTGAGTCCCAAAACAAACACTGATAAAAATTGAAATGGCCTTAATTTCTATACCGTGCGTCCCATACCTATTAAAGTTTGCAACATTCAAACGCTTGTAACTTTTTACTGGAGCGTAATAAAACCTTGAATTTTTGTAAGAATAAAGTACTCGTGCCTCCTGTCAATTTAGGCTATCGCTCATAGCTATGCTACCCTTGAGTGCCAAATAAAACACTGATAAAACTTCAAATGGACCAAAATTCTATACGGTGCGTCTTATACCTATCAAAGTTAGCAACAATCAAATGCTTGTAACTTTTTACTGGATCGTAATAAAATCTTGAAATTTTGTGACAATAAAGTACTCGAGCCTCTTGTCAATTTAAGCTGTCGTTCATAGCTAAGCTACCCTTGAGTCCCAAATCAAGAACTTATAAAACTTCAAATGGCCCTAACTTCTATACGGTGCGTCCTATACCTATCAAAGTTTGCAACATTCAAATGCTTGTAACTTTTTACTGGAGCGTTATAAAACCTGGAAATTTTGTGACAATAAAGAATTCGTGCCTCTTATCAATTTAAGCTATCGCTCATAGCTATGCTACCCTTGAGTCCCAAAACAAACACTGATAAAACTTCAAATGGCCCTAACTTCTATACCGTGCGTCCCATACCTATCAAAGTTTTCAACATTCAAATGCTTGTAACTTTTTACTGGAGCGTAATAAAACCTGGAAATTTTGTGACAATAAAGTACTCGTGCCTCTTATCAATTTAAGCTATCGCTCATAGCTATGCTACCCTTGAGTCACAAATCAAACACTGAAAAAACTTCGAATGGCCCTAACATCTATACGGTGCGTCCTATACTTATCAAAGTTTGCAACATTCAAATGCTTGTAACTTTTTAGTGGAGTGTCATAAATCCTTGAAATTTTGTGACAATAAAGTACTTGTGTCTTGTCAATATAAGCTATCGCTCATAGCTATGCTACCCTTGAGTCCCAAATCAAACACTGATAAAACTTCAAATGGCCCTAACTTCTATACGGTGCGTCCTATACCTATCAAAGTTTGCAACATTCAAACGCTTGTAACTTTTTACTGGAGCGTAATAAAACCTTTTTTGGCAATAAATTACCCGTGCCTCTTATCAATTTAAGCTATTGCTCATACCTATGCTACCCTTGAGTCCCAAATCTAACACTGATAAAACTTCAAATGGCCCTAACTTCTTTACCGTGCGTCCCATACCGATCAAAGTTTCCAAAATTCAAATGGTTGTAACATTTTACTGGAGCGTCATAAAACCTGGAAATTTTGTGACAATAAAGTTCTCGTTCCTCTTATCAATTTAAGCTATCGCTAATAGCTATGCTACCCTTGATGCTAAAATCAAACACTTCAAATGGCCTAAACTGCTATACTGTCCGTCCTACACCAATCAAAGTTTGCAACATTCAAATGGTTGTTACATTTTACTGGAGAGTCATAAAACCTTGAAAATTTGTGACAATAAAGTACTCGAGCCTCTTGTCAATGATAAAACTTCAAATGGCCCTAACTTCTATACGGTGCGTCTTATACCTATCAAAGTTTTTAACAATTAAGAGCTTGTAACTTTTTACTGGAGCGTTATAAAACCTGGAAATTTTGTGACAATAAAGAATTCGTGCCTCTTATCAATTTAAGCCATCGCTCATAGCGATGCTACCCATGATTCCAAAATCAAACACTGATAAAACTTCAAATGTCCCTAACTTTTATACTGTGCGTCCTATACCTATCAAAGTTTGCAACAATCAAATGCTTGTAACTTTTTCTGGAGAGTCATAAAATCTTGAAATTTTGTAACAATAAATTCCTCGAGCCTCTTACCAATTTAAACTATCGCTCATAGCTATGCTACACTTGAGTCCCAAATCAAACACTGATAAAATTTAAAATGGCCCTAACTTCTATACGGTGCGTCATATACATATCAAAGTTTTGCAACTCTCAAATGCTTGTAACTTTTTACTGGAGCGTCATAAAACCTTGAAATTTTGTGAAAATAAATTACTCGTGTCTCTTGTCAATATAAGCTATCGCTCACAGCTATGCTACCCTTGAGTCCCAAATCAAACACTGATAAAACTTCAAATGGCTCTAATTTCTATACGGTGCGTCCTACGCCTATCAAAGTTTGTAACATTCAAATACTTGTAACTTTTTTCTGGAGCGTCATAAAATCTTGAAATTTTGTGACAATAAAGTTCTCGTTCCTCTTATCAATTTAAGCTATCGCTAATAGCTATGCTACCCTTGATGCTAAAATCAAACACTTCAAATGGCCCTAACTGCTATACTGTCCGTCCTACACCAATCAAAGTTTGCAACATTCAAATGGTTGTTCCATTTTACTGGAGAGTCATAAAACCTTGAAAATTTGTGACAATAAAGTACTCGAGCCTCTTGTCAATGATAAAACTTCAAATGGCCCTAACTTCTATACGGTGCGTCTTATACCTATCAAAGTTTTTAACAATTAAGAGCTTGTAACTTTTTACTGGAGCGTCATAAAAGCTTGAAATTTTGTGAGAATAAAGTACTCGTGCCTCTTGTCAATTTAAGCTATCGCTCATAGCTATGCTACCCTTGAATCCCAAAACAAACACTGATAAAACTTCAAATGGCCCTAACTTCTATACCGTGCGTCACATACCTATCAAATTTTGCAATATTCAAATGCTTGTAACTTTTTAGTGGAGCGTAATAAAACCTGGAAATTTTGTGACAATAAAGTACTCGTGCCTCTTATCAATTTAAGCTATCGCTCATAGCAATGCTACCATTGAGTCCCAAAACAAACGCTGATAAAACTTCAAATGGCCCTAACTTCTATTCGGTACGTCCTATACCTATCACAATTTACAACATTCAAATGGTCGTAACATTTTACTGGAGCGTCATAAAACCTTGAAATTTTGTGACAATAAAATACTCGTGCCTCTTGTCAATTTAAGCTATCGTTCATAGCTATGCTACCCTTGAGTCCCAAAACAAACACTGATAAAACTTCAAATGGCCCTAACTCCTAAACGGTGCGTCCTACACCTATCAAAGTTTGCAACATTCAAATGCTTGAATCTTTTTATTGGAGCGTCATAAAACCTTGAAATTTTATGACAAATAAAGTACTCGTGCCTCTTGTCAATTTAAGCTATCGTTCATAGCTATGATACCCTTGAGTTCCAAAACAAACACTGATAGAACTTCAAATGGCCCTAACTGCTATACTGTGCTTCCAATACCTATCAAATTTTGCAACATACAAATGCTTGTAACTTTTTACTGGAGCGTCAGAAAACCTTGAAATTTTGTGAAAATAAAGTACTCGTGTCTCTTGTCAATATAAGCTATCGCTCATTGCTATGCTACCCTTGAGTCCCAAATCAAACACTGATAAAACTTCAAATGGCCCTAACTTCTATACTGTGCTTCCTATACCAATCAAAGTTTGCAACATACAAATGCTTGTAACTTTTTACTGGAGCGTTATAAAACCTTGAAATTTTGTGAAAATAAAGTACTCGTGTCTCTTGTCAATATAGGCTATCGCTCATAGCTATGCTACCCTTGAGTCCCAAATCAAACACTGATAAAACTTCAAATGGCTCTAATTTCTATACGGTGCGTCTTATACCTATCAAAGTTTGCAACATACAAATGCTTGTAACTTTTTACTGGATCGTAATAAAATCATGAAATTTTGTGACAATAAGGTACTGGTGCCTCTTGTCACTTAAAGTTATCGCTCATAGCTATGCTACCCGTGAGTCTCAAATCAAACACTGATAAAACTTCAAATGGCCCTAACTTCTATACGGTGCGTCCTCTACCTATCAAAGTTTGCAACATTCAAATGCTTGTACCTTTTTAGTGGAGCGTCATAAAAACTTGAAATTTTGTGACAATAAAGAACTCGAGCCTCTTATCAATTTAAGCTATCGCTCATAGCTATGCTACCCTTGAGTCCCAAATCAAACACTTATAAAATTTCAAATGGCCCTAACTTCTATACGGTGCTTCCTATAGCTATCAAAGTTTGCAACATTCAAATGCTTGTAACTTTTTACTGGAGCGTAATAAAACCTGGAAATTTTATGACAATAAAGTACTCGTGCCTCTTATCAATTTAAGCTATCGCTCATAGCTTTGCTACCCCTGAGTCCCAAAACAAACGCTGATAAAACTTCAAATGGCTTCTATTCGGTGCGTCCTATTCCTATCACAGTTTCCAACATTCAAATGGTTGTAACATTTTACTGGAGCGTCATATAACCTTGAAATTTTGTGACAATAAAATACTCGTGCCTCTTGTCAATTTAAGCTATCGTTCATAGCTATGCTACCCTTGAGTCCCAAAACAAACACTGATGAAACTTCAAATGGCCCTAACTTCTATACGGTGCGTCCTATACCTATCACAGTTTCCAACATTGAAATGGTTGTAACATTTTACTGGAGCGTCATAAAACCTTGAAATTTTGTTACAATAAAATACTCGTGCCTCTTGTCAATTTAAGCTATCGTTCATAGCTATGCTACCCTTGAGTCCCAAAACAAACACTGATAGAACTTCAAATGGCCCTAACTTCTATACTGTGCAGCCTATACCTATAAGTTTGCAACATTCAAATGCTTGTAGCTTTTTACTGGAGCGTCATAAAATCTTGAAATTTTGTGGCAATAAAGTATTCGTTCCTCTTGTCAATTTAAGCTATCGCTCATAGCTATGCTACCCTTGAGTCCCAAAACAAACACTGATAGAACTTCAAATGGCCCTAACTTCTATACTGTGCATCCTATACCTATAAGTTTGCAACATTCAAATGCTTGTAGCTTTTTACTGGAGCGTCATAAAATCTTGAAATTTTGTGGCAATAAAGTATTCGTTCCTCTTATCAATTTAAGCTATCGCTCATAGCTATGCTACCCTTGATTCCAAAATCAAACACTTCGAATGGCCCTAACTTCTATAGGGTGCGTCCTATACCTATCAAAGTTTGCAAAATTCAAATGCTAGAAACCTTTTACTGGAGCGTGATAAAACCTTGAAATTTTGTGACGATAAAATACTCGTGCCCCTTGTCAATATAAGTTGTCGCTAATAGCTATGCTACCCTTGAGTCCCAAATCAAACACTGATAAAGCTTCAAATGGCCCTAACTTCTATGCGGTGCGTCCTATACCTATCAAAGTTTGCAACATTCAAATGCTTGTAACTTTTTACTGGAGCGTAATAAAACCTTGAAATTTTTTGAAAATAAAGTACTCGTGTCTCTTGTCAATATAAGCTATAGCTCATAGCTATGCTACCCTTGAGTCCCAAATCAAACACTGATAAAACTTCAAATGGCCCTAAATTCTATACGGTGCGTCCTATACCTTTCAAAGTTTGCAACATTCAAACGCTTGTAACTTTTTACTGGAGCGTCATAAAATCTTGAAATTTTGTAACAATAAATTCCTCGAGACTCTTACCAATTTAAGCTATCGCTCATAGCTATGCTACACTTGAGTCACAAATCAAACACTGATAAAATTTCAAATGGCCCTTACTTCTATAAGGTGCGTCCTATACATATCAAAGTTTGCAACTTTCAAATGCTTGTAATTTTTTACTTGAGCGTCATAAAACCTTGAAATTTTGTGAAAATAAAGTACTCGTGTCTCTTGCCAATATAAGCTATCGCTCATAGATATGCCACCCTTGAGTCCCAAATCAAACACTGATAAAACTTCAAATGGCTCTAACTTCTATACAGTGCGTCCTATACCTATCAAAGTTTGCAACATTCAAATGCTTGTAATTTTTTACTGGAGCGTCATAAAACCTTGAAATTTTGTGAAAATAAAGTACTCGTGTCTCTTGCCAATATAAGCTATCGCTCATAGATATGCCACCCTTGAGTCCCAAATCAAACACTGATAAAACTTCAAATGGCTCTAACTTCTATACAGTGCGTCCTATACCTATCAAAGTTTGCAACATTCAAATGCTTGTAACTTTTTTCTGGAGCGTCATAAAATCTTGAAATTTTGTGACAATAAAGTACTCGTTCCTCTTATCAATTTAAGCTATCGCTCATATCTATGCTACCCTTGATTCCAAAATCAAACTCTTCGAATGGCCCTAACTTCTATACGGTGCGTCCTATACCTATCATAGTTTGCAACAATCAAATGCTTGTAACTTTTGACTGGAGCGTAGTAAAATCTTTAAATTTTGTGACAATAAAGTACTCGAGACTCTTGTCAATTTAAGCTATCGCTCATAGCTAGGCTACCCTTGAGTCACAAATCAAACACTGATAAAACTTCAAATGGCCCTAACTTCTATACTGTGCGTCCTACAACAATCAAAGTTTGCAACATTCAAATGATTGTAACTTTTTACTGGAGCGTCATAAAACCATGAAATTTTGTGACAATAAAGTACTCGTGCCTCTTATCAATTTAAGCTATCGCTCATAGCTATGCTACCCTTGAGTTCCAAAACAAACACTGATAAAACTTCAAATGGCCCTAACTTCTAAACGGTGCGTCCAATACCTATCAAAGTTTGCAACATTCAAACGCTTGTAACTTTTTACTGGACTGTAATAAAATCTTGAAATTTTGTAACAATAAAGTACTCGTGCCTCTCGTCAATTTAAGCTATCGCTCATAGCTATGCTACCTTTGAGTCCCAAAGAAAAAACACTGATAAAACTTCAAATGGACCTAAATTCTATACGATGCGTCCTATACCTATCAAAGTTTGGAAAATTGAAATGCTAGAAACTTTTTACTGGAGCGTAATAAAACCTTGAAATTTTGTGACAATAAAGTACTCGAGACTCTTGTCAATTTAAGCTATCGCTCATATCTATGCTACCCTTGAGTCCCAAATCAACCACTGATAAAACTTCAAATGGCCCTAACTTCTAGACGGTGCGTCCTATACCTATCAAATTTTGCAACAATCAAATGCTTGTAACTTTTTACTGGAGCGTAGTAAAATCTTGAAATTTTGTGACAATAAAGTACTCGAGCCTCTTGTCAATTTAAGCTATCGCTCATATCTATGCTACCCTTGAGTCCCAAATCAACCACTGATAAAACTTCAAATGGCCCTAACTTCTAGACGGTGCGTCCTATACCTATCAAAGTTTGCAACAATCAAATGCTTGTAACTTTTTACTGGAGCGTAGTAAAATCTTGAAATTTTGTGACAATAAAGTACTCGTGCCTCTTGTCAATTAAAGTTATCACTCATAGCTATGCTACTCTTGAGTCCCAAATCAAACACTGATAAAACTTCAAATGGCCCTAACTTCTATACGGTGCGTCCTATACCTATCAAAGTTTGCAACATTCAAATGCTTGTAACTTTTTACTGGAGCTTCATAAAACCTTGAAATTTTGTGACAATAAAGTACTCGAGCCTCTTATCAATTTAACCTATCGCTCTTATCTATTCTACCCATGTTATAATAAAATCTTGAAATTTTGTGACAATAAAGTACTCGAGCCTCTTGTCAATTTAAGCTATCGCTCATATCTATGCTACCCTTGAGTCCCAAATCAACCACTGATAAAACTTCAAATGGCCCTAACTTCTAGACGGTGCGTCCTATACCTATCAAAGTTTGCAACAATCAAATGCTTGTAACTTTTTACTGGAGCGTAGTAAAATCTTGAAATTTTGTGACAATAAAGTACTCGTGCCTCTTGTCAATTAAATTTTATCACTCATAGCTATGCTACCCTTGACTCCCAAATCAAACACTGATAAAACTTCAAATGGCCCTAACTTCTATACGGTGCGTCCTATACCTATCAAAGTTTGCAACATTCAAATGCTTGTAACTTTTTACTGGAGCGCAATAAAATCTTGAAATTTTGTGACAATGAAGTACTCGAGCCTCTTATCACTTAAAGATATGGCTCATAGCTATGCTACCCTTGACTTCAAAATCAAACACTGATAAGACTTCAAATGACCCTAACTTCTGGACGGTGCGTCCTATACCTTTCAATATTTTCAACATTCAAACGCTTGTAACTTTTTACTGGAGCGTCATAAAATCTTGAAATTTTGTAACAATAAATTCCTCGAGAATCTTACCAATTTAAGCTATCGCTCATAGCTATGCTACACTTGAGTCCCAAATCAAACACTGATAAAATTTCAAATGGCCCTAACTTCTATACGGTGCGTCCTATACCTATCAAAGTTTGCAACTTTCAAATGCTTGTAATTTTTTACTGGTGCGTCATAAAACCTTGAAATTTTGTGAAAATAAAGTACTCGTGTCTCTTCCCAATATAAGCTATCGCTCATAGATATGCCACCCTTGAGTCCCAAATCAAACACTGATAAAACTTCAAATGGCTCTAACTTCTATACAGTGCGTCCTATACCTATCAAAGTTTGCAACATTCAAATGCTTGTAATTTTTTACTGGAGCGTCATAAAACCTTGAAATTTTGTGAAAATAAAGTACTCGTGTCTCTTGCCAATTTAAGCTATCGCTCATAGATATGCCACCCTTGAGTCCCAAATCAAACACTGATAAAACTTCAAATGGCTCTAACTTCTATACAGTGCGTCCTATACCTATCAAAGTTTGCAACATTCAAATGCTTGTAACTTTTTTCTGGAGCGTCATAAAATCTTGAAATTTTGTGACAATAAAGTACTCGTTCCTCTTATCAATTTAAGCTATCGCTCATATCTATGCTACCCTTGATTCCAAAATCAAACTCTTCGAATGGCCCTAACTTCTACACGGTGCGTCCTATACCTATCATAGTTTGCAACAATCAAATGCTTGTAACTTTTGACTGGAGCGTAGTAAAATCTTTAAATTTTGTGACAATAAAGTACTCGAGACTCTTGTCAATTTAAGCTATCGCTCATAGCTAGGCTACCCTTGAGTCACAAATCAAACACTGATAAAACTTCAAATGGCCCTAACTTCTATACTGTGCGTCCTACAACAATCAAAGTTTGCAACATTCAAATGATTGTAACTTTTTACTGGAGCGTCATAAAACCATGAAATTTTGTGACAATAAAGTACTCGTGCCTCTTATCAATTTAAGCTATCGCTCACAGCTATGCTACCCTTGAATTCCAAAACAAACACTGATAAAACTTCAAATGGCCCTAACTTCTAAACGGTGCGTCCAATACCTATCGAAGTTTGCAACATTCAAACGCTTGTAACTTTTTACTGGACTGTAATAAAATCTTGAAATTTTGTAACAATAAAGTACTCGTGCCTCTTGTCAATTTAAGCTATCGCTCATAGCTATGCTACCTTTGAGTCCCAAAGAAAAAACACTGATAAAACTTCAAATGGACCTAAATTCTATACGGTGCGTCCTATACCTATCAAAGTTTGCAAAATTCAAATGCTAGAAACTTTTTACTGGAGCGTAATAAAACCTTGAAATTTTGTGACAATAAAGTACTCGAGACTCTTGTCAATTTAAGCTATCGCTCATATCTATGCTACCCTTGAGTCCCAAATCAACCACTGATGAAACTTCAAATGGCCCTAACTTCTAGACGGTGCGTCCTATACCTATCAAAGTTTGCAACAATCAAATGCTTGTAATTTTTTACTGGAGCGTAGTAAAATCTTGAAATTTTGTGACAATAAAGTACTCGTGCCTCTTGTCAATTAAAGTTATCACTCATAGCTATGCTACCCTTGAGTCCCAAATCAAACACTGATAAAACTTCAAATGGCCCTAACTTCTATACGGTGCGTCCTATACCTATCAAAGTTTGCAACATACAAATGCTTGTAACTTTTTACTGGAGCGCAATAAAATCTTGAAATTTTGTGACAATGAAGTACTCGAGCCTCTTAGCACTTAAAGATATGGCTCATAGCTATGCTACCCTTGACTCCAAAATCAACACTGATAAGACTTCAAATGACCCTAACTTCTGGACGGTGCGTCCTATACCTATCAAAGCTTGCAGCAAGCAAACGCTTGTAAATTTTTACAGGAGCGTCATAAAACCTTGAAATTTTGTGGCAATAAAGTACTCGTGCCTCTAATCAATTTAAGCTATCGCTCATAGCTATGCTACCCTTGAGTCCCAAAACAAACACTGATAAAATTTCAAATGGCCCTAACTTCTAAACGGTGCGTCCTATACCTATCAAAGTTTGCACCATTCAAATGCTTGTAACTTTTTACTGGACTGTAATAAAACCTTGAAATTTTGTAACAATAAAGTACTCGAGCCTCTTGTCAATTTAAGTTGTCGCTCATAGCTATGCTACCCTTGAGTCCCAAATCAAACACTGATAAAACTTCAAATGGCCCTAACTTCTATACGATGTGTCCTATGCCTATCAAAGTTTGCAACATTCAAATGCTTGTAACTTTTTACTGGAGCGTAATAAAACCTTGAAATTTTTTGAAAATAAAGTACTCGTGTCGCTTGTCAATATAAGCTATCGCTCATAGCTACCCTTGAGTCCCAAATCAAACACTGATAAAACTTCAAATGGCCCAAACTTCTATACGGTGCGTCCTATACCTATCAAAGTTTGCAACATTCAAACGCTTGTAACATTTTACTGGAGCGTCATAAAACCATGAAATTTTGTGAAAATAAAGTACTCGTGTCTCTAATCAATTTAAGCTATCGCTCATAGCTATGCTACCCTTGAGTCCCAAAATAAAAACTGATAAAATTTCAAATGGCCCTAACTTCTATACGGTGCTTCCAATAGCTATCAAAGTTTGCAACATTCAAATGCTTGTAACTTTTTACTGGAGCGTAGTAAAATCTTGAAATTTTGTGACAATAAAGTACTCGAGCCTCTTGTCAATTTAAGCTATCGCTCATATCTATGCTACCCTTGAGTCCCAAATCAACCACTGATAAAACTTCAAATGGCCCTAACTTCTAGACGGTGCGTCCTATACCTATCAAAGTTTGCAACAATCAAATGCTTGTAACTTTTTACTGGAGCGTAGTAAAATCTTGAAATTTTGTGACAATAAAGTACTCGTGCCTCTTGTCAATTAAAGTTATCACTCATAGCTATGCTACTCTTGAGTCCCAAATCAAACACTGATAAAACTTCAGATGGCCCTAACTTCTATACGGTGCGTCCTATACCTATCAAAGTTTGCAACATTCAAATTCTTGTAACTTTTTACTGGAGCGTCATAAAACCTTGAAATTTTGTGACAATAAAGTACTCGAGCCTCTTATCAATTTAACCTATCGCTCTTATCTATTCTACCTTTGTTATAATAAAATCTTGAAATTTTGTGACAATAAAGTACTCGAGCCTCTTGTCAATTTAAGCTATCGCTCATATCTATGCTACCCTTGAGTCCCAAATCAACCACTGATAAAACTTCAAATGGCCCTAACTTCTAGACGGTGCGTCCTATACCTATCAAAGTTTGCAACAATCAAATGCTTGTAACTTTTTACTGGAGCGTAGTAAAATCTTGAAATTTTGTGACAATAAAGTACTCGTGCCTCTTGTCAATTAAAGTTATCACTCATAGCTATGCTACCCTTGAGTCCCAAATCAAACACTGAGAAAACTTCAAATGGCCCTAACTTCTATACGGTGCGTCCTATACCTATCAAAGTTTGCAACATTCAAATGCTTGTAACTTTTTACTGGAGCGCAATAAAATCTTGAAATTTTGTGACAATGAAGTACTCGAGCCTCTTATCACTTAAAGATATGGCTCATAGCTATGCTACCCTTGACTCCAAAATCAAACACTGATAAGACTTCAAATGGCCCTAACTTCTAAACGGTGCGTCCTATACCTATCAAAGCTTGCAGCATTCAAACGCTTGTAAATTTTTACTGGAGCGTCATAAAACCTTGAAATTTTGTGGCAATAAAGTACTCGTTCCTCTTATCAATTTAAGCTATCGCTCATATCTATGCTACCCTTGATTCCAAAATCAAACTCTTCGAATGGCCCTAACTTCTATACGGTGCGTCCTATACCTATCATAGTTTGCAACAATCAAATGCTTGTAACTTTTGACTGGAGCGTAGTAAAATCTTTAAATTTTGTGACAATAAAGTAATCGAGACTCTTGTCAATTTAAGCTATCGCTCATAGCTAGGCTACCCTTGAGTCACAAATCAAACACTGATAAAACTTCAAATGGCCCTAACTTCTATACTGTGCGTCCTACAACAATCAAGGTTTGCAACATTCAAATGCTTGTAACTTTTTACTGGAGCGTCACAAAACCTTGAAATTTTGTGACAATAAAGTACTCGTGCCTGTTATCAATTTAAGCTATCGCTCATAGCTATGCTACCCTTGAGTTCCAAAACAAACACTGATAAAACTTCAAATGGCCCTAACTTCTAAACGGTGCGTCCTATACCTATCAAAGTTTGCAACATTCAAATGCTTGTAACTTTTTACTGGACTGTAATAAAACCTTGAAATTTTGTAACAATAAAGTACTCGTGTCTCTAATCAATTTAAGCTATCGCTCATAGCTATGCTACCCTTGAGTCCCAAAACAAACACTGATAAAATTTCAAATGGCCCTAACTTCTATACGGTGCTTCCTATAGCTATCAAAGTTTGCAACATTCAAATGCTTGTAACTTTTTACTGGAGCGTAGTAAAATCTTGAAATTTTGTGACAATAAAGTACTCGAGCCTCTTGTCAATTTAAGCTATCGCTCATATCTATGCTACCCTTGAGTCCGAAATCAACCACTGATAAAACTTCAAATGGCCCTAACTTCTATACGGTGCGTCCTATACCTATCAAAGTTTGCAACATTCAAATGCTTGGAACTTTTTACTGGAGCGTCATAAAACCTTGAAATTGTATGACAATAAAGTACTTGTGTCTCTTGTTAATATAAGCTATCGCTCTTATCTATTCTACCCTTGTTATAATAAAATCTTGAAATTTTGTGACAATAAAGTACTCGAGCCTCTTGTCAATTTAAGCTATCGCTCATATCTATGCTACCCTTGAGTCCCAAATCAACCACTGATAAAACTTCAAATGGCCCTAACTTCTAGACGGTGCGTCCTATACCTATCAAAGTTTGCAACAATCAAATGCTTGTAACTTTTTACTGGAGCGTAGTAAAATCTTGAAATTTTGTGACAATAAAGTACTCGTGCCTCTTGTCAATTAAAGTTATCACTCATAGCTATGCTACCCTTGAGTCCCAAATCAAACACTGATAAATCTTCAAATGGCCCTAACTTCTATACGGTGCGTCCTATACCTATCAAAGTTTGCAACATTCAAATGCTTGTAACTTTTTACTGGAGCGCAATAAAATCTTGAAATTTTGTGACAATGAAGTACTCGAGCCTCTTATCACTTAAAGATATGGCTCATAGCTATGCTACCCTTGACTCCAAAATCAAACACTGATAAGACTTCAAATGGCCCTAACTTCTAAACGGTGCGTCCTATACCTATCAAAGCTTGCAGCATTCAAACGCTTGTAAATTTTTACTGGAGCGTCATAAAACCTTGAAATTTTGTGGCAATAAAGTACTCGTTCCTCTTATCAATTTAAGCTATCGCTCATATCTATGCTACCCTTGATTCCAAAATCAAACTCTTCGAATGGCCCTAACTTCTATACGGTGCGTCCTATAACTATCATAGTTTGCAACAATCAAATGCTTGTAACTTTTGACTGGAGCGTAGTAAAATCTTTAAATTTTGTGACAATAAAGTAATCGAGACTCTTGTCAATTTAAGCTATCGCTCATAGCTAGGCTACCCTTGAGTCACAAATCAAACACTGATAAAACTTCAAATGGCCCTAACTTCTATACTGTGCGTCCTACAACAATCAAGGTTTGCAACATTCAAATGCTTGTAACTTTTTACTGGAGCGCAATAAAATCTTGAAATTTTGTGACAATGAAGTACTCGAGCCTCTTATCACTTAAAGATATGGCTCATAACTATACTACCCTTGACTCCAAAATCAAACACTGATAAGACTTCAAATGACCCTAACTTCTGGACGGTGCGTCCTATACCTATCAAAGCTTGCAGCATTCAAACGCTTGTAAATTTTTACTGGAGCGTCATAAAACCTTGAAATTTTGTGGCAATAAAGTACTCGTTCCTCTTATCAATTTAAGCTATCGCTCATATCTATGCTACCCTTGATTCCAAAATCAAACTCTTCGAATGGCCCTAACTTCTATACGGTGCGTCCTATACCTATCATAGTGTGCAACAATCAAATGCTTGTAACTTTTGACTGGAGCGTAGTAAAATCTTTAAATTTTGTGACAATAAAGTACTCGAGACTCTTGTCAATTTAAGCTATCGCTCACAGCTAGACTACCCTTGAGTCATAAATCAAACACTGATAAAACTTCAAATGGCCCTAACTTCTATACTGTGCGTCCTACAACAATGAAGGTTTGCAACATTCAAATGCTTGTAACTTTTTACTGGAGCGTCACAAAACCTTGAAATTTTGTGACAATAAAGTACTCGTGCCTCTTATCAATTTAAGCTATCGCTCATAGCTATGCTACCCTTGAGTTTCAAAACAAACACTGATAAAACTTCAAATGGCCCTAACTTCTAAACTGTGCGTCCTATACCTATCAAAATTTGCAACATTCAAATGCTTGTAACTTTTTACTGGACTGTAATAAAACCTTGAAATTTTGTAACAATAAAGTACTTGTGTCTCTAATCAATTTAAGCTATCGCTCATAGCTATGCTACCCTTGAGTCCCAAAACAAACACTGATAAAATTTCAAATGGCCCTAACTTCTATACGGTGCTTCCTATAGCTATCAAAGTTTGCAACATTCAAATGCTTGTAACTTTTTACTGGAGCGTCATATAACCTTGAAATTTTGTGACAATAAAATACTCGTGCCTCTTGTCAATTTAAGCTATCGTTCATAGCTATGCTACCCTTGAGTCCCAAAACAAACACTGATGAAACTTCAAATGGCCCTAACTTCTATACGGTGCGTCCTATACCTATCAAAGTTTGTAACATTCAAATGCTTGTATCTTTTTACTGGAGCGTAATAAAATCTTGAAATTTTGTGACAATAAAGTACTCGAGCCTTTTGTCAATTAAAGCTATCGCTCTTAGCTATGCTACCCCTGAGTCCCAAAACAAACGCTGATAAAACTTCTAATGGCTCTAACTTCTATACGGTGCGTCCTATACCTATCACAGTTTCCAACATTCAAATGGTTGTAACATTTTACTGGAGCGTCATAAAACCTTGAAATTTTGTTACAATAAAATACTCGTGCCTCTTGTCAATTTAAGCTATCGTTCATAGCTATGCTACCCTTGAGTCACAAATCAAACACTGATAAAACTTCAAATGGCCCTAACTTCTGTACGGTGCGTCCTACACCAATCAAAGTTTGCAACATTCAAATGCTTGTAGCTTTTTACTGGAGCGTCATAAAATCTTGAAATTTTGTGACAATAAAGTACTCGTGCCTCTTATCAATTTAAGCTATCGCTCATAGCTATGCTACCCTTGAGTTCCAAAACAAACACTGATAAAACTTCAAATGGCCCTAACTTCTAAACTGTGCGTCCTATACCTATCAAAGTTTGCAACATTAAAATGCTTGTAACTTTTTACTGGACTGTAATAAAACCTTGAAATTTTGTAACAATAAAGTACTTGTGTCTCTAATCAATTTAAGCTATCGCTCATAGCTATGCTACCCTTGAGTCCCAAAACAAACACTGATAAAACTTCAAATGGCCCTAACTTCTAGACGGTGCGTCCTATACCTATCAAAGTTTGCAACAATCAAATGCTTGTAACTTTTTACTGGAGCGTAGTAAAATCTTGAAATTTTGTGACAATAAAGTACTCGTGCCTCTTGTCAATTAAAGTTATCACTCATAGCTATGCTACCCTTGAGTCCCAAATCAAGCACTGATAAAACTTCAAATGGCCCTAACTTCTATACGGTGCGTCCTATACCTATCAAAGTTTGCAACATTCAAATGCTTGTAACTTTTTACTGGAGCGTCATAAAACCTTGAAATTTTGTGACAATAAAGTACTCGAGCCTCTTATCAATTTAACCTATCGCTCTTATCTATTCTACCCTTGTTATAATAAAATCTTGAAATTTTGTGACAATAAAGTACTCGAGCCTCTTGTCAATTTAAGCTATCGCTCATATCTATGCTACCCTTGAGTCCCAAATCAACCACTGATAAAACTTCAAATGGCCCTAACTTCTAGACGGTGCGTCCTATACCTATCAAAGTTTGCAACAATCAAATGCTTGTAACTTTTTACTGGAGTGTAGTAAAATCTTGAAATTTTGTGACAATAAAGTACTCGTGCCTCTTGTCAATTAAAGTTATCACTCATAGCTATGCTACCCTTGAGTCCCAAATCAAAAACTGATAAAACTTCAAATGGCCCTAACTTCTATACGGTGCGTCCTATACCTATCAAAGTTTGCAACATTCAAATGCTTGTAACTTTTTACTGGAGCGCAATAAAATCTTGAAATTTTGTGACAATGAAGTACTCGAGCCTCTTATCACTTAAAGATATGGCTCATAGCTATGCCACCCTTGACTCCAAAATCAAACACTGATAAGACTTCAAATGACCCTAACTTCTGGACGGTGCGTCCTATACCTATCAAAGCTTGCAGCATTCAAACGCTTGTAAACTTTTACTGGAGCGTCATAAAACCTTGAAATTTTGTGGCAATAAAGTACTCGAGACTCTTGTCAATTTAAGCTATTGCTCATAGCTAGGCTACCCTTGAGTCACAAATCAAACACTGATAAAACTTCAACTGGCCCTAACTTCTATACTGTGCGTCCTACAACAATCAAGGTTTGCAACAATCAAATGGTTGGAACTTTTTACTGGAGCGTCACAAAACCTTGAAATTTTGTGACAATAAAGTACTCGTGCCTCTTATCAATTTAAGCTATCGCTCATAGCTATGCTACCCTTGAGTTCCAAAACAAACACTGATAAAACTTCAAATGGCCCTAACTTCTAAACGGTGCGTCCTATACCTATCAAAGTTTGCAACATTCAAATGCTTGTAACTTTTTACTGGACTGTAATAAAACCTTGAAATTTTGTAACAATAAAGTCCTCGAGCCTCTTGTCAATTTAAGTTGTCGCTCATAGCTATGCTACCCTTGAGTCCCAAATCAAACACTGATAAAACTTCAAATGGCCCAAGCTTCTATACGGTGCAAACACTGATAAAATTTCAAATAAACCCCTAACTTCTATACGGTGCTTCCTATAGCTATCAAAGTTTGCAACATTCAAATGCTTGTAACTTTTTACTGGAGCGTAATAAAACCTGGAAATTTTATGACAATAAAGTACTCGTGCCTCTTATCAATTTAAGCTATCGCTCATAGCTTTGCTACCCCTGAGTCCCAAAACAAACGCTGATAAAACTTCAAATGGCTTCTATTCGGTGCGTCCTATTCCTATCACAGTTTCCAACATTCAAATGGTTGTAACATTTTACTGGAGCGTCATATAACCTTGAAATTTTGTGACAATAAAATACTCGTACCTCTTGTCAATTTAAGCTATCGTTCATAGCTATGCTACCCTTGAGTAACAAAACAAACACTGATGAAACTTCAAATGGCCCTAACTTCTATACGGTGCGTCCTATACCTATCAAAGTTTGTAACATTCAAATGGTTGTATCTTTTTACTGGAGCGTAATAAAATCTTGAAATTTTGTGACAATAAAGTACTCGAGCCTTTTGTCAATTTCAGCTATCGCTCTTAGCTATGCTACCCCTGAGTCCCAAAACAAACGCTGATAAAACTTCTAATGGCTCTAAATTCTATACGGTGCGTCCTATACCTATCACAGTTTCCAACATTCAAATGGTTGTAACATTTTACTGGAGCGGCATAAAACCTTGAAATTTTGTTACAATAAAATACTCGTGCCTCTTATCAATTTAAGCTATCGCTCATAGCTATGCTACCCTTGAGTCCCAAAACAAACACTGATGAAACTTCAAATGGCCCTAACTTCTATACGGTGCGTCCTATACCTATCAAAGTTTGTAACATTCAAATGGTTGTATCTTTTTACTGGAGCGTAATAAAATCTTGAAATTTTGTGACAATAAAGTACTCGAGCCTTTTGTCAATTTCAGCTATCGCTCTTAGCTATGCTACCCCTGAGTCCCAAAACAAACAGTGATGAAACTTCAAATGGCCCTAACTTCTATACTGTGCATCCTATACCTATAAGTTTGCAACATTCAAATGCTTGTAACTTTTTACTGGAGCGTCATAAAATCTTGAAATTTTGTGACAATAAAGTATTCGTTCCTCTTATCAATTTAAGCTATCGCTCATAGCTATGCTACCCTTGATTCCAAAATCAAACACTTCGAATGGCCCTAACTTCTATAGGGTGCGTCCTATACCTATCAAAGTTTGCAAAATTCAAATGCTAGAAACCTTTTACTGGAGCGTAATAAAACCTTGAAATTTTGTGACGATAAAGTACTCGTGCCCCTTGTCAATATAAGTTGTCGCTCATAGCTATGCTACCCTTGAGTCCCAAATCAAACACTGATAAAACTTCAAATGGCCCTAACTTCTATACGGTGCGTCCTATACCTATCAAAGTTTGCAACATTCAAATGCTTGTAACTTTTTACTGGAGCGTAATAAAACCTTGAAATTTTTAGAAAATAAAGTACTCGTGTCTCTTGTCAATATAAGCTATAGCTCATAGCTATGCTACCCTTGAGTCCCAAATCAAACACTGATAAAATTTCAAATGGCCCTAACTTCTATACGGTGCGTCCTATACCTATCAAAGTTTGCAACATTCAAAAGCTTGTAACTTTTTACTGGAGCGTCATAAAATCTTGAAATTTTGTAACAATAAATTCCTCGAGACTTACCAATTTAAGCTATCGCTCATAGCTATGATACACTTGAGTCCCAAATCAAACACTGATAAAATTTCAAATGGCCCTAACTTCTATACGGTGCGTCCTATACCTATCAAAGTTTGCAACTTTCAAATGCTTGTAATTTTTTACTGGAGCGTCATAAAACCTTGAAATTTTGTGAAAATAAAGTACTCGTGTCTCTTGCCAATATAAGCTATCGCTCATAGATATGCCACCCTTGAGTCCCAAATCAAACACTGATAAAACTTCAAATGGCTCTAACTTCTATACGGTGCGTCCTATACCTATCAAAGTTGCAACATTCAAATGCTTGTAACTTTTTTCTGGAGCGTCATAAAATCTTGAAATTTTGTGACAATAAAGTACTCGTTCCTCTTATCAATTTAAGCTATCGCTCATATCTATGCTACCCTTGATTCCAAAATCAGACTCTTCGAATGGCCCCAACTTCTATACGGTGCGTCCTATACCTATCATAGGTTGCAACAATCAAATGCTTGTAACTTTTGACTGGAGCGTAGTAAAATCTTTAAATTTTGTGACAATAAAGTACTCGAGACTCTTGTCAATTTAAGCTATCGCTCATAGCTAGGCTACCCTTGAGTCACAAATCAAACACTGATAAAACTTCAAATGGCCCTAACTTCTAAACGGTGCGTCCTATACCTATCAAAGTTGGCAACATTCAAACGCTTGTAACTTTTTACTGGACTGTAATAAAACCTTAACATTTTGTAACAATAAAGTACTCGTGCCTCTTGTCAATTTAAGCTATCGCTCATAGCTATGCTACCTTTGAGTCCCAAAAAAAACACTGATAAAACTTCAAATGGACCTAAATTCTATACGGTGCGTCCTATACCTATCAAAGTTTGCAAAATTCAAATGCTAGAAACTTTTTACTGGAGCGTAATAAAACCTTGAAATTTTGTGACAATAAAGTACTCGAGCCTCTTGTCAATTTAAGTTGTCGCTCATAGCTACCCTTGAGTCCCAAATCAAACACTGATAAAACTTCAAATGGCCCTAACTTCTATACGGTGCGTCCTATACCTATCAAAGTTTGCAACATTCAAATGCTTGTAACTTTTTACTGGAGCGCAATAAAATCTTGAAATTTTGTGACAATGAAGTACTCGAGCCTCTTATCACTTAAAGATATGGCTCATAGCTATGCTACCTTTGACTCCAAAATCAAACACAGATAAGACTTCAAATGACCCTAACTTCTGGACGGTGCGTCCTATACCTATCAAAGCTTGCAGCATTCAAACGCTTGTAATTTTTTACTGGAGCGTCATAAAACCTTGAAATTTTGTGGCAATAAAGTACTCGTTCCTCTTATCAATTTAAGTTATCGCTCATATCTATGCTACCCTTGATTCCAAAATCAAACTCTTCGAATGGCCCTAACTTCTATACGGTGCGTCCTATACCTATCATAGTTTGCAACAATCAAATGCTTGTAACTTTTGACTGGAGCGTAGTAAAATCTTTAAATTTTGTGACAAAAAAGTACTCGAGACTCTTGTCAATTTAAGCTATCGCTCATAGTTAGGCTACCCTTGAGTCACAAATCAAACACTGATAAAACTTCAAATGGCCCTAACTTCTATACTGTGCGTCCTACAACAATCAAGGTTTGCAACATTCAAATGCTTGTAACTTTTTACTGGAGCGTCACAAAACCTTGAAATTTTGTGACAATAAAGTACTCGTGCCTCTTATCAATTTAAGCTATCGCTCATAGCTATGCTACCCTTGAGTTCCAAAACAAACACTGATAAGACTTCAAATGGCCCTAACTTCTAAACGGTGCGTCCTATACCTATCAAAGTTTGCAACATTTAAATGCTTGTAACTTTTTACTGGACTGTAATAAAACCTTGAAATTTTGTAACAATAAAGTACTCGAGCCTCTTGTCAATTTAAGTTGTCGCTCATAGCTATGCTACCCTTGAGTCCCAAATCAAACACTGATAAAACTTCAAATGGCCCTAACTTCTATACGGTGCGTCCTATACCTATCAAAGTTTGCAACATTCAAACGCTTGTAACTTTTTACTGGAGCGTCATAAAATCTTGAAATTTTGTAACAATAAATTCCTCGAGACTCTTACCAATTTAAGCTATCGCTCATAGCTATGCTACACTTGAGTCCCAAATCAAACATTGATAAAATTTCAAATGGCCCTAACTTCTATACGGTGCGTCCTATACCTATCAAAGTTTGCAACTTTCAAATGCTTGTAATTTTTTACTGGAGCGTCATAAAGCCTTGAAATTTTGTGAAAATAAAGTACTCGTGTCTCTTGCCAATATAAGCTATCGCTCATAGATATGCCACCCTTGAGTCCCAAATCAAACACTGATAAAACTTCAAATGGCTATAACTTCTATACGGTGCGTCCTATACCTATCAAAGTTTGCAAAATTCAAATGCTTGTAACTTTTTTCTGGAGCGTCATAAAATCTTGAAATTTTGTGACAATAAAGTACTCGTTCCTCTTATCAATTTAAGCTATCGCTCATATCTATGCTACCCTTGATTCCAAAATCAAACTCTTCGAATGGCCCTAACTTCTATACGGTGCGTCCTATACCTATCATAGGTTGCAACAATCAAATGCTTGTAACTTTTGACTGGAGCGTAGTAAAATCTTTAAATTTTGTGACAATAAAGTAGGCTACCCTTGAGTCACAAGTCAAACACTGATAAAACTTCAAATGGCCCTAACTTCTATACTGTGCGTCCTACAACAATCAAAGTTTGCAACATTCAAATGATTGTAACTTTTTACTGGAGCGTCATAAAACCATGAAATTTTATGACAATAAAGTACTCGTGCCTCTTATCCATTTAAGCTATCGCTCATAGCTATGCTACCCTTGAGTTCCAAAACAAACACTGATAAAACTTCAAATGGCCCTAACTTCTAAACGCTGCGTCCTATACCTATCAAAGTTTGCAACATTCAAACGCTTGTAACTTTTTACTGGACTGTAATAAAACCTTGACATTTTGTAACAATAAAGTACTCGTGCCTCTTGTCAATTTAAGCTATCGCTCATAGCTATGCTACCTTTGAGTCCCAAAAAAAACACTGATAAAACTTCAAATGGACCTAAATTCTATACGGTGCGTCCTATACCTATCAAAGTTTGCAAAATTCAAATGCTAGAAACTTTTTACTGGAGCGTAATAAAACCTTGAAATTTTGTGACAATAAAGTACTCGAGCCTCTTGTCAATTTAAGTTGTCGCTCATAGCTACCCTTGAGTCCCAAATCAAACACTGATAAAACTTCAAATGGCCCTAACTTCTATACGGTGCGTCCTATACCTATCAAAGTTTGCAACATTCAAACGCTTGTAACTTTTTACTGGAGCGTCATAAAATCTTGAAATTTTGTAACAATAAATTCCTCGAGACTCTTACCAATTTAAGCTATCGCTCATAGCTATGCTACACTTGAGTCCCAAATCAAACATTGATAAAATTTCAAATGGCCCTAACTTCTATACGGTGCGTCCTATACCTATCAAAGTTTGCAACTTTCAAATGCTTGTAATTTTTTACTGGAGCGTCATAAAACCTTGAAATTTTGTGAAAATAAAGTACTCGTGTCTCTTGCCAATATAAGCTATCGCTCATAGATATGCCACCCTTGAGTCCCAAATCAAACACTGATAAAACTTCAAATGGCTCTAACTTCTATACGGTGCGTCCTATACCTATCAAAGTTTGCAACATTCAAATGCTTGTAACTTTTTTCTGGAGCGTCATAAAATCTTGAAATTTTGTGACAATAAAGTACTCGTTCCTCTTATCAATTTAAGCTATCGCTCATATCTATGCTACCCTTGATTCCAAAATCAAACTCTTCGAATGGCCCTAACTTCTATACGGTGCGTCCTATACCTATCATAGGTTGCAACAATCAAATGCTTGTAACTTTTGACTGGAGCGTAGTAAAATCTTTAAATTTTGTGACAATAAAGTACTCGAGACTCTTGTCAATTTAAGCTATCGCTCATAGCTAGGCTACCCTTGAGTCACAAATCAAACACTGATAAAACTTCAAATGGCCCTAACTTCTATACTGTGCGTCCTACAACAATCAAAGTTTGCAACATTCAAATGATTGTAACTTTTTACTGGAGCGTCATAAAACCATGAAATTTTGTGACAATAAAGTACTCGTGCCTCTTATCAATTTAAGCTATCGCTCATAGCTATGCTACCCTTGAGTTCCAAAACAAACACTGATAAAACTTCAAATGGCCCTAAATTCTATACGGTGCGTCCTATACCTATCAAAGTTTGCAAAATTCAAATGCTAGAAACTTTTTACTGGAGCGTAATAAAACCTTGAAATTTTGTGACAATAAAGTACTCGAGCCTCTTGTCAATTTAAGTTGTCGCTCATAGCTACCCTTGAGTCCCAAATCAAACACTGATAAAACTTCAAATGGCCCTAACTTCTATACGGTGCGTCCTATACCTATCAAAGTTTGCAACATTCAAATGCTTGTAACTTTTTACTGGAGCGCAATAAAATCTTGAAATTTTGTGACAATGAAGTACTCGAGCCTCTTATCACTTAAAGATATGGCTCATAGCTATGCTACCTTTGACTCCAAAATCAAACACTGATAAGACTTCAAATGACCCTAACTTCTGGACGGTGCGTCCTATACCTATCAAATCTTGCAGCATTCAAACGCTTGTAAATTTTTACTGGAGCGTCATAAAACCTTGAAATTTTGTGGCAATAAAGTACTCGTGCCTCTAATCAATTTAAGCTATCGCTCATAGCTATGCTACCCTTAAGTCCCAAAACAAACACTGATAAAATTTCAAATGGCCCTAACTTCTATACGGTGCGTCCTATACCTATCAAAGTTTGCAACATTCAAACGCTTGTAACTTTTTACTGGAGCGTCATAAAACCTTGAAATTTTGTGACAATAAAGTACTCGTTCCTCTTATCAATTTAAGCTATCGCTCATAGCTATGCTACCCTTGATTCCAAAATCAAACTCTTCGAATGGCCCCAACTTCTATACGGTGCGTCCTATACCTATCATAGTTTGCAACAATCAAATGCTTGTAACTTTTGACTGGAGCGTAGTAAAATCTTTAAATTTTGTGAAAATAAAGTACTCGAGCCTCTTGTCAATTTAAGCTATCGCTCATAGCTAGGCTACCCTTGAGTCACAAATCAAACACTGATAAAACTTCAAATGACCCTAACTTCTATACTGTGCGTCCTACAACAATCAAGGTTTGCAACATTCAAATGCTTGTAACTTTTTACTGGAGCGTCACAAAACCTTGAAATTTTGTGACAATAAAGTACTCGTGCCTCTTATCAATTTAAGCTATCCCTCATAGCTATGCTACCCTTGAGTTCCAAAACAAACACTGATAAAACTTCAAATGGCCCTAACTTCTAAACGGTGCGTCCTATACCTATCAAAGTTTGCAACATTCAAATGCTTGTAACTTTTTACTGGACTGTAATAAAACCTTGAAATTTTGTAACAATAAAGTACTCGAGCCTCTTGTCAATTTAAGTTGTCGCTCATAGCTATGCTACCCTTGAGTCCCAAATCAAACACTGATAAAACTTCAAATGGCCCTAACTTCTATACGATGCGTCCTATGCCAATCAAAGTTTGCAACATTCAAATGCTTGTAACTTTTTACTGGAGCGTAATAAAACCTTGAAATTTTGTGAAAATAAAGTACTCGTGTCGCTTGTCAATATAAGCTATCGCTCATAGCTACCCTTGAGTCCCAAATCAATCACTGATAAAACTTCAAATGGCCCAAACTTCTATACGGTGCGTCCTATACCTATCAAAGTTTGCAACATTCAAACGCTTGTAACATTTTACTGGAGCGTCATAAAACCATGAAATTTTGTGAAAATAAAGTACTCGTGTCTCTAATCAATTTAAGCTATCGCTCATAGCTATGTTACACTTGAGTCCCAAATAAAACACTGACAAAACTTCAAATGCCGCTAACTTGTATACGGTGCGTCCTATACTTATCAAAGTTTGTAACATTCAAATGCTTGTAACTTTTTACGGGAGCGTCATAAAACCTTGAAATTTTGTGACAATGAAGTACTCGAGCCTCTTATCACTTAAAGATATGGCTCATAGCTATGCTACCCTTGACTCCAAAATCAAACACTGATAAGACTTCAAATGACCCTAACTTCTGGACGGTGCGTCCTATACCTATCAAAGCTTGCAGCATTCAAACGCTTGTAAATTTTTACTGGAGCGTCATAAAACCTTGAAATTTTGTGGCAATAAAGTACTCGTGCCTCTAATCAATTTAAGCTATCGCTCATAGCTATGCTACCCTTGAGTCCCAAAACAAACACTGATAAAATTTAAAATGGCCCTAACTTCTATACGGTGCGTCCTATACCTATCAAAGTTTGCAACATTCAAACGCTTGTAACTTTTTACTGGAGCGTCATAAAACCTTGAAATTTTGTGACAATAAAGTACTCGTTCCTCTTATCAATTTAAGCTATCGCTCATAGTTATGCTACCCTTGATTCCAAAATCAAACACTGATGAAACTTCGAATGGCCCTAACTTCTATACGGTGCGTCCTATACCTATCAAAGTTTGCAACATTCAAATGCTTGTAACTTTTTACTGGACTGTAATAAAACCTTGAAATTTTGTAACAATAAAGTACTCGAGCCTCTTGTCAATTTAAGTTGTCGCTCATAGCTATGCTACCCTTGAGTCCCAAATCAAACACTGATAAAACTTCAAATGGCCCTAACTTCTATACGATGCGTACTATGCCTATCAAAGTTTGCAACATTCAAATGCTTGTAACTTTTTACTGGAGCGTAATAAAACCTGGAAATTTTGTGAAAATAAAGTACTCGTGTCTCTAATCAATTTAAGCTATCGCTCATAGCTATGCTACCCTTGAGTCCCAAAACAAACACTGATAAAACTTCAAATGGCCCTAACTTCTATACTGTGCGCCCTACAACAATCAAGGTTTGCAACATTCAAATGCTTGTAACTTTTTACTGGAGCGTCACAAAACCTTGAAATTTTGTGACAATAAAGTACTCGTGCCTCTTATCAATTTAAGCTATCGCTCATAGTTATGCTACCCTTGAGTTCCAAAACAAACACTGATAAAACTTCAAGTGGCCCTAACTTCTAAACGGTGCATCCTGTACCTATCAAAGTTGGCAACATTCAATTGCTTGTAACTTTTTACTGGACTGTAATAAAACCTTGAAATTTTGTAACAATAAAGTACTCGAGCCTCTTGTCAATTTAAGTTGTCGCTCATAGCTATGCTACCCTTGAGTCCTACATCAAACACTGATAAAACTTCAAATGGCCCTAACTTCTATACGATGCGTCCTATGCCTATCAAAGTTTGCAACATTCAAATGCTTGTAACTTTTTACTGGAGCGTAATAAAACCTTGAAATTTTGTGAAAATAAAGTACTCGTGTCGCTTGTCAATATAAGCTATCGCTCATAGCTACCCTTGAGTCCCAAATCAAACATTGATAAAACTCCAAATGGCCCAAACTTCTATACGGTGCGTCCTATACCTATCAAAGTTTGCAACATTCAAACGCTTGTAACATTTTACTGGAGCGTCATAAAACCATGAAATTTTGTGAAAATAAATTACTCGTGTCTCTAATCAATTTAAGCTATCGCTCATAGCTATGCTACCCTTAAGTCCCAAAACAAACACTGATAAAATTTCAAATGGCCCTAAATTCTATACGGTGCGTCCTATACCTATCAAAGTTTGTAACATTCAAATGCTTGTAACTTTTTACTGGAGCGTCATAAAACCTAGAAATTTTGTGAAAATAAAGTAGTCGTGCCTCTTGTCAATATAAGCTATCGCTCATAGCTATGTTACACTTGAGTCCCAAATAAAACACTGATAAAACTTCAAATGCCCCTAACTTGTATACGGTGCGTCCTATACTTATCAAAGTTTGTAACATTCAAATGCTTGTAACTTTTTACGGGAGCGTCATAAAACCTTGAAATTTTGTGACAATAAAGTACTCGAGCCTCTTATCAATTTAACCTATCGCTCTTATCTATTCTACCCATTTGTTATAATAAAATCTTGAAATTTTGTGACAATAAAGTACTCGAGCCTCTTGTCAATTTAAGCTATCGCTCATATCTATGCTACCCTTGAGTCCCAAATCAACCACTGATAAAACTTCAAATGCCCCTAACTTCTAGACGGTGCGTCCTATACCTATCAAAGTTTGCAACAATCAAATGCTTGTAACTTTTTACTGGAGCGTAGTAAAATCTTGAAATTTTGTGACAATAAAGTACTCGTGCCTCTTGTCAATTAAAGTTATCACTCATAGCTATGCAACCCTTGAGTCCCAAATCAAAAACTGATAAAACTTCAAATGGCCCTAACTTCTATACGGTGCGTCCTATACCAATCAAAGTTTGCAACATTCAAATGCTTGTAACTTTTTACTGGAGCGCAATAAAATCTTGAAATTTTGTGACAATGAAGTACTCGAGCCTCTTATCACTTAAAGATATGGCTCATAGCTATGCTACCCTTGACTCCAAAATCAAACACTGATAAGACTTCAAATGACCCTAACTTCTGGACGGTGCGTCCTATACCTATCAAAGCTTGCAGCATTCAAACGCTTGTAAATTTTTACTGGAGCGTCATAAAACCTTGAAATTTTGTGGCAATAAAGTACTCGTGCCTCTAATCAATTTAAGCTATCGCTCATAGCTATGCTACCCTTGAGTCCCAAAACAAACACTGATAAAATTTCAAATGGCCCTAACTTCTATACGGTGCGTCCTATACCTATCAAAGTTTGCAACATTCAAACGCTTGTAACTTTTTACTGGAGCGTCATAAAACCTTAAAATTTTGTGACAATAAAGTACTCGTTCCTCTTATCAATTTAAGCTATCGCTCATAGCTATGCTACCCTTGATTCCAAAATCAAACTCTTCGAATGGCCCTAACTTCTATACGGTGCGTCCTATACCTATCAAAGTTGGCAACATTCAATTGCTTGTAACTTTTTACTGGACTGTAATAAAACCTTGAAATTTTGTAACAATAAAGTACTCGAGCCTCTTGTCAATTTAAGTTGTCGCTCATAGCTATGCTACCCTTGAGTCCCACATCAAACACTGATAAAACTTCAAATGGCCCTAACTTCTATACGATGCGTCCTATGCCTATCAAAGTTTGCAACATTCAAATGCTTGTAACTTTTTACTGGAGCGTAATAAAACCTTGAAATTTTGTGAAAATAAAGTACTCGTGTCGCTTGTCAATATAAGCTATCGCTCATAGCTACCCTTGAGTCCCAAATCAAACACTGATAAAACTTCAAATGGCCCAAACTTCTATACGGTGCGTCCTATACCTATCAAAGTTTGCAACATTCAAACGCTTGTAACATTTTACTGGAGCGTCATAAAACCATGAAATTTTGTGAAAATAAAGTACTCGTGTCTCTAATCAATTTAAGCTATCGCTCATAGCTATGCTACCCTTGAGTCCCAAAACAAACACTGATAAAATTTCAAATGGCCCTAACTTCTATACGGTGCTTCCTATACCTATCAAAGTTTGTAACATTCAAATGCTTGTAACTTTTTACGGGAGCGTCATAAAACCTTGAAATTTTGTGACAATGAAGTACTCGAGCCTCTTATCACTTAAAGATATGGCTCATAGCTATGCTACCCTTGACTCCAAAATCAAACACTGATAAGACTTCAAATGACCCTAACTTCTGGACGGTGCGTCCTATACCTATCAAAGCTTGCAGCACTCAAACGCTTGTAAATTTTTACTGGAGCGTCATAAAACCTTGAAATTTTGTGGCAATAAAGTTCTCGTGCCTCTAATCAATTTAAGCTATCGGTCATAGCTATGCTACCCTTGAGTCCCAAAACAAACACTGATAAAATTTCAAATGGCCCTAACTTCTATACGGTGCGTCCTATACCTATCAAAGTTTGCAACATTCAAACGCTTGTAACTTTTTACTGGAGCGTCACAAAACCTTGAAATTTTGTGACAATAAAGTACTCGTGCCTCTTATCAATTTAAGCTATCGCTCATAGCTATGCTACCCTTGATTCCAAAATCAAACTCTTCGAATGGCCCTAACTTCTATACGGTGCGTCCTATACCTATCATAGTTTGCAACAATCAAATGCTTGTAACTTTTGACTGGAGCGTAGTAAAATCTTTAAATTTTGTGACAATAAAGTACTCGATCCTCTTGTCAATTTAAGCTATCGCTTATAGCTAGGCTACCCTTGAGTCACAAATCAAACACTGATAAAACTTCAAATGGTCCTAACTTCTATACTGTGCGTCCTACAACAATCAAGGTTTGCAACATTCAAATGCTTGTAACTTTTTACTGGAGCGTCACAAAACCTTGAAATTTTGTGACAATAAAGTACTCGTGCCTCTTATCAATTTAAGCTATCGCTCATAGCTATGCTACCCTTGAGTTCCAAAACAAACACTGATAAAACTTCAAATGGCCCTAACTTCTAAACGGTGCGTCCTATACCTATCAAAGTTTGCAACATTCAAATGCTTGTAACTTTTTACTGGACTGTAATAAAACCTTGAAATTTTGTAACAATAAAGTACTCGAGCCTCTTGTCAATTTAAGTTGTCGCTCATAGCTATGCTACCCTTGAGTCCCAAATCAAACACTGATACAACTTCAAATGGCCCTAACTTCTATACGATGCGTCCTATGCCTATCAAACTTTGCAACATTCGAATGCTTGTAACTTTTTACTGCAGCGTAATAAAACCTTGAAATTTTGTGAAAATAAAGTACTCGTGTCGCTTATCAATATAAGCTATCGCTCATAGCTACCCTTGAGTCCCAAATCAAACACTGATAAAACTTCAAATGGCCCAAACTTCTATACGGTGCGTCCTATACCTATCAAAGTTTGCAACATTCAAACGCTTGTAACATTTTACTGGAGCGTCATAAAACCATGAAATTTTGTGAAAATAAAGTACTCGTGTCTCTAATCAATTTAAGCTATCGCTCATAGCTATGCTACCCTTGAGTCCCAAAACAAACACTGATAAAATTTCAAATTGCCCTAACTTCTATTCGGTGCGTCCTATACCTATCAAAGTTTGTAACATTCAAATGCTTGTAACTTTTTACTGGAGCGTCATAAAACCTTGAAATTTTGTGACAATAAAGTAGTCGTGCCTCTTGTCAATATAAGCTATCGCTCATAGCTATGTTACACTTGAGTCCCAAATAAAACACTGATAAAACTTCAAATGCCCCTAACTTGTATATGGTGCGTCCTATACTTATCAAAGTTTGTAACATTCAAATGCTTGTAACTTTTTACGGGAGCGTCATAAAACCTTGAAATTTTGTGACAATAAAGTACTCGAGCCTCTTATCAATTTAACCTATCGCTCTTATCTATTCTACCCTTGTTATAATAAAATCTTGAAATTTTGTGACAATAAAGTACTCGAGCCTCTTGTCAATTTAAGCTATCGCTCATATCTATGCTACCCTTGAGTCCCAAATCAACCACTGATAAAACTTCAAATGGCCCTAACTTCTAGACGGTGCGTCCTATACCTATCAAAGTTTGCAACAATCAAATGCTTGTAACTTTTTACTGGAGCGTAGTAAAATCTTGAAATTTTGTGACAATAAAGTACTCGTGCCTCTTGTCAATTAAAGTTATCACTCATAGCTATGCTACCCTTGAGTCCCAAATCAAACACTGATAAAACTTCAAATGGCCCTAACTTCTATACGGTGCGTCCTATACCAATCAAAGTTTGCAACATTCAAATGCTTGTAACTTTTTACTGGAGCGCAATAAAATCTTGAAATTTTGTGACAATGAAGTACTCGAGCCTCTTATCACTTAAAGATATGGCTCATAGCTATGCTACCCTTGACTCCAAAATCAAACACTGATAAGACTTCAAATGACCCTAACTTCTGGACGGTGCGTCCTATACCTATCAAATCTTGCAGCATTCAAACGCTTGTAAATTTTTACTGGAGCGTCATAAAACCTTGAAATTTTGTGACAATAAAGTACTCGTGTCGCTTGTCAATATAAGCTATCGCTCATAGCTACCCTTGAGTCCCAAATCAATCACTGATAAAACTTCAAATGGCCCAAACTTCTATACGGTGCGTCCTATACCTATCAAAGTTTGCAACATTCAAACGCTTGTAACATTTTACTGGAGCGTCATAAAACCATGAAATTTTGTGAAAATAAAGTACTCGTGTCTCTAATCAATTTAAGCTATCGCTCATAGCTATGTTACACTTGAGTCCCAAATAAAACACTGATAAAACTTCAAATGCCGCTAACTTGTATACGGTGCGTCCTATACTTATCAAAGTTTGTAACATTCAAATGCTTGTAACTTTTTACGGGAGCGTCATAAAACCTTGAAATTTTGTGACAATGAAGTACTCGAGCCTCTTATCACTTAAAGATATGGCTCATAGCTATGCTACCCTTGACTCCAAAATCAAACACTGATAAGACTTCAAATGACCCTAACTTCTGGACGGTGCGTCCTACACCTATCAAAGCTTGCAGCATTCAAACGCTTGTAAATTTTTATTGGAGCGTCATAAAACCTTGAAATTTTGTGGCAATAAAGTACTCGTGCCTCTAATCAATTTAAGCTATCGCTCATAGCTATGCTACCCTTGAGTCCCAAAACAAACACTGATAAAATTTAAAATGGCCCTAACTTCTATACGGTGCGTCCTATACCTATCAAAGTTTGCAACATTCAAACGCTTGTAACTTTTTACTGGAGCGTCATAAAACCTTGAAATTTTGTGACAATAAAGTACTCGTTCCTCTTATCAATTTAAGCTATCGCTCATAGTTATGCTACCCTTGATTCCAAAATCAAACACTGATGAAACTTCGAATGGCCCTAACTTCTATACGGTGCGTCCTATACCTATCAAAGTTTGCAACATTCAAATGCTTGTAACTTTTTACTGGACTGTAATAAAACCTTGAAATTTTGTAACAATAAAGTACTCGAGCCTCTTTTCAATTTAAGTTGTCGCTCATAGCTATGCTACCCTTGAGTCCCAAATCAAACACTGATAAAACTTCAAATGGCCCTAACTTCTATACGATGCGTACTATGCCTATCAAAGTTTGCAACATTCAAATGCTTGTAACTTTTTACTGGAGCGTAATAAAACCTGGAAATTTTGTGAAAATAAAGTACTCGTGTCTCTAATCAATTTAAGCTATCGCTCATAGCTATGCTACCCTTGAGTCCCAAAACAAACACTGATAAAATTTCAAATGGCCCTAGCTTCTATACGGTGCGTCCTATACCTATCAAAGTTTGTAACATTCAAATGCTTGTAACTTTTTACTGGAGCGTCATAAAACCTTGAAATTTTGTGACAATAAAGTAGTCGTGCCTCTTGTCAATATAAGCTATCGCTCATAGCTATGTTACACTTGAGTCCCAAATAAAACACTGATAAAACTTCAAATGCCCCTAAGTTGTATACGGTGCGTCCTATACTTATCAAAGTTTGTAACCTTCAAATGCTTGTAACTTTTTACGGGAGCGTCATAAAACCTTGAAATTTTGTGACAATAAAGTACTCGAGCCTCTTATCAATTTAACCTATCGCTCTTATCTATTCTACCCTTGTTATAATAAAATCTTGAAATTTTGTGACAATAAAGTACTCGAGCCTCTTGTCAATTTAAGCTATCGCTCATATCTATGCTACCCTTGATTCCAAAATCAAACACTGATGAAACTTCGAATGGCCCTAACTTCTATACGGTGCGTCCTATACCTATCAAAGTTTGCAACATTCAAATGCTTGTAACTTTTTACTGGACTGTAATAAAACCTTGAAATTTTGTAACAATAAAGTACTCGAGCCTCTTGTCAATTTAAGTTGTCGCTCATAGCTATGCTACCCTTGAGTCCCAAATCAAACACTGATAAAACTTCAAATGGCCCTAACTTCTATACGATGCGTACTATGCCTATCAAAGTTTGCAACATTCAAATGCTTGTAACTTTTTACTGGAGCGTAATAAAACCTGGAAATTTTGTGAAAATAAAGTACTCGTGTCTCTAATCAATTTAAGCTATCGCTCATAGCTATGCTACCCTTGAGTCCCAAAACAAACACTGATAAAATTTCAAATGGCCCTAGCTTCTATACGGTGCGTCCTATACCTATCAAAGTTTGTAACATTCAAATGCTTGTAACTTTTTACTGGAGCGTCATAAAACCTTGAAATTTTGTGACAATAAAGTAGTCGTGCCTCTTGTCAATATAAGCTATCGCTCATAGCTATGTTACACTTGAGTCCCAAATAAAACACTGATAAAACTTCAAATGCCCCTAAGTTGTATACGGTGCGTCCTATACTTATCAAAGTTTGTAACCTTCAAATGCTTGTAACTTTTTACGGGAGCGTCATAAAACCTTGAAATTTTGTGACAATGAAGTACTCGAGCCTCTTATCACTTAAAGATATGGCTCATAGCTATGCTACCCTTGACTCCAAAATCAAACACTGATAAGACTTCAAATGACCCTAACTTCTGGACGGTGCGTCCTATACCTATCAAAGCTTGCAGCATTCAAACGCTTGTAAATTTTTACTGGAGCGTCATAAAACCTTGAAATTTTGTGGCAATAAAGTACTCGTGCCTCTAATCAATTTAAGCTATCGCTCATAGCTATGCTACCCTTGAGTCCCAAAACAAACACTGATAAAATTTAAAATGGCCCTAACTTCTATACGGTGCGTCCTATACCTATCAAAGTTTGCAACATTCAAACGCTTGTAACTTTTTACTGGAGCGTCATAAAACCTTGAAATTTTGTGACAATAAAGTACTCGTTCCTCTTATCAATTTAAGCTATCGCTCATAGTTATGCTACCCTTGATTCCAAAATCAAACACTGATGAAACTTCGAATGGCCCTAACTTCTATACGGTGCGTCCTATACCTATCAAAGTTTGCAACATTCAAATGCTTGTAACTTTTTACTGGACTGTAATAAAACCTTGAAATTTTGTAACAATAAAGTACTCGAGCCTCTTGTCAATTTAAGTTGTCGCTCATAGCTATGCTACCCTTGAGTCCCAAATCAAACACTGATAAAACTTCAAATGGCCCTAACTTCTATACGATGCGTACTATGCCTATCAAAGTTTGCAACATTCAAATGCTTGTAACTTTTTACTGGAGCGTAATAAAACCTGGAAATTTTGTGAAAATAAAGTACTCGTGTCTCTAATCAATTTAAGCTATCGCTCATAGCTATGCTACCCTTGAGTCCCAAAACAAACACTGATAAAATTTCAAATGGCCCTAGCTTCTATACGGTGCGTCCTATACCTATCAAAGTTTGTAACATTCAAATGCTTGTAACTTTTTACTGGAGCGTCATAAAACCTTGAAATTTTGTGACAATAAAGTAGTCGTGCCTCTTGTCAATATAAGCTATCGCTCATAGCTATGTTACACTTGAGTCCCAAATAAAACACTGATAAAACTTCAAATGCCCCTAAGTTGTATACGGTGCGTCCTATACTTATCAAAGTTTGTAACCTTCAAATGCTTGTAACTTTTTACGGGAGCGTCATAAAACCTTGAAATTTTGTGACAATAAAGTACTCGAGCCTCTTATCAATTTAACCTATCGCTCTTATCTATTCTACCCTTGTTATAATAAAATCTTGAAATTTTGTGACAATAAAGTACTCGAGCCTCTTGTCAATTTAAGCTATCGCTCATATCTATGCTACCCTTGATTCCAAAATCAAACACTGATGAAACTTCGAATGGCCCTAACTTCTATACGGTGCGTCCTATACCTATCAAAGTTTGCAACATTCAAATGCTTGTAACTTTTTACTGGACTGTAATAAAACCTTGAAATTTTGTAACAATAAAGTACTCGAGCCTCTTGTCAATTTAAGTTGTCGCTCATAGCTATGCTACCCTTGAGTCCCAAATCAAACACTGATAAAACTTCAAATGGCCCTAACTTCTATACGATGCGTACTATGCCTATCAAAGTTTGCAACATTCAAATGCTTGTAACTTTTTACTGGAGCGTAATAAAACCTGGAAATTTTGTGAAAATAAAGTACTCGTGTCTCTAATCAATTTAAGCTATCGCTCATAGCTATGCTACCCTTGAGTCCCAAAACAAACACTGATAAAATTTCAAATGGCCCTAGCTTCTATACGGTGCGTCCTATACCTATCAAAGTTTGTAACATTCAAATGCTTGTAACTTTTTACTGGAGCGTCATAAAACCTTGAAATTTTGTGACAATAAAGTAGTCGTGCCTCTTGTCAATATAAGCTATCGCTCATAGCTATGTTACACTTGAGTCCCAAATAAAACACTGATAAAACTTCAAATGCCCCTAAGTTGTATACGGTGCGTCCTATACTTATCAAAGTTTGTAACCTTCAAATGCTTGTAACTTTTTACGGGAGCGTCATAAAACCTTGAAATTTTGTGACAATAAAGTACTCGAGCCTCTTATCAATTTAACCTATCGCTCTTATCTATTCTACCCTTGTTATAATAAAATCTTGAAATTTTGTGACAATAAAGTACTCGAGCCTCTTGTCAATTTAAGCTATCGCTCATATCTATGCTACCCTTGAGTCCCAAATCAACCACTGATAAAACTTCAAATGGCCCTAACTTCTAGACGGTGCGTCCTATACCTATCAAAGTTTGCAACAATCAAATGCTTGTAACTTTTTACTGGAGCGTAGTAAAATCTTGAAATTTTGTGACAATAAAGTACTCGTGCCTCTTGTCAATTAAAGTTATCACTCATAGCTATGCTACCCTTGAGTCCCAAATCAAACACTGATAAAACTTCAAATGGCCCTAACTTCTATACGGTGCGTCCTATACCAATCAAAGTTTGCAACATTCAAATTCTTGTAACTTTTTACTGGAGCGCAATAAAATCTTGAAATTTTGTGACAATGAAGTACTCGAGCCTCTTATCACTTAAAGATATGGCTCATAGCTATGCTACCCTTGACTCCAAAATCAAACACTGATAAGACTTCAAATGACCCTAACTTCTGGACGGCGTCCTATACCTATCAAAGTTTGCAACAATCAAATGCTTGTAACTTTTTACTGGAGCGTAGTAAAATCTTGAAATTTTGTGACAATAAAGTACTCGTGCCTCTAATCAATTTAAGTTATCGCTCATAGCTATGCTACCCTTGAGTCCCAAAACAAACACTGATAAAATTTCAAATGGCCCTAACTTCTATACGGTGCGTCGTATACCTATCAAAGTTTGCAACATTCAAACGCTTGTAACTTTTTACAGGAGCGTCATAAAACCTTGAAATTTTGTGACAATAAAGTACTCGTTCCTCTTATCAATTTAAGCTATCGCTCATAGCTATGCTACCCTTGATTCCAAAATCAAACTCTTCGAATGGCCCTAACTTCTATACGGTGCGTCCTCTACCTATGATAGTTTGCAACAATCAAATGCTTGTAACTTTTGACTGGAGCGTAGTAAAATCTTTAAATTGTGTGACAATAAAGTACTCGAGCCTCTTGTCAATTTAAGCTATCGCTCATAGCTAGGCTACCCTTGAGTCACAAATCAAACACTGATAAAACTTCAAATGGCCCTAACTTCTATACTGTGTGTCCTACAACAATCAAGGTTTGCAACATTCAAATGCTTGTAACTTTTTACTGGAGCGTCACAAAACCTTGAAATTTTGTGACAATGAAGTACTCGAGCCTCTTATCACTTAAAGATATGGCTCATAGCTATGCTACCCTTGACTCCAAAATCAAACACTGATAAGACTTCAAATGACCCTAACTTCTGGACGGTGCGTCCTATACCTATCAAAGCTTGCAGCATTCAAACGCTTGTAAATTTTTACTGGAGCGTCATAAAACCTTGAAATTTTGTGGCAATAAAGTACTCGTGCCTCTAATCAATTTAAGCTATCGCTCATAGCTATGCTACCCTTGAGTCCCAAAACAAACACTGATAAAATTTCAAATGGCCCTAACTTCTATACGGTGCGTCCTATACCTATCAAAGTTTGCAACATTCAAACGCTTGTAACTTTTTACTGGAGCGTCATAAAACCTTGAAATTTTGTGACAATAAAGTACTCGTTCCTCTTATCAATTTAAGCTATCGCTCATAGCTATGCTACCCTTTATTCCAAAATCAAACTCTTCGAATGGCCCTAACTTCTATACGGTGCGTCCTATACCTATCATAGTTTGCAACAATCAAATGCTTGTAACTTTTGACTGGAGCGTAGTAAAATCTTTAAATTTTGTGACAATAAAGTACTCGAGCCTCTTGTCAATTTAAGCTATCGCTTATAGCTAGGCTACCCTTGAGTCACAAATCAAACACTGATAAAACTTCAAATGGCCCTAACTTCTATACTGTGCGTCCTACAACAATCAAGGTTTGCAACATTCAAATGCTTGTAACTTTTTACTGGAGCGTCATAAAACCTTGAAATTTTGTGGCAATAAAGTACTCGTTCCTCTAATCAATTTAAGCTATCGCTCATAGCTACGCTACCCTTGAGTCCCAAAACAAACACTGATAAAATTTCAAATGGCCCTAACTTCTATACGGTGCGTCCTATACCTATCAAAGTTTGCAACATTCAAACGCTTGTAACTTTTTACTGGAGCGTCATAAAACCTTGAAATTTTGTGACAATAAAGTACTCGTTCCTCTTATCAATTTAAGCTATCGCTCATAGCTATGCTACCCTTGATTCCAAAATCAAACTCTTCGAATGGCCCTAACTTCTATACGGTGCGTCCCTATACCTATCATAGTTTGCAACATTCAAATGCTTGTAACTTTTTACTGGACTGTAATAAAACCTTGAAATTTTGTAACAATAAAGTACTCGAGCCTCTTGTCAATTTAAGTTGTCGCTCATAGCTATGCTACCCTTGAGTCCCAAATCAAACACTGATAAAACTTCAAATTGCCCTACCTTCTATACGATGCGTCCTATGCCTATCAAAGTTTGCAACATTCAAATGCTTGTAACTTTTTACTGGAGCGTAATAAAACCTTGAAATTTTGTGAAAATAAAGTACTCGTGTCGTAAGCTATCGCTCATAGCTACCCTTGAGTCCCAAATCAAACACTGATAAAACTTCAAATGGCCCAAACTTCTATACGGTGCGTCCTATACCTATCAAAGTTTGCAATATTCAAACGCTTGTAACATTTTGCTGGAGCGTCATAAAACCATGAAATTTTGTGAAAATAAAGTACTCGTGTCTCTAATCAATTTAACCTATCGCTCTTATCTATTCTACCCTTGTTATAATAAAATCTTGAAATTTTGTGACAATAAAGTACTCGAGCCTCTTGTCAATTTAAGCTATCGCTCATATCTATGCTACCCTTGAGTCCCAAATCAACCACTGATAAAACTTCAAATGGCCCTAACTTCTAGACGGTGCGTCCTATACCTATCAAAGTTTGCAACAATCAAATGCTTGTAACTTTTTACTGGAGCGTAGTAAAATCTTGAAATTTTGTGACAATAAAGTACTCGTGCCTCTTGTCAATTAAAGTTATCACTCATAGCTATGCTACCCTTGAGTCCCAAATCAAACACTGATAAAACTTCAAATGGCCCTAACTTCTATACGGTGCGTCGTATACCTATCAAAGTTTGCAACATTCAAACGCTTGTAACTTTTTACAGGAGCGTCATAAAACCTTGAAATTTTGTGACAATAAAGTACTCGTTCCTCTTATCAATTTAAGCTATCGCTCATAGCTATGCTACCCTTGATTCCAAAATCAAACTCTTCGAATGGCCCTAACTTCTATACGGTGTGTCCTATACCTATCATAGTTTGCAACAATCAAATGCTTGTAACTTTTTACTGGAGCGTAGTAAAATCTTTAAATTGTGTGACAATAAAGTACTCGAGCCTCTTGTCAATTTAAGCTATCGCTCATAGCTAGGCTACCCTTGAGTCACAAATCAAACACTGATAAAACTTCAAATGGCCCTAACTTCTATACTGTGTGTCCTACAACAATCAAGGTTTGCAACATTCAAATGCTTGTTTACTTTTTACTGGAGCGTCACAAAACCTTGAAATTTTGTGACAATAAAGTACTCGTGCCTCTTATCAATTTAAGCTATCGCTCATAGCTATGCTACCCTTGAGTTCCAAAACAAACACTGATAAAACTTCAAATGGCCCTAACTTCTAAACGGTGCGTCCTATACCTATCAAAGTTTGCAACATTCAAATGCTTGTAACTTTTTACTGGACTGTAATAAAACCTTGAAATTTTGTAACAATAAAGTACTCGAGCCTCTTGTCAATTTAAGTTGTCGCTCATAGCTATGCTACCCTTGAGTCCCAAATCAAACACTGATAAAACTTCAAATGGCCCTAACTTCTATACGGTGCGACCTATGCCTATCAAAGTTTGCAACTTTCAAATGCTTGTAACTTTTTACTGGAGCGTAATAAAACCTTGAAATTTTGTGAAAATAAAGTACTCGTGTCTCTTCTCAATATAAGCTATCGCTCATAGCTACCCTTGAGTCCCAAATCAAACACTGATAAAACTTCAAATGGCCCTAACTTCTATACGGTGCGTCCTATACCCATCAATGTTTGCAACTTTCAAATGCTTGCAACTTTTTTGGAGCGTAATAAAATCTTGAAATTTTGTGACAATAAAGTACTCGAACCACTTGTCAATTTAAGCTATCGCTCATAGCTATGCTACCCTTGAGTCCCAAATCAAACACTGATACAACTTCAAATGGCCCTAACTTCTATACGGTGCGTCCTACACCTATCAAAGTTTGCAACATTCAAATGCTTGTAACTTTTTACTGGAGCGTAATAAAATCTTGAAATTTTGTGACAATAAAGTACTCGTGCCTCTTATCAATTTAAGCTATCGCTCATAGCTATGCTACCATTGAGTCCCAAATCAAACACTGATAAAACTTCAAATGTCCCTAACATCTATACGGTGCTTCTTATACCTATTAAAGTTTGGAACAATCAAATGCTTGTAACTTTTTACTGGAGCGTCAGAAAAGCTTGAAATTTTGTGACAATAAATTACTCGTGCCTCTTATCAATTAAAGCTATCTCTCAGAGCTAGGCTACCATTGAGTCCCAAATCAAACTCTGATAAAACTTCTAATGGCCATAACTTCTATACGGAGCGTCCTACACCTATCAAAGTTTGCAACATGCAAATGCTAGTAACTTTTTACTGGAGCGTGCCAATAAAATACTCGAGCCCCTTGTCAATCTAAGCTATCGCTCTTAGCTATGCTACACTTGTTATAATAACTTCTTGAAATTTTGTGACAATAAAGTACCCGAGCTCTTGTCAATTTAAGCTATCGCTCATATCTATGATACCCTTGAGTCCCAAATAAAACTCTGATAAAATTTCTAGTGGCCCTAACTTCTAGACGGTGCGTCCTATACCTATCAAAGTTTGCAACATTCAAACGCTTGTAACTTTTTACTGGAGCGTTATAAAACCTTGAAATTTTGTGAGAATAAAGTATCGTGCCTCTAATCAATTTAAGCTATCGCTCATAGCTATGCTACCCTTGAGTACCAAATCAAACACTGATAAAACTTCAAATGGCTCTAACTTCTCTACGGTGCGTCCTACAACTATCAAAGTTTGTAACATTCAAATGCTTGTAACTTTTTACTGGAGCGTAATAAAATCTTGAAATTTTGCGACACTAAAGTACTCGTGCCTCTTATCAATTTAAGCTATCGCTCATAGCTATGCTACCATTGAGTCCCAAATCAAACACTGATAAAACTTCAAATGGCCCTAACTTCTATACGGTGCGCCCTACACCTATCAAAGTTTGCAACATTCAAATGCCAATAACTTTTTACTGGAGCGTAATAAAACCTTGAAATTTTGTGACAATAAAATACTCGAGATTCTTGTCAATTTAAGCTATCGCTCTTAGCTATGCTACCCTTGAGTCCCAAATCAACCACTGATAAAACTTCAAATGGCCCTAATTTCTAGACGGTGCGTCCTATACCTATCAAAGTTTGCAACATTCAAACCCTTGTAACTTTTTACTAGAGTGTCATAAAACCTTGAAATTTTGTGACAATAAAGTACTCGTGCTTCTTATCAATTTAAGTTGTCGCTCATAGCTATGCTATTCGTGAGTCCCAAATCAAACACTGATAAAACTTCAAATGGCCCTAACTTCTATACGGTGCGTCCTACACCTATCAAAGTTTGCAACATTCAAATGCTTGTAACTTTTTACTGGAGCGCAATAAAATCTTGAAATTTTGTGACAATGAAGTACTCGTGCCTCTAATCAATTTAAGCTATCGCTCATAGCTATGCTATCCTTGAGTCCCAAAACAAACACTGATAAAACTTCAAATGGCCCTAACTTCTATACGGTGCGTCCTATACCTACCAAAGTTTGCCACATTCAAATGCTTGTAACTTTTTACTGGAGCGTAATAAAGCCTTGAGATTTTGTAACAATAAAGTACTCGTGCCTCTTGTCAATTTAAGCTATCGCTCATTGCTATGCTACCCTTGAGTCCCAAATAAAACACTGATAAAGCTTCAAATGGACCTAAATTCTATACGGTGCGTCTTATACCTATCAAAGTTTGCAGCAATCAAATGCTTGTAACTTTTTACTGGAGCGTAATAAAATCTTTAAATTTTGCGACAATAAAGTACTCGTGCCTCTTATCAATTTAAGCTATCGCTCATAGCTATGCTACCATTGAGTCCCAAATCAAACACTGATAAAACTTCAAATGGCCCTAACTTCTATACGGTGCGCCCTACACCTATCAAAGTTTGCAACATTCAAATGCCAATAACTTTTTACTGGAGCGTAATAAAAAATTGAAATTTTGCGACAATAAAGTACTCGTGCCTCTTATCAATTTAAGCTATCGCTCATAGCTATGCTACCATTGAGTCCCAAATCAAACACTGATAAAACTTCAAATGGCCCTAACTTCTATACGGTGCGCCCTACACCTATCAAAGTTTGCAACATTCAAATGCCAATAACTTTTTACTGGAGCGTAATAACACCTTGAAATTTTGTGACAATAAAATACTCGAGATTCTTGTTAATTTAAGCTATCGCTCTTAGCTATGCTACCCTTGAGTCCCAAATCAACCACTGATAAAACCTCAAATGGCCCTAATTTCTAGACGGTGCGTCCTATACCTATCAAAGTTTGCAACATTCAAACCCTTGTAACTTTTTACTGGAGTGTCATAAAACCTTGAAATTTTGTGACAATAAAGTACTCGTGCTTCTTATCAATTTAAGTTGTCGCTCATAGCTACCCTTGAGTCCCAAATCAAACACTGATAAATGGCCCTAACTTCTATACGGTGCATCTAATACTTATCAAAGTTTGCAACAATCAAATGCTTGTAACTATTTACTGGAGCGTAATAAAATCTTGAAATTTTCTGACAATAAGGTACTCGTGCCTCTTCTCAATTAAAGTTATCGCTCATAGCTATGCTATTCGTGAGTCCCAAATCAAACACTGATAAAACTTCAAATGGCCCTAACTTCTATACGGTGCGTCCTACACCTATCAAAGTTTGCAACATTCAAATGCTTGTAACTTTTTACTGGAGCGCAATAAAACCTTGAAATTTTGTGACAATGAAGTACTCGTGCCTCTAATCAATTTAAGCTATCGCTCATAGCTATGCTATCCTTGAGTCCCAAAACAAACAATGATAAAACTTCAAATGGCCCTAACTTCTATACGGTACGTCTTACACCTATCAAAGTTTGCAACATTCAAATGCTTGTAACTTTTTGACTGGAGCGTCATAAAATCTTGAAATTTTGTGACAATAAAGTACTCGTGCCTCTTATTAATTTAAGCTATCGTTCATAGCTATGCTTCCCTTGAGTCCTAAATCAAACACTGATAAAATTTCAAATGGCCCTAACTTCTATACGGTGCGTCCTACACCTATCAACGTTTGCAACATTCAAATGCTAGTAACTTTTTACTGGAGCGTAATAAAACCGTGAAATTTTGTTACAATAAAATAGTCGAGCCTCTTGTCAATATAAGCTATCGCTCATATCTATGCTACCCTTGAGTCCCAAAACAAACACTGATAGAACTTTAAATGGCCCTAACTCTATACGGTGCGTCCTATACCTACCAAAGTTTGCCACATTCAAATGCTTGTAACTTTTTACTGGAGGGTAATAAAGCCTTGAGATTTTGTAACAATAAAGTACTCGTGCCTCTTGTCAATTTGAGCTATCGCTCATTGCTATGCTACCCTTGAGTCCCAAATAAAACACTGATAAAGCTTCAAATGGACCTAAATTCTATACGGTGCGTCTTATACCTATCAAAGTTTGCAACAATCAAATGCTTGTAACTTTTTACTGGAGCGTAATAAAATCTTGAAATTTTGCGACAATAAAGTACTCGTGCCTCTTATCAATTTAAGCTTTCGCTCATAGCTATGCTACCATTGAGTCCCAAATCAAACACTGATAAAACTTCAAATGGCCCTAACTTCTATACGGTGCGCCCTACACCTATCAAAGTTTGCAATATTCAAATGCCAACAACTTTTCACTGGAGCGTAATGAAACCTTGAAATTTTGCGATAATAAAGTACTCGTGCCTCTTATCAATTTAAGTTATCGCTCATAGCTATGCTACCATTGAGTCCCAAATCAAACACTGATAAAACTTCAAATGGCCCTAACTTCTATACGGTGCGCCCTACACCTATCAAAGTTTGCAACATTCAAATGCCAATAACTTTTTACTGGAGCGTAATAAAACCTTGAAATTTTGTGACAATAAAATACTCGAGCCTCATATCAATTTAAGCTATCGCTCATAGCTATGCTACCCGTGAGTCCCAAATCAAACACTGATAAAACTTCATATGGCCCTAACTTCTATACGGTGCGTCCTATACCTATCAAAGTTTGCAACTTTCAAATGTTTATAACTTTTTACTGGAGCGTAATGAAATCTTGAAATTTTGTGACAATAAAGTGCTCGAACCTCTTCTCAATTTAAGTTATCACTCATAGCTATGCTACCCTTGAGTTCCAAATCAAGCACTGATAAAACTTCAAATGGCCCTAACTTCTATACGGTGCGACCTACACCTATCAAAGTTTGCAACATTCAAATGCTTGTAACTTTTTACTGGAGCGTAATAAAACCTTGAAATTTTGCATCAATAAATTACTCGTGCCTCTTATCAATTTAAGCTATCGCTCATAGCTATGCCACCCTTGAGCCCCAAAACAAACACTGATAAAAATTGAAATGGCCTTAACTTCTATACCGTGCGTCCCATACCTATCAAAGGTTGCAACATTCAAATGCTTGTTACTTTTTACTGGAGCGTAATAAAATCTGGAAATTTTGTGACAATAAAGTACTCGAACCTCTCGTCAATTTTAGCTATCGCTTATAGCTATGCTACCCCTGAGTCCCAAATCAAACACTGATAAAACTTCAAATGGCCCTAACTTCAATACGGTGCGTCCTATACCTATCAAAGTTTGCAACATTCAAACGCTTGTAAGTTTTTACTGGAGCGTAATAAAACCTTGAAATTTTGTGGCAATAAATTACTCGTGCCTCTTATCAATTTAAGATATCGCTCATAGCTATGCTACCCTTGAGTCCCAAAACAAACCCTGATAAAACTTCAAATTGCCCTAACTTCTATACGGTGCGTCCCATGCGTATCAAAGTTTTCAACAGTCAAATGCTTGTAACTTTTTACTGCAGCGTAATAAAACCTGGAAATTTTGTGACAATAAAGTACTCGTGCCTCTTATCAATTTAAGCTATAGCTCATAGCTATGCTACCCTTGAGTCCCAAAAGAAACACTGATAAAACTTCAAATGGCCCTAACTTCTATACGGTCTCAGTTTCCAACAATCAAATGGTTGTAACATTTTACTGGAGCGTCATAAAACCTTGAAATTTTGTGACAATAAAATACTCGTGCCTCTTTTCAATTTAAGCTATCGTTCTAGCTATGCTACTCTTCAGTCCCAAAACAAACACTGATAAAACTTCAAATGGCCCTAACTTCTATACGGTGGGTCCTATACCTATCAAAGTTTGCAACATTCAAATGCTTGTATCTTTTTACTGGAGCGTCATAAAAGCTTGAAATTTTGTGTCAATAAAGTACTCGTGCCTCTTATCACTTTAAGCTATCGCTCATAGCTATGCTACCCTTGAGTCCCAAAAGAAACCCTGATAAAAATTGAGATGGCCTTAACTTCTATACCGTGCGTCCCATACCTATCAAAGTTTGCAACATTCAAATGCTTGTAACTTTTTACTGGAGCGTAATAAAATCAATAAAGTACTCGAACTTCTTGTCAATTTAAGCTATCGCTCATAGCTATGCTATCCTTGAGTTCCAAAACAAACACTGATAAAACTTCAAATGGCCCTAACTTCTATACGGTGCGATCTATACCTATCAAAGTTTGCAACATTCAATTGCTTGTAACTTTTTACTGGAGCGTAATAAAATCTTGAAATTTTTTGACAATAAAGCACTCGAACTTCTTGTCAATTTAAGCTATCGCTCATAGCTATGCTACCCTTGAGTCCCAAATCAAACACTGATAAAACTTCAAATGGCCCTAACTTCTATACGGTGCGTCCTATACCTATCAAAGTTTGCAAACATTCAAATGCTTGTAACTTTTAACTGGAGCGTCATAAAATCTTGAAATTTTGTGACAATAAAGTACTCGTGCCTCTTGTCAATTTAAGCTATCGCTCATATTTATGCTACCCTTGATTCCGAAAACAAACACTGATAAAACTTCAAATGGCCCTAACTCTATACGGTGCGTCCTATACCTACCAAAGTTTGCAACATTCAAATGCTTGTAACTTTTTGCTGGAGCGTAATAAAGCCTTGAAATTTTGTAACAATAAAGTACTCGTGCCTCTTGTCAATTTAAGCTATCGCTCATATTTATGCTACCCTTGATTCCGAAAACAAACACTGATAAAACTTCAAATGGCCCTAACTCTATACGGTGCGTCCTATACCTATCAAAGTTTGCAACATTCAAATGCTTGTATCTTTTTACTGGAGCGTCATAAAAGCTTGAAATTTTGTGACAATAAAGTACTCGTGCCTCTTATCACTTTAAGCTATCGCTCATAGCTATGCTACCCTTGAGTCCCAAAACAAACCCTGATAAAAATTGAGATGGCCTTAACTTCTATACCGTGCGTTCCATACCTATCAAAGTTTGCAACATTCAAATGCTTGTAACTTTTTACTGGAGCGTAATAAAATCTTGAAATTTTGTGACAATAAAGTACTCGAACTTCTTGTCAATTTAAGCTATCGCTCATAGCTATGCTATCCTTGAGTTCCAAAACAAACACTGATAAAACTTCAAATGGCCCTAACTTCTATACGGTGCGATCTATACCTATCAAAGTTTGCAACATTCAATTCCTTAGAACTTTTTACTGGAGCGTAATAAAATCTTGAAATTTTTTGACAATAAAGTACTCGAACTTCTTGTCAATTTAAGCTATCGCTCATAGCTATGCTACCCTTGAGTCCCAAATCAAACACTGATAAAACATCAAATGGCCCTAACTTCTATACGGTGCGTCCTATACGTATCAAAGTTTGCAAACATTCAAATGCTTGTAACTTTTTACTGGAGCGTCATAAAATCTTGAAATTTTGTGACAATAAAGTACTCGTGCCTCTTATTAATTTAAGCTATCGCTCATAGCTATGCTGCCCTTGAGTCCTAAATCAAACACTGATAAAACATCAAATGGCCCTTACTTCTATACGGTGCGTCCTACACCTATCAAAGATAGCAACATTCAAATGCTAGTAACTTTTTACTGGAGCGTAATAAAACCGTGAAATTTTGTTACAATAAAATAGTCGAGCCTATTGTCAATTTAAGCTATCGCTCATATCTATGCTACCCTTGTCTCCCAAAACAAACACTGATAAAACTTCAAATGGCCCTAACTCTATACGGTGCGTCCTATACCTACCAAAGTTTGCAACATTCAAATGCTTGTAACTTTTTGCTGGAGCGTAATAAAGCCTTGAAATTTTGTAACAATAAAGTACTCGTGCCTCTTGTCAATTTAAGCTATCGCTTATTGCTATGCTACCCTTGAGTCCCAAATAAAACACTGATAAAGCTTCAAATTTCCCTAACTTCAATACGGTGCGTCCTATACCTATCAAAGTTTGCAACATTCAAACGCTTGTAACTTTTTACTGGAGCGTAATAAAACCTTGAAATTTTGTGGCAATAAATTACTCGTGCCTCTTATCAATTTAAGCTATCGCTCATAGCTATGCTACCCTTGAGTCCCAAAACAAACCCTGATAAAACTTCAAATGGCCCTAACTTCTATACCGTGCGTCCCATGCCTATCAAAGTTTTCAACATTCAAATGCTTGTATCTTTTTACTGCAGCGTAATTAAACCTGGAAATTTTGTGACAATAAAGTACTCGTGCCTCTTACCAATTTAAGCTATCGCTCATAGCTATGCTACCCTTGAGTCCCAAAACAAACACTGATAAAACTTCAAATGGCTCTAACTTCTATACGGTCTCAGTTTCCAACATTCAAATGGTTGTAACATTTTAATAGAGCGTCATAAAACCTGGAAATTTTGTGACAATAAAATACTCGTGCCTCTTGTCAATTTAAGCTATCGTTCTAGCTATGCTACCCTTCAGTCCCAAAACAAACACTGATAAAACTTCAAATGGCCCTAACTTCTATACGGTATCAGTTTCCAACATTCAAATGGTTGTAACATTTTACTGGAGCGTCATAAAACCTTGAAATTTTGTGACAATAAAGTACTCGTGCCTCTTATCACTTTAAGCTATCGCTCATAGCTATGCTTCCCTTGATTCCTAAATCAAACACTGATAAAATTACAAATGGCCCTAACTTCTATACGGTGCGTCCTACACCTATCAACGTTTGCAACATTCAAATGCTAGTAACTTTTTACTGGAGCGTAATAAAACCGTGAAATTTTGTTACAATAAAATAGTCGAGCCTCTTGTCAATTTAAGCTATCGCTCATATCTATGCTACCCTTGAGTCCCAAAACAAACACTGATAGAACTTCAAATGGCCCTAACTCTATACGTTGCGTCCTATACCTACCAAAGTTTGCCACATTCAAATGCTTGTAACTTTTTACTGGAGGGTAATAAAGCCTTGAGATTTTGTAACAATAAAGTACTCGTGCCTCTTGTCAATTTGAGCTATCGCTCATTGCTATGCTACCCTTGAGTCCCAAATAAAACACTGATAAAGCTTCAAATGGACCTAAATTCTATACGGTGCGTCTTATACCTATCAAAGTTTGCAACAATCAAATGCTTGTAACTTTTTACTGGAGCGTAATAAAATCTTGAAATTTTGCGACAATAAAGTACTCGTGCCTCTTATCAATTTAAGCTATCGCTCATAGCTATGCTACCATTGAGTCCCAAATCAAACACTGATCAAACTTCAAATGGCCCTAACTTCTATACGGTGCGCCCTACACCTATCAAAGTTTGCAATATTCAAATGCCAACAACTTTTCACTGGAGCGTAATAAAACCTTGAAATTTTGCGATAATAAAGTACTCGTGCCTCTTATCAATTTAAGTTATCGCTCATAGCTATGCTACCATTGAGTCCCGAAACAAACACTGATAAGACTTCAAATGGCCCTAACTTCTATACGGGGCGACCTACACCTATCGACGTTTGCAACATTCAAATGCTTGTAACTTTTTACGGGAGCGTCATAAAATCTTGAAATTTTGTGACAATAAAGTACTCGTGCCTCTTATTAATTTAAGCTATCGCTTATAGCTAGGCTACCCTTGAGTCCTAAATCAAACACTGATAAAACTTCATATGGCCCTAACTTCTATACGGTGCGTCCTGTAAATATCAAAGTTTGCAACTTTCAAATGCTTGTAACTTTTTACTGGAGCGTAATAAAACCTTGAAATTTTGTGACAATAAAGTACTCGTGCCTCTTATTAATTTAAGCTATCGCTCATAGCTATGCTACCCTTGAGTCCTAAATCAAACACTGATAAAACTTCAAATGGCCCTAACTTATGTACGGTGCGTCCTGTACCTATCAAAGTTTGCAACTTTCAAATGCTTGTAACTTTTTACTGGAGCGTAATGAAATCTTGAAATTTTGTGACAATAAAGTACTCGAACCTCTTCTCAATTTAAGCTATCAGTCATAGCTATGCTACCCTTGAGGCCCAAATCACACACTGATAAAACTTCAAATTGCCATAATTTCTATACGGTGCGTCCTACAACTATCAAAGTTTGCAACATTCAAATGCTTGTAACTTTTTACTGGAGTGCAATAAAACCTTGAAATTTTGTGACAATGAAGTATTCGTGCCTCTAATCAATTCAAGCTATCGCTCATAGCTATGCTATCCTTGAGTCCCAAAACAAACACTGATAAGACTTCAAATGGCCCTAACTTCTATACGGTGCGTCCTACACCTATCAAAGTTTGCAACATTCAAATGCTAGTAACTTTTTACTGGAGCGTAATAAAACCTTGAAATTTTGTTACAATAAAGTACTCGAGCCTCTTGTCAATTTAAGCTATCGCTCTTAGCTATGCTACCCTTGTTATAATAAAATCTTGAAATTTTGTGACAATAAAGTACTCGAGCTTCTTGTCAGTTTAAGCTATCGCTCATATCTATGCTACCCTTGAGTCCCAAATCAAACACTGATAAAACTTTAAATGGCCCTAACTTCTATACGGTGCGTCCTACACCTATCAAAGTTTGAAACATTCAAATGCTTGTAACTTTTTACTGGAGCGTCATAAAATCTTGAAATTTTGTGACAATAAAGTACTCGTGCCTCTTATTAATTTAAGCTATCGCTTATAGCTATGCTACCCTTGAGTCCTAAATCAAATACTGATAAAACTTGAAATGGCCCTAACTTCTATACGGTGCGTCCTACACCTATCAAAGTTTGCAACATTCAAATGCTAGCAACTTTTTACTGGAGCGTAATAAAACCTTGAAATTTTGTTACAATAAAATACTCGAGCCTCTTGTCAATTTAAGCTATCGCTCATATCTATGTTACCCTTGAGTCCCAAATCAACCACTGATAAAACTTCAAATGGCCCTAACTTCTATACGGTGCGTCCTACACCTATCAAAGTTTGCAACATTCAAATGCTAGTAACTTTTTACTGGAGCATAATAAAATCTTGAAATTTTCTGACAATAATGTACTCGTGCCTCTTGTCAATTAAAGTTATCGCTCATAGCTATGCTACCCGTGAGTCCCAAATCAAACACTGATAAAACTTCATATGGCCCTAACTTCCATACGGTGCGTCCTGTACCTATCAAAGTTTGCAACCTTCAAATGCTTGTAACTTTTTACTGGAGCGTAATGAAATCTTGAAATTTTGTGACAATAAAGTACTCGAACCTCTTCTCAATTTAAGCTATCAGTCATAGCTATGCTACTCTTGAGTCCCAAATCAAACACTGATGGCCCTAACTTCTATACGGTGCGTCTAACAACTATCAAAGTTTGCAACATTCAAATGCTTGTAACTTTTTACTGGAGCGCAATAAAATATTGAAATTTTGTGACAATGAAGTACTCGTGCCTCTAATCAATTTAAGCTATCGCTCATAGCTATGCTATCCTTGAGTCCCAAAACAAACACTGATAAGGCTTCAAATGGCCCTAACTTCTATACGGTGCGTCCTACACCTATCGACGTTTGCAACATTCAAATGCTTGTAACTTTTTACTGGAGCGTCTTAAAATCTTGAAATTTTGTGACAATAAAGTACTCGCATCTCTTCTCAGTTTAAGCTATCAGTCATAGCTATGCTACCCTTGAGTCCCAAATCAAACACTGATAAAACTTCAAATGGCCCTAACTTCTATACGGTGCGCCCTACAACTATCAAAGTTTGCAACATTCAAATGCTTGTAACTTTTTACTGGAGTGCAATAAAACCTTGAAATTTTGTGACAATGAAGTACTCGTGCCTCTAATCAATTTAAGCTATCGCTCATAGCTATGCTATCCTTGAGTCCCAAAACAAACATTGATAAGACTTCAAATGGCCCTAACTTATATACGGTGCATCCTACACCTATCAAAGTTTGCAACATTCAAATGCTAGTAACTTTTTTACTGGAGCGTAATAAAACCTTGAAATTTTGTTACAATAAAGTACTCGAGCCTCTTGTCAATTTAAGCTATCGCTCATAGCTATTCTACCCTCGAGTCCCAAAACAAACACTGATAAAACTTCAAATGGCCCTAATTTCTATACGGTGCGTCCTACACCTATCAAAGTTTGCAACATTCAAATGCTTGTAACTTTTTACTGGAGCGTAATAAAATCTTGAAATTTTGTGACAATAAACTACTCGTGCCTCTTATTAATTTAAGCTATCGCTCATAGCTATGCTACCCTTTAGTCCTAAATCAAACACTGATAGAACTTCAAATGGCCCTAACTTCTGTACGGTGCGTCCTGTACCTATCAAAGTTTGCAACTTTCAAATGCTTGTAACTTTTTACTGGAGCGTAATGAAATCTTGAAATTTTGTGACAATAAAGTACTCGAACCTCTTCTCAATTTAAGCTATCAGTCATAGCTATGCTACCCTTGAGTCTCAAATCAAACACTGATAAAACTTCAAATGGCCCTAACTTCTATACGGTGCGTCCTACACCTATCAAAGTTTGCAACATTAAAATGCTAGTAACTTTTCACTGGAGCGTAATAAAACCTTGAAATATTGTTACAATAAAGTACTCGAGCCTCTTGTCAATTTAAGCTATCGCTCTTAGCTATGCTACCATTGTTATAATAAAATCTTGAAATTCTGTGACAATAAAGTACTCGAGCTTCTTGTCAATTTAAGCTATCGCTCATATCTATGCTAACCTTGAGTCCCAAATCAAACACTGATAAAACTTGAAATGGCCCTAACTTCTATACGGTGCGTCCTACACCTATCAAAGTTTGCAACATTCAAATGCTTGTAACTTTTTACTGGAGCGTTTTAAAATCTTGAAATTTTGTGACAATAAAGTACTCGTGGCTCTTATTAATTTAAGCTATCGCTCATAGCTATGCTACCCTTGAGTCCTAAACAAACACTGATAAAACTTCAAATGGCCCTAACTTCAAGACGGTGCGTCCTATACCTATCAAAGTTTGCAACTTTCAAACGATTGTAACTTTTTACTGGAGCGTAATGAAATCTTGAAATTTTGTGACAATGATGTACTCGTGCCTCTTATCAATTTAAGCTATCGCTCTTAGCTATGCTACCCTTGTTATAATAAAATCTTGAAATTCAGTAACAATAAAGTTCTCGAGCTTCTTGTCAATTTGAGCTATCGCTCATATCTATGCTACCCTTGAGTCCCAAATCAACCACTGATAAAAGTTCAAATGGCCCTAACTTCAAGACGGTGCGTCCTATACCTATCAAAGTTTGCAACATTCAAACGCTTGTAACTTTTTACTAGAGTGTCATAAAACCTTGAAATTTGGGATAATAAAGCACTCGTGCCTCTAATCAATTTAAGCAATCGCTCATAGCTATGCTACCCTTGAGTCCCAATACAAACACTGATAAAACTGCAAAGGGACCTAACTTCTATATGGTGCGTCCTATACCTATCAAAGTTTGCAATTTTCAAATGCTTGTTTATTTTTTACTGGAGCGTAATGAAATCTTGAAATTTTGTGACAATAAAGTACTCGTACCTCGCTCATAGCTATGCTACCCTTTAGTCCTAAATCAAACACTGATAGAACTTCAAATGGCCCTAACTTCTGTACGGTGCGTCCTGTACCTATCAAAGTTTGCAACTTTCAAATGCTTGTAACTTTTTACTGGAGCGTAATGAAATCTTGAAATTTTGTGACAATAAAGTACTCGAACCTCTTCTCAATTTAAGCTATCAGTCATAGCTATGCTACCCTTGAGTCTCAAATCAAACACTGATAAAACTTCAAATGGCCCTAACTTCTATACGGTGCGTCCTACACCTATCAAAGTTTGCAACATTAAAATGCTAGTAACTTTTCACTGGAGCGTAATAAAACCTTGAAATTTTGTTACAATAAAGTACTCGAGCCTCTTGTCAATTTAAGCTATCGCTCTTAGCTATGCTACCATTGTTATAATAAAATCTTGAAATTCTGTGACAATAAAGTACTCGAGCTTCTTGTCAATTTAAGCTATCGCTCATATCTATGCTAACCTTGAGTCCCAAATCAAACACTGATAAAACTTGAAATGGCCCTAACTTCTATACGGTGCGTCCTACACCTATCAAAGTTTGCAACATTCAAATGCTTGTAACTTTTTACTGGAGCGTTTTAAAATCTTGAAATTTTGTGACAATAAAGTACTCGTGGCTCTTATTAATTTAAGCTATCGCTCATAGCTATGCTACCCTTGAGTCCTAAACAAACACTGATAAAACTTCAAATGGCCCTAACTTCAAGACGGTGCGTCCTATACCTATCAAAGTTTGCAACTTTCAAACGATTGTAACTTTTTACTGGAGCGTAATGAAATCTTGAAATTTTGTGACAATGATGTACTCGTGCCTCTTATCAATTTAAGCTATCGCTCTTAGCTATGCTACCCTTGTTATAATAAAATCTTGAAATTCAGTAACAATAAAGTTCTCGAGCTTCTTGTCAATTTGAGCTATCGCTCATATCTATGCTACCCTTGAGTCCCAAATCAACCACTGATAAAAGTTCAAATGGCCCTAACTTCAAGACGGTGCGTCCTATACCTATGAAAGTTTGCAACATTCAAACGCTTGTAACTTTTTACTAGAGTGTCATAAAACCTTGAAATTTGGGATAATAAAGCACTCGTGCCTCTAATCAATTTAAGCAATCGCTCATAGCTATGCTACCCTTGAGTCCCAATACAAACACTGATAAAACTGCAAAGGGACCTAACTTCTATATGGTGCGTCCTATACCTATCAAAGTTTGCAATTTTCAAATGCTTGTTTATTTTTTACTGGAGCGTAATGAAATCTTGAAATTTTGTGACAATAAAGTACTCGTACCTCTTCTCAATTTAAGCTATAACTCATAGCTATACTACCCTTGAGTCCCAAATCAAACACTGATAAAACTTCAAATGGCCCTAACTTCTATACGGTGCATCCTACACCTATCAAAGTTTGCAACATTCAAAGGCTTGTAACTTCTTACTGGAGCGCAATAAAATCTTGAAATTTTGTGACAATGAAGTACTCGTGCCTCTAGTCAATTTAAGCTATCGCTCATAGCTATGCTATCCTTGAGTCCCGAAACAAACACTGATAAAACTTCAAATGGCCCTAACTTCTATACGGTGTGTCCTACAACTATCGAAGTTTGCAACATTCAAATGCTTGTAACTTTTTACTGGAGCGTCATAAAATCTTGAAATTTTGTGACAATAAAGTACTCGTGCCTCTTATTAATTTAAACTATCGCTCATAGCTATGCTACCCTTGAGTCCTAAATCAAACACTGATAAAACTTCAAATGGCCCTAATTTCTATACGGTGCGACCTACACCAATCAAATTTTGCAACATTCAAATGCTAGTAACTTTTTACTGGAGCGTAATAAAACCTTGAAATTTTGTGCCAATAAAATACTCGAGCCTCTTGTCAATCGACGCTATTGCTGTTAGCTATGCTACCCTTGTTATAATAAAATCTTGAAATTATGTGACAATAAAGTACTCGAGCTTCTTGTCAATTTAAGCTATCGCTCATATCTATTCTACCCTTGAGTCCCAAAACAAACACTGATAAAACTTCAAAGGGACCTAACTTCTATATGGTGCGTCCTATACCTATCAAAGTTGGCAAGTTTCAAATGCTTGTAACTTTTTACTGGAGCGAAATAAAATCTTGAAATTTTGTGACAATAAAGTACTCGAACCTCTTGTCAATATAAGCTATCGCTCATAGCTATGCTACCCTTGAGTCCCAAATCAAACACTGATAAAACTTCAAATGGCCCTAACTTCTATACGGTGCATCCTACAATTATCCAAGTTTGCAACATTCAAATGCTTGTAACTTTTTACTGGAGCGTCATAAAATCTTGAAATTTTGTGACAATAAAGTACTCGTGCCTCTTATCAATTTTAGCTATCGCTCATAGTTATGCTACCCTTGAGTCCCAAATCAAAAACTGATAAAACTTCAAATGGCCCTAACTTCTATACTGTGCGTCCTACACCTATCAAAGTTTGCAACATTCAAATGCTTGTAACTTTTTACTGGAGCGCAATTAAATCTTGAAATTTTGTGACAATGAAGTACTCGTGCCTCGAATCAATTTAAGCTATCGCTCATAGCTATGCTATCCTTGAGTCCCAAAACAAACACTGATAAAACTTCCAATGGCCCTAACTTCTATAGGGTGCTTCCTTCACCTATCAAAATTTGCAACATTCAAATGCTAGTAACTGTTTACTGGAGCGTAATAAAACCTTGAAATTTTGTGACAATAAAATACTCGAGCCTTTTGTCAATTTAAGCTATCGCTCTTAGCATTGCTATCCTTGTGTTACAAATAAAACACTGATAAAACTTCAAATGGCCCTCACTTCTATACGGTGCGTCTTATACCTATCAAAGTTTGCAACAATCAAATGCTTGTAACTTTTTACTGGAGCGTTATAAAATCTTGAAATTTTGTGACAATAAAGTACTCGTGCCTCTTATCAATTTTAGCTATCGCTCATAGCTATGCTACCCTCGAGTCCCAAATCAAACACTGATAAAACTTCAAATGGCCCTAAATTCTATACGGTGCGTCCTACACTTATCAAAGTTTGCAACATTCAAATGCTTGTAACTTTTTACTGGAGCGTAATAAAGCCTTGAAATTTTGTGACAATAAAGTACTCGAGCCTCTTCTAGATTTAAGTTATCGCTCATAGCTATGCTACCCTCGAGTCCCAAATCAAACACTGATAAAACTTCAAATGGCCCTAACTTCTATACGGTGCGCCTAATACCTATCAAAGTTTGCAACAATCAAATGCTTGTAACTTTTTACTGGAGCGTAATAAAATCTTGAAATTTTGTGACAATAAAGTACTCGTGCGTCTTATCAATTTTAGCTATCGTTCATAGCTATGCTTCCCTTGAGTCCTAAATCAAACACTGATAAAACTTCAAATGGTTCTAACTTCTATACGGTGCGTCCAACACCTATCAAAGTTTGCAACATTCAAATGCTTGTAACTTTTTACTGGAGCGTAAAAAAGCCTTGAAATTTTGTGACAATAAAGTACTCGAGCCTCTTCTCGATTTCAGTTATCGCTCATAGCTATGCTACCCTCGAGTCCCAAATCAAAAACTGATAAAACTTTAAATGGCCCTTACTTCTATACGGTGCGCCTAATACCTATCAAAGTTTGCAACAATCAAATGCTTGTAACTTTTTACTGGAGCGTAATAAAGCCTTGAAATTTTGTGACAATAAAGTACTCGAGCCTCTTTTCGATTTAAGTTATCGCTCATAGCTATGCTACCCGTGAGTCCCAAATCAAACACTGATAAAACTTCATATGGCCCTAACTTCTATACGGTGCGTCCTATACCTATCAAAGTTTGCAACTTTCAAATGCTTCTAACTTTTTACTGGAGCGTAATAAAACCTTGAAATTTTGTGACAATAAATTACTCGAACCTCTTCTCAATTTAAGCTATCACTCATAGCTATGCTACCCTTGAGTCCCAAATCAAACACTGATAAAACTTCAAATGGCCCTAACTTCTATACGGTGCGTCCTACACCTATCAAAGTTTGCAACATTCAAATGCTTGTAACTTTTTACTGGAGCGCAATAAAATCTTGAAATTTTGTGACAATGAAGTCCTCGTGCCTCTAATCAATTTAAGCTATCGCTCGTAGCTATGCTATCCTTGAGTCACAAAACAAACACTGATAAAACTTCATATGGCCCTAACTTCTATACGGTGCGTCCTATACCTATCAAAGTTTGCAACAATCAAATGCTTGTAACTTTTTACTGGAACGTCATAAAATCTTGAAATTTTGTGACAATAAAGTACTCGAACCTCTTGTCAATTTAAGCTATCGCTCATAGCTATGCTACCCCTGAGTCCCAAATCAAACACTGATAAAACTTCAAATGGCCCTAACTTCTATGCGGGGCGTCCTACACCTATCAAAGTTTGCAACAATCAAATGCTTGTAACTTTTTACTGGAGCGTAATAAAATCTTGAAATTTTGTGACAATAAAGTACTCGTGCCTCTTATCAATTTTAGCTATCGCTCATAGCTATGCTACCCTCGAGTCCCAAATCAAACACTGATAAAACTTCAAATGGCCCTAACTTCTATACGGTGAGTCCTACACCTATCCAAGTTTGCAACATTCAAATGCTTGTAACTTTTTACTGGAGCGTAATAAAGCCTAGAAATTTTGTGACAATAAAGTACTCGAGCCTCTTCTCGATTTAAGTTATCGCTCATAGCTATGCTACCCGTGAGTCCCAAATCAAACACTGATAAAACTTCATATGGCCCTAACTTCTATACGGTGCGTCCTATACCTATCAAAGTTTGCAACTTTCAAATGCTTCTAACTTTTTACTGGAGCGTAATAAAATCTTGAAATTTTGTGACAATAAACTACTCGAACCTCTTCTCAATTTAAGCTATCACTCATAGCTATGCTACCCTTGAGTCCCAAATCAAACACTGATAAAACTTCAAATGGCCCTAACTTCTATACGGTGCGTCCTACACCTATCAAAGTTTGCAACATTCAAATGCTTGTAACTTTTTACTGGAGCGCAATAAAATCTTGAAATTTTGTGACAATGAAGTCCTCGTGTCTCTAATCAATTTAAGCTATCGCTCGTAGCAATGCTATCCTTGAGTCACAAAACAAACACTGATAAAACTTCAAATGGCCCTAACTTCTATACGGTGCGTCCTGCAACTATCAAAGTTTGCAACATTCAAATGCTTGTAACTTTTTACTGGAACGTCATAAAATTTTGAAATTTTGTGACTATAAAGTACTCGAACCTCTTGTCAATTTAAGCTATCGCTCATAGCTATGCTAACCCTGAGTCCCAAATCAAACACTGATAAAACTTCAAATGGCCCTAACTTCTATACGGTGCGTCCTACACCTATCAAAGTTTACAACATTCACATGCTTGTAACTTTTTACTGGAGAGTCATAAAATCTTGAAATTTTGTGTCAATAAAGTACTCGTGCCTCTTATCAATTTAAGCTATCGCTCATAGCTATGCTACCCTTGAGACCCAAATCAAACACTGATAAAACTTCAAATGGCCCTAACTTCTGTACGGTGCGTCCTACACCTATCAAAGTTTGCAACATTCAAATGCTAGTAACTTTTTACTGGAGCGAAGTAAAACCTTGAAATTTTGTTACAATAAAATACTCTTGTCAATTTAAGCAATCGCTCTTAGCTATGCTACCCTTGTTATAATAAAATCTTGAAATTTTATGACAATAAAGTACTCGTGCCTCTTGTCAATTTAAGCTATCGCTCATAGCTGTGCTACCCTTGATTCCAAAATCAAACACTGATAAAACTTCAAATGTCCCTAACTTCTATACTGTCTGTCCAATACCTATCAAAGTTTGCAACATTCAAATGCTTGTAACATTTTACTGGAGCGTCATAAAATCTTGAAATTTTGTGACAATAAATTACTCGAGCCTCTTACCAATTTTAGCTATCGCTCATAGCTATGCTACCCTTGAGTCCCAAATCAAACACTGATAAAACTTCAAATGGCTCTAACTTCTACACGGTGCGTCCTACACCTATCAAAGTTTGCAACAATCAAATTCTTGTAACTGTTTACTGGCGCGTAATAAAATCTTTAAATTTTCTGACAATAAGGAACTCGTTCCTCTTGTCAATTAAAGTTATCTCTCATAGCTATGCTACCCGTGAGTCCCAAATCAAACACTGATAAAACTTCATATGGCCCTAACTTCTATACGGTGCGTCCTATACCTATCAAAGCTTGCAACTTTCAAATGCTTGTAACTTTTTACTGGAGCATAATAAAGTCTTGAAATTTTGTGACAATAAAGTACTCGAACGTCTTCTCAATTTAAGCTATCGCTCATAGCTGTGCTACCCTTGAGTCCCAAATCAAACACTGATAAAACTTCAAATGGCCCTAACTTCTATACGGTGCGTTCTACAAATATCAAAGTTTGCAACATTCAAATGCTTGTAACTTTTTACTGGAGGGTCATAAAATCTTAAAGTTTTGTGACAATAATGTACTCGTGCCTCTTATCAATTTAAGCTATCGCTCATAGCTATGCTACCCTTGAGTCCCAAATCAAAAACTGATAAAACTTCAAATGGCCCTACCTTCTATACTGTGCGTCCTACACCTATCAAAGTTTGCAACATTCAAATGCTTGTAACTTTTTACTGGAGCGCAATAAAATCTTGAAATTTTGTGACAATGAATTACTCTTGCCTCTAATCAATTTAAGCTATCGCTCCTAGCTATGCCATCGTTGAGTCCCAAAACAAACACTGATAAAACTTCCAATGGCCCTAACTTCTATACGGTGCTTCCTTCACTTATCAAAGTTTGCAACATTCAAATGCTAGTAACTTTTTACTGGAGCGTAATAAAACCTTGAAATTTTGTGACAATAAAATACTCGAGCCTCTTGTCAATTTAAGCTATCGCTCTTAGCATTGCTATCCTTGAGTCACAAATAAAACACTGATAAAACTTCAAATGGCCCTAACTTCTATACGGTGCGTCTTATTCCAATCAAAGTTTGCAACAATCAAATACTTGTAACTTTTTACTGGAGCATAATAAAACCTTCAAATTTTGTGACAATAAAGTACTCGAGCCTCTTGTCAATTTAAGTTATCCCTCATAGCTATGCTACCCTTGAGTCCCCAATCAAACACTGATAAAACTTCAAATGGCCCTAACTTCTATACGGTGCGTCCTATACCTATCAAAGCTTGCAACTTTCAAATGCTTGTAACTTTTTACTGGAGCGTAATAAAATCTTGAAATTTTGTGACCCAAATCAAACACTGATAAAACTACATATGGCCCTAAATTCTATACGGTGCGTCCTATACTTATAAAGTTTGCAACAATCAAATGCTTGTAACATTTTACTGGAGAGTAATAAAATCTTGAAATTTTGTGACAATAAAGTACTCGTGCCTCTTATCAATTTAAGCTATGGCTCATAGCTATGCTACCCATGAGACCCAAATCAAACACTGATAAAACTTCAAATGGCCCTAACTTCTATACGGTGCATCCTACACCTATCAAAGTTTGCAACATTCAAATGCTAGTAACTTTTTACTGGAGCGTAATAAAACCTTGAAATTTTGTTACAATAAAATACTCTTGTCAATTTAAGCAATCGCTCTTAGCTATGCTACCCTTGTTATAATAAAATCTTGAAATTTTATGACAATAAAGTACTCGTGCCTCTTGTCAATTTAAGCTATCGCTAATAGCTGCGCTACCCTTGATTCCAAAATCAAACACTGATAAAACTTCAAAAGTCGCTAACTTCTATACTGTGTGTCCAATACCTATCAAAGTTTGCAACATTCAAATGCGTGTAACATTTTACTGGAGCATAATAAAGTCTTGAAAATTTGTGACAATAAAGTACTCGAACGTCTTCTCGATTTCAGTTATCGCTCATAGCTATGCTACCCTTGAGTCCCAAATCAAAAACTGATAAAACTTCAAATGGCCCTAACTTCTATACTGTGCGTCCTACACCTATCAAAGTTTGCAACATTCAAATGCTTGTAACTTTTTACTGGAGCGTAATAAAGCCTTGAAATTTTGTGACAATAAAGTACTCGAGCCTCTTCTCGATTTAAGTTATCGCTCATAGCTATGCTACCCTCGAGCCCCAAATCAAACACTGATAAAACTTCAAATGGCCCTAACTTCTATACGGAGCGCCTAATACCTATCAAAGTTTGCAACAATCAAATGCTTGTAACTTTTTACTGGAGCGTAATAAAATCTTGAAATTTTGTGACAATAAAGTACTCGTGCCTCTTATCAATTTTAGCTATCGCTCATAGCTATGCTACCCTCGAGTCCCAAATCAAACACTGATAAAACTTCAAATGGCCCTAACTTCTATACGGTGCGTCCTACACCTATCAAAGTTTGCAACATTCAAATGCTTGTAACTTTTTACTGGAGCGTAATAAAGCCTTGAAATTTTGTGACAATAAAGTACTCGAGCCTCTTCTCGATTTAAGTTATCGCTCATAGCTATGCTACCCTCGAGTCCCAAATCAAACACTGATAAAACTTCAAATGGCCCTAACTTCTATACGGTGCGCCTAGTACCTATCAAAGTTTGCAACAATCAAATGCTTGTAACTTTTTACTGGAGCGCAATAAAATCTTGAAATTTTGTGACAATGAATTACTCTTGCCTCTAATCAATTTAAGCTATCGCTCATAGCTATGCCATCGTTGAGTCCCAAAACAAACACTGATAAAACTTCCAATGGCCCTAACTTCTATACGGTGCTTCCTTCACTTATCAAAGTTTGCAACATTCAAATGCTAGTAACTTTTTACTGGAGCGTAATAAAACCTAGAAATTTTGTGACAATAAAATACTCGAGCCTCTTGTCAATTTAAGCTATCGCTCTTAGCATTGCTATCCTTGAGTCACAAATGAAACACTGATAAAACTTCAAATGGCCCTAACTTCTATACGGTGCGTCTTATTCCAATCAAAGTTTGCAACAATCAAAGGCTTGTAACTTTTTACTGGAGCATAATAAAACCTTCAAATTTTGTGACAATAAAGTACTCGAGCCTCTTGTCAATTTAAGTTATCCCTCATAGCTATGCTACCCTTGAGTCCCCTATCAAACACTGATAAAACTTCAAATGGCCCTAACTTCTATACGGTGCGTCCTATACCTATCAAAGCTTGCAACTTTCAAATGCTTGTAACTTTTTACTGGAGCGTAATAAAATCTTGAAATTTTGTGACCCAAATCAAACACTGATAAAACTACATATGGCCCTAAATTCTATACGGTGCGTCCTATACTTATCAAAGTTTGCAACAATCAAATGCTTGTAACATTTTACTGGAGCGTAATAAAATCTTGAAATTTTGTGACAATAAAGTACTCGTGCCTCTTATCAATTTAAGCTATGGCTCATAGCTATGCTACCCATGAGACCCAAATCAAACACTGATAAAACTTCAAATGGCCCTAACTTCTATACGGTGCATCCTACACCTATCAAAGTTTGCAAAATTCAAATGCTAGTAACTTTTTACTGGAGCGTAATAAAACCTTGAAATTTTGTTACAATAAAATACTCTTGTCAATTTAAGCAATCACTCTTAGCTATGCTACCCTTGTTATAATAAAATCTTGAAATTTTATGACAATAAAGTACTCGTGCCTCTTGTCAATTTAAGCTATCGCTAATAGCTGCGCTACCCTTGATTCCAAAATCAAACACTGATAAAACTTCAAATGTCGCTAACTTCTATACTGTGTGTCCAATACCTATCAAAGTTTGCAACATTCAAATGCATGTAACATTTTACTGGAGCGGCATAAAATCTTGAAATTTTGTGACAATAAAGTACTCGAACGTCTTCTCAATTTAAGCTATCACTCATAGCTATGCTACCCTCGAGTCCCAAACCAAACACTGATAAAACTTCAAATGGCCCTAAATTTTATACGGTGCGTCCTACACCTATCAAAGTTTGCAACATTCAAATGCTTGTAACGTTTTACAGGAGCGTAATAAAGCCTTGAAATTTTGTGGCAATAAAGTACTCGAGCCTCTTCTCGATTTAAGTTATCGCTCATAGCTATGCTACCCTCGAGTCCCAAATCAAACACTGATAAAACTTCAAATGGCCCTAACTTCTATACGGTGCGCCTAATACCTATCAAAGTTTGCAACAATCAAATGCTTGTAACTTTTTACAGGAGCGTAATAAAGCCTTGAAATTTTGTGACAATAAAGTACTCGAGCCTCTTCTCGATTTAAGTTATCGCTCATAGCTATGCTACCCTCGAGTCCCAAATCAAACTCTGATAAAACTTCAAATGGCCCTAACTTCTATACGGTGCGTCCTACAAATATCAAACTTTGCAACATTCAAATGCTTGTAACTTTTTACTGGAGGGTCATAAAATCTTAAAATTTTGTGACAATAATGTACTCGTGCCTCTTATCAATTTAAGCTATCGCTCTTAGCACTGCTATCCATGAGTCACAAATAAAACACTGATAAAACTTCAAATGGCCGTAACTTCTATACGGTGCGTCTTATACCTATCAAAGTTTGCAACAATCAAATGCTTGTAACTTTTTACTGGAGCGTAATAAAATCTTGAAATTTTGTGACAATAAAGTACTCGTACCTCTTATCAATTTTAGCTATCGCTCATAGCTATGCTACCCTCGAGTCCCAAACCAAACACTGATAAAACTTCAAATGGCCCTAAATTTTATACGGTGCGTCCTACACCTATCAAAGTTTGCAACATTCAAATGCTTGTAACGTTTTACAGGAGCGTAATAAAGCCTTGAAATTTTGTGGCAATAAAGTACTCGAGCCTCTTCTCGATTTAAGTTATCGCTCATAGCTATGCTACCCTCGAGTCCCAAATCAAACACTGATAAAACTTCAAATGGCCCTAACTTCTATACGGTGCGCCTAATACCTATCAAAGTTTGCAACAATCAAATGCTTGTAACTTTTTACTGGAGCGTAATAAAATCTTGAAATTTTGTGACAATAAAGTACTCGTGCCTCTTATCAATTTTAGCTATCGCTCATAGCTATGCTACCCTTGAGTCCCAAATCAAAAACTGATAAAACTTCAAATGGCCCTAACTTCTATACTGTGCGTCCTACACCTATCAAAATTTGCAACATTCAAATGCTTGTAACTTTTTCCTGGAGCGCAATAAAATCTTGAAATTTTGTGACAATGTAGTACTCGTGCCTCTAATCAATTTAAGCTATCGCTCATAGCTATGCTACCCTCGAGTCCCAAATCAAACACTGATAAAACTTCAAATGGCCCTAACTTCTATACGGTGCGCCTAATACCTATCAAAGTTGGCAACAATCAAATGCTTGTAACTTTTTACTGGAGCGTAATAAAATCTTGAAATTTTGTGACAATAAAGTACTCGTCCCTCTTATCAATTTTAGCTATCGCTCATAGCTATGCTACCCTCGAGTCCCAAATCAAACACTGATAAAACTTCAAATGGCCCTAAATTTTATACGGTGCGTCCTACACCTATCAAAGTTTGCAACATTCAAATGCTTGTAACTTTTTACAGGAGCGTAATAAAGCCTTGAAATTTTGTGACAATAAAGTACTCGAGCCTCTTCTCGATTTAAGTTATCGCTCATAGCTATGCTACCCGTGAGTCCCAAATCAAACACTGATAAAACTTCATATGGCCCTAACTTCTATACGGTGCGTCCTATACCTATCAAAGTTTGCAACTTTCAAATGCTTGTAACTTTTTACTGGAACGTAATAAAATCTTGAAATTTTGTGACAATAAACTACTCGAACCTCTTCTCAATTTAAGCTATCGCTCATAGGTATGCTACCCTTGAGTCCCAAATCAAACACTGATAAAACTTCAAATGGCTCTAACTTCTATACGGTGCGTCCTACACCTACCAAAGTTTGCCACATTCAAATGCTTGTAACTTTTTACTGGAGCGTCATAAAATCTTGAAATTTTGTGACAATAAAGTACTCGTGCCTCTTATCAATTTAAGTTATCGCTCATAGCTATGCTACCCATGAGACCCAAATCAAACACTGATAAAACTTCAAATGGCCCTAACTTCTATACGGTGCGTCCTATACCTATCAAAGTTTGCAACTTTCAAATGCTTGTAACTTTTTACTGGTGCGTAATTAAATCTTGAAATTTTGTGACAATAAAGTGCTCGAACGTCTTCTCAATTTAAGCTATCACTCATAGCTATGGTACCCTTGAGTCCCAAATCAAACTCTGATAAAACTTCAAATGGCCCTAACTTCTATACGGTGCGTCTTATACCAATCAAAGTTTGCAACAATCAAATGCTTGTAACTTTTTACTGGAGCATAATAAAACCTTCAAATTTTGTGACAATAAAGTACTCGAGCCTCTTGTCAATTTAAGTTATCCCTCATAGCTATGCTACCCTTGAGTCCCCAATCAAACACTGATAAAACATCAAATGGCCCTAACTTCTATACGGTGCGTCCTATACCTATCAAAGCTTGCAAGTTTCAAATGCTTGTAACTTTTTACTGGAGCGTAATAAAATCTTGAAATTTTGTGACCCAAATCAAACACTGATAAAACTTCATATGACCCTAACTTTTATACGGTGCGTCTTATACTTATCAAAGTTTGCAACAATCAAATGCTTGTAACATTTTATTGGACCGTCATAAAATCTTGAAATTTTTTGACAATAAATTACTCGAGCCTCTTACCAATTTAAGCTATCGCTCATAGCTATGCTACCCTTGAGTCCCAAATCAAACACTGATAAAACTTCAAATGGCTCTAACTTCTATACGGTGCGTCCTACAACTATCAAAGTTTGCAACATTCAAATGCTTGTAACTTTTTACTGGAGCGGCATAAAATCTTGAAATTTTGTGACAATAAAGTACTCGTGCCTCTTATCAATTTAAGCTATCGGTCATAGCTATGCTACCCTTGAGACCCAAATCAAACACTGATAAAACTTCATATGGCCCTAACTTCTATACGGTGCGTCCTATACCTATCAAAGCTTGTAACTTTCGAATGCTAGTAACTTTTTACTGGAGCTTTAAATTTTGTTACAATAAAATACTCTTGTCAATTTAAGCAATCGCTCTTAGCTATGCTACCCTTGTTATAATAAAATCTTGAAATTTTATGACAATAAAGTACTCGTGCCTCTTGTCAATTTAAGCTATCGCTCATAGCTGTGCTACCCTTGATTCCAAAATCAAACACTGATAAAACTTCAAATGTCGCTAACTTCTATACTGTGTGTCCAATACCTATCAAAGTTTGCAACATTCAAATGCTTGTAACGTTTTACTGGAGCGGCATAAAATCTTGAAATTTTGTGACAGTAAATTACTCGAGCCTCTTACCAATTTAAGCTATCGCTCATAGCTATGCTACCCTTGAGTCCCAAATCAAACACTGATAAAACTTCAAATGGCTCTAACTTCTATACGGTGCGTCCTACACCAATCAAAGTTTGCAACAATCAAATGCTTGTAACTGTTTACTGGAGCGTAATAAAATCTTTAAATTTTCTGACAATAAGGAACTCGTGCCTCTTGTCAATTAAAGTTATCGCTCATAGCTACTCTACCCGTGAGCCCCAAATCAAACTGTGATAAAACTTCATATGTACCTACCTTCTATACGGTGCGTCCTATAACTATCAAAGCTTGCAACTTTCGAATGCTTGTAACATTTTACTGGAGCGGCATAAAATCTTGAAATTTTGTAACAATAAATTACTCGAGCCTCTTACCAATTTAAGCTATCGCTCATAGCTATGCTACCCTTGAGTCCTAAATCAAACACTGATAAAACTTCAAATGGCCCTAACTTCTATACGGTGCGTCCTACAAATATCAAAGTTTGCAACATTCAAATGCTTGTAACTTTTTACTGGAGCGTCATAAAATCTTGAAATTTTGTGACAATAAAGTACTCGTGCCTCTTATCAATTTAAGCTATCGCTTATAGCTATGCTACCCTTGAGACCCAAATCAAACACTGATGAAACTTCAAATGGCCCTAACTTCTATAATGTGCGTCCTACACCTATCAAAGTTTGCAACATTCAAATGCTAGTAACTTTTTACTGGAGCGTAATAAAATCTTGAAATTTTGTTACAATAAAATACTCTTGTCAATTTAAACAATCGCTCTTAGCTATGCTACTCTTGTTATAATAAAATCTTGAAATTTTATGACAATAAAGTACTCGTGCCTCTTGTCAATTTAAGCTATCGCTCATAGCTGTGCTACCCTTGATTCCAAAATCAAACACTGATAAAACTTCAAATGTCGCTAACTTCTATACTGTGTGTCCAATACCTATCAAAGTTTGCAACATTCAAATGCTTGTAACATTTTACTGGAGCGGCATAAAATCTTGAAATTTTGTGACAATAAATTACTCGCGCCTCTTATCAATTTAAGTTATCCCTCATAGCTATGCTACCCTTGAGTCCCAAATCAAACACTGATAAAACTTCAAATGGCTCTAACTTCTATACGGTGCGTCCTACACCTATTAAAGTTTGCAACAATCTAATGCTTGTAACTGTTTAATGGAGCGTAATAAAATCTTTAAATTTTCTGACAATAAGGAACTCGTGCCTCTTGTCAATTAAAGTTATCGCTCATAGCTATGCTACCCGTGAGTCCCAAATCAAACACTGATAAAACTTCATATGGCCCTAACTTCTATACGGTGCGTCCTCTACCTATCAAAGCTTGCAACTTTCGAATGCTTGTAACTTTTTACTGGAGCGTAATAAAATCTTGAAATTTTGTGACAATAAAGTACTCGAACGTCTTCTCAATTTAAGCTATCACTCATAGCTATGGTACCCTTGAGTCCCAAATCAAACTCTGATAATACTTCAAATGGCTCTAATTTCTATACGGTGCGTCCTACAAATATCAAAGTTTGCAACATTCAAATGCTTGTAACTTTTTACTGGAGGGTCATAAAATCTTAAAATTTTGTGACAATAATGTACTCGTGCCTCTTATCAATTTAAGTTATCCCTCATAGCTATGCTACCCTTGAGTCCCAAATCAAAAACTGATAAAATTTCAAATGGCCCTAACTTCTAAATTGTGCGTCCTACACCTATCAAAGTTTGCAACAAATGCTCGTAACTTTTTACTGGAGCGCAATAAAATCTTAAAATTTTGTGACAATGAAGTACTCGTGCCTCTAATCAATTTAAGCTATCGCTCATAGCTATGCTATCCTTGAGTCCCAAAACAAACACTGATAAAACTTCCAATGGCCCTAACTTCTATACGGTGCTTCCTTCACCTATTAAAGTTGGCAACATTCAAATGCTAGTAACTTTTTACTGGGGCGTAATAAAACCTTGAAATTTTGTGACAATAAAATACTCGAGCCTCTTGTCAATTTAAGCTATCGCTCTTAGCATTCTTATCCTTAAGTCACAAATAAAACACTGATAAAACTTCAAATGGCCCTAACTTCTATACAGTGCGTCTTATACCAATAAAAGTTTGCAACAATCAAATGCTTGTAACTTTTTACTGGAGCATAATAAAATCTTGAAATTTTGTGACAATAAAGTACTCGTGCCTCTTATCAATTTAAGCTATCGCTCATAGCTATGCTACCCTTGAGACCCAAATCAAACACTGATAAAATTTCATATGGCCCTAACTTCTATACGGTGCGTCCTATACCTATCAAAGCTTGCAACTTTCGAATGCTAGTAACTTTTTACTGGAGCGTAATAAAACCTTTAAATTTTGTTACAATAAAATACTCTTGTCAATTTAAGCAATCGCTCTTAGCTATGCTACCCTTGTTATAATAAAATCTTGAAATTTTATGACAATAAAGTACTCGTGCCTCTTGTCAATTTAAGCTATCGCTCATAGCTGTGCTACCCTTGATTCCAAAATCAAACACTGATAAAACTTCAAATGTCGCTAACTTCTATACTGTGTGTCCAATACCTATCAAAGTTTGCAACATTCAAATGCTTGTAACATTTTACTGGAGCGGCATAAAATCTTGAAATTTTGTGACAATAAATTACTCGAGCCTCTTACCAATTTAAGCTATCGCTCATAGCTATGCTACCCTTGAGTCCCAAATCAAACACTGATAAAACTTCAAATGGCTCTAACTTCTATACGGTGCGTCCTACACCAATCAAAGTTTGCAACAATCAAATGCTTGTAACTGTTTACTGGAGCGTAATAAAATCTTTAAATTTTCTGACAATAAGGAACTCGTGCCTCTTGTCAATTAAAGTTATCGCTCATAGCTACTCTACCCGTGAGTCCCAAATCAAACTCTGATAAAACTTCATATGTACCTAACTTCTATACGGTGCGTCCTACACCTATCAAAGTTTGCAACATTCAAATGCTAGTAACTTTTTACTGGAGCGTAATAAAATCTTGAAATTTTGTTACAATAAAATACTCTTGTCAATTTAAACAATCGCTCTTAGCTATGCTACCCTTGTTATAATAAAATCTTGAAATTTTATGACAATAAAGTACTCGAACGTCTTCTCAATTTAAGCTATCACTCATAGCTATGGTACCCTTGAGTCCCAAATCAAACTCTGATAATACTTCAAATGGCCCTAACTTCTATACGGTGCGTCCTACAAATATCAAAGTTTGCAACATTCAAATGCTTGTAACTTTTTACTGGAGGGTCATAAAATCTTAAAATTTTGTGACAATAATGTACTCGTGCCTCTTATCAATTTAAGTTATCCCTCATAGCTATGCTACCCTTGAGTCCCAAATCAAAAACTGATAAAACTTCAAATGGCCCTAACTTCTATATTGTGCGTCCTACACCTATCAAAGTTTGCAACAAATGCTCGTAACTTTTTACTGGAGCGCAATAAAATCTTGAAATTTTGTGACAATGAAGTACTCGTGCCTCTAATCAATTTAAGCTATCGCTCATAGCTATGCTATCCTTGAGTCCCAAAACAAACACTGATAAAACTTCCAATGGCCCTAACTTCTATACGGTGCTTCCTTCACCTATTAAAGTTGGCAACATTCAAATGCTAGTAACTTTTTACTGGGGCGTAATAAAACCTTGAAATTTTGTGACAATAAAATACTCGAGCTTCTTGTCAATTTAAGCTATCGCTCTTAGCATTCTTATCCTTAAGTCACAAATAAAACACTGATAAAACTTCAAATGGCCCTAACTTCTATACAGTGCGTCTTATACCAATAAAAGTTTGCAACAATCAAATGCTTGTAACTTTTTACTGGAGCATAATAAAATCTTGAAATTTTGTGACAATAAAGTACTCGTGCCTCTTATCAATTTAAGCTATCGCTCATAGCTATGCTACCCTTGAGACCCAAATCAAACACTGATAAAATTTCATATGGCCCTAACTTCTATACGGTGCGTCCTATACCTATCAAAGCTTGCAACTTTCGAATGCTAGTAACTTTTTACTGGAGCGTAATAAAACCTTTAAATTTTGTTACAATAAAATACTCTTGTCAATTTAAGCAATCGCTCTTAGCTATGCTACCCTTGTTATAATAAAATCTTGAAATTTTATGACAATAAAGTACTCGTGCCTCTTGTCAATTTAAGCTATCGCTCATAGCTGTGCTACCCTTGATTCCAAAATCAAACACTGATAAAACTTCAAATGTCGCTAACTTCTATACTGTGTGTCCAATACCTATCAAAGTTTGCAACATTCAAATGCTTGTAACATTTTACTGGAGCGGCATAAAATCTTGAAATTTTGTGACAATAAATTACTCGAGCCTCTTACCAATTTAAGCTATCGCTCATAGCTATGCTACCCTTGAGTCCCAAATCAAACACTGATAAAACTTCAAATGGCTCTAACTTCTATACGGTGCGTCCTACACCAATCAAAGTTTGCAACAATCGAATGCTTGTAACTGTTTACTGGAGCGTAATAAAATCTTTAAATTTTCTGACAATAAGGAACTCGTGCCTCTTGTCAATTAAAGTTATCGCTCATAGCTACTCTACCCGTGAGTCCCAAATCAAACTCTGATAAAACTTCATATGTACCTAACTTCTATACGGTGCGTCCTACACCTATCAAAGTTTGCAACATTCAAATGCTAGTAACTTTTTACTGGAGCGAAGTAAAACCTTGAAATTTTGTTACAATAAAATACTCTTGTCAATTTAAGCAATCGCTCTTAGCTATGCTACCCTTGTTATAATAAAATCTTGAAATTTTATGACAATAAAGTACTCGTGCCTCTTGTCAATTTAAGCTATCGCTCATAGCTGTGCTACCCTTGATTCCAAAATCAAACACTGATAAAACTTCAAATGTCGCTAACTTCTATACTGTGTGTCCAATACCTATCAAAGTTTGCAACATTCAAATGCTTGTAACATTTTACTGGAGCGGCATAAAATCTTGAAATTTTGTGACAATAAATTACTCGAGCCTCTTACCAATTTAAGCTATCGCTCATAGCTATGCTACCCTTGAGTCCCAAATCAAACACTGATAAAACTTCAAATGGCTCTAACTTCTATACGGTGCGTCCTACACCTATAAAAGTTTGCAACAATCAAATGCTTGTAACTGTTTAATGGAGCGTAATAAAATCTTTAAATTTTCTGACAATAAGGAACTCGTGCTTCTTGTCAATTAAAGTTATCGCTCATAGCTATGCTACCCGTGAGTCCCAAATCAAACACTGATAAAACTTCATATGGCCCTAACTTCTATACGGTGCGTCCTCTACCTATCAAAGCTTGCAACTTTCGAATGCTTGTAACTTTTTACTGGAGCGTGATAAAATCTTGAAATTTTGTGACAATAAAGTACTCGAACGTCTTCTCAATTTAAGCTATCACTCATAGCTATGGTACCCTTGAGTCCCAAATCAAACTCTGATAATACTTCAAATGGCCCTAACTTCTATACGGTGCGTCCTACAAATATCAAAGTTTGCAACATTCAAATGCTTGTAACTTTTTACTGGAGGGTCATAAAATCTTAAAATTTTGTGACAATAATGTACTCGTGCCTCTTATCAATTTAAGTTATCCCTCATAGCTATGCTACCCTTGAGTCCCAAATCAAAAACTGATAAAACTTCAAATGGCCCTAACTTCTATATTGTGCGTCCTACACCTATCAAAGTTTGCAACAAATGCTCGTAACTTTTTACTGGAGCGCAATAAAATCTTGAAATTTTGTGACAATGAAGTACTCGTGCCTCTAATCAATTTAAGCTATCGCTCATAGCTATGCTATCCTTGAGTCCCAAAACAAACACTGATAAAACTTCCAATGGCCCTAACTCCTATACGGTGCTTCCTGCACCTATTAAAGTTGGCAACATTCAAATGCTAGTAACTTTTTACTGGGGCGTAATAAAACCTTGAAATTTTGTGACAATAAAATACTCGAGCCTCTTGTCAATTTAAGCTATCGCTCTTAGCATTGCTATCCTTAAGTCACAAATAAAACACTGATAAAACTTCAAATGGCCCTAACTTCTATACGGTGCGTCTTATACCAATAAAAGTTTGCAACAATCAAATGCTTGTAACTTTTTACTGGAGCATAATAAATCCTTGAAATTTTGTGACAATAAAGTACTCGAGCCTCTTGTCAATTTAAGTTATCCCTCATAGTTATGCTACCCTTGAGTCCCCAATCAAACACTGATAAAACTTCAAATGGCCCTAACTTCTATACGGTGCGTCCTATACCTATCAAAGCTGGCAACTTTCAAATGCTTGTAACTTTTTACTGGAGCGTAATAAAATCTTGAAATTTTGTGACCGAAATCACACACTGATAAAACTTCATATGTCCCTAACTTCTATAGGGTGCGTATTATACTTATCAAAGTTTGCAACAATCAAATGCTTGTAACATTTTACTGGGGCGTCATAAAATCTTGAAATTTTGCGACAATAAATTACTCGAGCCTCTGACCAATTTAGGCTATCGCTCATAGCTATGCTACCCTTGAGTCCCAAATCAAACACTGATAAAACTTCAAATGGCTCTAACTTCTATACGGTGCTTCCTTCACCTATCAAAGTTTGCAACAATCAAAGACTTGTAACTTTTTACTGGAGGGTCATAAAATCTTAAAATTTTGTGACAATAATGTACTCGTGCCTCTTATCAATTTAAGCTATCGCTCATAGCTATGCTACCCTTGAGTTCCAAATCAAAAACTGATAAAAATTCAAATGGCCCTAACTTCTATACTGTGCGCCCTACACCTATCAAAGTTTGCAACATTCAAATTCTTGTAACTTTTTACTGGAGCGCAATAAAATCTTGAAATTTTGTGACAATGAAGTACTCGTGCCTCTAATCAATTTAAGCTATCGCTCATAGCTATGCTATCATTGAGTCCCAAAACAAACACTGATAAAACTTCCCATGGCCCTAACTTCTATACGGTGCTTCCTTCACCTATCAAAGTTTGCAACATTCAAATGCTAGTAACTTTTTACTGGAGCGTAATAAAACCTTCAAATTTTGTGACAATAAAATACTCGAGCCTCTTGTCAATTTAAGCTATCGCTCTTAGCATTGCTATCCTTGAGTCCCAAATCAAACACTGATAAAACTTCAAATGGCTCTAACTTCTATACGGTGCGTCCTACACCTATAAAAGTTTGCAACAATCAAATGCTTGTAACTGTTTAATGGAGCGTAATAAAATCTTTAAATTTTCTGACAATAAGGAACTCGTGCTTCTTGTCAATTAAAGTTATCGCTCATAGCTATGCTACCCGTGAGTCCCAAATCAAACACTGATAAAACTTCATATGGCCCTAACTTCTATACGGTGCGTCCTCTACCTATCAAAGCTTGCAACTTTCGAATGCTTGTAACTTTTTACTGGAGCGTGATAAAATCTTGAAATTTTGTGACAATAAAGTACTCGAACGTCTTCTCAATTTAAGCTATCACTCATAGCTATGGTACCCTTGAGTCCCAAATCAAACTCTGATAATACTTCAAATGGCCCTAACTTCTATACGGTGCGTCCTACAAATATCAAAGTTTGCAACATTCAAATGCTTGTAACTTTTTACTGGAGGGTCATAAAATCTTAAAATTTTGTGACAATAATGTACTCGTGCCTCTTATCAATTTAAGTTATCCCTCATAGCTATGCTACCCTTGAGTCCCAAATCAAAAACTGATAAAACTTCAAATGGCCCTAACTTCTATATTGTGCGTCCTACACCTATCAAAGTTTGCAACAAATGCTCGTAACTTTTTACTGGAGCGCAATAAAATCTTGAAATTTTGTGACAATGAAGTACTCGTGCCTCTAATCAATTTAAGCTATCGCTCATAGCTATGCTATCCTTGAGTCCCAAAACAAACACTGATAAAACTTCCAATGGCCCTAACTCCTATACGGTGCTTCCTGCACCTATTAAAGTTGGCAACATTCAAATGCTAGTAACTTTTTACTGGGGCGTAATAAAACCTTGAAATTTTGTGACAATAAAATACTCGAGCCTCTTGTCAATTTAAGCTATCGCTCTTAGCATTGCTATCCTTAAGTCACAAATAAAACACTGATAAAACTTCAAATGGCCCTAACTTCTATACGGTGCGTCTTATACCAATAAAAGTTTGCAACAATCAAATGCTTGTAACTTTTTACTGGAGCATAATAAATCCTTGAAATTTTGTGACAATAAAGTACTCGAGCCTCTTGTCAATTTAAGTTATCCCTCATAGTTATGCTACCCTTGAGTCCCCAATCAAACACTGATAAAACTTCAAATGGCCCTAACTTCTATACGGTGCGTCCTATACCTATCAAAGCTGGCAACTTTCAAATGCTTGTAACTTTTTACTGGAGCGTAATAAAATCTTGAAATTTTGTGACCGAAATCACACACTGATAAAACTGCATATGTCCCTAACTTCTATAGGGTGCGTATTATACTTATCAAAGTTTGCAACAATCAAATGCTTGTAACATTTTACTGGGGCGTCATAAAATCTTGAAATTTTGCGACAATAAATTACTCGAGCCTCTGACCAATTTAGGCTATCGCTCATAGCTATGCTACCCTTGAGTCCCAAATCAAACACTGATAAAACTTCAAATGGCACTAACTTCTATACTGTGCGTCCTACACCTATCAAAGTTTGCAACAATCAAATGCTTGTAACTTTTTACTGGAGGGTCATAAAATCTTAAAATTTTGTGACAATAATGTACTCGTGCCTCTTATCAATTTAAGCTATCGCTCATAGCTATGCTACCCTTGAGTTCCAAATCAAAAACTGATAAAAATTCAAATGGCCCTAACTTCTATACTGTGCGCCCTACACCTATCAAAGTTTGCAACATTCAAATTCTTGTAACTTTTTACTGGAGCGCAATAAAATCTTGAAATTTTGTGACAATGAAGTACTCGTGCCTCTAATCAATTTAAGCTATCGCTCATAGCTATGCTATCATTGAGTCCCAAAACAAACACTGATAAAACTTCCCATGGCCCTAACTTCTATACGGTGCTTCCTTCACCTATCAAAGTTTGCAACATTCAAATGCTAGTAACTTTTTACTGGAGCGTAATAAAACCTTCAAATTTTGTGACAATAAAATACTCGAGCCTCTTGTCAATTTAAGCTATCGCTCTTAGCATTGCTATCCTTGAGTCCCAAATCAAACACTGATAAAACTTCAAATGGCTCTAACTTCTATACGGTGCGTCCTACACCTATAAAAGTTTGCAACAATCAAATGCTTGTAACTGTTTAATGGAGCGTAATAAAATCTTTAAATTTTCTGACAATAAGGAACTCGTGCTTCTTGTCAATTAAAGTTATCGCTCATAGCTATGCTACCCGTGAGTCCCAAATCAAACACTGATAAAACTTCATATGGCCCTAACTTCTATACGGTGCGTCCTCTACCTATCAAAGCTTGCAACTTTCGAATGCTTGTAACTTTTTACTGGAGCGTGATAAAATCTTGAAATTTTGTGACAATAAAGTACTCGAACGTCTTCTCAATTTAAGCTATCACTCATAGCTATGGTACCCTTGAGTCCCAAATCAAACTCTGATAATACTTCAAATGGCCCTAACTTCTATACGGTGCGTCCTACACCTATCAAAGTTTGCAACATTCAAATGCTTGTAACTTTTTACTGGAGCGTCATAAAATCTTAAAATTTTGTGACAATAATGTACTCGTGCCTCTTATCAATTTAAGTTATCCCTCATAGCTATGCTACCCTTGAGTCCCAAATCAAAAACTGATAAAACTTCAAATGGCCCTAACTTCTATATTGTGCGTCCTACACCTATCAAAGTTTGCAACAAATGCTCGTAACTTTTTACTGGAGCGCAATAAAATCTTGAAATTTTGTGACAATGAAGTACTCGTGCCTCTAATCAATTTAAGCTATCGCTCATAGCTATGCTATCCTTGAGTCCCAAAACAAACACTGATAAAACTTCCAATGGCCCTAACTCCTATACGGTGCTTCCTGCACCTATTAAAGTTGGCAACATTCAAATGCTAGTAACTTTTTACTGGGGCGTAATAAAACCTTGAAATTTTGTGACAATAAAATACTCGAGCCTCTTGTCAATTTAAGCTATCGCTCTTAGCATTGCTATCCTTAAGTCACAAATAAAACACTGATAAAACTTCAAATGGCCCTAACTTCTATACGGTGCGTCTTATACCAATAAAAGTTTGCAACAATCAAATGCTTGTAACTTTTTACTGGAGCATAATAAATCCTTGAAATTTTGTGACAATAAAGTACTCGAGCCTCTTGTCAATTTAAGTTATCCCTCATAGTTATGCTACCCTTGAGTCCCCAATCAAACACTGATAAAACTTCAAATGGCCCTAACTTCTATACGGTGCGTCCTATACCTATCAAAGCTGGCAACTTTCAAATGCTTGTAACTTTTTACTGGAGCGTAATAAAATCTTGAAATTTTGTGACCGAAATCACACACTGATAAAACTGCATATGTCCCTAACTTCTATAGGGTGCGTATTATACTTATCAAAGTTTGCAACAATCAAATGCTTGTAACATTTTACTGGGGCGTCATAAAATCTTGAAATTTTGCGACAATAAATTACTCGAGCCTCTGACCAATTTAGGCTATCGCTCATAGCTATGCTACCCTTGAGTCCCAAATCAAACACTGATAAAACTTCAAATGGCTCTAACTTCTATACGGTGCTTCCTTCACCTATCAAAGTTTGCAACAATCAAATACTTGTAACTTTTTACTGGAGGGTCATAAAATCTTAAAATTTTGTGACAATAATGTACTCGTGCCTCTTATCAATTTAAGCTATCGCTCATAGCTATGCTACCCTTGAGTTCCAAATCAAAAACTGATAAAAATTCAAATGGCCCTAACTTCTATACTGTGCGCCCTACACCTATCAAAGTTTGCAACATTCAAATTCTTGTAACTTTTTACTGGAGCGCAATAAAATCTTGAAATTTTGTGACAATGAAGTACTCGTGCCTCTAATCAATTTAAGCTATCGCTCATAGCTATGCTATCATTGAGTCCCAAAACAAACACTGATAAAACTTCCCATGGCCCTAACTTCTATACGGTGCTTCCTTCACCTATCAAAGTTTGCAACATTCAAATGCTAGTAACTTTTTACTGGAGCGTAATAAAACCTTCAAAGTTTGTGACAATAAAATACTCGAGCCTCTTGTCAATTTAAGCTATCGCTCTTAGCATTGCTATCCTTGAGTCACAAATAAAACACTGATAAAACTTCAAATGGCCCTAACTTCTATACGGTGCGTCTTCTACCAATCAAAGTTTGCAACAATCAAATGCTTGTAGCTTTTTACTGGAGCATAATAAAACCTTGAAATTTTGTGACAATAAAGTACTCGAGCCTCTTGTCAATTTAAGTTATCCCTCATAGCTATGCTACCCTTGAGTCCCCAATCAAACACTGATAAAACTTCAAATGGCCCTAACTTCTATACGGTGCGTCCTATACCTATCAAAGCTTGCAACTTTCTAATGCTTGCAACTTTTTACTGGAGCGTAATAAAATCTTGAAATTTTGTGACCCAAATCACACACTGATAAAACTTCATATGTCCCTAACTTCTATAGGGTGCGTCTTATACTTATCAAAGTTTGCAACAATCAAATGCTTGTAACTTTTTACTGGAGCGTAATAAAATTTTGAAATTTTTTGACAATAAAGTACTCGAGCCTCTTGTCAATTTAAGTTATCGCTCATAGCTATGCTACCCTTGAGTCCCAAATCAAACACTGATAAAACTTCAAATGGCCCTAACTTCTATACGGTGCGTCCTATACCTATCAAAGTTTGCAACATTCAAATGCTTGTTACTTTTTACTGGAGCGTCATAAAATCTTGAAATTTTGTGACAATAAATTAGTCGAGCCTCTTACCAATTTAAGCTATCGCCACCCTTGAATCCCAAATCAAAAACTGATAAAACTTCAAATGGCCATAACTTCTATACTGTGTGTCCTACACCTATCAAAGTTTGCAACATTCAAATGCTTGTAACTTTTTACTGGAGCGCAATAAAATCTTGAAATTTTTTGACAATGAAGTACTCGTGCCTCTAATTAATTTAAGCTATCGCTCATAGCTATGCTATCCTTGAGTCCCAAAACAAACACTGATAAAACTTCAAGAGGCCCTAACTGCTATACGGTGCTTCCTTTACCTATCAAAGTTTGCAACATTCAAATTCTAGTAACTTTTTACTGTAGCGTAATAAAAACTTAAAATTTTGTGACAATAAAACACTCGATACTCTTGTCAATTTAAGCTATCGCTCCTAGCATTGCTATCCTTGAGTCACAAATCAAACACTGATAAAATTTAAAATAGACCTAACTTCTATACGGTGCGTCTTATACCTATCAAAGTTTGCAACAATCAAATGCTTGTAACTTTTTGCTGGAGCATAACAAAACCTTGAAATTTTGTGACAATAAAGTACTCGAGCCTCTTGTCAATTTAAGTTATCCCTCATAGCTATGCTACCCTTGAGTCTCAAATCAAACACTGATAAAACTTCAAATGACCCTAACTTCTATACGGTGCGTCCTATACCTATCAAAGCTTGCAACTTTCAAATGCTTGTAACATTTTACTGGAGCGGCATAAAATCTTGAAATTTTGTGACAATAAATTACTCGAGCCTCTTACCAATTTAAGCTATCGCTCATAGCTATGCTACCCTTGAGTCCCAAATCAAACACTGATAAAACTTCAAATGGCTCTAACTTCTATACGGTGCGTCCTACACCAATCAAAGTTTGCAACAATCAAATGCTTGTAACTGTTTACTGGAGCGTAATAAAATCTTTAAATTTTCTGACAATAAGGAACTCGTGCCTCTTGTCAATTAAAGTTATCGCTCATAGCTACTCTACCCGTGAGTACCAAATCAAACTCTGATAAAACTTCATATGTACCTAACTTCTATACGGTGCGTCCTATACCTATCAAAGCTTGCAACTTTCGAATGCTTGTAACATTTTACTGGAGCGGCATAAAATCTTGAAATTTTGTAACAATAAATTACTCGAGCCTCTTACCAATTTAAGCGGTCGCTCATAGCTATGCTACCCTTGAGTCCTAAATCAAACACTGATAAAACTTCAAATGGCCCTAACTTCTATACGGTGCGTCCTACAAATATCAAAGTTTGCAACATTCAAATGCTTGTAACTTTTTACTGGAGCGTCATAAAATCTTGAAATTTTGTGACAATAAAGTACTCGTGCCTCTTATCAATTTAAGCTATCGCTTATAGCTATGCTACCCTTGAGACCCAAATCAAACACTGATGAAACTTCAAATGGCCCTAACTTCTATAATGTGCGTCCTACACCTATCAAAGTTTGCAACATTCAAATGCTAGTAACTTTTTACTGGAGCGTAATAAAATCTTGAAATTTTGTTACAATAAAATACTCTTGTCAATTTAAACAATCGCTCTTAGCTATGCTACCCTTGTTATAATAAAATCTTGAAATTTTATGACAATAAAGTACTCGTGCCTCTTGTCAATTTAAGCTGTCGCTCATAGCTGTGCTACCCTTGATTCCAAAATCAAACACTGATAAAACTTCAAATGTCGCTAACTTCTATACTGTGTGTCCAATACCTATCAAAGTTTGCAACATTCAAATGCTTGTAACATTTTACTGGAGCGGCATAAAATCTTGAAATTTTGTGACAATAAATTACTCGAGCCTCTTACCAATTTAAGCTATCGCTCATAGCTATGCTACCCTTGAGTCCCAAATCAAACACTGATAAAACTTCAAATGGCTCTAACTTCTATACGGTGCGTCCTACACCTATAAAAGTTTGCAACAATCAAATGCTTGTAACTGTTTAATGGAGCGTAATAAAATCTTTAAATTTTCTGACAATAAGGAACTCGTGCTTCTTGTCAATTAAAGTTATCGCTCATAGCTATGCTACCCGTGAGTCCCAAATCAAACACTGATAAAACTTCATATGGCCCTAACTTCTATACGGTGCGTCCTCTACCTATCAAAGCTTGCAACTTTCGAATGCTTGTAACTTTTTACTGGAGCGTGATAAAATCTTGAAATTTTGTGACAATAAAGTACTCGAACGTCTTCTCAATTTAAGCTATCACTCATAGCTATGGTACCCTTGAGTCCCAAATCAAACTCTGATAATACTTCAAATGGCCCTAACTTCTATACGGTGCGTCCTACAAATATCAAAGTTTGCAACATTCAAATGCTTGTAACTTTTTACTGGAGGGTCATAAAATCTTAAAATTTTGTGACAATAATGTACTCGTGCCTCTTATCAATTTAAGTTATCCCTCATAGCTATGCTACCCTTGAGTCCCAAATCAAAAACTGATAAAACTTCAAATGGCCCTAACTTCTATATTGTGCGTCCTACACCTATCAAAGTTTGCAACAAATGCTCGTAACTTTTTACTGGAGCGCAATAAAATCTTGAAATTTTGTGACAATGAAGTACTCGTGCCTCTAATCAATTTAAGCTATCGCTCATAGCTATGCTATCCTTGAGTCCCAAAACAAACACTGATAAAACTTCCAATGGCCCTAACTTCTATACGGTGCTTCCTGCACCTATTAAAGTTGGCAACATTCAAATGCTAGTAACTTTTTACTGGGGCGTAATAAAACCTTGAAATTTTGTGACAATAAAATACTCGAGCCTCTTGTCAATTTAAGCTATCGCTCTTAGCATTGCTATCCTTAAGTCACAAATAAAACACTGATAAAACTTCAAATGGCCCTAACTTCTATACGGTGCGTCTTATACCAATAAAAGTTTGCAACAATCAAATGCTTGTAACTTTTTACTGGAGCATAATAAATCCTTGAAATTTTGTGACAATAAAGTACTCGAGCCTCTTGTCAATTTAAGTTATCCCTCATAGTTATGCTACCCTTGAGTCCCCAATCAAACACTGATAAAACTTCAAATGGCCCTAACTTCTATACGGTGCGTCCTATACCTATCAAAGCTGGCAACTTTCAAATGCTTGTAACTTTTTACTGGAGCGTAATAAAATCTTGAAATTTTGTGACCGAAATCACACACTGATAAAACTTCATATGTCCCTAACTTCTATAGGGTGCGTCTTATACTTATCAAAGTTTGCAACAATCAAATGCTTGTAACATTTTACTGGGGCGTCATAAAATCTTGAAATTTTGCGACAATAAATTACTCGAGCCTCTGACCAATTTAGGCTATCGCTCATAGCTATGCTACCCTTGAGTCCCAAATCAAACACTGATAAAACTTCAAATGGCTCTAACTTCTATACGGTGCTTCCTTCACCTATCAAAGTTTGCAACAATCAAATACTTGTAACTTTTTACTGGAGGGTCATAAAATCTTAAAATTTTGTGACAATAATGTACTCGTGCCTCTTATCAATTTAAGCTATCGCTCATAGCTATGCTACCCTTGAGTTCCTAATCAAAAACTGATAAAAATTCAAATGGCCCTAACTTCTATACTGTGCGCCCTACACCTATCAAAGTTTGCAACATTCAAATTCTTGTAACTTTTTACTGGAGCGCAATAAAATCTTGAAATTTTGTGACAATGAAGTACTCGTGCCTCTAATCAATTTAAGCTATCGCTCATAGCTATGCTATCATTGAGTCCCAAAACAAACACTGATAAAACTTCCCATGGCCCTAACTTCTATACGGTGCTTCCTTCACCTATCAAAGTTTGCAACATTCAAATGCTAGTAACTTTTTACTGGAGCGTAATAAAACCTTCAAATTTTGTGACAATAAAATACTCGAGCCTCTTGTCAATTTAAGCTATCGCTCTTAGCATTGCTATCCTTGAGTCACAAATAAAACACTGATAAAACTTCAAATGGCCCTAACTTCTATACGGTGCGTCTTCTACCAATCAAAGCTTGCAACTTTCTAATGCTTGCAACTTTTTACTGGAGCGTAATAAAATCTTGAAATTTTGTGACAATAAAGTACTCGAGCCTCTTGTCAATTTAAGTTATCCCTCATAGCTATGCTACCCTTGAGTCCCCAATCAAACACTGATAAAACTTCAAATGGCCCTAACTTCTATACGGTGCGTCCTATACCTATCAAAGCGTGCAACTTTCTAATGCTTGCAACTTTTTACTGGAGCGTAATAAAATCTTGAAATTTTGTGACAATAAAGTACTCGAGCCTCTTGTCAATTTAAGTTATCCCTCATAGCTATGCTACCCTTGAGTCCCCAATCAAACACTGATAAAACTTCAAATGGCCCTAACTTCTATACGGTGCGTCCTATACCTATCAAAGCGTGCAACTTTCTAATGCTTGCAACTTTTTACTGGAGCGTAATAAAATCTTGAAATTTTGTGACCCAAATCACACACTGATAAAACTTCATATGTCCCTAACTTCTATAGGGTGCGTCTTATACTTATCAAAGTTTGCAACAATCAAATGCTTGTAACTTTTTACTGGAGCGTAATAAAATTTTGAAATTTTGTGACAATAAAGTACTCGAGCCTCTTGTCAATTTAAGTTATCGCTCATAGCTATGCTACCCTTGAGTCCCAAATCAAACACTGATAAAACTTCAAATGGCCCTAACTTCTATACGGTGCGTCCTATACCTATCAAAGTTTGCAACATTCAAATGCTTGTTACTTTTTACTGGAGCGTCATAAAATCTTGAAATTTTGTGACAATAAATTAGTCGAGCCTCTTACCAATTTAAGCTATCGCTCATAGCTATGCCACCCTTGAATCCCAAATCAAAAACTGATAAAACTTCAAATGGCCATAACTTCTATACTGTGCGTCCTACACCTATCAAAGTTTGCAACATTCAAATGCTTGTAACTTTTTACTGGAGCGCAATAAAATCTTGAAATTTTTTGACAATGAAGTACTCGTGCCTCTAATTAATTTAAGCTATCGCTCATAGCTATGCTATCCTTGAGTCCCAAAACAAACACTGATAAAACTTCAAGAGGCCCTAACTGCTATACGGTGCTTCCTTTACCTATCAAAGTTTGCAACATTCAAATTCTAGTAACTTTTTACTGTAGCGTAATAAAAACTTAAAATTTTGTGACAATAAAACACTCGATACTCTTGTCAATTTAAGCTATCACTCCTAGCATTGCTATCCTTGAGTCACAAATCAAACACTGATAAAATTTAAAATAGACCTAACTTCTATACGGTGCGTCTTATACCTATCAAAGTTTGCAACAATCAAATGCTTGTAACTTTTTGCTGGAGCATAACAAAACCTTGAAATTTTGTGACAATAAAGTACTCGAGCCTCTTGTCAATTTAAGTTATCCCTCATAGCTATGCTACCCTTGAGTCTCAAATCAAACACTGATAAAACTTCAAATGACCCTAACTTTTATACGGTGCGTCCTATACCTATCAAAGCTTGCAACTTTCAAATGCTTGTAACATTTTGCTGGAGCGTAATAAAATCTTGAAATTTTGTGACAATAAAGTACTCGAACATCTTCTCAATTTAAGCTATCACTCATAGCTATGGTACCCTTGAGTCCCAAATCAAACATTGATAAAACTTCAAATGGCCCTAACTTCTATACTGTGCGTCCTACACCTATCAAAGTTTGCAACAAATGCTCGTAGCTTTTTACTGGAGCGCAATAAAATCTTGAAATTTTGTGACAATGAAGTACTCGTGCCTCTAATTAATTTAAGCTATCGCTCATAGCTATACTATCCTCGAGTCCCAAAACAAACACTGATAAAACTTCAACAGGCGCTAACTTCTATACGGTGCTTATTTCACCTATCAAAGTTTGCAACATTCAAATGCTAGTAGCTTTTCACTGTAGCGTAATAAAAACTTAAAATTTTGTGACAATAAAATACTCGATATTCTTGTCAATTTAAGCTATCGCTCGTAGCATTGCTATCCTTGAGTCACAAATCAAACACTGATAAAACTTCAAATGGCCCTAACTTCTATACGGTGCGTCTTATACCTATCAAAGTTTGCAACAATCAAATGCTTGTAACTTTTTACTGGAGTATAATAAAACCTTGAAATTTTGTGACAATAAAGTACTCGAGCCTCTTGTCAATTTAAGTTATCGCTCATAGCTATGCTACCCTTGAATCCCAAATCAAACACTGATAAAACCTCAAATGGCCCTAACTTCTATACTGTGCGTCCTACACCTATCAAAGTTTGCAACAATCAAATACTTGTAACTTTTTAATGGAGGGTCATAAAATCTTAAAATTTTGTGACAATAATGTACTCGTGCCTCTTATCAATTTAAGCTATCGCTCAGAACTATGCTACCCTTGAGTCCCAAATAAAAAACTGATAAAAATTCAAATGGCCCTAACTTCTATACTGTGCGCCCTACACCTATCAAAGTTTGCAACATTCAAATTCTTGTAACTTTTTACTGGAGCGCAATAAAATCTTGAAATTTTGTGACAATGAAGTACTCGTGCCTCTAATCAATTTAAGCTATCGCTCATAGCTATGCTATCATTGAGTCCCAAAACAAACACTGATAAAACTTCCCATGGCCCTAACTTCTATACGGTGCTTCCTTCACCTATCAAAGTTTGCAACATTCAAACGCTTGTAACTTTTTACTGGAGCGCAATAAAACCTTGAAATTTTGTGATAATAAAGTACTCGAGCCTCTTGTCAATTTAAGTTATCCCTCATAGCTATGCTACCCTTGAGTCTCAAATCAAACACTGATAAAACTTCAAATGACCGTAACTTCTATACGGTGCGTCTTCTACCAATCAAAGTTTGCAACAATCAAATGCTTGTAGCTTTTTACTGGAGCATAATAAAACCTTGAAATTTTGTGACAATAAAGTACTCGAGCCTCTTGTCAATTTAAGTTATCCCTCATAGCTATGCTACCCTTGAGTCCCCAATCAAACACTGATAAAACTTCAAATGGCCCTAACTTCTATACGGTGCGTCCTATACCTATCAAAGCTTGCAACTTTCTAATGCTTGCAACTTTTTACTGGAGCGTAATAAAATCTTGAAATTTTGTGACCCAAATCACACACTGATAAAACTTCATATGTCCCTAACTTCTATAGGGTGCGTCTTATACTTATCAAAGTTTGCAACAATCAAATGCTTGTAACTTTTTACTGGAGCGTAATAAAATTTTGAAATTTTGTGACAATAAAGTACTCGAGCCTCTTGTCAATTTAAGTTATCGCTCATAGCTATGCTACCCTTGAGTCCCAAATCAAAAACTGATAAAACTTCAAATGGCCATAACTTCTATACTGTGCGTCCTACACCTATCAAAGTTTGCAACATTCAAATGCTTGTAACTTTTTACTGGAGCGCAATAAAATCTTGAAATTTTTTGACAATGAAGTACTCGTGCCTCTAATTAATTTAAGCTATCGCTCATAGCTATGCTATCCTTGAGTCCCAAAACAAACACTGATAAAACTTCAAATGGCCCTAACTTCTATACGGTGCGTCCTATACCTATCAAAGTTTGCAACATTCAAATGCTTGTTACTTTTTACTGGAGCGTCATAAAATCTTGAAATTTTGTGACAATAAATTAGTCGAGCCTCTTACCAATTTAAGCTATCGCTCATAGCTATGCCACCCTTGAATCCCAAATCAAAAACTGATAAAACTTCAAATGGCCATAACTTCTATACTGTGCGTCCTACACCTATCAAAGTTTGCAACATTCAAATGCTTGTAACTTTTTACTGGAGCGCAATAAAATCTTGAAATTTTTTGACAATGAAGTACTCGTGCCTCTAATTAATTTAAGCTATCGCTCATAGCTATGCTATCCTTGAGTCCCAAAACAAACACTGATAAAACTTCAAGAGGCCCTAACTGCTATACGGTGCTTCCTTTACCTATCAAAGTTTGCAACATTCAAATTCTAGTAACTTTTTACTGTAGCGTAATAAAAACTTAAAATTTTGTGACAATAAAACACTCGATACTCTTGTCAATTTAAGCTATCGCTCCTAGCATTGCTATCCTTGAGTCACAAATCAAACACTGATAAAATTTAAAATAGACCTAACTTCTATACGGTGCGTCTTATACCTATCAAAGTTTGCAACAATCAAATGCTTGTAACTTTTTGCTGGAGCATAACAAAACCTTGAAATTTTGTGACAATAAAGTACTCGAGCCTCTTGTCAATTTAAGTTATCCCTCATAGCTATGCTACCCTTGAGTCTCAAATCAAACACTGATAAAACTTCAAATGACCCTAACTTTTATACGGTGCGTCCTATACCTATCAAAGCTTGCAACTTTCAAATGCTTGTAACATTTTGCTGGAGCGTAATAAAATCTTGAAATTTTGTGACAATAAAGTACTCGAACATCTTCTCAATTTAAGCTATCACTCATAGCTATGGTACCCTTGAGTCCCAAATCAAACATTGATAAAACTTCAAATGGCCCTAACTTCTATACTGTGCGTCCTACACCTATCAAAGTTTGCAACAAATGCTCGTAGCTTTTTACTGGAGCGCAATAAAATCTTGAAATTTTGTGACAATGAAGTACTCGTGCCTCTAATTAATTTAAGCTATCGCTCATAGCTATACTATCCTCGAGTCCCAAAACAAACACTGATAAAACTTCAACAGGCGCTAACTTCTATACGGTGCTTATTTCACCTATCAAAGTTTGCAACATTCAAATGCTAGTAGCTTTTCACTGTAGCGTAATAAAAACTTAAAATTTTGTGACAATAAAATACTCGATATTCTTGTCAATTTAAGCTATCGCTCGTAGCATTGCTATCCTTGAGTCACAAATCAAACACTGATAAAACTTCAAATGGCCCTAACTTCTATACGGTGCGTCTTATACCTATCAAAGTTTGCAACAATCAAATGCTTGTAACTTTTTACTGGAGCATAATAAAACCTTGAAATTTTGTGACAATAAAGTACTCGAGCCTCTTGTCAATTTAAGTTATCGCTCATAGCTATGCTACCCTTGAATCCCAAATCAAACACTGATAAAACCTCAAATGGCCCTAACTTCTATACTGTGCGTCCTACACCTATCAAAGTTTGCAACAATCAAATACTTGTAACTTTTTAATGGAGGGTCATAAAATCTTAAAATTTTGTGACAATAATGTACTCGTGCCTCTTATCAATTTAAGCTATCGCTCAGAACTATGCTACCCTTGAGTCCCAAATAAAAAACTGATAAAAATTCAAATGGCCCTAACTTCTATACTGTGCGCCCTACACCTATCAAAGTTTGCAACATTCAAATGCTTGTAACTTTTTACTGGAGCGCAATAAAATCTTGAAATTTTGTGACAATGAAGTACTCGTGCCTCTAATCAATTTAAGCTATCGCTCATAGCTATTCTATCCTTGAGTCCCAAAACAAACACTGATAAAACTTCCAATGGCCCTAACTTCTATACGGTGCTTCCTTCACCTATCAAAGTTTGCAACATTCAAACGCTTGTAACTTTTTACTGGAGCGCAATAAAACCTTGAAATTTTGTGATAATAAAGTACTCGAGCCTCTTGTCAATTTAAGTTATCCCTCATAGCTATGCTACCCTTGAGTCTCAAATCAAACACTGATAAAACTTCAAATGACCGTAACTTCTATACGGTGCGTCCTATACCTATCAAAGCTTGCAACTTTCAAATGCTTGTAACTTTTTACTGGAGCGTAATAAAATCTTGAAATTTTGTGACAATAAAGTACTCGAACGTCTTCTCAATTTAAGCTATCACTCATAGCTATGGTACCCTTGAGTCCCAAATCAAACACTGATAAAACTTCAAATGGCCCTAGCTTCTATACGGTGCGTCCTACACCTATCAAAGTTTGCAACATTCAAATGCTTGTAACTTTTTACTGGAGCGTCATAAAACACTCGTGCTTCTTGCCAATTTAAGCTATCGCAAATAGCTATGCTACCTTGATTCCAAAATCAAACACTGATAAAACTTCAAATGTCCCTAACTTCTATACTGGGCGTCCAATACTTATCAAAGTTTGCATTATTCAAATGCTGGTAACTTTTTACTGGAGCATAATAAAACCTTGAAATTTTGTGACAATAAATTACTCGAGCCTCTTGTCAATTTAAGTTATCCCTCATAGCTATGCTACCCTTGAGTCCCAAATCAAAAACTGATAGAACTTCAAACGCCCTAACTTCTATACTGTGCGTCCTACACCTATCAAAGTTTGCAACAAATACTCGTAACTTTTTACTGGAGCGCAATAAAATCTTGAAATTTTGTGACAATGAAGTACTCGTGCCTCTAATTAATTTAAGCTATCGCTCATAGCTATGCTATCCTTGATTCCCAAAACAATCACTGATAAAACTTCAACAGGCGCTAACTTCTATACGGTGCTTACTTCACATATCAAAGTTTGCAACATTCAAATGCTAGTAACTTTTTACTGTAGTGTAATAAAAACTTAAAATTTTGTGACAATAAAATACTCGATACTCTTGTCAATTTAAGCTATCGCTCATAGCTATGCAACTCTTGAGTCCCAAATCAAACACTGATAAAACTTCAAATGGCCCTAACTTCTATATGGTGCGTCTTATACCTATCAAAGTTTGCAACAATCAAATGCTTGTAACTTTTTACTGGAGCATAATAAAATCTTGAAATTTTGTGACAATGAAGTACTCGTGCCTCTAATTAATTTAAGCTATCGCTCATAGCTATGCTATCCTTGAGTCCCAAAACAAACACTGATAAAACTTCCAATGGCCCTAACTTCTATACGGTGCTTCCTGCACCTATTAAAGTTGGCAACATTCAAATGCTAGTAACTTTTTACTGGGGCGTAATAAAACCTTGAAATTTTGTGACAATAAAATACTCGAGCCTCTTGTCAATTTAAGCTATCGCTCTTAGCATTGCTATCCTTAAGTCACAAATAAAACACTGATAAAACTAAAAATGGCCCTAACTTCTATACGGTGCGTCTTATACCAATAAAAGTTTGCAACAATCAAATGCTTGTAACTTTTTACTGGAGCATAATAAATCCTTGAAACTTTGTGACAATAAAGTACTCGAGCCTCTTGTCAATTTAAGTTATCCCTCATAGCTATGCTACCCTTGAGTCCCCAATCAAACACTGATAAAACTTCAAATGGCCCTAACTTCTATACGGTGCGTCCTATACCTATCAAAGCTGGCAACTTTCAAATGCTTGTAACTTTTTACTGGAGCGTAATAAAATCTTGAAATTTTGTGACAATAAAGTACTCGAACATCTTCTCAATTTAAGCTATCACTCATAGCTATGGTACCCTTGAGTCCCAAATCAAACATTGATAAAACTTCAAATGGCCCTAACTTCTATACTGTGCGTCCTACACCTATCAAAGTTTGCAACAAATGCTCGTAGCTTTTTACTGGAGCGCAATAAAATCTTGAAATTTTGTGACAATGAAGTACTCGTGCCTCTAATTAATTTAAGCTATCGCTCATAGCTATACTATCCTCGAGTCCCAAAACAAACACTGATAAAACTTCAACAGGCGCTAACTTCTATACGGTGCTTATTTCACCTATCAAAGTTTGCAACATTCAAATGCTAGTAGCTTTTCACTGTAGCGTAATAAAAACTTAAAATTTTGTGACAATAAAATACTCGATATTCTTGTCAATTTAAGCTATCGCTCGTAGCATTGCTATCCTTGAGTCACAAATCAAACACTGATAAAACTTCAAATGGCCCTAACTTCTATATGGTGCGTCCTATACCTTTCAAAGTTTGCAACATTTAAATGCTTGTAACTTTTTACTGGAGTATCATAATACCTTGAAATTTTGTGACAATAAAGTACTCGAGCCTCTTGTCAATTTAAGTTATCGCTCATAGCTATGCTACCCTTGAATCCCAAATCAAACACTGATAAAACTTCAAATGGCCCTAACTTCTATACTGTGCGTCCTACACCTATCAAAGTTTGCAACAATCAAATACTTGTAACTTTTTAATGGAGGGTCATAAAATCTTAAAATTTTGTGACAATAATGTACTCGTGCCTCTTATCAATTTAAGCTATCGCTCAGAACTATGCTACCCTTGAGTCCCAAATAAAAAACTGATAAAAATTCAAATGGCCCTAACTTCTATACTGTGCGCCCTACACCTATCAAAGTTTGCAACATTCAAATGCTTGTAACTTTTTACTGGAGCGCAATAAAATCTTGAAATTTTGTGACAATGAAGTACTCGTGCCTCTAATCAATTTAAGCTATCGCTCATAGCTATTCTATCCTTGAGTCCCAAAACAAACACTGATAAAACTTCCAATGGCCCTAACTTCTATACGGTGCTTCCTTCACCTATCAAAGTTTGCAACATTCAAACGCTTGTAACTTTTTACTGGAGCGCAATAAAACCTTGAAATTTTGTGATAATAAAGTACTCGAGCCTCTTGTCAATTTAAGTTATCCCTCATAGCTATGCTACCCTTGAGTCTCAAATCAAACACTGATAAAACTTCAAATGACCGTAACTTCTATACGGTGCGTCCTATACCTATCAAAGCTTGCAACTTTCAAATGCTTGTAACTTTTTACTGGAGCGTAATAAAATCTTGAAATTTTGTGACAATAAAGTACTCGAACGTCTTCTCAATTTAAGCTATCACTCATAGCTATGGTACCCTTGAGTCCCAAATCAAACACTGATAAAACTTCAAATGGCCCTAGCTTCTATACGGTGCGTCCTACACCTATCAAAGTTTGCAACATTCAAATGCTTGTAACTTTTTACTGGAGCGTCATAAAACACTCGTGCTTCTTGCCAATTTAAGCTATCGCAAATAGCTATGCTACCTTGATTCCAAAATCAAACACTGATAAAACTTCAAATGTCCCTAACTTCTATACTGGGCGTCCAATACTTATCAAAGTTTGCATTATTCAAATGCTGGTAACTTTTTACTGGAGCATAATAAAACCTTGAAATTTTGTGACAATAAATTACTCGAGCCTCTTGTCAATTTAAGTTATCCCTCATAGCTATGCTACCCTTGAGTCCCAAATCAAAAACTGATAGAACTTCAAACGCCCTAACTTCTATACTGTGCGTCCTACACCTATCAAAGTTTGCAACAAATACTCGTAACTTTTTACTGGAGCGCAATAAAATCTTGAAATTTTGTGACAATGAAGTACTCGTGCCTCTAATTAATTTAAGCTATCGCTCATAGCTATGCTATCCTTGATTCCCAAAACAATCACTGATAAAACTTCAACAGGCGCTAACTTCTATACGGTGCTTACTTCACATATCAAAGTTTGCAACATTCAAATGCTAGTAACTTTTTACTGTAGTGTAATAAAAACTTAAAATTTTGTGACAATAAAATACTCGATACTCTTGTCAATTTAAGCTATCGCTCATAGCTATGCAACTCTTGAGTCCCAAATCAAACACTGATAAAACTTCAAATGGCCCTAACTTCTATATGGTGCGTCTTATACCTATCAAAGTTTGCAACAATCAAATGCTTGTAACTTTTTACTGGAGCATAATAAAATCTTGAAATTTTGTGACAATGAAGTACTCGTGCCTCTAATTAATTTAAGCTATCGCTCATAGCTATGCTATCCTTGAGTCCCAAAACAAACACTGATAAAACTTCCAATGGCCCTAACTTCTATACGGTGCTTCCTGCACCTATTAAAGTTGGCAACATTCAAATGCTAGTAACTTTTTACTGGGGCGTAATAAAACCTTGAAATTTTGTGACAATAAAATACTCGAGCCTCTTGTCAATTTAAGCTATCGCTCTTAGCATTGCTATCCTTAAGTCACAAATAAAACACTGATAAAACTAAAAATGGCCCTAACTTCTATACGGTGCGTCTTATACCAATAAAAGTTTGCAACAATCAAATGCTTGTAACTTTTTACTGGAGCATAATAAATCCTTGAAACTTTGTGACAATAAAGTACTCGAGCCTCTTGTCAATTTAAGTTATCCCTCATAGCTATGCTACCCTTGAGTCCCCAATCAAACACTGATAAAACTTCAAATGGCCCTAACTTCTATACGGTGCGTCCTATACCTATCAAAGCTGGCAACTTTCAAATGCTTGTAACTTTTTACTGGAGCGTAATAAAATCTTGAAATTTTGTGACCCAAATCACACACTGATAAAACTTCATATGTCCCTAACTTCTATAGGGTGCGTCTTATACTTATCAAAGTTTGCAACAATCAAATGCTTGTAACATTTTACTGGGGCGTCATAAAATCTTGAAATTTTGCGACAATAAATTACTCGAGCCTCTGACCAATTTAGGCTATCGCTCATAGCTATGCTACCCTTGAGTCCCAAATCAAACACTGATAAAACTTCAAATGGCTCTAACTTCTATACGGTGCTTCCTTCACCTATCAAAGTTTGCAACAATCAAATACTTGTAACTTTTTACTGGAGGGTCATAAAATCTTAAAATTTTGTGACAATAATGTACTCGTGCCTCTTATCAATTTAAGCTATCGCTCATAGCTATGCTACCCTTGAGTTCCAAATCAAAAACTGATAAAAATTCAAATGGCCCTAACTTCTATACTGTGCGCCCTACACCTATCAAAGTTTGCAACATTCAAATTCTTGTAACTTTTTACTGGAGCGCAATAAAATCTTGAAATTTTGTGACAATGAAGTACTCGTGCCTCTAATCAATTTAAGCTATCGCTCATAGCTATGCTATCATTGAGTCCCAAAACAAACACTGATAAAACTTCCCATGGCCCTAACTTCTATACGGTGCTTCCTTCACCTATCAAAGTTTGCAACATTCAAATGCTAGTAACTTTTTACTGGAGCGTAATAAAACCTTGAAATTTTGTGACAATAAAATACTCGAGCCTCTTGTCAATTTAAGCTATCGCTCTTAGCATTGCTATCCTTGAGTCACAAATAAAACACTGATAAAACTTCAAATGGCCCTAACTTCTATACGGTGCGTCTTCTACCAATCAAAGTTTGCAACAATCAAATGCTTGTAGCTTTTTACTGGAGCATAATAAAACCTTGAAATTTTGTTACAATAAAGTACTCGAGCCTCTTGTCAATTTAAGTTATCCCTCATAGCTATGCTACCCTTGAGTCCCCAATCAAACACTGATAAAACTTCAAATGGCCCTAACTTCTATACGGTGCGTCCTATACCTATCAAAGCTTGCAACTTTCAAATGCTTGTAACTTTTTACTGGAGCGTAATAAAATCTTGAAATTTTGTGACCCAAATCACACACTGATAAAACTTCATATGTCCCTAACTTCTATAGGGTGCGTCTTATACTTATCAAAGTTTGCAACAATCAAATGCTTGTAACATTTTACTGGGGCGTCATAAAATCTTGAAATTTTGTGACAATAAATTACTCGAGCCTCTGACCAATTTAGGCTATCGCTCATAGCTATGCTACCCTTGAGTCCCAAATCAAACACTGATAAAACTTCAAATGGCTCTAACTTCTATACGGTGCTTCCTTCACCTATCAAAGTTTGCAACAATCAAATACTTGTAACTTTTTACTGGAGGGTCATAAAACCTTGAAATATTGTGACAATATAGTAGTCGTGCCTCTTATCAATTTAAGCTATCGCTCATAGCTATGCTACCCTTGAGTTCCAAATCAAAAACTGATAAAAATTCAAATGGCCCTAACTTCTATATTGTGCGCCCTACACCTATCAAAGTTTGCAACATTCAAATTCTTGTAACTTTTTACTGGAGCGCAATAAAATCTTGAAATTTTGTGACAATGAAGTACTCGTGCCTCTAATCAATTTAAGCTATCGCTCATAGCTATGCTATCCTTGAGTCCCAAAACAAACACTGATAAAACTTCCAATGGCCCTAACTTCTATACGGTGCTTCCTTCACCTATCAAAGTTTGCAACATTCAAATGCTAGTAACTTTTTACTGGAGCGTAATAAAACCTTGAAATTTTGTGACAATAAAATACTCGAGCCTCTTGTCAATTTAAGCTATCGCTCTTAACATTGCTATCCTTGAGTCACAAATAAAACACTGATAAAACTTCAAATGGCCCTAACTTCTATACGGTGCGTCTTCTACCAATCAAAGTTTGCAACAATCAAATGCTTGTAGCTTTTTACTGGAGCATAATAAAACCTTGAAATTTTGTGACAATAAAGTACTCGAGCCAATTGTCAATTTAAGTTATCCCTCATAGCTATGCTACCCTTGAGTCGCCAATCAAACACTGATAAAACTTCAAATGGCCCTAACTTCTATAAGGTGCGTCCTATACCTATCAAAGCTTGCAACTTTCAAATGCTTGTAACTTTTTACTGGAGCGTAATAAAATCTTGAAAATTTGTGACCTAAATCAAACACTGATAAAACTTCATATGGCCCTAACTTCTATACGGTGCGTCTTATACTTATCAAAGTTTGCAACAATCAAATGCTTGTAACTTTTTACTGGAGCGTAATAAAATTTTGAAATTTTGTGACAATAAAGTACTCGAGCCTCTTGTCAATTTAAGTTATCGCTCATAGCTATGCTACCCTTGAGTCCCAAATCAAACACTGATAAAACTTCAAATGGCCCTAACTTCTATACGGTGCGTCCTATACCTATCAAAGTTTGCAACATTCAAATGCTTGTTACTTTTTACTGGAGCGTCATAAAATCTTGAAATTTTGTGACAATAAATTAGTCGAGCCTCTTACCAATTTAAGCTATCGCTCATAGCTATGCCACCCTTGAATCCCAAATCAAAAACTGATAAAACTTCAAATGGCCATAACTTCTATACTGTGCGTCCTACACCTATCAAAGTTTGCAACATTCAAATGCTTGTAACTTTTTACTGGAGCGCAATAAAATCTTGAAATTTTGTGACAATGAAGTACTCGTGCCTCTAATTAATTTAAGCTATCGCTCATAGCTATGCTATCCTTGAGTCCCAAAACAAACACTGATAAAACTTCAAGAGGCCCTAACTGCTATACGGTGCTTCCTTTACCTATCAAAGTTTGCAACATTCAAATTCTAGTAACTTTTTACTGTAGCGTAATAAAAACTTAAAATTTTGTGACAATAAAACACTCGATACTCTTGTCAATTTAAGCTATCGCTCCTAGCATTGCTATCCTTGAGTCACAAATCAAACACTGATAAAATTTAAAATAGACCTAACTTCTATACGGTGCGTCTTATACCTATCAAAGTTTGCAACAATCAAATGCTTGTAACTTTTTACTGGAGCATAACAAAACCTTGAAATTTTGTGACAATAAAGTACTCGAGCCTCTTGTCAATTTAAGTTATCCCTCATAGCTATGCTACCCTTGAGTCTCAAATCAAACACTGATAAAACTTCAAATGACCCTAACTTTTATACGGTGCGTCCTATACCTATCAAAGCTTGCAACTTTCAAATGCTTGTAACATTTTACTGGAGCGTAATAAAATCTTGAAATTTTGTGACAATAAAGTACTCGAACATCTTCTCAATTTAAGCTATCACTCATAGCTATGGTACCCTTGAGTCCCAAATCGAACATTGATAAAACTTCAAATGGCCCTAACTTCTATACTGTGCGTCCTACACCTATCAAAGTTTGCAACAAATGCTCGTAGCTTTTTACTGGAGCGCAATATAATCTTGAAATTTTGTGACAATGAAGTACTCGTGCCTCTAATCAATTTAAGCTATCGCTCATAGCTATGCTATCCTTGAGTCCCAAAACAAACACTGATAAAACTTCCAATGGCCCTAACTTCTATACGGTGCTTCCTTCACCTATCAAAGTTTGCAACATTCAAACGCTTGTAACTTTTTACTGGAGCGCAATAAAACCTTGAAATTTTGTGATAATAAAGTACTCGAGCCTCTTGTCAATTTAAGTTATCCCTCATTGCTATGCTACCCTTGAGTGCCAAATCAAACACTGATAAAACTTCAAATGGCCCTAACTTCTATACGGTGCGTCCTATACCTATCAAAGCTTGCAACTTTCAAATGCTTGTAACTTTTTACTGGAGCGTAATAAAATTTTTAAATTTTGTGAAAATAAATTAGTGGAGCCTCTTACCAATTTAAGCTATCGCTCATAACTATGCTACCCTTGAGTCCCAAATCAAAAACTGATAAAACTTCAAATGGCGCTAACTTCTATACTGTGCGTCGTACACCTATCAAAGTTTGCAACATTCAAATGCTTGTAACTTTTTACTGGAGCGTAATAAAATTTTGAAATTTTGTGACAATAAAGTACTCGAGCCTCTTGTCAATTTAAGTTATCGCTCATAGCTATGCTACCCTTGAGTCCCAAATCAAACACTGATAAAACTTCAAATGGCCCTAACTTCTATACGGTGTTTGCAACATTCAAATGCTTGTAACTTTTTACTGAAGCGTCATAAAATCTTGAAATTTTGTGACAATAAATTAGTCGAGCCTCTTAACAATTTAAGCTATCGCTCATAGCTATGCTATCCTTGAGTCCCAAAACAAACACTGATAAAACTTCAAATAGCCCTAACTTCTATACGGTGCTTCCTTCACCTATCAAAGTTTGCAACATTCAAATGCTAGTAACTTTTTACTGTAGTGTAATAAAAACTTTAAATTTTGTGACAATAAAATACTCGATACTCTTGTCAATTTAAGCTATCGCTCTTAGCATTGCTATCCTTGAGTCACAAATCAAACACTGATAAAACTTCAAATGGCCCTAACTTCTATACGGTGCGTCTTATACCTATCAAAGTTTGCAACAATCAAATGCTTGTAACTTTTTACTGGAGCGTAATAAAACCTTGAAATTTTGTGACAATAAAGTACTCGAGCCTCTTGTCAATTTAAGTTATCGCTCATAGCTATGCTACCCTTGAGTCCCAAATCAAAGACTGATAAAACTTCAAATGGCCCTAACTTCTATGCGGTGCGTCCTACACCTATCAAAGTTTGCAACATTCAAATGCTTGTAACTTTTTAGTGGAGCGCAATAATATCTTGAAATTTTGTGACAATGAAGTACTCGTGCCTCTAATTAATTTAAGCTGTCGCTCATAGCTATGCTATCCTTGAGTCCCAAAACAAACACTGATAAAAATTCAACAGGCCCTAACTTCTATACGGTGCTTCCTTCACCTATCAAAGTTCGCAACATTCAAATGCTAGTAACTTTTTACTGTAGCGTAATAAAAACTTAAAATTTTGTGACAATAAAATACTCGATACTCTTGTCAATTTAAGCATTCGCTCTTAGCATTGCTATCCTTGAGTCACAAATCAAACACTGATAAAACTTCAAATGGCCATAATTTCTATACGGTGCGTCTTATACCTATCAAAGTTTGCAACAATCAAATGCTTGTAACTTTTTACTGGATCATAATAAAACCTTGAAATTTTGTGACAATAAAGTACTCGAGCCTCTTGTCAATTTAAGTTATCCCTCATAGCTATGCTACCCTTGAGTCCCAAATCAAAAACTAATAAAACTTCAAATGGCCCTAACTTCTATACTGTGCGTCCTACACCTATCAAAGTTTGCAACAAATGCTCGTAACTTTTTACTGGAGCGCAATAAAATCTTGAAATTTTGTGACAATGAAGTACTCGTGCCTCTAATTAATTTAAGCTATCGCTCATAGCTATGCTATCCTTGAGTCCCAAAACAAACACTGATAAAACTTCAAATGGCCCTAACTTCTATACGGTGCTTCCTTCACCTATCAAAGTTTGCAACATTCAAATGCTAGTAACTTTTTACTGTAGCGTAATAAAAACTTTAAATTTTGTGACAATAAAATACTCGATACTCTTGTCAATTTAAGCTATCGCTCTTAGCATTGCTATCCTTGAGTCACAAATCAAACACTGATAAAACTTCAAATGGCCCTAACTTCTATACGGTGCGTCTTATACCTATCAAAATTTGCAACATTCAAATGCTAGTAACTTTTTACTGTAGCGTAATAAAAACTTTAAATTTTGTGACAATAAAATACTCGATACTCTTGTCAATTTAAGCTATCGCTCTTAGCATTGCTATCCTTGAGTCACAAATCAAACACTGATAAAACTTCAAATGGCCCTAACTTCTATATGGTGCGTCTTATACCTATCAAAGTTTGCAACAATCAAATGCTTGTAACTTTTTACTGGAGCGTAATAAAACCTTGAAATTTTGTGACAATAAAGTACTCGAGCTTCTTGTCAATTTAAGTTATCGCTCATAGCTATGCTACCCTTGAGTCCCAAATCAAACACTGATAAAACTTCAAATGGCCCTAACTTCTGTACGGTGCGTCCTACACCTATCAAAGTCTGCAACATTCAAATGCTTGTAACTTTTTACTGGAGCGTCATAAAATCTTGAAATTTTGTGACAATAAATTAGTCGAGCCTCTTACCAATTTAAGCTATCGCTCATAGCTATGCTACCCTTGAGTCCCAAATCAAAAACTGATAAAACTTCAAATGGCCCTAACTTCTATACTGTGCGTCGTACGCCTATCAAAGTTTGCAACATTCAAATGCTTGTAAGTTTTTACTGGAGCGTAATAAAATTTTGAAATTTTGTGACAATGAAGTACTCGTGCCTCTAATTAATTTAAGCTATCGCTCATAGCTATCCTATCGTTGAGTCCCAAAACAAACACTGATAAAACTTCAACAGGCCCTAACTTCTATACGGTGCTTCCTTCACCTATCAAAGTTTGCAACATTCAAATGCTAGTAACTTTTTACTGTAGCGTAATAAAAACTTTAAATTTTGTGACAATAAAATACTCGAAACTCTTGTCAATTTAATCATTCGCTCTTAGCATTGCTATCCTTGAGTCACAAATCAAACACTGATAAAATTTCAAATGCCCCTAACTTCTATACGGTGCGTCCTATACCTATCAAAGCTTGCAACTTTCAAATGCTTGTAACTTTTTACTGGAGCGTAAAATCTTGAAATTTTGTGACAATAAAGTACTCGAACGTCTTCTCAATTTAAGCTATCACTCATAGCTATGGTACCCTTGAGTCCCAAATCAAACACTGATAAAACTTCATATGGCCCTAACTTCTATACGGTGCGTCTTATACTTATCAAAGTTTTCAACAATCAAATGCTTGTAACTTTTTACTGGAGCGTAATAAAATTTTGAAATTTTGTGACAATAAGGTACTCGTGAATCTTGTCAATTAAAGTTATCCCTCATAGCTATGCTACCCTTGAGTCCCAAATCAAACACTGATAAAACTTCAAATGGCCCTAACTTCTATACAGTGCGTCCTATACCTATCAAAGCTTGCAACTTTCAAATGCTTGTAACTTTTTACTGGAGCGTAATAAAATCTTGAAATTTTGTGACAATAAAGTACTCGCGCCTCTTATCAATTTAAGCTATCGCTCATAGCTATGCTACCCTTGATTCCAAAATCAAACACTGATAAAACTTCAAATGTCCCTAACTTTTATACTGTGGGTCAAATACCTATCAAACTTTGCATTATTCAAATGCTGGTAACATTTTACTGGAGCGTCATAAAACCTTGAAATTTTCTGACAATAAATTACTCGAGCCTCTTACCAATTTAGGCTATCGCTCATAGCTATGCTACCCTTGAGTCCCAAATCAAACACTGTTAAAACTTCAAATGGATCTAACTTCTATACGGTGCGTCCTACAGCAATCAAAGTTTGCAACCATCAAATGCTTGTAACTATTTACTGGAGCGTAATAAAATCTTTAAATTTTCTGACAATAAGGTACTCGTGCCTCTTGTCAAGTAAAGTTATCGCTCATAGCTATGCTACCCGTGAGTCCCAAATCAAACCCTGATAAAACTTCACATGGCCCTAACTTTTATACGGTGCGTCCTATAACTATCAAAGCTAGCAACTTTCAAATGCTTGTAACTTTTTACTGGAACGTAATAAAATCTTGAAATTTTGTGACAATAAAGTACTCGAACGTCTTCTCAATTTAAGCTATCACTCATAGCTATGGTACCCTTGAGTCCCAAATCAAACACTGATAAAACTTCATATGGCCCTAACTTCTATACGGTGCGTCTTATACTTATCAAAGTTTGCAACAATCAAATGCTTGTAACTTTTTACTGGAGCGTAATAAAATTTTGAAATTTTGTGACAATAAGGTACTCGTGCCTCTTGTCAATTAAAGTTATCCCTCATAGCTATGCTACCCTTGAGTCCCAAATCAAACACTGATAAAACTTCAAATGGCCCTAACTTCTATACGGTGCGTCCTATACCTATCAAAGCTTGCAACTTTCAAATGCTTGTAACTTTTTACTGGAGCGTAATAAAATTTTGAAATTTTGTGACAATAAAGTACTCGAGCCTCTTGTCAATTTAAGTTATCGCTCATAGCTATGCTACCGTTGAATCCCAAATCCAAAACTGATAAAACCTCAAATGGCCCTAACTTCTATACTGTGCGTCCTACACCTATCAAAGCTTGCAACTTTCAAATGCTTGTAACTTTTTACTGGAGCGTAATAAAATTTTGAAATTTTGTGAAAATAAATTAGTGGAGCCTCTTACCAATTTAAGCTATCGCTCATAGCTATGCTACCTTTGAGTCCCAAATCAAAAACTGATAAAACTTCAAATGGCGCTAACTTCTATACTGTGCGTCGTACACCTATCAAAGTTTGCAACATTCAAATGCTTGTAACTTTTTACTGGAGCGTAATAAAATTTTGAAATTTTGTGACAATAAAGTACTCGAGCCTCTTGTCAATTTAAGTTATCGCTCATAGCTATACTACCCTTGAGTCCCAAATCAAACACTGATAAAACTTCAAATGGCCCTAACTTCTATACGGTGTTTGCAACATTCAAATGCTTGTAACTTTTTACTGAAGCGTCATAAAATCTTGAAATTTTGTGACAATAAATTAGTCGAGCCTCTTACCAATTTAAGCTATCGCTCATAGCTATGCTATCCTTGAGTCCCAAAACAAACACTGATAAAACTTCAAATAGCCCTAACTTCTATACGGTGCTTCCTTCACCTATCAAAGTTTGCAACATTCAAATGCTAGTAACTTTTTGCTGTAGTGTAATAAAAACTTTAAATTTTGTGACAATAAAATACTCGATACTCTTGTCAATTTAAGCTATCGCTCTTAGCATTGCTATCCTTGAGTCACAAATCAAACACTGATAAAACTTCAAATGGCCCTAACTTCTATACGGTGCGTCTTATACCTATCAAAGTTTGCAACAATCAAATGCTTCTAACTTTTTACTGGAGCGTAATAAAACCTTGAAATTTTGTGACAATAAAGTACTCGAGCCTCTTGTCAATTTAAGTTATCGCTCATAGCTATGCTACCCTTGAGTCCCAAATCAAACACTGATAAAACTTCAAATGGCCCTAACTTCTATACGGTGCGTCCTACACCTATCAAAGTTTGCAACAAATGCTCGTAACTTTTTACTGGAGCGCAATAAAATCTTGAAATTTTGTGACAATGAAGTACTCGTGCCTCTAATTAATTTAAGCTATCGCTCATAGCTATGCTATCCTTAAGTCCCAAAACAAACACTGATAAAACTTCAACAGGCGCTAACTTCTATACGGTGCTTACTTCACCTATCAAAGCTTGCAACTTTCAAATGCTTGTAACATTTTACTGGAGCGTAATAAAATTTTGAAATTTTGTGACAATAAAGTACTCGAGCCTCTTGTCAATTTAAGTTATCGCTCATAGCTATGCTACCCTTGAATCCCAAATCAAACACTGATAAAACTTCAAATGGCCCTAACTTCTATACGGTGCGTCCTACACCTATCAAAGTTGGCAACATTCAAATGCTTGAAACTTTTTACTGGAGCGTCATAAAATCTTGAAAGTTTGTGACAATAAATTAGTCGAGCCTCTTACCAATTTAAGCTATCGCTCATAGCTATGCTACCGTTGAATCCCAAATCCAAAACTGATAAAAACTCAAATGGCCCTAACTTCTATACTGTGCGTCCTACACCTATCAAAGTTTGCAACATTCAAATGCTTGTAACTTTTTACTGGAGCGCAATAAAATCTTGAAATTTTGTGACAATGCAGTACTCGTGCCTCTAATTAATTTAAGCTATCGCTCATAGCTATGCTATCCTTGAGTCCCAAAACAAACACTGATAAAACTTCAAATGGCCCTAACTTCTATACGGTGCTTCCTTCACCTATCAAAGTTTGCAACATTCAAATGCTAGTAACTTTTTACTGTAGCGTAATAAAAACTTTAAATTTTGTGACAATAAAATACTGGATAATCTTGTCAATTTAAGCTATCGCTCTTAGCATTGCTATCCTTGAGTCACAAATCAAACACTGATAAAACTTCAAATGGCCCAAACTTCTATATGGTGCGTCTTATACCTATCAAAGTTTGCAACAATCAAATGCTTGTAACTTTTTACTGGAGCGTAATAAAACCTTGAAATTTTGTGACAATAAAGTACTCGAGCTTCTTGTCAATTTAAGTTATCGCTCATAGCTATGCTACCCTTGAGTCCCAAATCAAACACTGATAAAACTTCAAATGGCCCTAACTTCTATACTGTGCGTCGTACGCCTATCAAAGTTTGCAACATTCAAATGCTTGTAAGTTTTTACTGGAGCGTAATAAAATTTTGAAATTTTGTGACAATGAAGTACTCGTGCCTCTAATTAATTTAAGCTATCGCTCATAGCTATCCTATCGTTGAGTCCCAAAACAAACACTGATAAAACTTCAACAGGCCCTAACTACTATACGGTGCTTCCTTCACCTATCAAAGTTTGCAACATTCAAATGCTAGTAACTTTTTACTGTAGCGTAATAAAAACTTTAAATTTTGTGACAATAAAATACTCGATACTCTTGTCAATTTAATCATTCGCTCTTAGCATTGCTATCCTTGAGTCACAAATCAAACACTGATAAAACTTCAAATGCCCCTAACTTCTATACGGTGCGTCCTATACCTATCAAAGCTTGCAACTTTCAAATGCTTGTAACTTTTTACTGGAGCGTAAAATCTTGAAATTTTGTGACAATAAAGTACTCGAACGTCTTCTCAATTTAAGCTATCACTCATAGCTATGGTACCCTTGAGTCCCAAATCAAACACTGATAAAACTTCATATGGCCCTAACTTCTATACGGTGCGTCTTATACTTATCAAAGTTTGCAACAATCAAATGCTTGTAACTTTTTACTGGAGCGTAATAAAATTTTGAAATTTTGTGACAATAAAGTACTCGAGCCTCTTGTCAATTTAAGTTATCGCTCATAGCTATGCTACCCTTGAGTCCCAAATCAAAAACTGATAAAACTTCAACAGGCCCTAACTTCTATACGGTGCTTCCTTCACCTATCAAAGTTTGCAACATTCAAATGCTAGTAACTTTTTACTGTAGCGTAATAAAAACTTTAATTTTGTGACAATAAAATACTCGATACTCTTGTCAATTTAAGCTATCGCTCTTAGCATTGCTATCCTTGAGTCACAAATCAAACACTGATAAAACTTCAAATGGCCCTAACTTCTATACGGTGCGTCTTATACCTATCAAAGTTTGTAACAATCAAATGCTTGTAACTTTTTACTGGATCATAATAAAACCTTGAAATTTTGTGACAATAAAGTACTCGAGCCTCTTGTCAATTTTAGCTATCGCTGATATCTATGCTACCCTTGATTCCCAAATCAATCACTGATAAAACTGCAAATGGCCCTAACTTCTAGACGGTGCGTTCTATACCCATCAAAGCTTGCAACTTTCAAATGCTTGTAACTTTTTACTGGAGCGTAATAAAATCTTGAAATTTTGTGACAATAAAGTACTCGAACGTCTTCTCAATTTAAGCTATCACTCATAGCTATGCTACCCTTGAGTCCCAAATCAAACACTGATAAAACTTCATATGGCCCTAACTTCTATACGGTGTGTCTTATACTTATCAAAGTTTGCAACAATCTAATGCTTGTAACTTTTTACTGGAGCGTAATAAAATTTTGAAATTTTGTGAAAATAAGGTACTCGTGAATCTTGTCAATTTAAGCTATCGCTCTTAGCATTGCTATCCTTGAGTCACAAATCAAACACTGATAAAACTTCAAAGGCCCCTAACTTCTATACGGTGCGTCCTATACCTATCAAAGCTTGCAACTTTCAAATGCTTGTAACTTTTTACTGGAGCGTAATAAAATTTTGAAATTTTGTGACAATAAAGTACTCGAGCCTCTTGTCAATTTAAGTTATCGCTCATAGCTATGCTACCGTTGAATCCCAAATCCAAAACTGATAAAACCTCAAATGGCCCTAACTTCTATACTGTGCGTCCTACACCTATCAAAGTTTGCAACATTCAAATGCTTGTAACTTTTTACTGGAGCGCAATAAAATCTTGAAATTTTGTGACAATGCAGTACTCGTGCCTCTAATTAATTTAAGCTATCGCTCATAGCTATGCTATCCTTGAGTCCCAAAACAAACACTGATAAAACTTCAAATGGCCCTAACTTCTATACGGTGCTTCCTTCACCTATCAAAGTTTGCAACATTCAAATGCTAGTAACTTTTTACTGTAGCGTAATAAAAACTTTAAATTTTGTGACAATAAAATACTGGATAATCTTGTCAATTTAAGCTATCGCTCTTAGCATTGCTATCATTGAATCACAAATCAAACACTGATAAAACTTCAAATGGCCCTAACTTCTATACGGTGCGTCTTATACCTATCAAAATTTGCAACATTCAAATGCTAGTAACTTTTTACTGTAGCGTAATAAAAACTTTAAATTTTGTGACAATAAAATACTCGATACTCTTGTCAATTTAAGCTATCGCTCTTAGCATTGCTATCCTTGAGTCACAAATCAAACACTGATAAAACTTCAAATGGCCCTAACTTCTATATGGTGCGTCTTATACCTATCAAAGTTTGCAACAATCAAATGCTTGTAACTTTTTACTGGAGCGTAATAAAACCTTGAAATTTTGTGACAATAAAGTACTCGAGCTTCTTGTCAATTTAAGTTATCGCTCATAGCTATGCTACCCTTGAGTCACAAATCAAACACTGATAAAACTTCAAATGGACCTAATTTCCGTACCATGCGTCCTACACCTATCAAAGTCTGCAACATTCAAATGCTTGTAACTTTTTACTGGAGCGTCATAAAATCTTGAAATTTTGTGACAATAAATTAGTCGAGCCTCTTACCAATTTAAGCTATCGCTCATAGCTATGCTACCCTTGAGTCCCAAATCAAAAACTGATAAAACTTCAAATGGCCCTAACTTCTATACTGTGCGTCGTACGCCTATCAAAGTTTGCAACATTCAAATGCTTGTAAGTTTTTACTGGAGCGTAATAAAATTTTGAAATTTTGTGACAATGAAGTACTCGTGCCTCTAATTAATTTAAGCTATCGCTCATAGCTATCCTATCGTTGAGTCCCAAAACAAACACTGATAAAACTTCAACAGGCCCTAACTTCTATACGGTGCTTCCTTCACCTATCAAAGTTTGCAACATTCAAATGCTAGTAACTTTTTACTGTAGCGTAATAAAAACTTTAAATTTTGTGACAATAAAATACTCGATACTCTTGTCAATTTAATCATTCGCTCTTAGCATTGCAATCCTTGAGTCACAAATCAAACACTGATAAAACTTCAAATGCCCCTAACTTCTATACGGTGCGTCCTATACCTATCAAAGCTTGCAACTTTCAAATGCTTGTAACTTTTTACTGGAGCGTAAAATCTTGAAATTTTGTGACAATAAAGTACTCGAACGTCTTCTCAATTTAAGCTATCACTCATAGCTATGGTACCCTTGAGTCCCAAATCAAACACTGATAAAACTTCATATGGCCCTAACTTCTATACGGTGCGTCTTATACTTATCAAAGTTTGCAACAATCAAATGCTTGTAACTTTTTACTGGAGCGTAATAAAATTTTGAAATTTTGTGACAATAAAGTACTCGAGCCTCTTGTCAATTTAAGTTATCGCTCATAGCTATGAGCCCCAAATCAAAAACTGTAAAAACTTCAACAGGCCCTAACTTCTATACGGTGCTTCCTTCACCTATCAAAGTTTGCAACATTCAAATGCTAGTAACTTTTTACTGTAGCGTAATAAAAACTTTAATTTTGTGACAATAAAATACTCGATACTCTTGTCAATTTAAGCTATCGCTCTTAGCATTGCTATCCTTGAGTCACAAATCAAACACTGATAAAACTTCAAATGGCCCTAACTTCTATACGGTGCGTCTTATACCTATCAAAGTTTGTAACAATCAAATGCTTGTAACTTTTTACTGGATCATAATAAAACCTTGAAATTTTGTGACAATAAAGTACTCGAGCCTCTTGTCAATTTTAGCTATCGCTCATACCTATGCTACCCTTGATTCCCAAATCAATCACTGATAAAACTGCAAATGGCCCTAACTTCTAGACGGTGCGTTCTATACCCATCAAGGCTTGCAACTTTCAAATGCTTGTAACCTTTTACTGGAGCGTAATAAAATCTTGAAATTTTGTGACAATAAAGTACTCGAACGTCTTCTCAATTTAAGCTATCACTCATAGCTATGGTACCCTTGAGTCCCAAATCAAACACTGATAAAACTTCAAATGGCCCTAACTTCTATACTGTGCGTCGTACGCCTATCAAAGTTTGCAACATTCAAATGCTTGTAAGTTTTTACTGGAGCGTAATAAAATTTTGAAATTTTGTGACAATGAAGTACTCGTGCCTCTAATTATTTTAAGCTATCGCTCATAGCTATCCTATCGTTGAGTCCCAAAACAAACACTGATAAAACTTCAACAGGCCCTAACTTCTATACGGTGCTTCCTTCACCTATCAAAGTTTGCAACATTCAAATGCTAGTAACTTTTTACTGTAGCGTAATAAAAACTTTAAATTTTGTGACAATAAAATACTCGATACTCTTGTCAATTTAATCATTCGCTCTTAGCATTGCTATCCTTGAGTCACAAATCAAACACTGATAAAACTTCAAATGCCCCTAACTTCTATACGGTGCGTCCTATACCTATCAAAGCTTGCAACTTTCAAATGCTTGTAACTTTTTACTGGAGCGTAAAATCTTGAAATTTTGTGACAATAAAGTACTCGAACGTCTTCTCAATTTAAGCTATCACTCATAGCTATGGTACCCTTGAGTCCCAAATCAAACACTGATAAAACTTCATATGGCCCTAACTTCTATACGGTGCTTCCTTCACCTATCAAAGTTTGCAACATTCAAATGCTAGTAACTTTTTACTGTAGCGTAATAAAAACTTTAATTTTGTGACAATAAAATACTCGATACTCTTGTCAATTTAAGCTATCGCTCTTAGCATTGCTATCCTTGAGTCACAAATCAAACACTGATAAAACTTCAAATGGCCCTAACTTCTATACGGTGCGTCTTGTACCTATCAAAGTTTGTAACAATCAAATGCTTGTAACTTTTTACTGGATCATAATAAAACCTTGAAATTTTGTGACAATAAAGTACTCGAGCCTCTTGTCAATTTTAGCTATCGCTCATACCTATGCTACCCTTGATTCCCAAATCAATCACTGATAAAACTGCAAATGGCCCTAACTTCTAGACGGTGCGTTCTATACCCATCAAAGCTTGCAACTTTCAAATGCTTGTAACTTTTTACTGGAGCGTAATAAAATCTTGAAATTTTGTGACAATAAAGTACTCGAACGTCTTCTCAATTTAAGCTATCACTCATAGCTATGGTACCCTTGAGTCCCAAATCAAACACTGATAAAACTTCATATGGCCCTAACTTCCATACGGTGCGTCTTATACTTATCAAAGTTTGCAACAATCAAATGCTTGTAACTTTTTACTGGAGCGTAATAAAATTTTGAAACTTTGTGACAATAAGGTACTCGTGAATCTTGTCAATTAAAGTTATCCCTCATAGCTATGCTACCCTTGAGTCCCAAATCAAAAACTGATAAAACTTCAAATGGCCCTAACTTCTATACAGTACGTCCTATACTTATCAAAGCTTGCAACTTTCAAATGCTTGTAACTTTTTACTGGAGCGTAATAAAATCTTGAAATTTTGTGACAAAAAAGTACTCGCGCCTCTTATCAATTTAAGCTATCGCTCATAGCTATGCTACCCTTGATTCCAAAATCAAACACTGATAAAACTTCAAATGTCCCTAACTTTTATACTGTGGGTCCAATACCTATCAAACTTTGCATTATTCAAATGCTGGTAACATTTTACTGGAGCGTCATAAAACCTTGAAATTTTCTGACAATAAATTACTCGAGCCTCTTACCAATTTAGGCTATCGCTCATAGCTATGCTACCCTTGAGTCCCAAATCAAACACTGTTAAAACTTCAAATGGATCTAACTTCTATACGGTGCGTCCTACAGCTATCAAAGTTTGCAACCATCAAATGCTTGTAACTATTTACTGGAGCGTAATAAAATCTTTAAATTTTCTGACAATAATGTACTCGTGCCTCTTGTCAATTAAAGTTATCGCTCATAGCTATGCTACCCGTGAGTCCCAAATCAAACCCTGATAAAACTTCACATGGCCCTAACTTTTATACGGTGCGTCCTATACCTATCAAAGCTAGCAACTTTCAAATGCTTGTAACTTTTTACTCGAACGTAATAAAATCTTGAAATTTTGTGACAATAAAGTACTCGAACGTCTTCTCAATTTAAGCTATCACTCATAGCTATGGTACCCTTGAGTCCCAAATCAAACACTGATAAAACTTCATATGGCCCTAACTTCTATACGGTGCGTCTTATACTTATCAAAGTTTGCAACAATCAAATGCTTGTAACTTTTTACTGGAGCGTAATAAAATTTTGAAATTTTGTGACAATAAGGTACTCGTGCCTCTTGTCAATTAAAGTTATCCCTCATAGCTATGCTACCCTTGAGTCCCAAATCAAACACTGATAAAACTTCAAATGGCCCTAACTTCTATACGGTGTGTCCTATACCTATCAAAGCTTGCAACTTTCAAATGCTTGTAACTTTTTACTGGAGCGTAATAAAATTTTGAAATTTTGTGACAATAAAGTACTCGAGCCTCTTGTCAATTTAAGTTATCGCTCATAGCTATGCTACCCTTGAATCCCAAATCAAACACTGATAAAACTTCAAATGGCCCTAACTTCTATACGGTGCGTCCTACACCTATCAAAGTTTGCAACATTCAAATGCTTGAAACTTTTTACTGGAGCGTCATAAAATCTTGAAAGCTTGTGACAATAAATTAGTCGAGCCTCTTACCAATTTAAGCTATCGCACATAGCTATGCTACCCTTGAGTCCCAAATCCAAAACTGACAAAACCTCAAATGGCCCTAACTTCTATACTGTGCGTCCTACACCTATCAAAGTTTGCAACATTCAAATGCTTGTAACTTTTTACTGGAGCGCAATAAAATCTTGAAATTTTGTGACAATGAAGTACTCGTGCCTCTAATAAATTTAAGCTATCGCTCATAGCTATGCTATCCTTGAGTCTCAAAACAAACACTGATAAAACTTCAAATGGCCCTAACTTATATACGGTGCTTCCTTCACCTATCAAAGTTTGCAACATTCAAATGCTAGTAACTTTTTACTGTAGCGTAATAAAAACTTTAAATTTTGTGACAATAAAATACTGGATAATCTTGTCAATTTAAGCTATCGCTCTTAGCATTGCTATCATTGAATCACAAATCAAACACTGATAAAACTTCAAATGGCCCTAACTTCTATACGGTGCGTCTTATACCTATCAAAGTTTGCAACATTCAAATGCTAGTAACTTTTTACTGTAGCGTAATAAAAACTTTAAATTTTGTGACAATAAAATACTCGATACTCTTGTCAATTTAAGCTATCGCTCTTAGCATTGCTATCCTTGAGTCACAAATCAAACACTGATAAAACTTCAAATGGCCCTAACTTCTATATGGTGCGTCTTATACCTATCAAAGTTTGCAACAATCAAATGCTTGTAACTTTTTACTGGAGCGTAATAAAACCTTGAAATTTTGTGACAATAAAGTACTCGAGCTTCTTGTCAATTTAAGTTATCGCTCATAGCTATGCTACCCTTGAGTCCCAAATCAAACACTGATAAAACTTCAAATGGCCCTAACTTCTGTACGGTGCGTCCTACACCTATCAAAGTCTGCAACATTCAAATGCTTGTAACTTTTTACTGGAGCGTCATAAAATCTTGAAATTTTGTGACAATAAATTAGTCGAGCCTCTTACCAATTTAAGCTATCGCTCATAGCTATGCTACCCTTGAATCCCAAATCAAAAACTGATAAAACTTCAAATGGCCCTAACTTCTATACTGTGCGTCGTACGCCTATCAAAGCTTGCAACATTCAAATGCTTGTAAGTTTTTACTGGAGCGTAATAAAATTTTGAAATTTTGTGACAATAAAGTACTCGTGCCTCTTATCAATTTAAGCTATCGCTCATAGCTATGCTACCCTTGATTCCAAAATCAAACACTGATAAAACTTCAAATGTCCCTAACTTCTATACTGTGGGTCCAATACCTATCAAAGTTTGCATTATTCAAATGCTGGTAACATTTTACTGGAGCGTCATAAAATCTTGAAATTTTCTGACAAAAAATTACTCGAGCCTCTTACCAATTTAGGCTATCGCTCATAGCTATGCTACCCTTGAGTCCCAAATCAAACACTGATAAAACTTCAAATGGCTCTAACTTCTATACGGTGCGTCCTACACCTATCAAAGTTTGCAACCATCAAATGCTTGTAACTATTTACTGGAGCGTAATAAAATCTTTAAATTTTCTGACAATAAGGTACTCGTGCCTCTTGTCAATTAAAGTTATCGCTCATAGCTATGCTACCCGTGAGTCCCAAATCAAACACTGATAAAACTTCACATGGCCCTAACTTTTATACGGTGCGTCCTATACCTATCAAAGCTAGCAACTTTCAAATGCTTGTAACTTTTTACTGGAACGTAATAAAATCTTGAAATTTTGTGACAATAAAGTACTCGAACGTCTTCTCAATTTAAGCTATCACTCATAGCTATGGTACCCTTGAGTCCCAAATCAAACACTGATAAAACTTCAAATGGCCCTCACTTCTATACGGTGCGTCCTACACCTATCAAAATTTGCAACATTCAAATGCTTGTATATTTTTACTGGAGCGTCATAAAATCTTGAAATTTTTATAACAATAAAGTACTCGTGCCTCTTATCAATTTAAGCTATCGCTAATAGCTATGCTACCCTTGATTCCAAAATCAAACACTGATAAAACTTCAAATCTCCCTAACTTCTATACGGTGCGTCCAATACCTATCAAAGTTTGCAACATTCAAATGCTTGTAACTTTTTACTGGAGCGTCATAAAATCTTGAAATTTTGTTCCAATAAATTACTCGAGCCTCTTACCAATTTAAGCTTTCGCTCATAGCTATGCTACCCTTGAGTCCCAAATCAAACACTGATAAAACTTCATATGGCCCTAACTTCTATGCGGTGCGTCTTATACTTATCAAAGTTTGCAACAATCAAATGCATGTAACTTTTTACTGGAGCGTAATAAAACCTTGAAATTTTGTGACAATAAAGTACTCGAGCCTCTTGTCAATTTAAGTTATCGCTACCCTTGAGTCCCAAATCAAACACTGATAAAACTTCAAATGGCCCTAACTTCTATACGGTGCGTCCTACAACTATCAAAGTTTGCAACATTCAAATGCTTGTAACTTTTTACTGGAGCATCATAAAATCTTGAAATTTTGTGACAATAAATTAGTCGAGCCTCTTACCAATTTAAGCTATCGCTCATAGCTATGCTACCCTTGAGTCCCAAATCAAAAACTGATAAAACTTCAAATTGCCCTAACTTCTATACTGTGCGTCCTACACCTAAAAAAAGTTTGCAACATTCAAATGCTTGTAACTTTTTAGTGGAGCGCAATAAAATCTTGAAATGTTGTGACAATGAAGTACTCGTGCCTCTAATTAATTTAAGCTATCGCTCATAGCTATGCTATCCTTGAGTCCCAAAACAAACACTGATAAAACTTCATATGGCCCTAACTTCTATGCGGTGCGTCTTATACTTATCAAAGTTTGCAACAATCAAATGCATGTAACTTTTTACTGGAGCGTAATAAAACCTTGAAATTTTGTGACAATAAAGTACTCGAGCCTCTTGTCAATTTAAGTTATCGCTCATAGCTATGCTACCCTTGAGTCCCAAATCAAAAACTGATAAAACTTCAACAGGCCCTAACTTCTATACGGTGCTTCCTTCACCTATCAAAGTTTGCAACATTCAAATGCTAGTAACTTTTTACTGTAGCGTAATAAAAACTTTAATTTTGTGACAATAAAATACTCGATACTCTTGTCAATTTAAGCTATCGCTCTTAGCATTGCTATCCTTGAGTCACAAATCAAACACTGATAAAACTTCAAATGGCCCTAACTTCTATACGGTGCTTCTTATACCTATCAAAGTTTGTAACAATCAAATGCTTGTAACTTTTTACTGGATCATAATAAAACCTTTAAATTTTGTGACAATAAAGTACTCGAGCCTCTTGTCAATTTTAGCTATCGCTCATATCTATGCTACCCTTGATTCCCAAATCAACCACTGATAAAACTGCAAATGGCCCTAACTTCTAGACGGTGCGTCCTATACCCATCAAAGCTTGCAACTTTCAAATGCTTGTAACTTTTTACTGGAGCGTAATAAAATTTTGAAATTTTGCGACAATAAGGTACTCGTGCCTCTTGTCAATTAAAGTTATCCCTCATAGCTATGCTACCCTTGAGTCCCAAATCAAACACTGATAAAACTTAAAATGGCCCTAACTTCTATACGGTGCGTCCTATACCTATCAAAGCTTGCAACTTTCAAATGCTTGTAACTTTTTACTGGAGCGTAATAAAATCTTGAAATTTTGTGACAATAAAGTACTCGTGCCTCTTATCAATTTAAGCTATCGCTAATAGCTATGCTACCCTTGATTCCAAAATCAAACACTGATAAAACTTCAAATCTCCCTAACTTCTATACGGTGCGTCCAATACCTATCAAAGTTTGCAACATTCAAATGCTTGTAACTTTTTACTGGAGCGTCATAAAATCTTGAAATTTTGTTCCAATAAATTACTCGAGCCTCTTACCAATTTAAGCTTTCGCTCATAGCTATGCTACCCTTGAGTCCCAAATCAAACACTGATAAAACTTCATATGGCCCTAACTTCTATGCGGTGCGTCTTATACTTATCAAAGTTTGCAACAATCAAATGCTTGTAACTTTTTACTGGAGCGTAATAAAACCTTGAAATTTTGTGACAATAAAGTACTCGAGCCTCTTGTCAATTGAAGTTATCGCTCATAGCTATGCTACCCTTGAGTCCCAAATCAAACACTGATAAAACTTCAAATGGCCCTAACTTCTATACGGTGCGTCCTACACCTATCAAAGTTTGCAACATTCAAATGCTTGTAACTTTTTACTGGAGCATCATAAAATCTTGAAATTTTGTGACATTAAATTAGTCGAGCCTCTTACCAATTTAAGCTATCGCTCATAGCTTGTAACGACTCGTTTTCGCCGGGGTAAGCTCGCCGGATTGCCAGGAGTCGTTTACAGAAAATCTCTTAAGTATTCAAAGCTTGTTTACGTTGATTTAATTATTTTATTTATTTATTAATTTGAAAAAAGGCTTAACTACTTGATACAATTATTTTACTAATCTTAAATACGGACACAGTTGAACTATATGTCCCCCTAGCTTCTGTTGCGTTTGTCAATGTGGGTTTCTAGCAGAGAATCGATTAAAAACCATAATCTCCTCTAGATTCCCCTAGCTTCTGTTGCGTTTGTCAATGTGGGTTTCTAGCAGAGAATCGATTAAAAACCATAATCTCCTCTAGATTCCCCTAGCTTCTGTTGCGACTGTCAATGTGGGTTTCTAACAGAGAATCGATTAAAAACCATAATCTCCTCTAGATTCCCCTAGCTTCTGTTGCGTTTGTCAATGTGGGTTTCTAGCAGAGAATCGATTAAAAACCATAATCTCCTCTAGATTCCCCTAGCTTCTGTTGCGTTTGTCAATGTGGGTTTCTAGCAGAGAATCGATTAAAAACCATAATCTCCTCTAGATTCCCCTAGCTTCTGTTGCGTTTGTCAATGTGTATAACTTTGTTTAGTACGATGCGTCTGGTCTGCCTGATGCCGAAATAAAGAAAGAGCGTCTCGTCTACCTGATGCCGAAAGAAAGAAAGACCGTCCTGTCTGCCTGATGCCGAATGAAAGGAAAAAAGACTGGGTTGCCAGTTGCTCCTGCTTTTATGCTCCAGGTTTAGCGTAGATCATCCAATCGTTGTTGTTGTGCGGGAACTGTAGTTTGTTGTGGCGTGTTGCTACGGTTTCCCGCATTGTTCTTCTCGTTTGAATGTGACCTTGGGCCACCTTCAGCACGTTGTTGTTGCTTTCTCGCTGTTGTTCTTGTAAGCTTTTTGCCCTTGGGCCATCTTCAATATTGTGTTGTTGTTGTGATGATTTACCTTGTTGTTGTTCCTTGTGTTGTTTGTTGTTGTTGCTATTTCTCCTTCGGCCACCTTCAGCACTTTGTTGATATTTTATATCGCTGGCATAAAATATTTAAAATATTAAATATTGGATATTTAATTTTTTGCTTCTCCTCTTTATGCTTTGTCCGGGCTGTTGGTGTGCTTAGCGACCGGTCTGTCGTGTTCCACTTTGTGTTTGGCCTTCGTTTTTGGGTGTTGTTAGTGGGTTATTTTCCGAACTAACGCAGTCGGCAACTTCTGTCGCGATCTCTTGTAAAATTCTAGCATTGCTTTAGGCACTGTTGTTGTAATTTTATATTATTTTAGCTGTGGTCAGCCGGTTGCACAATTGTTTGTGTGATTTTCTCCTGTGTTATCTTGCGTTGTTGACTTCGTTGCATGTTTTTCGTCGCTTATCACAGGGTTCCACTGTCTGACTTAATTGTGGTTGTGTCTTCTGTCCTCCCAATGCAGAGTATAACACTTGTTGTTGGTAGCATTACTATGGTGGGAGGAGTCTTAGACTCACTTGCATGATGGCTGCTGCACTAAATATGATGGCGGTTGTGTGTGTGGTTTTAGCAATGAAAGTGGGAGGTGCCAAAGTCTTAGGACTATTAACGTGTATATTTTAGGGTTGGTTGTTTAAGCACTTGGCCCCTATTTTAAATATACACGTTTGGGGCGTTATGGCAAAACTAAATATGTAGGGGCAAATTTACGCCTAAAATTTGCTCCTCACATGTCCTCCCTACTTTACCGACGATGAAAAATGATGACAGCGTCACGGTTGAGGGTCACTCTGTATGCGTCTCGCCTAAATCGTATTCGCCCTCGTGTCCGTTTTTGCTGAGCCCCTTTGGCTATTTGCAAAACTTCAGCTACCAAGTTCTGTGGCAGATCACCTCCTTTTGGTCCTTGTAGCTCTTCTATGTTTTGGAATGTTAATAAGGTGCCTGTGTTTGTCGTATGTTTCTCTGTTGACTGCCTCTGTTGTTTAATGCTGTTGGGTTGGTGGCTATTGAAGTCACGTTTATTCCTCTTGTCATCGCTTCTGCTGTGTTTGGTGCACTTGATTGCACGGTGGTTGTCCCTTGGTCTGCCACGTTGTCTACGTGGTATGTTTTGGTTGTTTCGCACTGGTTCTGACTTTGCGAAGTGATTAGGAGATACCCTGATTGCTCTGATTGTATTTTGACTTAGCTGTGCCAGCTCCTCGCGTTTGGTTGCGCCTGCGTCCTTTTTCCGAGGCCCATATGCTGATTCATGTGTGGTCCTTCTATATATGCTTTTGTGGGATTCGCTGTGGGATTTCGCTGGGCATAGTCCGTGGCAGGTGAATTCGTTCGTATGAGTCATCTTTGTTCTTGGTGTTGTGTGTTTGCGAATTCGTTGGTTCTCTGTGTATTCTCTGTTGTGTCTCTTTATCTGAGCATTTTTGTCGCTGGCGTGCCTCTTGGAAGTCGTTGAATGGATGTGTGTGGCATTCTCAACACGAATTGTCGTGCACATTGCAATATCTCGGGGTTGCACGCAATTGTTTTGAGGTCCCAATGTGATCTCCTGTTCACCACACTTCACTGTCATTCCTAGGCTTGCCATGAAGTCTAGTCCAAGGAGTAGCTCATTAATGGAATCAGGCATGATAAGTAGCTCTTGCTCGCATGTCTGCTCTCCAAGCCTTACAGTTGCCGTCAATGTTCCACTGACTCTCCTAGCACTTCCGTCTGCCATACGTGCTCTGGTATTGGATTTTCCAAATTTGCTGGTGGAAGAGCTAGCTTTCGTGCTAGCTCTCTGCTCACAAAACTGTGAGTTGCCCCTGTGTCCAGTGTTGCTGTGACAGTTTCTGTGCCAATCGAAACGGTGGCGCAGATTCGTTGTCCGTCACAGTGCAATAAGTTTTCCAATGGGGAAGTCTGCTGGCTCTCCTTTGTGGCATGCTGTGTTTCTGTCGTCGGTAGCTCTCGATCGGTTGGTGCTCTTAGTTTGCAGCACTCTATAGTCCTCACATCCCTTTGACCACACTCCCAACAGAACAGGATCTGTGCGTTGCGACATATGCGTGCTATATGACCATTTTGGCCACAACGCCAGCAGGCTGTTCTTGGTTCTATGGGTGTCTCTCTGCTCTCTACCGTCACCTGACAGTTTCTCACCTCTCGTGGTGGACCTTGCTCTCTTCGCCGTTGTATGGGTGGCGCTGGTAGTTGTTCGCCTTCTCTGCGTATGCTCTCCAAGTCTGCAGCCATTTCTATCAGCTCTGCTAGCGATGTGAAATCTCTGCGGCGCACATATAGCTGGTATTCTGGCAGGCTGTTCTGGAAAATACGGTCCAGTTTCTGTTCTTCGGAATAGTCCAAGTGCCGCATTAGATTCTGCAATTCAACTACAAACTGCTTGAACCCTTCTCTGGGTCTCTGGTGACGCTGGCGGATCTGGTCTTCGAGTTTCTCCGTGTATCGTGCTGGCAAGAAGAATTTTAGAAAGTCTCTCCTATATGTACGCCAATCCCGCCACGCTCGATTGTTGTTTCTGAACCACATGAGTGCTCGTTCTCTCAAGAGTTCAGGCATAGTACGCGGAAGGAAATCTTTGTTTATTTCGTACACATCTGCCAATTCCTCGACTCGCTCTATAAACGCTAGCGGGTCGCGCCCTCCGTCAAAGTTAAGGGACCACTTCCTCACCTGGTCAATCACAACGGCGTACTGTACAATCCCGTTGTGCTGTTGATTCATTGTTGCAGGTGACACGGAGCGATGATGTAGTGTTCTCCGTACCCCTGAGTTCTCTGCCGTTAGTGTTGCACCTGTGTATGCCTCTGGCCTGTCCACTTCCAGCGTTTCGCGGGTACCTATGGACACAGCCGGCCTTGGGGATGTGCTCTTAACGTACTTGGATTGTAGCTTCTGCAATTGGTATTTCTGATCCTGAGTCAGCTCTGTTTCAGTGAAGAAGTCGGAAAGACGTTTACGGACTTCATCCACGGTACCTGTAGCCTCTACACCGAATTCATCAGCAAAGATCACCAGCTCATCCTTGCGTAACAAGTACACCCAGCTTGTTTTCACCATCCTGTGAAAGTCTTAGGTGACGATGAAGACAATCTGTGTGTGTATTATAAGCTGGCGCTTATTCGGCTGTATTATGCGTGACTGCGTAGACGTAGCTTTCTCTTTGCCCTGGTAAATTCTCTCACGAGCTGAGCTTCCTTGCGATTTAGTCTTTTTCTTTTTCAAAGTCTGACGCGCTGATTTAGTTTTCTTTAACTCAGAGTCCCTGCTCGGGCGCCACTGTAACGACTCGTTTTCGCCAGGGTAAGCTCGCCGGATTGCCAGGAGTCGTTTACAGAAAATCTCTTAAGTATTCAAAGCTTGTTTACGTTGATTTAATTATTTTATTTATTTATTAATTTTAAAAAAGGCTTAACTACTTGATACAATTATTTTACTAATCTTAAATACGGACACAGTTGAACTATATGTCCCCCTAGCTCCTGTTGCGTTTGTCAATGTGGGTTTCTAGCAGAGAATCGATTAAAAACCATAATCTCCTCTAGATTCCCCTAGCTTCTGTTGCGTTTGTCAATGTGGGTTTCTAGCAGAGAATCGATTAAAAACCATAATCTCCTCTAGATTCCCCTAGCTTCTGTTGCGACTGTCAATGTGGGTTTCTAACAGAGAATCGATTAAAAACCATAATCTCCTCTAGATTCCCCTAGCTTCTGTTGCGTTTGTCAATGTGGGTTTCTAGCAGAGAATCGATTAAAAACCATAATCTCCTCTAGATTCCCCTAGCTTCTGTTGCGTTTGTCAATGTGGGTTTCTAGCAGAGAATCGATTAAAAACCATAATCTCCTCTAGATTCCCCTAGCTTCTGTTGCGTTTGTCAATGTGTATAACTTTGTTTAGTACGATGCGTCTGGTCTGCCTGATGCCGAAATAAAGAAAGAGCGTCTCGTCTACCTGATGCCGAAAGAAAGAAAGACCGTCCTGTCTGCCTGATGCCGAATGAAAGGAAAAAAGACTGGGTTGCCAGTTGCTCCTGCTTTTATGCTCCAGGTTTAGCGTAGATCATCCAATCGTTGTTGTTGTGCGGGAACTGTAGTTTGTTGTGGCGTGTTGCTACGGTTTCCCGCATTGTTCTTCTCGTTTGAATGTGACCTTGGGCCACCTTCAGCACGTTGTTGTTGCTTTCTCGCTGTTGTTCTTGTAAGCTTTTTGCCCTTGGGCCACCTTCAATATTGTGTTGTTGTTGTGATGATTTACCTTGTTGTTGTTCCTTGTGTTGTTTGTTGTTGTTGCTATTTCTCCTTCGGCCACCTTCAGCACTTTGTTGATATTTTATATCGCTGGCATAAAATATTTAAAATATTAAATATTGGATATTTAATTTTTTGCTTCTCCTCTTTATGCTTTGTCCGGTCTGTTGGTGTGCTTAGCGACCGGTCTGTCGTGTTCCACTTTGTGTTTGGCCTTCGTTTTTGGGTGTTGTTAGTGGGTTATTTTCCGAACTAACGCAGTCGGCAACTTCTGTCGCGATCTCTTGTAAAATTCTAGCATTGCTTTAGGCACTGTTGTTGTAATTTTATATTATTTTAGCTGTGGTCAGCCGGTTGCACAATTGTTTGTGTGATTTTCTCCTGTGTTATCTTGCGTTGTTGACTTCGTTGCATGTTTTTCGTCGCTTATCACAGGGTTCCACTGTCTGACTTAATTGTGGTTGTGTCTTCTGTCCTCCCAATGCAGAGTATAACACTTGTTGTTGGTAGCATTACTATGGTGGGAGGAGTCTTAGACTCACTTGCATGATGGCTGCTGCACTAAATATGATGGCGGTTGTGTGTGTGGTTTTAGCAATGAAAGTGGGAGGTGCCAAAGTCTTAGGACTATTAATGTGTATATTTTAGGGTTGGTTGTTTAAGCACTTGGCCCCTATTTTAAATATACACGTTTGGGGCGTTATGGCAAAACTAAATATGTAGGGGCAAATTTACGCCTAAAATTTGCTCCTCACAAGCTATGCTACCCTTGAGTCCCAAATCAAACACTGATCAAACTTCAAATGGCCCTAACTTCTATACTGTGCGTCCTACACCTATCAAAGTTTGTAACATTCAAATGCTTGTAACTTTTTAGTGGAGCGTAACAAAATCTTTAAATTTTCTGACAATAAAGTACTCGAACGTCTTCTCAATTTAAGCTATCACTCATAGCTATGGTACCCTTGAGTCCCAAATCAAACACTGATAAAACTTCAAATGGCCCTCACTTCTATACGGTGCGACCTACACCTATCAAAATTTGCAACATTCAAATGCTTGAAACTTTTTACTGGAGCGTCATAAAATCTTGAAATTTTTGTAACAATAAAGTACTCGTGCCTCTTATCAATTTAAGCTATCGCTAATAGCTATGCTACCCTTGATTCCAAAATCAAACACTGATAAATTTCAAATGTCCCTAACTTCTATACGGTGCGTCAAATACCTATCAAAGTTTGCAACATTCAAATGCTTGTGACTTTTTACTGGAGCTTCATAAAATCTTGAAATTTTGTTCCAATAAATTACTCGAGCCTCTTACCAATTTAAGCTTTCGCTCATAGCTATGCTGCCCTTGAGTCCCAAATCAACCACTGATAAACTTCATATGGCCCTAACTTCTATGCGGTGCCTCTTATACTTATCAAAGTTTGCAACAATCAAATGCTTGTAACTTTTTACTGGGCGTAATAAAATTTTGAACATTTGTGACATCAAATGCCTCTTGTCAATTAAAGTTATCCCTCATAGCTATGCTACCATTGAGTCCCAAATCAAACACTGATAAAACTTCAAATGGCCCTAACTTCTATACGGTGCGTCCTATACTTATCAAAGCTTGCAACTTTCAAATGCTTGTAACTTTTTACTGGAGCGTAATTAAATCTTGAAATTTTGAGACAATAAAGTACTCGTGCCTCTTATCAATTTAAGCTATCGCTCATAGCTATGCTACCCTTGATTCCAAAATCAGACACTGATAAAACTTCAAATGTTCCTAACTTCTGTACTGTGCGTCCAATACCTATCAAAGTTGGCATTATTCAAATGCTGGTATCATTTTACTGGAGCGTCAAAAAATCTTGAAATTTTCTGACAATAAATTACTCGAGCCTTTTACCAATTTAAGCTTTCGCTCATAGCTATGCTGCCCTTGAGTCCCAAATCAACCACTGATAAACTTCATATGGCCCTAACTTCTATGCGGTGCCTCTTATACTTATCAAAGTTTGCAACAATCAAATGCTTGTAACTTTTTACTGGGCGTAATAAAATTTTGAACTTTTGTGACATCAAATGCCTCTTGTCAATTAAAGTTATCCCTCATAGCTATGCTACCATTGAGTCCCAAATCAAACACTGATAAAACTTCAAATGGCCCTAACTTCTATACGGTGCGTCCTACACCTAAAAAAAGTTTGCAACATTCAAATGCTTGTAACTTTTTAGTGGAGCGCAATAAAATCTTGAAATTTTGTGACAATGAAGTACTCGTGCCTCTAATTAATTTAAGCTATCGCTCATAGCTATGCTATCTTTGAGTCCCAAAACAAACACTGATAAAACTTCATATGGCCCTAACTTCTATGCGGTGCGTCTTATACTTATCAAAGTTTGCAACAATCAAATGCATGTAACTTTTTACTGGAGCGTAATAAAACCTTGAAATTTTGTGACAATAAAGTACTCGAGCCTCTTGTCAATTTAAGTTATCGCTCATAGCTATGCTACCCTTGAGTCCCAAATCAAAAACTGATAAAACTTCAACAGGCCCTAACTTCTATACGGTGCTTCCTTCACCTATCAAAGTTTGCAACATTCAAATGCTAGTAACTTTTTACTGTAGCGTAATAAAAACTTTAACTTTGTGACAATAAAATACTCGATACTCTTGTCAATTTAAGCTATCGCTCTTAGCATTGCTATCCTTGAGTCACAAATCAAACACTGATAAAATTTCAAATGGCCCTAACTTCTATACGGTGCGTCTTATACCTATCAAAGTTTGTAACAATCAAATGCTTGTAACTTTTTACTGGATCATAATAAAACCTTGAAATTTTGTGACAATAAAGTACTCGAGCCTCTTTTCAATTTTAGCTATCGCTCATATCTATGCTACCCTTGATTCCCAAATCAACCACTGATAAAACTGCAAATGGCCCTAACTTCTAGACGGTGCGTCCTATACCCATCAAAGCTTGCAACTTTCAAATGCTTGTAACTTTTTACTGGAGCGTAATAAAATCTTGAAATTTTGTGACAATAAAGTACTCGAACGTCTTCTCAATTTAAGCTATCACTCATAGCTATGGTACCCTTGAGTCCCAAATCAAACACTGATAAAACTTCATATGGCCCTAACTTCTATACGGTGCGTCTTATACTTATCAAAGTTTGCAACAATCAAATGCTTGTAACTTTTTACTGGAGCGTAATAAAATTTTGAAATTTTGTGACAATAAGGTACTCGTGCCTCTTGTCAATTAAAGTTATCCCTCATAGCTATGCTACCCTTGAGTCCCAAATCAAACACTGATAAAACTTCAAATGGCCCTAACTTCTATACGGTGCGTCCTATACCTATCAAAGCTTGCAACTTTCAAATGCTTGTAACTTTTTACTGGAGCGTAATAAAATCTTGAAATTTTGTGACAATAAAGTACTCGCGCCTCTTATCAATTTAAGCTATCGCTCATAGCTATGCTACCCTTGATTCCAAAATCAAACACTGATAAAACTTCAAATGTCCCTAACTTTTATACTGTGGGTCCAATACCTATCAAACTTTACATTATTCAAATGCTGGTAACATTTTACTGGAGCGTCATAAAACCTTGAAATTTTCTGACAATAAATTACTCGAGCCTCTTACCAATTTAGGCTATCGCTCATTGCTATGCTACCCTTGAGTCCCAAATCAAACACTGATAAAACTTCAAATGGCTCTAACTTCTATACGGTGCGTCCTACACCTATCAAAGTTAGCAACCATCAAATGCTTGTAACTATTTACTGGAGCGTAATAAAATCTTTAAATTTTCTAACAATAAGGTACTCGTGCCTCTTGTCAATTAAAGTTATCGCTCATAGCTATGCTACCCGTGAGTCCCAAATCAATCACTGATAAAACTTCATATGGCTCTAACTTTTATACGGTGCGTCCTATACCTATCAAAGCTAGCAACTTTCAAATGCTTGTAACTTTTTACTGGAACGTAATAAAATCTTGAAATTTTGTGACAATAAAGTACTCGAGCCTCTTACCAATTTAAGCTTTCGCTCATAGCTATGGTACCCTTGAGTCCCAAATCAAACACTGATAAAACTTCAAATGGCCCTCACTTCTATACGGTGCGTCCTACACCTATCAAAATTTGCAACATTCAAATGCTTGTATATTTTTTCTGGAGCGTCATAAAATCTTGAAATTTTTGTAACAATAAAGTACTCGTGCCTCTTATCAATTTAAGCTATCGCTAATAGCTATGCTACCCTTGATTCCAAAATCAAACACTGATAAAACTTCAAATCTCCCTAACTTCTATACGGTGCGTCCAATACCTATCAAAGTTTGTAACATTCAAATGCTTGTAACTTTTTACTGGAGCGTCATAAAATCTTGAAATTTTGTTCCAATAAATTACTCGAGCCTCTTACCAATTTAAGCTTTCGCTCATAGCTATGCTACCCTTGAGTCCCAAATCAAACACTGATAAAACTTCATATGGCCCTAACTTCTATCCGGTGCGTCTTATACTTATCAAAGTTTGCAACAATAAAATGCTTGTAACTTTTTACTGGAGCGTAATAAAACCTTGAAATTTTGTGACAATAAAGTTCTCGAGCCTCTTACCAATTTAGGCTATCGCTCATAGCTATGCTACCCTTGAGTCCCAAATCAAACACTGATAAAACTTCAAATGGCCCTCACTTCTATACGGTGCGTCCTACACCTATCAAAATTTGCAACATTCAAATGCTTGAAACTTTTTACTGGAGCGTCATAAAATCTTGAAATTGTTGTAACAATAAAGTACTCGTGCCTCTTATCAATTTAAGCTATCGCTAATAGCAATGCTACCCTTGATTCCAAAATCAAACACTGATAAACTTCAAATGTCCCTAACTTCTATACGGTGCGTCAAATACCTATCAAAGTTTGCAACATTCAAATGCTTGTAACTTTTTACTGGAGCGTCATAAAATCTTGAAATTTTGTTCCAATAAATTACTCGAGCCTCTTACCAATTTAAGCTTTCGCTCATAGCTATGCTGCCCTTGAGTCCCAAATCAACCACTGATAAACTTCATATGGCCCTAACTTCTATGCGGTGCGTCTTATACTTATCAAAGTTTGCAACAATCAAATGCTTGTAACTTTTTACTGGGCGTAATAAAATTTTGAACTTTTGTGACATCAAATGCCTCTTGTCAATTAAAGTTATCCCTCATAGCTATGCTACCATTGAGTCCCAAATCAAACACTGATAAAACTTCAAATGGCCCTAACTTCTATACGGTGCGTCCTATACTTATCAAAGCTTGCAACTTTCAAATGCTTGTAACTTTTTACTGGAGCGTAATAAAATCTTGAAATTTTGTGACAATAAAGTACTCGTGCCTCTTATCAATTTAAGCTATCGCTCATAGCTATGCTACCCTTGATTCCAAAAATAGACACTGATAAAACTTCAAATGTTCCTAACTTCTGTACTGTGCGTCCAATACCTATCAAAGTTGGCATTATTCAAATGCTGGTATCATTTTACTGGAGCGTCAAAAAATCTTGAAATTTTCTGACAATAAATTATTCGAGCCTCTCTCCAATTTAAGCTATCGCTCATAGCTATGCTACCCTTGAGTCCCAAATCAAACACTGATAAAACTTCAAATGGCACTAACTTCTATACTGTGCGTCCTACACCTATCAAAGTTGCAACAATCAAATGCTCGTAACTATTTACTGGAGCGTAATAAAATCTTTAAATTTTCTGACAATAAGGTACTCGTGCCTCTTGTCAATTAAAGTTATCGCTCATAGCTATGCTACCCGTGAGTCCCAAATCAAACACTGATAAAACTTCATATGGCCCTAACTTCTATATGGTGCTTCCTTCACCTATCAAAGTTTGCAACATTCAAATGCTAGTAACTTTTTACTGTAGCGTAATAAAAACTTTAAATTTTGTGACAATAAAATACTCGATACTCTTGTCAATTTAAGCTATCGCTCTTAGCATTGCTATCCTTGAGTCACAAATCAAACACTGATAAAACTTCAAATGGCCCTAACGTCTATACGGTGCGTCTTGTACCTATCAAAGTTTGCAACAATCAAATGCTTGTAACTTTTTACTGGAGCGTAATAAAACCTTGAAATTTTGTGACAATAAGGTACTCGAGCCTCTTGTCAATTTAAGTTATCGCTCATAGCTATGCTACCCTTGAGTCCCAAATCAAACACATTCATTTTACTGTAGCGTAATAAAAACTTTAAATTTTGTGACAATAAAATACTCGATACTCTTGTCAATTAAAGCTTTCGCTCTTAGCATTGCTATCCTTGCGTCACAAATCAAACACTGATAAAACTTCAAATGGCCCTAACTTCTATACGGTGCGTCTTATACCTATCAAAGTTTGCAACAATCAAATGCTTGTAACTTTTTACTGGAGCATAATAAAACCTTGAAATTTTGTGACAATAAAGTACTCGAGCCTCTTGTCAATTTAAGTTATCCCTCATAGTTATGCTACCCTTGAGTCCCAAATCAAACACTGATAAAACTTCAAATGGCCCTAACTTCTATACGGTGCGTCCTATACCTATCAAAGCTTGCAACTTTCAAATGCTTTTAACTTTTTACTGGAGCGAAATAAAATCTTGAAATTTTGTGACAATAAAGTACTCGTGCCTCTTCTCAATTTAAGCTATCGCTCATAGCTATGCTACCCTTGATTCCAAAATCAAACACTGATAAAATTTCAAATGTCCCTAACTTCTATACTGTGCGTCCAATACCTATCAAAGTTTGCATTATTCAAATGCTGGTAACATTTTACTGGAACGTCATAAAATCTTGAAATTTTCTGACAATAAATTACTCGAGCCTCTTACCAATTTAAGCTATCGCTCATAGCTATGCCACCCTTGAGTCCCAAATCAAACACTGATAAAACTTCAAATGGCTCTAACTTCTATACGGTGCGTCCTACACCTATCAAAGTATGCAACCATCAAATGCTTGTAACTATTTACTGGAGCGTAATAAAATCTTTAAATTTTCTGACAATAAGGTACTCGTGCCTCTTGTCAATTAAAGTTATCGCTCATAGCTATGCTACCCGTGAGTCCCAAATCAAACACTGATAAAACTTCATATGGCCCTAACTTTTATACGGTGCGTCCTATACCTATCAAAGCTAGCAACTTTCAAATGCTTGTAACTTTTTACTGGAACGTAATAAAATCTTGAAATTTTGTGACAATAAAGTACTCGAACGTCTTCTCAATTTAAGCTATCACTCATAGCTATGGTACCCTTGAGTCCCAAATCAAACACTGATAAAACTTCAAATGGCCCTCACTTCTATACGGTGCGTCCTACACCTATCAAAATTTGCAACATTCAAATGCTTGAAACTTTTTACTGGAGCGTCATAAAATCTTGAAATTTTTGTAACAATAAAGTACTCGTGCCTCTTATCAATTTAAGCTATCGCTAATAGCTATGCTACCCTTGCTTCCAAAATCAAACACTGATAAACTTCAAATGTCCCTAACTTTTATACGGTTCGTCCAATACCTATCAAAGTTTGCAACATTCAAATGCTTGTAACTTTTTACTGGAGCGTCATAAAATCTTGAAATTTTCTTCCAATAAATTACTCGAGCCTCTTACCAATTTAAGCTTTCGCTCATAGCTATGCTGTCCTTGAGTCCCAAATCAACCACTGATAAACTTCATATGGCCCTAACTTCTATGCGGTGCGTCTTATACTTATCAAAGTTTGCAACAATCAAATGCTTGTAACTTTTTACTGGGCGTAATAAAATTTTGAAATTTTGTGACATCAAATGCCTCTTGTCAATTAAAGTTATCCCTCATAGCTATGCTACCCTTGAGTCCCAAATCAAAGACTGATAAAACTTCAAATGGCCCTAACTTCTATACGGTGCGTCCTATACTTATCAAAGCTTGCAACTTTCAAATGCTTGTAACTTTTTACTGGAGCGTAATAAAATCTTGAAATTTTGTGACAATAAAGTACTCGTGCCTCTTATCAATTTAAGCTATCGCTCATAGCTATGCTACCCTTGATTCCAAAATCAGACACTGATAAAACTTCAAATGTTCCTAACTTCTGTACTGTGCGTCCAATACCTATCAAAGTTGGCATTATTCAAATGCTGGTATCATTTTACTGGAGCGTCAAAAAATCTTGAAATTTTCTGACAATAAATTACTCGAGCCTCTCACCAATTTAAGCTATCGCTCATAGCTATGCTACCCTTGAGTCCCAAATCAAACACTGATAAAACTTCAAATGGCACTCACTTTTATACTGTGCGTCCTACACCTATCAAAGTTGCAACAATCAAATGCTCGTAACTATTTACTGGAGCGTAATAAAATCTTTAAATTTTCTGACAATAAGGTACTCGTGCCTCTTGTCAATTAAAGTTATCGCTCATAGCTATGCTACCCGTGAGTCCCAAATCAAACACTGATAAAACTTCAGATGGCCCTAACGTCTATATGGTGCTTCCTTCACCTATCAAAGTTTGCAACATTCAAATGCTAGTAACTTTTTACTGTAGCGTAATAAAAACTTACAAATTTTGTGACAATAAAATACTCGATACTCTTGTCAATTTAAGCTATCGCTCTTAGCATTGCTATCCTTGAGTCACAAATCAAACACTGATAAAACTTCAAATGGCCCTAACGTCTATACGGTGCGTCTTGTACCTATCAAAGTTTGCAACAAACAAATGCTTGTAACTTTTTACTGGAGCGTAATAAAACCTTGAAATTTTGTGACAATAAAGTACTCGAGCCTCTTGTCCATTTAAGTTATCGCACATAGCTATGCTACCCTTGAGTCCCAAATCAAACACATTCATTTTTCTGTAGCGTAATAAAAACTTTAAATTTTGTGACAATAAAATACTCGATACTCTTGTCAATTAAAGCTTTCGCTCTTAGCATTGCTAGCCTTGAGCCACAAATCAAACACTGATAAAACTTCAAATGGCCCTAACTTCTATACGGTGCGTCTTATACCTATCAAAGTTTGCAACAATCAAATGCTTGTAACTTTTTACTGGAGCATAATAAAACCTTGAAATTTTGTGACAATAAAGTACTCGAGCCTCTTGTCAATTTAAGTTATCCCTCATAGTTATGCTACCCTTGAGTCCCAAATCAAACACTGATAAAACTTCAAATGGCCCTAACTTCTATACGGTGCGTCCTATACCTATCAAAGCTTGCAACTTTCAAATGCTTTTAACTTTTTACTGGAGCGTAATAAAATCTTGAAATTTTGTGACAATAAAGTACTCGTGCCTCTTATCAATTTAAGCTATCACTCATAGCTATGCTACCCTTGATTCCAAAATCAAACACTGATAAAATTTCAAATGTCCCTAACTTCTATACTGTGCGTCCAATACCTATCAAAGTTTGCATTATTCAAATGCTGGTAACATTTTACTGGAGCGTCATAAAATCTTGAAATTTTCTGACAATAAATTACTCGAGCCTCTTACCAATTTAAGCTATCGCTCATAGCTATGCCACCCTTGAGTCCCAAATCAAACACTGATAAAACTTCAAATGACCCTAACTTCTATACTGTGCGTCCTACACCTATCAAAGTTGCAACAATCAAATGCTTGTAACTATTTACTGGAGCGTAATAGAATCTTTAAATTTTCTGACAATAAGGTACTCGTGCCTCTTGTCAATTAGAGTTATCGCTCATAGCTATGCTACCCGTGAGTCCCAAATCAAACACTGATAAAACTTCATATGGCCCTAACTTCTATGCGGTGCGTCCTATACCTATCAAAGCTTGCAACATTCAAATGCTAGTAACTTTTTACTGTAGCGTAATAAAATTTTTAAATTTTGTGACAATAAAATACTCGATACTCTTGTCAATTTAAGCTATCGCTCTTAGCATTGCTATCCTTGAGTCACAAATCAAACACTGATAAAACTTCAAGTGGCCCTAACTTCTATACGGTGCGTCTTATACCTATCAAAGGTTGCAACAATCAAATGCTTGTAACTTTTTACTGGAGCATAATAAAACCTTGAAATTTTGTGACAATAAAGTACTCGAGCCTCTTGTCAATTTAAGTTATCCCTCATAACTATGCTACCCTTGAGTCCCAAATCAAACACTGATAAAACTTCAAATGGCCCTAACTTCTATACGGTGCGTCCTATACCTATCAAAGCTTGCAACTTTCAAATGCTTGTAACTTTTTACTGGAGCGTAATAAAATCTTGAAATTTTGTGACAATAAAGTACTCGAACGTCTTCTCAATTTAAGCTATCACTCATAGCTATGGTACCCTTGATTCCAAAATCAAACATTGATAAAACTTCAAATGGCCCTAACTTCTATACTGTGCATCCAATACCTATCAAAGTTTGCGTTATTCAAATGCTGGTAACATTTTACTGGAGCGTCATAAAATCTTGAAATTTTCTGACAATAAATTACTCGAGCCTCTTACCAATTTAAGTTATCGCTCATAGCTATGCTACCCTTGAGTCCCAAATCAAACACTGATAAAACTTCAAATGGCTCTAACTTCTATACGGTGCGTCCTACACCTATCAAAGTTTGCAACAATCAAATGCTTGTAACTATTTACTGGAGCGTAAAAAAATCTTGAAATTTTGTGACAATAAATTAGTCGAGCCTCTTACCAATTTAGGCTATCGCTCATAGCTATGCTACCGTTGAGTCCCAAATCAAAAACTGATAAAACTTCAAATGGCCCTAACTTCTATACGGTGCGTCCTACACCTATCAAAGTTTGCGACATTCAAATGCTGGTAATATTTTACTGGAGCGTCATAAAATCTTGAAATTTTGTGACAATAAATTACTCGAGCCTCTTACCAATTTAAGCTATCGCTCATAGCTACGCTATCCTTGAGTCCCAAAACAAACACTGATAAAACTTCAAATGGCCCTAACTTCTATACGGTGCTTCCTTCACCTATCAAAGTTTGCAACATTCAAATGCTAGTAACTTTTTACTGTAGCGTAATAAAAACTTCAAATTTTGTGACAATAAAATACTCGATACTCTTGTCAATTTAAGCTATCGCTCTTAGCATTACTATCCTTGAGTCACAAATCAGACACTGATAAAACTTCAAATGGCCCTAACTTCTATACGGTGCGTCTTATACCTATCAAAGTTTGCAACATTCAAATGCTAGTAAATTTTTTCTGTAGCGTAATAAAAACTTTAAATTTTGTCACAATAAAATACTCGATACTCTTGTCAATTTAAGCTATCGCTCTTGGCATTGCTATCCTTGAGTCACAAATCAAACACTGATAAAACTTCAAATGGCCCTAACTTCTATATGGTGCGTTTTATACTTATCAAAGTTTGCAACAATCAAATGCTTGTAACTTTTTACTGGAGCGTAATAGAACCTTGAAATTTTGTGACAATAAAGTACTCGAGCCTCTTGTCAATTTAAGTTATCGCTCATAGCTATGCTACCCTTGAGTCCCAAATCAAACACTGATAAAACTTCAAATGTTCCTAACTTCTATACTGTGCGTCCAATACCTATCAAAGTTTGCATTATTCAAATGCTGGTAACATTTTACTGGAGCGTCATAAAATCTTGAAATTTTCTGACAATAAATTACTCGAGCCTCTTACCAATTTAAGCTATCGCTCATAGCTATGCTACCCTTGAGTCCCAAATCAAACACTGATAAAACTTCAAATGACCCTAACTTCTATACTGTGCGTCCTACACCTATCAAAGTTGCAACAATCAAATGCTTGTAACTATTTACTGGAGCGAGATAAAATCTTTAAATTTTCTGACAATAAGGTACTCGTGCCTCTTGTCAATTAGAGTTGTCGCTCATAGCTATGCTATCCTTGAGTCCCAAAACAAACACTGATAAAACTTCAAATGGCCCTAACTTCTATACGGTGCTTCCTTCACCTATCAAAGTTTGCAACATTCAAATGCTAGTAACTTTTTACTGTAGCGTAATAAAAACTTCAAATTTTGTGACAATAAAATACTCGATACTCTTGTCAATTTAAGCAATCGCTCTTAGCATTGCTATCCTTGAGTCACAAATCAGACACTTATAAAACTTCAAATGGTCCTAACTTCTATACGGTGCGTCTTATACCCATCAAAGTTTGCAACATTCAAATGCTTGTAACTTTTTACTGTAGCGTAATAAAAACTTTAAATTTTGTGACAATAAAATACTCGATACTCTTGTCAATTTAAGCTATCGCTCTTAGCATTTCTATCCTTGAGTCACAAATCAAACACTGATAAAACTTTACTGATTAAAACTTATCAAAGTTTGCAACAATCAAATGCTTGTAACTTTTTACTGGAGCGTAATAAAACCTTGAAATTTTGTGACAATAAAGTACTCGAGCCTCTTGTCAATTAAAGTTATCCCTCATAGCTATGCTACCATTGAGTCCCAAATCAAACACTGATAAAACTTCAAATGGCCCTAACTTCTATATGGTGCGTCCTATACCTATCAAAGCTTGAAACTTTCAAATGCTTGTAACTTTTTACTGGAGTGTAATAAAATCTTGAAATTTTGTGACAATAAAGTACTCGTGCCTCATATCAATTTAAGCTATCGCTCATAGCTATGCTACCCTTGATTCCAAAATCAAACACTGATAAAACTTCAAATGCCCCTAAATTCTATACTGTGCATCCAATACCTATCAAAGTTTGCATTATTCAAATGCTGGTAACATTTTACTGGAGCGTCATAAAATATTGAAATTTTCTGACAATAAATTACTCGAGCCTCTTACCAATTTAAGCTATCGCTCATAGCTATGCAACAATTGAGTCCCAAATCAAACATTGATAAAACTTCAAATGGCTCTAACTTCTATACGGTGCGTCCTACACTTATCAAAGTTTGCAACAATCAAATGCTTGTAACTATTTACTGGAGCGTAATAAAATCTTGAAATTTTGTGACAATAAATTAGTCGAGCCTCTTACCAATTTAAGCTGTCGCTCATAGCTATGCTACCGTTGAGTCCCAAATCAAAAACTGATAAAACTTCAAATGGCCCTAACTTCTATACTGTGCGTCCTACACCTATCAAAGTTTGCAACATTCAAATGCTTGTAACTTTTTACTGGAGCGCAATAAAATCTTGAAATTTTGTGACAAGGAAGTACTCGTGCCTCTAATTAATTTAAGCTATCGCTCATAGCTATGCTACCCTTGAGTCCCAAAACAAACACTGATAAAACTTCAAATGGCCCTAACTTCTATACGGTGCTTCCTTCACCTATCAAAGTTTGCAACATTCAAATGCTAGTAACTTTTTACTGTAGCGTAATAAAAACTTAAAATTTTGTGACAATAAAATACTCGATACTCTTGTCAATTTAAGCTATCGCTCTTAGCATTGCTATCCTTGAGTCACAAATCAGACACTGATAAAACTTCAAATGGCCTTCTATACGGTGCGACTTATACCTATCAAAGTTTGCAACATTCAAATGCTTGTAACTTTTTACTGTAGCGTAATAAAAACTTTAAATTTTGTGACAATAAAATACTCGATACTCTTGTCAATTTAAGCTATCGCTCTTAGCATTGCTATCCTTGAGTCACAAATCAAACACTGATAAAACTTCAAATGGCCCTAACTTCTATACAGTGCGTCTTATACTTATCAAAGTTTGCAACAATCAAATGCTTGTAACTTTTTACTGGAGCAAAATTAAACCTTGAAATTTTGTGACAATAAAGTACTCGAGCCTCTTGTCAATTTAAGTTATCGCTCATAGCTATGCTACCCTTGAGTCCCAAATCAAACACTGAAAAAACTTCAAATGGCCCTAACTTCTATACGGTGCGTCCTACACCTATCAAAGTTTGCAACATTCAAATGCTGGTAACTTTTTACTGGAGCGTCATCAAATCTTGAAATTTTGTGACAATAAATTACTCGAGCCTCTTACCAATTTAAGGTATCGCTCATAGCTATGCTCCCCTTGAGTCCCAAATCAGAAACTGATAAAACTTAAAATGGCCCTAACTTCTATACGGTGCGTCCTATCAAAGTTTGCAACAATCAAATGCTTGTAACTTTTTACTGGAGCATAATAAAACCTTGAAATTTTGTGACAATAAAGTACTCGAGCCTCTTGTCAATTTAAGCTATCCCTCATAGCTATGCTACCCTTGACTCCCAAATCAAACACTGATAAAACTTCAAATGGCCCTAACTTCTATACGGTGCATCCAATACCTATCAAAGTTTGCATTATTCAAATGCTGATAAGCGTAATAAAACCTTGAAATTTTGTGACAATGAAGTACTTGTGCCTCTAATTAATTTAACTATCGCTCATAGCTATGCTATCCTTGAGTCCCAAAACAAACACTGATAAAACTTCAAATGGCCCTAACTTCTATACGGTGCTTCCTTCACCTATCAAAGTTTGCAACATTCAAATGCTAGTAACTTTTTACTGTAGCGTAATAAAAACTTTACATTTTGTGACAATAAAATACTCGATACTCTTGTCAATTTAAGCTATCGCTCTTAGCATTGCTATCCTTGAGTCGCAAATCAAACACAGATAAAACTTCAAATGGCCCTAACTTCTATACGGTGCGTCTTATACCTATCAAACTTTGCAACAATCAAATGCTTGTAACTTTTTACTGGAGCGTAATAAAACCTTGAAATTTTGTGACAATAAAGTACTCGAGCCTCTTGTCAATTTAAGTTATCGCTCATAGCTATGCTACCCTTGAGTCCCAAATCAAACACTGAAAAAACTTCAAATGGCCCTAACTTCTATACGATGCGTGCTACACCTATCAAAGTTTGCAAGATTCAAATGCTTGTACTGGAGCGTCATAAAATCTTGAAATTTTGTGACAATAAAGTACTCGTGCCTCTTATCAATTTTAGCTATCGGTCATAGCTATGCTACCTTTGAGACCCAAATAAAACACTGATAAAACTTCAAATGGCCCCAAATTCTATACGGTGCGTCCTACACCTATCAAAGTTTGCAACATTCAAATGCTTGTAACTTTTTACTGGAGCGTCATAAAATTTTGAAATTTTGTGACAATAAAGTACTTGTGCCTCTTATCAATTTAAGCTTTCGCTCATAGCTATGGTACCCTTGAGACCCAAATCAAAGACTGATAAAACTTCAAATGGCCCTAACTTCTATACGGTGCGTCCTACACCTATCAAAGTTTGCAACATTCAAATGCTAGTAACTTTTTACTGGAGCGTAATAAAACCTTGAAATTTTGTGACAATAAATTACTCGAGCCTCTGGTCAATTTAAGCTACCGCTCTTAGCTATGCTATCCTTGAGTCACAAATCAAACACTGATAAAACTTCAAATGGCCCTCACTTCTATACGGTGCGTCTTATACCAATCAAAGTTTGCAACAATCAAATGATTGTAACTTTGAACTGGAGCGTCATAAAATCTTGAAATTTTGTGACAATAAAGTACTCGTGCCTCTTATCAATTTAAGCTATCGCTCATAGCTATGCTACCCTTGATTCCAAAATCAAACACTGATGAAACTTCAAATGTCCCTATTTTCTATACTGTGCGTCCTACACCTATCAAAGTTTGCAACATTCAAATGCTTGTAACTTTTTACTGGAGCGTCATAAAATCTTGAAATTTTGTGACAATAAAGTACTCGTGCCTCTTATCAATTTAAGCTATCGCTCATAGCTATGCTACCCTTGATTCCAAAATCAAACACAGATAAAACTTCAAATGTCCATAACTTCTATACTGTGCGTCCAATACCTATCAAAGTTTGCATTATTCAAATGCTGGTAACATTTTACTGGAGCGTCATAAAATCTTGAAATATTCTGACAATAAATTACTCGAGTCTCTTACCAATTTAAGCTATCGCTCATAGCTATGCTACCCTTGAGTCCCAAATCAAACACTAATAAAACTTCAAATAGCTCTAACTTCTATACGGTGCGTCCTACACCTATCAAAGTTTGCAACAATCAAATGCTTGTAACTTTTTATTGGAGCGTAATAAAATTTTAAAATTTTGTGACAATAAAGTACTCGAGCCTCTTGTCAATTTACGTTATCGCTCATAGCTACGCTACCCTTGAGTCCCAAATCAAACACTGATAAAACTTCAAATGGCCCTAACTTCTATATGGTGCGTCCTACACCTATCAAAGTTTGCAACATTCAAATGCTAGTAACTTTTTACTGGAGCGTGATAAAACCTTGAAATTTTGTGACAATAAATTACTCGAGCCTCTGGTCAATTTAAGTTATCGCTCATAGCTATGCTGCCCTTGATTCGAAAATCAAACACTGATAAAACTTCAAATGTCCATAACTTCTATACTGTGCGTCCAATACCTATCAAAGTTTGCATTATTCAAATGCTGGTAACATTTTACTGGAGCGTCATAAAATCTTGAAATTTCTGACAATGAAGTACTTGTGCCTCTAATTAATTTAAGCTATCGCTCATAGCTATGCTACCATTGTGGCCCAAATCAAACACTGATAAAACTTCAAATGGCCCTAACTTCTATACAGTGCGTCCTACACCTATCAAAGTATGCAACATTCAAATGCTAGTAACTTTTTACTGTAGCGTAATAAAAACTTGAAATTTTGTGACAATAAAATACTCGATACTCTTGTCAATTTAAGCTATCGCTCTTAGCATTGCCATCCTTGAGTCACAAATCAAACACAGATAAAACTTCAAATGGCCCTAACTTCTACACGGTGCGTCTTATTTCTATCAAAGTTTGCAACAATCAAATGCTTGTAACTTTTTACTGGAGCGTAATAAAACCTTGAAATTTTGTGAAAATAAAGTACTCGAGCCTCTTGTCAATTTAAGTTATCGCTCATAGCTATGCTAACCTTGAGTCCCAAATCAAACACTGATAAAACTTCAAATGGCCCTAACTTCTATACGGTGCGTCCTATACCTATCAAAGTTTGCAACATTCAAATGCTTGTACTGGAGCGTCATAAAATCTTGAAATTTTGTGACAATAACGTATTCGTGCCTCTTATCAATTTATGCTATCGCTCATAGCTATGCTACCTTTGAGACCCAAATCAAACACTGATAAAACTTCAAATGGCCCCAACTTCTATACGGTGCGTCCTACACCTATCAAAGTTTGCAACATTCAAATGCTTGTAACTTTTTACTGGAGCGTCATAAAATTTTGAAATTTTGTGACAATAAAGTACTCGTGCCTCTTATCAATTTAAGCTTTCGCTCATAGCTATGGTACCCTTGAGACCCAAATCAAAGACTGATAAGACTTCAAATGGCCCATGTTTAAGCGATAAGTTACAAAAGGATATTTACGAAATTGTCATGAGATTTAGGCGTCATAAGATTGCGATATGTGCAATCATCAAGAAGATGTTCCGACAAGTACGTGTTGCCAAAAGGCAATGAAATTTGCAAAGAATCTTTTGGCGAGAGGATAGTGGTGAGCCATTACGAGAATAGTGTTTAACGGTTGTAACGTATAGAATGACTTCCTCCGCTTATAATGCTGTGCGATCTTTAATACAATGTGCTAGGGAGGCGAAAGATGAATACCCAAGAGCAGCGGACATCATAGAGAGTGACTTCTATATGATGACTGTGCTACAGGCGCACGATCTGAGCAAGAAGCAATAGTGCTCGCGAAAGACACAGACACTGTCCTAAAAGGCGGTGGTTTCGAGCTGTGCAAATGGAAGTCGAACTCAAAAGACTACTCAGGGCAATGAGAGCGGAGAGAGAAGAAGATATGTTATTCCCGAGAGAAGACGAGATGTCAGTGCTAGGGCTGAAATGGCTGATAGAAGAAGAAAAAATTCACCCTTGTGGTGAAGACTCCTACATTGCGAGAGAGCTAGTTTGTAATAAGCTCTGGTTATATGGGCCGGAGTGGTACGAGCATCAACATATTGAGCTACATCATCAGATTTGTGCGAAGGGCAAGGCACAGAAAGAGGAGGCGCAGAACTCGGCACAACAACCGAGTAGTGCAAGCACCACCAGTGGAAGAGAAATGTGAATCAACGGAATTCCTGCTTAAGCAGGCGCAGGAAAGCGATTACAGACAAGAGATAGACAAACTAAGAGAGATTGGGCAGGTGGAAGAAGGGAGCAAAATTAGTGCCTTGAATCCAATAATGGACAGCAATGGCCTATTGAGAGTGGGCGGGCGATTGGGGAGATCAGAAGAAGACTTTGAGATGATGCATCCGGTGATAGTGCAGGATGGTTCTCGAACAGCATGGCTGATAATGGCTCACGCTCATCGTATGACTAAGCATGGTGCTGTGCAAGTGATGATGCAATTCATCAGACAAAAGTTTTGGATTCCAAAACTACGGAGCCAATTAAGAGCTTTTCTCCACAAATGCGTGGTGTGCGTGCGCTATAATCACAGATTTGAGCAACAGCTGATGTCTGAATTGCCAGGCGACAGGGTGCAAGTGAGCAAGCTTTTTCTATATACAGGTATTGATTGCGCAGGTCCTTTTAGAGCAAAGGGAGTGCAAAGAGCAGGAGAGCGAATGAGGGAGCGTAAGTGCTGGGTGGCTATATTTCTTTGCTTAAAAACAAAGGCCATTCATATTGACATTGTTTTGGATTTACCTCTATAGACTTTATTGCTTGTTATGAGCGCTTTATTTGCAGAAGAGGGAGATGTGAGCGAATATACATCAATGTTACATCATTTGTAGGGGCGGCAAGGGAGCTGAGAAGAGCACGAGAGAGCTGGCAAGTAAGAGATGTTTTTGAGCATTTGAGCAACAAGGGGACAGAATGGATATTCATGACGCCAGCAGCACCGCATCATGGCGGAATATATGAAGCTGCTGTGAAGTCAATGAAGTCCCACCTCACGCGCATTGCTGAGCAAAAGATTTTAACACAAGAGTAGTTATCTACCCTCCTAGTAGAGATCGAAGCAATTTTGAACTCAAAGTTTTTGACACCTTGAGAGATGATGAGGAAGATATTCAGGCCTTGACGCCAGGGCATTTTTTGATAGGGGAGCCAGTGATCATTCCCTTACCATTCGTGAGCGAGCAGCAGTCAAACATGAAAGGAGCAAGTTTATGGAGAGCACGTCAGAAAATGATTGAGCATTTCTGGAAGATATGGAGAGAGGAATATTTGACGGCGCTGCAAGAGCGTAAAAAATTGCGCAGAGAACGAGAGCCAATGAGCCTGGATCAATTAGTGCTGATCAAGAGTGAACTTTTTCCACCAGCGCAATGGGCTTTGGGCACAATTAGTGAGCTAATAAAGAGACAAGATGGTCTAATACGTTCAGTCATTGTGCAGACGGCCACAAACCGTCTGACAAGGCCTGTTCAGAAGATATGTGTGCTTCCAATTGCACCGACCGAATAGAGGGCGGCTTTATGAAAGCAAAGACAAGAGGTCCTTCTCTTGCTCGCGGGGACTGTATCAAATACAACCATGCGTTTGAGTTTTCGCACCTAGCGAAAATAGGTTCAGCGAGTATTTTAAAGTTTAGTTCGTTTCTGACGATGGAGCTGTGCGGTTGTGCCAAAGGGGCAGTGCGTGAGAGCACAAGGAGCAGTGCGGTGCAATGTGCAGGGAGCTGAGCCAGGAGAGAGTGCAATCTATGTGCAGGGAGCTGGGCCAGGAGAGCGGTTCGGAGCAGGGGATCTTAGAGCAGGAGCCTATACACAGGAGCAGGTATAAGCGGTGCCACAGGTATTCGAGAGCATAGTCACGTTTAGATTATATACGCTGACAATATTTATGTTCACATTGCATTATACATTATATATATACAAAAACGTACCTATTTACACATACATATGCAGGTCCCTTCATGCATATGAGAGCAATTGAGCTAAACGCGCTAGAGGTTGTGCATATTCACTAATTGTATATATGTACATATGTGCATCTATCGCATACATGCCGATTTATTGTTGAGCTACATATGTATGTGCATAAGAGCAATAAAAAGTGGTTTTTCGTATGCTTTTCCACTTAAAACAATTGTGTTATTATTTAAGTCGGATTGCAGTAAGTATTGCCATAGTTTCATTGTCGATTCGATACACACTGATAAAACTTCAAATGGCCCTAACTTCTATACGGTGCGTCCTACACCTATCAAAGTTTGCAACATTCAAATGCTTGTACTGTAGCGCATTAAAATCTTGAAATTTTGTGACAATAAAGTACTCGTGCCTCTTATCAATTTAAGCTATCGCTCATAGCTATGCTACCATTGAGGCCCAAATCAAACACTGATAAAACATCAAATGGCCCTAACTTCTATACAGTGCGTCCTACACCTATCAAAGTATGCAACATTCAAATGCTAGTAACTTTTTACTAGCATTTGAATGTTAAATGTTTTTACTAGCATTTGAATGTTAAAAATAAAACCTTGAAATTTTGTGACAATGAAGTACTTGTGCCTCTAATTAATTTAACTATCGCTCATAGCTATGCTATCCTTGAGTCCCAAAACAAACACTGATAAAACTTCAAATGGCCCTAACTTCTATACGGTGCTTCCTTCACCTATCAAAGTTTGCAACATTCAAATGCTAGTAACTTTTTACTGTAGCGTAATAAAAACTTTACATTTTGTGACAATAAAATACTCGATACTCTTGTCAATTTAAGCTATCGCTCTTAGCATTGCTATCCTTGAGTCACAAATCAAACACAGATAAAACTTCAAATGGCCCTAACTTCTATACGGTGCGTCTTATACCTATCAAACTTTGCAACAATCAAATGCTTGTAACTTTTTACTGGAGCGTAATAAAACCTTGAAATTTTGTGACAATAAAGTACTCGAGCCTCTTGTCAATTTAAGTTATCGCTCATAGCTATGCTACCCTTGAGTCCCAAATCAAACACTGAAAAAACTTCAAATGGCCCTAACTTCTATACGATGCGTGCTACACCTATCAAAATTTGCAAGATTCAAATGCTTGTACTGGAGCGTCATAAAATCTTGAAATTTTGTGACAATAAAGTACTCGTGCCTCTTATCAATTTTAGCTATCGGTCATAGCTATGCTACCTTTGAGACCCAAATAAAACACTGATAAAACTTCAAATGGCCCCAAATTCTATACGGTGCGTCCTACACCTATCAAAGTTTGCAACATTCAAATGCTTGTAACTTTTTACTGGAGCGTCATAAAATTTTGAAATTTTGTGACAATAAAGTACTCGTGCCTCTTATCAATTTAAGCTTTCGCTCATAGCTATGGTACCCTTGAGACCCAAATCAAAGACTGATAAAACTTCAAATGGCCCTAACTTCTATACGGTGCGTCCTACACCTATCAAAGTTTGCAACATTCAAATGCTAGTAACTTTTTACTGGAGCGTAATAAAACCTTGAAATTTTTTTACAATAAATTACTCGAGCCTCTGGTCAATTTAAGCTACCGCTCTTAGCTATGCTATCCTTGAGTCACAAATCAAACACTGATAAAACTTCAAATGGCCCTCACTTCTATACGGTGCGTCTTATACCAATCAAAGTTTGCAACAATCAAATGATTGTAACTTTGAACTGGAGCGTCATAAAATCTTCAAATTTTGTGACAATAAAGTACTCGAACGTCTTCTCAATTTAAGCTATCACTCATAGCTATGGTACCCTTGAGTCCCAAATCAATCACTGATAAATCTTCAAATGGCCCGAACTTCTATACGGTGCATCCTATACCTATCAAAGCTTGCAACTTTCAAATGATTGTAACTTTGAACTGGAGCGTAATAAAATCTTGAAATTTTGTGACAATAAAGTACTCGTGCCTCTTATCAATTTAAGCTATCGCTCATAGCTATGCTACCCTTGATTCCAAAATCAAACACAGATAAAACTTCAAATGTCCATAACTTCTATACTGTGCGTCCAATACCTATCAAAGTTTGCATTATTCAAATGCTGGTAACATTTTACTGGAGCGTCATAAAATCTTGAAATATTCTGACAATAAATTACTCGAGTCTCTTACCAATTTAAGCTATCGCTCATAGCTATGCTACCCTTGAGTCCCAAATCAAACACTAATAAAACTTCAAATAGCTCTAACTTCTATACGGTGCGTCCTACACCTATCAAAGTTTGCAACATTCAAATGCTATTATCTTTTTACTGTAGCGTAATAAAAACTTTAAATTTTGTGACAATAAAATACTCGATACTCTTGTCAATTTCAGCTATCGCTCTTAGAATTGCTATCCTTGAGTCACAAATCAAACACAGATAAAACTTCAAATCGCCCTAACTTAAATACGATGCGTCTTATACCTATCAAAGTTTGCAACAATCAAATGCTTGTAACTTTTTACTGGAGCGTAATAAAACCTTGAAATTTTGTGACAATAAAGTACTCGAGCCTCTTGTCAATTTATGTTATCGCTCATAGCTATGGTACCCTTGAGTCCCAAATCAAACACTGATAAAACTTCAAATGGCCCTAACTTCTATACGGTGCGTCCTACACCTATTAAAGTTTGCAACATTCAAATGCTTGTACTGGAGCGTCATAAAATCTTGAAATTTTGTGACAATAAAGTACTCGTGCCTCTTATCAATTTTAGCTATCGCTCATAGCTATGCTACCTTTGAGACCCAAATCAAACACTGATAAACCTTCAAATGGCCCCAACTTCTATACGGTGCGCCCTACACCTATCAAAGTTTGCAACATTCAAATGCTTGTAACTTTTTACTGGAGCGTCATAAAATTTTGAAATTTTGTGACAATAAAGTACTCGTGCCTCTTATCAATTTAAGCTTTCGCTCATAGCTATGGTACCCTTGAGACCCAATTCAAAGACTGATAAAACTTCTATACGGTGCGTCCCACACCTATCAAAGTTTGCAACATTCAAATGCTAGTAACTTTTTACTGGAGCGTTATAAAACCTTGAAATTTTGTTACAATAAAATACTCGAAATTCTTATCAATTTAAGCTATCGCTCATAGCTATGCTACCCTTGATTCCAAAATCAAACACAGATAAAACTTCAAATGTCCATAACTTCTATACTGTGCGTCCAATACCTATCAAAGTTTGCATTATTCAAATGCTGGTAACATTTTGCTGGAGCCTCATAAAATCTTGAAATATTCTGACAATAAATTACTCGAGTCTCTTACCAATTTAAGCTATCGCTCATAGCTATGCTACCCTTGAGTCCCAAATCAAACACTAATAAAACTTCTAACTTCTATACGGTGCGTCCTACACCTATCAAAGTTTGCAACAATCAAATGCTTGTAACTTTTTACTGGAGCGTAATAAAATTTTGAAATTTTGTGACAATAAAGTACTCGAGCCTCTTGTCAATTTAAGTTATCGCTCATAGCTATGCTACCCTTGAGTCCCAAATCAAACACTGATAAAACTTCAAATGGCCCTAACTTCTATACGGTGCGTCCTACACCTATCAAAGTTTGCAACATTCAAATGCTTGTAACTTTTTACTGGAGCTTCATAAAATCTTGAAATTTTGTGACAATAAATTAGTCGAGCCTCTTACCAATTTAAGCTATCGCTCATAGCTATGCTACCGTTGAGTCCCAAATCAAAAACTGATAAAACTTCAAATGGCCCTAACTTCTATACTGTGCTTCCTACACCTATCAAAGTTTGCAACATTCAAATGCTTGTAACTTTTTACTGGAGCGCAATAAAATCTTGAAATTTTGTGACAATGAAGTACTTGTTCCTCTAATTAATTTAAGCTATCGCTCATAGCTATGCTATCCTTGAGTCCCAAAACAAACACTGATAAAACTTCAAATGGCCCTAACTTCTATACGGTGCTTCCTTCACCTATCAAAGTTTGCAACATTCAAATGCCATTAACTTTTTACTGTAGCGTAATAAAAACTTTAAATTTTGTGACAATAAAATACTCGATACTCTTGTCAATTTAAGCTATCGCTCTTAGCATTGCTATCCTTGAGTCACAAATCAAACACAGATAAAACTTCAAATGGCCCTAACTTCTATCCGGTGCGTCTTATACCTATTAAAGTTTGCAACAATCAAATGCTTGTAACTTTTTACTGGAGCGTAATAAAACCTTGAAATTTTGTGACAATAAAGAAGCCTCTTGTCAATTTAAGTTATCGCTCATAGCTATGCTACCTTTGAGACCCAAATCAAACACTGATAAAACTTCAAATGGCCCTAACTTCTATACGGTGCATCCTACACCTATCAAAGTTTGCAACATTCAAATGCTTGTACTGGAGCGTCATAAAATCTTGAAATTTTGTGACAATAAAGTACTCGTGCCTCTTATCAATTTTAGCTATCGCTCATAGCTATGCTACCTTTGAGACCCAAATCAAACACTGATAAACCTTCAAATGGCCCCAACTTCTATACGGTGCGCCCTACACCTATCAAAGTTTGCAACATTCAAATGCTTGTAACTTTTTACTGGGGCGTCATAAAATTTTGAAATTTTGTGACAATAAAGTACTCGTGCCTCTTATCAATTTAAGCTTTCGCTCATAGCTATGGTACCCTTGAGACCCAATTCAAAGACTGATAAAACTTCAAATGGCCCTAACTTCTATACGGTGCGTCCCACACCTATCAAAGTTTGCAACATTCAAATGCTAGTAACTTTTTACTGGAGCGTTATAAAACCTTGAAATTTTGTGACAATAAAGTACTCGAGCCTCTTGTCAATTTATGTTATCGCTCATAGCTATGGTACCCTTGAGTCCCAAATCAAACACTGATAAAACTTCAAATGGCCCTAACTTCTATACGGTGCGTCCTACACCTATTAAAGTTTGCAACATTCAAATGCTTGTACTGGAGCATCAAAAAATCTTGAAATTTTGTGACAATAAAGTACTCGTGCCTCTTATCAATTTTAGCTATCGCTCATAGCTATGCTACCTTTGAGACCCAAATCAAACACTGATAAACCTTCAAATGGCCCCAACTTCTATACGGTGCGCCCTACACCTATCAAAGTTTGCAACATTCAAATGCTTGTAACTTTTTACTGGAGCGTCATAAAATTTTGAAATTTTGTGACAATAAAGTACTCGTGCCTCTTATCAATTTAAGCTTTCGCTCATAGCTATGGTACCCTTGAGACCCAATTCAAAAACTGATAAAACTTCAAATGGCCCTAACTTCTATACGGTGCGTCCCACACCTATCAAAGTTTGCAACATTCAAATGCTAGTAACTTTTTACTGGAGCGTTATAAAACCTTGAAATTTTGTTACAATAAAATACTCGAAATTCTTATCAATTTAAGCTATCGCTCATAGCTATGCTACCCTTGATTCCAAAATCAAACACAGATAAAACTTCAAATGTCCATAACTTCTATACTGTGCGTCCAATACCTATCAAAGTTTGCATTATTCAAATGCTGGTAACATTTTGCTGGAGCCTCATAAAATCTTGAAATATTCTGACAATAAATTACTCGAGTCTCTTACCAATTTAAGCTATCGCTCATAGCTATGCTACCCTTGAGTCCCAAATCAAACACTAATAAAACTTCTAACTTCTATACGGTGCGTCCTACACCTATCAAAGTTTGCAACAATCAAATGCTTGTAACTTTTTACTGGAGCGTAATAAAATTTTGAAATTTTGTGACAATAAAGTACTCGAGCCTCTTGTCAATTTAAGTTATCGCTCATAGCTATGCTACCCTTGAGTCCCAAATCAAACACTGATAAAACTTCAAATGGCCCTAACTTCTATACGGTGCGTCCTACACCTATCAAAGTTTGCAACATTCAAATGCTTGTAACTTTTTACTGGAGCTTCATAAAATCTTGAAACTTTGTGACAATAAATTAGTCGAGCCTCTTACCAATTTAAGCTATCGCTCATAGCTATGCTACCGTTGAGTCCCAAATCAAAAACTGATAAAACTTCAAATGGCCCTAACTTCTATACTGTGCTTCCTACACCTATCAAAGTTTGCAACATTCAAATGCTTGTAACTTTTTACTGGAGCGCAATAAAATCTTGAAATTTTGTGACAATGAAGTACTTGTTCCTCTAATTAATTTAAGCTATCGCTCATAGCTATGCTATCCTTGAGTCCCAAAACAAACACTGATAAAACTTCAAATGGCCCTAACTTCTATACGGTGCTTCCTTCACCTATCAAAGTTTGCAACATTCAAATGCCATTAACTTTTTACTGTAGCGTAATAAAAACTTTAAATTTTGTGACAATAAAATACTCGATACTCTTGTCAATTTAAGCTATCGCTCTTAGCATTGCTATCCTTGAGTCACAAATCAAACACAGATAAAACTTCAAATGGCCCTAACTTCTATCCGGTGCGTCTTATACCTATTAAAGTTTGCAACAATCAAATGCTTGTAACTTTTTACTGGAGCGTAATAAAACCTTGAAATTTTGTGACAATAAAGAAGCCTCTTGTCAATTTAAGTTATCGCTCATAGCTATGCTACCTTTGAGACCCAAATCAAACACTGATAAAACTTCAAATGGCCCTAACTTCTATACGGTGCATCCTACACCTATCAAAGTTTGCAACATTCAAATGCTTGTACTGGAGCGTCATAAAATCTTGAAATTTTGTGACAATAAAGTACTCGTGCCTCTTATCAATTTTAGCTATCGCTCATAGCTATGCTACCTTTGAGACCCAAATCAAACACTGATAAACCTTCAAATGGCCCCAACTTCTATACGGTGCGCCCTACACCTATCAAAGTTTGCAACATTCAAATGCTTGTAACTTTTTACTGGGGCGTCATAAAATTTTGAAATTTTGTGACAATAAAGTACTCGTGCCTCTTATCAATTTAAGCTTTCGCTCATAGCTATGGTACCCTTGAGACCCAATTCAAAGACTGATAAAACTTCAAATGGCCCTAACTTCTATACGGTGCGTCCCACACCTATCAAAGTTTGCAACATTCAAATGCTAGTAACTTTTTACTGGAGCGTTATAAAACCTTGAAATTTTGTGACAATAAAGTACTCGAGCCTCTTGTCAATTTATGTTATCGCTCATAGCTATGGTACCCTTGAGTCCCAAATCAAACACTGATAAAACTTCAAATGGCCCTAACTTCTATACGGTGCGTCCTACACCTATTAAAGTTTGCAACATTCAAATGCTTGTACTGGAGCATCAAAAAATCTTGAAATTTTGTGACAATAAAGTACTCGTGCCTCTTATCAATTTTAGCTATCGCTCATAGCTATGCTATCTTTGAGACCCAAATCAAACACTGATAAACCTTCAAATGGCCCCAACTTCTATACGGTGCGCCCTACACCTATCAAAGTTTGCAACATTCAAATGCTTGTAACTTTTTACTGGAGCGTCATAAAATTTTGAAATTTTGTGACAATTAAGTACTCGTGCCTCTTATCAATTTAAGCTTTCGCTCATAGCTATGGTACCCTTGAGACCCAATTCAAAAACTGATAAAACTTCAAATGGCCCTAACTTCTATACGGTGCGTCCCACACCTATCAAAGTTTGCAACATTCAAATGCTAGTAACTTTTTACTGGAGCGTTATAAAACCTTGAAATTTTGTTACAATAAAATACTCGAAATTCTTATCAATTTAAGCTATCGCTCATAGCTATGCTACCCTTGATTCCAAAATCAAACACAGATAAAACTTCAAATGTCCATAACTTCTATACTGTGCGTCCAATACCTATCAAAGTTTGCAATATTCAAATGCTGGTAACATTTTGCTGGAGCCTCATAAAATCTTGAAATATTCTGACAATAAATTACTCGAGTCTCTTACCAATTTAAGCTATCGCTCATAGCTATGCTACCCTTGAGTCCCAAATCAAACACTAATAAAACTTCTAACTTCTATACGGTGCGTCCTACACCTATCAAAGTTTGCAACAATCAAATGCTTGTAACTTTTTACTGGAGCGTAATAAAATTTTGAAATTTTGTGACAATAAAGTACTCGAGCCTCTTGTCAATTTAAGTTATCGCTCATAGCTATGCTACCCTTCAGTCCCAAATCAAACACTGATAAAACTTCAAATGGCCCTAACTTCTATACGGTGCGTCCTACACCTATCAAAGTTTGCAACATTCAAATGCTTGTAACTTTTTACTGGAGCTTCATAAAATCTTGAAACTTTGTGACAATAAATTAGTCGAGCCTCTTACCAATTTAAGCTATCGCTCATAGCTATGCTACCGTTGAGTCCCAAATCAAAAACTGATAAAACTTCAAATGGCCCTAACTTCTATACTGTGCTTCCTACACCTATCAAAGTTTGCAACATTCAAATGCTTGTAACTTTTTACTGGAGCGCAATAAAATCTTGAAATTTTGTGACAATGAAGTACTTGTTCCTCTAATTAATTTAAGCTATCGCTCATAGCTATGCTATCCTTGAGTCCCAAAACAAATACTGATAAAACTTCAAATGGCCCTAACTTCAATACGGTGCTTCCTTCACCTATCAAAGTTTGCAACATTCAAATGCCATTAACTTTTTACTGTAGCGTAATAAAAACTTTAAATTTTGTGACAATAAAATACTCGATACTCTTGTCAATTTAAGCTATCGCTCTTAGCATTGCTATCCTTGAGTCACAAATCAAACACAGATAAAACTTCAAATGGCCCTAACTTCTATCCGGTGCGTCTTATACCTATTAAAGTTTGCAACAATCAAATGCTTGTAACTTTTTACTGGAGCGTAATAAAACCTTGAAATTTTGTGACAATAAAGAAGCCTCTTGTCAATTTAAGTTATCGCTCATAGCTATGCTACCTTTGAGTCCCAAATCAAACACTGATAAAACTTCAAATGGCCCTAACTTCTATACGGTGCATCCTACGCCTATCAAAGTTTGCAACATTCAAATGCTTGTACTGGAGCGTCATAAAATCTTGAAATTTTGTGACAATAAAGTACTCGTGAATCTTAGCAATTTTAGCTATCGCTCATAGCTATGCTACCTTTGAGACCCAAATCAAACACTGATAAAACTTCAAATGGCCCCAACTTCTATACGGTGCGCCCTACACCTATCAAAGTTTGCAACATTCAAATGCTTGTAACTTTTTACTGGGGCGTCATAAAATTTTGAAATTTTGTGACAATAAAGTACTCGTGCCTCTTATCAATTTAAGCTTTCGCTCATAGCTATGGTACCCTTGAGACCCAATTCAAAGACTGATAAAACTTCAAATGGCCCTAACTTCTATACGGTGCGTCCCACACCTATCAAAGTTTGCAACATTCAAATGCTAGTAACTTTTTACTGGAGCGTTATAAAACCTTGAAATTTTGTTACAATAAAATACTCGAACCTCTTATCAATTTAAGCTATCGCTCATAGCTATGCTACCCTTGATTCCAAAATCAAACACAGATAAAACTTCAAATGTCCATAACTTCTTTACTGTGCGTCCAATACCTATCAAAGTTTGCATTATTCAAATACTGGTAACATTTTGCTGGAGCCTCATAAAATCTTGAAATATTCTGACAATAAATTACTCGAGTCTCTTACCAATTTAAGCTATCGCTCATAGCTATGCTACCCTTGAGTCCCAAATCAAACACTAATAAAACTTCTAACTTCTATACGGTGCGTCCTACACCTATCAAAGTTTGCAACAATCAAATGCTTGTAACTTTTTACTGGAGCGTAATAAAATTTTGAAATTTTGTGACAATAAAGTACTCGAGCCTCTTGTCAATTTAAGTTATCGCTCATAGCTATGCTACCCTTGAGTCCCAAATCAAACACTGATAAAACTTCAAATGGCCCTAACTTCTATACGGTGCGTCCTACATCTATCAAAGTTTGCAATATTCAAATGCTTGTAACTTTTTACTGGAGCGTCATAAAATCTTGAAACTTTGTGACAATAAATTAGTCGAGCCTCTTACCAATTTAAGCTATCGCTCATAGCTATGCTACCGTTGAGTCCCAAATCAAAAACTGATAAAACTTCAAATGGCCCTAACTTCTATACTGTGCTTCCTACACCTATCAAAGTTTGCAACATTCAAATGCTAGTAACTTTTTACTGGAGCGCAATAAAATCTTGAAATTTTGTGACAATGAAGTACTTGGTCCTCTAATTAATTTAAGCTATCGCTCATAGCTATGCTATCCTTGAGTCCCAAAACAAACACTGATAAAACTTCAAATGGACCAAACTTCTATACGGTGCTTCCTTCACCTATCAAAGTTTGCAACATTCAAATGCCTGTAACTTTTTACTGGAGCGTCATAAAATCTTGAAATTTTGTGACAATAAAATACTCGTGCCTCTTATCAATTTAAGTTTTCGCTCATAGCTATGGTACCCTTGAGACCCAAATCAAAGACTGATAAAACTTCAAATGGCCCTAACTTCTATACGGTGCGTCCTACACCTATCAAAGTTTGCAACATTCAAATGCTAGTAACTTTTTACTGGAGCGTAAAAAAACCTTGAAATTTTGTGACAATAAATTACTCGAGCCTCTGGTCAATTTAAGCTATCGCTCATAGCTATGCTACCATTGAGTCACAAATCAAACACTGATAAAACTTCAAATGGCCCTAACTTCTATACGGTGCGTCTTATACCAATCAAAGTTTGCAACAATCAAATGCTTGTAACTTTGTATTGGAGCGTCATAAAATCTTGCAATTTTGTGACAATAAAGTACTCGAACGTCTTCTCAATTTAAGCTATCACTCATAGCTATGGTACCCTTGAATCCCAATTCAATCACTGATAAATCTTCAAATGGCCCTAACTTCTATACAGTGCGTCCTATACCTATCAAAGCTTGCAACTTTCAAATGCTTGTAACTTTTTACTGGAGCGTAATAAAATCTTGAAATTTTGTGACAATAAAGTACTCGAACGTCTTCTCAATTTAAGCTATCACTCACAGCTATGGTACCCTTGAGTCCCAAATCAAACACTGATAAAACTTCAAATTACCCTATCTTCTATACGGTGCATCCTACACCTAAAAAAGTTTGCAACATTCAAATGCTAGTAACTTTTTACTGGAGCGTAATAAAACCTTGAAATTTTGTGACAATGAAGTACTTGTGCCTCTAATTAATTTAAGCTATCGCTCATAGCTATGCTACCATTGTGGCCCAAATCAAACACTGATAAAACTTCAAATGGCCCTAACTTCTATACAGTGCGTCCTACACCTATCAAAGTATGCAACATTCAAATGCTAGTAACTTTTTACTGGAGCGTAAAAAACCTTGAAATTTTGTGACAATGAAGTACTTGTGCCTCTAATTAATTTAAGCTATCGCTCATAGCTATGCTACCTTTGAGACCCAAATCAAACACTGATAAAACTTCAAATGGCCCCAACTTCTATACGGTGCGTCCTACACCTATCAAAGTTTGCAACATTCAAATGCTTGTAACTTTTTACTGGAGCGTCATGAAATTTTGAAATTTTGTGACAATAAAGTACTCGTGCCTCTTATCAATTTAAGCTTTCGCACATAGCTATGGTACCCTTGAGACCCAAATCAAAGACTGATAAAACTTCAAATGGCCCTAACTTCTATACGGTGCGTCCTACTCCTATCAAAGTTTGCAACATTCAAATGCGAGTAAGTTTTTACTGGAGCGTAATAAAACCTTGAAATTTTGTGACAATAAATTACTCGAGCCTCTGGTCAATTTAAGCTATCGCTCTTAGCTATGCTATCCTTGAGTCACAAATCAAACACAGATAAAACTTCAAATCGCCTTAACTTCAATACGGTGCGTCTTATACCTACCAAAGTTTGCAACATTCAAATGCTTGTAACTTTTTACTGGAGCGTCATGAAATTTTGAAATTTTGTGACAATAAAGTACTCGAGTCTCTTGTCAATTTAAATTATCGCTCATAGCTATGCTACCCTTGAGTCCCAAATCAAACACTGATAAAACTTCAAATGGCCCTAACTTCTATACGGTGCGTCCTACACCTATCAAAGTTTGCAACTTTCAAATGCTTGTACTGGAGCGTCATAAAATCTTGAAATTTTGTGACAGTAAAGTACTCGTGCCTCTTATCAATTTTGGCTATCGCTCATAGCTATGCTACCTTTGAGACCCAAATCAAACACTGATAAAACTTCAAATGGCCCCAACTTCTATACGGTGCGCCCTACACCTATCAAAGTTTGCAACATTCAAATGCTAGTAACTTTTTACTGGAGCGTCATAAAATTTTGAAATTTTGTTACAATAAAATACTCGAACCTCTTATCAATTTAAGCTATCGCTCATAGCTATGCTACCCTTGATTCCAAAATCAAACACAGATAAAACTTCAAATGTCCATAACTTCTTTACAGTGCGTCCAATACCTATCAAAGTTTGCATTATTCAAATACTGGTAACATTTTGCTGGAGCCTCATAAAATCTTGAAATATTCTGACAATAAATTACTCGAGTCTCTTACCAATTTAAGCTATCGCTCATAGCTATGCTACCCTTGAGTCCCAAATCAAACACTAATAAAACTTCTAACTTCTATACGGTGCGTCCTACACCTATCAAAGTTTGCAACAATCAAATGCTTGTAACTTTTTACTGGAGCGTAATAAAATTTTGAAATTTTGTGACAATAAAGTACTCGAGCCTCTTGTCAATTTAAGTTATCGCTCATAGCTATGCTACCCTTGAGTCCCAAATCAAACACTGATAAAACTTCAAATGGCCCTAACTTCTATACGGTGCGTCCTACACCTATCAAAGTTTGCAATATTCAAATGCTTGTAACTTTTTACTGGAGCGTCATAAAATCTTGAAACTTTGTGACAATAAATTAGTCGAGCCTCTTACCAATTTAAGCTATCGCTCATAGCTATGCTACCGTTGAGTCCCAAATCAAAAACTGATAAAACTTCAAATGGCCCTAACTTCTATACTGTGCTTCCTACACCTATCAAAGTTTGCAACATTCAAATGCTAGTAACTTTTTACTGGAGCGCAATAAAATCTTGAAATTTTGTGACAATGAAGTACTTGGTCCTCTAATTAATTTAAGCTATCGCTCATAGCTATGCTATCCTTGAGTCCCAAAACAAACACTGATAAAACTTCAAATGGACCTAACTTCTATACGGTGCTTCCTTCACCTATCAAAATTTGCAACATTCAAATGCCTGTAACTTTTTACTGGAGCGTCATAAAATCTTGAAATTTTGTGACAATAAAATACTCGTGCCTCTTATCAATTTAAGTTTTCGCTCATAGCTATGGTACCCTTGAGACCCAAATCAAAGACTGATAAAACTTCAAATGGCCCTTACTTCTATACGGTGCGTCCTACACCTATCAAAATTTGCAATATTCAAATGCTAGTAACTTTTTACTGGAGCGTAAAAAAACCTTGAAATTTTGTGACAATAAATTACTCGAGCCTCTGGTCAATTTAAGCTATCGCTCATAGCTTTGCTACCATTGAGTCATAAATCAAACACTGATAAAACTTCAAATGGCCCTAACTTCTATACGGTGCGTCTTATACCAATCAAAGTTTGCAACAATCAAATGCTTGTAACTTTGTATTGGAGCGTCATAAAATCTTGGAATTTTGTGACAATAAAGTACTCGAACGTCTTCTCAATTTAAGCTATCACTCATAGCTATGGTACCCTTGAGTCCCAAATCAATCACTGATAAATCTTCAAATGGCCCTAACTTCTATACAGTGCGTCCTATACCTATCAAAGCTTGCAACCTTCAAATGCTTGTAACTTTTTACTGGAGCGTAATAAAATCTTGAAATTTTGTGACAATAAAGTACTCGAACGTCTTCTCAATTTAAGCTATCACTCACAGCTATGGTACCCTTGAGTCCCAAATCAAACACTGATAAAACTTCAAATTACCCTATCTTCTATACGGTGCATCCTACACCTATATAAGTTTGCAACATTCAAATGCTAGTAACTTTTTACTGTAGCGTAATAAAAACTTTAAATTTTGTGACAATAAAATACTCGATACTCTTGTCAATTTAAACTATCGCTCTTAGCATTGCCATCCTTGAGTCACAAATCAAACACAGATAAAACTTCAAATGGCCCTAACTTCTATACGGTGCGTCTTATACCTATCAAAGTTTGCAACAATCTAATGCTTGTAACTTTTTACTGGAGCGTAATAAAATTTTGAAATTTTGTGACAATAAAGTACTCGAGCCTCTTGTCAATTTAAGTTATCGCTCATAGCTATGCTACCCTTGAGTCCCAAATCAAACACTGATAAAACTTCAAATGGCCCTAACTTCTATACGGTGCGTCCTACACCTATCAAAGTTTGCTACATTCAAATGCTTGTAACTTTTTACTGGAGCGTAAAAAAACCTTGAAATTTTGTGACAATAAATTACTCGAGCCTCTGGTCAATTTAAGCTATCGCTCATAGCTATGCTACCATTGAGTCACAAATCAAACACTGATAAAACTTCAAATGACCCTAACTTCTATACGGTGCGTCTTATACCAATCAAAGTTTGCAACAATCAAATGCTTGTAACTTTGTATTGGAGCGTCATAAAATCTTGGAATTTTGTGACAATAAAGTACTCGAACGTCTTCTCAATTTAAGCTATCACTCATAGCTATGGTACCCTTGAATCCCAATTCAATCACTGATAAATCTTCAAATGGCCCTAACTTCTATACAGTGCGTCCTATACCTATCAAAGCTTGCAACTTTCAAATGCTTGTAACTTTTTACTGGAGCGTAATAAAATCTTGAAATTTTGTGACAATAAAGTACTCGAACGTCTTCTCAATTTAAGCTATCACTCACAGCTATGGTACCCTTGAGTCCCAAATCAAACACTGATAAAACTTCAAATTACCCTATCTTCTATACGGTGCATCCTACACCTATCAAAGTATGCAACATTCAAATGCTAGTAACTTTTTACTGGAGCGTAAAAAACCTTGAAATTTTGTGACAATGAAGTACTTGTGCCTCTAATTAATTTAAGCTATCGCTCATAGCTATGCTACCTTTGAGACCCAAATCAAACACTGATAAAACTTCAAATGGCCCCAACTTCTATACGGTGCGTCCTACACCTATCAAAGTTTGCAACATTCAAATGCTTGTAACTTTTTACTGGAGCGTCATGAAATTTGAAATTTTGTGACAATCAAGGACTCGTGCCCCTTATCAATTTAAGCTATCGCTCATAGCTATGGTACCCTTGAGACCCAAATCAAAGACTGATAAAACTTCAAATGGCCCTAACTTCTATACGGTGCGTCCTACTCCTATCAAAGTTTGCAACATTCAAATGCGAGTAAGTTTTTACTGGAGCGTACTAAAACCTTGAAATTGTGTGACAATAAATTACTCGAGCCTCTGGTCAATTTAAGCTATCGCTCTTAGCTATGCTATCCTTGAGTCACAAATCAAACACAGATAAAACTTCAAATCGCCTTAACTTCAATACGGTGCGTCTTATACCTATCAAAGTTTGCAACATTCAAATGCTTGTAACTTTTTACTGGAGCGTCATGAAATTTTGAAATTTTGTGACAATAAAGTACTCGAGCCTCTTGTCAATTTAAATTATCGCTCATAGCTATGCTACCCTTGAGTCCCAAATCAAACACTGATAAAACTTCAAATGGCCCTAACTTCTATACGGTGCGTCCTACACCTATCAAAGTTTGCTACATTCAAATGCTTGTAACTTTTTACTGGAGCGTAAAAAAACCTTGAAATTTTGTGACAATAAATTACTCGAGCCTCTGGTCAATTTAAGCTATCGCTCATAGCTATGCTACCATTGAGTCACAAATCAAACACTGATAAAACTTCAAATGACCCTAACTTCTATACGGTGCGTCTTATACCAATCAAAGTTTGCAACAATCAAATGCTTGTAACTTTGTATTGGAGCGTCATAAAATCTTGGAATTTTGTGACAATAAAGTACTCGAACGTCTTCTCAATTTAAGCTATCACTCATAGCTATGGTACCCTTGAATCCCAATTCAATCACTGATAAATCTTCAAATGGCCCTAACTTCTATACAGTGCGTCCTATACCTATCAAAGCTTGCAACTTTCAAATGCTTGTAACTTTTTACTGGAGCGTAATAAAATCTTGAAATTTTGTGACAATAAAGTACTCGAACGTCTTCTCAATTTAAGCTATCACTCACAGCTATGGTACCCTTGAGTCCCAAATCAAACACTGATAAAACTTCAAATTACCCTATCTTCTATACGGTGCATCCTACACCTATCAAAGTATGCAACATTCAAATGCTAGTAACTTTTTACTGGAGCGTAAAAAACCTTGAAATTTTGTGACAATGAAGTACTTGTGCCTCTAATTAATTTAAGCTATCGCTCATAGCTATGCTACCTTTGAGACCCAAATCAAACACTGATAAAACTTCAAATGGCCCCAACTTCTATACGGTGCGTCCTACACCTATCAAAGTTTGCAACATTCAAATGCTTGTAACTTTTTACTGGAGCGTCATGAAATTTTGAAATTTTGTGACAATAAAGTACTCGTGCCTCTTATCAATTTAAGCTTTCGCTCATAGCTATGGTACCCTTGAGACCCAAATCAAAGACTGATAAAACTTCAAATGGCCCTAACTTCTATACGGTGCGTCCTACTCCTATCAAAGTTTGCAACATTCAAATGCGAGTAAGTTTTTACTGGAGCGTACTAAAACCTTGAAATTGTGTGACAATAAATTACTCGAGCCTCTGGTCAATTTAAGCTATCGCTCTTAGCTATGCTATCCTTGAGTCACAAATCAAACACAGATAAAACTTCAAATCGCCTTAACTTCAATACGGTGCGTCTTATACCTATCAAAGTTTGCAACATTCAAATGCTTGTAACTTTTTACTGGAGCGTCATGAAATTTTGAAATTTTGTGACAATAAAGTACTCGAGCCTCTTGTCAATTTAAATTATCGCTCATAGCTATGCTACCCTTGAGTCCCAAATCAAACACTGATAAAACTTCAAATGGCCCTAACTTCTATACGGTGCGTCCTACACCTATCAAAGTTTGCAACTTTCAAATGCTTGTACTGGAGCGTCATAAAATCTTGAAATTTTGTGACAGTAAAGTACTCGTGCCTCTTATCAATTTTGGCTATCGCTCATAGCTATGCTACCTTTGAGACCCAAATCAAACACTGATAAAACTTCAAATGGCCCCAACTTCTATACGGTGCGCCCTACACCTATCAAAGTTTGCAACATTCAAATGCTTGTAACTTTTTACTGGAGCATAATAAAACCTTGAAATTTTGTGACAATAAATTACTCGAGCCACTGGTGAATTTAAGCTATCGCTCTTAGCTATGCTATCCTTGAGTCACAAATCAAACACTGATAAAACTTCAAATGGCCCTAACTTCTATACGGAGCTTCCTTCACCTATCAAAGTTTGCAACATTCAAATGCTAGTAACTTTTTACTGGAGCGTTATAAAATCTTGAAATTTTTTGACAATGAAGTACTTGTTCCTCTAATTAATTTAAGCTATCGCTCATAGCTATGCTATCCTTGAGTCCCAAAACAAACACTGATAAAACTTCAAATGGCCCTAACTTCTATACGGTGCTTAGTTCACCTATCAAAGTTTGCAACATTCAAATGCTATTAAATTTTTACTGTAGCGTAATAAAAACTTAAAATTTTGTGACAATAAAATACTCGATACTCTTGTCAATTTAAGCTATCGCTCTTAGCATTGCTATCCTTGAGTCACAAATCAAACACAGATAAAACTTCAAATGGCCCTAACTTCTATCCGGTGCGTCTTATACCTATTAAAGTTTGCAACAATCAAATGATTGTAACTTTTTACTGGAGCGTAAAAAAACCTTGAAATTTTTGTGACAATAAATTACTCGAGCCTCTGGTCAATTTAAGCTATCGCTCTTAGCTATGCTATCCTTGAGTCACAAATCAAACGCAGATAAAACTTCAAATGGCCCTAACTTCTATCCGGTGCGTCTTATACCTAGTAAAGTTTGCAACAATCAAATGCTTGTAACTTTTTACTGGAGCGTAATAAAACCTTGAAATTTTGTGACAATAAAGTACTCGAGCCTCTTGTCAATTTAAGTTATCGCTCATAGCTATGCTACCTTTAAGTCCCAAATCAAACACTGATAAAACTTCAAATGGCGCTAACTTCTATCCGGTGCGTCTTATACCTATTAAAGTTTGCAACAATCAAATGCTTGTAACTTTTTACTGGAGCGTAAAAAAACCTTGAAATTTTGTGACAATAAATTACTCGAGCCTCTGGTCAATTTAAGCTATCGCTCTTAGCTATGCTATCCTTGAGTCACAAATCAAACACTGATACAACTTCAAATGGCCCTAACTTCTATACGGTGCGTCTTATACCAATCAAAGTTTGCAACAATCAAATGCTTGTAACTTTGTATTGGAGCGTCATAAAATTTTGGAATTTTGTGACAATAAAGTACTCGAACGTCTTCTCAATTTAAGCTATCACTCATAGCTATGATACCTTTGAGTCCCAAATCAATCACTGATAAATCTTCAAATGGCCCTAACTTCTATACAGTGCGTCCTATTCCTATCAAAGCTTGCAACTTTCAAATGCTTGTAACTTTTTACTGGAGCGTAATAAAATCTTGAAATTTTGTGACTATAAAGTACTCGAACGTCTTCTCAATTTAAGCTATCACTCACAGCTATGGTACCCTTGAGTTCCAAATCAAACACAGATAAAACTTCCAATGTCCATAACTTCTATACTGTGCATCCAATACCTATCAAAGTTTGCATTATTCAAATGCTGGTAACATTTTACTGGAGCCTCATAAAATCTTGAAATTTTCTGACAATAAATTACTCGAGCCTCTTACCAATTTAAGCTATCGCTCATAGCTATGCTACCATTGAGGCCCAAATCAAACACTGATAAAACTTCAAATGGCCCTAACTTCTATACAGTGCGTCCTACACCTATCAAAGTATGCAACATTCAAATGCTAGTGACTTTTTACTGGAGCGTAATAAAACCTTGAAATTTTGTGACAATGAAGTACTTGTGCCTCTAATTAATTTAAGCTATCGCTCATAGCTATGCTACCATTGTGGCCCAAATCAAACACTGATAAAACTTCAAATGGCCCTAACTTCTATACAGTGCGTCCTACACCTATCAAAGTATGCAACATTCAAATGCTAGTAATTTTTTACTGGAGCGTAAAAAACCTTGAAATTTTGTGACAATGAAGTACTTGTGCCTCTAATTAATTTAAGCTATCGCTCATAGCTATGCTACCTTTGAGACCCAAATCAAACACTGATAAAACTTCAAATGGCCCCAACTTCTATACGGTGCGTCCTACACCTATCAAAGTTTGCAACATTCAAATGCTTGTAACTTTTTACTGGAGCGTCATGAAATTTTGAAATTTTGTGACAATAAAGTACTCGTGCCTCTTATCAATTTAAGCTTTCGCTCATAGCTATGGTACCCTTGAGACCCAAATCAAAGACTGATAAAACTTCAAATGGCCCTAACTTCTATACGGTGCGTCCTACTCCTATCAAAGTTTGCAACAATCAAATGCTTGTAACTTTTTACTGGAGCGTAATAAAACCTTGAAATTTTGTGACAATAAAGTACTCGAGCCTCTTGTCAATTTAAGTTATCGCTCATAGCTATGCTACCCTTGAGTCCCAAATCAAACACAGATAAAACTTCAAATCGCCTTAACTTCAATACGGTGCGTCTTATACCTATCAAAGTTTGCAACATTCAAATGCTTGTAACTTTTTACTGGAGCGTAATAAAATCTTGAAATTTTGTGACAATAAAGTACTCGAACGTCTTCTCAATTTAAGCTATCACTCACAGCTATGGTACCCTTGAGTCCCAAATCAAACACTGATAAAACTTCAAATTACCCTATCTTCTATACGGTGCATCCTACACCTATCAAAGTATGCAACATTCAAATGCTAGTAACTTTTTACTGGAGCGTAAAAAACCTTGAAATTTTGTGACAATGAAGTACTTGTGCCTCTAATTAATTTAAGCTATCGCTCATAGCTATGCTACCTTTGAGACCCAAATCAAACACTGATAAAACTTCAAATGGCCCCAACTTCTATACGGTGCGTCCTACACCTATCAAAGTTTGCAACATTCAAATGCTTGTAACTTTTTACTGGAGCGTCATGAAATTTTGAAATTTTGTGACAATAAAGTACTCGTGCCTCTTATCAATTTAAGCTTTCGCTCATAGCTATGGTACCCTTGAGACCCAAATCAAAGACTGATAAAACTTCAAATGGCCCTAACTTCTATACGGTGCGTCCTACTCCTATCAAAGTTTGCAACATTCAAATGCGAGTAAGTTTTTACTGGAGCGTAATAAAACCTTGAAATTGTGTGACAATAAATTACTCGAGCCTCTGGTCAATTTAAGCTATCGCTCTTAGCTATGCTATCCTTGAGTCACAAATCAAACACAGATAAAACTTCAAATCGCCTTAACTTCAATACGGTGCGTCTTATACCTATCAAAGTTTGCAACATTCAAATGCTTGTAACTTTTTACTGGAGCGTCATGAAATTTTGAAATTTTGTGACAATAAAGTACTCGAGCCTCTTGTCAATTTAAATTATCGCTCATAGCTATGCTACCCTTGAGTCCCAAATCAAACACTGATAAAACTTCAAATGGCCCTAACTTCTATACGGTGCGTCCTACACCTATCAAAGTTTGCAACTTTCAAATGCTTGTACTGGAGCGTCATAAAATCTTGAAATTTTGTGACAGTAAAGTACTCGTGCCTCTTATCAATTTTGGCTATCGCTCATAGCTATGCTACCTTTGAGACCCAAATCAAACACTGATAAAACTTCAAATGGCCCCAACTTCTATACGGTGCGCCCTACACCTATCAAAGTTTGCAACATTCAAATGCTTGTAACTTTTTACTGGAGCATAATAAAACCTTGAAATTTTGTGACAATAAATTACTCGAGCCACTGGTGAATTTAAGCTATCGCTCTTAGCTATGCTATCCTTGAGTCACAAATCAAACACTGATAAAACTTCAAATGGCCCTAACTTCTATACGGAGCTTCCTTCACCTATCAAAGTTTGCAACATTCAAATGCTAGTAACTTTTTACTGGAGCGTTATAAAATCTTGAAACTTTGTGACAATAAATTAGTCGATACTCTTGTCAATTTAAGCTATCGCTCTTAGCATTGCTATCCTTGAGTCACAAATCAAAAACTTATAAAACTTCAAATGGCCCTAACTTCTATACTGTACTTCCTACACCTATCAAAGTTTGCAACATTCAAATGCTTGTAACTTTTTATTGGAGCGCAATAAAATCTTGAAATTTTTTGACAATGAAGTACTTGTTCCTCTAATTAATTTAAGCTATCGCTCATAGCTATGCTATCCTTGAGTCCCAAAACAAACACTGATAAAACTTCAAATGGCCCTAACTTCTATACGGTGCTTAGTTCACCTATCAAAGTTTGCAACATTCAAATGCTATTAAATTTTTACTGTAGCGTAATAAAAACTTAAAATTTTGTGACAATAAAATACTCGATACTCTTGTCAATTTAAGCTATCGCTCTTAGCATTGCTATCCTTGAGTCACAAATCAAACACAGATAAAACTTCAAATGGCCCTAACTTCTATCCGGTGCGTCTTATACCTATTAAAGTTTGCAACAATCAAATGATTGTAACTTTTTACTGGAGCGTAAAAAAACCTTGAAATTTTTGTGACAATAAATTACTCGAGCCTCTGGTCAATTTAAGCTATCGCTCTTAGCTATGCTATCCTTGAGTCACAAATCAAACGCAGATAAAACTTCAAATGGCCCTAACTTCTATCCGGTGCGTCTTATACCTAGTAAAGTTTGCAACAATCAAATGCTTGTAACTTTTTACTGGAGCGTAATAAAACCTTGAAATTTTGTGACAATAAAGTACTCGAGCCTCTTGTCAATTTAAGTTATCGCTCATAGCTATGCTACCTTTAAGTCCCAAATCAAACACTGATAAAACTTCAAATGGCCCTAACTTCTATCCGGTGCGTCTTATACCTATTAAAGTTTGCAACAATCAAATGCTTGTAACTTTTTACTGGAGCGTAAAAAAACCTTGAAATTTTGTGACAATAAATTACTCGAGCCTCTGGTCAATTTAAGCTATCGCTCTTAGCTATGCTATCCTTGAGTCACAAATCAAACACTGATACAACTTCAAATGGCCCTAACTTCTATACGGTGCGTCTTATACCAATCAAAGTTTGCAACAATCAAATGCTTGTAACTTTGTATTGGAGCGTCATAAAATTTTGGAATTTTGTGACAATAAAGTACTCGAACGTCTTCTCAATTTAAGCTATCACTCATAGCTATGATACCTTTGAGTCCCAAATCAATCACTGATAAATCTTCAAATGGCCCTAACTTCTATACAGTGCGTCCTATTCCTATCAAAGCTTGCAACTTTCAAATGCTTGTAACTTTTTGCTGGAGCGTAATAAAATCTTGAAATTTTGTGACTATAAAGTACTCGAACGTCTTCTCAATTTAAGCTATCACTCACAGCTATGGTACCCTTGAGTTCCAAATCAAACACAGATAAAACTTCCAATGTCCATAACTTCTATACTGTGCATCCAATACCTATCAAAGTTTGCATTATTCAAATGCTGGTAACATTTTACTGGAGCCTCATAAAATCTTGAAATTTTCTGACAATAAATTACTCGAGCCTCTTACCAATTTAAGCTATCGCTCATAGCTATGCTACCATTGAGGCCCAAATCAAACACTGATAAAACTTCAAATGGCCCTAACTTCTATACAGTGCGTCCTACACCTATCAAAGTATGCAACATTCAAATGCTAGTGACTTTTTACTGGAGCGTAATAAAACCTTGAAATTTTGTGACAATGAAGTACTTGTGCCTCTAATTAATTTAAGCTATCGCTCATAGCTATGCTACCATTGTGGCCCAAATCAAACACTGATAAAACTTCAAATGGCCCTAACTTCTATACAGTGCGTCCTACACCTATCAAAGTATGCAACATTCAAATGCTAGTAATTTTTTACTGGAGCGTAAAAAACCTTGAAATTTTGTGACAATGAAGTACTTGTGCCTCTAATTAATTTAAGCTATCGCTCATAGCTATGCTACCTTTGAGACCCAAATCAAACACTGATAAAACTTCAAATGGCCCCAACTTCTATACGGTGCGTCCTACACCTATCAAAGTTTGCAACATTCAAATGCTTGTAACTTTTTACTGGAGCGTCATGAAATTTTGAAATTTTGTGACAATAAAGTACTCGTGCCTCTTATCAATTTAAGCTTTCGCTCATAGCTATGGTACCCTTGAGACCCAAATCAAAGACTGATAAAACTTCAAATGGCCCTAACTTCTATACGGTGCGTCCTACTCCTATCAAAGTTTGCAACAATCAAATGCTTGTAACTTTTTACTGGAGCGTAATAAAACCTTGAAATTTTGTGACAATAAAGTACTCGAGCCTCTTGTCAATTTAAGTTATCGCTCATAGCTATGCTACCCTTGAGTCCCAAATCAAACACAGATAAAACTTCAAATCGCCTTAACTTCAATACGGTGCGTCTTATACCTATCAAAGTTTGCAACATTCAAATGCTTGTAACTTTTTACTGGAGCGTCATGAAATTTTGAAATTTTGTGACAATAAAGTACTCGTGAATCTTATCAATTTAAGCTTTCGCTCATAGCTATGGTACCCTTGAGTCCCAAATCAATCACTGATAAATCTTCAAATGGCCCTAACTTCTGTACAGTGCGTCCTATACCTATCAAAACTTGCAACTTTCAAATGCTTGTAACTTTGTATTGGAGCGTCATAAGATCTTGGAATTTTGTGACAATAAAGTACTCGAACGTCTTCTCAATTTAAGCTACCACTCACAGCTATGGTACCCTTGAGTCCCAAATCAATCACTGATAAATCTTCAAATGGCCCTAACTTCTATACAGTGCGTCCTATACCTATCAAAACTTGCAACTTTCAAATGCTTGTAACTTTTTACTGGAGCGTAATAAAATCTTGAAATTTTGTGACAATAAAGTACTCGAACGTCTTCTCAATTTAAGCTATCACTCACAGCTATGGTACCCTTGAGTCCCAAATCAAACACTGATAAAACTTCAAATTACCCTACCTTCTATACGGTGCATCCTACACCTATCAAAGTTTGCAACATTCAAATGCTAGTAACTTTTTACTGTAGCGTAATAAAAACTTAAAATTTTGTGACAATAAAATACTCGATACTCTTGTCAATTTAAGCTATCGCTCTTAGCATTGCCATCCTTGAGTCACAAATCAAACACAGATAAAACTTCAAATGGCCCTAACTTCTATACGGTGCGTCTTATACCTATCAAAGTTTGCAACAATCAAATGCTAGTAACTTTTTACTGGAGCGTTATAAAACCTTGAAATTTTGTTACAAGAAAATACTCGAACCTCTTATCAATTTAAGCTATCGCTCATAGCTATGCTACCCCTGATTCCAAAATCAAACACAGATAAAACTTCAAATGTCCATAACTTCTATACTGTGCGTCCAATACGTATCAAATTTGCATTATTCAAATGCTGGTAACATTTTACTGGAGCCTCATAAAATCTTGAAATTTTCTGACAATAAATTACTCGAGCCTCTTACCAATTTAAGCTATCGCTCATAGCTATGCTACCATTGAGGCCCAAATCAAACACTGATAAAACTTCAAATGGCCCTAACTTCTATACAGTGCGTCCTACACCTATCAAAGTATGCAACATTCAAATGCTAGTAACTATTTACTGGAGCGTAATAAAACCTTGAAATTTTGTGACAATGAAGTACTTGTGCCTCTAATTAATTTAAGCTATCGCTCATAGCTATGCTACCATTGTGGCCCAAATCAAACACTGATAAAACTTCAAATGGCCCTAACTTCTATACAGTGCGTCCTACACCTATCAAAGTATGCAACATTCAAATGCTAGTAACTTTTTACTGGAGCGTAAAAAACCTTGAAATTTTGTGACAATGAAGAACTTGTGCCTCTAATTAATTTAAGCTATCGCTCATAGCTATGCTACCTTTGAGACCCAAATCAAACACTGATAAAACTTCAAATGGCCCCAACTTCTATACGGTGCGTCCTACACCTATCAAATTTTGCAACATTCAAATGCTTGTAACTTTTTACTGGAGCGTCATCAAATTTTGAAATTTTGTGACAATAAAGTACTCGTGCCTCTTATCAATTTAAGCTTTCGCTCATAGCTATGGTACCCTTGAGACCCAAATCAAAGACTGATAAAACTTCAAATGGCCCTAACTTCTATACGGTGCGTCCTACTCCTATCAAAGTTTGCAACATTCAAATGCGAGTAAGTTTTTACTGGAGCGTAATAAAACCTTGAAATTTTGTGACAATAAATTACTCGAGCCACTGGTCCATTTAAGCTATCGCTCTTAGCTATGATATCCTTGAGTCACAAATCAAACACTGATAAAACTTCAAATGGCCCTAACTTCTATACGGTGCTTCCTTCACCTATCAAAGTTTGCAACATTCAAATGCTATTAACTTTTTACTGTAGCGTAATAAAAACTTTAAATTTTGTGACAATAAAATACTCGATACTCTTGTCAATTTAAGCTATCGCTCTTAGCATTGCTATCCTTGAGTCACAAATCAAACACAGACAAAACTTCAAATCGCCTTAACTTCAATACGGTGCGTCTTATATCTATCAAAGTTTGCAACAATAAAATGCTTGTAACTTTTTACTGGAGCGTAATAAAACTTTGAAATTTTGTGACAATAAAGTACTCGAGCCTCTTGTCAATTTAAGTTATCGCTCATAGCTATGCTACCCTTGAGTCCCCAATCAAACACTGATAAAACTTCAAATGGCCCTAACTTCTATACTGTGCTTCCTACACCTATCAAAATTTGCAACATTCAAATGCTTGTAACTTTTTACTGGAGCGTCATAAAATTTTGAAATTTTGTGACAATAAAGTACTCGTGAATCTTATCAATTTAAGCCTTCGCTCATAGCTATGGTACCCTTGAGACCCAATTCAAAGACTGATAAAACTTCAAATGGCCCTAACTTCTATACGGTGCGTCCCACACCTATCAAAGTTTGCAACATTCAAATGCTTGTAACTTTTTATTGGAGCGCAATAAAATCTTGAAATTTTGTGACAATAAAGTACTCGTGAATCTTATCAATTTAAGCCTTCGCTCATAGCTATGGTACCCTTGAGACCCAATTCAAAGACTGATAAAACTTCAAATGGCCCTAACTTCTATACGGTGCATCCCACACCTATCAAAGTTTGCAACATTCAAATGCTAGTAACTTTTTACTGGAGCGTTATAAAATCTTGAAACTTTGTGACAATAAATTAGTCGAGCCTCTTACCAATTTAAGCTATCGCTCATAGCTATGCTACCGTTGAGTCCCAAATCAAAAACTGATAAAACTTCAAATGGCCCTAACTTCTATACTGTGCTTCCTACACCTATCAAAATTTGCAACATTCAAATGCTTGTAACTTTTTATTGGAGCGCAATAAAATCTTGAAATTTTGTGACAATGAAGTACTTGTTCCTCTAATTAATTTAAGCTATCGCTCACAGCTATGCTATCCTTGAGTCCCAAAACAAACACTGATAAAACTTCAAATGGCCCTAACTTCTATACGGTGCTTAGTTCACCTATCAAAGTTTGCAACATTCAAATGCTATTAACTTTTTACTGTAGCGTAATAAAAACTTTAAAGTTTGTGACAATAAAATACTCGATACTCTTGTCAATTTAAGCTATCGCTCTTAGCATTGCTATCCTTGAGTCACAAATCAAACACAGATAAAAATTCAAATGGCCCTAACTTCTATCCGGTGCGTCTTATACCTATTAAAGTTTGCAACAATCAAATGCTTGTAACTTTTTACTGGAGCGTAAAAAAACCTTGAAATTTTGTGACAATAAATTACTCGAGCCTCTGGTCAATTTAAGCTATCGCTCTTAGCTATGCTATCCTTGAGTCACAAATCTAACACAGATAAAACTTCAAATGGCCCTAACTTCTATCCGGTGCGTCTTATACCTTTTAAAGTTTGCAACAATCAAATGCTTGTAACTTTTTACTGGAGCGTAATAAAACCTTGAAATTTTGTGACAATAAAGTACTCGAGCCTCTTGTCAATTTAAGTTATCGCTCATAGCTATGCTACCTTTGAGTCCCAAATCAAACACTGATAAAACTTCAAATGGCCCTAACTTCTATCCGGTGCGTCTTATACCTATTAAAGTTTGCAACAATCAAATGCTTGTAACTTTTTACTGGAGCGTAAAAAAACCTTGAAATTTTGTGACAATAAATTACTCGAGCCTCTGGTCAATTTAAGCTATCGCTCTTAGCTATGCTATCCTTGAGTCACAAATCAAACACTGATACAACTTCAAATGGCCCTAACTTCTATACGGTGCGTCTTATACCAATCAAAGTTTGCAACAATCAAATGCTTGTAACTTTGTATTGGAGCGTCATAAAATCTTGGAATTTTGTGACAATAAAGTACTCGAACGTCTTCTCAATTTAAGCTATCACTCATAGCTATGGTACCCTTGAGTCCCAAATCAATCACTGATAAATCTTCAAATGGCCCTAACTTCTATACAGTGCGTCCTATACCTATCAAAGCTTGCAACTTTCAAATGCTTGTAACTTTTTACTGGAGCGTAATAAAATCTTGAAATTTTGTGACAATAAAGTACTCGAACGTCTTCTCAATTTAAGCTATCACTCACAGCTATGCTACCCTTGAGTCCCAAATCAAACACTGATAAAACTTAAAATTACCCTATCTTCTATACGGTGCATCCTACACCTATCAAAGTTTGCAACATTCAAATGCTAGTAACTTTTTACTGTAGCGTAATAAAAACTTTAAATTTTCTGACAATAAAATACTCGATACTCTTGTCAATTTAAGCTATCGCTCTTAGCATTGCCATCCTTGAGACCCAAATCAAAGACTGATAAAACTTCAAAGGGCCCTAACTTCTATACGGTGCGTCCCACACCTATCAAAGTTTGCAACATTCAAATGCTAGTAACTTTTTACTGGAGCGTAATAAAACCTTGAAATTTTGTGACAATAAATTACTCGAGCCTCTGGTCAATTTAAGCTATCGCTCTTAGCTATGCTATCCTTGAGTCACAAATCAAACACTGATAAAACTTCAAATGGCCCTAACTTCTATACGGTGCGTCTTATACCAATCAAAGTTTGCAACAATCAAATGCTTGTAACTTTGTATTGGAGCGTCATAAAATCTTGGAATTTTGTGACAATAAAGTACTCGAACGTCTTCTCAATTTAAGCAATCACTCATAGCTATGGTACCCTTGAGTCCCAAATCAATCACAGATAAATCTTCAAACGGCCCTAACTTCTATACGGTGCGTCCTATACCTATCAAAGCTTGCAACTTTCAAATGCTTGTAACTTTTTACTGGAGCGTAATAAAATCTTGAAATTTTGTGACAATAAAGTACTCGAATGTCTTCTCAATTTAAGCTATCACTTACAGCTATGGTACCCTTGAGTCCCAAATCAAACACTGATAAAACTTCAAATTACCCTACCTTCTATACGATGCGTCCTATGCCTATCAAAGTTTGCAACATTCAAATGCTTGTAACTTTTTACTGGAGCGCAATAAAATCTTCAAATTTTGTGACAATGAAGTACTCGTGCCTCTAATTAATTCAAGCTATCTCTCTTAGAATTGCTATCCTTGAGTCCCAAATCAAACACTGATAAAACTTCAAATGGCCCTAACTTCTAGACGGTGCGTCCTATACCTATCAAATTTTGCAATATTCAAATGCTTGTAACATTTACTGGAGCGTCATAAAACCTTGAAATTTTGTTTCAATAAAGTACTCGTGCCTCTTATCAATTTAAGCTATCGCTCATAGCTATGCTACCATTGAGGCCCAAATCAAACACTGATAAAACTTCAAATGGCCCTAACTTCTATACAGTGCGTCCTACACCTATCAAAGTATGCAACATTCAAATGCTAGTAACTTTTTACTGGAGCGTAATAAAACCCAGACATTTTGTGACAATAAATTTCCCGAGGCTCTGGTCAATTTAAGCTATCGCTCTTAGCTAGGCTATCCTTGAGTCACAAATCAAACACTGATAAAACTTCAAATGGCCCTAAATTCTATACGGTGCGTCTTATACCAATGAAAGTTTGCAACAATCAAATGTTTGTAACTTTGTACTGGAGCGTCATAAAATCTTGAAATGGCCCTAAATTCTATACGGTGCGTCTTATACCAATGAAAGTTTGCAACAATCAAATGTTTGTAACTTTGTACTGGAGCGTCATAAAATCTTGAAATTTTGTGACAATAAAGTACTCGAACGTCTTCTCAATTTAAGCTAGCACTCATAGCTATGGTACCCTTGAGTCCCAAATCAATCACTGATAAATCTTCAAATGGCCCTAACTTCTATACGGTGCGTCCTATACCTATCAAAGCTTGCAACTTTCAAATGCTTGTAACTTTTTACTGGAGCGTAATAAAATCTTGAAATTTTGTGACAATAAAGTATTCGAACGTCTTCTCAATTTAAGCTATCACTCACAGCTATGGTACCCTTGAGTCCCAAATCAAACACTGATAAAACTTCAAATTACCCTATCTTCTATACTGTGCGTCCAATACCTATCAAAGTTTGCAACATTCAAATGCTTGTAACTTTTTACTGGAGAGTCATAAAAACTTTAAATTTTGTGACAATAAAGTACTCGTGCCTCTTATCAATTTAAGATATCGCTCATAGCTATGCTACCTTTGAGACCCAAATCAAACACTGATAAAACTTCAAAAGGCCCCAACTTCTATACGGTGCATCCTACTCCTATCAAAGTTTGCAACATTCAAATGCTTGTAACTTTTTGCTGGAGCGTCATAAAATCTTGACATTTTGTGACAATAAAGTACTCGTGCCTCTTATCAATTTAAGCTTTCGCTCATAGCTATGGTACCCTTGAGACCCAAATCAAAGACTGATAAAACTTCAAATGTCCCTAATTTCTATACTGTGCGTCCAATACCTACCAAAGTTTGCAACATTCAAATGCTTGTAACTTTTTACTGGAGAGTCAAAAAATCTTGAAATTTTGTGACAATAAATTACTCGAGCCTCTTACCAATTTAAGCTATCCCTCATAGCTATGCTACCCTTGAGTCCCAAATCAAACACTGATAAGCCTTCAAATGGCCCTAACTTCTATACGGTGCGTCCTACACCTCTCAAAGTTTGCAACAATCAAATGCTTGTAACTATTTACTGGAGCGTAATAAAATCTTTAAATTTTCTGACAATAAGGTACTCGTGCCTCTTGTCAATTAAAGTTATCGCTCATAGCTATACTACCAGTGAGTCCCAAATCAAACACTGATAAAACTTCATATGGCCCTAACTTCTATAAGGTGCGTCCTATACCTATCAAAGCTTGCAACTTTCAAGTGCTTGTAACTTTTTACTGGAGCGTAATAAAATCTTGAAATTTTGTGACAATAAAGTACTCGAACTTCTTCTCAATTTAAGCTATCACTCATAGCTTTGGTACCCTTGAGTCCCAAATCAAACACTGATAAAACTTCAAATGGCCCTAACTTCTATACGGTGCGTCCTACATCTATCAAAGTTTGCAACATTCAAATGCTTGTAACTTTTTACTGGAGCGTCATAAAATCTTGAAATTTTGAAACAATAAAGTACTTGTGCCTCTTATCAATTTAAGTTATCGCTCACAGCTATGCTACCCTTGATTCCAAACTCAAACACTGATAAAACTTCAAATTTCCCTAACTTCTATACTGTGCGTCCAATACCTACCAAAGTTTGCAACAGTCAAATGCTTGTAACTTTTTACTTGAGCGTCATGAAATCTTAAAATTTTGTGAAAATAAATTACTCGAGCCTCTTACCAATTTAAGCTATCGCTCATAGCTATGCTACCCTTGAGTACCAAATCAAACACTGATAAAAGTTCAAATGGCCCTAACTTCTATACGGTGCGTCCTACACCTATCAAAGTTTGCAACATTCAAATGCTTGTAACTTTTTAGTGGAGCGTCATAAAATCTTGAAATTTTGTGACAATAAAGTACTCGTGCCTCTTATCAATTTAAGCTATCGCTCATAGCTATGCTACCCTTGAATCCAAAATCAAACACTGATCAAACTTCAAATGTCCCTAACTTCTATACTGTGCTTCCTATACCTATCAAAGTTTGCAATATTCAAATGCTTGTAACATTTACTGGAGCGTCATAAAACATTGAAATTTTTGTGACAATAAAGTTCTCGTGCCTCTTATCAAATTAAGCTATCGCTTGCTTGTAACTTTTTACTGGAGCGGCATAAAATCTTGAAATTTTGTGACAATAAAGTACTCGAACGTCTTCTCAATTTAAGCTAGCACTCATAGCTATGGTACCCTTGAGTCCCAAATCAATCACTGATAAATCTTCAAATGGCCCTAACTTCTATACGGTGCGTCCTATACCTATCAAAGCTTGCAACTTTCAAATGCTTGTAACTTTTTACTGGAGCGTAATAAAATCTTGAAATTTTGTGACAATAAAGTATTCGAACGTCTTCTCAATTTAAGCTATCACTCACAGCTATGGTACCCTTGATTCCCAAATCAAACACTGATAAAACTTCAAATTACCCTATCTTCTATACTGTGCGTCCAATACCTATCAAAGTTTGCAACATTCAAATGCTTGTAACTTTTTACTGGAGAGTCATAAAAACTTTAAATTTTGTGACAATAAAGTACTCGTGCCTCTTATCAATTTAAGCTATCGCTCATAGCTATGCTACCTTTGAGACCCAAATCAAACACTGATAAAACTTCAAATGGCCCCAACTTCTATACGGTGCGTCCTACACCTAGCAAAGTTTGCAACATTCAAATGCTTGTAACTTTTTACTGGAGCGCAATAAAATCTTGAAATTTTGTGACAATGAAGTACTCGTGCCTCTAATTAATTTAAGCTATCGCTCTTAGCATTGCTATCCTTGAGTCACAAATCAATCACTGATAAAACTTCAAATGGCCCTAACTTCTAGACGGTGCGTGCTATACCTATCAAATTTTGCAATATTCAAATGCTTGTAACAATTACTGGAGCGTCATAAAACCTTGAAATTTTGTTTCAATAAAGTACTCGTGCCTTTTATCAATTTAAGCTATCGCTCATAGCTATCCTACCATTGAGGTCCAAATCAAACACTGATAAAACTTCAAATTGCCCTAACTTCTAGACGGTGCGTCCTATACCTATCAAAGTTTGCAACAATCAAATGCTTGTACTCGAGCTTCATAAAATCTTAAAATTTTGTGACAATAAAGTACTCGTGCCTCTTATCAATTTAAGCTATCGCTCATAGCTATGCTTCCTTTGAGACCCAAATCAAACACTGATAAAACTTCAAATGGCCCCAATTTTTATACGGTGCGTCCTACACCTATCAAAGTTTGCAATATTCAAATGCTAGTAACATTTTACTGGAGCGTAATAAAACCTTGAAATTTTGTGACAATAAATTACTCGAGCCTCTGGTCAATTTAAGCTATCGCTCTTAGTATTGCTATCCTTGAGTCACAAATCAAACACTGATAAAACTTCAAATGGCCCTAACTTCTATACGGTGCGTCCTACACCTATCAAAGTTTGCAACAATCAAATGCATGTAACTATTTACTGGAGCGTAATAAAATCTTTAAATTTTCTGACAATAAGGTACTCGTGCCTCTTGTCAATTAAAGTTATCGCTCATAGCTATACTACCAGTGAGTCCCAAATCAAACACTGATAAAACTTCATATGGCCCTAACTTCTATAAGGTGCGTCCTATACCTATCAAAGCTTGCAACTTTCAAGTGCTTGTAACTTTTTACTGGAGCGTAATAAAATCTTGAAATTTTGTGACAATAAAGTACTCGAACTTCTTCTCAATTTAAGCTATCACTCATAGCTTTGGTACCCTTGAGTCCCAAATCAAACACTGATAAAACTTCAAATGGCCCTAACTTCTATACGGTGCGTCCTACATCTATCAAAGTTTGCAACATTCAAATGCTTGTAACTTTTTACTGGAGCGTCATAAAATCTTGAAATTTTGTAACAATAAAGTACTTGTGCCTCTTATCAATTTAAGTTATCGCTCATAGCTATGCTACCCTTGATTCCAAACTCAAACACTGATAAAACTTCAAATTTCCCTAACTTCTATACTGTGCGTCCAATACCTACCAAAGTTTGCAACAGTCAAATGCTTGTAACTTTTTACTTGAGCGTCATGAAATCTTAAAATTTTGTGAAAATAAATTACTCGAGCCTCTTACCAATTTAAGCTATCGCTCATAGCTATGCTACCCTTGAGTCCCAAATCAAACACTGATAAAAGTTCAAATGGCCCTAACTTCTATACGGTGCGTCCTACACCTATCAAAGTTTGCAACATTCAAATGCTTGTAACTTTTTAGTGGAGCGTCATAAAATCTTCAAATTTTGTGACAATAAAGTACTCGTGCCTCTTATCAATTTAAGCTATCGCTCATAGCTATGCTACCCTTGAATCCAAAATCAAACTCTGATCAAACTTCAAATGTCCCTAACTTCTATACTGTGCTTCCTATACCTATCAAAGTTTGCAATATTCAAATGCTTGTAACATTTACTGGAGCGTCATAAAACATTGAAATTTTTGTGACAATAAAGTTCTCGTGCCTCTTATCAATTTAAGCTATCGCTTGCTTGTAACTTTTTACTGGAGCGTAATAAAATCTTGAAATTTTGTGACAATAAAGTACTCGTGCCTCTTATCAATTTAAGCTATCGCTCATAGCTATGCCACCTTTGATTCCAAAATCAAACACTGATAAAACTTCAAATGTCCCTAATTTCTATACTGTGCGTCCAATACCTACCAAAGTTTGCAACATTCAAATGCTTGTAACTTTTTACTGGAGAGTCAAAAAATCTTGAAATTTTGTGAAAATTTAAGCTATCGCTCATAGCTATGCTACCGTTGAGTCCCAAATCAAACACTGATAAGCCTTCAAATGGCCCTAACATCTATACGGTGCGTCCTACACCTCTCAAAGTTTGCAATAATCAAATGCTTGTAACTATTTACTGGAGCGTAATAAAATCTTTAAATTTTCTGACAATAAGGTACTCGTGCCTCTTGTCAATTAAAGTTATCGCTCATAGCTATACTACCAGTGAGTCCCAAATCAAACACTGATAAAACTTCATATGGCCCTAACTTCTATACGGTGCGTCCTATACCTATCAAAGCTTGCAACTTTCAAGTGCTTGTAACTTTTTACTGGAGCGTAATAAAATCTTGAAATTTTGTGACAATAAAGTACTCGAACTTCTTCTCAATTTAAGCTATCACTCATAGCTATGGTACCCTTGAGTCCCAAATCAAAAACTGATAAAACTTCAAATGGCCCTAACTTCTATACGGTGCGTCCTACATCTATCAAAGTTTGCAACATTCAAATGCTTGTAACTTTTTACTGGAGCGTCATAAAATCTTGAAATTTTGTAACAATAAAGTACTTGTGCCTCTTATCAATTTAAGCTATCGCTCATAGCTATGCTACCCTTGATTCCAAACTCAAACACTGATAAAACTTCAAATTTCCCTAACTTCTATACTGTGCGTCCAATACCTACCAAAGTTTGCAACAGTCAAATGCTTGTAACTTTTTACTTGAGCGTCATGAAATCTTGAAATTTTGTGACAATAAATTACTCGAGCCTCTTACCAATTTAAGCTATCGCTCATAGCTATGCTACCCTTGAGTCCCAAATCAAACACTGATAAAAGTTCAAATGGCCCTAACTTCTATACGGTGCGTCCTACACCTATCAAAGTTTGCAACATTCAAATGCTTGTAACTTTTTAGTGGAGCATCATAAAATCTTGAAATTTTGTGACAATAAAGTACTCGTTTCTCTTATCAATTTAAGATATCGCTCATAGCTATGCTACCCTTGAATCCAAAATCAAACACTGATCAAACTTCAAATGTCCCTAACTTCTATACTGTGCTTCCTATACCTATCAAAGTTTGCAACAATCAAATGCTTGTAACTTTTTACTGGAGCGTAATAAAACCTTGAAATTTTGTGACAATAAATTATTCGAGCCTCTGGTCAATTTAAGCTATCGCTCTTAGCTATGCTATCCTTGAGTCACAAATCAAACACTGATAAAACTTCAAATGGCCCTAACTTCTATACGGTGCGTCTTATACCAATCAAAGTTTGCAACAATCAAATGCTTGTAACTTTGTACTGGAGCGTCATAAAATCTTGAAATTTTGTGACAATAAAGTACTCGAACGTCTTCTCAATTTAAGCTATCACTCATAGCTATGGTACCCTTGAGTCCCAAATCAATCACTGATAAATCTTCAAATGGCCCTAACTTCTATACGGTGCGTCCTATACCTATCAAAGCTTGCAACTTTCAAATGCTTGTAACTTTTTACTGGAGCGTAAAAAAATCTTGAAATTTTGTGACAATAAAGTACTCGAACGTCTTCTCAATTTAAGCTATCACTCACAGCAGTGGTACCCTTGAGTCCCAAATCAAACACTGATAAAACTTCAAATTACCCTATCTTCTATACGGTGCATCCTACACCTATCAAAGTTTGCAACATTCAAATGCTTGTAACTTTTTACTGGAGCGCAATAAAATCTTGAAATTTTGTGACAATGAAGTACTCGTGCCTCTAATTAATTTAAGCTATCGCTCATAGCTATGCTATCCTTGAGTCCCAAAACAAACACTGCTAAAACTTCAAATGGCCCTAACTTCTATGCGGTGCTTCCTTCACCTATCAAAGTTTGCAACATTCAAATGCTTGTAACTTTTTATTGTAGCGTAATAAAAACTTTAAATTTTGTGACAATAAAATACTCGATACTCTTGTCAATTTAAGCTATCGCTCTTAGCATTGCTATCCTTGAGTCACAAATCAAACACTGATAAAACTTCAAATGGCCCCAAGTTCTATACGGTGCATCCTACACCTATCAAAGTTTGCAACATTCAAATGCTTGTAACTTTTTGCTGGAGCGTTATAAAATCTTGACATTTTGTGACAATAAAGTACTCGTGCCTCTTATCAATTTAAGCTTTCGCTTATAGCTATGGTACCCTTGAGACCCAAATCAAAGATTGATAAAACTTCAAATGGCCCTAACTTCTATACGGTGCGTCCTACACCTATCAAAGTTTGCAACATTCAAATGCTAGTAAATTTTTACTGGAGCGTAATAAAACCTTGAAATGTTGTTACAATAAAATACTCGAGCCTCTTACCAATTTAAGCTATCGCTCATAGCTATGCTACCCTTGAGTCCCAAATCAAACACTGATAAGCCTTCAAATGGCCCTAACTTCTATACGGTGCGTCCTACACCTATCAAAGTTTGCAACAATCAAATGCTTGTAACTATTTACTGGAGCGTCATAAAATCTTGAAATTTTGTGACAATAAAGTACTCGTGCCTCTTATCAATTTAAACTATCGCTCTTAGCTATGCTACCCTTGTTATAATAAAATCTTGAAATTTTGTGACAATAAAGTACTCGAGCCTCTTGTCAATTTTAGTTATCGCTCATATCTATGCTACCCTTGAGTCCCAAATCAACCACTGATAAAACTGCAAATGGCCCTAACTTCTAGATGGTGCGTCCTATACCTATCAAAGTTTGCAATATTCAAATACTTGTAACATTTACTGGAGCGTCACAAAACATTAAAATTTTGTGACAATAAAGTACTCGTGCCTCTTATCAATTTAAGCTATCGCTTGCTTGTAACTTTTTGCTGGAGCGTAATAAAATCTTGAAATTTTGTGACAATAAAGTACTCGTGCCTCTTATCAATTTAAGCTATCGCTCATAGCTATGCCACCTTTGATTCCAAAATCAAACACTGATAAAACTTCAAATGTCCCTAATTTCTATACTGTGCGTCCAATACCTACCAAAGTTTGCAACAGTCAAATGCTTGTAACGTTTTACTGGAGCGTCAAAAAATCTAGAAAATTTGTGACAATAAATTACTCGAGCCTCTTCCCAATTTAAGCTATCGCTCATAGCTATGCTACCCTTGAGTCCCAAATCAAACACTGATAAAACTTCAAATTTCCCTAACTTCTATACTGTGCGTCCTACAACTATCAAAGTTTGCAACATTCAAACACATGCATGTAACTTTTTACTGGAGCGTCATATAATCTTGAAATTTTGTGACAATAAATTACTCGAGCCTCTTACAAATTTAAGCTATCGCTCATAGCTATCCTACCCTTGAGTCCCAAATCAAACACTTGTAAAACTTCAAATGGCCCTAACTTCTATACGGTGCGTCCTATACCAATCAAAGCTTGCAACTTTCAAATGCTTGTAACTTTTTACTGGATCGTAATGAAATCTTGAAATTTTGTGACAATAAATTACTCGAGCCTCTTACCAATTTAAGCTATCGCTCATAGCTATGCTACCCTTGAGTCCCAAATCAAACACTGATAAAACTTCATATGGCCCTAACTTCTATACGGTGCGTCTTATACCTATCAAAGTTTGTAACAACCAAATGCTTGTAGCTTTTTACTGGAGCGTAATAAAACCTTGAAATTTTGTGACTATAAAGTACTCGAGCCTCTTGTCAATTTAAGTTATCGCTCATAGCTATGCTACGCTTGAGTCCCAAATCAAACACTTCTATACGGTGCGTCCTACACCTATCAAAGTTTGCAATATTCAAATGCTAGTAACTTACTGGAGCGTAATAAAACCTTGAAATTTTGTGACAATGAAGTACTCGTGCCTCTAATCAATTGAAGCTATCGCTCTTAGCATTGCTATCCTTGAGTCATAAATCAAACACTGAGAAAACTTCAAATGGCCCTAACCTCTATACGGTGCGTCTTATACCTATAAAAGTTTGTAACAACCAAATGCTTGTAACTTTTTACTGGAGCGTCATAAAACCTTGAAATTTTGTGACAATAAAGTACTCGTGCCTCTAATCAATTTAAGCTATCGCTCATAGCTATGCTACCCTTGAATCTCAAAACAAACACTAATAAAACTTTAAATGGCCCTAGCTTCTATACGGTGCGTCTTATACCTATCAAAGTTTGTAACAACCAAATGCTTGTAACTTTTTACTGGAGCGTCATAAAACCTTGAAATTTTGTGACAATAAAGTACTCGTGCCTCTAATCAATTTAAGCTATCGCCAATAGCTATGCTACCCTTGAGTCTCAAAACAAACACTGATAAAACTTCAAATGGCCCTAACATCTATACGGTGCGTCCTATACCTATCAAAGTTTGCAATATTCAAATGCTAGTAACTTACTGGAGCGTAATAAAACCTTGAAATTTTGTGACAATGAAGTACTCGTGCCTCTAATCAATTGAAGCTATCGCTCTTAGCATTGCTATCCTTGAGTCATAAATAAAACACTGATAAAACTTCAAATGGCCCTAACTTCTATACGGTGCGTCCTATACCTATCAAAGTTTGCAACTTTCAAATGCTTGGAACCTTTAACTGGAGCGTAATAGAGTTTTGAAATCTTGTGACAATAAAGTACTCGAACCCCTTGTCAATTTAAGCTAACGCTCATAGCTATGCTATCCTTGAGTCACCAATCAAACACTGATAAAACTAAAAATGGCCCAAACTTCTATACGGTGCGTCCTACAGCTATCACAGTTTGCAACATTCAAATGCTTGTAACTTTTTGCTGGAGCGTCATAAAATCTTGACATTTTGTGACAATAAAGTTCTCGTGCCTCTTATCAATTTAAGCTATCGCTCATAGCTAAGCTACTCTTGAATCCCAAAACAAACACTGATAAAACTTCAAATGGCCCTAACATCTATACGGTGCGTCCTATATCTATCAAAGTTTGCAACAATCAAATGCTTGTAACTTTTTACTGGAACGTAATAAAAACTTGAAACTGTGACAATAAAGTATTTGTGCCTCTTGTCAATTTAAGCTATCGCTCACAGCTATGCTACCCTTGAGTCCCAAATAAAACACTCATAAAACTTCAAATGGCCCTAAATTCTATACTGTGCGTCCTATATCTATCAAGCTTTGTAGCATTCAAATGATTGTAACTTTTTACTGGAGCGTAAAAAAATCTTGAAATTTACGCTATCGCACATAGCTATGATACCCTTGAGTCCCAAAACAAACACTGATAAAACTTCAAATGGCCCTAACTTCTATACGGTGCGTCCTATACCTATCAAAGTTTGCAACAATCAACTGTTTGTAACTTTTTACTGGGACTTGATGCAAAACATGCTGAACATTCTCTCTAAATGGACTACTGACTGTGGGTTGGGGGTTAATCCGACCAAGACTAAGCTGATACTCTTCACTAGGAAGTATGTAATTCCTCAATTTATTGCTCCAAAACTAATGGGTGTAGATATTGACCTTGTCGAGGTGGCTAAATATCTGGGCATGATCCTAGATAGGAAGCTGAGTTGGAAGGCCAATATATACAGCGCATTAGGAAGGCTCAGGTAGCTCTGTACTCTTGCAAAAGAGTCATAGGCAAAAAATGGGGGTTACTGCCTAAGGTAGCCTATTGGATATATATAGCTGTGGTACGACCAGTCCTTTTCTATGGGGTGCTTGCTTGGTGGACAGCCCTAAGTAAGTCCACATACAATAGGCTGATAACAAAGGTATAAAGAACGGCAGAGGTATTCATAAGTTGTGCAATTAGAACGACTCCAACGGCAACATTGGATATTATGCTCAATCTGCTGCCTGTTAGGCTTTTTGGCGAAAAAATGGCTGCAAACTCAGCTAGCAGACTAAAAGCTACGCATCAATGGGATGCCAGGAATATAGGTCATGCGTCCATTTTAAGAAATTTTGAGGGTATTCCTGACTCTTTCGACTACATCACAACAATGTACGCCTTCAATGGTATGTGCAAGATCTCCATTCCCTCCAGCGACGAATGGAAGGATGGCATCCCCCCTCATGTAGAAGGGGTTCACATCTACACAGATGGATCCAAACTACAGAGTAGGGTGGGAGGTGGTGTATTCTCAGAAGATTTGGATATTAGCATGTCCTTTAGGATGCCCGACCACTGCAGTATTGTGGATGAACTTGCCCGTGAGGGTACTACCATACCGATGGAACCAGATAGGTCGCAATTCGGTATTCCTATTGCCACATGTAAGCTCTTAGTAAATACAATATCCTTAGGAACAGCGGGCAGGCGCTGGTCTGAACTTTCAGGATGTAAAATAGCTAGACAAACCTGGCCAGAGATAAATGTCAAGCGCTCTAAGGACCTACTGGCTCTAAATAGACAAAGCATAGGTCCCGTGATTAGCGTCTTAACGGGACACTGGACTCTAGGCACACACGGGTATAGGCTGGGGATCACCTCTAATGACTTCTGCAGGAGTTGCATGGACGAGGAGGAGGAAGAGTCTACTGCTCACCTGTTGTGCACGTGTCCAGCTTTGTCAAGAAGGAGGCGCACTTTCCTAGGCGACTACTTTTTGGACTCCTTGGGAGATGTCTCAAAAAAAAAAGATTAGCTCCATCAACAGCTTCATTAAAAGCTCCAAATGGCTGGACCTTTGAAAGGGATGGGGCCTGCTGTCCCATGCGGTATCAAAAAGGATCAATGTTGGCCAAAGTGCGCCCTTTTCGTGTGGCCGCTTTACCTACCTATCTACCTACCTAACTTTTTACTGGAGCGTAATAAAACCTTGAAATTTTGTGACAATAAAGTACTCGAGCCTCTTGTCAATTAAAGTTATCGCTCATAGCTATGCTACCCTTGAGTCCCAAATCAAACACTGATAAAACTTCAAATGGCCGTAACTTCTATACAGTGCGTCCTTCACCTATCAAATTTTGCAACATTCAAATGCTTGTAACTTTTTAATGGAGCGTCATAATATCTTGAAATTTTGTGACAATAAATTACTCGAGCCTCTTACCAATTTAAGCTATCGCTCATAGCTATGCTAAACTTGGTTCCCAAATCAAAAACCGATAAAACTTCAAATGGCCTTAACTTCTATACGGTGCGTCCTACACCTATCAAAGTTTGCAACTTTCAAATGCTGGTAACTTACTGGAGCGTAATAAAAGCTTGAAATTTTTTTACAATGAAATACTCGAGCCTCTTGTCAATTTAAGCTATCGCTCTTAGCTATGCTACCCTTGTTATAAAAAAATCTTGAAATTTTGTGACAATAAAGTACTCGAGCCTCTTGTCAATTTAAGCTATCGCTCATATCTATGTTACCTTTGAGTCCCAAATCAACAACTTCAAATGGCCCTAACTTCTAGACGGTGCGTCCTATACCTATCAAACTTTTTATTGGAGCGCCATAAAAACCTTGAAATTTCGTGACAATAAAGTACTCGAGCCTCTTGTCAATTTAGGCTATCGCTCATATCTATGCTACCCTTGAGTCCGAATTCCACCACTGATAAAACTTCAAATGGCTCTAACTTCTAGACGGTGCGTCCTATACCTATCAATGTTTGCAACATTCAAACGCTTGTAACTTTTTACTGGAGCGTCATAAAACCTTGAAATTTTGTGACAATAAAGTACTCGTGCCTGTAGTCAATTTAAGCTATCGCTCATAGCTATGCTACCCTTGAGTCTCAAAACAAACACTGATAAAACTTCAAATGGCCCTAACTTCTATACGGTGCGTCCTATACCTATCAAAGTTTGCAACATTCAAATGCTAGTAACTTTTTAATGGAGCGTAATAAAACCTTGAAATTTTGTGACAATAAAAAAGCTATCGGTCTTAGCTATGCTACCCTTAAGTCACAAATCAAACACAGATAAAACTAAAAAAGGCCCAACTTCTATACGGTGCGTCTTAGTCGCTTTAGTCGCTTCAATAGAACTCAAAGGAGCTGACACTAGTCGCTTCAATAGAACATTTGGCTGCCTTAAGGCGCCGATACAAAAGTGCGCAAGCTCTCGAGCAACCAAACAATCATATGAGCCCATCATCTGCGTAGGGAATATACTGATGGGCAAAACTAATTGTATTACTGACAGAACGTATTACATTGTAACTTTTTACTGGAGCGTAATAAAGTCTTGAAATTTTGTGACAATAAAGTACTCGAGCCGCTTATCAATTTAAGCTATCGCTATGCTACCCTTGAGTCCCAAATCAAACAATTATAAAACTTCAAATAGCCCTAACTTATATACGGTGCGTCCTATACCTATCAAAGTTTGCAACATCTAAATGCTTCTAACTTTTTACTGGAGCATAATAAAACCTCCAGTGGAGCGTAATAAAAGCTCCAGTGTAATTTTTTGAAACCAGAAGTAATTTTTCTAGGTCACTTAGTTACCGCTAATGGAGTAACAGCTGATCCAGAAAAATGTAAAGTTGTAAACATGTATCCAACTCCAAAAAATAAGGATGAAATCAAAAGATTCGTAGCTTTCTGTAATTATTACCGTCGCTTCGTAAATAATTTCGCGGAAATAGCTTAACCTTTAAATAACCTACAAAAGAAAAACACAGCGATACATATGGACGGATGAATGTGAAGTAGCATTCAAGAAACTAAAAGAAAGTATAACTCAGTCACCTGTACTTAGATACCCTGATTTCGATGAAGAATTCATATTGAGCACTGATGCATCCAATTATGCATTAGGTGCTATTTTATCACAAGGAACTATAGGAGAAGATCGACCAATAGCTTATGCTAGCAGTTCTCTCAATAAACATGAAATTAACAAACCTGTCATTGAGAAAGAATTATTAGCCATTCATTGGGCTATTAATCATTTTCCACCATACTTGTTTGAAACGAAGTTCACAGCAGTAACAGATCACAGACCACTAGTATCACTGTTTACACACAACAACCCCTCATCTAGAATGACTCGTATCTGACTAGATTTGAAGAAATATGACTTTAAAATTATATACAAACATTGAAAAATTAATACAAACGCAGACGCTTTGTCAAGAATAGAAATAAATTCTGACACATTAAAGGCAATGATACCCACAGTTATGGCTATCACAAGAAGCATGAAGAAAAATCAAACAGATGTAATCACTGAAGAACCAGACAAGAGGAGCGCGCGCCTCTATATATGGAACAGTACATCTTTATCGGATATTATAAATTTAAAACAGTTAAAGTGCAAAATTTTAAAAGGGGATGAGCTCGAGCGAAATACGCGTAGAAATGATAAAAGTTTGTCAAATATTACAGTCGACTATAAAAATATACTGATAGAGTTAAGCGATAATTCTGACTTAGTCCTCGGTACGGTCATGAGGAAGTTTACTCAATTTTTGATCAGTCATGGAATCGACAAGATCGCTCTTTCAAAAGAGGATACTTTGTTCGATATTATTAATGAAGATAATTTAAAGGCCTTATATAAGAATATATTTATTGAGAATTTAGCTAAAGGACGGCAAACCCCTGCTATAATTTTATTTGTACCCCCACGTAATATACATGATATAAATGAGCAAAAGAAACTCATACATGATAACCATTGCACACAAACATCCGGACATCCTGGAGTAAGAAGAACGTTATTAAAGTTAAAACAAAAATACATATGGAAAAATATGACAAAAATGGTGAAGACATATATAAATACGAGGGCGGATTGATATTGAAGCTACCTAGCGCTAGATAGCAGCACAAACACAAAAACTTTTTTTTTTTAGAAATTGCGATCTGTCAAACGTCAGCTGTTAAAATTTCACCCAAATTCATCGATTAGTTTATTTGTTGTAGTCGATTGAAGTAAGCAACTTTTGTGTTTCTTGAAAAATGGAAAAAAGCGAATTTCGTGCAGTGATTAAACACTATTATTTGAAAGGGAAAACGGCGAAAGAGACAAAAGAAAAACTCGATAAACATTACGGTGAGTCTGCTCCGTCAGATTACATGGTAAAATATTGGATTGCTGAATTTAAACGCGGCCGAACAAGCACTGCAACAATACCATCAACAGGAAAACCAAAAGAGTTGGTTTCTGAAGAAAATATCAAGAAAATCCTCGATATCGTTATGAATGATCGCCGAGTCAAGTTGCGTGAGATTGTTGAAATGGTAAACATATCATATGAACGTGTGTTCAACATTTTGCATGAACATTTGCATATGAAAAAGCTACCGGCAAGATGGATGCCGCGTTTGCTCAGTGTCGAACAAAAACGAGTTCGACAGACCACTTCACAGCGGTGTTTGGACATGATAAAGCGTAATCCTGTTGATTTTTGGCGTCGATTAATAACTGTTGATGAAACGTGGGTCCACCACTACACACCTGAAACCAAAAATCAATCGAAACAATGGGTGGAAGCTGGTGGAAGTGCTCCGAAGAAGGCAAAGGCAGTGAAATCGGCTGGCAAGGTTATGGCCACTGTATTTTGGGATGCACACGGAATATTGCTCATCGATTATCTTGAAAAAGGATCCACAATCACAGGAAAGTATTATCGTGCATTATTGTATCAATTGATTGATGATCAATTGATTGAAGAAAAAAATGCTCTTTCTTCAAGATAACGCACCAGTTCACACAGCATTAGATACGATGCTAAAATTTCGTGAAATACACTTCGAATTGGTTAATCATCCACCTTATAGTCCAGATTTAGCTCCTAGTGACTTTTTCCTGTTTCCAAACTTGAAAAAATGGCTCGCAGGAAAAAGATTCATCTCAAACGAAGAAGTGATTACCGAAACTAACGCGTATTTTGAGGGATTCCCGAAATCGTATTATTCAGATGGTATAAAAAAGTTGGAATATCGTCTTACTGAGTGTGTCGAAGGAGACTATGTTGAGAAATAAATGGTTTTTGAAAAAAAAAATGTTCTTTTTCTACTTAGGTAGCTTCAATATCAATCCGCCCTCGTAACTGCGAGATATGTGCAAAAAACAAAACAACAAAACAGATAAGAGAAAAGATGGTAATTACAGACACCCCATCGACAAGTTTCCAAATAGTAGAAATGGACACAGTAGGACCACTCCGTATTTAAAACGGATATAAATACATTTTAACACTTCAGTGCCAGCTAACTAAATATATTGAAGCATATCCAATATATACAAAATAATCTTTAGAAGTTGCCAATACTTTACTAGGAAAATTCATACTAAAGTATGGAGGTTTTCACACAATAAAGACAGACATGTGTAGAGAATTCGTGAACCAAGTATTTGACCATATGAGCAAAACGTTAGATTTTCAACATAAAACTTCCACCCCTTACCATCACCAAACACTAGGTAGCGTAGAAAGAAATCATAGAGTTCTCTATGAATACATACGCACCTCGACAGAAGAACAGGAATCGGAAAAGGGTTTACCTTACTATGATTTCTCATATACTACCACACCACACGTCGACACAGGTTACTCACCTTTCGAACTCATATTTGGAAAATTGCCAAACATTCTAACAGATAAACAAGTGATCAAAACAGTTAGTCCAATCAACACTGAAGAATACCTAAATGAATTAAAAAACAGACTAGAAAATGCAAAAGACACTGCAAGACTTATACTCCAAAAAACAAAGGAGAAAAGAAAAATAAACTACGACATTGGAACAAATGGTTCCAATTTTAATATAGGAGACTTAGTAATGCTAAGAAATATGTGTAGGAAAAAGTTAGACAGCCCATACATAGGCCCGTTTAAAATTATTAATAGACTAGGTGTAAATTCCCTAATAGATAAGAATGGAAAAGACGTCCTAGTACATAATAGCAATCTTAAGAAATTTAAATAAAAAATATGTATAAGAAAAACTAATACACATTAAGAAATACATATAAGAAAAATACAAATAAGAAATCTAAATAAGAAATATATATAAGAAAAATACAAATAAGAAAATATAAGGAACGAAATAAAAAATTTTTTTCCCGGAGGATTAGTGGTGTAGTGTATCATGAAAGTCATGCATACCATACGTATGCCTGCGATTGTAAAGAACCAAATGCACCAGAGAAATGTGTAGTGCACGCGCAGCATGATCGCACACACACTCACTCCACATGCTCAAACCTTTCCTCTATCCCAAAGCAATGCACTTAAAATAGGTCATGTGCAATTCGAACCTCATAGGTCTGCCGTAGGCACGAATTGCACATTCATAATTTATTGCTTGCACATGTGATTTTCATGACACATGGGATATTCGAAATATGGAAATGAAACACTAATTATAGCAAAATGAAATGGTAGAAATAACTATATAAGAACCTGACTTTAGTCGCTTCAATAGAACTCAAAGGAGCTGACTCTAGTCGCTTCAATAGAACATTTGGCTGCCTTAAAGCGCCGATACACAAGTGCGCAAGCTCTCGCGCAATCAAACAATCATATGAGCCCATCATCTGCGTAGGGAATATACTGATAGGTAAAACTAATTGTATTACTGACAGAACGTATTATATTGTAACTTTTTACTGGAACGTAATAAAATCTTGAAATTTTGTGACAATAAAGTACTCGAGCCGCTTATCAATTTAAGCTATCGCTATGCTACCCTTGAGTCCCAAATCAAACAATTATAAAACTTCAAATGGCCCTAACTTATATACGGTGCGTCCTATACCTATCAAAGTTTGCAGCATTTAAATGCTTCTAACTTTTTACTGGACCGTAATAAAACCTTGAAATTTTGTGACACTAAAGTACTCGTGCCTCTTGCCAATTTAAGCTATCGCTCATAGCTATGCAACTCTAGAATCCCAAAACAAACACTGATAAAACTTCAAATGGCCCAACTTCTATACGGTGCGTCCTATACCTATCAAAGTTTGCAATAATAAAATGCTTGTGAGTTTTTACTGGAGCGTCATAAACCCTTGAAATTTGTGACAATAAAGTACTCGTGCCTCTTGTCAATTTAGGCTATCGCTCATAGCTATGCTACCCTTAAGTCCCAAATAAAACACTGATAAATCTTCAACTGGCCCTAACTTCTATACGGCGCATCCTATACCTATCAAAGTTTACAACTTTCAAATGCTTGCAACTTTTTACAGGAGCGTAACAAAACCTTGAAATTTGGTGACAATAAAGTACTCGTGCCTCTTGTCAATTTAAGCTATCGCTCATAGCTATGCTACTCTTGAGTCCCAAAACAAACACTGATAAAATTTCAAATGGCCCTAACTTCTATACGCTGCGTCCTATACCTATCAAAGTTTGCAACAATCAAATGCTTCTACCTTTTTACTGGAGCGTAATAAAACCTTGAAATTTTGTGACAATAAAGTACCCGTGCCTATTGTCAATTTAAGCTCTTGCTCATAGCTGTGCTACCTTTGGGTCCCAAATAAAACACTCATAAAACTTCAAATGGCCCTAAATTCTATACTGTGCGTCCTATATCTATCAAAGTTTGCAACATTCAAATGCTTGTAGCTTTTTACTGGAGCGTACTAAAATATTGAAATTTTGTGACAATCAAGTACTCGAGCCGCTTATCAATTTAAGCTATCGCTATGCTACCCTTGAGTCCCAAATCAAACAATTATAAAACTTCAAATGGCCCTAACTTATATACGGTGCGTCCCATACCTATCAAAGTTTGCAACACTCAAATGCTTCTAACTTTTTACTGGAGCGTAATAAAGCCTTCAAATTTTGTGACAATAAAGTACTCGTGCCTCTTGTCAATTTAAGCTATCGCTCATAGCTATGCTACCCTTGAGTCCCAAAACAAACACTGATAAAGTTTCAAATGGCCCTAAATCCTATACTGTGCGTCCTATATCTATCAAAGTTTGCAACATTCAAATGCTTCTACCTTTTTACTGGAGGGTAATAAAATCTTGAAATTTTGTGACAATAAAGTACCCGTGCCTCTTGTCACTTTAAGCTATCGCTCATAGCTATGCTACTCTTGAGTCCCAAAATAAACACTGATAAAATTGAAAATGGCCCTAACTTCTATACCGTGCATCCTATACCTATCAAAGTTTGCAACAATTAAATGCTTGTAACTTTTTACTGGAGCGTAATAAAACCTTGAAATTTTCTGTCAATAAAGTCCCCGTGCCTCTTGTCAATGTAAGCTATCGCTCATAGCTATGCTACCCTTGAGTCCCAAATAAAACAATTATAAAATTTCAAATGGCCCTAACTTATATACGGTGCGTCCTATACTTATCAAAGTTTGCAATATTTAAATGCTTCTAAATTTTTACTGGAGCATAATAAAAACTTGAGAATATGTGACAATAAAGTACTCGTGCCTCTTGTCAATTTAAGCTATCGCTCATAGCTATGCTACTCTTGAGTCTCAAATCAAACACTGATAAAACTTCAAATGGCCCTAAATTATATACTGTGCGTCCTATATCTACCAAAGTTTGCAACATTCAAATGCTTCTTCCTTTTTACTGGAGGGTAATAAAATCTTGAAATTTTGTGACAATAAAGTACCAGTGCCTCTTGTCACTTTAAGCTATCGCTCATAGCTATGCTACTCTTGAGTCCCAAAACAAACACTGATAAAATTTCAAATGGCCCTAACTTCTATACGCTGAGTCCTGTACCTATCAAAGTTTCCAACATTTAAATGCTTTTAACTTTTTACTGGAGCGTAATAAAACCTTGAAATTTTGTGACAATAAAGAACTCGTGCCTCTTGTCAATTTAAGCTATCGCTCATAGCTATGCTACTCTTGAGTCCCAAAACAAACACTGATACAATTTCAAATGGCCCTAACTTCTATACGCTGCTTCCTATACCTATCAAAGTTTGCAACAAACAAATGCTTCTACCTTTTTACTGGAGCGTAATAAAACCTTGAAATTTTGTGACAATAAAGTACCCGTGCCTATTGTCAATTTAAGCTGTCGCTAATAGCTATGCTACCCTTGGGTCCCAAATAAAACACCCATAAAACTACAAATGGCCCTAAATTCTATACTGTGCGTCCTATATCTATCAAAGTTTGCAACATTCAAATGTTTGTAACTTTTTACTGGAGCGTAATAAAATCTTGAAACTTTGTGACAATAAAGTACTCGAGCCGCTTATCAATTTAAGCTATCGCTATGCTACCCTTGAGTCCCAAATCAAACAATTATAAAACTTCAAATGGCCCTAACTTATATACGGTGCGTCCTATACCTATCAAAGTTTGCAACATTTAAATACTTCTAACTTTTTACTGGAGCGTAATAAAACCTTGAAATTTTGTGACACTTAAGTACTCGTGCCCCTTGTCAATTTAAGCTATCGGTCATAGCTATGCTACTCTTGAGTCCCAAATCAAACACTGATAAAACTTCAAATGGCCCTAAATTCTATACTGTGCGTCCTATATCTATCAAAGTTTGCAACATTCAAATGCTTCTACCTTTTTACTGGAGGGTAATAAAATCTTGAAATTTTGTGACAATAAAGTACTCGAGCCTCTTATCAATTTAAGCTATCGCTCATAGCTATGCTACCCTTGAGTTTTAAATCAAGCACTTATAAAAGTTCAAATGGCCCTAACTTCTATACGGTGCGTCCTGTACCTATTAAAGTTTCCAACATTTAAATGCTTGTAACTTTTTACTGGAGCGTAATAAAACCTTGAAATTTTGTGACAATAAAGAACTCGTGCCTCTTGTCAATTTAAGCTATCGCTCATAGCTATGCTACTCTTGAGTCCCAAAACAAACACTGATAAAATTTCAAATGGCCCTAACTTCTATACGCTGCTTCCTATACCTCTCAAAGTTTGCAACAAACAAATGCTTCTACCTTTTTACTGGAGCGTAATAAAACCTTGAAATTTTGTGACAATAAAGAACCCGTGCCTATTGTCAATTTAAGCTGTCGCTCATAGCTGTGCTACCCTTGGGTCCCAAATAAAACACTCATAAAACTACAAATGACACTAAATTCTATACTGTGCGTCCTATATCTATGAAATTTTGCAACATTCAAATGTTTGTAACTTTTTACTGGAGCGTAATAAAATCTTGAAATTTTGTGACAATAAACTACTCGAGCCTCTTATCAATTTAAGCTATCGCTATGCTACCCTTGAGTCCCAAATCAAACAATTATAAAACTTCAAATGGCCCTAACTTATAGCGTCCTATACCTATCAAAGTTTGCAACATTTAAATGCTTCTAACTTTTTACTGGAGCGTAATAAAACCTTGAAATTTTGTGACAATAAAGTACTCGTGCCTCTTGTCAATTTAAGCTATCGCTCATAGCTATGCTACCCTTGAGTCCCAAATCAAACACTGATAAAACTTCAAATGGCCCTAAATTATATACTGTACGTCCTATATCTATCAAAGTTTGCAACATTTAATTGCTTCTAACTTTTTACTGGAGCGTAATAAAACCTTGAAATTTTGTGACAATAAAGTACTCGTGCCTCTTGTAAATTTAAGCTATCGCTCATAGCTATGCTACCCTTGAGTACCAAAACAAACACTGATAAAATTTCAAATGGCCCTAAATCCTATACTGTGCGTCCTATACCTATCAAAGTTTAAAATATTTAAATGCTTCTAACTTTTTACTGGAGCGTAATAAAACCTTGAAATATTGTGATAATAAGGTACTCGTGCCTCTTGTCAATTTAATCTATCGCTCATAGCTATGCTACCCTTAAGTCGCAAATAAAACACTGATCAAATTTCAAATGGCCCTAACTTCTATACGGTGCGTCCTATACCTATCAAAGTTTGCAACAATCAAATGCTTGTAACTTTTTACTGGACCGTAATAAAGCCTTGAAATTTTGTGACAATAAAGTACTCGTGCCTCTTGTCAATTTAAACTATCGCTCATAGCTATGCTACCCTTGAGTCCCAAAACAAACACTGATAAAATTTCAAATGGCCCTAAATCCTATACTGTGCGTCCTATACCTATCAAAGTTTAAAATATTTAAATGCTTCTAACTTTTTACTGGAGCGTAATAAAACCTTGAAATATTGTGATAATAAAGTACTCGTGCCTCTTGTCAATTTAATCTATCGCTCATAGCTATGCTACCCTTAAGTCGCAAATAAAACACTGATAAAACTTCAAATGGCCCTAACTTCTATACGGTGCGTCCTATGCCTATCAAAGTTTGCAACAATCAAATGCTTGTAACTTTTTACTGGAACGTAATAAAATCTTGAAGTTTTGTGACAATAAAGTACTCGACCCTCTTATCAATTTAAGCTATCGCTCATAGATATGCTACCCTTGAGTCCCAAGTCAAACACTTATAAAACTTCAAATGGCCCTAGCTTCTATACAGTGCGTCCTATACCTATCAAAGTTTGCAACATTCAAATGCTTGTAACTTTTTACTGGAGGGTACTAAAATCTTGAAATTTTGTGACAATAAAGTTCTCGAGCCTCTTATCAATTTAAGCTATCGCTCATAGCTATGCTACCCTTGAGTCTTAAATCAAACAATTATAAAACTTCAAATGGACCTTACTTCTATACGGTGCATCCTGTACCAATCAAAGTTTCCAACATTTAAATGCTTGTAACTTTTTACTGGAGCGCAATAAACCTTTGAAATTTTGTGACAATAAAGTACTCGTGCCTCTTGTCAATTTAAGCTATCGCTCATAGCTATGCTACCCTTGAGTCCAAAATAAAACACAGATAGAACTTCACATGGCCCTAAATTATATACTGTACGTCATATATCTATCAAAGTTTGCAGCATTCAAATGCTTGCAACTTTTTACTGGAGCGTAATAAAATCTTGAAATTTTGTGACAATAAAGTACTCGAGCCACTTATCTATTTAAGGTATCGCTCATAGATATGCTACCCTTGAGTCTCAAAATAAACACTGATAAAACTGAAAATGGCCCTAACTTCTATACCGTGCGTCCTATACCTATCAAAGTTTGCAACAATCAAATGCTTGTAACTTTTTACTGGAGCGTAATAAAACCTTGAAATTTTGTGACAATAAAGTACCCGTGCCTATTGTCAATTTAAGCTGTCGCTAATAGCTATGCTACCCTTGGGTCCCAAATAAAGCACCCATAAAACTACAAATGGCCCTAAATTCTATACTGTGCGTCCTATATCTATCAAAGTTTGCAACATTCAAATGTTTGTAACTTTTTACTGGAGCGTAATAAAATCTTGAAATTTTGTGACAATAAAGTACTCGAGCCGCTTATCAATTTAAGCTATCGCTATGCTACCCTTGAGTCCCAAATCAAACAATTATAAAACTTCAAATGGCCCTAACTTATATACGGTGCGTCCTATACCTATCAAAGTTTGCAACATTTAAATACTTCTAACTTTTTACTGGAGCGTAATAAAACCTTGAAATTTTGTGACACTTAAGTACTCGTGCCCCTTGTCAATTTAAGCTATCGGTCATAGCTATGTTACTCTTGAGTCCCAAATCAAACACTGATAAAATTTCAAATGGCCCTAAATTCTATACTGTGCGTCCTATATCAATCAAAGTTTGCAACATTCAAATGCTTCTACCTTTTTACTGGAGGGTAATAAAATCTTGAAATTTTGTGACAATAAAGTACTCGAGCCTCTTATCAATTTAAGCTATCGCTCATAGCTATGCTAACCTTGAGTTTTAAATCAAGCACTTATAACAGTTCAAATGGCCCTAACTTCTATACGGTGCGTCCTGTACCTATTAAAGTTTCCAACATTTAAATGCTTGTAACTTTTTACTGGAGCGTAATAAAACCTTGAAATTTTGTGACAATAAAGAACTCGTGCCTCTTGTCAATTTAAGCTATCGCTCATAGCTATGCTACTCTTGAGTCCCAAAACAAACACTGATAAAATTTCAAATGGCCCTAACTTCTATACGCTGCTTCCTATACCTCTCAAAGTTTGCAACAAACAAATGCTTCTACCTTTTTACTGGAGCGTAATAAAACCTTCAAATTTTGTGACAATAAAGAACCCGTGCCTATTGTCAATTTAAGCTGTCGCTCATAGCTGTGCTACCCTTGGGTCCCAAATAAAACACTCATAAAACTACAAATGACACTAAATTCTATACTGTGCGTCCTATATCTATGAAAGTTTGCAACATTCAAATGTTTGTAACTTTTTACTGGAGCGTAATAAAATCTTGAAATTTTGTGACAATAAAGTACTCGAGCCTCTTATCAATTTAAGCTATCGCTATGCTACCCTGGAGTCCCAAATCAAACAATTAAAAAACTTCAAATGGCCCTAACTTATATACGGTGCGTCCTATACCTATCAAAGTTTGCAACATTTAAATGCTTCTAACTTTTTACTGGAGCGTAATAAAACCTTGAAATTTTGTGACAATAAAGTACTCGTGCCTCTTGTCAATTTAAGCTATCGCTCATAGCTATGCTACCCTTGAGTCCCAAATCAAACATTGATAAAACTTCAAATGGCCCTAAATTATATACTGTACGTCCTATATCTATCAAAGTTTGCAACATTTAAATGCTTCTAACTTTTTACTGGAGCGTAATAAAACCTTGAAATTTTGTGACAATAAAGAACCCGCGCCTCTTGTCAATTTAAACTATCGCTCATAGCTATGCTACTCTTGAGTCCCAAAACAAACACTGATAAAATTTCAAATGGCCCTAAATCCTATACTGTGCGTCCTATACCTATCAAAGTTTAAAATATTTACATGCTTCTAACTTTTTACTGGAGCGTAATAAAACATTGAAATATTGTGATAATAAAGTACTCGTGCCTCTTGTCAATTTAATCTATCGCTCATAGCTATGGTATCCTTAAGTCGCAAATAAAACACTGATAAAACTTCAAATGGCCCTAACTTCTATACGGTGCGTCCTATACCTATCAAAGTTTGCAACAATCAAATGCTTGTAACTTTTTACTGGAACGTAATAAAATCTTGAAATTTTGTGACAATAAAGTACTCGACCCTCTTATCAATTCAAGCTATCGCTCATAGATATGCTACCCTTGAGTCCCAAGTCAAACACTTATAAAACTTCAAATGGCCCTAGCTTCTATACAGTGCGTCCTATACCTATCAAAGTTTGCAACATTCAAATGCTTGTAACTTTTTACTGGAGGGTACTAAAATCTTGAAATTTTGTGACAATAAAGTTCTCGAGCCTCTTATCAATTTAAGCTATCGCTCATAGCTATGCTACCCTTGAGTCTTAAATCAAACAATTATAAAACTTCAAATGGACCTTACTTCTATACGGTGCATCCTGTACCAATCAAAGTTTCCAACATTTAAATGCTTGTAACTTTTTACTGGACCGTAATAAAGCCTTGAAATTTTGTGACAATAAAGTACTCGTGCCTCTTGTCAATTTAAACTATCGCTCATAGCTATGCTACTCTTGGGTCCCAAAACAAACACAGATAAAACTTCGAATGGCCCTAACTTCTATACGGTGCGTCCTATACCTATCAAAATTTGCAACAATAAAATGCTTGTAACTTTTTACTGGAGCGCAATAAACCTTTGAAATTTTGTGACAATAAAGCACTCGTGCCTCTTGTCAATTTAAGCTATCGCTCATAGCTATGCTACCCTTGAGTCCAAAATAAAACACAGATATAACTTCAAATGGCCCTAAATTATATACTGTACGTCATATATCTATCAAAGTTTGCAGCATTCAAATGCTTGCAACTTTTTACTGGAGCGTAATAAAATCTTGAAATTTTGTGACAATAAAGTACTCGAGCCACTTATCTATTTAAGCTATCGCTCATAGATATGCTACCCTTGAGTCCCAAAATAAACACTGATAAAACTGAAAATGGCCCTAACTTCTATACCGTGCGTCCTATACCTATCAAAGTTTGCAACAATCAAATGCTTGTAACTTTTTACTGGAGCGTAATAAAACCTTGAAATTTTGTGACAATAAAGTACCCGTGCCTATTGTCAATTTAAGCTGTCGCTAATAGCTATGCTACCCTTGGGTCCCAAATAAAACACCCATAAAACTACAAATGGCCCTAAATTCTATACTGTGCGTCCTATATCTATCAAAGTTTGCAACATTCAAATGTTTGTAACTTTTTACTGGAGCGTAATAAAATCTTGAAATTTTGTGACAATAAAGTACTCGAGCCGCTTATCAATTTAAGCTATCGCTATGCTACCCTTGAGTCCCAAATCAAACAATTATAAAACTTCAAATGGCCCTAACTTATATACGGTGCGTCCTATACCTATCAAAGTTTGCAACATTTAAATACTTCTAACTTTTTACTGGAGCGTAATAAAACCTTGAAATTTTGTGACACTTAAGTACTCGTGCCCCTTGTCAATTTAAGCTATCGGTCATAGCTATGTTACTCTTGAGTCCCAAATCAAACACTGATAAAACTTCAAAAGGCCCTAAATTCTATACTGTGCGTCCTATATCTATCAAAGTTTGCAACATTCAAATGCTTCTACCTTTTTACTGGAGGGTAATAAAATCTTGAAATTTTGTGACAATAAAGTACTCGAGCCTCTTATCAATTTAAGCTATCGCTCATAGCTATGCTAACCTTCAGTTTTAAATCAAGCACTTATAAAAGTTCAAATGGCCCTAACTTCTATACGGTGCGTCCTGTACCTATTAAAGTTTCCAACATTTAAATGCTTGTAACTTTTTACTGGAGCGTAATAAAACCTTGAAATTTTGTGACAATAAAGAACTCGTGCCTCTTGTCAATTTAAGCTATCGCTCATAGCTATGCTACTCTTGAGTCCCAAAACAAACACTGATAAAATTTCAAATGGCCCTAACTTCTATACGCTGCTTCCTATACCTCTCAAACTTTGCAACAAACAAATGCTTCTACCTTTTTACTGGAGCGTAATAAAACCTTGAAATTTTGTGACAATAAAGAACCCGTGCCTATTGTCAATTTAAGCTGTCGCTCATAGCTGTGCTACCCTTGGGTCCCAAATAAAACACTCATAAAACTACAAATGACACTAAATTCTATACTGTGCGTCCTATATCTATGAAAGTTTGCAACATTCAAATGTTTGCAACTTTTTACTGGAGCGTAATAAAATCTTGAAATTTTGTGACAATAAAGTACTCGAGCCTCTTATCAATTTAAGCTATCGCTATGCTACCCTGGAGTCCCAAATCAAACAATTATAAAACTTCAAATGGCCCTAACTTATATACGGTGCGTCCTATACCTATCAAAGTTTGCAACATTTAAATGCTTCTAACTTTTTACTGGAGCGTAATAAAACCTTGAAATTTTGTGACAATAAAGTACTCGTGCCTCTTGTCAATTCAAGCTATCGCTCATAGCTATGCTACCCTTGAGTCCCAAATCAAACACTGATAAAACTTCAAATGGCCCTAAATTATATACTGTACGTCCTATATCTATCAAAGTTCGCAACATTTAAATGCTTCTAACTTTTTACTGGAGCGTAATAAAACCTTGAAATTTTGTGACAATAAAGTACTCGTGCCTCTTGTCAATTTAAGCTATCGCTCATAGCTATGCTAATCTTCAGTCTCAAAAAAACACTGATAAAATTTCAAATGGCCCTAAATCCTATACTGTGCGTCCTATACCTATCAAAGTTTAAAATATTTAAATGCTTCTAACTTTTTACTGGAGCGTAATAAAACCTTGAAATATTGTGATAATAAGGTACTCGTGCATCTTGTCAATTTAATCTATAGCTCATAGCTATGCTACCCTTAAGTCGCAAATAAAACACTGATAAAATTTCAAATGGCCCTAACTTCTATACGGTGCGTCCTATACCTATCAAAGTTTGCAACAATCAAATGCTTGTAACTTTTTACTGGAACGTAATAAAATCTTGAAATTTTGTGACAATAAAGTACTCGAGCCGCTTATCAATTTAAGCTATCGCTATGCTACCCTTGAGTCCCAAATCAAACAATTATAAAACTTCAAATGGCCCTAACTTATATACGGTGCGTCCTATACCTATCAAAGTTTGCAACATTTAAATACTTCTAACTTTTTACTGGAGCGTAATAAAACCTTGAAATTTTGTGACACTTAAGTACTCGTGCCCCTTGTCAATTTAAGCTATCGGTCATAGCTATGCTACTCTTGAGTCCCAAATCAAACACTGATAAAACTTCAAATGGCCCTAAATTCTATACTGTGCGTCCTATATCTATCAAAGTTTGCAACATTCAAATGCTTCTACCTTTTTACTGGAGGGTAATAAAATCTTGAAATTTTGTGACAATAAAGAACTCGTGCCTCTTGTCAATTTAAGCTATCGCTCATAGCTATGCTACTCTTGAGTCCCAAAACAAACACTGATAAAATTTCAAATGGCCCTAACTTCTATACGCTGCTTCCTATACCTCTCAAAGTTTGCAACAAACAAATGCTTCTACCTTTTTACTGGAGCGTAATAAAACCTTGATATTTTGTGACAATAAAGAACCCGTGCCTATTGGCAATTTAAGCTGTCGCTCATAGCTGTGCTACCCTTGGGTCCCAAATAAAACACTCATAAAACTACAAATGACACTAAATTCTATACTGTGCGTCCCATATCTATGAAAGTTTGCAACATTCAAATGTTTGTAGCTTTTTACTGGAGCGTAATAAAATCTTGAAATTTTGTGACAATAAAGTACTCGAGCCTCTTATCAATTTAAGCTATCGCTATGCTACCCTGGAGTCCCAAATCAAACAATTATAAAACTTCAAATGGCCCTAACTTATATACGGTGCGTCCTATACCTATCAAAGTTTGCAACATTTAACTGCTTCTAACTTTTTACTGGAGCGTAATAAAACCTTGAAATTTTGTGACAATAAAGTACTCGTGCCTCTTGTCAATTTAAGCTATCGCTCATAGCTATGCTACCCTTGAGTCCCAAATCAAACACTGATAAAATTTCAAATGGCCCTAAATTATATACTGTACGTCCTATATCTATCAAAGTTTGCAACATTTAAATGCTTCTAACTTTTTACTGGAGCGTAATAAAACCTTGAAATTTTGTGACAATAAAGTACTCGTGCCTCTTGTCAATTTAAGCTATCGCTCATAGCTATGCTAATCTTCAGTCTCAAAAAAACACTGAGAAAACTTCAAATGGCCCTAACTTCTATACGGTGCGTCCTATACCTATCAAAGTTTGCAACATTCAAATGCTTGTATCTTTTTACTGGACCGTAATAAAGCCTTGAAATTTTTTGACAATAAAGTACTCGTGCCTCTTGTCAATTTAAGCTATCGCTCATAGCTATGCTACCCTTGAGTCTTAAATCAAACAATTATAAAACTTCAAATGGACCTTACTTCTATACGGTGCGTCCTGTACCTTTCAAAGTTTCCAACATTTAAATGCTTGTAACTTTTTACTGGACCGTAATAAAGCCTTGAAATTTTTTGACAATAAAGTACTCGTGCCTCTTGTCAATTTAAACTATCGCTCATAGCTATGCTACTCTTGAGTCCCAAAAAAAAACTCTTATAAAATTTCAAATGGCCCTAAATCCTATACTGTGCGTCCTATACCTATCAAAGTTTAAAATATTTAAATGCTTCTAACTTTTTACTGGAGCGTAATAAAACCTTGAAATATTGTGATAATAAAGTACTCGTGCCTCTTGTCAATTTAATCTATCGCTCATAGCTATGCTACCCTTAAGTCGCAAATAAAACACTGATAAAACTTCAAATGGCCCTAACTTCTATACGGTGCGTCCTATACCTATCAAAGTTTGCAACAATCAAATGCTTGTAACTTCTTACTGGAACGTAATAAAATCTTGAAATTTTGTGACAATAAAGTACTCGAGCCTCTTATCAATTCAAGCTCAATATCGCTCATAGATATGCTACCCTTGAGTCCCAAGTCAAACTCTTATAAAACTTCAAATGGCCCTAGCTTCTATACAGTGCGTCCTATACCTATCAAAGTTTGCAACATTCAAATGCTTGTAACTTTTTACTGGAGGGTACTAAAATCTTGAAATTTTGTGACAATAAAGTTCTCGAGCCTCTTATCAATTTAAGCTATCGCTCATAGCTATGCTACCCTTGAGTCTTAAATCAAACAATTATAAAACTTCAAATGGACCTTACTTCTATACGGTGCATCCTGTACCAATCAAAGTTTCCAACATTTAAATGCTTGTAAGTTTTTACTGGACCGTAATAAAGCCTTGAAATTTTGTGACAATAAAGTACTCGTGCCTCTTGTCAATTTAAACTATCGCTCATAGCTATGCTACTCTTGGGTCCCAAAACAAACACTGATAAAACTTCGAATGGCCCTAACTTCTATACGGTGCGTCCTATACCTATCAAAATTTGCAACAATAAAATGCTTGTAACTTTTTACTGGAGCGCAATAAACCTTTGAAATTTTGTGACAATAAAGTACTCGTGCCTCTTGTCAATTTAAGCTATCGCTCATAGCTATGCTACCCTTGAGTCCAAAATAAAACACAGATAGAACTTCAAATGGCCCTAAATTATATACTGTACGTCATATATCTATCAAAGTTTGCAGCATTCAAATGCTTGCAACTTTTTACTGGAGCGTAATAAAATCTTGAAATTTTGTGACACTTAAGTACTCGTGCCCCTTGTCAATTTAAGCTATCGGTCATAGCTATGCTACTCTTGAGTCCCAAATCAAACACTGATAAAACTTCAAATGGCCCTAAATTCTATACTGTGCGTCCTATATCTATCAAAGTTTGCAACATTCAAATGCTTCTACCTTTTTACTGGAGGGTAATAAAATCTTGAAATTTTGTGACAATAAAGTACTCGAGCCTCTTATCAATTTAAGCTATCGCTCATAGCTATGCTACCCTTGAGTTTTAAATCAAGCACTTATAAAAGTTCAAATGGCCCTAACTTCTATACGGTGTGTCCTGTACCTATTAAAGTTTTCAACATTTAAATGCTTGTAACTTTTTACTGGAGCGTAATAAAGCCTTGAAATTTTGCGACAATAAAGAACTCGTGCCTCTTGTCAATTTAAGCTATCGCTCATAGCTATGCTACTCTTGAGTCCCAAAACAAACACTGATAAAATTTCAAATGGCCCTAACTTCTATACGCTGCTTCCTATACCTCTCAAAGTTTGCAACAAACAAATGCTTCTACCTTTTTACTGGAGCGTAATAAAACCTTGAAATTTTGTGACAATAAAGAACCCGTGCCTATTGTCAATTTAAGCTGTCGCTCATAGCTGTGCTACCCTTGGGTCCCAAATAAAACACTCATAAAACTACAAATGACACTAAATTCTATACTGTGCGTCCTATATCTATGAAAGTTTGCAACATTCAAATGTTTGTAACTTTTTACTGGAGCGTAATAAAATCTTGAAATTTTGTGACAATAAAGTACTCGAGCCTCTTATCAATTTAAGCTATCGCTATGCTACCCTGGAGTCCCAAATCAAACAATTGTAAAACTTCAAATGGCCCTAACTTATATACGGTGCGTCCTATATCTATCAAAGTTTGCAACATTTAAATGCTTCTAACTTTTTACTGGAGCGTAATAAAACCTTGAAATTTTGTGACAATAAAGTACTCGTGCCTCTTGTCAATTTAAGCTATCGCTCATAGCTATGCTACCCTTGAGTCCCAAATCAAACACTGATAAAATTTCAAATGGCCCTAAATTATATACTGTACGTCCTATATCTATCAAAGTTTGCAACATTTAAATGCTTCTAACTTTTTACTGGAGCGTAATAAAACCTTGAAATTTTGTGACAATAAAGTACTCGTGCCTCTTGTCAATTTAAGCTATCGCTCATAGCTATGCTAATCTTCAGTCTCAAAAAAACACTGAGAAAACTTCAAATGGCCCTAACTTCTATACGGTGCGTCCTATACCTATCAAAGTTTGCAACATTCAAATGCTTGTAACTTTTTACTGGACCGTAATAAAGCCTTGAAATTTTTTGACAATAAAGTACTCGTGCCTCTTGTCAATTTAAGCTATCGCTCATAGCAATGCTACCCTTGAGTCTTAAATCAAACAATTATAAAACTTCAAATGGACCTTACTTCTATACGGTGCGTCCTGTACCTTTCAAAGTTTCCAACATTTAAATGCATGTAACTTTTTACTGGACCGTAATAAAGCCTTGAAATTTTTTGACAATAAAGTACTCGTGCCTCTTGTCAATTTAAACTATCGCTCATAGCTATGCTACTCTTGAGTCCCAAAAAAAAACTCTTATAAAATTTCAAATGGCCCTAAATCCTATACTGTGCGTCCTATACCTATCAAAGTTTAAAATATTTAAATGCTTCTAACTTTTTACTGGAGCGTAATAAAACATTGAAATATTGTGATAATAAAGTACTCGTGCCTCTTGTCAATTTAATCTATCGCTCATAGCTATGCTACCCTTAAGTCGCAAATAAAACACTGATAAAACTTCAAATGGCCCTAACTTCTATACGGTGCGTCCTATACCTATCAAAGTTTGCAACAATCAAATGCTTGTAACTTCTTACTGGAACGTAATAAAATCTTGAAATTTTGTGACAATAAAGTACTCGAGCCTCTTATCAATTCAAGCTCAATATCGCTCATAGATATGCTACCCTTGAGTCCCAAGTCAAACTCTTATAAAACTTCAAATGGCCCTAGCTTCTATACAGTGCGTCCTATACCTATCAAAGTTTGCAACATTCAAATGCTTGTAACTTTTTACTGGAGGGTACTAAAATCTTGAAATTTTGTGACAATAAAGTTCTCGAGCCTCTTATCAATTTAAGCTATCGCTCATAGCTATGCTACCCTTGAGTCTTAAATCAAACAATTATAAAACTTCAAATGGACCTTACTTCTATACGGTGCATCCTGTACCAATCAAAGTTTCCAACATTTAAATGCTTGTAAGTTTTTACTGGACCGTAATAAAGCCTTGAAATTTTGTGACAATAAAGTACTCGTGCCTCTTGTCAATTTAAACTATCGCTCATAGCTATGCTACTCTTGGGTCCCAAAACAAACACTGATAAAACTTCGAATGGCCCTAATTTCTATACGGTGCGTCCTATACCTATCAAAATTTGCAACAATAAAATGCTTGTAACTTTTTACTGGAGCGCAATAAACCTTTGAAATTTTGTGACAATAAAGTACTCGTGCCTCTTGTCAATTTAAGCTATCGCTCATAGCTATGCTACCCTTGAGTCCAAAATAAAACACAGATAGAACTTCAAATGGCCCTAAATTATATACTGTACGTCATATATCTATCAAAGTTTGCAGCATTCAAATGCTTGCAACTTTTTACTGGAGCGTAATAAAATCTTGAAATTTTGTGACACTTAAGTACTCGTGCCCCTTGTCAATTTAAGCTATCGGTCATAGCTATGCTACTCTTGAGTCCCAAATCAAACACTGATAAAACTTCAAATGGCCCTAAATTCTATACTGTGCGTCCTATATCTATCAAAGTTTGCAACATTCAAATGCTTCTACCTTTTTACTGGAGGGTAATAAAATCTTGAAATTTTGTGACAATAAAGTACTCGAGCCTCTTATCAATTTAAGCTATCGCTCATAGCTATGCTACCCTTGAGTTTTAAATCAAGCACTTATAAAAGTTCAAATGGCCCTAACTTCTATACGGTGCGTCCTGTACCTATTAAAGTTTCCAACATTTAAATGCTTGTAACTTTTTACTGGAGCGTAATAAAGCCTTGAAATTTTGTGACAATAAAGAACTCGTGCCTCTTGTCAATTTAAGCTATCGCTCATAGCTATGCTACTCTTGAGTCCCAAAACAAACACTGATAAAATTTCAAATGGCCCTAACTTCTATACGCTGCTTCCTATACCTCTCAAAGTTTGCAACAAACAAATGCTTCTACCTTTTTACTGGAGCGTAATAAAACCTTGAAATTTTGTGACAATAAAGAACCCGTGCCTATTGTCAATTTAAGCTGTCGCTCATAGCTGTGCTACCCTTGGGTCCCAAATAAAACACTCATAAAACTACAAATGACACTAAATTCTATACTGTGCGTCCTATATCTATGAAAGTTTGCAACATTCAAATGTTTGTAACTTTTTACTGGAGCGTAATAAAATCTTGAAATTTTGTGACAATAAAGTACTCGAGCCTCTTATCAATTTAAGCTATCGCTATGCTACCCTGGAGTCCCAAATCAAACAATTGTAAAACTTCAAATGGCCCTAACTTATATACGGTGCGTCCTATACCTATCAAAGTTTGCAACATTTAAATGCTTCTAACTTTTTACTGGAGCGTAATAAAACCTTGAAATTTTGTGACAATAAAGTACTCGTGCCTCTTGTCAATTTAAGCTATCGCTCATAGCTATGCTACCCTTGAGTCCCAAATCAAACACTGATAAAATTTCAAATGGCCCTAAATTATATACTGTACGTCCTATATCTATCAAAGTTTGCAACATTTAAATGCTTCTAACTTTTTACTGGAGCGTAATAAAACCTTGAAATTTTGTGACAATAAAGTACTCGTGCCTCTTGTCAATTTAAGCTATCGCTCATAGCTATGCTAATCTTCAGTCTCAAAAAAACACTGAGAAAACTTCAAATGGCCCTAACTTCTATACGGTGCGTCCTATACCTATCAAAGTTTGCAACATTCAAATGCTTGTAACTTTTTACTGGACCGTAATAAAGCCTTGAAATTTTTTGACAATAAAGTACTCGTGCCTCTTGTCAATTTAAGCTATCGCTCATAGCTATGCTACCCTTGAGTCTTAAATCAAACAATTATAAAACTTCAAATGGACCTTACTTCTATACGGTGCGTCCTGTACCTATCAAAGTTTCCAACATTTAAATGCTTGTAACTTTTTACTGGACCGTAATAAAGCCTTGAAATTTTTTGACAATAAAGTACTCGTGCCTCTTGTCAATTTAAACTATCGCTCATAGCTATGCTACTCTTGAGTCCCAAAAAAAAACTCTTATAAAATTTCAAATGGCCCTAAATCCTATACTGTGCGTCCTATACCTATCAAAGTTTAAAATATTTAAATGCTTCTAACTTTTTACTGGAGCGTAATAAAACCTTGAAATATTGTGATAATAAGGTACTCGTGCCTCTTGTCAATTTAATCTATCGCTCATAGCTATGCTACCCTTAAGTCGCAAATAAAACACTGATAAAATTTCAAATGGCCCTAACTTCTATACGGTGCGTCCTATACCTATCAAAGTTTGCAACAATCAAATGCTTGTAACTTTTTACTGGAACGTAATAAAACCTTGAAATTTTGTGACAATAAAGTACTCGAGCCTCTTATCAATTCAAGCTATCGCTCATAGATATGCTATCCTTGAGTCCCAAGTCAAACACTTATAAAACTTCAAATGGCCCTAGCTTCTATACAGTGCGTCCTATACCTATCAAAGTTTGCAACATTCAAATGCTTGTAACTTTTTACTGGAGGGTACTAAAATCTTGAAATTTTGTGACAATAAAGTTCTCGAGCCTCTTATCAATTTAAGCTATCGTTCATAGCTATGCTACCCTTGAGTCTTAAATCAAACAATTATAAAACTTCAAATGGACCTTACTTCTATACGGTGCATCCTGTACCAATCAAAGTTTCAAACATTTAAATGCTTGTAACTTTTTACTGGACCGTAATAAAGCCTTGAAATTTTGTGACAATAAAGTACTCGTGCCTCTTGTCAATTTAAACTATCGCTCATAGCTATGCTACTCTTGGGTCCCAAAACAAACACTGATAAAACTTCGAATGGCCCTAACTTCTATACGGTGCGTCCTATACCTATCAAAATTTGCAATAATAAAATGCTTGTAACTTTTTACTGGAGCGCAATAAACCTTTGAAATTTTGTGACAATAAAGTACTCGTGCCTCTTGTCAATTTAAGCTATCGCTCATAGCTATGCTACCCTTGAGTCCAAAATAAAACACAGATAGAACTTCAAATGGCCCTAAATTATATACTGTACGTCATATATCTATCAAAGTTTGCAGCATTCAAATGCTTGCAACTTTTTACTGGAGCGTAATAAAATCTTGAAATTTTGTGACAATAAAGTACTCGAGCCACTTATCTATTTAAGCTATCGCTCATAGATATGCTACCCTTGAGTCCCAAATCAAACACTTATAAAACTTCAAATGGCCCTAACTTCTATACGGTGCGTCCTATACCTATCAAAGTTTGCAACATTCAAACGCTTGTAACTTTTTACTGGAGCGTAATAAAACCTTGAAATTTTGTGACAATAAAGTACGCGTGCCTCTTGTCAATTTAAGCTATCGCTGATAGCTATGCTACTCTTGAGTCCCAAAACAAACACTGATAAAATTTCAAATAGCCCTAACTTCTATACGCTGCGTCTTATACCTATCAAAGTTTGCAACAATCAAATGCTTGAAACTTTTTGCTGGAGCGTAATAAAACCTTGAAATTTTGTAACAATAAAGTACCCGTCCCTCTTGTCAATTTAAGCTCTCGCTCATAGCTGTGCTACCCTTGGGTCCCAAATAAAACACTGATAAAACTTCAAATGGCCCTAGCTTCTATACAGTGCTTCCTATACCTATCAAAGTTTGCAACATTCAAATGCTTGTAACTTTTTACTGGAGGGTAATAAAATCTTGAAATTTTGTGACAATAAAGTTCTCGAGCCTCTTATCAATTTAAGCTATCGCTCATAGATATGCTACCCTTGAGTCCCAAATCAAACACTTATAAAACTTCAAATGGCCCTAACTTCTATACGGTGCGTCCTATACCTATCAAAGTTTGCAACATTTAAATGCTTGTAACTTTTTACTGGAGCGTAATAAAGCCTTGAAATTTTGTGACACTAAAGTACTCGTGCCCCTTGTCAATTTAAGCTATCGGTCATAGCTATGCTACTCTTGAGTCCCAAATCAAACACTGATAAAACTACAAATGGCCCTAAATTCTATACTGTGCGTCCTATATCTATTAAAGTTTGCAACATTCAAATGCTTCTACCTTTTTACTGGAGGGTAATAAAATCTTGAAATTTTGTGACAATAAAGTACTCGAGCCTCTTATCAATTTAAGCTATCGCTCATAGCTATGCTACCCTTGAGTTTTAAATCAAGCACTTATAAAAGTTCAAACGGCCCTAACTTCTATACGGTGCGTCCTGTAGCTATCAAAGTTTCCAACATTTAAATGCTTGTAACTTTTTACTGGAGCGTAATAAAATCTTGAAATTTTGTGACAATAAAGTACTCGTGCCTCTTGTTACTTTAAGCTATCGCTCATAGCTATGCTACTCTTGAGTCCCAAAACAAACACTGATACAATTTCAAATGGCCCTAAATCCTATACTGTGCGTCCTATATCTATCAAAGTTTGCAACAATCAAATGCTTCTACCTTTTTACTGGAGCGTAATAAAACCTTGAAATTTTGTGACAATAAAGTACCCGTGCCTATTGTCAATTTAAGCTCTCTCTCATAGCTGTGCTACCTTTGGGTCCCAAATAAAACACTCATAAAACTTCAAATGGCCCTAAATTCTATACTGTGCGTCCTATATCTATCAAAGTTTGCAACATTCAAATGCTTGTAACTTTTTACTGGAGCGTAATAAAATCTTGAAATTTTGTGACAATCAAGTACTCGAGCCGCTTATCAATTTAAGCTATCGCTATGCTACCTTTGAGTCCCAAATCAAACAATTATAAAACTTCAAATGGCCCTAACTTATATACGGTGCGTCCCATACCTATCAAAGTTTGCAACATTTAAATGCTTCTAACTTTTTACTGGAGCGTAATAAAGCCTTCAAATTTTGTGACAATAAAGTACTCGTGCCTCTTGTCAATTTAAGCTATCGCTCATAGCTATGCTACCCTTGAGTCCCAAAACAAACACTGATAAAATTTCAAATGGCCCTAAATCCTATACTGTGCGTCCTATATCTATCAAAGTTTGCAACATTCAAATGCTTCTACTTTTTTACTGGAGGGTAATAAGATCTTGAAATTTTGTGACAATAAAGTACCCGTGCCTCTTGTCACTTTAAGCTATCGCTCATAGCTATGCTACTCTTGAGTCCCAAAACAAACACTGATAAAATTTCAAATGGCCCTAACTTCTATACGCTGAGTCCTATACCTATCAAAGTTTGCAACAATCAAATGCTTCTACCTTTTTAGTGGAGCGTAATAAAAACTTGAAATTTTGTGACAATAAAGTACCCGTGCCTATTGTCAATTTAAGCTCTCGCTCATAGCTGTGCTACCATTGGGTCCCAAATAAAACACTTATAAATCTTCAAATGGCCCTAAATTTTATACTGTGCGTCCTATATCTATCAAAGTTTGCAACATTCAAATGCTTGTAACTTTTTACTGGAGCGTAATAAAACCTTGAAATTTTGTGACAATAAAGTACCCGTGCCTATTGTCAATTTAAGCTCTCGCTAATAGCTATGCTACCCTTGGGTCCCAAATAAAACACCCATAAAACTACAAATGGCCCTAAATCCTATACTGAGCGTCCTATAGCTATCAAAGTTTGCAGCATTCAAATGCTTGTAACTTTTTACTGGAGCGTAATAAAATCTTGACATTTTGTGACAATAAAGTACTCGTGCCTCTTGTCAATTTAAGATATCGCTCATAGCTATGCTACCCTTAAGTCCCAAAATAAACACTGATAAAACTGAAAATGGCCCTAACTTCTATACCGTGCGTCCTATACCTATCAAAGTTTTCAACAATCAATTGCTTGTAACTTTTTACTGGAGCGTAATAAAACCTTGAAATTTTGTGACACTAAAGTACTCGTGCCCCTTGTCAATTTAAGCTATCGGTCATAGCTATGGTACTCTTGTGTCCCAAATCAAACACTGATAAAACATAAAATGGCCCTAATTCTATACTGTGCGTCCTATATCTATCAAAGTTTGCAACATTCAAATGCTTCTACCTTTTTACTGGAGGGTAATAAAATCTTGAAATTTTGTGACAATAAAGTACTCGAGCCTCTTATCAATTTAAGCTATCGCTCATAGCTATGCTACCCTTGAGTTTTAAATCAAGCACTTATAAAAGTTCAAATGGCCCTAACTTCTATACGGTGCGTCCTGTACCTATCAAAGTTTCCAACATTTAAATGCTTTTAACTTTTTACTGGAGCGTAATAAAACCTTGAAATTTTGTGACAATAAAGAACTCGTGCCTCTTGTCAATTTAAGCTATCGCTCATAGCTATGCTACTCTTGAGTCCCAAAACAAACACTGATAAAATTTCAAATGGCCCTAACTTCTATACGCTGCTTCCTATACCTATCAAAGTTTGCAACAAACAAATGCTTCTACCTTTTTACTGGAGCGTAATAAAACCTTGAAATTTTGTGACAATAAAGAACCCGTGCCTATTGTCAATTTAAGCTGTCGCTCATAGCTGTGCTACCCTTGGGTCCCAAATAAAACACTCATAAAACTACTAATGACCCTAAATTCTATACTGTGCGACCTATATCTATGAAAGTTTGCAACATTCAAATGTTTGTAACTTTTTACTGGAGAGTAATAAAATCTTGAAATTTTGTGACAATAAAGTACTCGAGCCTCTTATCAATTTAAGCTATCGCTATGCTACCCTTGAGTCCCAAATCAAACAATTATAAAATTTCAAATAGCCCTAACTTCTATACGCTGCGTCTTATACCTATCAAAGTTTGCAACAATCAAATGCTTGAAACTTTTTGCTGGAGCGTAATAAAACCTTGAAATTTTGTAACAATAAAGTACCCGTCCCTCTTGTCAATTTAAGCTCTCGCTCATAGCTGTGCTACCCTTGGGTCCCAAATAAAACACTGATAAAACTTCAAATGGCCCTAGCTTCTATACAGTGCTTCCTATACCTATCAAAGTTTGCAACATTCAAATGCTTGTAACTTTTTACTGGAGGGTAATAAAATCTTGAAATTTTGTGACAATAAAGTTCTCGAGCCTCTTATCAATTTAAGCTATCGCTCATAGCTATGCTACCCTTGAGTCCCAAATCAAACACTTATAAAACTTCAAATGGCCCTAACTTCTATACGGTGCGTCCTATACCTATCAAAGTTTGCAACATTTAAATGCTTGTAACTTTTTACTGGAGCGTAATAAAGCCTTGAAATTTTGTGACACTAAAGTACTCGTGCCCCTTGTCAATTTAAGCTATCGGTCATAGCTATGCTACTCTTGAGTCCCAAATCAAACACTGATAAAACTACAAATGGCCCTAAATTCTATACTGTGCGTCCTATATCTATTAAAGTTTGCAACATTCAAATGCTTCTACCTTTTTACTGGAGGGTAATAAAATCTTGAAATTTTGTGACAATAAAGTACTCGAGCCTCTTATCAATTTAAGCTATCGCTCATAGCTATGCTACCCTTGAGTTTTAAATCAAGCACTTATAAAAGTTCAAACGGCCCTAACTTCTATACGGTGCGTCCTGTAGCTATCAAAGTTTCCAACATTTAAATGCTTGTAACTTTTTACTGGAGCGTAATAAAATCTTGAAATTTTGTGACAATAAAGTACTCGTGCCTCTTGTTACTTTAAGCTATCGCTCATAGCTATGCTACTCTTGAGTCCCAAAACAAACACTGATACAATTTCAAATGACCCTAAATCCTATACTGTGCGTCCTATATCTATCAAAGTTTGCAACAATCAAATGCTTCTACCTTTTTACTGGAGCGTAATAAAACCTTGAAATTTTGTGACAATAAAGTACCCGTGCCTATTGTCAATTTAAGCTCTCTCTCATAGCTGTGCTACCTTTGGGTCCCAAATAAAACACTCATAAAACTTCAAATGGCCCTAAATTCTATACTGTGCGTCCTATATCTATCAAAGTTTGCAACATTCAAATGCTTGTAACTTTTTACTGGAGCGTAATAAAATCTTGAAATTTTGTGACAATCAAGTGCTCGAGCCGCTTATCAATTTAAGCTATCGCTATGCTACCTTTGAGTCCCAAATCAAACAATTATAAAACTTCAAATGGCCCTAACTTATATACGGTGCGTCCCATACCTATCAAAGTTTGCAACATTTAAATGCTTCTAACTTTTTACTGGAGCGTAATAAAGCCTTCAAATTTTGTGACAATAAAGTACTCGTGCCTCTTGTCAATTTAAGCTATCGCTCATAGCTACGCTACCCTTGAGTCCCAAAACAAACACTGATAAAATTTCAAATGGCCCTAAATCCTATACTGTGCGTCCTATATCTATCAAAGTTTGCAACATTCAAATGCTTCTACTTTTTTACTGGAGGGTAATAAGATCTTGAAATTTTGTGACAATAAAGTACCCGTGCCTCTTGTCACTTTAAGCTATCGCTCATAGCTATGCTACTCTTGAGTCCCAAAACAAACACTGATAAAATTTCAAATGGCCCTAACTTCTATACGGTGCGTCCTATACCTATCAAAGTTTGCAACAATCAAATGCTTCTACCTTTTTAGTGGAGCGTAATAAAAACTTGAAATTTTGTGACAATAAAGTACCCGTGCCTATTGTCAATTTAAGCTCTCGCTCATAGCTGTGCTACCATTGGGTCCCAAATAAAACACTTATAAATCTTCAAATGGCCCTAAATTTTATACTGTGCGTCCTATATCTATCAAAGTTTGCAACATTCAAATGCTTGTAACTTTTTAGTGGAGCGTAATAAAAACTTGAAATTTTGTGACAATAAAGTACCCGTGCCTATTGTCAATTTAAGCTCTCGCTAATAGCTATGCTACCCTTGGGTCCCAAATAAAACACCCATAAAACTACAAATGGCCCTAAATCCTATACTGAGCGTCCTATAGCTATCAAAGTTTGCAGCATTCAAATGCTTGTAACTTTTTACTGGAGCGTAATAAAATCTTGAAATTTTGTGACAATAAAGTGCTCGTGCCTCTTGTCAATTTAAGCTATCGCTCATAGCTATGCTACCCTTAAGTCCCAAAATAAACACTGATAAAACTGAAAATGGCCCTAACTTCTATACCGTGCGTCCTATACCTATCAAAGTTTTCAACAATCAAATGCTTGTAACTTTTTACTGGAGCGTAATAAAACCTTGAAATTTTGTGACACTAAAGTACTCGTGCCCCTTGTCAATTTAAGCTATCGGTCATAGCTATGGTACTCTTGTGTCCCAAATCAAACACTGATAAAACATAAAATGGCCCTAATTCTATACTGTGCGTCCTATATCTATCAAAGTTTGCAACATTCAAATGCTTCTACCTTTTTACTGGAGGGTAATAAAATCTTGAAATTTTGTGACAATAAAGTACTCGAGCCTCTTATCAATTTAAGCTATCGCTCATAGCTATGCTACCCTTGAGTTTTAAATCAAGCACTTATAAAAGTTCAAATGGCCCTAACTTCTATACGGTGCGTCCTGTACCTATCAAAGTTTCCAACATTTAAATGCTTTTAACTTTTTACTGGAGCGTAATAAAACCTTGAAATTTTGTGACAATAAAGAACTCGTGCCTCTTGTCAATTTAAGCTATCGCTCATAGCTATGCTACTCTTGAGTCCCAAAACAAACACTGATAAAATTTCAAATGGCCCTAACTTCTATACGCTGCTTCCTATACCTATCAAAGTTTGCAACAAACAAATGCTTCTACCTTTTTACTGGAGCGTAATAAAACCTTGAAATTTTGTGACAATAAAGAACCCGTGCCTATTGTCAATTTAAGCTGTCGCTCATAGCTGTGCTACCCTTGGGTCCCAAATAAAACACTCATAAAACTACAAATGACCCTAAATTCTATACTGTGCGACCTATATCTATGAAAGTTTGCAACATTCAAATGTTTGTAACTTTTTACTGGAGCGTAATAAAATCTTGAAATTTTGTGACAATAAAGTACTCGAGCCTCTTATCAATTTAAGCTATCGCTATGCTACCCTTGAGTCCCAAATCAAACAATTATAAAACTTCAAATGGCCCTAACTTATATACGGTGCGTCCTATACCTATCAAAGTTTGCAACATTTAAATGCTTCTAACTTTTTACTGGAGAGTAATAAAACCTTGAAATTTTGTGACAATAAAGTACTCGTGCCTCTTGTCAATTTAAGCTATCGCTCATAGCTATGCTACCCTTGAGTCCCAAATCAAACACTGATAAAACTTCAAATGGCCCTAAATTATATACTGTACGTCCTATATCTATCAAAGTTTGCAACATTTAAATGCTTCTAACTTTTTACTGGAGCGTAATAAAACCTTGAAATTTTGTGACAATAAAGTACTCGTGCCTCTTGTCAATTTAAGCTATCGCGCATAGCTATGCTACCCTTGAGTCCCAAAACAAACACTGATAAAATTTCAAATTGCCCTAAATCTTATACTGTGCGTCCTATACCTATCAAAGTTTAAAATATTTAAATGCTTCTTACTGGAGCGTAATAAAACCTTGAAATATTGTGATAATAAAGTACTCGTGCCTCTTGTCAATTTAATCTATCGCTCATAGCTATGCTACCCTTAAGTCGCAAATAAAACACTGATAAAATTTCAAATGGCCCTAACTTCTATACGGTGCGTCCTATACCTATCAAAGTTTGCAACAATCAAATGCTTGTAACTTTTTACTGGAACGTAATAAAACCTTGAAATTTTGTGACAATAAAGTACTCGAGCCTCTTATCAATTCAAGCTATCGCTCATAGATATGCTACCCTTGAGTCCCAAGTCAACCACTTATAAAACTTCAAATGGCCCTAGCTTCTATACAGTCGTCCTATACCTATCAAAGTTTGCAACATTCAAATGCTTGTAACTTTTTACTGGAGGGTAATAAAATCTTGAAATTTTGTGACAATAAAGTTCTCGAGCCTCTTATCAATTTAAGCTATCGCTCATAGCTATGCTACCCTTGAGTCTTAAATCAAACAATTATAAAGCTTCAAATGGACCTTACTTCTATACGGTGCGTCCTGTACCTATCAAAGTTTCCAACATTTAAATGCTTGTAACTTTTTACTGGACCGTAATAGAATGTGGTAATTTTGTGACAATAAAGTACTCGTGCCTCTTGTCAATTTAAACTATCGCTCATAGCTATGCTACTCTTGAGTCCCAAAACAAACACTGATAAAATTTCAAATGGCCCTAAATCCTATACTGTGCGTCCTATACCTATCAAAGTTTAAAATATTTAAATGTTTCTAACTTTTTACTGGAGCGTAATAAAACCTTGAAATATTGTGATAATAAAGTACTCGTGCCTCTTGTCAATTTAATCTATCGCTCATAGATATGCTACCCTTAAGTCGCAAATAAAACACTGAAAAAACTTCAAATGGCCCTAACTTCTATACGTTGCGTCCTATACCTATCAAAGTTTGCAACAATCAAATGCTTGTAACTTTTTACTGGAACGTAATAAAATCTTGAAATTTTGTGACAATAAAGTACTCGAGCCTCTAATCAATTCAAGCTATCGCTCATAGATATGCTACCCTTGAGTCCCAAGTCAAACACTTATAAAACTTCAAATGGCAATAGCTTCTATACAGTGGGTCCTATACCTATCAAAGTTTGCAACATTCAAATGCTTGTAACTTTTTACTGGAGGGTACTAAAATCTTGAAATTTTGTGACAATAAAGTTCTCGAGCCTCTTATCAATTTAAGCTATCGCTCATAGCTATGCTACCCTTGAGTCTTAAATCAAACAATTATAAAACTTCAAATGGACCTTACTTCTATACGGTGCATCCTGTACCAATCAAAGTTTCCAACATTTAAATGCTTGTAACTTTTTACTGGACCGTAATAAAGCCTTGAAATTTTGTGACAATAAAGTACTCGTGCCTCTTGTCAATTTAAACTATCGCTCATAGCTATGCTACTCTTGGGTCCCAAAACAAACACTGATAAAACTTCGAATGGCCCTAACTTCTATACGGTGCGTCCTATACCTATCAAAATTTGCAACAATAAAATGCTTGTAACTTTTTACTGGAGCGCAATAAACCTTTGAAATTTTGTGACAATAAAGTACTCGTTCCTCTTGTCAATTTAAGCTATCGCTCATAGCTATGCTACCCTTGAGTCCCAAATCAAACACTGATAAAACTTCAAATGGCCCTAAATTATATACTGTACGTCATATATCTATCAAAGTTTGCAGCATTCAAATGCTTGCAACTTTTTACTGGAGCGTAATAAAATCTTGAAACTTTGTGACAATAAAGTACTCGAGCCACTTATCTATTTAAGCTATCGCTCATATTTATGCTACCCTTGAGTCCCAAATCAAACACTTATAAAACTTCAAATGGCCCTAACTTCTATACGGTGCGTCCTATACCTATCAAAGTTTGCAACATTTAAATGCTTGTAACTTTTTACTGGAGCGTAATAAAACCTTGAAATTTTGTGACAATAAAGTACGCGTGCCTCTTGTCAATTTAAGCTATCGCTGATAGCTATGCTACTCTTGAGTCCCAAAACAAACACTGATAAAATTTCAAATAGCCCTAACTTCTATACGCTGCGTCTTATACCTATCAAAGTTTGCAACAATCAAATGCTTGAAACTTTTTACTGGAGCGTAATAAAACCTTGAAATTTTGTACAATAAAGTACCCGTGCCTCTTGTCAATTTAAGCTCTCGCTCATAGCTGTGCTACCCTTGGGTCCCAAATAAAACACTGATAAAACTTCAAATGGCCCTAGCTTCTAGACAGTGCGTCCTATACCTATCAAAGTTTGCAACATTCAAATGCTTTGTAACTTTTTACTGGACCGTAATAAAGCCTTGAAATTTTGTGACAATAAACTATTCGTGCCTCTTGTCAATTTAAGCTATCGCTCATAGCTATGCTACCCTTGAGTCTTAAATCAAACAATTATAAAACTTCAAATGCACCTTACTTCTATACGGTGCATCCTGTACCTATCAAAGTTTGCAACATTTAAATGCTTGTAACTTTTTACTGGAGCGTAATAAAATCTTGAAATTTTGTGACAATAAAGTACGCGTGCCTCTTGTCAATTTAATCTATCGCTCATAGCTATGCTACCCTTAAGTCGCAAATAAAACACTGATAAAACTTCAAATGGCCCTAACTTCTATACGGTGCGTCCTATACCTATCAAAGTTTGCAACAATCAAATGCTTGTAACTTTTTACTGGAACGTAATAAAACCTTGAAATTTTGTGACAATAAAGTGCTCGAGCCTCTTATCAATTCAAGCTATCGCTCATAGATATGCTACCCTTGAGTCCCAACTCAAACACTTATAAAACTTCAAATGGCCCTAGCTTCTATACAGTGCGTCCTGTACCTATCAAAGTTTCCAACATTTAAATGCTTTGTAACTTTCTACTGGACCGTAATAAACCTTGAAATTTTGTGACAATAAACTATTCGTGCCTCTTGTCAATTTAAGCTATCGCTGATAGCTATGCTACTCTTGAGTCCCAAAACAAACACTGATAAAATTTCAAATAGCCCTAAATTCTATACGCTGCGTCCTATACCTATCAAAGTTTGCAACAATCAAATGCTTGAAACTTTTTACTGGAGCGTAATAAAACCTTGAAATTTTGTAACAATAAAGTACCCGTGCCTCTTGTCAATTTAAGCTCTCGCTCATAGCTGTGCTACCCTTGGGTCCCAAATAAAACACTGATAAAACTTCAAATGGCCCTAAATCCTATACTGTGCGCCATTTATCTATCAAAGTTTGCAACATTCAAATGCTTGTAACTTTTTACTGGAGCGTAATAAAATCTTGAAATTTTGTGACAATAAAGTACTCGAGCCTCTTGTCAATTTAAGCTATCGCTATGCTAACCTTGAGTCCCAAATCAAACAATTAGAAAACTTCAAATGGCCCTAACTTATATACGGTGCGTCATATACCTATCAAAATTTGCAACATTTAAATGCTTCTAACTTTTTACTGGAGCGTAATAAAACCTTGAAATATTGTGACAATAAAGTACTCGTGCCTCTTGTCAATTTAATCTATCGCTCATAGCTATGCTACCCTTAAGTCGCAAATAAAACACTGATAAAATTTCTAATGGCCCTAACTTCTATACGGTGCATCCTATACCTATCAAAGTCTGCAACAATCAAATGCTTGTAACTTTTTACTGGAACGTAATAAAACCTTGAAATTTTGTGACATTAAAGTGCTCGTGCCTCTTGTCAATTTAAGCTATCGCTCATAGCTATGCCACCCTTGACTCCCATATCAAACACTTATAAAACTTCAAATGGCCCTAAATTATATACTGTACGTCCAATATCTATCAAAGTTTGCAGCATTCAAATGCTTGTAACTTTTTACTGGGGCGTAATAAAACTTTGAAATTTTGTGACAATAAAGTACTCGTGCCTCTTGTCAATGTAAGGTATCGCTCATAGCTATGCTATTCGTGAGTTCCAAAATAAACAATGATAAAATTTCAAAAGGCCCTAACTTCTATAGGGTGCGTCCGATACCTATCAAAGTTTGCAACATTTAAATGCTTGTAACTTTTTACTGGAGCGTAATAAAACTTTGAAATTTTGTGACAATAAAGTACTCGTGCCTCTTGTCAATGTAAGCTATCGCTCATAGCTATGCTATTCTTGAGTTCCAAAATAAACACTGATAAAATTTCAAATGGCCCTAAATTATATACTGTACGTCCTATATCTATCAAAGTTTGCAGCATTCAAATGCTTGTAGCTTTTTACTGGGGCGTAATAAAACTTTGAAATTTTGTGACAATAAAGTACTCGTGCCTCTTGTCAATGTAAGATATCGCTCATAGCTATGCTATTCTTGAGTTCCAAAATAAACACTGATAAAATGTCAAAAGGCCCTAACTTCTATACGCTGCGTCCTATACCTATCAAAGTTTGCAACAATCAAATGCTTGTAACTTTTTACTGGAGCGTAATGAAAAATTGAAATTTTGTGACAATAAAGTACTCGAGCCGCTTATCAATTTAAGCTATCGCTATGCTACCCTTGAGTCCCAAATCAAACAATTAAAAACTTCAAATGGCCCTAACTTATATACGGTGCATCCTATACCTATCAAAGTTTGCAATATTTAAATGCTTCTAACTTTTTACTGGAGCGTAATAAAACCTTGAAATTTTGTGACAATAAAGTACTAGTGCCTCTTGTCAATTTAAGCTATCGCTCATAGCTATGCTACCCTTGAGTCCCAAAACAAACACTGATACAATTTCAAATGGCCCTAAATCCTATACTGTGTGTCTTATACCTATCAAAGTTTGCAACATTTAAATGCTTCTAACTTTTTACTGGAGCGTAATAAAACCTTGAAATATTGTGATAATAAAGTACTCGTGCCTCTTGTCAATTTAATCTATCGCTTATAGCTATGCTACCCTTAAGTCGCAAATAAAACTCTGATAAAACTTCAAATCGGCCTAACTTCTATACGGTGCGTCCTATACCTATCAAAGTTTGCAACTATCAAATGCTTGTAACTATTTACTGGACCGTAATAAAACCTTGAAATTTTGTGACAATAAAGTACTCGTGCCTCTTGTCAATTTAAGCTATCGCTCATAGCTGTGCTACCCTTGAGTCCCAAATCAAACACTGATAAAACTTCAAATGGCCCTAAATTATATACTGTACGTTTTATATCTATCAAAGTTTGCAGCATTCAAATGCTTGTAACTTTTTACTGGAGCGTAATAAAACCTTGAAATTTTGTGACAATAAAGTACTCGTTCCTCTTGTCAATTTAAGCTATCGCTCATAGCTATGCTACCCTTGAGTCCCAAAACAAACACTGATAAAATTTGAAATGGCCCTAAATCCTATACTGTATGTCTTATACCCATCAAAGTTTGAAACATTTAAATGCTTGTAACTTTTTACTGGAGCGTAATAAAACCTTGAAATTTTGTGACAACAAAGTACTCGTGCCTCTTGTCAATGTAAGCTATCGCTCATAGCTATGCTACTCTTGAGTTCCAAAACAAACACTGATAAAATTTCAAAAGGCCCTAACTTCTATACGCTGCGTCCTATACCTATCAAAGTTTGCAACAATCAAATGCTTGTAACTTTTTACTGGAGCGTAATGAAAAATTGAAATTTTGTGACAATAAAGTACCCGTGATCTTGTCAATTTAAGCTCTCGCTCATAGCTGTGCTACCCTTGGGTCCCAAATAAAACACTGATAATACTTCAAATGGCTGTAAATTCTATACTGTTCGTCCTATATCTATCAAAGTTTCCAACATTTAAATGTTTGTAACTTTTAACTGGAGCGTAATAAAACCTTGAAATTTTGTGACAATAAAGAACTCGTGCCTCTTGTCAATTTAAGCTATCGCTCATAGCTATGCTACTCTTGAGTCCCAAAACAAACACTGATAAAATTTCAAATGGCCCTAACTTCTGTGTCCTATACCTATCAAAGTTTGCAACAATCAAATGCTTCTACCTTTTTGCTGGAGCGTAATAAAACCTTGAAATTTTGTGACAATAAAGTACTCGTGCCTCTTGTCAATTTAAGCTATCGCTCATAGCTATGCTACTATTGAGTCTTCAATCAAACACTTATAAAACTTCAAATGGCCCTTACTTCTATACGGTGCGTCCTGTACCTATCAAAGTTTCCAACATTTAAATGCTTGTAAATTTCTACTGGAACATCATAAACCATTGAAATTTTGTGACAATAAAGTACTCGTGCCTCTTGTCAATTTAAACTATCGCTCATAGCTACGCTATTCTTGAGTCCCAAAACAAACACTGTTAAAACTTCGAATGGCCCTAACTTCTATACGGTGCGTCCTATACCTATCAAAATTTGCAACAATAAAATGCTTGTAAATTTTTACTGGAGCGTCATAATCCCTTGAAATTTTGTGACAATAAAGTACTCGTGCCTCTTGTCAATTTAATCTATCGCTCATAGCTAATGCTATCTTGAGTCCAAAATAAAACACAGATAAAACTTCAAATGGCCCTAAATTATATACTGTACGTCCTATATCTACCAAAGTTTGCAGCATTCAAATGCTTGTAACTTTATACTGGAGCGTAATAAAATCTTGATATTTTGTGACAATAAAGTACTCGAGCCTCTTATCACTTTAAGCTATCGCTCATAGATATGCTACCCTTGAGTCCCAAATCAAACACTTATAAAACTTCAAATGGCCCTAACTTCTATACGGTGCGTCCTATACCTATCAAAGTTTGCAACATTTAAATGCTTGTAACTTTTTACTGGATCGTAATAAAACCTTGAAATTTTGTGTTTCTCGTGCCTCTTGTCAACTTAAGCTATCGCTATGCTACTCTTGAGTCCCAAAACAAACACTGAAAAAATTTCAAAAGGCCCTAACTTCTATACGCTGCGTCCTATACCTATCAAAGTTTGCAACAATCAAATGCTTGTAACTTTTTACTGGATCGTAATAAAATCTTGAAATCTTGTGACAATAAAGTACTCGAGCCTCTTATCAATTTAAGCTATCGCTATGCTACCCTTGAGTCCCAAATCAAACAATTATAAAACTTCAAATGGCCCTAACTTATATACGGTGCGTCCTATACCTATCAAAGTTTGCAACATTTAAATGCTTCTAACTTTTTACTGCAGCGTAATAAAACCTTGAAATATTGTGACAATAAAGTACTCGTGCCTCTTGTCAATTTAAGCCATCGCTCATAGCTATGCTACTCTTGAGTCCCAAATCAAACACTGATAGTACTTCAAATGGCCCTAAATTCTATACGGTGCGTCCTATACCTATAAAAATTTGCAATAATAAAATGCTTGTAACTTTTTACTGGAGCGTCATAAACCCTTGAAATTTTGTGACAATAAAGTACTCGAGCTCAATTTAAGCTATTGCTATGCTACCCTTGAGTCCCAAATCAAACACTGATAAAACTTCAAATGGCCCTAACTTCTATACGGTGCGTAATATACCTATCAAAGTTTGTAACATTCAAATGCTTGTAACTTTTTACTGGAGCGTAATAAAACCATGAAATTTTGTGACAATAAAGTACTCGTGCCTCTTGTCAATTGAAGTTATCGCTCATAGCTATGCTACCCTTGAGTCCAAATTAAAACACTGATAAAACTTTAAATGGCCCTAACTTCTATATGGTCCGTCCTGTACCTATCGAAGTTTGCAACATTCAAATGTTTGTAACTTTTTACTGGAGCGTCATAAAATCTTGCAATTTTGTGACAATAAAGTATTCGAGCCTCTCATCAATTTAAGCTATCGCTAAAAGCTATGCTACCCCTGAGTCCCAAATCAAACACTTATAAAAGTTCAAATGGCCCTAACTTCTATACGGTGCGTCCTTTACCTATCAAAGTTTGCAACATTTAAATGCTTGTTACTTTTTACTGGAGCGTAATAAAACCATGAAATTTTGTGACAATAAAGTACTCGTGCCCCTTGTCAATTTAAGCTATCGGTCATAGCTATGCTACCCTTGAGTCCCAAATGAAATACTGACAAAACTTCAAATGGCCCTAAATTCTATACTGTGCGTCCTATATCTATCAAAGTTTGCAACATTCAAATGCTTGTAACTTTTTACTGGAGCGTAATAAAATCTTGAAATTTTGTGACAATAAAGTACTCGAGCCTCTTATCAATTTAAGCTATCGCTATGCTACCCTTGAGTCCCAAATCAAACAATTATAAAACTTCAAATGGCCCTAACTTATATACGGTGCGTCCTATACCTATCAAAGTTTGCAACATTTAAATGCTTCTAACCTTTTACTGGAGCCTAATAAAACCTTGAAATATTGTGACAATAAAGTACTCGTGCCTCTTGTCAATTCAAGCTATCGCTCATAGCTATGCTACTCTTGAGTCCCAAAAAAAACACTGATAATACTTCAAATGGCCCTAACTTCTATACGGTGCGTCCTATACCTATCAAAATTTGCAATAATAAAATGCTTGTAAATTTTTACTGGAGCGTCATAGACCCTTGAATATTTGTGACAATAAAGTACTCGTGCCTCTTGCAAATTTAAGCTATCGCTCATAGCTCTGCTACCCTAAAGTCGCAAATAAAACACTGATAAAACTTCAAATGGCCCTAACTCATATACGGTGCGTCCTATACCTATCAAAGTTTGCAACATTTAAATGCTTCTAACCGTTTACTGGAGCGTAATAAAACCTTGAAATATTGTGACAATAAAGTACTCGTGCCTCTTGTCAATTTAAGCTATCGCTCATAGCGATGCTACCCTTGAGTCCCAAAACAAACACTGATAAAACTTCAAATGGCCCTAAATTCTATACTGTGCATCCTATATCTATCGGGGTTTGCAACATGCAAATGCTTGTAACTCTTTACTGGAGCGTAATAAAATCTTAAAATTTTGTGACAATAAAGTACTCGAGCCTCTCATCAATTTAAGCTATCGCTCATAGCTATTCTACTCTTGATCCCAAAACAAACACTGATAAAACTTCAAATGACCCTAAATCCTATACTGTGTGACCTATACCTATCAAAGTTTGCAACATTTAAATGCTTCTAACTTTTTACTGGAGCGTAATAAAACCTTGAAATATTGTGATAATAAAGTACTCGTGCTTCTTTTCAATTTAATCTATCGCTCATAGCTATGCCACCCTTAAGTCGCAAATAAAACACTGATAAAATTTCAAATGGCCCTAACTTCTATACGCTGAGTCCTATACCTATCAAAGTTTGCAACAATCAAATGCTTCTACCTTTTTAGTGGAGCGTAATAAAAACTTGAAATTTTGTGACAATAAAGTACCCGTGCCTATTGTCAATTTAAGCTCTCGCTCATAGCTGTGCTACCATTGGGTCCCAAATAAAACACTTATAAATCTTCAAATGGCCCTAAATTTTATACTGTGCGTCCTATATCTATCAAAGTTTGCAACATTCAAATGCTTGTAACTTTTTACTGGAGCGTAATAAAACCTTGAAATTTTGTGACAATAAAGTACCCGTGCCTATTGTCAATTTAAGCTCTCGCTAATAGCTATGCTACCCTTGGGTCCCAAATAAAACACCCATAAAACTACAAATGGCCCTAAATCCTATACTGAGCGTCCTATAGCTATCAAAGTTTGCAGCATTCAAATGCTTGTAACTTTTTACTGGAGCGTAATAAAATCTTGAAATTTTGTGACAATAAAGTGCTCGTGCCTCTTGTCAATTTAAGCTATCGCTCATAGCTATGCTACCCTTAAGTCCCAAAATAAACACTGATAAAACTGAAAATGGCCCTAACTTCTATACCGTGCGTCCTATACCTATCAAAGTTTTCAACAATCAATTGCTTGTAACTTTTTACTGGAGCGTAATAAAACCTTGAAATTTTGTGACACTAAAGTACTCGTGCCCCTTGTCAATTTAAGCTATCGGTCATAGCTATGGTACTCTTGTGTCCCAAATCAAACACTGATAAAACATAAAATGGCCCTAATTCTATACTGTGCGTCCTATATCTATCAAAGTTTGCAACATTCAAATGCTTCTACCTTTTTACTGGAGGGTAATAAAATCTTGAAATTTTGTGACAATAAAGTACTCGAGCCTCTTATCAATTTAAGCTATCGCTCATAGCTATGCTACCCTTGAGTTTTAAATCAAGCACTTATAAAAGTTCAAATGGCCCTAACTTCTATACGGTGCGTCCTGTACCTATCAAAGTTTCCAACATTTAAATGCTTTTAACTTTTTACTGGAGCGTAATAAAACCTTGAAATTTTGTGACAATAAAGAACTCGTGCCTCTTGTCAATTTAAGCTATCGCTCATAGCTATGCTACTCTTGAGTCCCAAAACAAACACTGATAAAATTTCAAATGGCCCTAACTTCTATACGCTGCTTCCTATACCTATCAAAGTTTGCAACAAACAAATGCTTCTACCTTTTTACTGGAGCGTAATAAAACCTTGAAATTTTGTGACAATAAAGAACCCGTGCCTATTGTCAATTTAAGCTGTCGCTCATAGCTGTGCTACCCTTGGGTCCCAAATAAAACACTCATAAAACTACTAATGACCCTAAATTCTATACTGTGCGACCTATATCTATGAAAGTTTGCAACATTCAAATGTTTGTAACTTTTTACTGGAGCGTAATAAAATCTTGAAATTTTGTGACAATAAAGTACTCGAGCCTCTTATCAATTTAAGCTATCGCTATGCTACCCTTGAGTCCCAAATCAAACAATTATAAAATTTCAAATAGCCCTAACTTCTATACGCTGCGTCTTATACCTATCAAAGTTTGCAACAATCAAATGCTTGAAACTTTTTGCTGGAGCGTAATAAAACCTTGAAATTTTGTAACAATAAAGTACCCGTCCCTCTTGTCAATTTAAGCTCTCGCTCATAGCTGTGCTACCCTTGGGTCCCAAATAAAACACTGATAAAACTTCAAATGGCCCTAGCTTCTATACAGTGCTTCCTATACCTATCAAAGTTTGCAACATTCAAATGCTTGTAACTTTTTACTGGAGGGTAATAAAATCTTGAAATTTTGTGACAATAAAGTTCTCGAGCCTCTTATCAATTTAAGCTATCGCTCATAGATATGCTACCCTTGAGTCCCAAATCAAACACTTATAAAACTTCAAATGGCCCTAACTTCTATACGGTGCGTCCTATACCTATCAAAGTTTGCAACATTTAAATGCTTGTAACTTTTTACTGGAGCGTAATAAAGCCTTGAAATTTTGTGACAATAAAGTACTCGTGCCTCTTGTTACTTTAAGCTATCGCTCATAGCTATGCTACTCTTGAGTCCCAAAACAAACACTGATACAATTTCAAATGACCCTAAATCCTATACTGTGCGTCCTATATCTATCAAAGTTTGCAACAATCAAATGCTTCTACCTTTTTACTGGAGCGTAATAAAACCTTGAAATTTTGTGACAATAAAGTACCCGTGCCTATTGTCAATTTAAGCTCTCTCTCATAGCTGTGCTACCTTTGGGTCCCAAATAAAACACTCATAAAACTTCAAATGGCCCTAAATTCTATACTGTGCGTCCTATATCTATCAAAGTTTGCAACATTCAAATGCTTGTAACTTTTTACTGGAGCGTAATAAAATCTTGAAATTTTGTGACAATCAAGTACTCGAGCCGCTTATCAATTTAAGCTATCGCTATGCTACCTTTGAGTCCCAAATCAAACAATTATAAAACTTCAAATGGCCCTAACTTATATACGGTGCGTCCCATACCTATCAAAGTTTGCAACATTTAAATGCTTCTAACTTTTTACTGGAGCGTAATAAAGCCTTCAAATTTTGTGACAATAAAGTACTCGTGCCTCTTGTCAATTTAAGCTATCGCTCATAGCTACGCTACCCTTGAGTCCCAAAACAAACACTGATAAAATTTCAAATGGCCCTAAATCCTATACTGTGCGTCCTATATCTATCAAAGTTTGCAACATTCAAATGCTTCTACTTTTTTACTGGAGGGTAATAAGATCTTGAAATTTTGTGACAATAAAGTACCCGTGCCTCTTGTCACTTTAAGCTATCGCTCATAGCTATGCTACTCTTGAGTCCCAAAACAAACACTGATAAAATTTCAAATGGCCCTAACTTCTATACGCTGAGTCCTATACCTATCAAAGTTTGCAACAATCAAATGCTTCTACCTTTTTAGTGGAGCGTAATAAAAACTTGAAATTTTGTGACAATAAAGTACCCGTGCCTATTGTCAATTTAAGCTCTCGCTCATAGCTGTGCTACCATTGGGTCCCAAATAAAACACTTATAAATCTTCAAATGGCCCTAAATTTTATACTGTGCGTCCTATATCTATCAAAGTTTGCAACATTCAAATGCTTGTAACTTTTTACTGGAGCGTAATAAAACCTTGAAATTTTGTGACAATAAAGTACCCGTGCCTATTGTCAATTTAAGCTCTCGCTAATAGCTATGCTACCCTTGGGTCCCAAATAAAACACCCATAAAACTACAAATGGCCCTAAATCCTATACTGAGCGTCCTATAGCTATCAAAGTTTGCAGCATTCAAATGCTTGTAACTTTTTACTGGAGCGTAATAAAATCTTGAAATTTTGTGACAATAAAGTGCTCGTGCCTCTTGTCAATTTAAGCTATCGCTCATAGCTATGCTACCCTTAAGTCCCAAAATAAACACTGATAAAATTTCAAATGGCCCTAACTTCTATACGCTGAGTCCTATACCTATCAAAGTTTGCAACAATCAAATGCTTCTACCTTTTTAGTGGAGCGTAATAAAAACTTGAAATTTTGTGACAATAAAGTACTCGTGCCCCTTGTCAATTTAAGCTATCGGTCATAGCTATGCTACTCTTGAGTCCCAAATCAAACACTGATAAAACTACAAATGGCCCTAAATTCTATACTGTGCGTCCTATATCTATTAAAGTTTGCAACATTCAAATGCTTCTACCTTTTTACTGGAGGGTAATAAAATCTTGAAATTTTGTGACAATAAAGTACTCGAGCCTCTTATCAATTGAAGCTATCGCTCATAGCTATGCTACCCTTGAGTTTTAAATCAAGCACTTATAAAAGTTCAAACGGCCCTAACTTCTATACGGTGCGTCCTGTAGCTATCAAAGTTTCCAACATTTAAATGCTTGTAACTTTTTACTGGAGCGTAATAAAATCTTGAAATTTTGTGACAATAAAGTACTCGTGCCTCTTGTTACTTTAAGCTATCGCTCATAGCTATGCTACTCTTGAGTCCCAAAACAAACACTGATACAATTTCAAATGACCCTAAATCCTATACTGTGCGTCCTATATCTATCAAAGTTTGCAACAATCAAATGCTTCTACCTTTTTACTGGAGCGTAATAAAACCTTGAAATTTTGTGACAATAAAGTACCCGTGCCTATTGTCAATTTAAGCTCTCTCTCATAGCTGTGCTACCTTTGGGTCCCAAATAAAACACTCATAAAACTTCAAATGGCCCTAAATTCTATACTGTGCGTCCTATATCTATCAAAGTTTGCAACATTCAAATGCTTGTAACTTTTTACTGGAGCGTAATAAAATCTTGAAATTTTGTGACAATCAAGTACTCGAGCCGCTTATCAATTTAAGCTATCGCTATGCTACCTTTGAGTCCCAAATCAAACAATTATAAAACTTCAAATGGCCCTAACTTATATACGGTGCGTCCCATACCTATCAAAGTTTGCAACATTTAAATGCTTCTAACTTTTTACTGGAGCGTAATAAAGCCTTCAAATTTTGTGACAATAAAGTACTCGTGCCTCTTGTCAATTTAAGCTATCGCTCATAGCTACGCTACCCTTGAGTCCCAAAACAAACACTGATAAAATTTCAAATGGCCCTAAATCCTATACTGTGCGTCCTATATCTATCAAAGTTTGCAACATTCAAATGCTTCTACTTTTTTACTGGAGGGTAATAAGATCTTGAAATTTTGTGACAATAAAGTACCCGTGCCTCTTGTCACTTTAAGCTATCGCTCATAGCTATGCTACTCTTGAGTCCCAAAACAAACACTGATAAAATTTCAAATGGCCCTAACTTCTATACGCTGAGTCCTATACCTATCAAAGTTTGCAACAATCAAATGCTTCTACCTTTTTAGTGGAGCGTAATAAAAACTTGAAATTTTGTGACAATAAAGTACCCGTGCCTATTGTCAATTTAAGCTCTCGCTCATAGCTGTGCTACCATTGGGTCCCAAATAAAACACTTATAAATCTTCAAATGGCCCTAAATTTTATACTGTGCGTCCTATATCTATCAAAGTTTGCAACATTCAAATGCTTGTAACTTTTTACTGGAGCGTAATAAAACCTTGAAATTTTGTGACAATAAAGTACCCGTGCCTATTGTCAATTTAAGCTCTCGCTAATAGCTATGCTACCCTTGGGTCCCAAATAAAACACCCATAAAACTACAAATGGCCCTAAATCCTATACTGAGCGTCCTATAGCTATCAAAGTTTGCAGCATTCAAATGCTTGTAACTTTTTACTGGAGCGTAATAAAATCTTGAAATTTTGTGACAATAAAGTGCTCGTGCCTCTTGTCAATTTAAGCTATCGCTCATAGCTATGCTACCCTTAAGTCCCAAAATAAACACTGATAAAACTGAAAATGGCCCTAACTTCTATACCGTGCGTCCTATACCTATCAAAGTTTTCAACAATCAAATGCTTGTAACTTTTTACTGGAGCGTAATAAAACCTTGAAATTTTGTGACACTAAAGTACTCGTGCCCCTTGTCAATTTAAGCTATCGGTCATAGCTATGGTACTCTTGTGTCCCAAATCAAACACTGATAAAACATAAAATGGCCCTAATTCTATACTGTGCGTCCTATATCTATCAAAGTTTGCAACATTCAAATGCTTCTACCTTTTTACTGGAGGGTAATAAAATCTTGAAATTTTGTGACAATAAAGTACTCGAGCCTCTTATCAATTTAAGCTATCGCTCATAGCTATGCTACCCTTGAGTTTTAAATCAAGCACTTATAAAAGTTCAAATGGCCCTAACTTCTATACGGTGCGTCCTGTACCTATCAAAGTTTCCAACATTTAAATGCTTTTAACTTTTTACTGGAGCGTAATAAAACCTTGAAATTTTGTGACAATAAAGAACTCGTGCCTCTTGTCAATTTAAGCTATCGCTCATAGCTATGCTACTCTTGAGTCCCAAAACAAACACTGATAAAATTTCAAATGGCCCTAACTTCTATACGCTGCTTCCTATACCTATCAAAGTTTGCAACAAACAAATGCTTCTACCTTTTTACTGGAGCGTAATAAAACCTTGAAATTTTGTGACAATAAAGAACCCGTGCCTATTGTCAATTTAAGCTGTCGCTCATAGCTGTGCTACCCTTGGGTCCCAAATAAAACACTCATAAAACTACAAATGACCCTAAATTCTATACTGTGCGACCTATATCTATGAAAGTTTGCAACATTCAAATGTTTGTAACTTTTTACTGGAGCGTAATAAAATCTTGAAATTTTGTGACAATAAAGTACTCGAGCCTCTTATCAATTTAAGCTATCGCTATGCTACCCTTGAGTCCCAAATCAAACAATTATAAAACTTCAAATGGCCCTAACTTATATACGGTGCGTCCTATACCTATCAAAGTTTGCAACATTTAAATGCTTCTAACTTTTTACTGGAGAGTAATAAAACCTTGAAATTTTGTGACAATAAAGTACTCGTGCCTCTTGTCAATTTAAGCTATCGCTCATAGCTATGCTACCCTTGAGTCCCAAATCAAACACTGATAAAACTTCAAATGGCCCTAAATTATATACTGTACGTCCTATATCTATCAAAGTTTGCAACATTTAAATGCTTCTAACTTTTTACTGGAGCGTAATAAAACCTTGAAATTTTGTGACAATAAAGTACTCGTGCCTCTTGTCAATTTAAGCTATCGCGCATAGCTATGCTACCCTTGAGTCCCAAAACAAACACTGATAAAATTTCAAATTGCCCTAAATCTTATACTGTGCGTCCTATACCTATCAAAGTTTAAAATATTTAAATGCTTCTTACTGGAGCGTAATAAAACCTTGAAATATTGTGATAATAAAGTACTCGTGCCTCTTGTCAATTTAATCTATCGCTCATAGCTATGCTACCCTTAAGTCGCAAATAAAACACTGATAAAATTTCAAATGGCCCTAACTTCTATACGGTGCGTCCTATACCTATCAAAGTTTGCAACAATCAAATGCTTGTAACTTTTTACTGGAACGTAATAAAACCTTGAAATTTTGTGACAATAAAGTACTCGAGCCTCTTATCAATTCAAGCTATCGCTCATAGATATGCTACCCTTGAGTCCCAAGTCAACCACTTATAAAACTTCAAATGGCCCTAGCTTCTATACAGTCGTCCTATACCTATCAAAGTTTGCAACATTCAAATGCTTGTAACTTTTTACTGGAGGGTAATAAAATCTTGAAATTTTGTGACAATAAAGTTCTCGAGCCTCTTATCAATTTAAGCTATCGCTCATAGCTATGCTACCCTTGAGTCTTAAATCAAACAATTATAAAGCTTCAAATGGACCTTACTTCTATACGGTGCGTCCTGTACCTATCAAAGTTTCCAACATTTAAATGCTTGTAACTTTTTACTGGACCGTAATAAAGCCTTGAAATTTTGTGACAATAAAGTACTCGTGCCTCTTGTCAATTTAAACTATCGCTCATAGCTATGCTACTCTTGAGTCCCAAAACAAACACTGATAAAATTTCAAATGGCCCTAAATCCTATACTGTGCGTCCTATACCTATCAAAGTTTAAAATATTTAAATGTTTCTAACTTTTTACTGGAGCGTAATAAAACCTTGAAATATTGTGATAATAAAGTACTCGTGCCTCTTGTCAATTTAATCTATCGCTCATAGATATGCTACCCTTAAGTCGCAAATAAAACACTGAAAAAACTTCAAATGGCCCTAACTTCTATACGTTGCGTCCTATACCTATCAAAGTTTGCAACAATCAAATGCTTGTAACTTTTTACTGGAACGTAATAAAATCTTGAAATTTTGTGACAATAAAGTACTCGAGCCTCTAATCAATTCAAGCTATCGCTCATAGATATGCTACTCTTGAGTCCCAAGTCAAACACTTATAAAACTTCAAATGGCAATAGCTTCTATACAGTGGGTCCTATACCTATCAAAGTTTGCAACATTCAAATGCTTGTAACTTTTTACTGGAGGGTACTAAAATCTTGAAATTTTGTGACAATAAAGTTCTCGAGCCTCTTATCAATTTAAGCTATCGCTCATAGCTATGCTACCCTTGAGTCTTAAATCAAACAATTATAAAACTTCAAATGGACCTTACTTCTATACGGTGCATCCTGTACCAATCAAAGTTTCCAACATTTAAATGCTTGTAACTTTTTACTGGACCGTAATAAAGCCTTGAAATTTTGTGACAATAAAGTACTCGTGCCTCTTGTCAATTTAAACTATCGCTCATAGCTATGCTACTCTTGGGTCCCAAAACAAACACTGATAAAACTTCGAATGGCCCTAACTTCTATACGGTGCGTCCTATACCTATCAAAATTTGCAACAATAAAATGCTTGTAACTTTTTACTGGAGCGCAATAAACCTTTGAAATTTTGTGACAATAAAGTACTCGTTCCTCTTGTCAATTTAAGCTATCGCTCATAGCTATGCTACCCTTGAGTCCCAAATCAAACACTGATAAAACTTCAAATGGCCCTAAATTATATACTGTACGTCATATATCTATCAAAGTTTGCAGCATTCAAATGCTTGCAACTTTTTACTGGAGCGTAATAAAATCTTGAAACTTTGTGACAATAAAGTACTCGAGCCACTTATCTATTTAAGCTATCGCTCATATTTATGCTACCCTTGAGTCCCAAATCAAACACTTATAAAACTTCAAATGGCCCTAACTTCTATACGGTGCGTCCTATACCTATCAAAGTTTGCAACATTTAAATGCTTGTAACTTTTTACTGGAGCGTAATAAAACCTTGAAATTTTGTGACAATAAAGTACGCGTGCCTCTTGTCAATTTAAGCTATCGCTGATAGCTATGCTACTCTTGAGTCCCAAAACAAACACTGATAAAATTTCAAATAGCCCTAACTTCTATACGCTGCGTCTTATACCTATCAAAGTTTGCAACAATCAAATGCTTGAAACTTTTTACTGGAGCGTAATAAAACCTTGAAATTTTGTACAATAAAGTACCCGTGCCTCTTGTCAATTTAAGCTCTCGCTCATAGCTGTGCTACCCTTGGGTCCCAAATAAAACACTGATAAAACTTCAAATGGCCCTAGCTTCTAGACAGTGCGTCCTATACCTATCAAAGTTTGCAACATTCAAATGCTTTGTAACTTTTTACTGGACCGTAATAAAGCCTTGAAATTTTGTGACAATAAACTATTCGTGCCTCTTGTCAATTTAAGCTATCGCTCATAGCTATGCTACCCTTGAGTCTTAAATCAAACAATTATAAAACTTCAAATGCACCTTACTTCTATACGGTGCATCCTGTACCTATCAAAGTTTGCAACATTTAAATGCTTGTAACTTTTTACTGGAGCGTAATAAAATCTTGAAATTTTGTGACAATAAAGTACGCGTGCCTCTTGTCAATTTAATCTATCGCTCATAGCTATGCTACCCTTAAGTCGCAAATAAAACACTGATAAAACTTCAAATGGCCCTAACTTCTATACGGTGCGTCCTATACCTATCAAAGTTTGCAACAATCAAATGCTTGTAACTTTTTACTGGAACGTAATAAAACCTTGAAATTTTGTGACAATAAAGTGCTCGAGCCTCTTATCAATTCAAGCTATCGCTCATAGATATGCTACCCTTGAGTCCCAACTCAAACACTTATAAAACTTCAAATGGCCCTAGCTTCTATACAGTGCGTCCTGTACCTATCAAAGTTTCCAACATTTAAATGCTTTGTAACTTTCTACTGGACCGTAATAAACCTTGAAATTTTGTGACAATAAACTATTCGTGCCTCTTGTCAATTTAAGCTATCGCTGATAGCTATGCTACTCTTGAGTCCCAAAACAAACACTGATAAAATTTCAAATAGCCCTAAATTCTATACGCTGCGTCCTATACCTATCAAAGTTTGCAACAATCAAATGCTTGAAACTTTTTACTGGAGCGTAATAAAACCTTGAAATTTTGTAACAATAAAGTACCCGTGCCTCTTGTCAATTTAAGCTCTCGCTCATAGCTGTGCTACCCTTGGGTCCCAAATAAAACACTGATAAAACTTCAAATGGCCCTAAATCCTATACTGTGCGCCATTTATCTATCAAAGTTTGCAACATTCAAATGCTTGTAACTTTTTACTGGAGCGTAATAAAATCTTGAAATTTTGTGACAATAAAGTACTCGAGCCTCTTGTCAATTTAAGCTATCGCTATGCTAACCTTGAGTCCCAAATCAAACAATTAGAAAACTTCAAATGGCCCTAACTTATATACGGTGCGTCATATACCTATCAAAATTTGCAACATTTAAATGCTTCTAACTTTTTACTGGAGCGTAATAAAACCTTGAAATATTGTGACAATAAAGTACTCGTGCCTCTTGTCAATTTAATCTATCGCTCATAGCTATGCTACCCTTAAGTCGCAAATAAAACACTGATAAAATTTCTAATGGCCCTAACTTCTATACGGTGCATCCTATACCTATCAAAGTCTGCAACAATCAAATGCTTGTAACTTTTTACTGGAACGTAATAAAACCTTGAAATTTTGTGACATTAAAGTGCTCGTGCCTCTTGTCAATTTAAGCTATCGCTCATAGCTATGCCACCCTTGACTCCCATATCAAACACTTATAAAACTTCAAATGGCCCTAAATTATATACTGTACGTCCAATATCTATCAAAGTTTGCAGCATTCAAATGCTTGTAACTTTTTACTGGGGCGTAATAAAACTTTGAAATTTTGTGACAATAAAGTACTCGTGCCTCTTGTCAATGTAAGGTATCGCTCATAGCTATGCTATTCGTGAGTTCCAAAATAAACAATGATAAAATTTCAAAAGGCCCTAACTTCTATAGGGTGCGTCCGATACCTATCAAAGTTTGCAACATTTAAATGCTTGTAACTTTTTACTGGAGCGTAATAAAACTTTGAAATTTTGTGACAATAAAGTACTCGTGCCTCTTGTCAATGTAAGCTATCGCTCATAGCTATGCTATTCTTGAGTTCCAAAATAAACACTGATAAAATTTCAAATGGCCCTAAATTATATACTGTACGTCCTATATCTATCAAAGTTTGCAGCATTCAAATGCTTGTAGCTTTTTACTGGGGCGTAATAAAACTTTGAAATTTTGTGACAATAAAGTACTCGTGCCTCTTGTCAATGTAAGATATCGCTCATAGCTATGCTATTCTTGAGTTCCAAAATAAACACTGATAAAATGTCAAAAGGCCCTAACTTCTATACGCTGCGTCCTATACCTATCAAAGTTTGCAACAATCAAATGCTTGTAACTTTTTACTGGAGCGTAATGAAAAATTGAAATTTTGTGACAATAAAGTACTCGAGCCGCTTATCAATTTAAGCTATCGCTATGCTACCCTTGAGTCCCAAATCAAACAATTAAAAACTTCAAATGGCCCTAACTTATATACGGTGCATCCTATACCTATCAAAGTTTGCAATATTTAAATGCTTCTAACTTTTTACTGGAGCGTAATAAAACCTTGAAATTTTGTGACAATAAAGTACTAGTGCCTCTTGTCAATTTAAGCTATCGCTCATAGCTATGCTACCCTTGAGTCCCAAAACAAACACTGATACAATTTCAAATGGCCCTAAATCCTATACTGTGTGTCTTATACCTATCAAAGTTTGCAACATTTAAATGCTTCTAACTTTTTACTGGAGCGTAATAAAACCTTGAAATATTGTGATAATAAAGTACTCGTGCCTCTTGTCAATTTAATCTATCGCTTATAGCTATGCTACCCTTAAGTCGCAAATAAAACTCTGATAAAACTTCAAATCGGCCTAACTTCTATACGGTGCGTCCTATACCTATCAAAGTTTGCAACTATCAAATGCTTGTAACTATTTACTGGACCGTAATAAAACCTTGAAATTTTGTGACAATAAAGTACTCGTGCCTCTTGTCAATTTAAGCTATCGCTCATAGCTGTGCTACCCTTGAGTCCCAAATCAAACACTGATAAAACTTCAAATGGCCCTAAATTATATACTGTACGTTTTATATCTATCAAAGTTTGCAGCATTCAAATGCTTGTAACTTTTTACTGGAGCGTAATAAAACCTTGAAATTTTGTGACAATAAAGTACTCGTTCCTCTTGTCAATTTAAGCTATCGCTCATAGCTATGCTACCCTTGAGTCCCAAAACAAACACTGATAAAATTTGAAATGGCCCTAAATCCTATACTGTATGTCTTATACCCATCAAAGTTTGAAACATTTAAATGCTTGTAACTTTTTACTGGAGCGTAATAAAACCTTGAAATTTTGTGACAACAAAGTACTCGTGCCTCTTGTCAATGTAAGCTATCGCTCATAGCTATGCTACTCTTGAATTCCAAAACAAACACTGATAAAATTTCAAAAGGCCCTAACTTCTATACGCTGCGTCCTATACCTATCAAAGTTTGCAACAATCAAATGCTTGTAACTTTTTACTGGAGCGTAATGAAAAATTGAAATTTTGTGACAATAAAGTACCCGTGATCTTGTCAATTTAAGCTCTCGCTCATAGCTGTGCTACCCTTGGGTCCCAAATAAAACACTGATAATACTTCAAATGGCTGTAAATTCTATACTGTTCGTCCTATATCTATCAAAGTTTCCAACATTTAAATGTTTGTAACTTTTAACTGGAGCGTAATAAAACCTTGAAATTTTGTGACAATAAAGAACTCGTGCCTCTTGTCAATTTAAGCTATCGCTCATAGCTATGCTACTCTTGAGTCCCAAAACAAACACTGATAAAATTTCAAATGGCCCTAACTTCTGTGTCCTATACCTATCAAAGTTTGCAACAATCAAATGCTTCTACCTTTTTGCTGGAGCGTAATAAAACCTTGAAATTTTGTGACAATAAAGTACTCGTGCCTCTTGTCAATTTAAGCTATCGCTCATAGCTATGCTACTATTGAGTCTTCAATCAAACACTTATAAAACTTCAAATGGCCCTTACTTCTATACGGTGCGTCCTGTACCTATCAAAGTTTCCAACATTTAAATGCTTGTAAATTTCTACTGGAACATCATAAACCATTGAAATTTTGTGACAATAAAGTACTCGTGCCTCTTGTCAATTTAAACTATCGCTCATAGCTACGCTATTCTTGAGTCCCAAAACAAACACTGTTAAAACTTCGAATGGCCCTAACTTCTATACGGTGCGTCCTATACCTATCAAAATTTGCAACAATAAAATGCTTGTAAATTTTTACTGGAGCGTCATAATCCCTTGAAATTTTGTGACAATAAAGTACTCGTGCCTCTTGTCAATTTAATCTATCGCTCATAGCTAATGCTACTCTTGAATTCCAAAACAAACACTGATAAAATTTCAAAAGGCCCTAACTTCTATACGCTGCGTCCTATACCTATCAAAGTTTGCAACAATCAAATGCTTGAAACTTTTTACTGGAGCGTAATAAAACCTTGAAATTTTGTAACAATAAAGTACCCGTGCCTCTTGTCAATTTAAGCTCTCGCTCATAGCTGTGCTACCCTTGGGTCCCAAATAAAACACTGATAAAACTTCAAATGGCCCTAAATCCTATACTGTACGTCCTATATCTACCAAAGTTTGCAGCATTCAAATGCTTGTAACTTTATACTGGAGCGTAATAAAATCTTGATATTTTGTGACAATAAAGTACTCGAGCCTCTTATCACTTTAAGCTATCGCTCATAGATATGCTACCCTTGAGTCCCAAATCAAACACTTATAAAACTTCAAATGGCCCTAACTTCTATACGGTGCGTCCTATACCTATCAAAGTTTGCAACATTTAAATGCTTGTAACTTTTTACTGGATCGTAATAAAACCTTGAAATTTTGTGTTTCTCGTGCCTCTTGTCAACTTAAGCTATCGCTATGCTACTCTTGAGTCCCAAAACAAACACTGAAAAAATTTCAAAAGGCCCTAACTTCTATACGCTGCGTCCTATACCTATCAAAGTTTGCAACAATCAAATGCTTGTAACTTTTTACTGGATCGTAATAAAATCTTGAAATCTTGTGACAATAAAGTACTCGAGCCTCTTATCAATTTAAGCTATCGCTATGCTACCCTTGAGTCCCAAATCAAACAATTATAAAACTTCAAATGGCCCTAACTTATATACGGTGCGTCCTATACCTATCAAAGTTTGCAACATTTAAATGCTTCTAACTTTTTACTGCAGCGTAATAAAACCTTGAAATATTGTGACAATAAAGTACTCGTGCCTCTTGTCAATTTAAGCCATCGCTCATAGCTATGCTACTCTTGAGTCCCAAATCAAACACTGATAGTACTTCAAATGGCCCTAAATTCTATACGGTGCGTCCTATACCTATAAAAATTTGCAATAATAAAATGCTTGTAACTTTTTACTGGAGCGTCATAAACCCTTGAAATTTTGTGACAATAAAGTACTCGAGCTCAATTTAAGCTATTGCTATGCTACCCTTGAGTCCCAAATCAAACACTGATAAAACTTCAAATGGCCCTAACTTCTATACGGTGCGTAATATACCTATCAAAGTTTGTAACATTCAAATGCTTGTAACTTTTTACTGGAGCGTAATAAAACCATGAAATTTTGTGACAATAAAGTACTCGTGCCTCTTGTCAATTGAAGTTATCGCTCATAGCTATGCTACCCTTGAGTCCAAATTAAAACACTGATAAAACTTTAAATGGCCCTAACTTCTATATGGTCCGTCCTGTACCTATCGAAGTTTGCAACATTCAAATGCTTGTAACTTTTTACTGGAGCGTCATAAAATCTTGCAATTTTGTGACAATAAAGTATTCGAGCCTCTCATCAATTTAAGCTATCGCTAAAAGCTATGCTACCCCTGAGTCCCAAATCAAACACTTATAAAAGTTCAAATGGCCCTAACTTCTATACGGTGCGTCCTTTACCTATCAAAGTTTGCAACATTTAAATGCTTGTTACTTTTTACTGGAGCGTAATAAAACCATGAAATTTTGTGACAATAAAGTACTCGTGCCCCTTGTCAATTTAAGCTATCGGTCATAGCTATGCTACCCTTGAGTCCCAAATGAAATACTGACAAAACTTCAAATGGCCCTAAATTCTATACTGTGCGTCCTATATCTATCAAAGTTTGCAACATTCAAATGCTTGTAACTTTTTACTGGAGCGTAATAAAATCTTGAAATTTTGTGACAATAAAGTACTCGAGCCTCTTATCAATTTAAGCTATCGCTATGCTACCCTTGAGTCCCAAATCAAACAATTATAAAACTTCAAATGGCCCTAACTTATATACGGTGCGTCCTATACCTATCAAAGTTTGCAACATTTAAATGCTTCTAACCTTTTACTGGAGCCTAATAAAACCTTGAAATATTGTGACAATAAAGTACTCGTGCCTCTTGTCAATTCAAGCTATCGCTCATAGCTATGCTACTCTTGAGTCCCAAAAAAAACACTGATAATACTTCAAATGGCCCTAACTTCTATACGGTGCGTCCTATACCTATCAAAATTTGTAATAATAAAATGCTTGTAAATTTTTACTGGAGCGTCATAGACCCTTGAATATTTGTGACAATAAAGTACTCGTGCCTCTTGCAAATTTAAGCTATCGCTCATAGCTCTGCTACCCTAAAGTCGCAAATAAAACACTGATAAAACTTCAAATGGCCCTAACTCATATACGGTGCGTCCTATACCTATCAAAGTTTGCAACATTTAAATGCTTCTAACCGTTTACTGGAGCGTAATAAAACCTTGAAATATTGTGACAATAAAGTACTCGTGCCTCTTGTCAATTTAAGCTATCGCTCATAGCGATGCTACCCTTGAGTCCCAAAACAAACACTGATAAAACTTCAAATGGCCCTAAATTCTATACTGTGCATCCTATATCTATCGGGGTTTGCAACATGCAAATGCTTGTAACTCTTTACTGGAGCGTAATAAAATCTTAAAATTTTGTGACAATAAAGTACTCGAGCCTCTCATCAATTTAAGCTATCGCTCATAGCTATTCTACTCTTGATCCCAAAACAAACACTGATAAAACTTCAAATGACCCTAAATCCTATACTGTGTGACCTATACCTATCAAAGTTTGCAACATTTAAATGCTTCTAACTTTTTACTGGAGCGTAATAAAACCTTGAAATATTGTGATAATAAAGTACTCGTGCTTCTTTTCAATTTAATCTATCGCTCATAGCTATGCCACCCTTAAGTCGCAAATAAAACACTGATAAAACTTCAAATGGGCCTAACTTCTATACGGTGCGTCCTATACCTATCAAAGTTTACAACAATCAAATGCTTGTAACTTTTTACTGGAACGTAATAAAGCCTTGAAATTTTGTGACAATAAAGTACTCGTGCCTCTTGTCAATTTAAGCTATCGCTCATAGCTATGCTATCCTTGAGACCCAAAACAAACACTGATAAAATTTCAAATGGCCCTAAATCCTATACTGTGTGTCCTATACCTATCAAAGTTTGCAACATTTAAATGCTTCTAACTTTTTACTGGAGCGTAATAAAACCTTGAAATATTGTGATAATAAATTACTCGTGCCCCTTGTCAATTTAATCTATCGCTCATAGCTATGCTACCCTTAAGTCGCAAATAAAACACTGATAAAACTTCAAATGGGCCTAACTTCTATACGGTGCGTCCTATACCTATCAAAGTTTGCAACAATCAATGCTTGTAACTTTTTACTGGAACGTAATAAAACCTTGAAATTTTGTGAAAATAAAGTACTCGTGCCTCTTGTCAATTTAAGCTATCGCTCATAGCTATGCTACCTTTGAGAAATGGCCCTAAATTATATACTGTACGTCCTATATCTATCAAAGTTTGCAGCATTCAAATGCTTGTAACTTTTTACTGGAGCGTAATAAAATCTTGAAATCTTGTGACAATAAAGTACTCGAGCCTCTTATCAATTTAAGCTATCGCTCATAGCTATGCTACTCTTGAGTCTTAAATCAAACAATTATAAAACTTCAAATGGACCTTACTTCTATACGGTGTATCCTGTACCTATCAAAGTTTCCAACATTTAAATGCTTGTAACTTTTTACTGGAGCGTAATAAAACCTTGAAATTTTGTGACAATAAAGTACGCGTGCCTCTTGTCAATTTAAGCTATCGCCGATAGCTATGCTACTCTTGAGTCCCAAAACAAACACTGATAAAATTTCAAATAGCCCTAACTTCTATACGCTGCGTCCTATACCTATCAAAGTTTGCAACAATCAAATGCTTGAAACTTTTTACTGGAGCGTAATAAAACCTTGAAATTTTGTAACAATAAAGTACCCGTGCTTCTTGTCAATTTAAGCTCTCGCTCATAGCTGTGCTACCCTTCGGTCCCAAATAAAACACTGATAAAACTTCAAATGGCCCTAAATCCTATACTGTGCGTCATATATCTATCAAAGTTTGCAACATTCAAATGCTTGTAACTTTTTACTGGAGCGTAATAAAATCTTGAAATTTTGTGACAATAAAGTACTCGAGCCTCTTGTCAATTTAAGCTATCGCTATGCTAACCTTGAGTCCCAAATCAAACAATTAGAAAACTTCAAATGGCCCTAACTTATATACGGTGCGTCATATACCTATCAAAGTTTGCAACAATCAAATGCTTGAACGTTTTTACTGCAGCGTAATAAAACCTTGAAATTTTGTAACAATAAAGTACCCGTGCCTCTTGTCAATTTAAGCTCTCGCTCATAGCTGTGCTACCCTTGGGTCCCAAATAAAACACTGATAAAACTTCAAATGGCCCTAAATCCTATACTGTGCGTCATATATCTATCAAAGTTTGCAACATTCAAATGCTTGTAACTTTTTACTGGAGCGTAATAAAATCTTGAAATTTTGTGACAATAAAGTACTCGAGCCTCTTGTCAATTTAAGCTATCGCTATGCTAACCTTGAGCCCCAAATCAAACAATTAGAAAACTACAAATGGCCCTAACTTATATACGGTGCGTCATATACCTATCAAAGTTTGCAACATTTAAATGCTTCTAACTTTTTACTGGAGCGTAATAAAACCTTGAAATATTGTGATAATAAAGTACTCGTGCTTCTTGTCAATTTAATCTATCGCTCATAGCTATGCTACCCTTAAGTCGCCAATAAAACACTGATAAAACTTCAAATGGGCCTAACTTCTATACGGTGCGTCCTATACCTATCAAAGTTTGCAACAATCAAATGCTTGTAACTTTTTACTGGAACGTAATAAAACCTTGAAATTTTGTGACAATAAAGTACTCGTGCCTCTTGTCAATTTAAGCTATCGCTCATAGCTATGGTACCTTTGAGAAATGGCCCTAAATTATATACTGTACGTCCTATATCTATCAAAGTTTGCAGCATTCAAATGCTTCTAACTTTTTACTGGAGCGTAATAAAATCTGGAAATTTTGTGACAATAAAGTACTCGAGACTCTTATCAATTTAAGCTATCGCTCATAGATATGCTACCCTTGAGTCCCAAATCAAACACTTATAAAACTTCAAATGGCCCTAACTTCTATACGGAGCGTCCTATACCTATCAAAGTTTGCAACAATCAAATGCTTCTACCTTTTTACTGGAGCGTAATAAAACCTTGAAATTTAGTGACAATAAAGTACTCGTGCCTCTTGTCAATTTAAGCTATCGCTCATAGCTATGCTACCCTTGAGTCCAAAATAAAACACAGATAAAACTTCAAATGGCCCTAAATTATATACAGTACGTCATATATCTATCAAAGTTTGCAGCATTCAAATGCTTGTAACTTTTTACTGGAGCGTAATAAAATCTTGAAATCTTGTGACAATAAAGTACTTGAGCCTCTTATCAATTTAAGCTATCGCTCATAGCTATGCTACCTTTGAGTCTTAAATCAAACAATTTTAAAACTTCAAATGGACCTTACTTCTATACGGTGTATCATGTACCTATCAAAGTTTCCAACATTTAAATGCTTGTAACTTTTTACTGGAGCATAATAAAACCTTGAAATTTTGTGACAATAAAGTACGCGTGCCTCTTCTCAATTTAAGCTATCGCTGATAGCTATGCTACTCTTGAGTCCCAAAACAAACACTGATAAAATTTCAAATAGCCCTAACTTCTATACGCTGCGTCCTATACCTATCAAAGTTTGCAACAATCAAATGCTTGAAACTTTTTACTGGAGCGTAATAAAACCTTGAAATTTTGTAACAATAAAGTACCCGTGCCTCTTGTCAATTTAAGCTCTCGCTCATAGCTGTGCTACCCTTGGGTCCCAAATAAAACACTGATAAAACTTCAAATGGCCCTAAATCCTATACTGTGCGTCATATATCTATCAAAGTTTGCAACATTCAAATGCTTGTAACTTTTTACTGGAGCGTAATAAAATCTTGAAATTTTGTGACAATTAAGTACTCGAGCCTCTTGTCAATTTAAGCTATCGCTATGCTAACCTTGAGCCCCAAATCAAACAATTAGAAAACTTCAAATGGCCCTAACTTATATACGGTGCGTCATATACCTATCAAAGTTTGCAACAATCAAATGCTTGTAACTTTTTACTGGAACGTAATAAAACCTTGAAATTTTGTGACAATAAAGTACTCGTGCCTCTTGTCAATTTAAGCTATCGCTCATAGCTATGCTACCCTTGAGACCCAAAACAAACACTGATAAAATTTTAAATGGCCCTAAATCCTATACTGTGTGTCCTATACCTATCAAAGTTTGCCACATTTAAATGCTTCTAACATTTTACTGGAGCGTAATAAAACCTTGAAATATTGTGATAATAAATTACTCGTGCCTCTTGTCAATTTAATATATCGCTCATAGCTATGCTACCCTTAAGTCGCAAATAAAACACTGATAAAACTTCAAATGGGCCTAACTTCTATACGGTGCGTCCTATACCTATCAAAGTTTGCAACAATCAAATACTTGTAACTTTTTACTGGAACGTAATAAAACCTTGAAATTTTGTGACAATAAAGTACTCGTGCCTCTTGTCAATTTAAGCTATCGCTCATAGCTATGCTACCTTTGAGAAATGGCCCTAAATTATATACTGTACGTCCTATATCTATCAAAGTTTGCAGCATTCAAATGCTTGTAACTTTTTACTGGTGCGTAATAAAATCTTGAAATTTTGTGACAATAAAGTACTCGAGACTCTTATCAATTTAAGCTATCGCTCATAGATATGCTACCCTTGAGTCCCAAATCAAACACTTATAAAACTTCAAATGGCCCTAGCTTCTATACGGTGCGTCCTATACCTATCAAAGTTTGCAACAATCAAATGCTTCTACCTTTTTACTGGAGCGTAATAAAACCTTGAAATTTAGTGACAATAAAGTACTCGTGCCTCTTGTCAATTTCAGCTATCGCTCATAGCTATCCTACTCTTGAGTCCCAAATCAAACACTGATAAAGCTTCAAATGGCCCTAAATTCTATACTGTGCGTCCTATATCTATCAAAGTTTGCAACATTCAAATGCTTGTAACTTTTTACTGGAGGGTAATAAAATCTTGAAATTTTGTGACAATAAAGTACTCGAGACTCTTATCAATTTAAGCTATCGCTCATAGCTATGCTACCCTTGAGTCTTAAATCAAACACTCATAAAACTTCAAATGACCCTTAATTCTATACGGTGCGTCCTGTACCTATCAAAGTTTCCAACATTTAAATGCTTGTAACTTTTTACTGGAGCGTAATAAAACCTTGAAATTTTGTGACAATAAAGTACTCGTGCCTCTTGTCAATTTAAAATATCGCTCATAGCTATGCTACTCTTGAGTCCCAAAACAAACACTGTTAAAACTCCGAATGACCCTAACTTCTATACGGTTCGTCCTATACCTATCAAAATTTGCAACAATAAAATGCTTGTAAATTTTTACTGGAGCGTCATAAACCCTTGAAATTTTGTGACAATAAAGTATTCGTACCTCTTGTCAATTTAAGCTATCGCTCATAGCTATGATACCCTTGAGTCCAAAATAAAACACAGATAAAACTTCAAATGGCCCTAAATTATATACTGTACGTCATATATCTATCAAAGTTTGCAGCATTCAAATGCTTGTAACTTTTTACTGGAGCGTAATAAAATCTTGAAATCTTGTGACAATAAAGTACTCGAGCCTCTTATCAATTTAAGCTATCGCTCACAGCTATGCTACCCTTGAGTCTTAAATCAAACAATTATAAAACTTCAAATGGACCTTACTTCTATACGGTGTATCCTGTACCTATCAAAGTTTGCAGCATTCAAATGCTTGTAACTTTTTACTGGAGCGTAATAAAATCTTGAAATCTTGTGACAATAAAGTACTCGAGCCTCTTATCAATTTAAGCTATCGCTCATAGCTATGCTACCCTTGAGTCTTAAATCAAACAATTATAAAACTTCAAATGGACCTTACTTCTATACGGTGTATCCTGTACCTATCAAAGTTTCCAACATTTAAATGCTTGTAACTTTTTACTGGAGCGTAATAAAACCTTGAAATTTTGTGACAATAAAGGACGCGTGCCTCTTGTCAATTTAAGCTATCGCTGATAGCTATCCTACTCTTGAGTCCCAAATCAAACACTGATAAAGCTTCAAATGGCCCTAAATTCTATACTGTGCGTCCTATATCTATCAAAGTTTGCAACATTCAAATGCTTGTAACTTTTTACTGGAGGGTAATAAAATCTTGAAATTTTGTGACAATAAAGTACTCGAGCCTCTTATCAATTTAAGCTATCGCTCATAGCTATGCTACCCTTGAGTCTTAAATCAAACACTCATAAAACTTCAAATGGCCCTTAATTCTATACGGTGCGTCCTGTACCTATCAAAGTTTCCAACATTTAAATGCTTGTAACTTTTTACTGGAGCGTAATAAAACCTTGAAATTTTGTGACAATAAAGTACTCGTGCCTCTTGTCAATTTAAAATATCGCTCATAGCTATGCTACTCTTGAGTCCCAAAACAAACACTGTTAAAACTCCGAATGACCCTAACTTCTATACGGTTCGTCCTATACCTATCAAAATTTGCAACAATAAAATGCTTGTAAATTTTTACTGGAGCGTCATAAACCCTTGAAATTTTGTGACAATAAAGTATTCGTACCTCTTGTCAATTTAAGCTATCGCTCATAGCTATGATACCCTTGAGTCCAAAATAAAACACAGATAAAACTTCAAATGGCCCTAAATTATATACTGTACGTCATATATCTATCAAAGTTTGCAGCATTCAAATGCTTGTAACTTTTTACTGGAGCGTAATAAAATCTTGAAATCTTGTGACAATAAAGTACTCGAGCCTCTTATCAATTTAAGCTATCGCTCATAGCTATGCTACCCTTGAGTCTTAAATCAAACAATTATAAAACTTCAAATGGACCTTACTTCTATACGGTGTATCCTGTACCTATCAAAGTTTCCAACAATCAAATGCTTGAAACTTTTTACTGGAGCGTAGTAAAACCTTGAAATTTTGTAACAATAAAGTACCCGTGCCTCTTGTCAATTTAAGCTCTCGCTCATAGCTGTGCTACCCTTGGGTCCCAAATAAAACACTGATAAAACTTCAAATGGCCCTAAATCCTATACTGTGCGTCATATATCTATCAAAGTTTGCAACATTCAAATGCTTGTAACTTTTTACTGGAGCGTAATAAAATCTTGAAATTTTGTGACAATAAAGTACTCGAGCCTCTTGTCAATTTAAGCTATCGCTATGCTAACCTTGATTCCCAAATCAAACAATTAGAAAACTTCAAATGGCCCTAACTTATATACGGTGCGTCATATACCTATCAAAGTTTGCAACATTTAAATGCTTCTAACTTTTTACTGGAACGTAATAAAACCTTGAAATTTTGTGACAATAAAGTACTCGTGCCTCTAGTCAATTTAAGCTATCGCTCATAGCTATGCTACCCTTGAGTCCCAAATCAAACACTGATAAAACTTCAAATGGCCCTAAAATATATACTGTACGTCCTATATCTATCAAAGTTTGCAGCATTCAAATGCTTGTAACTTTTTACTGGGGCGTAATAAAACTTTGAAATTTTGTGACAATAAAGTACTCGTGCCTCTTGTCAATGTAAGGTATCGCTCATAGCTATGCTATTCTTGAGTTCCAAAATAAACAATGATAAAATTTCAAAAGGCCCTAACTTCTATAGGGTGCGTCCGATATCTATCAAAGTTTGCAACATTTAAATGCTTGTAACTTTTTACTGGAGCGTAATAAAACTTTGAAATTTTGTGACAATAAAGTACTCGTGCCTCTTGTCAATGTAAGCTATCGCTCATAGCTATGCTATTCTTGAGTTCCAAAATAAACACTGATAAAATTTCAAAAGACCCTAACTTCTATACGCTGCGTCCTATACCTATCAAAGTTTGCAACAATCAAATGCTTGTAACTTTTTACTGGAGCGTAATGAAAAATTGAAATTTTGGGTCCCAAATAAAACACTGATAAAACTTCAAATGGCTCTAAATTCTATACTGTTCGTCCTATATCTATCAAAGTTTGCAACATTTAAATGCTTGTAACTTTTTACTGGAGCGTAATAAAACCTTGAAATTTTGTGACAATAAAGTACTCGTGCCTCTTGTCAATTTAAGCTATCGCTCATAGTTATGCTACTCTTGAGTCCCAAAACAAACACTGATAATACTACAAATGGCCTTAACTTCTATACGGTGCGTCCTATACCTTTCAAAATTTGCAATAATAAAATGCTTGTAACTTTTTACTGGAGCGTCATAAACCCTTGGAATTTTGTGACAATAAAGTACTCGAGCCGCTTATCAATTTAAGCTATCGCTATGCTACCCTTGAGTCCCAAATCAAACAATTAAAAACTTCAAATGGCCCTAACTTATATACGGTGCATCCTATACCTACCAAAGTTTGCAACATTTAAATGCTTCTAACTTTTTACTGGAGCGTAATAAAACCTTGAAATTTTGTGACAATAAAGTACTCGTGCCTCTTGTCAATTTAAGCTATCGCTCATAGCTATGCTACCCTTAAGTCGCAAATAAAACTCTGATAAAACTTCAAATCGGCCTACCTTCTATACGGTGTGTCCTATACCTATCAAAGTTTGCAACTATCAAATGCTTGTAACTTTTTACTGGACCGTAATAAAGCCTTGAAATTTTGTGACAATAAAGTACTCGTGCCTCTTGTCAATTTAAGCTATCGCTCATAGCTGTGCTACCCTTGAGTCCCAAATCAAACACTGATAAAACTTCAAATGGCCCTAAATTATATGCTGTACTTTTTATATCTATCAAAGTTTGCAGCATTCAAATGCTTGTAACTTTTTACTGGAGCGTAATAAAACCTTGAAATTTTGTGACAATAAAGTACCCGTGATCTTGTCAATTTAAGCTCTCGCTCATAGCTGTGCTACCCTTGGGTCCCAAATAAAACACTGAAAATACTTCAAATGGCTGTAAATTCTATACTCTTCGTTCTATATCTATCAAAGTTTCCAACATTTAAATGTTTGTAACTTTTAACTGGAGCGTAATAAAACCTTGACATTTTGTGACAATAAAGAACTCGTGCCTCTTGTCAATTTAAGCTATCGCTCATAGCTATGCTACTCTTGAGTCCCAAAACAAACACTGATAAAATTTCAAATGGCCCTAACTTCTGCATCCTATACCTATCAAAGTTTGCAACAATCAAATGGATCTACCTTTTTACTGGAGCGTAATAAAACCTTGAAATTTTGTGACAATAAAGTACCCGTGCCTATTGTCAATTTAAGGTCTTGCTCATAGCTGTGCTACCCTTGGGTCCCAAATAAAACATTCATAAAACTTCAAATGGCCCTAAATTCTATACTGTGCGTCCTATATCTATCAAAGTTTGCAACATTCAAATGTTTGTAACTTTTTACTGGAGCGTAATAAAATCTTGAAATTTTGTGACAATAAAGTACTCGAGCCTCTTATCAATTTAAGATATCGCTATGCTACCCTTGAGTCCCAAATCAAACAATTATAAAACTTCAAATGGTCCTAACTAATATACGGTGCGTCCTATACCTATCAAAGTTTGCAACATATAAATGCTTCCAACTTTTTACTGGAGCGTAATAAAATCTGGAAATTTTGTGACAATAAAGTACTCGTGCCTCTTGTCAATTTAAGCTATCGCTCATAGCTATGCTACCCTTGAGTCCCAAAACAAACACTGATAAAATTTCAAATGGCCCTAAATCCTATACTGTGTGTCCTATACCTATCAATGTTTGCAACATTTAAATGTTTCTAACTTTTTACTGGAGCGTAATAAAACCATGAAATATTGTGATAATAAAGTACTCGTGCCCCTTGTCAATTTAAGGTATAGGTCATAGCTATGCTACCCTTGAGTCCCAAATTAAACACTGATAAAACTTCAAATGGCCTTTAATTCTATACTGTGCGTCCTATATCTATCAAAATTTGCAACATTCAAATGCTTAAAACTTTTTACTGGAGGGTAATAAAATCTTGAAATTTTGTGACAATAAAGTACTCGAGCCTCTTATCAATTTAAGCTATCGCTCATAGCTATGCTACCCTTGAGTCTTAAGTCAAACACTTATCAAACTTCAAATGGCCCTTACTTCTATACGGTGCGTCCTGTACCTATCAAAGTTTCCAACATTTAAATGCTTGTAAATTTTTACTGGAGCGTCATAAACCCTTGAAATTTTGTGACAATAAAGTACACGTGCCTCTTGTCAATTTAAACTATCGCTCATAGCTACGCTATTCTTGAGTCCCAAAACAAACACTGTTAAAACTTCGAATGGCCCTAACTTCTATACGGTGCGTCCTATACCTATCAAAATTTGCAACAATAAAATGCTTGTAAATTTTTACTGGAGCGTCATAAACCCTTGAAATTTTGTGACAATAAAGTACTCGTGCCTCTTGTCAATTTAATCTATCGCTCATAGCTAATGCTACCCTTGAGTCCAAAATAAAACACAGATAAAACTTCAAATGGCCCTAAATTCTATACTGTGCGTCCTATATCTATCAAAGTTTGCAACATTCAAATGCTTAAAACTTTTTACTGGAGGGTAATAAAATCTTGAAATTTTGTGACAATAAAGCACTCGAGCCTCTTATCAATTTAAGCTATCGCTCATAGCTATGCTACCCTTGAGTCTTAAATCAAACACTTATAAAACTACAAATGGCCCTAACTTCTATACGGTGCGTCCTATACCTATCAAAGTTTGCAACATTTAAATGCTTGTAACTTTTTACTGGATCGTAATAAAACCTTGAAATTTTGTGTTTCTCGTGCCTCTTGTCAACTTAAGCTATCGCTATGCTACTCTTGAGTCCCAAAACAAACACTGAAAAAATTTCAAAAGGCCCTAACTTCTATACGCTGCGTCCTATACCTATCAAAGTTTGCAACAATCAAATGCTTGTAACTTTTTACTGGATCGTAATAAAATCTTGAAATCTTGTGACAATAAAGTACTCGAGCCTCTTATCAATTTAAGCTATCGCTATGCTACCCTTGAGTCCCAAATCAAACAATTATAAAACTTCAAATGGCTCTAACTTATATACGGTGCGTCCTATACCTATCAAAGTTTGCAACATTTAAATGCTTCTAACTTTTTACTGGAGCGTAATAAAACCTTGAAATATTGTGACAATAAAGTACTCGTGCCTCTTGTCAATTTAAGCCATCGCTCATAGCTATGCTACTCTTGAGTCCGAAATCAAACACTGATAATACTTCAAATGGCCCTAACTTCTATACGGTGCGTCCTATACCTATCAAAATTTGCAATAATAAAATGCTTGTAACTTTTTACTGGAGCGTCATAAACCCTTGAAATTTTGTGACAATAAAGTACTCGAGCCTCTTATCAATTTAAGCTATTGCTATGCTACCCTTGAGTCCCAAATTAAACACTGATAAAACTTCAAATGGCCCTAACTTCTATACGGTGCGTAATATACCTATCAAAGTTTGTAACATTCAAATGCTTGTAACTTTTTACTGGAGCGTAATAAAACCATGAAATTTTGTGACAATAAAGTACTCGTGCCTCTTGTCAATTTAAGTTATCGCTCATAGCTATGCTACCCTTGAGTCCAAATTAAAACACTGATAAAACTTCAAATGGCCCTAACTTCTATATGGTGCGTCCTGTACCTATCGAAGTTTGCAACATTCAAATGCTTGTAACTTTTTACTGGAGCGTCATAAAATCTTGCAATTTTGTGACAATAAAGTATTCGAGCCTCTTGTCAATTTACGCTATCGCTCATAGCTACGCTACCCTTGAGTCCCAAAACAAACACTGATAAAACTTCAAATGGCCCTAACTTCTATACGGTGCGTCCTATTCCTATCAAAGTTTGCAACAATCAAATGCTTGTAACGTTTTACTAGAACGTAATAAAAACTTGAAATTTTGTGACAATAAAGTACTCCAACCTCTCATCAATTTAAGCTATCGCTAAAAGCTATGCTACCCCTGAGTCCCAAATCAAACACTTATAAAAGTTCAAATGGCCCTAAATTCTATACTGTGCGTCCTATATCTATCAAAGTTTGCAACATTCAAATGCTTGTAACTTTTTACTGGAGGGTAATAAAATCTTGAAATTTTGTGACAATAAAGTACTCGAGCCTCTTATCAATTTAAGCTATCGCTATGCTACCCTTGAGTCCCAAATCAAACAATTATAAAACTTCAAATGACCCTAACTTATATACGGTGCGTCCTATACCTATCAAAGTTTGCAACATTTAAATGCTTCTAACTGTTGAAATATTGTGACAATAAAGTACTCGTGCCTCTTGTCAATTTAAGCTATCGCTCATAGCTATGCTACCCTTCAGTTGCAAATAAAACACTGATAAAACTTCAAATGGCCCTAACTTCTATACGGAGCGTGTTATACCTATCAAAGTTTGCAACAATCAAATGTTTGTAACTTTTTACTGGAACGTAATAAAACCTTGAAATTTTGTGACAATAAAGTACTCGTGCCTCTTGCCAATTTAAGCTATCGCTCATAGCTATGCTACCCTTGAGTCCCAAATCAAACACTGATAAAACTTCAAATGGCCCTAAATTATACTGTACGTCCTATATCTATCAAAGTTTGCAGCATTCAAATGCTTGTAACTTTTAACTGGAGCGTAATAAAATCTTGAAATTTTGTGACAATAAAGTACTCGAGCCTCTTATCAATTTAAGCTATCGCTCATAGATATGCTACCCTTGACTCACAAATCAAACACTTATAAAACTTCAAATGGCCCTAACTTCTATACGGTGCGTCCTATACCTATCAAAGTTTGCAACATTTAAATGCTTCTAACTTTTTACTGGAACGTAATAAAACCTTGAAATTTTGTGACAATAAAGTACTCGTGCCTCTTGTCAATGTAAGCTATCGCTCATAGCTATGCTACTCTTGAGTCCCAAAACGAACACTGATAAAATTTTAAATGGCCCTAACTTCTATACGCTGCGTCCTATACCTATCAAAGTTTGCAACAATCAAATGCCTGTAAGTTTTTACTGGAGCGTAATGAAAAATTGAAATTTTGTGACAATAAAGTACCCGTGCCTCTTGTCAATTTAAGCTCTCGCTCATAGCTGTGCTACCCTTGGGTCCCAAATAAAACACTGATAAAACTTCAAATGGCCCTAAATTCTATACTGTTCGTCATATATCTATCAAAGTTTGCAACATTCAAATGCTTGTAACTTTTTACTGGAGCGTAATAAAACCTTGAAATATTGTGACGATAAAGTACTCGAGCCTCTTATCAATTTAAGCTATCGCTATGATACCCTTGAGTCCCAAATGAAACAATTATAAAACTTCAAATGGCCCTAACTCATATACGGTGCGTCCTATACCTATCAAAGTTTGCAACATTTAAATGCTTCTAACTTTTTACTGGAGAGTAATAAAACCTTGAAATATTGTGACAATAAAGTACTCGTGCCTCTTGTCAATTTAAGCCATCGCTCATAGCTATGCTACTCTTGAGTCCCAAATCAAACACTGATAATACTTCAAATGGCCCTAACTTCTATACGGTGCGTCCTATACCTATCAAAATTTGCAATAATAAAATGCTTGTAACTTTTTACTGGAGCGTCATAAACCCTTGAAATTTTGTGACAATAAAGTACTCGAGCCTCTTATCAATTTAAGCTATTGCTATGCTACCCTTGAGTCCCAAATCAAACACTGATAAAACTTCAAATGGCCCTAACTTCTATACGGTGCGTAATATACCTATCAAAGTTTGTAACATTCAAATGCTTGTAACTTTTTACTGGAGCGTAATAAAACCATGAAATTTTGTGACAATAAAGTACTCTTGCCTCTTGTCAATTTAAGTTATCGCTCATAGCTATGCTACCCTTGAGTCCCAAATCAAACACTGATAAAACTTCAAATGGCCCTAACTTCTATATGGTGCGTCCTGTACCTATCGAAGTTTGCAACATTCAAATGCTTGTAACTTTTTACTGGAGCGTCATAAAATCTTGCAATTTTGTGACAATAAAGTATTCGAGCCTCTTGTCAATTTACGCTATCGCTCATAGCTACGCTACCCTTGAGTCCCAAAACAAACACTGATAAAACTTCAAATGGCCCTAACTTCTATACGGTGCGTCCTATTCCTATCAAAGTTTGCAACAATCAAATGCTTGTAACGTTTTACTAGAACGTAATAAAAACTTGAAATTTTGTGACAATAAAGTACTCCAACCTCTCATCAATTTAAGCTATCGCTAAAAGCTATGCTACCCCTGAGTCCCAAATCAAACACTTATAAAAGTTCAAATGGCCCTAAATTCTATACTGTGCGTCCTATATCTATCAAAGTTTGCAACATTCAAATGCTTGTAACTTTTTACTGGAGGGTAATAAAATCTTGAAATTTTGTGACAATAAAGTACTCGAGCCTCTTATCAATTTAAGCTATCGCTATGCTACCCTTGAGTCCCAAATCAAACAACTATAAAACTTCAAATGACCCTAACTTATATACGGTGCGTCCTATACCTATCAAAGTTTGCAACATTTAAATGCTTCTAACTTTTGAAATATTGTGACAATAAAGTACTCGTGCCTCTTGTCAATTTAAGCTATCGCTCATAGCTATGCTACCCTTCAGTTGCAAATAAAACACTGATAAAACTTCAAATGGCCCTAACTTCTATACGGAGCGTGTTATACCTATCAAAGTTTGCAACAATCAAATGCTTGTAACTTTTTACTGGAACGTAATAAAACCTTGATATTTTGTGACAATAAAGTACTCGTGCCTCTTGTCAATTTAAGCTATCGCTCATAGCTATGCTACCCTTGGGTCCCAAATCAAACACTGATAAAACTTCAAATGGCCCTAACTTCTATACGGTGCGTCCTATACCTATCAAAGTTTGCAACATTTAAATGCTTCTAACTTTTTACTGGAACGTAATAAAACCTTGAAATTTTGTGACAATAAAGTACTCGTGCCTCTTGTCAATGTAAGCTATCGCTCATAGCTATGCTACTCTTGAGTCCCAAAACGAACACTGATAAAATTTCAAATTTCCCTAACTTCTATACGCTGCGTCCTATACCTATCAAAGTTTGCAACAATCAAATGCCTGTAAGTTTTTACTGGAGCGTAATGAAAAATTGAAATTTTGTGACAATAAAGTACCCGTGCCTCTTGTCAATTTAAGCTCTCGCTCATAGCTGTGCTACACTTGGGTCCCAAATAAAACACTGATAAAACTTCAAATGGCCCTAAATTCTATACTGTTCGTCATATATCTATCAAAGTTTGCAACATTCAAATGCTTGTAACTTTTTACTGGAGCGTAATAAAACCTTGAAATATTGTGACAATAAAGTACTCGAGTCTCTTATCAATTTAAGCTATCACTATGATACCCTTGAGTCCCAAATGAAACAATTATAAAACTTCAAATGGCCCTAACTCATATACGGTGCGTCCTATACCTATCAAAGTTTGCAACATTTAAATGCTTCTAACTTTTTATTGGAACGTAATAAAATCCTGAAATTTTGTGACAATAAAGTACTCGTGCCTCTTGTCAATTTAAGCTATCGCTCATAGCTATCCTACTCTTGAGTCCCAAATCAAACACTGATAAAGCTTCAAATGGCCCTAACTTCTATACGGTGCGTCCTATACCTATCAAAATTTGCAACAATAAAATGCTTGTAAATTTTTACTGGAGCGTCATAAATAAACCCTTGAAATTTTGTGACAATAAATTATTCGTACCTCTTGTCAATTTAAGCTATCGCTCATAGCTATGCTACCCTTGAGTCCAAAATAAAACACAGATAAAACTTCAAATGGCCCAAAATTATATACTGTACGTCCTATATCTATCAAAGTTTGCAGCATTCAAATGCTTGTAACTTTTTACTGGAGCGTAATAAAATCTTGAAATCTTGTGACAATAAAGTACTCGAGCCTCTTATCAATTTAAGCTATCGCTATGCTACCCTTGAGTCCCAAATGAAACAATTATAAAACTTCAAATGGCCCTAACTCATATACGGTGCGTCCTATACCTATCAAAGTTTGGAACATTTAAATGCTTCTAACCTTTTACTGAAGCGTAATAAAACCTTGAAATATTGTGACAATAAAGTACTCGTGCCTCTTGTCAATTTAAGCTATCGCTCATAGCTATGCTACTCTTGAGTCCCAAAAGAAACACTGATAATACTTCAAATGGCCCTAACTTCTATACGGTGCGTCCTATACCTATCAAAATTTGCAATAATAAAATGCTTGTAAATTTTTACTGGAGCGTCATAGACCCTTGAAATTTTGTGACAATAAAGTACTCGTGCCTCTTGTCATTTTAAGCTATCGCTCATAGCTCTGCTACCCTAAAGTCGCAAATAAAACACTGATAAAACTTCAAATGGCCCTAAATTATATACTGTACGTCCTATATCTATCAAAGTTTGCAACAATCAAATGTTTGTAGCTTTTTACTAGAACGTAATAAAACCTTGAAATTTTGTGACAATAAAGTACTCGTGCCGCTTGTCAATTTAAGCTATCGCTCATAGCTATGCTACCCTTGAGTCCCAAAACAAACACTGATAAAATTTCAAATGGCCCTAAATCCTATACTGTGTGTCCTATACCTATCAAAGTTTACAACATTTAAATGCTTCTAACTTTTTACTGGAGCGTAATAAAACCTTGAAATATTGTGATAATAAAGTACTCGTGCCTCTTGTCAATTTAATCTATCGCTCATAGGTATGCTACCCTTAAGTCGCAAATAAAACACTGATAAAACTTCAAATGGGCCTAACTTCTATACGGTGCGTCCTATACCTATCAAAGTTTGCAACAATCAAATGCTTGTAACTTTTTACAGGAACGTAACAAAACCTTGAAATTTTGTGACAATAAAGTACTCGAGCCTCTTGTCAATTTAAACTATCGCTCATAGCTATGCTACTCTTGAGTCCCAAAACAAACACTGTTAAAACTCCGAATGGCCCTAACTTCTATACGGTGCGTCCTATACCTATCAAAATTTGCAACAATAAAATGCTTGTAAATTTTTACTGGAGCGTCATAAACCCTTGAAATTTTGTGACAATAAATTATTCGTACCTCTTGTCAATTTAAGCTATCGCTCATAGCTAGTCCCAAATCAAACACTGATAAAACTTCAAATGGCCCTAAATTATACTGTACGTCCTATATCTATCAAAGTTTGCAGCATTCAAATGCTTGTAACTTTTAACTGGAGCGTAATAAAATCTTGAAATTTTGTGACAATAAAGTACTCGAGCCTCTTATCAATTTAAGCTATCGCTCATAGATATGCTACCCTTGACTCACAAATCAAACACTTGAGTCCCAAAACGAACACTGATAAAATTTCAAATGGCCCTAACTTCTATACGCTGCGTCCTATACCTATCAAAGTTTGCAACAATCAAATGCCTGTAAGTTTTTACTGGAGCGTAATGAAAAATTGAAATTTTGTGACAATAAAGTACCCGTGCCTCTTGTCAATTTAAGCTCTCGCTCATAGCTGTGCTACCCTTGGGTCCCAAATAAAACACTGATAAAACTTCAAATGGCCCTAAATTCTATACTGTTCGTCATATATCTATCAAAGTTTGCAACATTCAAATGCTTGTAACTTTTTACTGGAGCGTAATAAAACCTTGAAATATTGTGACAATAAAGTACTCGAGCCTCTTATCAATTTAAGCTATCGCTATGATACCCTTGAGTCCCAAATGAAACAATTATAAAACTTCAAATGGCCCTAACTCATATACGGTGCGTCCTATACCTATCAAAGTTTGCAACATTTAAATGCTTCTAACTTTTTACTGGAGCGTAATAAAACCTTGAAATATTGTGACAATAAAGTACTCGTGCCTCTTGTCAATTTAAGCCATCGCTCATAGCTATGCTACTCTTGAGTCCCAAATCAAACACTGATAATACTTCAAATGGCCCTAACTTCTATACGGTGCGTCCTATACCTATCAAAATTTGCAATAATAAAATGCTTGTAACTTTTTACTGGAGCGTCATAAACCCTTGAAATTTTGTGACAATAAAGTACTCGAGCCTCTTATCAATTTAAGCTATTGCTATGCTACCCTTGAGTCCCAAATCAAACACTGATAAAACTTCAAATGGCCCTAACTTCTATACGGTGCGTAATATACCTATCAAAGTTTGTAACATTCAAATGCTTGTAACTTTTTACTGGAGCGTAATAAAACCATGAAATTTTGTGACAATAAAGTACTCTTGCCTCTTGTCAATTTAAGTTATCGCTCATAGCTATGCTACCCTTGAGTCCAAATTAAAACACTGATAAAACTTCAAATGGCCCTAACTTCTATATGGTGCGTCCTGTACCAATCGAAGTTTGCAACATTCAAATGCTTGTAACTTTTTACTGGAGCGTCATAAAATCTTGCAATTTTGTGACAATAAAGTATTCGAGCCTCTTGTCAATTTACGCTATCGCTCATAGCTACGCTACCCTTGAGTCCCAAAACAAACACTGATAAAACTTCAAATGGCCCTAACTTCTATACGGTGCGTCCTATTCCTATCAAAGTTTGCAACAATCAAATGCTTGTAACGTTTTACTAGAACGTAATAAAAACTTGAAATTTTGTGACAATAAAGTACTCCAACCTCTCATCAATTTAAGCTATCGCTAAAAGCTATGCTACCCCTGAGTCCCAAATCAAACACTTATAAAAGTTCAAATGGCCCTAAATTCTATACTGTGCGTCCTATATCTATCAAAGTTTGCAACATTCAAATGCTTGTAACTTTTTACTGGAGGGTAATAAAATCTTGAAATTTTGTGACAATAAAGTACTCGAGCCTCTTATCAATTTAAGCTATCGCTATGCTACCCTTGAGTCCCAAATCAAACAATTATAAAACTTCAAATGACCCTAACTTATATACGGTGCGTCCTATACCTATCAAAGTTTGCAACATTTAAATGCTTCTAACTTTTGAAATATTGTGACAATAAAGTACTCGTGCCTCTTGTCAATTTAAGCTATCGCTCATAGCTATGCTACCCTTCAGTTGCAAATAAAACACCGATAAAACTTCAAATGGCCCTAACTTCTATACGGAGCGTGTTATACCTATCAAAGTTTGCAACAATCAAATGCTTGTAACTTTTTACTGGAACGTAATAAAACCTTGATATTTTGTGACAATAAAGTACTCGTGCCTCTTGTCAATTTAAGCTATCGCTCATAGCTATGCTACCCTTGAGTCCCAAATCAAACACTGATAAAACTTCAAATGGCCCTAACTTCTATACGGTGCGTCCTATACCTATCAAAGTTTGCAACATTTAAATGCTTCTAACTTTTTACTGGAACGTAATAAAACCTTGAAATTTTGTGACAATAAAGTACTCGTGCCTCTTGTCAATGTAAGCTATCGCTCATAGCTATGCTACTCTTGAGTCCCAAAACGAACACTGATAAAATTTCAAATTTCCCTAACTTCTATACGCTGCGTCCTATACCTATCAAAGTTTGCAACAATCAAATGCCTGTAAGTTTTTACTGGAGCGTAATGAAAAATTGAAATTTTGTGACAATAAAGTACCCGTGCCTCTTGTCAATTTAAACTCTCGCTCATAGCTGTGCTACCCTTGGGTCCCAAATAAAACACTGATAAAACTTCAAATGGCCCTAAATTCTATTCTGTTCGTCATATATCTATCAAAGTTTGCAACATTCAAATGCTTGTAACTTTTTACTGGAGCGTAATAAAACCTTGAAATATTGTGACAATAAAGTACACGAGTCTCTTATCAATTTAAGCTATCGCTATGATACCCTTGAGTCCCAAATGAAACAATTATAAAACTTCAAATGGCCCTAACTCATATACGGTGCGTCCTATACCTATCAAAGTTTGCAACATTTAAATGCTTCTAACTTTTTATTGGAACGTAATAAAATCCTGAAATTTTGTGACAATAAAGTACTCGTGCCTCTTGTCAATTTAAGCTATCGCTCATAGCTATCCTACTCTTGAGTCCCAAATCAAACACTGATAAAGCTTCAAATGGCCCTAAATTCTATACTGTGCGTCCAAAATCTATTAAAGTTTGCAACATTCAAATGCTTGTAACTTTTTACTGGAGGGTAATAAAATCTTGAAATTTTGTGACAATAAAGTACTTGAGCCTCTTGTCAATTTAAACTATCGCTCATAGCTATGCTACTCTTGAGTCCCAAAACAAACACTGTTAAAACTCCGAATGGCCCTAACTTCTATACGGTGCGTCCTATACCTATCAAAATTTGCAACAATAAAATGCTTGTAAATTTTTACTGGAGCGTCATAAACCCTTGAAATTTTGTGACAATAAATTATTCGTACCTCTTGTCAATTTAAGCTATCGCTCATAGCTATGCTACCCTTGAGTCCAAAATAAAACACAGATAAAACTTCAAATGGCCCAAAATTATATACTGTACGTCCTATATCTATCAAAGTTTGCAGCATTCAAATGCTTGTAACTTTTTACTGGAGCGTAATAAAATCTTGAAATCTGGTGACAATAAAGTACTCGAGCCTCTTATCAATTTAAGCTATCGCTATGCTACCCTTGAGTCCCAAATGAAACAATTATAAAACTTCAAATGGCCCTAACTCATATACGGTGCGTCCTATACCTATCAAAGTTTGGAACATTTAAATGCTTCTAACCTTTTACTGAAGCGTAATAAAACCTTGAAATATTGTGACAATAAAGTACTCGTGCCTCTTGTCAATTTAAGCTATCGCTCATAGCTATGCTACTCTTGAGTCCCAAAAGAAACACTGATAATACTTCAAATGGCCCTAACTTCTATACGGTGCGTCCTATACCTATCAAAATTTGCAATAATAAAATGCTTGTAAATTTTTACTGGAGCGTCATAGACCCTTGAAATTTTGTGACAATAAAGTACTCGTGCCTCTTGTCAATTTAAGCTATCGCTCATAGCTCTGCTACCCTAAAGTCGCAAATAAAACACTGATAAAACTTCAAATGGCCCTAAATTATATACTGTACGTCCTATATCTATCAAAGTTTGCAACAATCAAATGTTTGTAGCTTTTTACTGGAACGTAATAAAACCTTGAAATTTTGTGACAATAAAGTACTCGTGCCGCTTGTCAATTTAAGCTATCGCTCATAGCTATGCTACCCTTGAGTCCCAAAACAAACACTGATAAAATTTCAAATGGCCCTAAATCCTATACTGTGTGTCCTATACCTATCAAAGTTTACAACATTTAAATGCTTCTAACTTTTTACTGGAGCGTAATAAAACCTTGAAATATTGTGATAATAAAGTACTCGTGCCTCTTGTCAATTTAATCTATCGCTCATAGGTATGCTACCCTTAAGTCGCAAATAAAACACTGATAGAACTTCAAATGGGCCTAACTTCTATACGGTGCGTCCTATACCTATCAAAGTTTGCAACAATCAAATGCTTGTAACTTTTTACAGGAACGTAATAAAACCTTGAAATTTTGTGACAATAAAGTACTCGAGCCTCTTGTCAATTTAAACTATCGCTCATAGCTATGCTACCCTTGAGTCCCAAATCAAACACTGATAAAACTTCAAATGGCCCTAACTTCTATACGGTGCGTAATATACCTATCAAAGTTTGTAACATTCAAATGCTTGTAACTTTTTACTGGAGCGTAATAAAACCATGAAATTTTGTGACAATAAAGTACTCTTGCCTCTTGTCAATTTAAGTTATCGCTCATAGCTATGCTACCCTTGAGTCCAAATTAAAACACTGATAAAACTTCAAATGGCCCTAACTTCTATATGGTGCGTCCTGTACCTATCGAAGTTTGCAACATTCAAATGCTTGTAACTTTTTACTGGAGCGTCATAAAATCTTGCAATTTTGTGACAATAAAGTATTCGAGCCTCTTGTCAATTTACGCTATCGCTCATAGCTACGCCAGCCTTGAGTCCCAAAACAAACACTGATAAAACTTCAAATGGCCCTAACTTCTATACGGTGCGTCCTATTCCTATCAAAGTTTGCAACAATCAAATGCTTGTAACGTTTTACTAGAACGTAATAAAAACTTGAAATTTTGTGACAATAAAGTACTCCAACCTCTCATCAATTTAAGCTATCGCTATGCTACCCTTGAGTCCCAAATCAAACAATTATAAAACTTCAAATGACCCTAACTTATATACGGTGCGTCCTATACCTATCAAAGTTTGCAACATTTAAATGCTTCTAACTGTTGAAATATTGTGACAATAAAGTACTCGTGCCTCTTGTCAATTTAAGCTATCGCTCATAGCTATGCTACCCTTCAGTTGCAAATAAAACACTGATAAAACTTCAAATGGCCCTAACTTCTATACGGAGCGTGTTATACCTATCAAAGTTTGCAACAATCAAATGCTTGTAACTTTTTACTGGAACGTAATAAAACCTTGAAATTTTGTGACAATAAAGTACTCGTGCCTCTTGTCAATTTAAGCTATCGCTCATAGCTATGCTACCCTTGAGTCCCAAATCAAACACTGATAAAACTTCAAATGGCCCTAACTTCTATACGGTGCGTCCTATACCTATCAAAGTTTGCAACATTTAAATGCTTCTAACTTTTTACTGGAGCGTAATAAAATCTTGAAATTTTGTGACAATAAAGTACTCGAGCCTCTTATCAATTTAAGCTATCGCTCATAGCAAGCTACCCTTGATTCTTAAATCAAACACTCATAAAACTTCAAATGGCCCTTAATTCTATACGGTGCGTCCTGTACCTATCAAAGTTTCCAACATTTAAATGCTTGTAACTTTTTACTGGAGCGTAATAAAACCTTGAAATTTTGTGACAATAAAATACTCGTGCCTCTTGTCAATTTAAACTATCCCTCATAGCTATGCTACTCTTGAGTCCCAAAACAAACACTGTTAAAACTCCGAAATGCCCTAACTTCTATACGGTGCGTCCTATACCTATCAAAATTTGCAACAATGAAATGCTTGTAAATTTTTCCTGGAGCGTCATAAACCCTTGAAATTTTGTGACAATAAAGTATTCGTGCCTCTTGTCAATTTAAGCTATCGCTCATAGCTATGCTACCCTTGAGTCCAAAATAAAACACAGATAAAACTTCAAATGGCCCTAAATTATATACTGTACGTCCTATATCTATCAAAGTTTGCAGCATTCAAATGCTTGTATCTTTTTACTGGAGCGTAATAAAATCTGGAAATTTTGTGACAATAAAGTGCTCGAGCCTCTTATCAATTTAAGCTATCGCTCATAGATATGCTACTCTTGAGTCCCAAATCAAACACTTATAAAACTTCAAATGGCCCTAACTTCTATACGGTGCGTCCTATACCTATCAAAGTTTGCAACATTTAAATGCTTCTAACTTTTTACTGGAGCGTAATAAAACCTTGAAATTTTGTGACAATAAAGTACTCGTGCCTCTTGTCAATTTAAGCTATCGCTCATAGTTATACACTGATAAAACTTCAAATGGCCCTAAATTCTATACTGTGCGTCCTATATCTAACAAAGTTTGCAACATTCAAATGCTTGTAACTTTTTACTGGGGGGTAATAAAATCTTGAAATTTTCTGACAATAGAGTACTCGCGAGTCTTATAAACTTAAACTATCGCTCATAGCTATGCTACCCTTGAGACCCAAATAAAACACTTATAAAACTTCAAATGGCCCAAACTTCTATACGGTGCGTCCTATACCTATCAAAGTTTGCAACAATAAAATGCTTGTAAATTTTTACTGGAGCTTTGTGATAATAAAGGAAACTTTGTGATAATAAAGTACTCGTGCCTCTTGTCAATTTAAGCTATCGCTCATAGTTATACTACCCTAGAGTCCCAAATCAAACACTGATAAAACTTCAAATGACCCTAAATTCTATACTGTGCGTCCTATATCTAACAAAGTTTGCAACATTCAAATGCTTGTAACTTTTTACTGGGGGGTAATAAAATCTTGAAATTTTCTGACAATAGAGTACTCGCGAGTCTTATAAACTTAAACTATCGCTCATAGCTATGCTACCCTTGAGACCCAAATAAAACACTTATAAAACTTCAAATGGCCCAAACTTCTATACGGTGCGTCCTATACCTATCAAAGTTTGCAACAATAAAATGGTTGTAAATTTTTACTGGAGCTTTGTGATAATAAAGGAAACTTTGTGATAATAAAGTACTCGTGCCTCTTGTCAATTTAAGCTATCGCTCATAGCTATGCTACCCTTGAGTCCAAAATAAAACACTGATAAAACTTCAAATGGCCCTAACTTCTATATGGTGCGTCCAGTACATATCGAAGTATGCAACATTCAAATGCTTGTAACCTTTTACTGGAGCGTCATAAAATCTTGCAATTTTGTGACAATAAAGTACTCGAGCCTCTTGTCAATTTACGCTATCGCTCATAGCCATGCTACCCTTGAGTCCCAAAACAAACACTGATAAAACTTCAAATGGCCCTAACTTCTATACGGTGCGTCCTATTCCTATCAAAGTTTGCAACAATCAAATGCTTGTATCGTTTACTGGAGCGTAATAAAACCATGAAATTTTGTGACTATAAAGTACTCGTGCCTCATGTCAATTTAAGATATCGGTCATAGCTATGCTACCCTTGAGTCCCAAATCCAACAATGATAAAACTTCAAATGGCCCTAAATTCTATACTGTGCGTCCTATATCTATCAAAGCTTGCAGCATTCAAATGCTTGTAACTTTTTACTGGAGCGTAATAAAATGTTGAAATTTTGTGACAATAAAGTACTCGAGCCTCTCATCAATTTAAGGTATCGGTCATAGCTATGCTACCCTTGAGTCCCAAAACAAATACAGATAAAATTTCAAATGGCCCTGAATTCTATACTGTGCGTGCTATATCTATCAAAGTTTGCAACATTCAAATGCTTGTATCTTTTTACTGGAAGTTAGTCAAATCTTGAAATTTTGTGACAATAGAGTACTCGAGCCTCTTATCAATTTAAGCTATCGCTAATAGCTATGCCTCCCTTGAGTCCCAAAACAAACACTGATAAAACTTCAAATGGCCCTAACTTCTATATGGTGCGTCCTATACATATCAAAGTTTGTAACAATCAAATGCATGTTACTATTTACTGGAGTGTAATAAAACCTCGAAATTTTGTGACAATAAAGTACTCGTGCCTCTTGTCAATTTAAGCTATCGCTCATAGTTATACTACCCTAGAGTCCCAAATCAAACACTGATAAAACTTCAAATGGCCCTAAATTCTATACTGTGCGTCCTATATCTAACAAAGTTTGCAACATTCAAATGCTTGTAACTTTTTACTGGAGCTTTGTGATAATAAAGGAAACTTTGTGATAATAAAGTACTCGTGCCTCTTGTCAATTTAAGCTATCGCTCATAGCTATGCTACCCTTGAGTCCAAAATAAAACACTGATAAAACTTCAAATGGCCCTAACTTCTATATGGTGCGTCCAGTACATATCGAAGTATGCAACATTCAAATGCTTGTAACCTTTTACTGGAGCGTCATAAAATCTTGCAATTTTGTGACAATAAAGTACTCGAGCCTCTTGTCAATTTACGCTATCGCTCATAGCTATGCTACCCTTGAGTCCCAAAACAAACACTGATAAAACTTCAAATGGCCCTAACTTCTGTACGGTGCGTCCTATTCCTATCAAAGTTTGCAACAATCAAATGCTTGTATCGTTTACTGGAGCGTAATAAAACCATGAAATTTTGTGACAATAAAGTACTCGAGCCTCTCATCAATTTAAGCTATCGCTAATAGCTATGCTACCCCTGAGTATCAAATCAAACACTTATAAAAGTTCAAATGGTCCTAACTTCTATACGGTGCGTCCTATACCTAGCAAAGTTTGCAACAATCAAATGCTTGTAACTTTTTACTGGAGCGTAATGAAAAATTTAAATTTTGTGACAATAAAGTACCCGTGCCTCTTGTCAATTTAAGCTCTCGCTCATAGCTGTGCTACCCTTGGGTCCCAAATAAAACACTGATAAAACTTCAAATGGCCCTAACTTATCTACGGTGCGTCCTATACCTATCAAAGTTTCCAACATTTAAGTGCATGTAACTTTTTACTGGAGCGTAATAAAACCATTAAATTTGGTGACAATAAAGTATTCGAGCCTCTCATCAATTTAAGCTATCGCTAATAGCTATGCTACCCCTGAGTCCCAAATCAAACACTTATAAAACTTCAAACGGCCCTAACTTCTATACGGTGCGTCCGATACCTATCAAAGTTTGCAACATTTAAATGCTTGTAACTTTTTACTGGAGCGTAATAAAACCATGAAATTTGGTGACAATAAAGTACTCGTGCCTCTTGTCAATTTAAGCTATCGCTCATAGCTATGCTACTCTTGAGTCCCAAAACAAACACTGATAAAATTTCAAATGGCCCTAACTCCTATACGGTGCGTCCTATACCTATCAAAGTTCGTAACGTTCAAATGCTTGTAACTTTTTACTGGAGCGTAATAAAACCATGAAATTTTGTGACAATAAAGTACTCGTGCCTGTTGTCAATTTAAACTATCGCTCATAGCTATTCTACTCTTGATCCCAAAACAAACACTGCTAAAACTTCAAATGGCCCTACCTTCTATACGGTGTGTCCTATACCTATCAAAGTTTGCAACAATACAATGCTTGTAAATTTTTACTGGAGCGTCATAAACCCTTGAAACTTTGTGACAATAAAGTTCTCGTGCCTCTTGTCAATTTAAGCTATCGCTCATAGCTATGCTACCCTTCAGTCCAAAAAAAACACTGATAAAACTTCAAATGGTCCTAACTTCTATACGGTGCGTCCTATTCCTATCAAAGTTTGCAACAATCAAATGCTTGTAACGTTTTACTGGAACGTAATAAAACCTTGAAATTTTGTGACAATAAAGTACTCGTGCCTCTTGTCAATTTAAGCTATCGCTCATAGCTATGCTACCCTTGAGTCCAAAATCAAACAATGATAAAACGTCAAATGGCCCTAAATTCTATACTGTGCGTCCTATATATATCAAAGTTTGCAGCATTCAAATGCTTGTAACTTTTTACTGGAGCGTAATAATGTCTTGAAATTTTGTGACAATAAAGTACTCGAGCCTCTCATCAATTTATGCTAATAGCTATGCTACCCCTGAGTCCCAAATCAAACACTTATAAAATTCAAATGGCCCTAACTTCTATACGGTGCGTCTTATACCTATCAAAGTTTGCAACATTTAAATGCTTGTAACTTTTTACTGAAGCGTAATAACACCATGAAATTTTGTGACAATAAAGTACTCGTGCCTCTTGTCAATTTAAGCTATCGCTCATAGTTATGCTACCCTTGAGTCCCAAATCAAACACATAAAAAAGTTCAAATGGCCTTAACTTCTATACGGTGCGTCCTATACCTATCCAAGTTTGCAACATTTAAATGTTTGTAACTTTTTACTGGAACGTATTAAAAAACCTTGAAATTTTGGGACAATAAAGTACTCGAGCCTCTTGTCAATTTGAGCTATCGCTCATAGCTATGCTACTCTTGAGTCCCAAAACAAACACTGATAAAATTTCAAATGGCCCTAACTTCAATACGGTGCTTCCTATACATATCAAAATTTGCAACAATCAAATGCTTGTAACTTTTTACTGGCGCGTAATAAAACCACGAAATTTTGTGACAATAAAGTACTCGTGCCTCTTGTCAATTTAAGCTATCGCTCATAGTTATACTACCCTTGAGTCCCAAATCAAACAATGATAAAACATCAAATGGCCCTAAATTCTATACTGTGCGTCCCATATATATCAAAGTTTGCAGCATTCAAATGCTTGTAACTTTTTACTGGAGCGTAATAATGTCTTGAAATTTTGTGACAATAAAGTACTCGAGCCTCTCATCAATTTAAGCTAATAGCTATGCTACCCCTGAGTCCCAAATCAAACACTTATAATAGCTATGCTACCCCTGAGTCCCAAATCAAACACTTATAAAAGTACAAATGGCCCTAACTTCTATACGGTGCGTCTTATACCTATCAAAGTTTGAAACATTTAAATGCTTGTAACTTTTTACTGAAGCGTCATAAACCCTGGAAACTTTGTGATAATAAAGTACTCGTGCCTCTTGTCAATTTAAGCTATCGCTCATAGCTATGCTACCCTTGAGTCCAAAATAAAACACTGATAAAACTTCAAATGGCCCTAACTTCTATATGGTGCGTCCTGTACATATCGAATTATACAACATTCAAATGCTTGTAACCTTTTACTGGAGCGTCATAAAAACTTGCAATTTTGTGACAATAAAGTACTCGAGCCTCTTGTCAATTTACGCTATCGCTCATAGCTATGCTACCCTTGAGTCCCAAAACAAACACTGATAAAACTACAAATGGCCCTAACTTCTATACGGTGCGTCCTATTCCTATCAAAGTTTGCAACAATCAAATGCTTGTATCGTTTACTGGAGCGTAATAAAACCATGAAATTTTGTGACAATAAAGTACTCGTGCCTCATGTAAATTTAAGATATCGCTCATAGCTATGCTACCCTTGAGTCCCAAATCCAACAATGATAAAACTTCAAATGGCCCTAAATTCTATACTGTGCGTCCTATATCTATCAAAGCTTGCAGCATTCAAATGCTTGTAACTTTTTACTGGAGCGTAATAAAATGTTGAAGATTTGTGACAATAAAGTACTCGAGCCTCTCATCAATTAAAGCTATCGCTAATAGCTATGATACCCCTGAGTCCCAAATCAAACACTTATAAAAGTTCAAATGGTCCTAACTTCTATACGGTGCGTCCTATACCTATCAAAGTTTGCAACAATCAAATGCTTGTAACTTTTTACTGGAAGGTAATCAAATCTTGAAATTTTGTGACAATAGAGTACTCGAGCCTCTTATCAATTTAAGCTATCGCTAATAGCTGTGCTACTCTTGAGTCCCAAAACAAACACTGATAAAATTTCAAATGGCCCTAACTTCTATACGGTGCTTCCTATACATATCAAAATTTGCAACAATCAAATGCTTGTAACTGTTTACTGGCGCGTAATAAAACCTCGAAATTTTATGACAATAAAGTACTCGTGCCTCTTGTCAATTTAAGCTATCGCTCATAGTTATACTACCCTAGAGTCCCAAATCAAACACTGATAAAACTTCAAATGGCCCTAAATTCTATACTGTGCGTCCTATATCTAACAAAGTTTGCAACATTCAAATGCTTGTAACTTTTTACTGGGGGGTAATAAAATCTTGAAATTTTCTGACAATAGAGTACTCGCGAGTTTTATAAACTTAAACTATCGCTCATAGCTATGCTACCCTTGATACCCAAATAAAACACTTATAAAACTTCAAATGGCCCAAACTTCTATACGGTGCGTCCTATACCTATCAAAGTTTGCAACAATAAAATGCTTGTAAATTTTACTGGAGCGTCATAAACCCTTTAAACTTTGTGATAATAAAGTACTCGTGCATCTTGTCAATTTAAGCTATCGCTCATAGCTATGCTACCCTTGAGTCCAAAATAAAACACTGATAAAACTTCAAATGGCCCTAACTTCTATATGGTGCGTCCTGTACATATCGAAGTATGCAACATTCAAATGCTTGTAACCTTTTACGGGAGCGTCATAAAATCTTGCAATTTTGTGACAATAAAGTACTCGAGCCTCTTGTCAATTTACGCTATCGCTCATAGCTATGCTACCCTTGAGTCCCAAAACAAACACTGATAAAACTTCAAATGGCCCTAAATTCTATACGGTGCGTCCTATTCCTATCAAAGTTTGCAACAATCAAATGCTTGTATCGTTTATTGGAGCGTAATAAAACCATGAAATTTTGTGACAATAAAGTACTCGTGCCTCATGTCAATTTAAGATATCGCTCATAACTATGCTACAGTTGAGTCTTAAATCAAACACTTATAAATCTTCAAATGGCCCTAACTTCTATACGGTGCGTCCTATACCTATCAAAGTTTGCAACAATCAAATGCTTGTAACTTTTTACTGGAGCGTAATGAAAAATTGAAATTTTGTGACAATAAAGTACCCGTGCCTCTTGTCAATTTAAGCTCTCGCTCATAGCTGTGCTACCCTTGGGTCCCAAATAAAACACTGATAAAACTTCAAATGGCCCTAACTTCTATACGGTGCGTCCTATACCTATCAAAGTTTCCAACATTTAAGTGCATGTAACTTTTTACTGGAGCGTAATAAAACCATTAAATTTGGTGACAATAAAGTATTCGAGCCTCTCATCAATTTAAGCTATCGCTAATAGCTATGCTACCCCTGAGTCCCAAATCAAACACTTATAAAACTTCAAATGGCCCTAACTTCTATACGGTGCGTCCGATACCTATCAAAGTTTGCAACATTTAAATGCTTGTAACTTTTTACTGGAGCGTAATAAAACCATGAAATTTGGTGACAATAAAGTACTCGTGCCTCTTGTCAATTTAAGCTATGGCTCATAGCTATGCTACTCTTGAGTCCCAAAACAAACACTGATAAAATTTCAAATGGCCCTAACTCCTATACGGTGCGTCCTATACCTATCAAGGTTCGTAACGTTCAAACGCTTGTAACTTTTTACTGGAGCGTAATAAAACCATTAAATTTTGTGACAATAAAGTACTCGTGCCTGTTGTCAATTTAAACTATCGCTCATAGCTATTCTACTCTTGATCCCAAAACAAACACTGATAAAACTTCAAATGGCCCTACCTTCTGTACGGTGTGTCCTATACCTATCAAAGTTTGCAACAATAAAATGCTTGTCAATTTTTACTGGAGCGTCATAAACCCTTGAAACTTTGTGACAATAAAGTTCTCGTGCCTCTTGTCAATTTAAGCTATCGCTCATAGCTATGCTACTCTTGAGTCCCAAAACAAACACTGATAAAATTTCAAATGGCCCTAACTTCTATACGGTGCGTCCGATACCTATCAAAGTTTGCAACAATCAAATGCTTGTAACGTTTTACTGGAACGTAATAAAACCTTGAAATTTTGTGACAATAAAGTACTCGTGCCTGTTGTCAATTTAAGCTATCGGTCATAGCTATGCTACCCTTGAGTCCCAAAACAAATACTGATAAAACTTCAAATGGCCCTGAATTCTATACTGTGCGTGCTATATGTATAAGAGTTTGCAACATTCAAATGCTTGTAACTTTTTACTGGAACGTAATCAAATCTTGAAATTTTTTTACAATAAAATACTCGAGCCTCTCATCAATTTAAGCTATCGCTAATAGCTATGCTACCCCTGAGTCCCAAATCAAACACTTATAAAACTTCAAATGGCCCTAACTTCTATAAGGTGCGTTCTATACCTATCCAAGTTTGCAACATTTAAATGCTGGTAACTTTTTACTGGAGCATAAAAAAACCATGAAATTTGGTGACAATAAAGTATTCGTGCCTCTTGTCAATTTAAGCTATCGGTCATAGCTATGCTACTCTTGAGTCCCAAAACAAATACTGATAAAACTTCAAATGGCCCTGAATTCTATACTGTGCGTGCTATATATATCAATGTTTGCAACATTCAAATGCTTGTAACTTTTTCTGGAAGGTGATCAAATCTTGAAATTTTGTGACAATAGAGTACTCGAGCCCCTTATCAATTTAAGATATCGCTCATAGCTATGCTACAGTTGAGTCTTAAATCAAACACTTATAAATCTTCAAATGGCCCTAACTTCTATACGGTGCTTCCTATACCTATCCAAGTTTGCAACATTTAAATGGTGGTAACTTTTTACCGGAGCATAAAAAAACCTTGAAATTTTGTGACAACAAAGTACTCGTGCCTATTGTCAATTTAAACTATCGCTCATAGCTATGCTACTGTTGATCCCAAAACAAACGCTGAAAACTTCAAATGGCCCTACCTTCTATACGGTGCGTCCTATTCCTATCAAAGTTTGCAACAATCAATTGCTTGTAACGTTTTACTGGAACGTAATAAAACCTTGAAATTTTGTGACAATAAAATACTCGTGCCTCTTGTCAATTTAAGCTATCGCTCATAGCTATGCTACCCTTGAGTCCCAAATCAAACAATGATAAAACTTCAAATGGCCCTAAATTCTATACTGTGCGTCCTATATCTATCAAAGTTTGCAGCATTCAAATGCTTGTAACTTTTTACTGGAGCGTAATAAAGTCTTGAAATTTTGTGACAATAAAGTACTCGAGCCTCTCATCAATTTAAGCTATCGCTAATAGCTATGCTAACCCTGAGTCCCAAATCAAACACTTATAAAAGTTCAAATGGCCCTAACTTCCATACGGTGCGTCCTATACCTATCAAAGTTTGCAACATTTAAATGCTTGTAACTTTTTACTGGAGCGTAATAAAACCATGAAATTTGGTGACAATAAAGTACTCGTGCCTCTTGTCAATTTAAGCTATCGCTCATAGCTATGCTACTCTTGAGTCCCAAAACAAACACTGAAAAAATTTCAAATGGCCCTAACTCCTATACGGTGCGTCCTATACCAATCAAAGTTCGTAACGTTCAAATGCTTGTAACGTTTTACTGGAACGTAATAAAACCTTGAAATTTTGTGACAATAAAGTACTCGTGCCTCTTGTCAATTTAAGCTATCGCTCGTAGCTATGCTACCCTTGAGTCCCAAATCAAACAATGATAAAACTTCAAATGGCCCTAAATTCTATACTGTGCGTCCTATATCTATCAAAGTTTGCAGCATTCAAATGCTTGTAACTTTTTACTGGAGCGTAATAAAGTCTTGAAATTTTGTGACAATAAAGTACTCGAGCCTCTCATCAATTTAAGCTATCGCTAATAGCTATGCTAACCCTGAGTCCCAAATCAAACACATATAAAAGTTCAAATGGCCCTAACTTCCATACGGTGCGTCCTATACCTATCAAAGTTTGCAACATTTAAATGCTTGTAACTTTTTACTGAAGCGTAATAACACCATGAAATTTTGTGACAATAAAGTACTGGTGCCTCTTGTCAATTTAAGCTATCGGTCATAGCTATGCTACCCTTGAGTCCCAAAACAAATACTGATAAAACTTCAAATGGCCCTGAATTCTATACTGTGCGTGCTATATGTATAAAAGTTTGCAACATTCAAATGCTTGTAACTTTTTACTGGAACGTAATCAAATCTTGAAATTTTTTTACAATAAAATACTCGAGCCTCTTATCAATTTAAGATATCGCTCATAGCTATGCTACAGTTGAGTCTTAAACCAAACACTTATAAAACTTCAAATGGCCCTAACTTCTATAAGGTGCGTCCTATACCTATCCAAGTTTGCAACATTTAAATGCTGGTAACTTTTTACTGGAGCATAAAAAAACCTTGAGATTTTGTGACAATAAAGTATTCGAGCCTCTCATCAATTTAAGCTATCGCTAATAGCTATGCTACCCCTGAGTTCCAAATCAAACACTTATAAAACTTCAAATGGGCCTAACTTATATACGGTGCGTCCTATACCTATCAAAGTTTGCAACATTTAAATGCTTGTAACTTTTTACTGGAGCGTAATAAAACCATGAAATTTGGTGGCAATAAAGTACTCGTGCCTCTTGTCAATTTAAGCTATCGGTCATACCTATGCTACTCTTGAGTCCCAAAACAAATACTGATAAAACTTCAAATGGCCCTGAATTCTATACTGTGCGTGCTATATATATCAAAGTTTGCAACATTCAAGTGCTTGTAACTTTTTCTGGAAGGTAATCAAATCTTGAAATTTTGTGACAATAGAGTACTCGAGCCTCTTATCAATTTAAGATATCGCTCATAGCTATGCTACAGTTGAGTCTTAAATCAAACACTTATAAATCTTCAAATGGCCCTAACTTCTATACGGTGCTTCCTATACCTATCCAAGTTTGCAACATTTAAATGCTGTTAACTTTTTACTGGAGCATAAAAAAACCTTGAAATTTTCTGACAACAAAGTACTCGTGCCTATTGTCAATTTAAACTATCGCTCATAGCTATGCTACTGTTGATCCCAAAACAAACGCTGAAAACTTCAAATGGCCCTACCTTCTATACGGTGCGTCCAATACCAATCAATGTTTGCAACAATAAAATGCTTTTAAATTTTTACTGGAGCGCCATAAACCCTTGAAACTTTGCGACAATAAAGTACTCGTGCCTCTTGTCAATTTAAGCTATCGCTCATAGCTATGCTACCCTTGAGTCCCAAATAAAACAATGATAAAACTTCAAATGGCCCTAAATTCTATACTGTGCGTCCTATATCTATCAAAATTTTCAGCATTCAAATGCTTGTAACTTTTTACTGGAGCGTAATAAAGTCTTGAAATTTTGTGACAATAAAGTACTCGAGCCTCTCATCAATTTAAGCTATCGCTAATAGCTATGCTAACCCTGAGTCCCAAATCAAACACTTATAAAAGTTCAAATGGCCCTAACTTCTATACGGTGCGTCCTATACCTATCAAAGTTTGCAACATTTAAATGCTTGTAACTTTTTACTGGAGCGTAATAAAACCATGAAATTTGGTGACAATAAAGTACTCGTGCCTCTTGTCAATTTAAGCTATCGCTCATAGCTATGCTACTCTTGAGTCCCAAAACAAACACTGATAAAATTTCAAATGGCCCTAACTCCTATACAGAGCGTCCTATACCTATCAAAGTTTGCAACAATAAAATGCTTGTAAATTTTTACTGGAGGTTTATGACGCTCCTTGGAGGTTTATGACGCGCCTTGAAACTTTGTGACGATAAAGTACTCGTGCCTCTTGTCAATTTAAGCTATCGCTCATAGCTATGCTACCCTTGAGTCCAAAAAAACACTTATAAAACTTCAAATGGTCCTAACTTCTATACGGTGCGTCCTATTCCTATCAAAGTTTGCAACAATCAATTGCTTGTAACGTTTTACTGGAACGTAATAAAACCTTGAAATTTTGTGACAATAAAGTACTCGTGCCTCTTGTCAATTTAAGCTATCGCTCTTAGCTATGCTACCCTTGAGTCAAAAAAAAACACTGATAAAACTTCAAATGGCCCTAACTTCTATACGGTGCGTACTATAACTATCAAAGTTTGCAACATTCAAATGCTTGTAACTTTTTACTGGAGCGTAATAAAACCTTGAAATTTTGTAACAATAAAATACTCGTGCCTCTTGTCAATTTAAGCTATCGCTCATAGCTATGCTACCCTTGAGTCCCAAATCAAACACTGATAAAACTTCAAATGGCCCTAAATTCTATACTGCGCGTCCTATATCTATCAAAGTTTGCAGCATTCAAATGCTTGTAACTTTTTACAGGAGCGTAATAAAACCTTGACATTTTGTAACAATAAAGTACTCGAGCCTCTTGTCAATTTAAGCTATCGCTCATAGCTATGCTACCCTTGAGTCCCAAAACAAACACTGATAAAATTTCAAATGGCCCTAACATCTATACGGTGCATCCTATACATATCAAATTTTGTAACAATCAATTGCTTGTAACTTTTTACTGGAGTGTAATAAAATCTTGAAATTCTGTGACAATAAAGTACTCGAGCCTCTTGTCAATTTAAGCTATCGCTCATAGCTATGCTTCACTTGTGTCCCAAAACAAACACTGATAAAACTTGAAGTGGCCCAAACTTCTATAAAGTGCGTCCTATACCTATCAAAGTTAGCAACATTCAAATGCCTCCAACTTTTTACTGGAGCGTCATAAAATCTTGAAATTTTGTGACAATAAAGTATTCGTGCCTCTTGTCAATTTAAGCTATCGCTCATAGCTATGCTACCCTTGAGTCAAAAAAAAAACACTGATAAAACTTCAAATGGCCCTAACTTCTATACGGTGCGTCCTATACCTATCAAAGTTTGCAACATTCAAATGCCTGTAACTTTTTACTGGAGCGTTATAGAGCCTTCAAACTTTGTGACAATAAAGTTCTCGTGAATCTTGTCAATTTAAGCTATCGCTCATAGCTATACTACCCTGGAGTCGCAAAACAAATACTGATAAAACTTCAAATGGCCCTAACTTCTATACTGTGCGTTCTATATCTATCAAAGTTTGCAACATTCAAATGCTTGTAACTTTTTACTGGAGCGTAATAAAACCTTGAAATTTTGTAATAATAAAGTACTCGTGCCTCTTGTCAATTTAAGCTATCGCTCATAGCTATGCTACCCTTGAGTCCCAAATCAAACACTGATAAAACTTCAAAAGGCCCTAAATTCTATACTGTGCGTCCTATATCTCTCAAAGTTTGCAGCATTCAAATGCTTGTAACTTTTTACTGGAGCGCCATAAACCCTTCAAATTTTGTGACAATAAAGTACTCGTGCCTCTTGTCAATTTAAGCTATCGCTCATAGCTATGCTACCCTTGAGTCCCAAAACAAACACTGATAAAACTTCAAATGGCCCTAACTTCTATACGGTAATAAAAACTTGAAATTTTGTGACAATAAAGTACTCGTGCCTCTTTTCAATTTAAACTATCGCTCATAGCTATGCTACCCTTGAGTCCCAAATCAAACACTGATAAAACTTCAAATGGCCCTAAATTCTATACTGTGCGTCCTATATCTATCAAAGTTTGCAACATTCAAATGCTTGTTACTTTTTACTGGAGCGTAATAACATCTTGAAATTTTGTGACAATAAAGTACTCGAGCCTCTCATCAATTGAAACTATCGCTAATAGCTATACTATCCCTGAGTCCCAAATCAAACACTTATATAAACTTGAAATGGCCCTAACTTCTATACGGTGCGTCCTATACCTATCAAAATTTGCAACATTTAAATGCTTGTAACTTTTTACTGGAGCGTAATAAAGTCATGAAATTTTGTGACAATAAAGTGCTCGTGCATCTTGTCAATTCAAGGTATCGCTCATAGCTATGCTACCTTTGAGTCCCAAAACAAACACTGATAAAACTTGAAATGGCCCTAACTTCTATACAGTGCATCCTATACCTATCAAAGTTTGCAACAATCAAATGCTTGTAACTTTTTACTGGAGCGTCATAAATCCTTGAAATTTTGTGACAATAAAATACTCGAGCCTCTTGTTAATTTACGCTATCGCTCCTAGCTATGCTACCCTTGAGTCCCAAAACAAACACTGATAAAACTTCAAATGGCAATAAATTCTATACGGTGCGTCCTGTACCTATCAAAGTTTGCAACAATCAAATGCTTGTAACTTTTTACTGGAACGTAATAAAACCTTGAAATTTTGTGGCCATAAAGTACTCGTTCCTCTTGTCAATTTAAGCTACCGCTCATAGCTATGCTACCCTTCAGTCCCAAATCAAACACTTATAAAACTTCAAATGGCCCTAACATCTATACGGTGCGTCCTATACATATCAAAGTTTGTAACAATCAATTGCTGGTATCTTTTTACTGGAGTGTAATAAAATCTTGAAATATTGTGACAATAAAGTACTTGAGCCTCTTGTCAATTTAAGCTATCGCTCATAGCTATGCTTCACTTGTGTCCCAAAACAAACACTGATAAAACTTCAAGTGGCCCAGACTTCTATACGGTGCGTCCTATACCTATCAAAGTTTGCAACATTCAAATGCCTCCAACTTTTTACTGGAGCGTCATAAACCCTTTAAATTTTGTGACAATAAAGTACTCGTGCCTCTTGTAAATTTAAGCTATCGCTCATAGCTATGCTACACTTGAGTCAAAAAAAAAACACTGATAAAACTTCAAATGGCCCTAACTTCTATACGGTGCGTCCTATACCTATCAAAGTGTGCAACATTCAAATGCTTGTAACTTTTTACTGGAGCGTTATAAAGCCTTCAAACTTTGTGACAATAAAGTTCTCGTGCCTCTTGTCAATTTAAGCTATCGCTCATAGGTATACTACCCTGGAGTCCCAAAACAAATACTGATAAAACTTCAAATGGCCCTAACTTCTATACTGTGCGTTCTATATCTATCAAAGTTAGCAACATTCAAATGCTTGTAACTTTTTACTGGAGCGTAATAAAACCTTGAAATTTTGTAATAATAAAGTACTCGTGCCTCTTGTCAATTTAAGCTATCGCTCATAGCTATGCTACCCTTGAGTCCCAAATCAAACACTGATAAAACTTCAAATGGCCCTAAATTCTATACTGTGCGTCCTATATCTCTCAAAGTTTGCAGCATTCAAATGCTTATAACTTTTTACAGGAGCGTAATAAAACCTTGAAATTTTGTGACAATAAAGTACTCGAGCCTCTTGTCAATTTAAGCTATCGCTCATAGCTATGCTACCCTTGAGTCCCAAAACAAACACTGATAAAACTTCAAATGGCCCTAACATCTATATGGTGCATCCTATACATATCAAAGTTTGTAACAATCAATTGCTTGTAACTTTTTACTGGAGTGTAATAAAACCTTGAAATTTTGTAATAATAAAGTACTCGTGCCTCTTGTCAATTTAAGCTATCGCTCATAGCTATGCTAGCCTTGAGTCCCAAATCAAACACTGATAAAACTTCAAATGGCCCTAACTTCTATACAGTGCGTCCTTTACCTCTCAAAGTTTGCAACATTCAAAAGCTTGTAACATTTTACTGGTGCGTAATAAAACCTTGAAACTTTGTGACAATAAAGTACTCGTGCCTCTTGTCAATTTAAGCTATCGCTCATAGCTATGCTACCCTTTTGTCCCAAAACAAACTGTGCAGATGTGCATAGTATCGGGGCTTAATCGAATAAATTAAAATATTTTTGCGAAGGTTTGTTTTGTAGAATGAAGATTTATTTATTCTTATTTAGTTGTAACAAATTAGTATAAGCAGGTTATGAATAGAGAACTAATACTTGTGGAGAGAACAACGACTAACAGACAACTAAACTCGGCTCTTGCTTGTCTGCCGTCGCTGCGCTGTCATTTCGCTCTCCTTCTCGCTTTCTTCTTTGATCCAGTTCGAACATGCCGCCCCCCATGCTGGGACCAGCATAGATATCCATTCGCTTCGGCATGGTGTAACGCTGGCCTAGAAGGGAGTTTGTGAAAAGTGTTATTTGGTTGCTAAAGAAAGGATCGATTAAATTTCAGAATAAGTAGGTGTCGGTAGTGGACACAGCTTATATATCGAGCGCTTGTAAGTCCCGGTTTGAGTGCGTACGGTGACTTCGCGTACCAGGTTGTCTGATCCAGGATGGAGTTCAACAACGCGAGCCATGACCCATTCATTTGGCGGTAGACGATCGTCTTTGACTATAACCAAGTCATTCAGCTGTAGATTTGGACGCTGTTGACACAATTTTGGTCGTGCTTGAAGCTGAGCTAACCAATCTGAAGTCCATTTCTGCCAAAAGTGTTATAGCATCTGTTGAGTTTGAAGATAGTGTTGGCTAAGTGAAACGTTCGATACTGCTGAATCAACAGGCGGTGAAAGAAGTGGGCTCCCGATCAGGAAATGCCCGGGGATAAGCACCATCAAATCATCCGGGTCCGAGGTCAATGGACACAATGGCCGCGAGTTGAGGCATGATTCAATGCGTACAAGTAGAGTTGAGAGTATTTCGAATGTAAGGCGCGTACCATTCATGACTCGCTTTAAGTGGTAGTTGACCGCCTTTACATTGGCCTCCCACAGACTCCCAAAATTAGGGAATTGAGGGTGGTTGAAATGCCTTTGGATGCCGTGGCTAGCGATATGCGGTACGACATCTTGCTTGATGTCTTCGGCGAGTTTACGTTGCTTGATTGCAAAACTTTATCGGCAACTTTGAAGTTGGCTCCGCAGTTGCTGTAAATATCCTTGCACAGCCCTCGCCGGCCGATGAATCTTTGTAGCGCTAGCAAAAAAGCTTCGGAAGACATTCCAGTAACTGTCTCCAAGTGAACCGCTTTCGTTGCTAAACAAATGAAAATTGCGATATAGCTCTTGTATGTAGTGTTGCCCCGGTGTCGTGACGATTTGATTTCGATAGCACCAGTATAATCGATACCGGTGGCCAGAAATGGGCGATTGACTCGATGAAATGGCAAGTCACCCATTAGCTGGGTAGCTATGGTTGGCTTGTTGCGAAAACAGGTAACACATTTGCGCAATTGCTTTTTAACCACTCGCCTGGCGTTTATGATCCAAAATTGCTGTCGTATATGCGAAAAGGTTAATTGCGGCCCTCCGTGTAAAGTTGTTACATGCGAATTATTGATAACTAAGCTGGTGAAGCGATGACTACTAGGTAATATAATTGGATGCCTCTGCCCATAGGGCAATATAGCGCGTTGGATTCGCCCACGTAAACGAAGCAGCATCCAGAAATGGTGCTAAGCTCGTAAGTTTGCTTTTGCTTGGCAGCGAACTCTTTTCGCGTACGCGTTTTATCTCTTTCGAAAATGCTTCGTGTTGTACGAGCTTTACGATCTTAGTTAAACTTCCGTTCAGCTCTGCGACGGATAAAGGTCCCTTCCAACGTGTAGCAGCTTGCGTTCTAGAATTGAAAGCAAAGCGAAAAATATAGGCGCACACCCTTATGGTCTTGTGAAGAGATGAGTATAGAAGAATTACTGAATCTTCAGCGATGGAAAAATGTACTTGAAGTTCTTTGCGTTTGACTTCAACCATTCCCTCCTGGACATCGACCGCTGCATGGTCAAATTTCGGCCAAGTCACGTCAGCCTGTTTCAGCCAAGCTGGACCACTCCACCATAGCGTGAACGTTGATAAAGCTGTAGGAGTTAATCCTCGTGCTGCACAGTCTGCAGGATTTTGAAGCGTGTCGACGTGGCTCCACTGATGAGGGGACAATGCTTGGAGGATTTTGTTGAGTCGATTCGATACCCAAGTTTGCTATCGGTTCGGATCACCGTGTGTCCAATACAAAAGATTGGTAGCGTCGGTCCAATAGAAAATGGGCAGATCTAATTACTTACTTGCCAAAGACTTCTTGGTCCATGTTGCCAATTCCGTTGCTAACACAGCGCCGCTGAGCTCGATACGAAGTATAGTAAGCGGCTTTATTGGCGTTACTCGACTTTTGGCTATAAGCAAGGTAGTGTAAACCCGTTTATCAGAGCATTCTACTCGCAGATAAACATTGGCTGCATAAGCAGATAATGAGCCGTCACAAAAGGTGTGAAATTGCAGTGACTTGATCTGAGTTGGCTCATACTGCAGCCATCTAGGAATCTTAATGCAGTGCAATATGGATAAGGTAGTTAGAAACTGTTGCCAATGATGATTTATATATACTGGAAGTTGCTCATCCCAGCCCAGGGCCGTGCTTACTGGATGCACCCGTTGAACTTTGTACATCCAAACTGACTTAAGCAGAATTTTCGCAGTTACGATGTTAGGTGCAATAAGCCCTTGTGGATCAAACAGCCGAGCAATTGTTGATAACATAGCACGCTTCGTTGCAAAAAAGTCAATTTAAAAGTTCGGCTTGAAGATGAAAATGTCCTGATTGGGCTGCCAGCACATCCCTAGTGTTTTGACCGTTTCGGTGCTGTTGAAATTCAAGCAGTTGGTGCTTGACATGTGCTCCTGATTTATGCCGTTCAGCAAAGCAATTGAGTTGCTGTTCTATTTGCGTAAGTTCATTCCAGCAGAGAGCAGAGCTGCAGTAACTTGCTCGCGAATAGCTTTGGCATTTCCGATGGAGTCACTGCCAGATAGCACGTCGTCGAAGTAAATTTCGTGTTTGAGTACATTTCTGTCTAGTGGGTATGACTGCTTTTCGTCTTCGGCGATTTGATGGAGCACACGTATTGCGGTGTATGGATCTGAGGGCGTTTCAAATGTGATCGTAGTAAGACGGTAGTCTTGAATATCTCCTTCACCGTTTCGCCATAATATGCGCTGATATTGCGAATCCTCGGGGTTCATATCGATACATCTATACATTTTTTGTATATCAGCCGTGAATGCATACTTAAGTTTTCGCCAATTCAAGATTACTGCCGACAATTCAATCTGCAGCGCCGGACCTGTGCATAAAATATCATTCAGAGATCTACCGTTCGTCGTTTTGCACGAAGCGTCGAAATCGACGCGTATTTTAGTGGTTTAGCTCTCCTCTTTGATCACTGCGTGGTATATTCGATGACGTAAGGACGCAGTGATCGCTCTCTGTTGTAGTAGCTGGTGTTATTTGATTTAATGCAAAGTATTCTTTAATGCAGTCCCGATATAATTTGCTTAATTCCTCATCGCGCTGCAGCTTCCGCTCATTAGATTGACGCAAATGCGTTTTTTGAAAATGGTTTTCACACCAGTTTCCTTCATGGGATAGAGCTCGGTCCGCAGGTATTTGTTCATGTTCGTAGAACTTTTGAACTAAAGATTCAAGTAGAAGGGTAAAGTGGTGACAACGAATGTTCGTTGAGAGCTTGGGAACTGGCGCAGTATTGCCGGTCAAGATCCACTCCACCTTTGTGTGCTGTGCAATAGGCTCATCAAACCTTCCAATGCGAGTTTCTGGTAACATGATGCGAGCCATCATATCGGCTCCGATGAGCAAATCTATACGACGAGATAGAAAAAAGGTGGGATCTGCGAGTTGCAGATCCTGTATGTGCGGCCAATGCTGCGGTACAATTTCCTCACCAGGCAGGCTGATGGTGAGCACTTTTAGAACGTAGGCTACGTCTACTGGAGTCTTAAAGGCAGGATTAATACACGAGCGAATGCTGAAACTGACAGTGAAGTTACAGCGTTTCGTAGGAGTACCGCTTAGCCCAGAGATCTCTGCTAAAGTGCGATTTCGAGCTAAGCCTATAGTTTGAGCAGCATGTTCCGATATTAACGTTACTTCGGAACCGTTGTCAATGAGAACGCGCACAACTGCTGTTTGGCCTGTGACGTCATTCACTACAGTGACCATTGCAGTTGCTAAAAGAACTTTTCGACCCGGTTTTTCTGTAGTTGTTGCTGCAACGAAAGTGGAATGCGCTGCCTTTGCGACTGTTGTTGTTTGCGACGAATTCGAAGTAATAGCGCTCTCACGGTGAAAAGGTTGAGCTGCATGATTCAGCTGTGACTGCGCCTTTGAAGCTCCCTCAGCTTGTGGAGCAGATGTAGGAAAGTGCAATAGGGTGTGGTGCCTTTGTCCACATTGAAGACAATTTTCATCGCTGGGACAGTGCGAACATGAGTGCGAGTTACTCAGGCAATTTAAACATAATTTAGCACGATCGACAATAACTTTGCGTTCGAAACAATCTTTAGCTAGAAACGTCGAGCAAAGGCGTATAACATGGGCATCACCACATAAGTAACAGTAGGCTGCCCTTTTCGGCTGTGCAGTGACATGGAAGTTTCTGCTGGCAGATTGATTCGCTTTCCAGGTGTTACGTCTCTCCGGCAAATGAGCTGCAGTGGTGTGCTTCGAAGATGATGGCGTATCGATGTGAAGCTGCCTGTTTTCAATCACGTTGATGGTGACTAAGCTATCGTTCAAAACTGATTCAATTGCACTGAAAGTAGGTATGGCAGTATTACTGCCTAAGTGATGTTCCCACGCCTGATGCGTTTCCTTTGGGAGCTGAATGGAAACGTAGTAAGCAATCCAATGGTCGCACTCAGAAATAGGAATTTTTAGCCGCTGGAACTCATTGACGCACACTCTGGCTACATTTAAAAGAGAATTGATAAGACTGTCATGGTGGTCTGTTTGCAGTGCAATTAGGCCTTCGTAATTTGCAAATGGCGACATTGATGCGTTGTCTTTGGGAGACGGTTGATTTGTTTTAGAAGGATTCATCTCTACTACTCTAAACCGTTACCCTACTTACCTTTTGCCTTAATGCTGTCTTCTCGGATGGTGTGGATACAGGATCGCTGTCGTCTTCAACCAGAATTGGAATTGAAAAAGAAAAATGTTGAATTGTCGAGCACGTTGCGTGATTTTGGGGTTAAGTGTTATGACGTCATCAGTTAACACACTGTCCGTTTATGCATAGCGATGGTGGCGTGTTTGCTGTCAGCAAAGGTGCACGCTGTATGAAAGCTAAATCACGTTTATTAAATTGTTAAATTGTTGTTGGTCGTCGTTTAGGTTCCCCCCATGGGCCACCAAAATTATGTGCAGGTTTGCATAGTATCGGGGTTTAATCGAATCAATTAATATATTTTTGCAAAGGTTTGTTTTGTAGAATGAAGATTTATTTATTCTTATTTAGTTGTAGCAAATTAATATAAGCAGGTTATGAATAGAGAACTAATACTTGTGGAGAGAACAACGACTAGCAGACAACTAAGCTCGGCACTTGCTTGTTTGCCGTCGCTGCGCTGTCATTTCGCTCTCCTTCTCTCTTTCTTCTTTCATCCAGTTCGAACACAAACACCGATAAAACTTCAATTGGCCCTAACTTCCATACGGTGCGTCCTATACCTATCAAAGTTTGCAATATTCAAATGCTTGTAACTTTTTACTGGAGCGTCATAAAATCTTGAAATTTTGTGACAATAAAGTACTCGAGCCTCTTGTCAATTTGAGCTATCGCTCATAGCTATGCTACCCTTGAGTCCAAAATCAAACACTTATAAAATTTCAAATGGCCCAAACTTCTATACGGTGCGTCCTATACCTATCAAAGTTTGCAACATTCAAATGCTTGTAACTTTTTACTGGAGCGTAATAAAACCTGGAAATATTGTGACAATAAAGTAGTCGTGCCTCTTGTCAACTTAAGCTATCGCTCATAGCCATGCTACCATGGAGTCCCAAAACAACCACTGATAAAACTTCAAATGGCCCTAACTTCTATACGGTGCGTCCTATACCTATCAAAGTTTGCAACATTCAAATGCTTGTAAGTTTTTACAGGAGCGTAATAAAACCTTGAATTTTGTGACAAAGTACTCGAGCCTCTTGTCAATTTAAGCTATCGCTCATAGCTATGCCACCCTTGAGTCCCAAATCAAATACTGATAAAGCTTCAAATGGCCCTAACTTCTATACGGTGAGTCTTATACCTATCAAAGTTTGCAACATTCAAATGCTTGTAAGTTTTTATTTAAGGGTATTAAAATCTTGAAATTTTGTGGCAATAAAGTACTCGAGCCTATTATCAATTTAAGCTATCGCTCATAGCTATGCTAAACTTCAGTCCCAAAAAAACACTGATAAAACTTCAAATGGCCCTAACTTCTATACGGTGCGTCCTATACCAATCAAAGTTTGCAACATTCAAATGCTTGTAACTTTTTACTGGAGTGTCATAAACCCTTGAAATTTTGTGACAATAAAGTTCTCGAGCCTCTTGTCAATTTAAGCTATCGCTCATAGCTATGCTACCCTTGAGTCCCAAATAAAACACTGATAAGACTTCAAATGGCCCTAACTTCTATACGGTGCGTCCTATACCTATCAAAGTTTGCAACATTCAAATGCTTGTAACTTTTTACCGGAGTGTAATAAAATCTTGAAATTTTGTGACAATAAAGTACTCGTGCCTCTTGTCAATTTAAGCTATCGCTCATAGCTATGATACCCTTGAGTCCCAAATCAAACACTTATAAAATTTCAAATGGCCCAAACTTCTATACGGTGCGTCTTATACCTATCAAAGTTTGCAACATTCAAATGCTTGTAACTTTGTATTGGAGCGTAATAAAACCTTGAAATATTGTGACAATAAAGTAGTCGTGCCTCTTGCCAATTTAAGATATCGCTCATAGCTATGTTACCCCTGAGTCCCAATAAAAACACTGAAAAAACTTCAAATAGCCCTAACTTCTATACGGTGCGTCCTATACCTATCAAAGTTTGCAACATTCAAATGCTTGTAACTTTTTACTTGAGCGTCCTAAAACCTTGAAATTTTGTGACAAAATGTACTCGAGCCTCTAATCAATTTAAGCTATCGCTCATAGCTATGCTACCCTTGAGTCCCAAAAAAACACTGATAAAACTTCAGATGGCCCTAACTTCGATACGGTGCGTCCTATACCAATCAAAGTTTGCAACATTCAAATGCTTGTAACTTTTTACTGGAGTGTCATAAACCCTTGAAATTTTGTGACAATAAAGTTCTCGAGCCTCTTGTCAATTTTAGCTATCGCTCATAGCTATGCTACCCTTGAGTCCCAAATAAAACACTGATAAAGCTTCAAATGGCAATAACTACTATACGGTGCGTCCTATACCTATCAAAGTTTGCAACATTCAAATGCTTGTAACTTTTTACCGGAGTGTAATAAAATCTTGAAATTTTGTGACAATAAAGTACTCGTGCCTCTTGTCAATTTAAGCTATCGCTCATAGCTATGCTACCCTTCAGTCCCAAAAAAACACTGATAAAACTTCAAATGGCCCTGACTGCTATACGGTGCGTCCTATACCTATCAAAGTTTGCAACATTCAAATGCTTGTAACTTTTTACTGCAGTGTAATAAAATCTTGAAATTTTGTGACAATAAAGAACTCGTGCCTCTTGTCAATTTAAGCTATCGCTCATAGCTATGCTAATCTTCAGTCCCAAAAAAACACTGATAAAACTTCAAATGGCCCTAACTTCTATACGGTGCGTCCTATACCTATCAAAGTTTGCAACATTCAAATGCTTGTAACTTTTTACTGTAGCGTCATAAAACCTTGAAATTTTGTGACAATAAAGTAGTCGTGCCTCTTATCAATTTAAGATATCGCTCATAGATATGTTACCCCTGAGTCCCAAATAAAACACTGATAAAACTTCAAATGGCCCTAACGTCTATACGGTGCGTCCTATACCTATCAAAGTTTGCAACTTTCAGATGCTTGTAACTTTTTACTGGAGCGTCATTAAACCTTGAAATTTTGTGACAAAAAGTACTCCAGCCTCTTATCAATTTAAGCTATCGCTCATAGCTATGATACCCTTGAATCCCAAATCAAACACTTATAAAACTTCAAATGGCCCAAACTTCTATACGGTGCGTCTTATACCTATCAAAGTTTGCAACATTCAAATGCTTGTAACTTTTTACCAAAGCCTAATAAACCTTTAAAATATTGTGACAATAAAGTAGTCGTGCCTCTTGTCAATTTAAGCTATCGCTCATAGCTATGCTACCATGGAGTCCCAAATCAAACACTGATAAAATTTCAAATGGCCCTAAATTCTATACGGTGCGTCCTATACCTATTAAAGTTTGCAACAATCAAATGCGTGTAACTTTTTACTGGAGTGTAATAAAACCTTGAAATTTTGTGACAATAAAGTACTCGAGCATCTTGTCAATTTAAGCTATCGCTCATAGCTATGCTACCCTTGAGTCCCAAATCAAACACTGATAAAACTTCAAATGGCCCTAACTTCTATACGGTGAGTCTTATACCTATCAAAGTTTGCAACATTCAAATGCTTGTAACTTTTTACTGGAGCGTCATAAAACGTTGAAATTTTGTGACAAAAAGTACTCGAGCCTCTTATCAATTTAAGCTATCGCTCATAGCTATGATACCCTTGAATCCCAAATCAAACACTTATAAAACTTCAAATGGCCCTAATTTCTATACGGTGCATCCTATACCTATCAGAGTTTGCAACATTTAAATGCTTGTAACTTTTTACTGGAGCGTAATAAAACCTTGAAATTTTGTGACAATAAAGTACTAGTGCCTCCTGTCAATTTAAGCTATCGCTCATAGCTATGCTACTCTTGAGTCCCAAATAAAAAACTGATAAAACTTCAAATGGCCATAGCTTATATACGGTGCGTCCCATACCTATCAAAGTTTGCAACAATCAAATGATTGTATCTTTTTACTGGAGCGTCATAAAATCTTGAAATTTTGTGACAATAAAGTACTCGTGTCTCTTATCAATTTAAGATATCGCTCATAGCTATGCTACCCTTGAGTCCCAAATAAAACACTGATAAAACTTCAAATAGCCCTAATTTCTATACTGTGCGTCCTATACCTATCAATGTTTTCAACATTCAAATGCTTCTAACTTTTTACTGGAGCGTAATAAAACATTGAAATATTGTGACAATAAAGTAGTCGTGCCTCTTGTCAATTTAAGCTATCGCTCATTGCTATGCTACCCTTTAGTCCCAAGACAAAGACTGATAAAACTTCAATTGGCCCTAACTCCTATACGGTGCATCCTATACCTATCAGAGTTTGCAACATTTAAATGCTTGTAACTTTTTACTGGAGCGTAATAAAACCTTGAATTTTTGTGACAATAAAGTACTCGCGCCTCCTGTCAATTTAAGCTATCGCTCATAGCTATGCTACTCTTGAGTCCCTAATCAAAAACTGATAAAACTTCAAATGGCCATAACTTATATACGGTGCGTCCTATACCTATTAAAGTTTGCAACAATCAAATGCGTGTAACTTTTTACTGGAGTGTAATAAAACCTTGAAATTTTGTGGCAATAAAGTACACGAGCATCTTGTCAATTTAAGCTATCGCTCATAGCTATGCTACCCTTGAGTCCCAAATCAAACACTAATAAAACTTCAAATGGCCCTAACTTCTATACGGTGCGTCCTATACCTATCAAAGTTTGCAACATTCAAATGCTTGTAACTTTTTACTGGAGCGTCATAAAACCTTGAAATTTTGTGACAAAAAGTACTTGAGCCTCTTATCAATTTAAGCTATCGCTCATAGCTATGATACCCTTGAATCCCAAATCAAACACTTATAAAACTTCAAATGGCCCTAATTTCTATACGGTGCATCCTATACCTATCAGAGTTTGTAACATTTAAATGCTTGTAACTTTTTACTGGAGCGTAATAAAACCTTGAAATTTTGTGACAATAAAGTACTCGTGCCTCCTGTCAATTTAAGCTATCGCCCATAGCTATGCTACCCTGGAGTCCCCAGACAAACACTGATAAAACTTCAATTGGCCCTAACTTCTATACGGTGCATCCTATACCTATCAGAGTTTGCAACATTTAAATGCTTGTAACTTTTTACTGGAGCGTAATAAAACCTTGAAATTTTGTGACAATAAAGTACTCGTGCCTCCTGTCAATTTAAGCTATCGCTCATAGCTATGCTACTCTTGAGTCCCAAATCAAAAACTGATAAAACTTCAAATGGCCATAACTAATATACGGTGCATCCTATACCTATCAAAGTTTGCCACAATCAAATGATTGTATCTTTTTACTGGAGCGTCATAAAACCTTGAAATTTTGTGACAATAAAGTACTCGTGTCTCTTATCAATTTAAGATATCGCTCATAGCTATGCTACCCTTGAGTCCCAAATAAAACACTGATAAAACTTCAAATAGCCCTAATTTCTATACTGTGCGTCCTATACCTATCAAAGTTTTCAACATTCAAATGCTTCTAACTTTTTACTGGAGCGTAATAAAACATTGAAATATTGTGACAATAAAGTAGTCGTGCCTCTTGTCAATTTAAGCTATCGCTCATTGCTATGCTACCCTTTAGTCCCAAGACAAAGACTGATAAAACTTCAATTGGCCCTAACTTCTATACGGTGCATCCTATACCTATCAGAGTTTGCAACATTTAAATGCTTGTAACTTTTTACTGGAGCGTAATAAAACCTTGAATTTTTGTGACAATAAAGTACTCGCGCCTCCTGTCAATTTAAGCTATCGCTCATAGCTATGCTACTCTTGAGTCCCTAATCAAAATCTGATAAAACTTCAAATGGCCATAACTTATATACGGTGCGTCCTATACCTATTAAAGTTTGCAACAATCAAATGCGTGTAACTTTTTACTGGAGTGTAATAAAACCTTGAAATTTTGTGACAATAAAGTACTCGAGATTCTTGTCAATTTAAGCTATCGCTCATAGCTATGCTACCCTTGAGTCCCAAATCAAACACTGATAAAACTTCAAATGGCCCTAACTTCTATACGGTGAGTCTTATACCTATCAAAGTTTGCAACATTCAAATGCTTGTAACTTTTTACTGGAGCGTCATAAAACCTTGAAATTTTGTGACAATAAAGTACTCGTGCCTCTTATCAATTTAAGATATCGCTCATAGCTATGCTACCCTTGAGTCCCAAATAAAACACTGATAAAACTTCAAATAGCCCTAATTTCTATACTGTGCGTCCCATACCTATCAAAGTTTTCAACATTCAAATGCTTCTAACTTTTTACTGGAGCGTAATAAAACATTGAAATATTGTGACAATAAAGTAGTCGTGCCCCTTGTCAATTTAAGCTATCGCTCATTGCTATGCTACCCTGGAGTCCCCAGACAAACACTGATAAAACTTCAATTGGCCCTAACTTCTATACGGTGCGTCCTATACCTATCAAAGTTTGCAACATTTAAATGCTTGTAACTTTTTAATGGAGTGTCATAAACCCTTGAAATTTTGTGACAATAAAGTAGTCGTGCCTCTTGTCAATTTAAGCTATCGCTCATAGCTATGCTACTCTTGAGTCCCAAATAAAACATTGATAAAACCTCAAATGGCCGTAATTTCTATACGGTGCGTCCTATACCTATCAAAGTTTGCACCAATCAAATGATTGTATCTTTTTACTGGAGCGTTATAAAACCTTGAAATTTTATGACAATAAAGTACTCGTGCCTCTTATCAATTTAAGCTATCGCTCATAGCTATGCTACCCTTGAGTCCCAAATACAACATTGATAAAACTTCAAATGGCCCTAATTTCTATACTGTGCGTCCTATACCTATCAAAGTTTTCAGCATTTAAATGCTTGTAACTTTTTACTGGAGCGTAATAAAATTCTGAAATTTTGTGACAATAAAGTACTCGAGCCTCTCTTCAATTTAAGTTATCGGTCATAGCTATGCTACCCTTGAGTCACAAATCAAATACTGATAAAACTTCTAATGGCCCTAACTTCTATACGGCGAGTATTATATCTATGAAAATTTGCAAATCTTGAAATTTTGTGGCAATAAAGTACTCGAGCCTATTATCAATTTAAGCTATCGCTCATAGCTATGCTACCCTTGACTCCCATATCAAACACTTAAAAAACTTCAAATGGCCCTAATTTCTATACGGTGCATCGTATACCTATCAGAGTTGGCAACATTTAAATGCTTGTAACTTTTTACTGGAGCGTAATAAAATCTTGAAATTTTGTGACAATAAATTACTCGTGCCTCCTGTCAATTTAAGCTATCGCTCATAGCTATGCTACCCTTGAGTCCCAAATAAAACATTGATAAAACTTCAAATGGCCCTAATTTCTATACTGTGCGTCCTATACCTATATCAAAGTTTTCAGCATTTAAATGCTTGTATCTTTTTACTGGAGCGTCATAAAATCTTGAAATTTTGTGACAATAAAGTACTCGTGTCTCTCATCAATTTAAGATATCGCTCATAGCTATGCTACCCTTGAGTCCCAAATAAAACACTGATAAAACTTCAAATGGCCCTAATTTCTATACGGTGCATCCTATACCTATCAGAGTTTGTAACATTTAAATGCTTGTAACTTTTTACTGGAGCGTAATAAAACCTTGAAATTTTGTGACAATAAAGTACTCGTGCCTCCTGTCAATTTAAGCTATCGCCCATAGCTATGCTACCCTGGAGTCCCCAGACAAACACTGATAAAACTTCAATTGGCCCTAACTTCTATACGGTGCATCCTATACCTATCAGAGTTTGCAACATTTAAATGCTTGTAACTTTTTACTGGAGCGTAATAAAACCTTGAAATTTTGTGACAATAAAGTACTCGTGCCTCCTGTCAATTTAAGCTATCGCTCATAGCTATTCTACTCTTGAGTCCCAAATCAAAAACTGATAAAACTTCAAATGGCCATAACTAATATACGGTGCATCCTATACCTATCAAAGTTTGCCACAATCAAATGATTGTATCTTTTTACTGGAGCGTCATAAAACCTTGAAATTTTGTGACAATAAAGTACTCGTGCCTCTTATCAATTTAAGATATCGCTCATAGCTATGCTACCCTTGAGTCCCAAATAAAACACTGATAAAACTTCAAATAGCCCTAATTTCTATACTGTGCGTCCTATACCTATCAAAGTTTTCAACATTCAAATGCTTCTAACTTTTTACTGGAGCGTAATAAAACATTGAAATATTGTGACAATAAAGTAGTCGTGCCCCTTGTCAATTTAAGCTATCGCTCATTGCTATGCTACCCTGGAGTCCCCAGACAAACACTGATAAAACTTCAATTGGCCCTAACTTCTATACGGTGCGTCCTATACCTATCAAAGTTTGCAACTATTTATAAAATGCTTGTAACTTTTTAATGGAGTGTCATAAACCCTTGAAATTTTGTGACAATAAAGTAGTCGTGCCTCTTGTCAATTTAAGCTATCGCTCATAGCTATGCTACTCTTGAGTCCCAAATAAAACATTGATAAAACCTCAAATGGCCGTAATTTCTATACGGTGCGTCCTATACCTATCAAAGTTTGCAACAATCAAATGATTGTATCTTTTTCCTGGAGCGTTATAAAACCTTGAAATTTTGTGACAATAAAGTAGTCGTGCCTCTTGTCAATTTAAGCTATCGCTCATAGCTATGCTACTCTTGAGTCCCAAATAAAACATTGATAAAACCTCAAATGGCCGTAATTTCTATACGGTGCGTCCTATACCTATCAAAGTTTGCACCAATCAAATGATTGTATCTTTTTACTGGAGCGTTATAAAACCTTGAAATTTTGTGACAATAAAGTACTCGTGCCTCTTATCAATTTAAGCTATCGCTCATAGCTATGCTACCCTTGAGTCCCAAATACAACATTGATAAAACTTCAAATGGCCCTAATTTCTATACTGTGCGTCCTATACCTATCAAAGTTTTCAGCATTTAAATGCTTGTAACTTTTTACTGGAGCGTAATAAAATTCTGAAATTTTGTGACAATAAAGTACTCGAGCCTCTCTTCAATTTAAGTTATCGGTCATAGCTATGCTACCCTTGAGTCACAAATCAAATACTGATAAAACTTCTAATGGCCCTAACTTCTATACGGCGAGTCTTATATCTATGAAAATTTGCAAATCTTGAAATTTTGTGGCAATAAAGTACTCGAGCCTATTATCAATTTAAGCTATCGCTCATAGCTATGCTACCCTTGACTCCCATATCAAACACTTAAAAAACTTCAAATGGCCCTAATTTCTATACGGTGCATCGTATACCTATCAGAGTTGGCAACATTTAAATGCTTGTAACTTTTTACTGGAGCGTAATAAAATCTTGAAATTTTGTGACAATAAATTACTCGTGCCTCCTGTCAATTTAAGCTATCGCTCATAGCTATGCTACCCTTGAGTCCCAAATAAAACATTGATAAAACTTCAAATGGCCCTAATTTCTATACTGTGCGTCCTATACCTATATCAAAGTTTTCAGCATTTAAATGCTTGTATCTTTTTACTGGAGCGTCATAAAATCTTGAAATTTTGTGACAATAAAGTACTCGAGCCTCTCTTCAATTTAAGTTATCGGTCATAGCTATGCTACCCTTGAGTCCCAAATCAAACACTGATAAAATTTCAAATGGCCCTATTTTCTATACTGTGCATCCTATACCTATCAAAGTTTTCAACATTCAAATGCTTGTAACTTTTTATTGGAGCGTAATAAAACCTTGAAATATTGTAACAATAAAGTAGTCGTGCCTCTTATCAATTTAAGATATCGCTCAAAGCTATGTTACCACTGAGTCCCAAATAAAACACTGATAAAACTTCAAATGGCCCTAACTTCTATACGGTGCGTCCCATACCTATCAAAGTTTGCAACTTTCAGATGCTTGTAACTTTTTACTGGAGCGTCATAAAACCTTGAAATTTTGTGACAAAAAGTACTCCAGACTCTTATCAATTTAAGCTGTCGCTCATAGCTAAGATACCCTTGAATCCCAAATCAAACACTTATAAAACTTCAAATGGCCCAAACTTCTATACGGTGCATCTTATACCTATCAAAGTTTGCAAAATTCAAATACTTGTAACTTTTTACTAAAGGGTAATAAAACCTTGAAATATAGTGACTATAAAGTAGTCGTGCCTCTTGTCAATTTAAGCTATCGCTCATAGCTATGCTACCCTGGAGTCCCAAATCAAACACTGATAAAACTTCAAATGGCCCTAAATTCTATACGGTGCGTCCTATACCTATTAAAGTTTGCAACAATCAAATGCGTGTAACTTTTTACTGGAGTGTAATAAAACCTTGAAATTTTGTGACAATAAAGTACACGAGCATCTTGTCTATTTCAGCTATCGCTCATAGCTTTGCTACCCTTGAGTCCCAAATCAAACACTGATAAAACTTCAAATGGCCCTAACTTCTATACGGTGAATCTTATACCTATCAAAGTTTGCCACATTCAAAGGCTTGTAACTTTTTACTGGAGCGTCATAAAACCTTGAAATTTTTTGACAAAAAGTACTCGAGCCTCTTATCAATTTAAGCTATCGCTCATAGCTATGATACCCTTGAATCCCAAATCAAACACTTATAAAACTTCAAATGGCCCTAATTTCTATACGGTGCATCCTATACCTATCAGAGTTTGCAACATTTAAATGCTTGTAACTTTTTACTGGAGCGTAATAAAACCTTGAAATTTTGTGACAATAAAGTACTAGTGCCTCCTGTCAATTTAAGCTATCGCTCATAACAATGCCACTCTTGAGTCCCAAATCAAAAACTGATAAAATTTCAAATGGCCATAGCTTATATATGGTGCGTCCCATACCTATCAAAGTTTGCAACAATCAAATGATTGTATCTTTTTACTGGAGCGTCATAAAATCTTGAAATTTTGTGACAATAAAGTACTCGTGTCTCTTATCAATTTAAGATATCGCTCATAGCTATGCTACCCTTGAGTCCCAAATAAAACACTGAGAAAACTTCAAATAGCCCTAATTTCTATACTGTGCGTCCTATACCTATCAAAGTTTTCAACATTCAAATGCTTCTAACTTTTTACTGGAGCGTAATAAAACCTTGAAATATTGTGACAATAAAGTAGTCGTGCCTCTTGTCAATTTAAGCTATCGCTCATTGCTATGCTACCCTTTAGTCCCAAGACAAACACTGATAAAACTTCAATTGGGGCTAACTTCTATACGGTGTATCCTATACCTATCAGAGTTTGCAACATTTAAATGCTTGTAACTTTTTACTGGAGCGTAATAAAACCTTGAATGTTTGTGACAATAAAGTACTCGTGCCTCTTGTTAATTTAAGCTATCGCTCATAGCTATGCTTTTCTTGTGTCCCAAAACAAACACTGATAAAACTTCAAATGGTCCTAACTTCTATACGGTGCGTCCTATACCTATCAAAGTTTGCAACTATTTATAAAATGTTTGTAACTTTTTAATGGAGTGTCATAAACCCTTGAAATTTTGTGACAATAAAGTAGTCGTGCCTCTTGTCAATTTAAGCTATCGCTCATAGCTATGCTACCCTTGAGTCCCAAAACAAACACTGATAAAACTTCAAATGGCCCTAACTTCTATACGGTGCGTCCTATACCTATCAAAGTTTCCAACATTCAAATGCTTGTAACTTTTTACAGGATCGTAATAAAACCTTGAAATTTTGCGACAATAAAGTACTCGAGCCTCTTGTCAATTTAAGCTATCGCTCAAAGCTATGCTACCCTTGAGTCCCAAATCAAATACTGATAAAACTTCAAATGGCCCTAACTTTTATACGGCGAGTCTTATATCTATGAAAATTTGCAAATCTTGAAATTTTGTGACAATAAAGTACTCGTGCCTCCTGTTAATTTAAGCTATCGCTCATAGCTATGCTACTCTTGAGTCCCAAATAAAACATTGATAAAACCTCAAATGGCCGTAATTTCTATACGGTGCGTCCTATACCTATCAAAGTTTGCAACAATCAAATGATTGTATCTTTTTACTGGAGCGTTATAAAACCTTGAAATTTTGTGACAATAAAGTACTCGTGCCTCTTATCAATTTAAGCTATCGCTCATAGCTATGCTACCCTTGAGTCCCAAATAAAACATTGATAAAACTTCAAATGGCCCTAATTTGTATACTGTGCGTCCTATACCTATCAAAGTTTTCAGCATTCAAATGCTTGTAACTTTTTACTGGAGCGTAATAAAATTCTGAAATTTTGTGACAATAAAGTACTCGAGCCTCTCTTCAATTTAAGTTATCGGTCATAGCTATGCTACCCTTGAGTCACAAATCAAATACTGATAAAACTTCTAATGGCCCTAACTTCTATACGGCGAGTCTTATATCTATGAAAATTTGCAAATCTTGAAATTTTGTGGCAATAAAGTACTCGAGCCTATTATCAATTTAAGCTATCGCTCATAGCTATGCTACCCTTGACTCCCATATCAAACACTTAAAAAACTTCAAATGGCCCTAATTTCTATACGGTGCATCGTATACCTATCAGAGTTGGCAACATTTAAATGCTTGTAACTTTTTACTGGAGCGTAATAAAATCTTGAAATTTTGTGACAATAAATTACTCGTGCCTCCTGTCAATTTAAGCTATCGCTCATAGCTATGCTACCCTTGAGTCCCAAATAAAACATTGATAAAACTTCAAATGGCCCTAATTTCTATACTGTGCGTCCTATACCTATATCAAAGTTTTCAGCATTTAAATGCTTGTATCTTTTTACTGGAGCGTCATAAAATCTTGAAATTTTGTGACAATAAAGTACTCGAGCCTCTCTTCAATTTAAGTTATCGGTCATAGCTATGCTACCCTTGAGTCCCAAATCAAACACTGATAAAATTTCAAATGGCCCTATTTTCTATACTGTGCATCCTATACCTATCAAAGTTTTCAACATTCAAATGCTTGTAACTTTTTATTGGAGCGTAATAAAACCTTGAAATATTGTAACAATAAAGTAGTCGTGCCTCTTATCAATTTAAGATATCGCTCAAAGCTATGTTACCACTGAGTCCCAAATAAAACACTGATAAAACTTCAAATGGCCCTAACTTCTATACGGTGCGTCCCATACCTATCAAAGTTTGCAACTTTCAGATGCTTGTAACTTTTTACTGGAGCGTCATAAAACCTTGAAATTTTGTGACAAAAAGTACTCCAGACTCTTATCAATTTAAGCTGTCGCTCATAGCTAAGATACCCTTGAATCCCAATCAAACACTTATAAAACTTCAAATGGCCCAAACTTCTATACGGTGCATCTTATACCTATCAAAGTTTGCAAAATTCAAATACTTGTAACTTTTTACTAAAGGGTAATAAAACCTTGAAATATAGTGACTATAAAGTAGTCGTGCCTCTTGTCAATTTAAGCTATCGCTCATAGCTATGCTACCCTGGAGTCCCAAATCAAACACTGATAAAACTTCAAATGGCCCTAAATTCTATACGGTGCGTCCTATACCTATTAAAGTTTGCAACAATCAAATGCGTGTAACTTTTTACTGGAGTGTAATAAAACCTTGAAATTTTGTGACAATAAAGTACACGAGCATCTTGTCTATTTCAGCTATCGCTCATAGCTTTGCTACCCTTGAGTCCCAAATCAAACACTGATAAAACTTCAAATGGCCCTAACTTCTATACGGTGAATCTTATACCTATCAAAGTTTGCCACATTCAAAGGCTTGTAACTTTTTACTGGAGCGTCATAAAACCTTGAAATTTTTTGACAAAAAGTACTCGAGCCTCTTATCAATTTAAGCTATCGCTCATAGCTATGATACCCTTGAATCCCAAATCAAACACTTATAAAACTTCAAATGGCCCTAATTTCTATACGGTGCATCCTATACCTATCAGAGTTTGCAACATTTAAATGCTTGTAACTTTTTACTGGAGCGTAATAAAACCTTGAAATTTTGTGACAATAAAGTACTAGTGCCTCCTGTCAATTTAAGCTATCGCTCATAACAATGCCACTCTTGAGTCCCAAATCAAAAACTGATAAAATTTCAAATGGCCATAGCTTATATATGGTGCGTCCCATACCTATCAAAGTTTGCAACAATCAAATGATTGTATCTTTTTACTGGAGCGTCATAAAATCTTGAAATTTTGTGACAATAAAGTACTCGTGTCTCTTATCAATTTAAGATATCGCTCATAGCTATGCTACCCTTGAGTCCCAAATAAAACACTGAGAAAACTTCAAATAGCCCTAATTTCTATACTGTGCGTCCTATACCTATCAAAGTTTTCAACATTCAAATGCTTCTAACTTTTTACTGGAGCGTAATAAAACCTTGAAATATTGTGACAATAAAGTAGTCGTGCCTCTTGTCAATTTAAGCTATCGCTCATTGCTATGCTACCCTTTAGTCCCAAGACAAACACTGATAAAACTTCAATTGGGGCTAACTTCTATACGGTGTATCCTATACCTATCAGAGTTTGCAACATTTAAATGCTTGTAACTTTTTACTGGAGCGTAATAAAACCTTGAATGTTTGTGACAATAAAGTACTCGTGCCTCTTGTTAATTTAAGCTATCGCTCATAGCTATGCTTTTCTAGTGTCCCAAAACAAACACTGATAAAACTTCAAATGGTCCTAACTTCTATACGGTGCGTCCTATACCTATCAAAGTTTGCAACTATTTATAAAATGTTTGTAACTTTTTAATGGAGTGTCATAAACCCTTGAAATTTTGTGACAATAAAGTAGTCGTGCCTCTTGTCAATTTAAGCTATCGCTCATAGCTATGCTACCCTTGAGTCCCAAAACAAACACTGATAAAACTTCAAATGGCCCTAACTTCTATACGGTGCGTCCTATACCTATCAAAGTTTCCAACATTCAAATGCTTGTAACTTTTTACAGGATCGTAATAAAACCTTGAAATTTTGCGACAATAAAGTACTCGAGCCTCTTGTCAATTTAAGCTATCGCTCAAAGCTATGCTACCCTTGAGTCCCAAATCAAATACTGATAAAACTTCAAATGGCCCTAACTTTTATACGGCGAGTCTTATATCTATGAAAATTTGCAAATCTTGAAATTTTGTGACAATAAAGTACTCGTGCCTCCTGTTAATTTAAGCTATCGCTCATAGCTATGCTACTCTTGAGTCCCAAATAAAACATTGATAAAACCTCAAATGGCCGTAATTTCTATACGGTGCGTCCTATACCTATCAAAGTTTGCAACAATCAAATGATTGTATCTTTTTACTGGAGCGTTATAAAACCTTGAAATTTTGTGACAATAAAGTACTCGTGCCTCTTATCAATTTAAGCTATCGCTCATAGCTATGCTACCCTTGAGTCCCAAATAAAACATTGATAAAACTTCAAATGGCCCTAATTTGTATACTGTGCGTCCTATACCTATCAAAGTTTTCAGCATTCAAATGCTTGTAACTTTTTACTGGAGCGTAATAAAATCTTGAAATTTTGTGACAATAAAGTACTCGAGCCTCTCTTCAATTTAAGTTATCGGTCATAGCTATGCTACCCTTGAGTCCCAAATCAAACACTGATAAAATTTCAAATGGCCCTATTTTCTATACTGTGCATCCTATACCTATCAAAGTTTTCAACATTCAAATGCTTGTAACTTTTTATTGGAGCGTAATAAAACCTTGAAATATTGTAACAATAAAGTAGTCGTGCCTCTTATCAATTTAAGATATCGCTCAAAGCTATGTTACCACTGAGTCCCAAATAAAACACTGATAAAACTTCAAATGGCCCTAACTTCTATACGGTGCGTCCCATACCTATCAAAGTTTGCAACTTTCAGATGCTTGTAACTTTTTACTGGAGCGTCATAAAACCTTGAAATTTTGTGACAAAAAGTACTCCAGACTCTTATCAATTTAAGCTGTCGCTCATAGCTAAGATACCCTTGAATCCCAAATCAAACACTTATAAAACTTCAAATGGCCCAAACTTCTATACGGTGCATCTTATACCTATCAAAGTTTGCAAAATTCAAATACTTGTAACTTTTTACTAAAGGGTAATAAAACCTTGAAATATAGTGACTATAAAGTAGTCGTGCCTCTTGTCAATTTAAGCTATCGCTCATAGCTATGCTGCCCTGGAGTCCCAAATCAAACACTGATAAAACTTCAAATGGCCCTAAATTCTATACGGTGCGTCCTATACCTATTAAAGTTTGCAACAATCAAATGCGTGTAACTTTTTACTGGAGTGTAATAAAACCTTGAAATTTTGTGACAATAAAGTACACGAGCATCTTGTCTATTTCAGCTATCGCTCATAGCTATGCTACCCTTGAGTCCCAAATCAAACACTGATAAAACTTCAAATGGCCCTAACTTCTATACGGTGAATCTTATACCTATCAAAGTTTGCCACATTCAAAGGCTTGTAACTTTTTACTGGAGCGTCATAAAACCTTGAAATTTTGTGACAAAAAGTACTCGAGCCTCTTATCAATTTAAGCTATCGCTCATAGCTATGATACCCTTGAATCCCAAATCAAACACTTATAAAACTTCAAATGGCCCTAATTTCTATACGGTGCATCCTATACCTATCAGAGTTTGCAACATTTAAATGCTTGTAACTTTTTACTGGAGCGTAATAAAACCTTGAAATTTTGTGACAATAAAGTACTAGTGCCTCCTGTCAATTTAAGCTATCGCTCATAGCAATGCCACTCTTGAGTCCCAAATCAAAAACTGATAAAACTTCAAATGGCCATAGCTTATATACATTATATATTATCCCATACCTATCAAAGTTTGCAACAATCAAATGATTGTATCTTTTTACTGGAGCGTCATAAAATCTTGAAATTTTGTGACAATAAAGTACTCGTGTCTCTTATCAATTTAAGATATCGCTCATAGCTATGCTACCCTTGAGTCCCAAATAAAACACTGAGAAAACTTCAAATAGCCCTAATTTCTATACTGTGCGTCCTATACCTATCAAAGTTTTCAACATTCAAATGCTTCTAACTTTTTACTGGAGCGTAATAAAACCTTGAATGTTTGTGACAATAAAGTACTCGTGCCTCTTGTTAATTTAAGCTATCGCTCATAGCTATGCTTTTCTTGTGTCCCAAAACAAACACTGATAAAACTTCAAATGGCCCTAACTTCTATACGGTGCGTCCTATACCTATCAAAGTTTGCAACTATTTATAAAATGCTTGTAACTTTTTAATGGAGTGTCATAAACCCTTGAAATTTTGTGACAATAAAGTAGTCGTGCCTCTTGTCAATTTAAGCTATCGCTCATAGCTATGCTACCCTGGAGTCCCAAAACAAACACTGATAAAACTTCAAATGGCCCTAACTTCTATACGGTGCGTCCTATACCTATCAAAGTTTCCAACATTCAAATGCTTGTAACTCTTTACAGGAGCGTAATAAAACCTAGAAATTTTGCGACAATAACGTACTCGAGCCTCTTGTCAATTTAAGCTATCGCTCATAGCTATGCTACCCTTGAGTCCCAAATCAAATACTGATAAAACTTCAAATGGCCCTAACTTCTATACGGTGCGTCCTATACCTTTCAAAGTTTGCAACAATCAAATGATTGTATCTTTTTACTGGAGCGTTATAAAACCTTGAAATTTTGTGACAATAGAGTACTCGTGCCTCTTATCAATTTAAGCTATCGCTCATAGCTATGCTACCCTTGAGTCCCAAATCAAACACTTAAAAAACTTCAAATGGCCCAAACTTCTATACGGTGCGTCTTATACCTATCAAAGTTTGCAACAATCAAATGCTTGTAAATTTTTACAGGGGCGTAATAAAACCTTGAAATTTTGTGACAGTAAAGTACTCGAGCCTCTTGTCAATTTAAGCTATCGCTCATAGCTATGCTACCTTTGCGTCCCAAATCAAACACTGATAAAACTTCAAATGGCCGTAAATTGTATACGGTGCGTCCTATACCTATTAAAGTTTGCAACAATCAAATGCGTGTAACTTTTTACTGGAGTGTAATAAAACCTTGAATTTTTTCGACAATAAAGTACTCGAGCATCTTGTCAATTTAAGCTATCGCTCATAGCTATGCTACCCTTGAGTCCCAAATCAAACACTGATAAAACTTCAAATGGCCCTAACTTCTATACGGTGAGTATTATACCTATCAAAGTTTGCAACATTCAAATGCTTGTAACTTTTTACTGGAGCGTCATAAAACCTTGAAATTTTGTGACAAAAAGTACTCGAGTCTCTTATCAATTTAAGTTATCGCTCACAGCTATAATACCCTTGAATCCCAAATCAAACACTTATAAAAATTCAAATGGCCCTAATTTCTATACGGTGCATCCTATACCTATCAGAGTTTGCAACATTTAAATGCTTGTAACTTTTTACTGGAGCGTAATAAAACCTTGAAATTTTGTGACAATAAAGTACTCGTGCCTCTTGTTAATTTAAGCTATCGCTCATAGCTATGCTTTTCTTGTGTCCCAAAACAAACACTGATAAAACTTCAAATGGCCCTAACTTCTATACGGTGCGTCCTATACCTATCAAAGTTTGCAACATTTAAATGCTTGTAACTTTTTACTGGAGCGTAATAAAACCTTGAATTTTTGTGACAATAAAGTACTCGTGCCTCTTGTTAATTTAAGCTATCGCTCATAGCTATGCTTTTCTTGTGTCCCAAAACAAACACTGATAAAACTTCAAATGGCCCTAACTTCTATACGGTGCGTCCTATACCTATCAAAGTTTGCAACTATTTATAAAATTCTTGTAACTTTTTACTGGAGTGTCATAAACCCTTGAAATTTTGAGACAATAAAGTACTCGAGCCTCTTATCAATTTAATATATCGCTCATAGCTATGATACCCTTGAATCCCAAATCAAACACTTATAAAACTTCAAATGGCCCTAATTTCTATACGGTGCAACCTATACCTATCAGAGTTTGCAACATTTAAATGCTTGTAACTTTTTACTGGAGCATAATAAAACCTTGAAATTTTGTGACAATAAAGTACTCGCGCCTCCTGTCAATTTAAGCTATCGCTCATAGCTATGCTACTCTTGAGTCCCTAATCAAAAACTGATAAAACTGCAAATGGCCATAACTTATATACGGTGCGTCCTATACCTATTAAAGTTTGCAACAATCAAATGCGTGTAAATTTTTACTGGAGTGTAATAAAACCTTGAAATTTTGTGACAATAAAGTACACGAGCATCTTGTCAATTTAAGCTATCGCTCATAGCTATGCTACCCTTGAGTCCCAAATCAAACACTAATAAAACTTCAAATGGCCCTAACTTCTATACGGTGAGTCTTATACCTATCAACGTTTGCAACATTCAAATGCTTGTAACTTTTTACTGGAGCGTCATAAAACCTTGAAATTTTGTGACAAAAAGTACTCGAGCCTCTTATCAATTTAAGCTATCGCTCATAGCTATGATACCCTTGAATCCCAAATCAAACACTTATAAAACTTCAAATGGCCCTAATTTCTATACGGTGCATCCTATACCTATCAGAGTTTGTAACATTTAAATGCTTGTAACTTTTTACTGGAGCATAATAAAACCTTGAAATTTTGTGACAATAAAGTACTCGCGCCTCCTGTCAATTTAAGCTATCGCTCATAGCTATGCTACTCTTGAGTCCCTAATCAAAAACTGATAAAACTTCAAATGGCCATAACTTATATACGGTGCGTCCTATACCTATTAAAGTTTGCAACAATCAAATGCGTGTAAATTTTTACTGGAGTGTAATAAAACCTTGAAATTTTGTGACAATAAAGTACACGAGCATCTTGTCAATTTAAGCTATCGCTCATAGCTATGCTACCCTTGAGTCCCAAATCAAACACTAATAAAACTTCAAATGGCCCTAACTTCTATACGGTGAGTCTTATACCTATCAACGTTTGCAACATTCAAATGCTTGTAACTTTTTACTGGAGCGTCATAAAACCTTGAAATTTTGTGACAAAAAGTACTCGAGCCTCTTATCAATTTAAGCTATCGCTCATAGCTATGATACCCTTGAATCCCAAATCAAACACTTATAAAACTTCAAATGGCCCTAATTTCTATACGGTGCATCCTATACCTATCAGAGTTTGTAACATTTAAATGCTTGTAACTTTTTACTGGAGCGTAATAAAACCTTGAAATTTTGTGACAATAAAGTACTCGTGCCTCCTGTCAATTTAAGCTATCGCTCATAGCTATGATACCCTTGAATCCCAAATCAAACACTTATAAAACTTCAAATGGCCCTAATTTCTATACGGTGCATCCTATACCTATCAAAGTTTTCAACATTCAAATGCTTCTAACTTTTTACTGGAGCGTAATAAAACCTTGAAATATTGTGACAATAAAGTAGTCGTGCCCCTTGTCAATTTAAGCTATCGCTCATTGCTATGCTACCCTGGAGTCCCCAGACAAACACTGATAAAACTTCAATTGGCCCTAACTTCTATACGGTGCATTTTATACCTATCAGAGTTTGCAACATTTAAATGCTTGTAACTTTTTACTGGAGCGTAATAAAACCTTGACTTTTTGTGACAATAAAGTACTCGTGCCTCTTGTTAAATTAAGCTATCGCTCATAGCTATGCTTTTCTTGTGTCCCAAAACAAACACTGATAAAACTTCAAATGGCCCTAACTTCTATTCGGTGCGTCCTATACCTATCAAAGTTTGCAACTATTTATAAAATGCTTGTAACTTTTTATTGGAGTGTCATAAACCCTTGAAATTTTGAGACAATAAAGCACTCGAGCCTCTTGTCAATTTAAGCTATCGCTCATAGCTATGCTACCCTTGAGTCCCAAATAAAGCACTGATAAAACTTCGAATGGCCCTAACTTCTATTCGGTGCGTCCTATACCTATCAAAGTTTGCAACTATTTATAAAATGCTTGTAACTTTTTATTGGAGTGTCATAAACCCTTGAAATTTTGAGACAATAAAGTACTCGAGCCTCTTGTCAATTTAAGCTATCGCTCATAGCTATGCTACCCTTGAGTCCCAAATAAAGCACTGATAAAACTTCGAATGGCCCTAACTGCTATACGGTGCATCCTATACCTATCAAGGTTTGCAACATTCAAATGCTTGTAACTTTTTACTGGAGTGTAATAAACTCTTGAAATTTTGTGACAATAAAGTACTCGTCCCTCTTGTCAATTTAAGCTATCGCTCATAGCTATGCTAATCTTCAGTCTCAAAAAAACACTGATAAAACTTCAAATGGCCCTAACTTCTATACGGTGCGTCCTATACCTATCAAAGTTTGCAACATTCAAATGCTTGTAACTTTTTACTGGAGAGTAATAAAACCTTGAAATTTTGTGACAATAACGTACTCGAGCATCTTCTCAATTTAAGCTATCGCTCATAGCTATGCTACCCTTGAGTCCCAAATCAAACCCTAATAAAACTTCAAATGGCCCTAACTTCTATACGGTGAGTCTTATACCTATCAAAGTTTGCAACATTCAAATCCTTGTAACTTTTTACTGGAGCGTCATAAAACCTTGAAATATTGTGACAATAAAGTAGTCGTGCCCCTTGTCAATTTAAGCTATCGCTCATTGCTATGCTAACCTGGAGTCCCCAGACAAACACTGATAAAACTTCAATTGGCCCTAACTTCTATTCGGTGCGTCCTATAACTATCAAAGTTTGCAACAATTTATAAAATGCTTGTAACTTTTCATTGGAGTGTCATAAAACCTTGAAATTTTGAGACAATAAAGTACTCGAGCCTCTTGTCAATTTAAGCTATCGCTCATAGCTATGCTACCCTTGAGTCCCAAATAAAGCACTGATAAAACTTCGAATGGCCCTAATTTCTATACGGTGCATCCTATACCTATCAGAGTTGGCAACATTTAAATGCTTGTAACTTTTTACTGGAGCGTAATAAAATCTTGAAATTTTGTGACAATAAAGTACTCGTGCCTCCTGTCAAATTACGCTATCGCTCATAGCTATGCTACTCTTGAGTCCCAAATCAAACACTGATAAAACTTCAAATGGCCCTAACTTATATACGGTGCGTCCTATACCTTTCAAAGTTTGCAACAATCAAATGATTGTATCTTTTTACTGGAGCGTTATAAAACCTTGAAATTTTGTGACAATAGAGTACTCGTGCCTCTTATCAATTTAAGCTATCGCTCATAGCTATGCTACCCTTGAGTCCCAAATCAAACACTTAAAAAACTTCAAATGGCCCAAACTTCTATACGGTGCGTCTTATACCTATCAAAGTTTGCAACAATCAAATGCTTGTAAATTTTTACAGGAGCGTAATAAACCCTTGAAATTTTGTGACAGTAAAGTACTCGAGCCTCTTGTCAATTTAAGCTATCGCTCATAGCTATGCTACCTTTGCGTCCCAAATCAAACACTCATAAAACTTCAAATGGCCGTAAATTGTATACGGTGCGTCCTATACCTATTAAAGTTTGCAACAATCAAATGCGTGTAACTTTTTACTGGAGTGTAATAAAACCTTGAAATTTTTCGACAATAAAGTACTCGAGCATCTTGTCAATTTAAGGTATCGCTCATAGCTATGCTACCCTTGAGTCCCAAATCAAACACTGATAAAACTTCAAATGGCCCTAACTTCTATACGGTGAGTATTATACCTATCAAAGTTTGCAACATTCAAATGCTTGTAACTTTTTACTGGAGCGTCATAAAACCTTGAAATTTTGTGACAAAAAGTACTCGAGTCTCTTATCAATTTAAGCTATCGCTCACAGCTATAATACCCTTGAATCCCAAATCAAACACTTATAAAAATTCAAATGGCCCTAATTTCTATACGGTGCATCCTATACCTATCAGAGTTTGCAACATTTAAATGCTTGTAACTTTTTACTGGAGCGTAATAAAACCTTGAAATTTTGTGACTATAAAGTACTCGTGCCTCCTGTCAATTTAAGCTATCGCTCATAGCTATGCTACTCTTGAGTCCCAAATCAAAAACTGATAAAACTTCAAATGGCCATAACTTATATACGGTGCGTCCTATACCTATCAAAGTTTGCCACAACCAAATAATTGTATCTTTTTACTGGAGCGTCATAAAACCTTGAAATTTTGTGACAATAAAGTACTCATGCCTCTTATCAATTTAAGATATCGCTCATAGCTATGCTACCCTTGAGTCCCAAATAAAACACTGATAAAACTTCAAATAGCCCTAATTTCTATACGGTGCATTCTATACCTATCAGAGTTTGCAACATTTTAATGCTTGTAACTTTTTACTGGAGCGTAATAAAACCTTGAATTTTTGTGACAATAAAGTACTCGTGCCTCTTGTTAATTTAAGCTATCGCTCATAGCTATGCTTTTCTTGTGTCCCAAAACAAACACTGATAAAACTTCAAATGGCCCTAACTTCTATACGGTGCGTCCTATACCTATCAAAGTTTGCAACTATTTATAAAATGCTTGTAACTTTTTACTGGAGCGTCATAAAACCTTGAAATTTTGAGACAATAAAGTACTCGAGCCTCTTATCAATTTAATATATCGCTCATAGCTATGATACCCTTGAATCCCAAATCAAACACTTATAAAACTTCAAATGGCCCTAATTTCTATACGGTGCATCCTATACCTATCAGAGTTTGTAACATTTAAATGCTTGTAACTTTTTACTGGAGCGTAATAAAACATTGAAATTTTGTGACAATAAAGTACTCGTGCCTCCTGTCAATTTAAGCTATCGCCCATAGCTATGCTACCCTGGAGTCCCCAGATAAACACTGATAAAGCTTCAAATAGCCCTAATTTCTATACTGTGCGTCCTATACCTATCAAAGTTTTCAACATTCAAATGCTTCTAACTTTTTACTGGAGCGGAATAAAACCTTGAAATATTGTGACAATAAAGTAGTCGTGCCCCTTGTCAATTTAAGCTATCGCTCATTGTTATGCTACCCTGGAGTCCCCAGACAAACACTGATAAAACTTCAATTGGCACTAACTTCTATACGGTGCATCCTATACCTATCAGAGTTTGCAACATTTAAATGCTTGTAACTTTTTACTGGAGCGTAATAAAACCTTGAATTTTTGTGACAATAAATTACTCGTGCCTCTTGTTAAATTAAGCTATCGCTCATAGCTATGCTTTTCTTGTGTCCCAAAACAAACACTGATAAAACTTCAAATGGCCCTAACTTCTATTCGGTGCGTCCTATACCTATCAAAGTTTGCAACTATTTATAAAATGCTTGTAACTTTTTATTGGAGTGTCATAAACCCTTGAAATTTTGAGACAATAAAGCACTCGAGCCTCTTGTCAATTTAAGCTATCGCTCATAGCTATGCTACCCTTGAGTCCCAAATAAAGCACTGATAAAACTTCGAATGGCCCTAACTTCTATTCGGTGCGTCCTATACCTATCAAAGTTTGCAACTATTTATAAAATGCTTGTAACTTTTTATTGGAGTGTCATAAACCCTTGAAATTTTGAGACAATAAAGTACTCGAGCCTCTTGTCAATTTAAGCTATCGCTCATAGCTATGCTACCCTTGAGTCCCAAATAAAGCACTGATAAAACTTCGAATGGCCCTAACTGCTATACGGTGCATCCTATACCTATCAAGGTGTGCAACATTCAAATGCTTGTAACTTTTTACTGGAGTGTAATAAAATCTTGAAATTTTGTGACAATAAAGTACTCGTGCCTCTTGTCAATTTAAGCTATCGCTCATAGCTATGCTAATATTCAGTCTCAAAAAAACACTGATAAAACTTCAAATGGCCCTAACTTCTATACGGTGCGTCCTATACCTATCAAAGTTTGCAACATTCAAATGCTTGTAACTTTTTACTGGAGAGTAATAAAACCTTGAAATTTTGTGACAATAACGTACTCGAGCATCTTCTCAATTTAAGCTATCGCTCATAGCTATGCTACCCTTGAGTCCCAAATCAAACACTAATAAAACTTCAAATGGCCCTAACTTCTATACGGTGAGTCTTATACCTATCAAAGTTTGAAACATTCAAATGCTTGTAACTTTTTACTGGAGCGTCATAAAACCTTGAAATTTTGTGACAATAAATTACTCGTGCCTCCTGTCAATTTAAGCTATCGCCCATAGCTATGCTACCCTGGAGTCCCCAGACAAACACTGATAAAACTTCAAATAGCCCTAATATCTATACTGTGCGTCCTATACCTATCAAAGTTTGCAACATTCAAATGCTTGTAACTTTTTACTGGAGAGTAATAAAACCTTGAAATTTTGTGACAATAACGTACTCGAGCATCTTCTCAATTTAAGCTATCGCTCATAGCTATGCTACCCTTGAGTCCCAAATCAAACACTAATAAAACTTCAAATGGCCCTAACTTCTATACGGTGAGTCTTATACCTATCAAAGTTTGAAACATTCAAATGCTTGTAACTTTTTACTGGAGCGTCATAAAACCTTGAAATTTTGTGACAATAAAGTAGTCGTGCCCCTTGTCAATTTAAGCTATCGCTCATTACTATGCTACCCTGGAGTCCCCAGACAAACACTGATAAAACTTCAATTGGCCCTAACTTCTATTCGGTGCGTCCTATACCTATCAAAGTTTGCAACTATTTATAAAATGCTTGTAACTTTTTATTGGAGTGTCATAAACCCTTGAAATTTTGAGACAATAAAGTACTCGAGCCTCTTGTCAATTTAAGGTATCGCTCATAGCTATGCTACCCTTGAGTCCCAAATAAAGCACTGATAAAACTTCGAATGGCCCTAATTTCTATACGGTGCATCCTATACCTATCAGAGTTGGCAACATTTAAATGCTTGTAACTTTTTACTGGAGCGTAATAAAATCTTGAAATTTTGTGACAATAAAGTACTCGTGCCTCCTGTCAAATTACGCTATCGCTCATAGCTATGCTACTCTTGAGTCCCAAATCAAACACTGATAAAACTTCAAATGGCCCTAACTTATATACGGTGCGTCCTATACCTTTCAAAGTTTGCAACAATCAAATGATTGTATCTTTTTACTGGAGCGTTATAAAACCTTGAAATTTTGTGACAATAGAGTACTCGCGCCTCTTATCAATTTAAGCTATCGCTCATAGCTATGCTACCCTTGAGTCCCAAATCAAACACTTAAAAAACTTCAAATGGCCCAAACTTCTATACGGTGCGTCTTATACCTATCAAAGTTTGCAACAATCAAATGCTTGTAAATTTTTACAGGAGCGTAATAAAACCTTGAAATTTTGTGACAGTAAAGTACTCCAGCCTCTTGTCAATTTAAGCTATCGCTCATAGCTATGCTACCTTTGCGTCCCAAATCAAACACTGATAAAACTTCAAATGGCCGTAAATTGTATACGGTGCGTCCTATACCTATCAGAGTTTGCAACATTTAAATGCTTGTAACTTTTTACTGGAGCGTAATAAAACCTTGAAATTTTGTGACAATAAAGTACTCGTGCCTCCTGTCAATTTAAGCTATCGCTCATAGCTATGCTACTCTTGAGTCCCAAATCAAAAACTGATAAAACTTCAAATGGCCATAACTTATATACGGTGCGTCCTATACCTATCAAAGTTTGCCACAATCAAATGATTGTATCTTTTTACTGGAGCGTCATAAAACCTTGAAATTTTGTGACAATAAAGTACTCGTGCCTCTTATCAATTTAAGATATCGCTCATAGCTATGCTACCCTTGAGTCCCAACTAAAACACTGATAAAACTTCAAATAGCCCTAATTTCTATACGGTGCATTCTATACCTATCAGAGTTTGCAACATTTAAATGCTTGTAACTTTTTACTGGAGCGTAATAAAAACTTGAATTTTTGTGACAATAAAGTACTCGTGCCTCTTGTTAATTTAAGCTATCGCTCATAGCTATGCTTTTCTTGTGTCCCAAAACAAACACTGATAAAACAATCAAATGGCCCTAACTTCTATACGGTGCGTCCTATACCTATCAAAGTTTGCCACAATCAAATGATTGTATCTTTTTACTGGAGCGTCATAAAACCTTGAAATTTTGAGACAATAAAGTACTCGAGCCTCTTATCAATTTAATATATCGCTCATAGCTATGATACCCTTGAATCCCAAATCAAACACTTATAAAACTTCAAATGGCCCTAATTTCTATACGGTGCATCCTATACCTATCAGAGTTTGCAACATTTAAATGCTTGTAACTTTTTACTGGAGCGTAATAAAACCTTGAAATTTTGTGACAATAAAGTACTCGCGCCTCCTGTCAATTTAAGCTATCGCTCTTAGCTATGCTACTCTTGAGTCCCTAATCAAAAACTGATAAAACTTCAAATGGCCATAACTTATATACGGTGCGTCCTATACCTATCAAAGTTTGCAACAATCAAATGCGTGTAACTTTTTACTGGAGTGTAATAAAACCTTGAAATTTTGTGACAATAAAGTACACGAGCATCTTGTCAATTTAAGCTATCGCTCATAGCTATGCTACCCTTGAGTCCCAAATCAAACACTAATAAAACTTCAAATGGCCCTAACTTCTATACGGTGAGTCTTATACCTATCAAAGTTGGCAACATTCAAATGCTTGTAACTTTTTACTGGAGCGTCATAAAACCTTGAAATTTTGTGACAAAAAGTACTCGAGCCTCTTATCAATTTAAGCTATCGCTCATAGCTATGATACCCTTGAATCCCAAATCAAACACTTATAAAACTTCAAATGGCCCTAATTTCTATACGGTGCATCCTATACCTATCAGAGTTTGTAACATTTAAATGCTTGTAACTTTTTACTGGAGCGTAATAAAACCTTGAAATTTTGTGACAATAAAGTACTCGTGCCTCCTGTCAATTTAAGCTATCGCCCATAGCCCATAGCCCTGGAGTCCCCAGACAAACACTGATAAAACTTTAAATGGCCCTAACTTCTATTCGGTGCGTCCTATACCTATCAAAGTTTGCAACTATTTATAAAATGCTTGTAACTTTTTATTGGAGTGTCATAAACCCTTGAAATTTTGAGACAATAAAGCACTCGAGCCTCTTGTCAATTTAAGCTATCGCTCATAGCTATGCTACCCTTGAGTCCCAAATAAAGCACTGATAAAACTTCGAATGGCCCTAACTTCTATTCGGTGCGTCGTATACCTATCAAAGTTTGCATCTATTTATAAAATGCTTGTAACTTTTTATTGGAGTGTCATAAACCCTTGAAATTTTGAGACAATAAAGTACTCAAGCCTCTTGTCAATTTAAGCTATCGCTCATAGCTATGCTACCCTTGAGTCCCAAATAGAGCACTGATAAAACTTCGAATGGCCCTAACTGCTATACGGTGCATCCTATACCTATCAAGGTTTGCAACATTCAAATGCTTGTAAGTTTTTACTGGAGTGTAATAAAATCTTGAAATTTTGTGACAATAAAGTACTCGTGCCTCTTGTCAATTTAAGCTATCGCTCATAGCTATGCTAATCTTCAGTCTCAAAAAAACACTGATAAAACTTCAAATGGCCCTAACTTCTATACGGTGCGTCCTATACCTATCAAAGTTTGCAACATTCAAATGCTTGTAACTTTTTACTGGAGAGTAATAAAACCTTGAAATTTTGTGACAATAACGTACTCGAGCATCTTCTCAATTTAAGCTATCGCTCATAGCTATGCTACCCTTGAGTCCCAAATCAAACACTAATAAAACTTCAAATGGCCCTAACTTCTATACGGTGAGTCTTATACCTATCAAAGTTTGCAACATTCAAATGCTTGTAACTTTTTACTGGAGCGTCATAAAACCTTGAAATATTGTGACAATAAAGTAGTCGTGCCCCTTGTCAATTTAAGCTATCGCTCATTGCTATGCTACCCTGGAGTCCCCAGACAAACACTGATAAAACTTCAATTGGCCCTAACTTCTATTCGGTGCGTCCTATACCTATCAAAGTTTGCAACTATTTATAAAATGCTTGTAACTTTTTATTGGAGTGTCATAAACCCTTGAAATTTTGAGACAATAAAGTACTCGAGCCTCTTGTCAATTTAAGCTATCGCTCATAGCTATGCTACCCTTGAGTCCCAAATAAAGCACTGATAAAACTTCGAATGGCCCTAATTTCTATACGGTGCATCCTATACCTATCAGAGTTGGCAACATTTAAATGCTTGTAACTTTTTACTGGAGCGTAATAAAATCTTGAAATTTTGTGACAATAAAGTACTCGTGCCTCCTGTCAAATTACGCTATCGCTCATAGCTATGCTACCCTTGAGTCCCAAATCAAACACTGATAAAACTTCAAATGGCCCTAACTTATATACGGTGCGTCCTATACCTTTCAAAGTTTGCAACAATCAAATGATTGTATCTTTTTACTGGAGCGTTATAAAACCTTGAAATTTTGTGACAATAGAGTACTCGTGCCTCTTATCAATTTAAGATATCGCTCATAGCTATGCTACCCTTGAGTCCCAAATCAAACACTTAAAAAACTTCAAATGGCCCAAACTTCTATACGGTGCGTCTTATACCTATCAAAATTTGCAACAATCAAATGCTTGTAAATTTTTACAGGAGCGTAATAAAACCTTGAAATTTTGTGACAGTAAAGTACTCGAGCCTCTTGTCAATTTAAGCTATCGCTCATAGCTATGCTACCTTTGCGTCCCAAATCAAACACTGATAAAACTTCAAATGGCCGTAAATTGTATACGGTTCGTCCTATACCTATCAAAGTTTGCAACATTCAAATGCTTGTAACTTTTGACTGGAGCGTCATAAAACCTTGAAATTTTGTGACAAAAAGTACTCGAGTCTCTTATCAATTTAAGCTATCGCTCACAGCTATAATACCCATGAATCCCAAATCAAACACTTATAAAAATTCAAATGGCCCTAATTTCTATACGGTGCATCCTATACCTATCAGAGTTTGCAACATTTAAATGCTTGTAACTTTTTACTGGAGCGTAATAAAACCTTGAAATTTTGTGACAATAAAGTACTCGTGCCTCCTGTCAATTTAAACTATCGCTCATAGCTATGCTACTCTTGAGTCCCAAATCAAAAACTGATAAAACTTCAAATGGCCATAACTTATATGCGGTGCGTCCTATACCTATCAAAGTTTGCCACAATCAAATGATTGTATCTTTTTACTGGAGCGTAATAAAACCTTGAATTTTTGTGACAATAAAGTACTCGTGCCTCTTGTTAATTTAAGCTATCGCTCATAGCTATGCTTTTCTTGTGTCCCAAAAGAAACACTGATAAAACTTCAAATGGCCCTAACTTCTATACGGTGCGTCCTATACCTATCAAAGTTTGCAACATTCAAATGCTTGTAACTTTTTACTGGAGAGTAATAAAACCTTGAAATTTTGTGACAATAACGTACTCGAGCATCTTCTCAATTTAAGCTATCGCTCATAGCTATGCTACCCTTGAGTCCCAAATCAAACACTAATAAAACTTCAAATGGCCCTAACTTCTATACGGTGAGTCTTATACCTATCAAAGTTTGCAACATTCAAATGCTTGTAACTTTTTACTGGAGCGTCATAAAACCTTGAAATATTGTGACAATAAAGTAGTCGTGCCCCTTGTCAATTTAAGCTATCGCTCATTGCTATGCTACCCTGGAGTCCCCAGACAAACACTGATAAAGCTTCAATTGGCCCTAACTTCTATTCGGTGCGTCCTATACCTATCAAAGTTTGCAACTATTTATAAAATGCTTGTAACTTTTTATTGGAGTGTCATAAACCCTTGAAATTTTGAGACAATCAAGTACTCGAGCCTCTTGTCAATTTAAGCTATCGCTCATAGCTATGCTACCCTTGAGTCCCAAATAAAGCACTGATAAAACTTCGAATGGCCCTAATTTCTATACGGTGCATCCTATACCTATCAGAGTTGGCAACATTTAAATGCTTGTAACTTTTTACTGGAGCGTAATAAAATCTTGAAATTTTGTGACAATAAAGTACTCGTGCCTCCTGTCAAATTACGCTATCGCTCATAGCTATGCTACTCTTCAGTCCCAAATCAAACACTGATAAAACTTCAAATGGCCCTAACTTATATACGGTGCTTCCTATACCTTTCAAAGTTTGCAACAATCAAATGATTGTATCTTTTTACTGGAGCGTTATAAAACCTTGAAATTTTGTGACAATAGAGTACTCGTGCCTCTTATCAATTTAAGCTATCGCTCATAGCTATGCTACCCTTGAGTCCCAAATCAAACACTTAAAAAACTTCAAATGGCCCAAACTTCTATACGGTGCGTCTTATACCTATCAAAGTTTGCAACAATCAAATGCTTGTTAATTTTTACAGGAGCGTAATAAAACCTTGAAATTTTGTGACAGTAAAGTACTCGAGCCTCTTGTCAATTTTAGCTATCGCTCATAGCTATGCTACCTTTGCGTCCCAAATCAAACACTGATAAAACTTCAAATGGCCGTAAATTGTATACGGTGCGTCCTATACCTATTAAAGTTTGGAACAATCAAATGCGTGTAACTTTTTACTGGAGTGTAATAAAACCTTGAAATTTTTCGACAATAAAGTACTCGAGCATCTTGTCAATTTAAGCTATCGCTCATAGCTATGCTACCCTTGAGTCCCAAATCAAACACTGATAAAACTTCAAATGGCCCTAACTTCTATACGGTGAGTATTATACCTATCAAAGTTTGCAACATTCAAATGCTTGTAACTTTTTACTGGAGCGTCATAAAACCTTGAAATTTTGTGACAAAAAGTACTCGAGTCTCTTATCAATTTAAGCTATCGCTCACAGCTATAATACCCTTGAATCCCAAATCAAACACTTATAAAAATTCAAATGGCCCTAATTTCTATACGGTGCATCATATACCTATCAGAGTTTGCAACATTTAAATGCTTGTAACTTTTTACTGGAGCGTAATAAAACCTTGAAATTTTGTGACAATAAAGTACTCGTGCCTCCTGTCAATTTAAGCTATCGCTCATAGCTATGCTACTCTTGAGTCCCAAATCAAAAACTGATAAAACTTCAAATGGCCATAACTTATATACGGTGTGTCCTATACCTATCAAAGTTTGCCACAATCAAATGATTGTATCTTTTTACTGGAGCGTCATAAAACCTTGAAATTTTGTGACAATAAAGTACTCGTGCCTCTTATCAATTTAAGATATCGCTCATAGCTATGCTACCCTTGAGTCCTAAATAAAACACTGATAAAACTTCAAATAGCCCTAATTTATATACGGTGCATTCTATACCTATCAGAGTTTGCAACATTTAAATGCTTGTAACTTTTTACTGGAGCGTAATAAAACCTTGAATTTTTGTGACAATAAAGTACTCGTGCCTCTTGTTAATTTAAGCTATCGCTCATAGCTATGCTTTTCTTGTGTCCCAAAACAAACACTGACAAAACTTCAAATGGCCCTAACTTCTATACGGTGCGTCCTATACCTATCAAAGTTTGCAACTATTTATAAAATGCTTGTAACTTTTTACTGGAGTGTCATAAACCCTTGAAATTTTGAGACAATAAAGTACTCGAGCCTCTTATCAATTTAATATATCGCTCATAGCTATGATACCCTTGAATCCCAAATCAAACACTTATAAAACTTCAAATGGCCCTAATTTCTATACGGTGCATCCTATACCTATCAGAGTTTGCAACATTTAAATGCTTGTAACTTTTTACTGGAGCGTAATAAAACCTTGAAATTTTGTGACAATAAAGTACTCGCGCCTCCTGTCAATTTAAGCTATCGCTCTTAGCTATGCTACTCTTGAGTCCCTAATCAAAAACTGATAAAACTTCAAATGGCCATAACTTATATACGGTGCGTCCTATACCTATCAAAGTTTGCAACAATCAAATGCGTGTAACTTTTTACTGGAGTGTAATAAAACCTTGAAATTTTGTGACAATAAAGTACACGAGCATCTTGTCAATTTAAGCTATCGCTCATAGCTATGCTACCCTTGAGTCCCAAATCAAACACTAATAAAACTTCAAATGGCCCTAACTTCTATACGGTGAGTCTTATACCTATCAAAGTTTGCAACATTCAAATGCTTGTAACTTTTTACTGGAGCGTCATAAAACCTTGAAATTTTGTGACAAAAAGTACTCGAGCCTCTTATCAATTTAAGCTATCGCTCATAGCTATGATACCCTTGAATCCCAAATCAAACACTTATAAAACTTCAAATGGCCCTAATTTCTATACGGTGCATCCTATACCTATCAGAGTTTGTAACATTTAAATGCTTGTAACTTTTTACTGGAGCGTAATAAAACCTTGAAATTTTGTGACAATAAAGTACTCGTGCCTCCTGTCAATTTAAGCTATCGCCCATAGCTATGCTACCCTGGAGTCCCCAGACAAACACTGATAAAACTTCAAATGGCCCTAACTTCTATTCGGTGCGTCCTATACCTATCAAAGTTTGCAACTATTTATAAAATGCTTGTAACTTTTTATTGGAGTGTCATAAACCCTTGAAATTTTGAGACAATAAAGCACTCGAGCCTCTTGTCAATTTAAGCTATCGCTCATAGCTATGCTACCCTTGAGTCCCAAATAAAGCACTGATAAAACTTCGAATGGCCCTAACTTCTATTCGGTGCGTCCTATACCTATCAAAGTTTGCAACTATTTATAAAATGCTTGTAACTTTTTATTGGAGTGTCATAAACCCTTGAAATTTTGAGACAATAAAGTACTCAAGCCTCTTGTCAATTTAAGCTATCGCTCATAGCTATGCTACCCTTGAGTCCCAAATAAAGCACTGATAAAACTTCGAATGGCCCTAACTGCTATACGGTGCATCCTATAACTATCAAGGTTTGCAACATTCAAATGCTTGTAACTTTTTACTGGAGTGTAATAAAATCTTGAAATTTTGTGACAATAAAGTACTCGTGCCTCTTGTCAATTTAAGCTATCGCTCATAGCTATGCTAATCTTCAGTCTCAAAAAAACACTAATAAAACTTCAAATGGCCCTAACTTCTATACGCTGAGTCTTATACCTATCAAAGTCTGCAATATTCAAATGCTTGTAACTTTTTACTGGAGCGTCATAAAACCTTGAAATATTGTGACAATAAAGTAGTCGTGCCCCTTGTCAATTTAAGCTATCGCTCATTGCTATGCTACCCTGGAGTCCCCAGACAAACACTGATAAAACTTCAATTGGCCCTAACTTCTATTCGGTGCGTCCTATACCTATCAAAGTTTGCAACTATTTATAAAATGCTTGTAACTTTTTATTGGAGTGTCATAAACCCTTGAAATTTTGAGACAATAAAGTACTCGAGCCTCTTGTCAATTTAAGCTATCGCTCATAGCTATGCTACCCTTGAGTCCCAAATAAAGCACTGATAAAACTTCGAATGGCCCTAATTTCTATACGGTGCATCCTATACGTATCAGAGTTGGCAACATTTAAATGCTTGTAACTTTTTACTGGAGCGTAATAAAATCTTGAAATTTTGTGACAATAAAGTACTCGTGCCTCCTGTCAAATTACGCTATCGCTCATAGCTATGCTACTCTTGAGTCCCAAATCAAACACTGATAAAACTTCAAATGGCCCTAACTTATATACGGTGCGTCCTATACCTTTCAAAGTTTGCAACAATCAAATGATTGTATCTTTTTACTGGAGCGTTAGAAAGCCTTGAAATTTTGTGACAATAGAGTACTCGTGCCTCTTATCAATTTAAGCTATCGCTCATAGCTATGCTACCCTTGCGTCCCAAATCAAACACTTAAAAAACTTCAAATGGCCCAAACTTCTATACGGTGCGTCTTATACCTATCAAAGTTTGCAACAATCAAATGCTTGTAAATTTTTACAGGAGCGTAATAAAACCTTGAAATTTTGTGACAGTAAAGTACTCGAGCCTCTTGTCAATTTAAGCTATCGCTCATAGCTATGCTACCTTTGCGTCCCAAATCAAACACTGATAAAACTTCAAATGGCCGTAAATTGTATACGGTGCGTCCTATACCTATCAAAGTTTGCAACATTCAAATGCTTGTAACTTTTGACTGGAGCGTCATAAAACCTTGAAATTTTGTGACAAAAAGTACTCGAGTCTCTTATCAATTTAACCTATCGCTCACAGCTATAATACCCATGAATCCCAAATCAAACACTTATAAAAATTCAAATGGCCCTAATTTCTATACGGTGCATCCTATACCTATCAGAGTTTGCAACATTTAAATGCTTGTAACTTTTTACTGGAGCGTAATAAAACCTTGAAATTTTGTGACAATAAAGTACTCGTGCCTCCTGTCAATTTAAACTATCGCTCATAGCTATGCTACTCTTGAGTCCCAAATCAAAAACTGATAAAACTTCAAATGGCCATAACTTATATGCGGTGCGTCCTATACCTATCAAAGTTTGCCACAATCAAATGATTGTATCTTTTTACTGGAGCGTAATAAAACCTTGAATTTTTGTGACAATAAAGTACTCGTGCCTCTTGTTAATTTAAGCTATCGCTCATAGCTATGCTTTTCTTGTGTCCCAAAACAAACACTGATAAAACTTCAAATGGCCCTAACTTCTATACGGTGCGTCCTATACCTATCAAAGTTTGCAACTATTTATAAAATGCTTGTAACTTTTTACTGGAGTGTCATAAACCCTTGAAATTTTGAGACAATAAAGTACTCGAGCCTCTTATCAATTTAATATATCGCTCATAGCTATGATACCCTTGAATCCCAAATCAAACACTTATAAAACTTCAAATGGCCCTAATTTCTATACGGTGCATCCTATACCTATCAGAGTTTGCAACATTTAAATGCTTGTACCTTTTTACTGGAGCGTAATAAAACCTTGAAATTTTGTGACAATAAAGTACTCGCGCCTCCTGTCAATTTAAGCTATCGCTCATAGCTATGCTACTCTTGAGTCCCTAATCAAAAACTGATAAAACTTCAAATGGCCATAACTTATATACGGTGCGTCCTATACCTATTAAAGTTTGCAACAATCAAATGCGTGTAACTTTTTACTGGAGTGTAATAAAACCTTGAAATTTTGTGACAATAAAGTACACGAGCATCTTGTCAATTTAAGCTATCGCTCATAGCTATGCTACCCTTGAGTCCCAAATCAAACACTAATAAAACTTCAAATGGCCCTAACTTCTATACGGTGAGTCTTATACCTATCAAAGTTTGCAACATTCAAATGCTTCTAACTTTTTACTGGAGCGTCATAAAACCTTGAAATTTTGTGACAAAAAGTACTCGAGCCTCTTATCAATTTAAGCTATCGCTCATAGCAATGATACCCTTGAATCCCAAATCAAACACTTATAAAACTTCAAATGGCCCTAATTTCTATACGGTGCATCCTATACCTATCAGAGTTTGTAACATTTAAATGGTTGTAACTTTTTACTGGAGCGTAATAAAACCTTGAAATTTTGTGACAATAAAGTACTCGTGCCTCCTCTCAATTTAAGCTATCGCCCATAGCTATGCTACACTGGAGTCCCCAGACAAACACTGATAAAACTTCAATTGGCCCTAACTTCTATACGGTGCATCCTATACCTATCAGAGTTTGCAACATTTAAATGCTTGTAACTTTTTACTGGAGCGTAATAAAACCTTGAAATTTTGTGACAATAAAGTACTCGTGCCTCCTGTCAATTTAAGCTATCGCTCATAGCTATGCTACTCTTGAGTCCCAAATCAAAAACTGATAAAACTTCAAATGGCCATAACTTATATACGGTGCATCCTATACCTATCAAAGTTTGCCACAATCAAATGATTGTATCTTTTTACTGGAGCGTCATAAAACCTTGAAATTTTGTGACAATAAAGTACTCGTGCCTCTTCTCAATTTAAGCTATCGCTCATAGCTATGCTAATCTTCAGTCTCAAATAAAGCACTGATAAAACTTCGAATGGCCCTAACTGCTATACGGTGCATCCTATACCTATCAAGGTTTGCAACATTCAAATGCTTGTAACTTTTTACTGGAGTGTAATAAAATCTTGAAATTTTGTGACAATAAAGTACTCGTGCCTCTTGTTAATTTAAGCTATCGCTCATAGCTATGCTAATCTTCAGTCTCAAAAAAACACTGATAAAACTTCAAATGGCCCTAACTTCTATACGGTGCGTCCTATACCTATCAAAGTTTGCAACATTCAATTGCTAGTAACTTTTTACTGGAGCGTAATAAAACCTTGAAATATTGTGACAATAAAGTACTCGAGCCTCTTGTCAATTTAAGTTATCGCTCATAGCTATGCTACCTTTGAGTCCCAAATCAAACACTGATAAAACTTCAAATGGCCCTAAATTCTATACGGTGCGTCCTATACCTATTAAAGTTTGCAACAATCAAATGCGTGTAACTTTTTACTGGAGTGTAATAAAACCTTGAAATTTTGTGACAATAAAGTACTCGAGCATCTTGTCAATTTAAGCTATCGCTCATAGCTATGCTACCCTTGAGTCCCAAATCAAACACTAATAAAACTTCAAATGGCCCAAACTTCTATACGGTGAGTCTTATACCTATCAAAGTTTGCAACATTCAAATGCTTGTAACTTTTTACTGAAGCGTCATAAAACCTTGAAATTTTGTGACAAAAAGTACTCGAGCCTCTTATCAATTTAAGATATCGCTCATAGCTATGCTACCCTAGAATCCCAAATCAAACACTTATAAAACTTCAAATGGCCCTAATTTCTATACGGTGCATCCTATACCTATCAGAGTTTGCAACATTTAAATGCTTGTAACTTTTTACTGGAGCGTAATAAAGCCTTGAAAGTTTGTGACAATAAAGTACTCGTGCCTCTTATCAACTTAAGATATCGGTCATAGCTATGCTACCCTTGAGTCCCAAATAAAAAACTGATAAAACTTCAAATAGCCCTAATTTCTATACGGTGCATCCTATACCTATCAGAGTTTGGAACATTTAAATGCTTGTAACTTTTTACTGGAGCGTAATAAAACCTTGAATTTTTGTGACAATAAAGTACTCGTGCCTCTTGTTAATTTAAGCTATCGCTCATAGCTATGCTTTTCTTGTGTCCCAAAACAAACACTGATAAAACTTCAAATGGCCCTAACTTCTATGCGGTGCGTCCTATACCTATCAAAGTTTGCAACTATTTATAAAATGCTTGTAACTTTTTACTGGAGCGTCATAAAACCTTGAAATTTTGTGACAAAAAGTACTCGAGCCTCTTATCAATTTAAGATATCGCTCATAGCTATGCTACCCTAGAATCCCAAATCAAACACTTATAAAACTTCAAATGGCCCTAATTTCTATACGGTGCATCCTATACCTATCAGAGTTTGCAACATTTAAATGCTTGTAACTTTTTACTGGAGCGTAATAAAACCTTGAAATTTTGTGACAATAAAGTACTCGTGCCTCCTGTCAATTTAAGCTATCGCCCATAGATATGCTACCCTGGAGTCCCCAGACAAACACTGATAAAGCTTCAATTGGCCCTAACTTCTATACGGTGCATCCTATACCTTTCAGAGTTTGCAACATTTAAATGCTTGTAACTTTTTACTGGAGCGTAATAAAACCTTGAAATTTTGTGACAATAAAGTACTCGTGCCTCCTGTCAATTTAAGCTATCGCTCATAGCTATGCTACTCTTGAGTCCCAAATCAAAAACTGATAAAACTTCAAATGGCCATAACTTATATACGGTGCATCCTATACCTATCAAAGTTTGCCACAATCAAATGATTGCATCTTTTTACTGGAGCGTCATAAAACCTTGAAATTTTGTGACAATAAAGTACTCGTGCCTCTTATCAACTTAAGATATCGCTCATAGCTATGCTACCCTTGAGTCCCAAATAAAACACTGATAAAACTTCAAATGGCCCTAACTTCTATACGGTGCGTCCTATACCTATCAAAGTTTGCAACATTCAAATGCTTGTAACTTTTTACAGGAGCGTAATAAAACCTTGAAATTTTGCGACAACAAAGTACTCGAGCCTCTTGTCAATTTAAGCTATCGCTCATAGCTATGCTACCCTTGAGTCCCAAAACAAACACTGATAAAACTTCAAATGGCCCTAACTTGTATACGGTGCGTCCTATACCTATCAAAGTTTGCAACATTCAAATGCTTGTAACTTTTTACAGGATCGTAATTAAACCTTGCAATTTTGTGACAATAAAGACTTCATGCCTCTTGTCAATTTAAGCTATCGCTCATAGCTATGCTACCTTTGAGTCCCAAATCAAACACTGATAAGACTTCAAATGGCCGTAAATTGTATACGGTGCGTCCTATACCTATTAAAGTTTGCAACAATCAAATGCGTGTAACTTTTTACTGGAGTGTAATAAAACATTGAAATTTTGTGACAATAAAGTAGTCGAGCCTCTTGTCAATTTAAGCTATCGCTCATAGCTATGCCACCCTTGACTCCCATATCAAACACTTATAAAACTTCAAATGGCCCTAATTTCTATACGGGGAATCCTATACCTATCAGAATTTGCAACATTTAAATGCTTGTAACTATTTACTGGACCGTAATAAAACCTTGAATTTTTGTGACAATAAAGTACTCGTGCCTCTTGTTAAATTAAGCTATCGCTCATAGCTATGCTTTTCTTGTGTCCCAAAACAAACACTGATAAAACTTCAAATGGCCCTAACTTATATTCGGTGCGTCCTATACCTATCAAAGTTTGCAACTATTTATAAAATGCTTGTAACTTTTTATTGGAGTGTCATAAACCCTTGAAATTTTGAGACAATAAAGTACTCGTGCCTCTTATCAACTTAAGATATCGCTCATAGCTATGCTACCCTTGAGTCCCAAATAAAAAACTGATAAAACTTCAAATAGCCCTAATTTCTATACGGTGCATCCTATACCTATCAGAGTTTGCAACATTTAAATGCTTGTAACTTTTTACTGGAGCGTAATAAAACCTTGAATTTTTGTGACAATAAAGTACTCGTGCCTCTTGTTAATTTAAGCTATCGCTCATAGCTATGCTTTTCTTGTGTCCCAAAACAAACACTGATAAAACTTCAAATGGCCCTAACTTCTATGCGGTGCGTCCTATACCTATCAAAGTTTGCAACTATTTATAAAATGCTTGTAACTTTTTACTGGAGCGTCATAAAACCTTGAAATTTTGTGACAAAAAGTACTCGAGCCTCTTATCAATTTAAGATATCGCTCATAGCTATGCTACCCTAGAATCCCAAATCAAACACTTATAAAACTTCAAATGGCCCTAATTTCTATACGGTGCATCCTATACCTATCAGAGTTTGCAACATTTAAATGCTTGTAACTTTTTACTGGAGCGTAATAAAGCCTTGAAAGTTTGTGACAATAAAGTACTCGTGCCTCTTATCAACTTAAGATATCGCTCATAGCTATGCTACCCTTGAGTCCCAAATAAAAAACTGATAAAACTTCAAATAGCCCTAATTTCTATACGGTGCATCCTATACCTATCAGAGTTTGCAACATTTAAATGCTTGTAACTTTTTACTGGAGCGTAATAAAACCTTGAATTTTTGTGACAATAAAGTACTCGTGCCTCTTGTTAATTTAAGCTATCGCTCATAGCTATGCTTTTCTTGTGTCCCAAAACAAACACTGATAAAACTTCAAATGGCCCTAACTTCTATGCGGTGCGTCCTATACCTATCAAAGTTTGCAACTATTTATAAAATGCTTGTAACTTTTTACTGGAGCGTCATAAAACCTTGAAATTTTGTGACAAAAAGTACTCGAGCCTCTTATCAATTTAAGATATCGCTCATAGCTATGCTACCCTAGAATCCCAAATCAAACACTTATAAAACTTCAAATGGCCCTAATTTCTATACGGTGCATCCTATACCTATCAAAGTTTGCCACAATCAAATGATTGCATCTTTTTACTGGAGGGTCATAAAACCTTGAAATTTTGTGACAATAAAGTACTCGTGCCTCTTATCAACTTAAGATATCGCTCATAGCTATGCTACCCTTGAGTCCCAAATAAAACACTGATAAAACTTCAAATGGCCCTAACTTCTATACGGTGCGTCCTATACCTATCAAAGTTTGCAACATTCAAATGCTTGTAACTTTTTACAGGAGCGTAATAAAACCTTGAAATTTTGTGACAACAAAGTACTCGAGCCTCTTGTCAATTTAAGCTATCGCTCATAGCTATGCTACCCTTGAGTCCCAAAACAAACACTGATAAAACTTCAAATGGCCCTAACTTGTATACGGTGCGTCCTATACCTATCAAAGTTTGCAACATTCAAATGCTTGTAACTTTTTACAGGATCGTAATCAAACCTTGCAATTTTGTGACAATAAAGACTTCATGCCTCTTGTCAATTTAAGCTATCGCTCATAGCTATGCTACCTTTGAGTCCCAAATCAAACACTGATAAGACTTCAAATGGCCGTAAATTGTATACGGTGCGTCCTATACCTATTAAAGTTTGCAACAATCAAATGCGTGTAACTTTTTACTGGAGTGTAATAAAACATTGAAATTTTGTGACAATAAAGTAGTCGAGCCTCTTGTCAATTTAAGCTATCGCTCATAGCTATGCCACCCTTGACTCCCATATCAAACACTTATAAAACTTCAAATGGCCCTAATTTCTATACGGGGCATCCTATACCTATCAGAATTTGCAACATTTAAATGCTTGTAACTATTTACTGGACCGTAATAAAACCTTGAATTTTTGTGACAATAAAGTACTCGTGCCTCTTGTTAAATTAAGCTATCGCTCATAGCTATGCTTTTCTTGTGTCCCAAAACAAACACTGATAAAACTTCAAATGGCCCTAACTTATATTCGGTGCGTCCTATACCTATCAAAGTTTGCAACTATTTATAAAATGCTTGTAACTTTTTATTGGAGTGTCATAAACCCTTGAAATTTTGAGACAATAAAGTACTCGAGCCTCTTGTCAATTTAAGCTATCGCTCATAGCTATGCTACCCTTGAGTCCCAAATAAAGCACTGATAAAACTTCGAATGGCCCTAACTGCTATACGGTGCATCCTATACCTATCAAGGTTTGCAACATTCAAATGCTTGTAACTTTTTACTGGAGTGTAATAAAATCTTGAAATTTTGTGACAATAAAGTACTCGTCCCTCTTGTCAATTTAAGCTATCGCTCATAGCTATGCTTTTCTTGTGTCCCAAAACAAACACTGATAAAACTTCAAATGGCCCTAACTTCTATGCGGTGCGTCCTATACCTATCAAAGTTTGCAACTATTTATAAAATGCTTGTAACTTTTTACTGGAGCGTCATAAAACCTTGAAATTTTGTGACAAAAAGTACTCGAGCCTCTTATCAATTTAAGATATCGCTCATAGCTATGCTACCCTAGAATCCCAAATCAAACACTTATAAAACTTCAAATGGCCCTAATTTCTATACGGTGCATCCTATACCTATCAGAGTTTGCAACATTTAAATGCTTGTAACTTTTTACTGGAGCGTAATAAAGCCTTGAAAGTTTGTGACAATAAAGTACTCGTGCCTCTTATCAACTTAAGATATCGCTCATAGCTATGCTACCCTTGAGTCCCAAATAAAAAACTGATAAAACTTCAAATAGCCCTAATTTCTATACGGTGCATCCTATACCTATCAGAGTTTGCAACATTTAAATGCTTGTAACTTTTTACTGGAGCGTAATAAAACCTTGAATTTTTGTGACAATAAAGTACTCGTGCCTCTTGTTAATTTAAGCTATCGCTCATAGCTATGCTTTTCTTGTGTCCCAAAACAAACACTGATAAAACTTCAAATGGCCCTAACTTCTATGCGGTGCGTCCTATACCTATCAAAGTTTGCAACTATTTATAAAATGCTTGTAACTTTTTACTGGAGCGTCATAAAACCTTGAAATTTTGTGACAAAAAGTACTCGAGCCTCTTATCAATTTAAGATATCGCTCATAGCTATGCTACCCTAGAATCCCAAATCAAACACTTATAAAACTTCAAATGGCCCTAATTTCTATACGGTGCATCCTATACCTATCAGAGTTTGCAACATTTAAATGCTTGTAACTTTTTACTGGAGCGTAATAAAACCTTGAAATTTTGTGACAATAAAGTACTCGTGCCTCCTGTCAATTTAAGCTATCGCCCATAGATATGCTACCCTGGAGTCCCCAGACAAACACTGATAAAGCTTCAATTGGCCCTAACTTCTATACGGTGCATCCTATACCTTTCAGAGTTTGCAACATTTAAATGCTTGTAACTTTTTACTGGAGCGTAATAAAACCTTGAAATTTTGTGACAATAAAGTACTCGTGCCTCCTGTCAATTTAAGCTATCGCTCATAGCTATGCTACTCTTGAGTCCCAAATCAAAAACTGATAAAACTTCAAATGGCCATAACTTATATACGGTGCATCCTATACCTATCAAAGTTTGCCACAATCAAATGATTGCATCTTTTTACTGGAGCGTCATAAAACCTTGAAATTTTGTGACAATAAAGTACTCGTGCCTCTTATCAACTTAAGATATCGCTCATAGCTATGCTACCCTTGAGTCCCAAATAAAACACTGATAAAACTTCAAATGGCCCTAACTTCTATACGGTGCGTCCTATACCTATCAAAGTTTGCAACATTCAAATGCTTGTAACTTTTTACAGGAGCGTAATAAAACCTTGAAATTTTGTGACAACAAAGTACTCGAGCCTCTTGTCAATTTAAGCTATCGCTCATAGCTATACTACCCTTGAGTCCCAAAACAAACACTGATAAAACTTCAAATGGCCCTAACTTGTATACGGTGCGTCCTATACCTATCAAAGTTTGCAACATTCAAATGCTTGTAACTTTTTACAGGATCGTAATTAAACCTTGCAATTTTGTGACAATAAAGACTTCATGCCTCTTGTCAATTTAAGCTATCGCTCATAGCTATGCTACCTTTGAGTCCCAAATCAAACACTGATAAGACTTCAAATGGCCGTAAATTGTGTACGGTGCGTCCTATACCTATTAAAGTTTGCAACAATCAAATGCGTGTAACTTTTTACTGGAGTGTAATAAAACATTGAAATTTTGTGACAATAAAGTAGTCGAGCCTCTTGTCAATTTAAGCTATCGCTCATAGCTATGCCACCCTTGACTCCCATATCAAACACTTATAAAACTTCAAATGGCCCTAATTTCTATACGGGGCATCCTATACCTATCAGAATTTGCAACATTTAAATGCTTGTAACTATTTACTGGACCGTAATAAAACCTTGAATTTTTGTGACAATAAAGTACTCGTGCCTCTTGTTAAATTAAGCTATCGCTCATAGCTATGCTTTTCTTGTGTCCCAAAACAAACACTGATAAAACTTCAAATGGCCCTAACTTATATTCGGTGCGTCCTATACCTATCAAAGTTTGCAACTATTTATAAAATGCTTGTAACTTTTTATTGGAGTGTCATAAACCCTTGAAATTTTGAGACAATAAAGTACTCGAGCCTCTTGTCAATTTAAGCTATCGCTCATAGCTATGCTACCCTTGAGTCCCAAATAAAGCACTGATAAAACTTCGAATGGCCCTAACTGCTATACGGTGCATCCTATACCTATCAAGGTTTGCAACATTCAAATGCTTGTAACTTTTTACTGGAGTGTAATAAAATCTTGAAATTTTGTGACAATAAAGTACTCGTCCCTCTTGTCAATTTAAGCTATCGCTAATCTTCAGTCTCAAAAAAACACTGATAAAACTTCAAATGACCCTAACTTCTATACGGTGTGTCCTATACCTATCAAAGTTTGCAACATTCAAATGCTTGTAACTTTTTACTGGAGAGTAATAAAACCTTGAAATTTTGTGACAATAACGTACTCGAGCATCTTCTCAATTTAAGCTATCGCTCATAGCTATGCTACCCTTGAGTCCCAAATCAAACACTAATAAAACTTCAAATGGCCCTAACTTCTATACGGTGAGTCTTATACCTATCAAAGTTTGCAACATTCAAATGCTTGTAACTTTTTACTGGAGCGTCATAAAACCTTGAAATTTTGTGACAAAAAGTACTCGAGCCTCTTATCAATTTAAGATATCGCTCATAGCTATGCTACCCTAGAATCCCAAATCAAACACTTATAAAACTTCAAATGGCCCTAATTTCTATACGGTGCATCCTATACCTATCAGAGTTTGCAACATTTAAATGCTTGTAACTTTTTACTGGAGCGTAATAAAACCTTGAATTTTTGTGACAATAAAGTACTCGTGCCTCTTGTTAATTTAAGCTATCGCTCATAGCTATGCTTTTCTTGTGTCCCAAAACAAACACTGATAAAACTTTAAATGGCCCTAACTTCTATGCGGTGCGTCCTATACCTATCAAAGTTTGCAACTATTTATAAAATGCTTGTAACTTTTTACTGGAGCGTCATAAAACCTTGAAATTTTGTGACAAAAAGTACTCGAGCCTCTTATCAATTTAAGATATCGCTCATAGCTATGCTACCCTAGAATCCCAAATCAAACACTTATAAAACTTCAAATGGCCCTAATTTCTATACGGTGCATCCTATACCTATCAGAGTTTGCAACATTTAAATGCTTGTAACTTTTTACTGGAGCGTAATAAAACCTTGAAATTTTGTGACAATAAAGTACTCGTGCCTCCTGCCAATTTAAGCTATCGCCCATAGATATGCTACCCTGGAGTCCCCAGACAAACACTGATAAAGCTTCAATTGGCCCTAACTTCTATACGGTGCATCCTATACCTTTCAGAGTTTGCAACATTTAAATGCTTGTAACTTTTTACTGGAGCGTAATAAAACCTTGAATTTTTGTGACAATAAAGTACTCGTGCCTCCTGTCAATTTAAGCTATCGCTCATAGCTATGCTACTCTTGAGTCCCAAATCAAAAACTGATAAAACTTCAAATGGCCATAACTTATATACGGTGCATCCTATACCTATCAAAGTTTGCCACAATCAAATGATTGCATCTTTTTACTGGAGCGTCATAAAACCTTGAAATTTTGTGACAATAAAGTACTCGTGCCTCTTATCAACTTAAGATATCGCTCATAGCTATGCTACCCTTGAGTCCCAAATAAAACACTGATAAAACTTCAAATGGCCCTAACTTCTATACGGTGCGTCCTATACCTATCAAAGTTTGCAACATTCAAATGCTTGTAACTTTTTACAGGAGCGTAATAAAACCTTGAAATTTTGTGACAACAAAGTACTCGAGCCTCTTGTCAATTTAAGCTATCGCTCATAGCTATGCTACCCTTGAGTCCCAAAACAAACACTGATAAAACTTCAAATGGCCCTAACTTGTATACGGTGCGTCCTATACCTATCAAAGTTTGCAACATTCAAATGCTTGTAACTTTTTACAGGATCGTAATTAAACCTTGCAATTTTGTGACAATAAAGACTTCATGCCTCTTGTCAATTTAAGCTATCGCTCATAGCTATGCCACCCTTGACTCCCATATCAAACACTTATAAAACTTCAAATGGCCCTAATTTCTATACGGGGCATCCTATACCTATCAGAATTTGCAACATTTAAATGCTTGTAACTATTTACTGGACCGTAATAAAACCTTGAATTTTTGTGACAATAAAGTACTCGTGCCTCTTGTTAAATTAAGCTATCGCTCATAGCTATGCTTTTCTTGTGTCCCAAAACAAACACTGATAAAACTTCAAATGGCCTTAACTTATATTCGGTGCGTCCTATACCTATCAAAGTTTGCAACTATTTATAAAATGGTTGTAACTTTTTATTGGAGTGTCATAAACCCTTGAAATTTTGAGACAATAAAATACTAGAGCCTCTTGTCAATTTAAGCTATCGCTCATAGCTATGCTACCCTTGAGTCCCAAATAAAGCACTGATAAAACTTCGAATGGCCCTAACTGCTATACGGTGCATCCTATACCTATCAAGGTTTGCAACATTCAAATGCTTGTAACTTTTTACTGGAGTGTAACAAAATCTTGAAATTTTGTGACAATAAAGTACTCGTGCCTCTTGTCAATTTAAGCTATCGCTCATAGCTATGCTAATCTTCAGTCTCAAAAAAACACTGATAAAACTTCAAATGGCCCATACGTCTATACGGTGCGTTTTATACCTATGAAAGTTTGCAACATTCAAATGCTTGTAACTTTTTACTGGAGCGTAATAAAACCTTGAAATATTGTGACAATAAAGTACTCGAGCCTCTTGTCAATTTAAGTTATCGCTCATAGCTATGCTACCTTTGAGTCCCAAATCAAACACTGATAAAACTTCAAATGGCCCTAAATTCTATACGGTGCGTCCTATACCTATTAAAGTTTGCAACAATCAAATGCGTGTAACTTTTTACTGGAGTGTAATAAAACCTTGAAATTTTGTGACAATAAAGTCCTCGAGCATCTTGTCAATTTAAGCTATCGCTCATAGCTATGCTACCCTTGAGTCCCAAATCAAACAATAATAAAACTTCAAATGGCCCTAACTTCTATACGGTGAGTCTTATACCTATCAAAGTTTGCAACATCCAAATGCTTGTAACTTTTTACTGGAGCGTCATAAAACCTTGAAATTTTGTGACAAAAAGTACTCGAGCCTCTTATCAATTTAAGATATCGCTCATAGCTATGCTACCCTAGAATCCTAAATCAAACACTTATAAAACTTCAAATGGCCCTAATTTCTATACGGTGCATCCTATACCTATCAGAGTTTGCAACATTTAAATGCTTGTAACTTTTTACTGGAGCGTAATAAAACCTTGAAATTTTGTGACAATAAAGCACTCGTGCCTCCTGTCAATTTAAGCTATCGCCCATAGCTATGCTACCCTGGAGTCCCCAGACAAACACTGATAAAACTTCAATTGGCCCTAACTTCTATACGGTGCATCCTATACCTATCAGAGTTTGCAACATTTAAATGCTTGTAACTTTTTACTGGAGCGTAATAAAACCTTGAAATTTTGTGACAATAAAGTACTCGTGCCTCTTGTTAAATTAAGCTATCGCTCATAGCTATGCTTTTCTTGTGTCCCAAAACAAACACTGATAAAACTTCAAATGGCCCTAACTTCTATTTGGTGCGTCCTATACCTATCAAAGTTTGCAACTATTTATAAAATGCTTGTAACTTTTTATTGGAGTGTCATAAACCCTTGAAATTCTGAGACAATAAAGTACTCGAGCCTCTTGTCAATTTAAGCTATCGTTCATAGCTATGCTACCCTTGGGTCCCAAATAAAGCACTGATAAACCTTCGAATGGCCCTAACTGCTATACGGTGCATCCTATACCTATCAAGGTTTGCAACATTCAAATGCTTGTAACTTTTTACTGGAGTGTAATAAAATCTTGAAATTTTGTGACAATAAAGTACTCGTGCCTCTTGTCAATTTAAGCTATCGCTCATAGCTATGCTAATCTTCAGTCTCAAAAAAACACTGATAAAACTTCAAATGGCCCTAACTTTTATACGGTGCGTCCTATACCTATCAAAGTTTGCAACATTCAAATGCTGGTAACTTTTTACTGGAGAGTAATAAAACCTTGAAATTTTGTGACAATAACGTACTCGAGCATCTTCTCAATTTAAGCTATCGCTCATAGCTATGCTACCCTTGAGTCCCAAATCAAACAGTAATAAAACTTCAAATAGCCCTAACTTCTATACGGTGAGTCTTATACCTATCAAAGTTTGCAACATTCAAATGATTGTAACTTTTTACTGGAGCGTCATAAAACCTTGAAATTTTGTGACAAAAAGTACTCGAGCCTCTTATCAATTTAAGATATCGCTCATAGCTATGCTACCCTAGAATCCTAAATCAAACACTTATAAAACTTCAAATGGCCCTAATTTCTATACGGTGCATCCTATACCTATCAGAGTTTGCAACATTTAAATGCTTGTAACTTTTTACTGGAGCGTAATAAAACCTTGAAATTTTGTGACAATAAAGTACTCGTGCCTCCTGTCAATTTAAGCTATCGCCCATAGCTATGCTACCCTGGAGTCCCCAGACAAACACTGATAAAACTTCAATTGGCCCTAACTTCTATACGGTGCATCCTATACCTATCAGAGTTTGCAACATTTAAATGCTTGTAACTTTTTACTGGAGCGTAATAAAACCTTGAATTTTTGCGACAATAAAGTACTCGTGCCTCTTGTTAAATTAAGCTATCGCTCATAGCTATGCTTTTCTTGTGTCCCAAAACAAACACTGATAAAACTTCAAATGGCCCTAACTTCTATGCGGTGCGTCCTATACCTATCAAAGTTTGCAACTATTTATAAAATGCTTGTAACTTTTTACTGGAGTGTCATAAACCCTTGAAATTTTGAGACAATAAAGTACTCGAGCCTCTTATCAATTTAAGCTATCGATCATAGCTATGATACGCTTGAATCCCAAATCAAACACTTATAAAACTTCAAATGGCCCTAATTTCTATACGGTGCATCCTATACCTATCAGAGTTTGCAACATTTAAATGCTTGTAACTTTTTACTGGAGCGTAATAAAACCTTGAAATTTTGTGACAATAAAGTACTCGTGCCTCCTGTCAATTTAAGCTATCGCTCATAGCTATGCTACTCTTGAGTCCCAAATCAAAAACTGATAAAACTTCAAATGGCCATAACTTATATACGGTGCGTCCTATACCTATCAAAGTTTGCAACAATCAAATGATTGTATCTTTTTATTGGAGTGTCATAAACCCTTGAAATTTTGAGACAATAAAATACTAGAGCCTCTTGTCAATTTAAGCTATCGCTCATAGCTATGCTACCCTTGAGTCCCAAATAAAGCACTGATAAAACTTCAAATGGCCCTAACTGCTATACGGTGCATCCTATACCTATCAATGTTTGCAACATTCAAATGCTTGTAACTTTTTACTTAAGTGTAATAAAATCTTGAAATTTTGTGACAATAAAGTACTCGTGCCTCTTGTCAATTTAAGCTATCGCTCATAGCTATGCTAATCTTCAGTCTCAAAAAAACACTGATAAAACTTCAAATGGCCCATACGTCTATACGGTGCGTTTTATACCTATGAAAGTTTGCAACATTCAAATGCTTGTAACTTTTTACTGGAGCGTCATAAAACCTTGAAATTTTGTGACAAAAAGTACTCGAGCCTCTTATCAATTTAAGATATCGCTCATAGCTATGCTACCCTAGAATCCTAAATCAAACACTTATAAAACTTCAAATGGCCCTAATTTCTATACGGTGCATCCTATACCTATCAGAGTTTGCAACATTTAAATGCTTGTAACTTTTTACTGGAGCGTAATAAAACCTTGAAATTTTGTGACAATAAAGTACTCGTGCCTCCTGTCAATTTAAGCTATCGCCCATAGCTATGCTACCCTGGAGTCCCCAGACAAACACTGATAAAACTTCAATTGGCCCTAACTTCTATACGGTGCATCCTATACCTATCAGAGTTTGCAACATTTAAATGCTTGTAACTTTTTACTGGAGCGTAATAAAACCTTGAAATTTTGTGACAATAAAGTACTCGTGCCTCCTGTCAATTTAAGCTATCGCTCATAGCTATGCTACTCTTGAGTCCCAAATCAAAAACTGATAAAACTTCAAATGGCCATAACTTGTATACGGTGCATCCTATACCTATCAAAGTTTGCCACAATCAAATGATTGTATCTTTTTACTGGAGCGTCATAAAACCTTGAAATTTTGTGACAATAAAGTACTCGTGCCTCTTATCAATTTAAGATATCGCTCATAGCTATGCTACCCTTGAGTCCCAAATCAAACACTGATAAAACTTCAAATAGCCCTAATTTCTATACTGTGCGTCCTATACCTATCAAAGTTTTCAACATTCAAATGCTTCTAACTTTTTACTGGAGCGTAATAAAACCTTGAAATATTGTGACAATAAAGTAGTCGTGCCCCTTGTCAATTTAAGCTATCGCTCATTGCTATGCTACCCTGGAGTCCCCAGACAAACACTGATAAAACTTCAATTGGCCCTAACTTCTATACGGTGCATCCTATACCTATCAGAGTTTGCAACATTTAAATGCTTGTATCTTTTTACTGGAGCGTCATAAAACCTTGAAATTTTGTGACAATAAAGTACTCGTGCCTCTTATCAATTTAAGCTATCGCTCATAGCTATGCTACCCTTGGGTCCCAAATAAAGCACTGATAAACCTTCGAATGGCCCTAACTGCTATACGGTGCATCCTATACCTATCAAGGTTTGCAACATTCAAATGCTTGTAACTTTTTACTGGAGTGTAATAAAATCTTGAAATTTTGTGACAATAAAGTACTCGTGCCTCTTGTCAATTTAAGCTATCGCTCATAGCTATGCTAATCTTCAGTCTCAAAAAAACACTGATAAAACTTCAAATGGCCCTAACTTCTATACGGTGCGTCCTATACCTATCAAAGTTTGCAACATTCAAATGCTGGTAACTTTTTACTGGAGAGTAATAAAACCTTGAAATTTTGTGACAATAACGTACTCGAGCATCTTCTCAATTTAAGCTATCGCTCATAGCTATGCTACCCTTGAGTCCCAAATCAAACAATAATAAAACTTCAAATAGCCCTAACTTCTATACGGTGAGTCTTATACCTATCAAAGTTTGCAACATTCAAATGATTGTAACTTTTTATTGGAGCGTCATAAAACCTTGAAATTTTGTGACAAAAAGTACTCGAGCCTCTTATCAATTTAAGATATCGCTCATAGCTATGCTACCCTAGAATCCTAAATCAAACACTTATAAAACTTCAAATGGCCCTAATTTCTATACGGTGCATCCTATACCTATCAGAGTTTGCAACATTTAAATGCTTGTAACTTTTTACTGGAGCGTAATAAAACCTTGAAATTTTGTGACAATAAAGTACTCGTGCCTCCTGTCAATTTAAGCTATCGCCCATAGCTATGCTACCCTGGAGTCCCCAGAGAAACACTGATAAAACTTCAATTGGCCCTAACTTCTATACGGTGCATCCTATACCTATCAGAGTTTGCAACATTTAAATGCTTGTAACTTTTTACTGGAGCGTAATAAAACCTTGAAATTTTGTGACAATAAAGTACTCGTGCCTCCTGTCAATTTAAGCTATCGCTCATAGCTATGCTACTCTTGAGTCCCAAATCAAAAACTGATAAAACTTCAAATGGCCATAACTTGTATACGGTGCATCCTATACCTATCAAAGTTTGCCACAATCAAATGATTGTATCTTTTTACTGGAGCGTCATAAAACCTTGAAATTTTGTGACAATAAAGTACTCGTGCCTCTTATCAATTTAAGATATCGCTCATAGCTATGCTACCCTTGAGTCCCAAATAAAACACTGATAAAACTTCAAATAGCCCTAATTTCTATACTGTGCGTCCTATACCTATCAAAGTTTTCAACATTCAAATGCTTCTAACTTTTTACTGGAGCGTAATAAAACCTTGAAATATTGTGACAATAAAGTAGTCGTGCCCCTTGTCAATTTAAGCTATCGCTCATTGCTATGCTACCCTGGAGTCCCCAGACAAACACTGATAAAACTTCAATTGACCCTAACTTCTATACGGTGCATCCTATACCTATCAGAGTTTGCAACATTTAAATGCTTGTAACTTTTTACTGGAGCGTAATAAAACCTTGAATTTTTGCGACAATAAAGTACTCGTGCCTCTTGTTAAATTAAGCTATCGCTCATAGCTATGCTTTTCTTGTGTCCCAAAACAAACACTGATAAAACTTCAAATGGCCCTAACTTCTATTTGGTGCGTCCTATACCTATAAAAGTTTGCAACTATTTATAAAATGCTTGTAACTTTTTATTGGAGTGTCATAAACCCTTGAAATTTTGAGACAATAAAGTACTCGAGCCTCTTGTCAATTTAAGCTATCGCTCATAGCTATGCTACCCTTGGGTCCCAAATAAAGCACTGATAAACCTTCGAATGGCCCTAACTGCTATACGGTGCATCCTATACCTATCAAGGTTTGCAACATTCAAATGCTTGTAACTTTTTACTGGAGTGTAATAAAATCTTGAAATTTTGTGACAATAAAGTAATCGTGCCTCTTGTCAATTTAAGCTATCGCTCATAGCTATGCTAATCTTCAGTCTCAAAAAAACACTGATAAAACTTCAAATGGCCCTAACTTCTATACGGTGCGTCCTATACCTATCAAAGTTTGCAACATTCAAATGCTGGTAACTTTTTACTGGAAAGTAATAAAACCTTGATATTTTGTGACAATAACGTACTCGAGCATCTTCTCAATTTAAGCTATCGCTCATAGCTATGCTACCCTTGAGTCCCAAATCAAACAATAATAAAACTTCAAATGGCCCTAACTTCTATACGGTGAGTCTTATACCTATCAAAGTTTGCAACATTCAAATGATTGTAACTTTTTACTGGAGCGTCATTAAACCTTGAAATTTTGTGACAAAAAGTACTCGAGCCTCTTATCAATTTAAGCGACCGCTCATAGCTATGCTACCCTTGAGTCCCAAATCAAACACTAATAAAACTTCAAATGGCCCTAACTTCTATACGGTGAGTCTTATACCTATCAAAGTTTGCAACATTCAAATGCTTGTAACTTTTTACTGGAGCGTCATAAAACCTTGAAATTTTGTGACAAAAAGTACTCGAGCCCCTTATCAATTTAAGATATCGCTCATAGCTATGCTACCCTAGAATCCCAAATCAAGCACTTATAAAACTTCAAATGGCCCTAATTTCTATACGGTGCATCCTATACCTATCAGAGTTTGCAACATTTAAATGCTTGTAACTTTTTACTGGAGCGTAATAAAACCTTCAAATTTTGTGACAATAAAGTGCTCGTGCCTCCTGTCAATTTAAGCTATCGGCCATAGCTATGCTACCCTGGAGTCCCCAGACAAACACTGATAAAACTTCAATTGGCCATAACTTGTATACGGTGCATCCTATACCTATCAGAGTTTGCAACATTTAAATGCTTGTAACTTTTTACTGGAGCGTAATAAAACCTTGAAATTTTGTGACAATAAAGTACTCGTGCCTCCTGTCAATTTAAGCTATCGCTCATAACTATGCTACTCTTGAGTCCCAAATCAAACACTGATAAAACTTCAAATGGCCATAACTTATATACGGTGCATCCTATACCTATCAAAGTTTGCCACAATCAAATGATTGTATCTTTTTACTGGAGCGTCATAAAACCTTGAAATTTTGTGACAATAAAGTACTCGTGCCTCCTGTCAATTTAAGCTATCGCTCATAGCTATGCTACTCTTGAGTCCCAAATCAAAAACTGATAAAACTTCAAATGGCCATAACTTGTGTACGGTGCATCCTATACCTATCAAACTTTGCCACAATCAAATGATTGTATCTTTTTACTGGAGCGTCATAAAACCTTGAAATTTTGTGACAATAAAGTTCTCGTTCCTCTTATCAATTTAAGATATCGCTCATAGCTATGCTACCCTTGAGTCCCAAATAAAACACTGATAAAACTTCAAATAGCCCTAATTTCTATACTGTGCGTCCTATACCTATCAAAGTTTTCAACATTCAAATGCTTCTAACTTTTTACTGGAGCGTAATAAAACCTTGAAATATTGTGACAATAAAGTAGTCGTGCGCCTTGTCAATTTAAGCTATCGCTCATTGCTATGCTACCCTGGAGTCCCCAGACAAACACTGATAAAACTTCAATTGGCCCTAACTTCTATACGGTGCATCCTATACCTATCAGAGTTTGCAACATTTAAATGCTTGTAACTTTTTACTGGAGCGTAATAAAACCTTGAATTTTTGCGACAATAAAGTACTCGTGCCTCTTGTTAAATTAAGCTATCGCTCATAGCTATGCGTTTCTTGTGTCCCAAAACAAACACTGATAAAACTTCAAATGGCTCTAACTTCTATTTGGTGCGTCCTATACCTATCAAAGTTTGCAACTATTTATAAAATGCTTGTAACTTTTTATTGGAGTGTCATAAACCCTTGAAATTTTGAGACAATAAAGTACTCGAGCCTCTTGTCAATTTAAGCTATCGCTCATAGCTATGCTACCCTTGGGTCCCAAATAAAGCACTGATAAAACTTCAAATGGCCCTAACTTCTATACGGTGCGTCCTATACCTATAAAAGTTTGCAACAATCAAATGATAGTATCTTTTTACTGGAGAGTAATAAAACCTTGAAATTTTGTGACAATAACGTACTCGAGCATCTTCTCAATTTAAGCTATAGCTCATAGCTATGCTACCCTTGAGTCCCAAATCAAACAATAATAAAACTTCAAATGGCCCTAACTTCTATACGGTGAGTCTTATACCTATCAAAGTTTGCAACATTCAAATGATTGTAACTTTTTACTGGAGCGTTATTAAACCTTGAAATTTTGTGACAAAAAGTACTCGAGCCTCTTATCAATTTAAGCGATCGCTCATAGCTATGCTACCCTTGAGTCCCAAATCAAACACTAATAAAACTTCAAATGGCCCTAACTTCTATACGGTGAGTCTTATACCTATCAAAGTTTGCAACATTCAAATGCTTGTAACTTTTTTCTGGAGCGTCATAAAACCTTGAAATTTTGTGACAAAAAGTACTCGAGCCTCTTATCAATTTAAGATATCGCTCATAGCTATGCTACCCTAGAATCCCAAATCAAGCACTTATAAAACTTCAAATGGCCCTAATTTCTATACGGTGCATCCTATACCTATCAGAGTTTGCAACATTTAAATGCTTGTAACTTTTTACTGGAGCGTAATAAAACCTTCAAATTTTGTGACAATAAAGTACTCGTGCGTCCTGTCAATTTAAGCTATCGCCCATAGCTATGCTACCCTGGAGTCCCCAGACAAACACTGATAAAACTTCAATTGGCCCTAACTTCTATACGGTGCATCCTATACCTATCAGAGTTTGCAACTTTTAAATGCTTGTAACTTTTTACTGGAGCGTAATAAAACCTTGAAATTTTGTGACAATAAAGTACTCGTGCCTCCTGTCAAATTAAGCTATCGCTCATAACTATGCTACTCTTGAGTCCCAAATCAAAAACTGATAAAACTTCAAATGGCCATAACTTATATACGGTGCATCCTATACCTATCAAAGTTTGCGACAATCAAATGATTGTATCTTTTTACTGGAGCGTCATAAAACCTTGAAATTTTGTGACAATAAAGTACTCGTGCCTCTTATCAATTTAAGATATCGCTCATAGCTATGCTACCCTTGAGTCCCAAATAAAACACTGATAAAACCTCAAATAGCCCTAATTTCTATACTGTGCGTCCTATACCTATCAAAGTTTTCAACATTCAAATGCTTCTAACTTTTTACTGGAGCGTAATAAAACCTTGAAATATTGTGACAATAAAGTAGTCGTGCCCCTTGTCAATTTAAGCTATCGCTCATTGCTATGCTACCCTGGAGTCCCCAGACAAACACTGATAAAACTTCAATTGGCCCTAACTTCTATACGGTGCATCCTATACCTATCAGAGTTTGCAACATTTAAATGCTTGTAACTTTTTACTGGAGCGTAATAAAACCTTGAATTTTTGTGACAATAAAGTACTCGTGCCTCTTGTTAAATTAAGCTATCGCTCATAGCTATGCTTTTCTTGTGTCCCAAAACAAACACTGATAAAACTTCAAATGGCCCTAACTTCAATTTGGTGCATCCTATACCTATCAAAGTTTGCAACTATTTATAAAATGCTTGTAACTGTTTATTGGAGTGTCATAAACCCTTGAAATTTTGAGACAATAAAGTACTCGAGCCTCTTGTCAATTTAAGCTATCGCTCATAGCTATGCTACCCTTGGGTCCCAAATAAAGCACTGATAAACCTTCGAATGGCCCTAACTGCTATACGGTGCATCCTATACCTATCAAGGTTTGCAACATTCAAATGCTTGTAACTTTTTACTGGAGTGTAATAAAATCTTGAAATTTTGTGACAATAAAGTACTCGTGCCTCTTGTCAATTTAAGCTATCGCTCATAGCTATGCTAATCTTCAGTCTCAAAAAAACACTGATAAAACTTCAAATGGCCCTAACTTCTGTACGGTGCGTCCTATACCTATCAAAGTTTGCAACATTCAAATGCTTGTAACTTTTTACTGGAGAGTAATAAAACCTTGAAATTTTATGACAATAACGTACTCGAGCATCTTCTCAATTTAAGCTATCGCTCATAGCTATGCTACCCTTGAGTCCCAAATCAAACAATAATAAAACTTCAAATGGCCCTAACTTCTATACGGTGAGTCTTATACCTATCAAAGCTTGCAACATTCAAATGATTGTAACTTTTTACTGGAGCGTCATTAAACCTTGAAATTTTGTGACAAAAAGTACTCGAGCCTCTTATCAATTTAAGCGATCGCTCATAGCTATGACACCCTTGAGTCCCAAATCAAACACTTATAAAACTTCAAATGGCCCTAATTTCTATACGGTGCATCCTATACCTATCAGAGTTTGCAACATTTAAATGCTTGTAACTTTTTACTGGAGCGTAATAAAACCTTCAAATTTTGTGACAATAAAGTACTCGTGCCTCCTGTCAATTTAAGCTATCGCCCATAGCTATGCTACCCTGGAGTCCCCAGACAAACACTGATAAAACTTCAATTGGCCCTAACTTCTATACGGTGCATCCTATACCTATCAGAGTTTGCAACATTTAAATGCTTGTAACTTTTTACTGGAGCGTAATAAAACCTTGAATTTTTGTGACAATAAAGTACTCGTGCCTCTTGTTAAATTAAGCTATCGCTCATAGCTATGCTTTTCTTGTGTCCCAAAACAAACACTGATAAAACTTCAAATGGCCCTAACTTCAATTTGGTGCATCCTATACCTATCAAAGTTTGCAACTATTTATAAAATGCTTGTAACTGTTTATTGGAGTGTCATAAACCCTTGAAATTTTGAGACAATAAAGTACTCGAGCCTCTTGTCCATTTAAGCTATCGCTCATAGCTATGCTACCCTTGGGTCCCAAATAAAGCACTGATAAACCTTCGAATGGCCCTAACTGCTATACGGTGCATCCTATACCTATCAAGGTTTGCAACATTCAAATGCTTGTAACTTTTTACTGGAGTGTAATAAAATCTTGAAATTTTGTGACAATAAAGTACTCGTGCCTCTTGTCAATTTAAGCTATCGCTCATAGCTATGCTAATCTTCAGTCTCAAAAAAACCCTGATAAAACTTCAAATGGCCCTAACTTCTGTACGGTGCGTCCTATACCTATCAAAGTTTGCAACATTCAAATGCTTGTAACTTTTTACTGGAGCGTCATTAAACCTTGAAATTTTGTGACAAAAAGTACTCGAGCCTCTTATCAATTTAAGCGATCGCTCATAGCTATGATACCCTTGAGTCCCAAATCAAACACTTATAAAACTGCAAATGGCCCATACGTCTATACGGTGCATCTTATACCTATCAAAGTTTGCAACATTCAAATGCTTCTAACTTTTTACTGGAGCGTAATAAAACCTTGAAATATTGTGACAATAAAGTACTCGAGCCTCTTGTCAATTTAAGTTATCGCTCATAGCTATGCTACCTTTGAGTCCACAATCAAACACAGATAAAACTTCAAATGGCCCTAAATTCTATACGGTGCGTCCTATACCTATTAAAGTTTGCAACAATCAAATGCGTGTAACTTTTTACTGGAGTGTAATAAAACCTTGAAATTTTGTGACAATAAAGTACTCGAGCATCTTGTCAATTTAAGCTATCGCTCATAGCTATGCTACCCTTGAGTCCCAAATCAAAAACTAATAAAACTTCAAATGGCCCTAACTTATATATGGTGAGTCTTATACCTATCAAAGTTTGCAACATTCAAATGCTTGTAACTTTTTTCTGGAGCATCATAAAACCTTGAAATTTTGTGACAATAAAGTACTCGTGCCTCCTGTCAATTTAAGCTATCGCCCATAGCTATGCTACCCTGGAGTCCCCAGACAAACACTGATAAAACTTCAATTGGCCCTAACTTCTATACGGTGCATCCTATACCTATCAAAGTTTCCAACATTTAAATGCTTGTAAGTTTTTACTGGAGCGTAATAAAACCTTGAAATTTTGTGACAATAAAGTACTCGTGCCTCCTGTCAATTTAAGCTATCGCTCATAGCTATGCTACTTTTGAGTCCCAAATCAAAAACTGATAAAACTTCAAATGGCCATAACTTATATACGGTGCATCCTATACCTATCAAAGTTTGCCACAATCAAATGATTGTATCTTTTTACTGGAGCGTCATAAAACCTTGAAATTTTGTGACAATAAAGTACTCGTGCCTCTTATCAATTTAAGATATCGCGCATAGCTATGCTACCCTTGAGTCCCAAATAAAACACTGATAAGACTTCAAATAGCCCTAATTTCTATACGGTGCATCCTATACCTATCAGAGTTTGCAACATTTAAATGCTTGTAACTTTTTACTGGAGCGTAATAAAACCTTGAAATTTTGTGACAATTGAGTACTAGTGCCTCTTGTCAACTTAAGCTATCGCTCATAGCTATGATACCCTTGAATCCCAAATCAAACACTGATAAAACTTCAAATAGCCCTAATTTCTATACTGTGCGTCCTATACCTAGCAAAGTTTGCAACATTCAAATGATTGTAACTTTTTACTTGAGCGTAATAAAATCTTGAAATTTTGTGACAATTGAGTACTAGTGCCTCTTGTCAACTTAAGCTATCGCTCATAGCTATGATACCCTTGAATCCCAAATCAAACACTGATAAAACTTCAAATAGCCCTAATTTCTATACTGTGCGTCCTATAGCTATCAAAGTTTTCAACATTCAAATGCTTCTAACTTTTTACTGGAGCGTAATAAAACCTTGAAATATTGTGACAATAAAGTAGTCGTGCCCCTTGTCAATTTAAGCTATCGCTCATTGCTATGCTACCCTGGAGTCCCCAGACAAACACTGATAAAACTTCAATTGGCCCTAACTTCTATACGGTGCATCCTATACCTATCAGAGTTTGCAACATTTAAATGCTTGTAACTTTTTATTGGAGCGTAATAAAACCTTGAAATTTTGTGACAATAAAGTACTCGTGCCTCCTGTCAATTTAAGCTATCGCTCATAGCTATGCTACTCTTGAGTCCCAAATCAAAAACTGATAAAACTTCAAATGGCCATAACTTATATACGGTGCGTCCTATACCTATAAAAGTTTGCAACAATCAAATGATAGTATCTTTTTATTGGAGTGTCATAAACCCTTGAAATTTTGAGACAATAAAGTACTCGAGCCTCTTGTCTATTTAAGCTATCGCTCATAGCTATGCTACCCTTGAGTCCCAAATCAAACACTAATAAAACTTCAAATGGCCCTACCTTCTATACGGTGAGTCTAATACCTATCAAAGTTTGCAACATTCAAATGCTTGTAACTTTTTACTGCAGTGTAATAAAATCTTGAAATTTTGTGACAATAAAGTACTCGTGCCTCTTGTCAATTTAAGCTATCGCTCATAGCTATGCTAATCTTCAGTCTCAAAAAAACACTGATAAAACTTCAAATGACCCTAACTTCTATACGGTGCGTCCTATACCTATCAAAGTTTGCAACATTCAAATGCTTGTAACATTTTACTGGAGTGTAATAAAACCTTGAAATTTTGTGACAATAACGTACTGGAGCATCTTCTCAATTTAAGCTATCGCTCATAGCTATGCTACCCTTGAGTCCCAAATCAAACACTAATAAAACTTCAAATGGCCCTAACTTCTATACGGTGAGTCTTATACCTATCAAAGTTTGCAACATTCAAATGCTTGTAACTTTTTACTGTAGCGTCATAAAACCTTGTAATTTTGTGACAAAAAGTACTCGAGCCTCTTATCAATTTAAGCGATCGCTCATAGCTATGATACCCTTGAGTCCAAATCAAACACTTATAAAATTTCAAATGGCCCATACGTCTATACGGTGCGTCTTATACCTATCAAAGTTTGCAACATTCAAAAGCTTGTAACTTTTTACTGGAGCGTAATTAAACCTTGAAATATTGTGACAATAAAGTACTCGAGCCTCTTGTCAATTTAAGTTATCGCTCATAGCTATGCTACCTTTGAGTCCCAAATCAAACACTGATAAAACTTCAAATGGCCCTAAATTCTATACGGTGCGTGCTATACCTATTAAAGTTTGCAACAATCAAATGCGTATAACTTTTTACTGGAGTGTAATAAAACCTTGAAATTTTGTGACAATAAAGTACTCGAGCATCTTGTCAATTTAAGCTATCGCTCATAGCTATGCTACCCTTGAGTCCCAAATCAAACACTAATAAAACTTCAAATGGCCCTAACTTCTATACGGTGAGTCTTATACCTATCAAAGTTTGCAACATTCAAATGCTTGTAACTTTTTACTGGAACGTCATAAAACCTTGAAATTTTGTGACAAAAAGTACTCGAGCCTCTTATCAATTTAAGATATCGCTCATAGCTATGCTACCCTAGAATCCCAAATCAAACACTTATAAAACTTCAAATGGCCCTAATTTCTATACGGTGCATCCTATACCTATCAGAGTTTGCAACATTTAAATGCTTGTAACTTTTTACTGGAGCGTAATAAAACCTTGAATTTTTGGGACAATAAAGTACTCGTGCCTCTTGTTAATTTAAGCTATCGCTCATAGCTATGCTTTTCTTGTGTCCCAAAACAAACACTGATAAAACTTCAAATAGCCCTAACTTCTATACGGTGCGTCCTATACCTATCAAAGTTTGCAACTATTTATAAAATGCTTGTAACTTTTTACTGGAGTATCATAAACCCTTGAAATTTTGAAACAATAAAGTACTCGAGCCTCTTATCAATTTAAGCTATCGCTCATAGCTATGATACCCTTGAATCCCAAATCAAACACTGATAAAACTTCAAATAGCCCTAATTTCTATACTGTGCGTCCTATACCTATCAAAGTTTGCAACATTCAAATGATTGTAACTTTTTACTTGAGCGTAATAAAATCTTGAAATTTTGTGACAATTGAGTACTAGTGCCTCTTGTCAACTTAAGCTGTCGCTCATAGCTATGATACCCTTGAATCCCAAATCAAACACTGGTAAAACTTCAAATAGCCCTAATTTCTATACGGTGCATCCTATACCTATCAGAGTTTGCAACATTTAAATGCTTGTAACTTTTTACTGGAGCGTAATAAAACCTTGAATTTTTGTGACAAAAAGTACTCGAGCCTCTTATCAATTTAAGATATCGCTCATAGCTATGCTACCCTTGAGTCCCAAATAAAACACTGATAAAACTTCAAATAGCCCTAATTTCTATACTGTGCGTCCTATACCTATCAAAGTTTTCAACATTCAAATGCTTCAAACTTTTTACTGGAGCGTAATAAAACCTTGAAATATTGTGACAATAAAGTAGTCGTGCCCCTTGTCAATTTAAGCTATCGCTCATTGCTATGCTACCCTGGAGTCCCCAGACAAACACTGATAAAACTTCAATTGGCCCTAACTTCTATACGGTGCATCCTATACCTATCAGAGTTTGCAACATTTAAATGCTTGTAACGTTTTACTGGAGCGTAATAAAACATTGAATTTTTGTGACAATAAAGTACTCATGCCTCTTGTTAAATTAAGCTATCGCTCATAGCTATGCTTTTCTTGTGTCCCAAAACAAACACTGATAAAACTTCAAATGGCCCTAACTTTTATACGGTGCGTCCTATACCTATCAAAGTTTGCAACTATTTATAAAATGCTTGTAACTTTTTATTGGAGTGTCATAAACCCTTGAAATTTTGAGACAATAAAGTACTCGAGCCTCTTGTCAATTTAAGCTATCGCTCATAGCTATGCTACCCTTGAGTCCCAAATAAAGCACTGATAAAACTTCAAATGGCCCTAACTGCTATAGGGTGCATCCTATACCTATCAAAGTTAGCAACATTCAAATGCTTGTAACTTTTTACTGGAGTGTAATAAAATCTTGAAATTTTGTGACAATAAAGTACTCGGGGCTCTTCTCAATTCAAGCTATCGCTCAAAGCTATGCTAATCTTCAGTCTCAAAAAAACACTGATAAAACTTCAAAAGGCCCTAACTTCCATACGGTGCGTCCTATACCTATTAAAGTTTGCAACAATCAAATGCTTGTAACTTTTTACTGGAGTGTAATAAAACTTTGAAATTTTGTGACAATAAAGTACTCAAGCATCTTGTCAATTTAAGCTATCGCTCATAGCTATGCTACCCTTGAGTCCCAAATCAAACACTAATAAAACTTCAAATGGGCCTAACTTCCATACGGTGAGTCTGATACCTATCAAAGTTTGCAACATTCAAATGCTTGTAACTTTTTACTGGAGCGTCATAAAACCTTGAAATTTTGTGACAAAAAGTACTCGAGCCTCTTATCAATTTAAGATATCGCTCATAGCTATGCTACCCTTGAGTCCCAAATCAAACACTTATAAAACTTCAAATGGCCCTAATTTCTATACGGTGCATCCTATACCTATCAGAGTTTGCAACATTTAAATGCTTGTAACTTTTTACTGGAGCGTAATAAAACCTTGAATTTTTGTGACAATAAAGTACTCGTGCCTCTTGTTAATTTAAGCTATCGCTCATAGCTATGCTTTTCTTGTGTCCCAAAACAAACACTGATAAAACTTCAAATAGCCCTAACTTCTATACGGTGCGTCCTATACCTATCAAAGTTTGCAACTATTTATAAAATGCTTGTAACTTTTTACTGGAGTGTCATAAACCCTTGAAATTTTGAGACAATAAAGTACTCGAGTCTCTTATCAATTTAAGCTATCGCTCATAGCTATGATACCCTTGAATCCCAAATCAAACACTTATAAAACTTCAAATGGCCCTAATTTCTATACGGTGCATCCTATACCTATCAGAGTTTGCAACATTTAAATGCTTGTAACTTTTTACTGGAGCGTAATAAAACCTTGAAATTTTGTGACAATTGAGTACTAGTGCCTCTTGTCAACTTAAGCTATCGCTCATAGCTATGATACCCTTGAATCCCAAATCAAACACTGATAAAACTTCAAATGGCCCTAAATTCTATACGGTGCGTGCTATACCTATTAAAGTTTGCAACAATCAAATGCGTATAACTTTTTACTGGAGTGTAATAAAACCTTGAAATTTTGTGACAATAAAGTACTCGAGCATCTTGTCAATTTAAGCTATCGCTCATAGCTATGCTACCCTTGAGTCCCAAATCAAACACTAATAAAACTTCAAATGGCCCTAACTTCTATACGGTGAGTCTTATACCTATCAAAGTTTGCAACATTCAAATGCTTGTAACTTTTTACTGGAACGTCATAAAACCTTGAAATTTTGTGACAAAAAGTACTCGAGCCTCTTATCAATTTAAGATATCGCTCATAGCTATGCTACCCTAGAATCCCAAATCAAACACTTATAAAACTTCAAATGGCCCTAATTTCTATACGGTGCATCCTATACCTATCAGAGTTTGCAACATTTAAATGCTTGTAACTTTTTACTGGAGCGTAATAAAACCTTGAATTTTTGGGACAATAAAGTACTCGTGCCTCTTGTTAATTTAAGCTATCGCTCATAGCTATGCTTTTCTTGTGTCCCAAAACAAACACTGATAAAACTTCAAATAGCCCTAACTTCTATACGGTGCGTCCTATACCTATCAAAGTTTGCAACTATTTATAAAATGCTTGTAACTTTTTACTGGAGTGTCATAAACCCTTGAAATTTTGAAACAATAAAGTACTCGAGCCTCTTATCAATTTAAGCTATCGCTCATAGCTATGATACCCTTGAATCCCAAATCAAACACTGATAAAACTTCAAATAGCCCTAATTTCTATACTGTGCGTCCTATACCTATCAAAGTTTGCAACATTCAAATGATTGTAACTTTTTACTTGAGCGTAATAAAATCTTGAAATTTTGTGACAATTGAGTACTAGTGCCTCTTGTCAACTTAAGCTGTCGCTCATAGCTATGATACCCTTGAATCCCAAATCAAACACTGGTAAAACTTCAAATAGCCCTAATTTCTATACGGTGCATCCTATACCTATCAGAGTTTGCAACATTTAAATGCTTGTAACTTTTTACTGGAGCGTAATAAAACCTTGAATTTTTGTGACAAAAAGTACTCGAGCCTCTTATCAATTTAAGATATCGCTCATAGCTATGCTACCCTTGAGTCCCAAATAAAACACTGATAAAACTTCAAATAGCCCTAATTTCTATACTGTGCGTCCTATACCTATCAAAGTTTTCAACATTCAAATGCTTCAAACTTTTTACTGGAGCGTAATAAAACCTTGAAATATTGTGACAATAAAGTAGTCGTGCCCCTTGTCAATTTAAGCTATCGCTCATTGCTATGCTACCCTGGAGTCCCCAGACAAACACTGATAAAACTTCAATTGGCCCTAACTTCTATACGGTGCATCCTATACCTATCAGAGTTTGCAACATTTAAATGCTTGTAACTTTTTACTGGAGCGTAATAAAACATTGAATTTTTGTGACAATAAAGTACTCATGCCTCTTGTTAAATTAAGCTATCGCTCATAGCTATGCTTTTCTTGTGTCCCAAAACAAACACTGATAAAACTTCAAATGGCCCTAACTTTTATACGGTGCGTCCTATACCTATCAAAGTTTGCAACTATTTATAAAATGCTTGTAACTTTTTATTGGAGTGTCATAAACCCTTGAAATTTTGAGACAATAAAGTACTCGAGCCTCTTGTCAATTTAAGCTATCGCTCATAGCTATGCTACCCTTGAGTCCCAAATAAAGCACTGATAAAACTTCAAATGGCCCTAACTGCTATAGGGTGCATCCTATACCTATCAAGGTTTGCAACATTCAAATGCTTGTAACTTTTTACTGGAGTGTAATAAAATCTTGAAATTTTGTGACAATAAAGTACTCGTGCCTCTTGTCAATTTAAGCTATCGCTCATAGCTATGCTAATCTTCAGTCTCAAAAAAACACTGATAAAACTTCAAAAGGCCCTAACTTCCATACGGTGCGTCCTATACCTATTAAAGTTTGCAACAATCAAATGCTTGTAACTTTTTACTGGAGTGTAATAAAACTTTGAAATTTTGTGACAATAAAGTACTCAAGCATCTTGTCAATTTAAGCTATCGCTCATAGCTATGCTACCCTTGAGTCCCAAATCAAACACTAATAAAACTTCAAATGGGCCTAACTTCCATACGGTGAGTCTGATACCTATCAAAGTTTGCAACATTCAAATGCTTGTAACTTTTTACTGGAGCGTCATAAAACCTTGAAATTTTGTGACAAAAAGTACTCGAGCCTCTTATCAATTTAAGATATCGCTCATAGCTATGCTACCCTTGAGTCCCAAATCAAACACTTATAAAACTTCAAATGGCCCTAATTTCTATACGGTGCATCCTATACCTATCAGAGTTTGCAACATTTAAATGCTTGTAACTTTTTACTGGAGCGTAATAAAACCTTGAATTTTTGTGACAATAAAGTACTCGTGCCTCTTGTTAATTTAAGCTATCGCTCATAGCTATGCTTTTCTTGTGTCCCAAAACAAACACTGATAAAACTTCAAATAGCCCTAACTTCTATACGGTGCGTCCTATACCTATCAAAGTTTGCAACTATTTATAAAATGCTTGTAACTTTTTACTGGAGTGTCATAAACCCTTGAAATTTTGAGACAATAAAGTACTCGAGTCTCTTATCAATTTAAGCTATCGCTCATAGCTATGATACCCTTGAATCCCAAATCAAACACTTATAAAACTTCAAATGGCCCTAATTTCTATACGGTGCATCCTATACCTATCAGAGTTTGCAACATTTAAATGCTTGTAACTTTTTACTGGAGCGTAATAAAACCTTGAAATTTTGTGACAATTGAGTACTAGTGCCTCTTGTCAACTTAAGCTATCGCTCATAGCTATGATACCCTTGAATCCCAAATCAAACACTGATAAAACTTCAAATAGCCCTAATTTCTATACTGTGCGTCCTATACCTAGCAAAGTTTGCAACATTCAAATGATTGTAACTTTTTACTTGAGCGTAATAAAATCTTGAAATTTTGTGACAATTGAGTACTAGTGCCTCTTGTCAACTTAAGCTATCGCTCATAGCTATGATACCCTTGAATCCCAAATCAAACACTGATAAAACTTCAAATAGCCCTAATTTCTATACTGTGCGTCCTATACCTATCAAAGTTTTCAACATTCAAATGCTTCTAACTTTTTACAGGAGCGTAATAAAACCTTGAAATATTGTGACAATAAAGTAGTCGTGCCCCTTGTCAATTTAAGCTATCGCTCATTGCTATGCTACCCTGGAGTCCCCAGACAAACACTGATAAAACTTCAATTGGCCCTAACTTCTATACGGTGCATCCTATACCTATCAGAGTTTGCAACATTTAAATGCTTGTAACTTTTTATTGGAGCGTAATAAAACCTTGAAATTTTGTGACAATAAAGTACTCGTGCCTCCTGTCAATTTAAGCTATCGCTCATAGCTATGCTACTCTTGAGTCCCAAATCAAAAACTGATAAAACTTCAAATGGCCATAACTTATATACGGTGCGTCCTATACCTATAAAAGTTTGCAACAATCAAATGATAGTATCTTTTTATTGGAGTGTCATAAACCCTTGAAATTTTGAGACAATAAAGTACTCGAGCCTCTTGTCTATTTAAGCTATCGCTCATAGCTATGCTACCCTTGAGTCCCAAATCAAACACTAATAAAACTTCAAATGGCCCTACCTTCTATACGGTGAGTCTAATACCTATCAAAGTTTGCAACATTCAAATGCTTGTAACTTTTTACTGCAGTGTAATAAAATCTTGAAATTTTGTGACAATAAAGTACTCGTGCCTCTTGTCAATTTAAGCTATCGCTCATAGCTATGCTAATCTTCAGTCTCAAAAAAACACTGATAAAACTTCAAATGACCCTAACTTCTATACGGTGCGTCCTATACCTATCAAAGTTTGCAACATTCAAATGCTTGTAACATTTTACTGGAGTGTAATAAAACCTTGAAATTTTGTGACAATAACGTACTGGAGCATCTTCTCAATTTAAGCTATCGCTCATAGCTATGCTACCCTTGAGTCCCAAATCAAACACTAATAAAACTTCAAATGGCCCTAACTTCTATACGGTGAGTCTTATACCTATCAAAGTTTGCAACATTCAAATGCTTGTAACTTTTTACTGTAGCGTCATAAAACCTTGTAATTTTGTGACAAAAAGTACTCGAGCCTCTTATCAATTTAAGCGATCGCTCATAGCTATGATACCCTTGAGTCCAAATCAAACACTTATAAAATTTCAAATGGCCCATACGTCTATACGGTGCGTCTTATACCTATCAAAGTTTGCAACATTCAAAAGCTTGTAACTTTTTACTGGAGCGTAATTAAACCTTGAAATATTGTGACAATAAAGTACTCGAGCCTCTTGTCAATTTAAGTTATCGCTCATAGCTATGCTACCTTTGAGTCCCAAATCAAACACTGATAAAACTTCAAATGGCCCTAAATTCTATACGGTGCGTGCTATACCTATTAAAGTTTGCAACAATCAAATGCGTATAACTTTTTACTGGAGTGTAATAAAACCTTGAAATTTTGTGACAATAAAGTACTCGAGCATCTTGTCAATTTAAGCTATCGCTCATAGCTATGCTACCCTTGAGTCCCAAATCAAACACTAATAAAACTTCAAATGGCCCTAACTTCTATACGGTGAGTCTTATACCTATCAAAGTTTGCAACATTCAAATGCTTGTAACTTTTTACTGGAGCGTCATAAAACCTTGAAATTTTGTGACAAAAAGTACTCGAGCCTCTTATCAATTTAAGATATCGCTCATAGCTATGCTACCCTAGAATCCCAAATCAAACACTTATAAAACTTCAAATGGCCCTAATTTCTATACGGTGCATCCTATACCTATCAGAGTTTGCAACATTTAAATGCTTGTAACTTTTTACTGGAGCGTAATAAAACCTTGAATTTTTGTGACAATAAAGTACTCGTGCCTCTTGTTAATTTAAGCTATCGCTCATAGCTATGCTTTTCTTGTGTCCCAAAACAAACACTGATAAAACTTCAAATAGCCCTAACTTCTATACGGTGCGTCCTATACCTATCAAAGTTTGCAACTATTTATAAAATGCTTGTAACTTTTTACTGGAGTGTCATAAACCCTTGAAATTTTGAAACAATAAAGTACTCGAGCCTCTTATCAATTTAAGCTATCGCTCATAGCTATGATACCCTTGAATCCCAAATCAAACACTGATAAAACTTCAAATAGCCCTAATTTCTATACTGTGCGTCCTATACCTATCAAAGTTTGCAACATTCAAATGATTGTAACTTTTTACTTGAGCGTAATAAAATCTTGAAATTTTGTGACAATTGAGTACTAGTGCCTCTTGTCAACTTAAGCTATCGCTCATAGCTATGATACCCTTGAATCCCAAATCAAACACTTATAAAACTTCAAATGGCCCTAATTTCCATACGGTGCATCCTATACCTATCAGAGTTTGCAACATTTAAATGCTTGTAACTTTTTACTGGAGCGTAATAAAACCTTGAAATTTTGTGACAATAAAGTACTCGTGCCTCCTGTCAATTTAAGTTATCGCTCATAGCTATGCTACTCTTGAGTCCCAAATCAAAAACTGATAAAACTTCAAATGGCCATAACTTATATACGGTGCGTCCTATACCTATCAAAGTTTGCAACAATCAAATGATTGTATCTTTTTACAGGAGCGTCATAAAACCTTGAAATTTTGTGACAATAAAATACTCGTGCCTCTTATCAATTTAAGATATCGCTCATAGCTATGCTACCCTTGAGTCCCAAATAAAACACTGATAAAACTTCAAATAGCCCTAATTTCTATACTGTGCGTCCTATACCTATCAAAGTTTTCAACATTCAAATGCTTCAAACTTTTTACTGGAGCGTAATAAAACCTTGAAATATTGTGACAATAAAGTAGTCGTGCCCCTTGTCAATTTAAGCTATCGCTCATTGCTATGCTACCCTGGAGTCCCCAGACAAACACTGATAAAACTTCAATTGGCCCTAACTTCTATACGGTGCATCCTATACCTATCAGAGTTTGCAACATTTAAATGCTTGTAACTTTTTACTGGAGCGTAATAAAACATTGAATTTTTGTGACAATAAAGTACTCATGCCTCTTGTTAAATTAAGCTATCGCTCATAGCTATGCTTTTCTTGTGTCCCAAAACAAACACTGATAAAACTTCAAATGGCCCTAACTTTTATACGGTGCGTCCTATACCTATCAAAGTTTGCAACTATTTATAAAATGCTTGTAACTTTTTATTGGAGTGTCATAAACCCTTGAAATTTTGAGACAATAAAGTACTCGAGCCTCTTGTCAATTTAAGCTATCGCTCATAGCTATGCTACCCTTGAGTCCCAAATAAAGCACTGATAAAACTTCAAATGGCCCTAACTGCTATAGGGTGCATCCTATACCTATCAAGGTTTGCAACATTCAAATGCTTGTAACTTTTTACTGGAGTGTAATAAAATCTTGAAATTTTGTGACAATAAAGTACTCGTGCCTCTTGTCAATTTAAGCTATCGCTCATAGCTATGCTAATCTTCAGTCTCAAAAAAACACTGATAAAACTTCAAAAGGCCCTAACTTCCATACGGTGCGTCCTATACCTATTAAAGTTTGCAACAATCAAATGCTTGTAACTTTTTACTGGAGTGTAATAAAACTTTGAAATTTTGTGACAATAAAGTACTCAAGCATCTTGTCAATTTAAGCTATCGCTCATAGCTATGCTACCCTTGAGTCCCAAATCAAACACTAATAAAACTTCAAATGGGCCTAACTTCCATACGGTGAGTCTGATACCTATCAAAGTTTGCAACATTCAAATGCTTGTAACTTTTTACTGGAGCGTCATAAAACCTTGAAATTTTGTGACAAAAAGTACTCGAGCCTCTTATCAATTTAAGATATCGCTCATAGCTATGCTACCCTTGAGTCCCAAATCAAACACTTATAAAACTTCAAATGGCCCTAATTTCTATACGGTGCATCCTATACCTATCAGAGTTTGCAACATTTAAATGCTTGTAACTTTTTACTGGAGCGTAATAAAACCTTGAATTTTTGTGACAATAAAGTACTCGTGCCTCTTGTTAATTTAAGCTATCGCTCATAGCTATGCTTTTCTTGTGTCCCAAAACAAACACTGATAAAACTTCAAATAGCCCTAACTTCTATACGGTGCGTCCTATACCTATCAAAGTTTGCAACTATTTATAAAATGCTTGTAACTTTTTACTGGAGTGTCATAAACCCTTGAAATTTTGAGACAATAAAGTACTCGAGTCTCTTATCAATTTAAGTTATCGCTCATAGCTATGATACCCTTGAATCCCAAATCAAACACTTATAAAACTTCAAATGGCCCTAATTTCTATACGGTGCATCCTATACCTATCAGAGTTTGCAACATTTAAATGCTTGTAACTTTTTACTGGAGCGTAATAAAACCTTGAAATTTTGTGACAATAAAGTACTCGTGCCTCCTGTCAATTTAAGCTATCGCTCATAGCTATGCTACTCTTGAGTCCCAAATCAAAAACTGATAAAACTTCAAATGGCCATAACTTATATACGCTGCGTCCTATACCTATCAAAGTTTGCAACAATCAAATGATTGTATCTTTTTACAGGAGCGTCATAAAACCTTGAAATTTTGTGACAATAAAATACTCGTGCCTCTTATCAATTTAAGATATCGCTCATAGCTATGCTACCCTTGAGTCCCAAATAAAACACTGATAAAACTTCAAATAGCCCTAATTTCTATACTGTGCGTCCTATACCTATCAAAGTTTTCAACATTCAAATGCTTCAAACTTTTTACTGGAGCGTAATAAAACCTTGAAATATTGTGACAATAAAGTAGTCGTGCCCCTTGTCAATTTAAGCTATCGCTCATTGCTATGCTACCCTGGAGTCCCCAGACAAACACTGATAAAACTTCAATTGGCCCTAACTTCTATACGGTGCATCCTATACCTATCAGAGTTTGCAACATTTAAATGCTTGTAACTTTTTACTGGAGCGTAATAAAACCTTGAATTTTTGTGACAATAAAGTACTCATACCTCTTGTTAAATTAAGCTATCGCTCATAGCTATGCTTTTCTTTTGTCCCAAAACAAACACTGATAAAACTTCAAATGGCCCTAACTTCTATACGGTGCGTCCTATACCTATCAAAGTTTGCAACTATTTATAAAATGCTTGTAACTTTTTATTGGAGTGTCATAAACCCTTGAAATTTTGATACAATAAAGTACTCGAGCCTCTTGTCAATTTAAGCTATCGCTCATAGCTATGCTACCCTTGAGTCCCAAATAAAGCACTGATAAAACTTCAAATGGCCCTAACTGCTATAGGGTGCAGCCTACACCTATCAAGGTTTGCAACATTCAAATGCTTGTAACTTTTTACTGGAGTGTAATAAAATCTTGAAATTTTGTGACAATAAAGTACTCGTGCCTCTTGTCAATTTAAGCTATCGCTCATAGCTATGCTAATCTTCAGTCTCAAAAAAACACTGATAAAACTTCAAAAGGCCCTAACTTCTATACGGTGCGTCCTATACCTATTAAAGTTTGCAACAATCAAATGCTTGTAACTTTTTACTGGAGTGTAATAAAACCTTGAAATTTTGTGACAATAAAGTACTCAAGCTTCTTGTTAATTTAAGCTATCGCTCATAGCTATGCTACCCTTGAGTCCCAAATCAAACACTAATAAAACTTCAAATGGCCCTAACTTCTATACGGTGAGTCTTATACCTATCAAAGTTTGCAACATTCAAATGCTTGTAACTTTTTACTGGAGCGTCATAAAACCTTGAAATTTTGTGACAAAAAGTACTCGAGCCTCTTATCAATTTAAGATATCGCTCATAGCTATGCTACCCTAGAATCCCAAATCAAACACTTATAAAACTTCAAATGGCCCTAATTTCTATACGGTGCATCCTATACCTATCAGAGTTTGCAACATTTAAATGCTTGTAACTTTTTACTGGAGCGTAATAAAACCTTGAAATTTTGTGACAATAAAGTACTCGTGCCTCCTGTCAATTTAAGCTATCGCTCATAGCTATGCTACCCTGGAGTCCCCAGACAAACACTGATAAAACTTCAATTGTCCCTAACTTCTATACGGTGCATCCTATACCTATCAGAGTTTGCAACATTTAAATGCTTGTAACTTTTTACTGGAGCGTAATAAAACCTTGAAATTTTGTGACAATAAAGTACTCGTGCCTGCTGTCAATTTAAGCTATCGCTCATAGCTATGCTACCCTGGAGTCCCCAGACAAACACTGATAAAACTTCAATTGGCCCTAACTTCTATACGGTGCATCCTATACCTATCAGAGTTTGCAACATTTAAATGCTTGTAACTTTTTACTTTAGCGTAATAAACCCTTGAAATTTTGTGACAATAAAGTACTCGTGCCTCCTGTCAATTTAAGCTATCGCTCATAGCTATGCTACTCTTGAGTCCCAAATCAAAAACTGATAAAACTTCAAATGGCCATAACTTATATACGGTGCGTCCTATACCTATCAAAGTTTGCCACAATCAAATGATTGTATCTTTTTACTGGAGCGTCATAAAACCTTGAAATTTTGTGACAATAAAGTACTCGTGCCTCTTATCAATTTAAGATATCGCTCATAGCTATGCTACCCTTGAGTCCCAAATAAAACCCTGGTAAAACTTCAAATAGCCCTAATTTCTATACGGTGCATCCTATACCTATCAGAGTTTGCAACATTTAAATGCTTGTAACTTTTTACTGGAGCGTAATAAAACCTTGAATTTTTGTGACAATAAAGTACTCGTGCCTCTTGTTAATTTAAGCTATCGCTCATAGCTATGCTTTTTTGTGTCCCAAAACAAACACTGATAAAACTTCAAATGGGACTAACTTCTATACGGTGCGTCCTATAACTATCAAAGTTTGCAACTATTTATAAAATGCTTGTAACTTTTTACTGGAGTGTCATAAACCCTTGAAATTTTGAGACAATAAAGTACTCGAGCCTCTTATCAATTTAAGCTATCGCTCATAGCTATGATACCCTTGAATCCCAAATCAAACACTTATAAAACTTCAAATGGCCCTAATTTCTATACGGTGCATCCTATACCTATCAGAGTTTGCAACATTTAAATGCTTGTAACTTTTTACTGGAGCGTAATAAAACCTTGAAATTTTGTGACAATAAAGTACTCGTGCCTCCTGTCAATTTAAGCTATCGCTCATAGCTATGCTACTCTTGAGACCCAAATCAAAAACTGATAAAACTTCAAATGGCCATAACTTATATACGGTGCGTCCTATACCTATCAAAGTTTGCAACAATCAAATGATTGTATCTTTTTACAGGAGCGTCATAAAACCTTGAAATTTTGTGACAATAAAATACTCGTGCCTCTTATCAATTTAAGATATCGCTCATAGCTATGCTACCCTTGAGTCCCAAATAAAACACTGATAAAACTTCAAATAGCCCAAATTTCTATACTGTGCGTCCTATACCTATCAAAGTTTTCAACATTCAAATGCTTCAAACTTTTTACTGGAGCGTAATAAAACCTTGAAATATTGTGACAATAAAGTAGTCGTGCCCCTTGTCAATTTAAGCTATCGCTCATTGCTATGCTACCCTGGAGTCCCCAGACAAACACTGATAAAACTTCAATTGGCCCTAACTTCTATACGGTGCATCCTATACCTATCAGAGTTTGCAACATTTAAATGCTTGTAACTTTTTACTGGAGCGTAATAAAACCTTGAATTTTTGTGACAATAAAGTACTCATGCCTCTTGTTAAATTAAGCTATCGCTCATAGCTATGCTTTTCTTGTGTCCCAAAACAAACACTGATAAAACTTCAAATGGCCCTAACTTCTATACAGTGCGTCCTATGCCTATCAAAGTTTGCAACTATTTATAAAATGCTTGTAACTTTTTATTGGAGTGTCATAAACCCTTGAAATTTTGAGACAATAAAGTACTCGAGCCTCTTGTCAATTTAAGCTATCGCTCATAGCTATGCTACCCTTGAGTCCCAAACAAAGCACTGATAAAACTTCAAATGGCCCTAACTGCTATAGGGTGCATCCTATACCTATCAAGGTTTGCAACATTCAAATGCTTGTAACTTTTTACTGGAGTGTAATAAAATCTTGAAATTTTGTGACAATAAAGTACTCGTGCCTCTTGTCAATTTAAGCTATCGCTCATAGCTATGCTAATCTTCAGTCTCAAAAAAACACTGATAAAACTTCAAAAGGCCCTAACTTCTATACGGTGCGTCCTATACCTATTAAAGTTTGCAACAATCAAATGCTTGTAACTTTTTACTGGAGTGTAATAAAACCTTGAAATTTTGTGACAATAAAGTACTCAAGCATCTTGTCAATTTAAGCTATCGCTCATAGCTATGCTACCCTTGAGTCCCAAATAAAACACTGATAAAACTTCAAATAGACCTAATTTCTATACTGTGCGTCCTATACCTATCAAAGTTTTCAACATTCAAATGCTTCAAACTTTTTACTGGAGCGTAATAAAACCTTGAAATATTGTGACAATAAAGTAGTCGTGCCCCTTGTCAATTTAAGCATCAGAGTTTGCAACATTTAAATGTTTGTAACTTTTTACTGGAGCGTAATAAAACCTTGAAATTTTGTGACAATAAAGTACTCGTGCCTCCTGTTTATTTAAGCTATCGCTCATAGCTATGCTACTCTTGAGTCCCAAATCAAAAACTGATAAAACCTCAAATGGCCATAACTTATATACGGTGCGTCCTATACCTATCAAAGTTTGCCACAATGAAATGATTGTATCTTTTTACTGGAGCGTCATAAAACCTTGAAATTTTGTGACAATAAAATACTCGTGCCTCTTATCAATTTAAGATATCGCTCATAGCTATGCTACCCTTGAGTCCCAAATAAAACACTGATAAAACTTCAAATAGCCCTAATTTCTATACTGTGCGTCCTATACCTATCAAAGTTTTCAACATTCAAATGCTTCAAACTTTTTACTGGAGCGTAATAAAACCTTGAAATATTGTGACAATAAAGTAGTCGTGCCCCTTGTCAATTTAAGCTATCGCTCATTGCTATGCTACCCTGGAGTCCCCAGACAAACACTGATAAAACTTCAATTGGCCCTAACTTCTATACGGTGCATCCTATACCTATCAGAGTTTGCAACATTTAAATGCTTGTAACTTTTTACTGGAGCGTAATAAAACCTTGAATTTTTGTGACAATAAAGTACTCATGCCTCTTGTTAAATTAAGCTATCGCTCATAGCTATGCTTTTCTTGTGTCCCAAAACAAACACTGATAAAACTTCAAATGGCCCTAACTTCTATATGGTGCGTCCTATACCTATCAAAGTTTGCAACTATTTATAAAATGCTTGTAACTTTTTACTGGAGCGTCATAAAACCTTGAAATTTTGTGACAAAAAGTACTCGAGCCTCTTATCAATTTAAGATATCGCTCATAGCTATGCTACCCTAGAATCCCAAATCAAACACTTATAAAACTTCAAATGGCCCTAATTTCTATACGGTGCATCCTATACCTATCAGAGTTTGCAACATTTAAATGCTTGTAACTTTTTACTGGAGCGTAATAAAACCTTGAAATTTTGTGACAATAAAGTACTCGTGCCTCCTGTCAATTTAAGCTATCGCTCATAGCTATGCTACCCTGGAGTCCCCAGACAAACACTGATAAAACTTCAATTGGCCCTAACTTCTATACGGTGCATCCTATACCTATCAGAGTTTGCAACATTTAAATGCTTGTAACTTTTTACTGGAGCGTAATAAAACCTTGAATTTTTGTGACAATAAAGTACTCGTGCCTCTTGTTAATTTAAGCTATCGCTCATAGCTATGCTTTTCTTGTGTCCCAAAACAAACACTGATAAAACTTCAAATGGCCCTAACTTCTATACGGTGCGTCCTATACCTATCAAAGTTTGCAACTATTTATAAAATGCTTGTAACTTTTTATTGGAGTGTCATAAACCCTTGAAATTTTGAGACAATAAAGTACTCGAGCCTCTTATCAATTTAAGCTATCGCTCATAGCTATGATACCCTTGAATCCCAAATCAAACACTTATAAAACTTCAAATGGCCCATACGTCTATACGGAGCGTCTTATACCTATCAAATATTGCAACATTCAAATGCTTGTAACTTTTTACTGGAGCGTAATAAAACCTTGAAATATTGTGACAATAAAGTACTCGAGCCTCTTGTCAATTTAAGTTATGGCTCATAGCTATGCTACCTTTGAGTCCCAAATCAAACACTGATAAAACTTCAAATGGCCCTAAATTCTATACGGTGCGTCCTGTACCTATTAAAATTTGCAACAATCAAATGCGTGTAACTTTTTACTGGAGTGTAATAAAACCTTGAAATTTTGTGACAATAAAGTACTCGAGCATCTTGTCAATTTAAGCTATCGCTCATAGCTATGCTACACTTGAGTCCCAAATCAAACACTAATAAAACTTCAAATGGCCCTAACTTCTATACGGTGAGTCTTATACCTATCAAAGTTGGCAACATTCAAATGCTTGTAACTTTTTACTGGAGCGTCATAAAACCTTGAAATTTTGTGACAAAAAGTACTCGAGCCTCTTATCAATTTAAGATATCGCTCATAGCTATGCTACCCTAGAATCCCAAATCAAACACTTATAAAACTACAAATGGCCCTAATTTCTATACGGTGCATCCTATACCTATCAGAGTTTGCAACATTTAAATGCTTGTAACTTTTTACTGGAGCGTAATAAAACCTTGAAATTTTGTGACAATAAAGTACTCGTGCATCCTATCAATTTAAGCTATCGCTCATAGCTATGCGAATCTTCAGTCTCAAAAAAACACTGATAAAACTTCAAATGGCCTTACCTTCTATACGGTGCGTCCTATACCTATCAAAGTTTGCAACTATTTATAAAATGTTTGTAATTTTTTATTGGAGTGTCATAAACCCTTGAAATTTTGAGACAATAAAGTACTCGAGCCTCTTGTCAATTTAAGCTATCGCTCATAGCTATGCTACCCTTGAGTCCCCAATAAAGCACTGATAAAACTTCAAATGGCCCTAACTGCTATACGGTGCGTCCTATACCTATCAAGGTTTGCAACATTCGAATGCTTGTAACTTTTTACTGGAGTGTAATAAAATCTTGAAATTTTGTGACAATAAAGTACTCGTGCCTCTTGTCAATTTAAGCTATCGCTCATAGCTATGCTAATCTTCAGTCTCAAAAAAACACTGAGAAAACTTCAAATGGCCCTAACTTCTATACGGTGCGTCCTATACCTATCAAAGTTTGCAACATTCAAATGCTTGTAACTTTTTACTGGAGTGTAATAAAACCTTGAAATTTTGTGACAATTAAGTACTCGAGCACCTTGTCAATTTAAGCTATCGCTCATAGCTATGCTACCCTTGAGTTCTAAATCAAACACTAATAAAACTTCAAATGGCCCTAACTTCTATACGGTGAGTCTTATACCTATCAAAGTTTGCAACATTCAAATGCTTGTAACTTTTTACTGGAGCGTCATAAAACCTTGAAATTTTGTGACAAAACGTACTCGAGCCTCTTATCAATTTAAGCTATCGCCCATAGCTATGATACCCTTGAATCCCAAATCAAACACTTATAAAACTTCAAATGGCCTTAATTTCTATACGGTGCATCCTATACCTATCAGAGTTTGCAACATTTAAATGCTTGTAACTTTTTACTGGAGCGTAATAAAACCTTGAAATTTTGTGACAATAAAGTACTCGTGCCTCCTGTCAATTTAAGCTATCGCTCATAGCTATGCTACTCTTGAGTCCCAAATCAAAAACTGATAAAACTTCAAATGGCCATAACTTATATACGGTGCGTCCTATACCTATCAAAGTTTGCAACAATCAAATGATTGTATCTTTTTCCTGGAGCGTCATAAAACCTTGTAATTTTGTGACAATAAAGTACTCGTGCCTATTATCAATTTAAGATATCGCTCATAGCTATGATACCCTTGAATCCCAAATCACACACTTATAAAACTTCAAATGGCCCAAACTTCTATACGGTGCGTCTTATACCTATCAAAGTTTTCAACATTCAAATGCTTCTAACTTTTTACTGGAGCGTAATAAAACCTTGAAATATTGTGACAATAAAGTAGTCGTGCCTCTTGTCAATTTAAGCTATCGCTCATTGCTATGCTACCCTGGAGTCCCAAGACAAACACTGATAAAACTTCAAGAGGCCCTAACTTCTATACGGTGCATCCGATACCTATCACAGTTTGCAACATTTATATTCTTGTAACTTTTTACTGGAGCGTAAAAAAACATTGACTTTTTGTGACAATAAAGTACTCGTGCCTCTTGTTAATTTAAGCTATCGCTCATAGCTATGCTTTTCTTGTCTCCCAAAACAAACATTGATAAAACTTCAAATGGCCCTAACTTCTATACGGTGCGTCCTATACCTATCAAAGTTTGCAACTATTTATAAAATGCTTCTAACTTTTTACTGGAATGTCATAAACCCTTGAAATTTTGAGACAATAAAGTACTCGAGCCTCTTGTCAATTTAAGCTTTCGCTCATAGCTATGCTACCCTTGAGTTCCAAATAAAGCACTAATAAAACTTCAAATGGCCCTAACTGCTATACGGTGCGTCCTATACCTATCAAGGTTTGCAATATTCAAATGCTTGTAACTTTTTACTGGAGAGTAATAAAATCTTGAAATATTGTGACAATAAAGTACTCGTGCCTCCTGTCAATATATGCTATCGCTCATAGCTATGCTAATCTTCAGTCTCAAAAAAACACAGATAAAACTTCAAATGGCCCTAACTTCTATACGGTGCGTCCTATACCTATCAAAGTTTGCAACATTCAAATGCTTGTAACTTTTTACTGGAGCGTCATAAAACCTTGAAATTTTGTGACAAAAAGTACTCGAGCCTCTTATCAATTTAAGCGATCGCTCATAGCTATGATACCCTTGAGTCCCAAATCAAACACTTATAAAACTTCAAATGGCCCATTCTTCTATACGGTGCGTCTTATACCTATCAAAGTTTGCAACATTCAAATGCTTGTAACTTTTTACAGGAGCGTAATAAAACCTTGAAATATTGTGACAATAAAGTACTCGAGCCTCTTGTCAATTTAAGTTATCGCTCATAGCTATGCTACCTTTGAGTCCCAAATCAAACACTGATAAAACTTCAAATGGCCCTAAATTCTATACGGTGCGTCCTATACCTATTAAAGTTTGCAACAATCAAATGCGTGTCACTTTTTACTGGAGTGTAATAAAACCTTGAAATTTTGTGACAATAAAGTACTCGTGCCTCCTGTCAATTTAAGCTATCGCTGATAGCTATGCTACTCTTGAGTCCCAAATCAAAAACTGATAAAACTTCAAATGGCCATAACTTATATACGGTGCGTCCTATACCTATCACAGTTTGCAACAATCAAATGATTGTATCTTTTTACTGGAGCGTCATAAAACCTTAAAATTTTGTGACAATAAAGTTCTCGTGCCTCTTATCAATTTAAGATATCGCTCATAGCTATGCTACCCTTGAGAGTCCCAAATAAAACACTGATAAAACTTCAAATAGCCCTAATTTCTATACTGTGCGTCCTATACCTATCAAAGTTTTCAACATTCAAATGCTTCTAACTTTTTACTGGAGCGTAATAAAACTTTGAAATATTATGACAATAAAGTAGTCGTGCCTCTTGTCAATTTAAGCTATCGCTCATTGCTATGCTACCCTGGAGTCCCAAGACAAACACTGATAAAACTTCAATTGGCCCTAACTTCTATACGGTGCATCCTATACCTATCTGAGTTTGCAACATTTAAATGCTTGTAACTTTTTACTGGAGCGTAATAAAACCTTGAATTTTTGTGACAATAAAGTACTCGTGTCTCTTGTTAATTTAAGCTATCGCTCATAGCTATGCTTTTCTTGTGTTCCAAAACAAACACTGATAAAACTTCAAATGGCCCTAACTTCTATACGGTGCGTCCTATACCTATCAAAGTTTGCAACTATTTATAAAATGCTTGTAACTTTTTACTGGAGTGTCATAAACCCTTGAAATTTTGTGACAATAAAGTACTCGAGCCTCTTGTCAGTTTAAGCTATCGCTCATAGCTATGCTTTTCTTGTGTTCCAAAACAAACACTGATAAAACTTCAAATGGCCCTAACTTCTATACGGTGCGTCCTATACCTATCAAAGTTTGCAACTATTTATAAAATGCTTGTAACTTTTTACTGGAGTGTCATAAACCCTTGAAATTTTGTGACAATAAAGTACTCGAGCCTCTTGTCAGTTTAAGCTATCGCTCATAGCTATGCTACCCTTGAGTCCCAAATAAAGCACTGATAAAATGGCCCTAACTGCTATACGGTGCGTCCTATAAATATCAAAGTTTGCAACATTCAAATGCTTGTAACTTTTTACTGGAGCGTCATAAAACCTTGGAATTTGTGACAAAAAGTACTCGAGCCTCTTGTCAATTTAAGCTTTCGCTCATAGCTATGTTACCCCTGAGTCCCAAATAAAACACTGATAAAACTTCAAATGGCCCTAACTTCTATACGGTGCGTCCTATACCTATCAAAGTTTGCAACATTCAGATGCTTGTAACATTTACTGGAGCGACATAAAACCGTGAAATTTTGTGACCAAAAGTACTCGAGCCTCTAATCAATTTAAGCTATCGCTCATAGCTATGCTACCCTTGAGTCCCAAAAAAACACTGATAAAACTTCAAATAGCCCTAACTTCTATACTGTGCATCCTATACCTATCAAAGTTTGCAACATTCAAATGCTTGTAACTTTTTACTGGAGTGTCATAAACCCTTGAAATTTTGTGACAATAAAGTTCTCGAGCATCTTGTAAATTTAAGCTATCGCTCATAGCTATGCTACCTTTGAGTCCCAAATCAAACACTGATTAAACTTCAAATGGCCCTAAATTCTACACGGTGCGTCCTATACCTATTAAAGTTTGCAACAATCAAATGCGTGTAACTTTTTTCTGGAGTGTAATAAAACCTTGAAATTTTGTGACAATAAAGTACTCGAGCCTCTTGTCAATTTAAGCTATCGCTCATAGCTATGCTACCCTTGAGTCCCAAATCAAACACTTATAAAACTTCAAAGGGCCCATACGGTGCGTCTTATACCTATCAAAGTTTGCAACATTTAAATGCTTGTAACTTTTTACAGGAGCGTAATAAAACCTTGAAATTTTGTGACAATAAAGTACTCGTGCCTCCTGTCAATTTAAGCTATCGCTCATAGCTATGCTACCCTGGAGACCCAAAACAAACACTGATAAAACTTCAAATGGCTCTAACTTATATACGGTGCGTCCTATACCTATCAAAGTTTGCAACATTCAAATGATTGTAACTTTTTACAGGAGCGTAATAAAACCTTGAAATTTTGCGACAATAAAGTACTCGAGCCTCTTGTCAATTTAAGCTATCGCTCATAGCTATGCTACCCTTGAGTCCCAAATCAAATACGGATAAAACTTCAAATGGCCCTAACTTCTATACGGTGAGTCTTATATCTATCAAAATTTGCAACATTCAAATGCTTGTAACTTTTTAATTAAGCGTATTAAAATCTTGAAATTTAGTGGCAATAAAGTACTCGAGCCTATTATTAATTTAAGCTATGGCTCATAGCTATGCTACCCTTGACTCCTATATCAAACACTTAAAAAACTTCAAATGGCCCTAATTTCTATACTGTGCATCCTATACCTATCAGAGTTTGCAACATTCAAATTCTTGTAACTTTTTACTAGAGAGTAATAAAACCTTGAAATATTGTGACAATAAAGTAGTCGTGCCTCTTGTCAATTTAAGCTATCGCTCGTAGCTATGCTACCCTGGAGTGCCAAAACAAACACTGATAAAACTTCAAATGGCAGTAACTTCTATACGGTGCATCTTATACCTATCAGAGTTTGCAACATTTAAATGCTTGTAACTTTTTACTGGAGCGTAATAAAACCTTGAAATTTTGTGTCAATAAAGTACTCGTGCCTCTTGTCAATTTAAGCTATCGCTCATAGCTATGCTACCCTTGAGTCCCAAAACAAACACTTATAAAACTTCAAACGGCCCTAACTTCTAGACGGTGCGTCCTATACCTATCAAAGTTTGCAACATTCAAATGCTTGTAACTTTTTGCAGGAGCGTAATAAAACCTTGAAATTTTGTGACAATAAAGTACTCGAGCCTCTTGTCAATTTAAGCTATCGCTCATAGCTATGCTACCTTTGAGTCCCAAATCAAACACTGATAAAACTTCAAATGGCCCTAACTTCTATACGGTGAGTCTTATATCTATCAAAATAAGCTATCGCTCATAGCTATGCTACCCTTGAGTCCCAAATCAAATACTGATAAAACTTCAAATGGCCAGAACTTCTATACGGTGAGTCTTATATCTATCAAAATTTGCAACATTCAAATGCTTGAAACTTTTTAATTAAGGGTAATCAAATCTTGAAATTTTGTGGCAATAAAGTACTCGAGCCTATTATCAATTTAAGCTATCTCTCATAGCTATGCCACCCTTGACTCCCATATCAAACACTTATAAAACTTCAAATGGCCCTAATTTCTATACGGGGCATCCTATACCTATCAAAGTTTGCAACAATCAAATGCTTGTATCTTTTTACTGGAGCGTCATAAAACCTTGAAATTTTGGACAATAAAGTACTCGTTTCTCTTATCAATTTAAGATATCGCTCATAGCCATGTTACCCCTGAGTCCCAAATAAAACACTGATAAAACTTCAAATGGCCCTAACTTCTATACGGTGCGTCCTATACCTATCAAAGTTTGCAATATTCAGATGCTTGTAACTTTTTACTGGAGCGTCATAAAACCTTGAAATTTTGTGACAAAAAGTACTCCAGCCGCTTATCAATTTAAGCTATCGCTCATAGCTATGATACCCTTGAATCCCAAATCATAGACTTATAAAACTTCAAATGGCCCAAACTTCTATACGGTGCGTCTTCTACCTATAAAAGTTTGCAACATTCAAATGCTTGTAACTTTTTACTAGAGCGTAATAAAACCTTGAAATAATGTGACAATAAAGTAGTCGTGCCTCTTGTCAATTTAAGCTATCGCTCATAGCTATGCTACCCTGGAGTCCCAAAACAAACACTGATAAAACTTCAAATGGCCCTAACTTCTACACGGTGCATCCTATAGCTATCAGAGTTTGCAACATTTAAATGCTTGTAACTTTTTACTGGAGCGTAATAAAACCTTGAAATTTTGTGACAATAAAGTACTCGTGCCTCCTGTCAATTTAAGCTATCGCTCATAGCTATGCTACTCTTGGGTCCCAAATCAAACACTGAGAAAACTTCAAATGGCTCTAACTTATATACGGTGCGTCCTATACCTATGAAAGTTTGCAACATTCAGATGCTTGTAACTTTTTACTGGAGCGTCATAAAACCTTGAAATTTTGTGACAAAAAGTACTCCAGCCTCTTATCAATTTAAGCTATCGCTCATAGCTATGATACCCTTGAATCCCAAATCAAACACTTATAAAACTTCAAATGGCTCAAACTTCTATACGGTGCGTCTTATACCTATCAAAGTGTGCAACATTCAAATGCTTGTAACTTTTTACTAGAGCGTAATAAAACCTTGAAATATTGTGACAATAAAGTAGTCGTGCCTCTTGTCAATTTAAGCTATCGCTCATAGCTATGCTACAATGGAGTCCCAAAACAAACACTGATAAAACTTCAAATAGCCCTAACTTCTATACGGTGCATCCTATCGCTATCAGATTCTGCAACATTTAAATGCTTGTAACTTTTTACTGTAGCGTAATAAAACCTTGAAATTTTGTGTCAATAAAGTACTCGTGCCTCTTGTCAATTTAAGCTATCGCTCATAGCTATGCTACCCTTGAGTCCCAAAACAAACACTGATAAAACTTCAAATGGCCCTAACTTCTATACGATGCGTCCTATACCTATCAAAGTTTGCAACATTCAAATGCTTGTAACTTTTTAAAGGAGCGTAATAAAACCTTGAAAATTTGTGACAATAAAGTACTCGAGCCTCCTGTCAATTTAAGCTATCGCTCATAGCTATGCTACCTTTGCGTCCCAAATCAAACACTGATAAAACTTCAAATGGCCCTAAATTCTATACGGTGCGTCCTATACCTATTAAAGTTTGCAACAATCAAATGCGTGTAACTTTTTACTGGAGTGTAATAAAACCTTGAAATTTTGTGACAATAAAGTACTCGAGCATCTTGTCAATTTAAGCTATCGCTCATAGCTATGCTACCCTTGAGTCCCAAATCAAACACTGATAAAACTTCAAATGGCCCTAACTTCTATACGGTGAGTCTTATACCTATCAAAGTTTGCAACATTCAAATGCTTGTAACTTTTTACTGGAGCGTAATAAAACCTTGAAATATTGTGACAATAAAGTAGTCGTGCCTCTTGTCAATTTAAGCTATCGCTCATTGCTATGCTACACTGGAATCCCAAGACAAACACTGATTAAACTTCAATTGGCCCTAACTTCTATACGGTGCATCCTATACCTATCAGAGTTTGCAACATTTAAATGCTTGTAACTTTTTATTGGAGCGTAATAAAACCTTGAATTTTTGTGACAATAAAGTACTCGTGCCTCTTGTTAATTTAAGCGATCGCTCATAGCTATGCTTTTCTTGTGTCCCAAAACAAACACTGATAAAACTTCAAATGGCCCTAACTTCTATACGGTGCGTCCTATACCTATCAAAGTTTGCAACTATTTATAAAATGCTTGTAACTTTTTACTGGAGTGTCATAAACCCTTGAAATATTGAGACAATAAAGTACTCGAGCCTCTTGTCAATTTAAGCTATCGCTCATAGCTATGCTACCCTTGAGTCCCAAATAAAGCACTGATTAAACTTCAAATGGCCCTAACTGCTATACGGTGCGTCCTATACCTATCAAAGTTTAAAATATTTAAATGCTTGTAACTTTTTACTGTAGCGTAATAAAACCTTGAAATTTTGTGTCAATAAAGTACTCGTGCCTCTTGTCAATTTAAGCTATCGCTCATAGCTATGCTACCCTGGAGTGCCAAAACAAACACTGATAAAACTTCAAATGGCCCTAATTTCTATACGGGGCATCCTATACCTATCAAAGTTTGCAACAATCAAATGCTTGTATCTTTTTACTGGAGCGTCATAAAACCTTGAAATTTTGGACAATAAAATACTCGTGCCTCTTATCAATTTAAGATATCGCTCATAGCTATGTTACCCCTGAGTCCCAAATAAAGCACTGATAAAACTTCAAATGGCCCTAATTTCTATACGGTGCGTCCTATACCTATCAAAGTTTGCAACATTCAGATGCTTGTAACTTTTTAC